>OX383272.1:2535000-3785000 GCA_947522985.1 Lithophane socia
GGTCGGTCAATTACAAATAGGCGCGGGGCGTATTAATTGAATATGGTTCACTTACTTTTAATGTAGGTATGTTTGTTGGGCGCGTCGACGCTCCATATGATGATGCTGGTGTCGAGCGAGCCGGACGCGATGCGCTTGGAGTCGGGGCTCCACGCGACGCAGTTCACGCGGGCTGTGTGGAAGCCCCATTCTTTGTTGTGTGCCAGCTGTGGAACAAATAACTATATTATTACTAACTGCGGAAATCAGAGAAGTCGCTTAAAAATAATCAATCATTAACGGTAATTTTGAAGTTCTTCTTGAAAAACTTCATTAACTATGAAATGTTTTCAAATATTTAACCGACTTTAAAAAAGGGAGGTGGACATAATATTGGAACACTGACAGTCAATATCTCAGCGTTTAGTGACTTTTAGGTACCTATTAGGTAGCGCCGTTGCGTATTTGCGTGAGTAACGGGACTACCTAATAAGTCCGTTGTTAAAGTTTAACAGTGGAATCAACATTATATTTATTAAACGCAGTATATATATTATTACTATGTTGTCTTGTGGCAAATGCTGTGTATACCTATAATAGGCATTCATACCAGTATATTTTTATCTTACTGTTCCCATTATAATTGTTTTTGTATGTACTGCTGTTGGTGTACCAAATAAATAAATAAATAAAAATAAATAAGTATAGACTGAGTTTCGTTTTTTTTTTTTACAAAAAAAATATTTGCAGAGTTATCTTCCATCTTTGGTAAATAAATGGATTCCCGTTATTTTACAATAGCTTACGATCTACAACATACCTTGTAGTCATCAGTAGAGTACAGTATGAGCTTCCTGTTAGCGTCGCTGGCCACGAGGTAGCGGGAGTCGGGACTGAAGCGCACGTCTGTGACGGCGCCGAGGTGCTCTAATGTCACTCCGGCCGATAGTGTGCGGACGTCCAAAGTGTATATGTGGACTTTGTTGTCGGCTCCTGATAACAAAAACAAGACATAAATACAGGGTGTTAGTGTAAAGACCGTTATCTTTGAAACCAGTGGTTTGTTTTCATTTATAGAACGTTAAATAGATGGAAGAAAACAATTTTTTTATTTTTAAGAAAATCTACATTTTTCCACAAGAATATTTCACCCTACACGCAAGGGCAACGAACTTGCGTCTCAACACGGCGGCCGCCGGTTGGCGGGGGCGGGCGGGGCGCGCGGGACGTTACATGACCGGCCGTCAGCTGTTTCGCAGCTCTCACAAGCTCGTATCCATGAATATCGTGACAGTGACGGATATTTACTTTTTAAAATCTTTTAATGAAAATAAGGTTTTTTTGTTGTTACTGGGTCATTTATTTCTAAATTTAAGTCAATTTAAGGTTTTATATTTAAGGTTAGAGTGACAACGGTGTTTACCCTTGCATACTGTATAATTTATACTCCATTTGAAATAAGATTAAGACATTTGTATGAAGTTCATCGTTTTTGCCATAGAGATATAATTATAGTATAGAGTGTGCGCAACAAATTATGAACAGTAGACACGGATGAACAACACGACGTTCCTCACCACACTCACTCACTTGTCAGTTTGAGATTCATTCAAAATCTTATCAATCATTTTGTATGGGACATTTGAAGTGCCTCTTGTATGTCTTACCCAACACTAATCTATAGCTCACTTGTCTACGATGCGCACTAAACGATTTGTGCAATACGCGCACTCTATGTAATATTATATAAAATCTCTATGGTTTTTGCCTTCCCATCAGGCATACGCTAGAATATGACTTACCACCAACAGCGACGTGTCTCGACTTGGTGTCGATACTGACGCAAGTCGGCTCGAACGACAGCGGCAGACTCGACTGCTTGCTTGTACCGATGATCACCGCCAACTGATAACAAATTACATTTATTTTTAAAGTGAAAATGTAAGCATTCCACCTTTATTTTAAATAGGGAATATGCATGTGATTCAAATATGGGTCAAATATTTTATTTTTGTTACTTCAGAATTATGCCTCCATCAATATTTTTGAATAAAATTTCTTTTTGAGCGAGAAATTAATTTTTAAAAAGTCCCAATAAACTGTGGGTAATTCAAATACTTGAAAAGGCTAAGAGCGGATGTGACGTAACAATCCGGGATAACAATCAAAATGTCAATGTCAAGTCAATCAACAAGTGTCAAGTCAATGTCAAACGCTCATAGAAAAAGGAGTGTTTGACGTTGACTTGACAGTTGCTTGTCTGTTTTCACGAACTGTGACGTCACCACACCAAGCGCGCCAAATGGAGGGCGTTTAAACAGCCCGGATCGGTTGGATATTTTTAAACATTTTTTTAATTACTTTAAATTGCTTTTTTGCCGTCGAATTTTTTTTTACTATTATTTGACGATGTAAAATATCGAATAAAAATATTTAAAAAATACATGCATATTCCCTATTGCAATGATTATTTTTAAATTAGATTACCAATACAAACTTCCGCAATAATTTGTAAATATGAACATCCATGAACATGTTTAAGGTTAGTCCGTAGCCGACTGCAAGCAGCAGCAGCAGGCAACGTATCGCTGCGACACTACCTACTGTTTTCTATGTATTTCTATTGGTGCTCCCACACTGCTGTTATAAATGTTTACAAACATTAGTAAACATTTTCTAAACAAACATTTTATCACTTTACTTGATTTGACGTATTAAGGCCTATCCGCATCCAACAGTGCCGACAGGTGCCGATCAGAGGCCTTAGTGCGAGTTTCTTATAACTAACTCAACTTTACGCATCGACCGCGTTGGGCTCCGATTGGCCCTTCACCAGTGAAGGTCAGTGAATGGCCAATCGGAGCGCCGAACGCGGTCGATGCGTTAAGTCGAGATAGTTAAAATAAACTCACACTAGGGCCTCAGTAACGTATCGATAAGTGTCAGTGAAATATAATGTTCGGTTCCCTACAAAATGGTTGAGCTGGATGGTGCTGATCCACGTGTCATGTTCGTGAACGGGCGCTGTCAGTTGAGACTGGTCATCTCTCATCTGCCAGGGCTTATTTTTAATCTTATATTTTGAATTGTTTTTGATTGTTTTTCATTTGACATTGTTCTCACATATAGAAGCACCAAGAATACTGTACCCAGGATTTTGTAATATCTATATACATTTTTAAAAGAGTGTCCTTGGAGTTTGTTGCCCGTTCTTCTCCATAGAGATCTACGATTTGGAATGGGCAACTAGCTTCAACTTTTTGACTAACTGACCGATTCTTTGACAATTCAAAAGTGCCTGTAAATGGTTTAATTGAAATAAATGCTTTGAGTTTGAGTTTGTAGCATACATTTTGTAAGACGCTATCCGTACTCGTCAGCACTGACATCACTGAACATCACTGTCACTGACGAGTACGGATACCGTCGTACAAAATGACGTGTATGCTACAATATTTTATTTCACTGACACTTATCGATACGTTACTGATCGACACGTGCCGGCACTGTTGTATGCGGATAGGCCTTAAGTGTTAGAAATTGTAAAAATTATTAACAACATTGTGGGAGCACCTTATGAAATACCGTGTCGCTAGCTACGGAAGGTATTTCATAGAAATACATTGAAACTAGTAGTGTCGCGGCGACACAACGCTTGCTGCTGCTGCCTGCAGTCGGCTACGAACTTATACATTTAGGAGTTTTACTATCATAGAATAGTTCCTTTTTAAACCGGATGTCCAATAACGTCACCGATCTTCTTTAGCATAATTTATTACTTGTGTATTAACGTAGTTTCAGCCAAATGCTTGTTAAACATGTAGGTTCGTTTTGATAACGTTTTTGCGTTACATGACGAAAGATCGACGACGCAAACTCGTCCAGATGTTTCGGCTCTATGAAAAGATTTCTAAAGGAGGACCGGACAAAATGGTCCCCACGACCAATAACAACCAGACCTATGTCATTAGATAGGCATTTTAATATAGAGCAACAACTTCTATGGCGGCTCTTTTGAAATCGCTGTGTGAAAAAAGTTGTGGCGATGTTTCGCAGGACGGACCTAGACTATATTATCGGAACACTTGAATATTAATAATTTCTAGTGGTCTACTTTGAATATTTTCTGTGTAGTATGTGCGATGATAATACAATAATTTCAATATTAAGGTACCATCCAGCTGATCTGATGATGGACCTGGACGCTAGGTGATGGAACTCTTGAACAGCTACTAGTACACCCATCGAGTGTGGGCTCATTAGATGTGTCTCAACGAGTCCTGTCCATTTTACCTAATGACGAGGACCTGATGGCTGACCTGGACCTTAGATAACAGAACTCTTGATTATAGCTTCTAGTATACCCATCGAGTGTGGGCTCATTAGATATGTCTCAACGAGTCCTGTTCATTTTACCTGATGACTAGCCTAGACACTTACATGGTCCCATTGAGTTGGTCTGATTATGAACCTGGACGCTAGATAACGGAACTCTTGAATAGCTACCAGTAAACCCATCGAGTGTGGGCTCATTAGATGTGTCTCAACGAGTCCTGATCATTTTACCAGATAACGAGGACCTGATGACTGATCCGGACGCTAGATAACAGAACTCTTCATTAGGTTTCTAGTATACCCATCGAGTGTGGGCTCATTAGAAGTGTCTCAACGAGTCCTGTTTACTTTACCCAAT
Organism: Lithophane socia; assembly: GCA_947522985.1. NCBI lineage: Eukaryota > Metazoa > Arthropoda > Insecta > Lepidoptera > Noctuidae > Lithophane > Lithophane socia. Next base: position 2,539,673 of record OX383272.1, read on the forward strand.
GACGATGACCTGCTTCTTACACGGACAGTAAGTTTCGACTCCCAGAATACATATACTTCGTCGCATTGCTCGCTGGCTGACCCCGTGAGTGCGGACTTTTGACGCTTTGTTAGGTCCAGGTTCATAATCAGGCCAACTCAATGGAACCATGTAGGTGTCTAGGTCAGTCATCAGGTAAAATGAACAGGACTCGTTGATACACATCTAACGAGCCCAAACTCGATGGGTTTACTAGTAGCTATTCAAGAGTTCCGTTATCTAGCGTCCAGGTCAGTCATCAGGTCTTCGTCATCATGTAAAATGGATAAACTTGCTGAGACACGTCTAATAAGCCCAAACTCGATGGGTTTACTGGTGGCTATTCAAGAGTTCCGTTATCGAAGCGTCCAGACCCATAATCAGACCAGCTCAGTGATTCCATATTATCATCAGAATGCATATACATTTGCAAACATTCAAACTATGATCACCAGAAGTGATTAACTATTCAAAGGTTTCAATTATCTAGCGTCCAGCTCAGTCCTGCGAAACATCGCCACAACTTTTTTCACACAGCGATTTGGAATGAGCCGCCATATTAGTTATTGTATTATATTAAAATACCTATCTAATGGCATATGTGTGGTTGTTATTGGTGCTGAGACCAGCTTCCATATATTCTTGCCGATCCTCCTTTATGGTAAGGGGTATAATTCTCCTGGACTAACCTCCTTAACGGTGGCTACAATGGTTGTATCGTCTTCAATGATGTGGTCCATGGCGCGCGGCTGAGATCCCAGAGGTATCGACACGTCTGTGTATGTTGGAACTTCGCCTAAAAAACAACATTACTGTTATAAAAAAGAATCTTAGTCGGATTCGTAATATTTTCCATGTTAATAAAAACTGTTTGTACTCTTTAGTTCACCAAACTCGTAAACTACCAAATAAAATCCACTTAGTGCTCATATACACGAGTGGCACGCGTCAACGGCAGAGGCTACTGCAGTTGCCGACAACGTGCCGGCGCCGGGCCGTTGTCGACGGCAGCCGTATACGTGTCGAAGGCTGCAGTTGCCGCTACCGTTGACACGTGCCTCTCGTGTGTATGAGCACTTACGCGAGCAAAATTACCGCAAATATGTATAGTTGAGAGTGATCGCTATTTGCCGCGACTGCAGCGTAGCGCCTATACTATATTAGTACGCTTATGGCCGTTTTCACTAACACTAGGCGACATCTAAATGAATTTCAACTTTCGTCGTGGCGTGGGCCGCGTAAACCAATAGTTATATGAAAACAAAGTATTACGGAATTATTCCTCTTAAAAATAGGCAATTTAAAATTAGTTTTTTTTTCCCGAGAGAAATCAAAAATGCAGTTAGACCAATATGATATGCTTATCTGCATTTTTCATTTCGCTCTGGAACCAATACCGAAGTCCACGCAGACGAAGTCGCGGGCAAAATCTACACATAACATAACATCACTCCTGTATTCCCCGAAGGTTTGGGCAGAGATGTACCTATAAGACACCCACATTTCATCAAAATCTAGTGTAAATATAAATTAGTGTTTAGTTTACCTTCAGCCTGAGGCGCGGCACGTCGCAGCGTGTCGTCGATGCCGCACGTCAGTAGCGAGCCATCCTTGCTGGCTCGCATGCCGTTCACCTGGTTTCCGTGACCTTGACCCAGAATGTGGCGACCTTCACCTGAAAAAGAAAAAATAAATTGTAAATAAAGCTGCCAGTTTTGTCACTAGCATAATAATATCAAAAGATCCACTAGCCATTAAACTCCTGGTTTTTAATTTCATTTTAATAAACTCACCACTCTCAACATTCCAAGCTGTCACACATCCATCATGGCTAGCTGTGTACACTGTATGCCTGTCAGGATGCAGGGTTAGGCAAGTGATAGGCTTGTTGTGACCCATCAACACCTGCAGCGGCTTGTCAGGGTTCTCCACGTCCAAATAGTTGATGACTCCTGATAGGGAGACGGAAAGGAGGTGCTTGCCTTGCCAGAGACAGGATACCTGAGAAAATGAGAAGAGAACATTATTAGGGTTCGGCACTCCAAAGGTGGAATGGTAAAGTAACAGCCAAGTAGGACAAGCTACGCTTTCCGCGGTCGGTCCGTGGATGGGTGACCATCTAGTTCATTCCGTGCTTTGAGAGGTACATTAAGGGCCGGCGCACATCAGGCGAGGCGCAGCGCATTCGTCACTGCCGACCCTGCACTAGTTGAAATAAAGTTGAAAATAAATAAATTTCCATCACCTCGAGAGCGCGTCTAAGCCGAAAGAGGCGCGCTTTCCTGGTTATTTATTCTCAACTTTATTTTTAGGCACGCAACGTTGATATTTGTTTGACAGTGAAAAATTCTCTGCGCTGCGCTCCGACCTATGTGCGCCGGCCCTAAGCCGATGGTCACTGCTGCCATTCGTAGATTTTTGACAATCTTTACGGGAAGTCAGAAGCCCGAAAGCCTGACACCAGTCTTACCAAGGCAATGAAAGTCAGAGAGAAAATACTGGTTTTCAGCTGCATCCGGTTGGACTGAAAGCCGACCCCAACGAAAGCCGAGAAAAGGAGATCATGATGGTGTATAGAAAAATTAAATCGTTTACAATACCTGCTGGTTCTCGACAGCTGTGCCCATATTGAACAGGACAGTTCGCTGCATGCTCTCTACGTCCCATATAGCGCAGGTTTTGTCTCCGGAACAAGACAGCAGTTGTTTGCCGTCCGGAGACCATGCGATGCCGTAGACACCGCCCTTGTGGGCCGGGGAGCCGATCTGAAAATAAATCAGGTAAAAATGTATATTTTCGTGATTTTATTTTTAACAGACTTTACAAAAATTTTAATATTCGTGTAAAATAATTATGTAAAGTAAAAATTCGTTCGTGTTTCGTAGGGGAGTATCTCTTTATTTGTGTACTCATTTATATTTGCTCCATTTTAGACACATCTTACCATAAGGTGCCACAATGGTCAAAGTTGCTAGTGGCAACTTAAATAATTAAAAATAACGTTTTAATGTAACGTTGCGAATATGCATGTTAAAAAATCAATAATCACTAAACCATTCAGAATTTACATGAAGTAAAGCACCTGTCTGGGTTTGAACAGATGACCTAGAACTCGTAAGTCGCGGCAACTAACAATAGGCCACCACTACACTCATTAAAAAAACCGGCCAAGAGCGAGTCGGACTCGCTCACGAAGGGTTCCGTACCATTATCTATAAAAACGGCAAAAAAATCACGTGTGTTGTATGGGAGCCCCCTTAAATATTTATTTTATACTGTTTTTTGTATTTTTTATTATAGCGCAGCGGCAACAGAAATAACTGTCTTACTATCACTATACAGCCTGGTGACAGACGGTCAGCGGAGACTTAGTAATAGGGTCCCGTTTTACCCATTGGGTATGGAACCCTAAAAAATAAGCTGTCTCAAATGCATTTAAAGGGTTGCTTGTTGCATGACTCGCTGACATGCTGACATCCGTGAAGGAAAAACATCGTGAGGAAAACTGGACTTACAGTCAATAGAAGTCTAAAATCGCCAACCCGTGTCGAGTAATCCTGGTGATAAATACTCGTGCCTCCTCTGTATGTGAGGACTTACACCCGGTTTCTGATTTGAGAAAAGTAGCAAATCTCAACTGATTATTCTCAAATACATAAGTATGTGCTTTAGTTTTTTGCGTTTCACAAGTTAATATCAAATTTCAGAAACGCAACTGACGACTGTTAAGCATGCTATCTGTTAAATTCAAGTAAATGATGGTATTTTACTCAAATGTTGATTAAAGTTTACAAAAACTTAAGAGCCCCTATCAATTTCGCGGTCTAAAAACAGAAAATTCAAGTTTTTTCGGAGCCAATGTCTAAATATCCTTAAGATATCTGTTTTGTTCTTAAATGCAAAATTATTCATCACCTATTTAACTAGTAAGTTGACTAATAAAATTAAAACTAACTACTCAATATAAATTACGAAAAATAAAAATCTAACACACGTTTTTACGTAAGCGTGAAACACCTGGTTTTTCAATTGCTTTCATAGCTTACTGTTAGCAAATATCAATCTGAGAAAAATCCTAAATACTGGGCATATAGTATATATAGGAATAGGTTACTAAATATATCTACGTCTATTGTATTTTACTTTAATTTTTTGCATAGTAATAATTATAGTTACATAAATGTAAATAATAAAGGATTAAATAAATAAACATAAATGTAAATAATAAAGGACTAATTAATCTAAATAATAAAGGACTAATTAATCTAAATAATAAAGGAGTACAATAACACGTGTAATGTACAATAACACGTGAGTTACCTTATATACGCTGGTCTCACTTTATAGTTTGCTTTTACTTCAGTGAATGCCATACTAGGTAACCATATTTTTATAGGGTACCTAAACATAGCACGACATAATCACAAAATAAAATCCATCCAGTATTACGGAACCTAGTAAGTAAAAACTCCTAATAATAGCAGTTACGGACCAAGATTATTAGTTCGCGCTCCACCGTGCGCACAGCGCACACTACGACTGTCAGCGATACGTCGACCGCACACAGACAAACTGCGCTACGATAGTTACCTAAACTCGTAGCGCGCCGAAATTGATAGGGACTCTTAATTCAGAAACGAAAAAATGTTTAAGTTATACTTAAGAGCAGATTAGGACGTCCTCAAATTCAAATTCTCAATTCAGAAACCGAGTGTTAGCCTTGCAATGAGACAGAAATAGGCTGGTATTATTATTAGTGACAATACTGACCTCTCCCTTAAGTTCCGAGGTAGCGCCATCGAACAAGAAGATCTTGCCGTCAAAGCCAGCCGACGCGAAGAGACTACCGTCGGGACTGTAGCGGACGGCCTGAGCGAATCGAGTGTGCTCCTGCAGGAAAATTAAATTAATTGGTTAATTTATTGTCTTTAATATGAAGCCAGTTTCTTTCTAAGTCAGAGTAAAATTTGGTTTTGACGAAGGTATTATTATTTGATGTCATCTCAGTGCTTACATCCTTCCTATCATGTTTCACACAATTTATTGTCCTTTTTTTTTTGAGGGTGGGTAGTCATCCAATGACTTCTTCCGCTCTGGGCGGAACGGAAGGGCGTGTCAGACTTTTACTGACTAAAACCCACCCGTGTTCCTTCAGTTGCCTGTTGCCAAGGTCCCGGTATCCCTTTCGGACTTTCCCGCAACCCTGGCAGCTTTCCCGCAACCTTGGCAACAATTTAGTGTCCTGATTTGATTGTTTCTTGTTGTTCCCTGTTCTGCCCCTTTTCTTAGCCATCCACTTTTACAGTAACACATTTCTTGTAACATTTCCAGTAGGTAAAAAGAAAAAAAATCAAAAATCTGAAGAGTAACAAATTACAAGACCTACTCTTGCAATAGGGAATATGCATGTATTTTTTTAATATTTTTATTCGATAGTTTACATCGTCAAATAATAGTTTAAAAAAATTCGACGGCAAAAAAGCAATTTAAAGTAGTTAAAAAAATGTTTCAAAATATCCAACCGATCCGGGCTATTTAAACGCCCTCCATTTGGCGCGCTTGGTGTGGTGACGTCACAGTCCGTGAAAACAGACAAGCAACTGTCAAGTCAACGTCAAACACTCCTTTTTCTATGAGCCTTTGACATTGACTTGACACTTGTTGATTGACTTGACATTGACATTTTGATTGTTATCCCGGATTGTTACGTCACATCCGCTCTTAGCCTTTTCAAGTATTTGAATTACCCACAGTTTTTTGGGACTTTAAAAAAATTAATTTCTCGCTCAAAAAGAAATTTTATTCAAAAATATTGATGGAGGCATAATTCTGAAGTAACATAGTTTATAAAAAAATATATTTGACCCATATTTGAATCACATGCATATTCCCTATTGGTTACTCCTCAGACTTTTTCATGCCGGCGTTACTTTCAAACACTCATTCATCACTACATATTATAAAACAGAGTCCTCCGCCGCGTCTGTCTGCTCGTGATAAACTCAAACAGTACACCGATTTTCATGCTGTTTTCACCAATGGCTAGAGTAGTTTTTGAGGAAGGTTTGAGTATATAATAACCGACATCCACGCGGGCGAAGCCGCGGGCATCAGCTAGTTACTTATATATTTACAACAGACCACAAATGTACATCTTAATATTTTCGTCTCAAATGCATGTAGTAGCCTCTCATTCATCCTTTTAGTAGTTTAATATTCATCGGAATATTTAATTTATTATTAAGAAGAATTAGATAATAAATAGTTTACATTACCTGCTTAGTACACTTAAACTTGAAGGGCGGACCTTCGAACACGGCGAGGGTGTTGTCTTCAGACGCCGTGACAATACGGAAAGGTCTCGACGGCTTGAAGTCGACTGAGTTGATAGGTTTCGACTGGCCACTGATCTCACCGACTGAAGTGCCTGTTTCAGACATGAATACGTGGCCGAATCTGGAAAGACAAGGAAAGATATAACATAAACATCACTCCTGCAATCTTCGAAGGGGAGCCATCTAGGCTGAGGTATACCGATAGTTCACCCACATTTCGCCAGTTATTAAGTCCCATGCCATCAACCGGACAAATTCGGACTCTGGGCTGGTACTGAGAAACATTATTTTGAAAAAACAGAAAAAAAAATGCATACCGTACATAAAAAATAAACACTTTACAAAAGTATAATACATTAATGTTGTTTGTGCAACATATCCCAATACGTTATCACACTATCCATGTAAATTTTGCAAATTAATTTAAAAATGGATTTTTTAAATTAATAAGCAAAATTTCACAGGTTATGGAAATATCTTATATCAACAAAAATAATACAATAAGTTTCACTAATTAATTTAAAAAGCCCTGTATGTCAGTGTTCATTTTTGGACTGTCATTTCTATTTTTACAAGGTGATGTCATAAAACGCAATTTTTATAAAAAAAAAATCTGCACACGCTCGTGTAGATAATACTATTAAAAACTTGTTAGTGCTCACCGAATCGAAACGGTTCGGAGCTAATCAGTGCATCAATTTATATATACAGCGGGTATCAGAAATGTATGGTCATATAAAATAGTCAGCTGTCATTCAGGTTAGGTAGGTATTGAAGTTTTGGATGTTGATCCCATGGGGAAAGTTGGATGGTCTATACGACAACCCTAAGTATGACCACACATTTCTGACACACTCTGTATATAACAATACACCGTGTATATAACAATACGCCGTGTTGAGACGCAAGTTCGTTGCCCTTGCGTGTAGGGTGAAATATTCTTGTGGAAAAATGTAGATTTTCTTTAAAAAAAAAAAAGTTGTATTTATCCATTGATTTTACGTTCTATAAATGAAACCAAACCACTGGTTTCAAGGATAACGGTGTTTATACTAACACCCTGTATAATATGTAACACGTTTTGAATTTCCGGTGTGATGTAAGTAACCTTGAACTGTGACAAAATGGTAGTTAGAAACCTTGGACTACCAACCGCCATGATTCACGATCGGAGGCCAGTTTTGAGATTGATGATTCCGCAAATGTCTACTCAACAAAAATACTGTCTCAGACTGACAAACTAAAAACAAACTTAGCTTCAATGAAAACTGCACTATACACATAGCTATTAAGGTTTCTTATCGCAAGACATACCTCTCCCGGCCTTCACCAACGGCGACCATACGTTGGTTATCAGCACTCCAGGCGATGTCCTTGATCGGGCCTCCGATTGGCTGGAACTCATTCTTGAGGATGTGTTCCTTGTTCACCGTATCCCAGATGCGAATCTTGCCAGATGCATCTGAAATAGAATATTTTTAAAATTTTGAGTTTAGAATGGAATAGAGTTGGATGGAATGGTTTAAGTTTCGAATGCAGGGTTAGAATGTACTATTAAAAAAAATTGTAATTAGGCCTAGTGTGAGACATTTCGATACAATGTCAAAAACAATAATAATAAAAATGAATGGACTGCCTAACCCTTCGGGGAATACGGGCGAGATGACAGACGACTTATTGAAGGTCATGTGAAAATCTACAGGGAAGGCCTTTGTCCAGCAGTGGACGTCACAAAGTTGATATAAATATGGCATATGGAACTTGTGTGTCTTTGTGAACTTGTGTGTAGTCGTGGCCGTGATATTGGTTTGAGTTTTCCGAACCGGTTATCAATATAGAGGCCAAGAAGTGGGTGTTTCTGGGCTTCTGGCCTCTGGGGATAGCCAACAAATGGGTCTGAAGCCAGCCAAGAAATGGGCCTGGGGCCAGTCAGAAATTAACGAAATTAGGATTTCTATCAGATTAAGCATAGTGTCCTCTTAATCTCCTAATGATTACATTATTTTGGATGTTGCAAATTTTTTAGTTTTTTTGCTGCCACACTTTCAATTCAATGTCAAAACCAAACGTTATCGACAGTTGTTAATACTTTGATAACTGATAAAATAGCACCAAACAACGAGGGACGGAGCGAGTCATTGATTAATTGCTGAACTACTGAGAAATTTATATTATCCGCAAATCCGCATATCTTCCATATCGAGATAGTAAAACATTGATAAATATAAATCAGCTTATACCCCTAACAGAGCAGGGTCAGGTTCCAGAATTCCGGAAGGCCGAAGCTGGGAAGGACTTTCCTGGACGCCTAGATTAGTGTGTGTGGACCATGGCAGTTTGGCAACAACACCACAATTTGCGGAGAAAATGTCAATCGTTTTCAAATTTTGTTTGAAAAATAACATAATATCACGCCAGTCCAGCCCCGGGGGAGTAGGCAGATGGGTACATCCACATTCACGCTCAGCACTAGCAACTACTAGACCAAAAAATGGCGAAAATTTGAGAAGCTCTCTGCATGAACAAACATCGAAGGATTACTTCACAATTATGTAATTTCACTCAACATTTTTATTTCAAGAACATCTACCTTAGCGCCATATTCGTATTTAAATGATACCCATGACCATAACAAAACCGCCTCGACATTAACATGTGTATGTAGGTGAACCGCGCGTCTTTACGATCGTATCGCACGCCAAATTGCGTGCATCGATGTATTAAACAAAAGTAATCGGATTGACGAGAAATCTTTATCGTACGTAGGACGGGCCCAGATTGTCAAACGCGATTCTTGTATCATCTATTTCTGTGCCCGGCCAACGGCGATAGGCTCGCCCCCTTTAGATAGGGCTTAAAGATAACTAGCAATGTATAATAATATGCTAGATAGGGTTTGGGAAGTCTCAAAACACTCACAGTCTCGGGACACGAGACAACAACCCACGATAAAAGTCCTGGGACCTTTTCTTCGATTTCTTTGATTGCCTGTTCCATTTCACTTTTTAAAACGACTCGTTGGGTTCGTTGTGTACTGTAGAGTTACTGAAATGGTATGATATGGCGTTTGGATACGAGGGCTATTTTCAAAGAGTCTGCAATACAGTTTCAGAAGTTTCAGTTTCAAAAGCAATAAGTGCAGTATTACTCAAATTCAAAGCTCCGTCCTACATAAATGCATCGGTATTTGGCGTGAAATCAGGACATCTTCCGGTAGATAATATTAGCAGCGAATATCTTATAAAGTGTCAACATAATGTAGAAATTCAGATCTTAGTAAATACAACGCGAACGCAGTTTCGTAGTTTAATTCTGGAGTGATCCGCTAGCCGGCTGGCTGGGCGCCAATGAGCGCTATTATACACGAGAAATCATAATAAATGTTTTAGTTACGAATGTTTTGGTAATACTGGTGATGGCATACGACCTACAGGTTCTGAAGAAGTATTACATAAAAAGTATGAGTTTTATTGGTGTTTCATTATTTTCTTTTAATATCGTTTTATCGGCCTTCGTTCATTAGAAGTCAGTTTTGGTTTTAGAGATTTCTTTTTCAAATTGACGATAGGTTTCTCAAGCCACTAAATTGCTGCAGTGGTGTTCTGCGAATTTTCACCTTTTTTTGTGGTTGAACTGTTTATAGCCAGGCCAACAGAAACATACTCAGTCCTTATTCAATTGCGTCTGAAGGAATGTAGCGACTTATAGACGAGTTGAAGGTCGTGGGTTGAAACCCAAACAGGCCCTTTACTTTGAGTTAATTTAAATCATTTCATCACCACTGCTCTCAAAACGGTGAAGGAAAACATCGTAACCGGCATGTCCTAGAACCAAAAAAAAATCAAGTAATAAAAACTAAAACCCAACTACGACTTAAAAGGTATAAACAAGACACCACAGACAGACAAATTAAAAATCCGGAGTCACACGTGCTAGGGCATAAATCGAACAGATTACGTGTGACTCCGGATTTTCCAGCGGACAATCACGACGCTTCTAACGATACCTCATTTGTCAAATTGTGATAAGTGGTTTGGAAGATAGGAGGGAACAGATGAACATACATACATATATATGTCAAAATCATAACCCTCCTTTTTTCTTCGCCGTAGTCGGGTAAAAATCGAAGACATGTGACATCCACCAACCCATACTGGGCCCGCGTGGAGGATTAATGGCCCACTCCCTCTCACAGAAAGAAGAGATCTGTGTCTCCGCAGGCAGTGCGGGCTGATTATCCATGGAATGTAGCAGGCTAATTCAGGATACACACATACATAATCAGCCTATAATGTTCCCACTGCTGGGACACAGGCCTCCTCTCTGTGAAAGGGAATGGGCCGTAATCCACCACGCGGGCCCAGTGCGGGTTGGTAGATGTCACATGTCTTCGAATTTTTGGTACTAGGACATGCCGGTTTCCTCACGATGTTTTCCTTCACCGTTTTGAGAGCAATGGTGATGAAATAATTTACACAAAGTAAAGCGCCTGTCAGGGTTCGAACCTACGACCTACCTACTACTCGTAAGTCGCGGCCGTTACCACTGGGCCACCACTGATTCAGGATAATTATTTTTAATAAAGAAAACTGCTTCAGTCGGGTTTACTAGTTTGAATTGTAACTGCATCCAGCCAAACAGATAAGGATAATTCCAAATCAAGCGCTACTGCTGAGCATGAGGTCCTTTTTTTTTTTGGTTGGGTAATCATCAATTAATGACTTCTTCCGCTCTGGGTGGAGCAGAAGGGCGTGTCGGACTTTTACTGACTAAAACCCACCCGTGTTCCTTCAGTTGCCTGTTGCCAAGGTCCCGGTATCCCTTTCGGACTTTCCCGCAACCCTGGCAGGAAGCATGAGGTCCTGGGTTCGATGCCTTGTTCGAGCAAGGTGTTATAGAGTTTTTCCATCTGGAATTTCTCAGTAGCAGCCCAGAGTCTGGATCCATGCCCGGTCAATGCCAACAGGCTCGCATTTACAGGGTAGGACTTAGACATAACTGGTGAAATTTGGGTGTACTATAGGTACACCTCTGCCTAATCCTTTTGGGATTACAGGCGTGGTGTTATGTTTTTATCCTTTCAGCACTGCTGAACTCAAGCACCGACTTTATGCGGGAATTCCTTTAGCAATTTCGCAATGAAATTACAGAGAGGCCGACTGTGTAAGGAGAACGTACCACGTCGTCGTCGTCTATGGATTTACAGACTTATCTAGTACATTCCACGATCTATCTAAGTAGTCGTCATGCCGCTGCAATTTTCCGTTATAAATCCGCTTTGCATTGATATAATCGCAAACCTGAATCGATTTTAATCGTAGGCCATTTTCAAAGATTTTATCAAGATGCCAAAATTTTTATTAGCTACATAATAATGTAAGTGTTGGATAATGTTCACCAGGGAAAATAACTAATAAGCAATTTTGAAATGTCTTGATATAAGATTGTCCTTGGAGTTTCTTGCCCGTTCTTCTCGAGAGTCAACGTTTTAGAATGGGAAACTAGCTTCAAGTTTCTAACTGACCGATTCATTGACAATTCAGAAGTGCCTGTAAAATGGTTTATTTGAAATAAATGCTTTGAGTTTGAGTTCTGCCACAGAATAGTACAGAAGATTCACTTCGCAAAATCTTTTAAATAAAAAACTACTCTTGCTAAGACACAATAAAGTGCAAATTCAGGTCGCACAGCACTACTTACAGTTATATTCACCTAGAAGTTGCCTCTATTGCTATCGCGTAACTCTTATATCTACTGACTACGTTACGCTCACTGAATTGGCCCGACAATACGAGCCCGCAGCGTTGTAGCTAAGGGCGCACCCAATCACAAATTGCTTAGCATGATCCTCTGTTATGCCGAAAATACTGCAGCATTAATTTTGAAATAAATATATGTTAAAGTTGAGGATTGATGCTAGGTCTTATGTGAGGCGAAAACACGATTACATAAAATTTTCTCGATAGAAAAAAATTCCAAAGTTACCTCTGCACAGAATTATGAACCACTGGTATTAAAAAAATACTTCAAATTAGATCATGAAACTTTGCATGATAACTGAACTAACTATAAAGCAGGTCTTACGGGTGTCATTTTTAAAATTACTATTATTTTCACCGTAAAAAGCAATTACCTAAACTTTTCGACGCTTTAGAGCCGCTAGCGCCCCACTCCGTCTCGTTTTCACTGAGGTCGCGAGTCGTATGATGCGAGCGGGATAAAATCTGAGGTAGGGTGCGCCCTTAATACCTAAAATGCGGAGTGCGCTTTCTGTATGTACTATTCTGTGGTTGTGCAACAATTCAATGCACTATGCCGTATCGCAAAGGGCAATGTATTCAAGGTGACCTTTAGCTAGCTAAACTAAAAGATTGGAAAGACATTTCTTACATATCCAGTAGCCAGTGGCAGTCATCCGTCCATGAAATAAACCGATTTAAAAAAGGTAAAACTACAACAAAAGAGTTAGTAAAGACGCTATTACACAACCGTTAAATAAAAAAGTCTGTAAAAAATATTAAAGTCAGTCAAAAAGAAAATTGAGCTGAAAACTTTGGCAACAATTTGGATCATGATTACCACAAAAAAATACACAATCGGGAGTTCTTTCACCTTACTGATATTTTTACATCAGACAATTTGTTTATTATCTAACGACTCAATGTAACAAGTCAACGAATCGTTATGCTGGAGCTACACTTCGCGTTATCGCGAACTTTTCTTCGTGCGTTCTCTCTCGCACACCCCTCGATGTCTCGCTGAGCAACAGAGAGCGCACGACGAAAAGTTAGCGATAACGCGAAGTGTAGCCCAAGCATTACGGATTTTGGCAGCTATGATTCGTTTGTTTGACGAACAGTTCTTGAATTCTTGTGCTACAGTAGTTGATCGTAAAATTGTTATGGGTTCGAAACTGGGTGATAAGTGGCTGTCGAGAACAAATTTCTTTCGAAATTGTTCTATTGTTTCGACATAACATCGTGCTTATATTTCACGAAGTGTTCCGGTACCTAGGACTCATACCTGGGACTCGTACCGAGGTTTTTTGTTTATTTTTTAGGGTTCCGTACCCAAAGGGTAAAACGGTACCCTATTAGTAGACTTCGCTGTCTGTCTGTCCGTCTGTCACCAGACTGTATCTCATGAACCGTGATAGCTAGACAGTTGAAATTTTCACAGATGATGTATTTCTGTTGCCGCTATAACGACAAATACTAAAAAACAGAATAAAATAAATATTTAAGGGGGCTCCCATACAACAAACGTTATTTTTTTGCCGTTTTTATAGATAACTAGCTTCCGCCCGAGGCTTCGCCCGTGTGGTATGTCGATAACAAGTAGCCTAAGTCCTTCCCCGGGATGCCATCTATCTCCATGCCAAATTTTATCGAAATGCGTTCAGTCGTTGAGGCGTGCAAAGGTAACATACAGGCAGACAGAGTTACTTTCGAATTTATAATATTAGTATAGATGGTACGGTATAAAATACTGGTATTCAGCTGCATCCGGTTAGACTGGAAGCCGACCCCAACATAGTTGCGAAAAGGCTAGGCAGATGATGATGGTACGGAACCCTTCGTGCGCGAATCCGACTCGCACTTGGCTGGTATTTTTTATATTGTGTGGAGTTATCAGATGTGCCAATTACACCCCTTGCATGAGGAAATCCTCAATCCTCAAATAATCAAAATATTCCAACACAGAATTACCTTGTGGGGAAATCCCCACAAGGTAATTCTGTGTTGAAATATTTTCCATTGGGAGTGCTGTTATCAGTATGTGATACAAATATACAATGAATCATATACATACCATATACAAGATAAATATCAAAGGCATTGTAAATAATGAGTCACTATCAGTTACATAAATAATATTGATTTAATGCTGTGGCATTTGAAACCACATAATAAAATTATTGCATTTTTTGGCTGAATTTGGTCCATCTATGGACAGATAGTAAGTATTTTAAGGCATACTGGAAAGTGGGAATGTGTGAATGCTGACAGACTCTATTTAATCTTAATAGGATTAGCAGCAATCCTATTCTAAGTCAGAGAATAGTATTAGTTTTCAGTCCCAAAATAAGGCTTCAATTTAAGTAGGTAGTGACTAGAATTGTATTAGAAAAGTTTTTGAATAACACATCATGTCTGTTATACCAGAGGTGTAAGGTTTCTTGATGATGATGTCAGAGCCACACTGGAAATGCACCAGCACCAGACCGTAAGATGAAAGATTTCAGAACCTCTCACCATGAAAATGTAAAACCTATGTAGTGTTGGTGTGGCATATGGGTGATATTCAGTAATATACACAAACATACGGTCCAGGGCTGGTGCGGCTCCAGCGTCATGTACAGGAAGCCGAATTAGTACACCTAAAATATACGCAAAATACACACTTTGATGTGGAGTTGCGGATACCAGCCTGTATTACCTAGAACACCTAAATTAGAACTGTTATGTTTAAGTCCCAAGTAATAGAGGGTCGGTTCATTCAAAATTCCTGATTGATAACATAATGTCCACTCTGGGAATCAAACCCAGGACCCCTGTAATTTGCAGATGCCCTTGACTCGTAGGGAAGTCCGTAGATTTATTTTTCTTTAACTTAGACATAAGAACTTACTTCTACAAGATAGTTATATAAAGTCATATAAATTAGAACTCATTTGTATAATGAAATGCCTAAATCTGACTGAATATGAGAAAGTTATGAATTTGATAAATATAGTTTTAAGTTGTAAAACTTAACAACTGTAAAGATTTAAGTGAAAGTGGGTATAATTTTTTGTAGAAATTCATAATACTATTTTGCAAGGTGTCACTGAACTTCATAAAATATTTGTCTGTGTTCAGTAACTGAGATGTAGGGTTGTTAGAAAATTACTGATATTATATAGCAGGTTTTAATTAATAAAGTTGAGTAAACAAACAAGACAAATATTGAGGAAAACTGTCCCAAATATGTACCTACATGAATGCTAGAAATACTGTGTGCATCACAAAACAATATGAGTTACGAGTTTATGACTAATGAGTATTTACGTAATTCATACATGATTTTAATAGGATGAGGAAGAGTATTCCTTTTCCTATGCCCTTATCTATAAAAAAATAAGGCAATTCAAAGCAACAAGTTTCGCATCCTAAATACAAAATCATTAAATCAAGGAATGCATAACCTTACCTCCTGAAGAAATGTAGAATCCACTCGGTGAGTATTTCGCGACATTCACTTGGCAAGAATGCTCCGTGTATGTATCCGCGATCGCAGGGTTCTCAATATCTCGTATGATAACGGAATTGCCATTAGTATACAGGAAGTTTCTGCCCTTCGGATCACCGCCTAAAACTAACGGTGTACCTCTCTGGGTCCTCGGTAAAGCCGCCCAAGTATATTCTGCGGACACAAAACCACACTGTAAAACCACTGATCACAAGTATTTGCATACACAGATAGATTTATCATCATGTTTCACCCGCTAGTTACAACAACCATGCTGCCCCGTAATAGAATCAAATTAGAACTTACTGTGAGAATAAGACATTTTATAAACACTCTTTGCTAACTAATCACTAAATTGATAATGCTAAAACTATTGGTCACTTAGTACTTTTAATTATTTTTATAGAAACACAGTCAGCCGCTATGTCCCATATAGCCTACCAAAAAAATGACGTACAATAATATTTTTTGGCAATGTTGGCAGGATTGTCGCTCATTGATATTACCATATATGGGCAGAGGAATACCGATCATTTTTTAGTAGCATCTAATGATTTTCAAAAATCATTTTACTTTGCCCTATAATTATTATTTAATCATTAGAGATTGTTATTAAGACTAGAATATTTTATTTGATTCATCATCAAGTTTTGGTTTACCGGTTTATTGTAATGGTAGAGTCGTTCTTAGTCGATTTTTTATGTCTATGGAAATTTACGCTACTTTGTTTATGTCTACGGAGCGCGCCACCAATTTGAAACTCGTTTTCGAACGAAAATATTTTTGCTCACGCACGGCACTATGCATTTTTAATTAATTCTATTTGTCAAAAATGCTACGAAAGGGCTCGCTGTGCCATGTGACGGAATTAAATTAAAATACAGTTTTTTGTGATATTTATTGGGTGTTTTAGTGTTTTACTTGAATGGGAAGAGTTATGCTTGCGTGTGGGACATTTTATTTTTACAACAGAATTTCTTTTGTTGCATTTTTCGGCTTCATTATTTGACACTTGTTTCCACGTGGTTCACGTCATAATCGGTCGACGTGTTAATTTTCTACATAGAATTTAAAGTTCTTGGCTGTAATTAAAAGTAGAAATGGAGTCATTGAACATCTCAAAACTGAACTTGTACAGCGGAAGGAGTCGGGGCTCCCAGGACAACGGCGTGAAGTTTGAAAGAACGGAAGAAAAGTTCGAAACCAATGTAAGGGCATACCATGCGTTGTAAAATCTTTTTTATACTACAAATATTAAATAAAACAGTATCAAGTTTAATGCCGCACTGTAGGAAAGACTTCTGAAACTTGCGTTTCGCAATTATGCAAGCATGTCATCATTTTTGCATGAGATTCAATATCCCTAAATCAGATCATTTTTCATGACCAAATAAAGATGTCAATAATCGATACTTACAAAAAAAAATGTTTTACAGTTCTTTTCACCATGCTCATGGTGAAATTGCTTAGTTATAGGTGAAAACATGAATGTTTTGCACAGGTGATGCAAGCTCACTGCAATGTGTACCCATATGATGACATAAAACAGCTGTTTTTACGAAACATTTGGTATTGATCTTGAAATTGAGTTAAAAAAATTAAATGAATCTCAAGTTCTCTCCTAGTGTTTTATTATTTATTCATTAAAAATAATGCTGTTACCCTCAGAAATATTAATTACATTTTAGCAGATATAAACTTAAAAACTTAAATTACAATCCTAAAAAATCTAATTTTTTCATCAGTCTCACCCAGTTTTTTACTAATTACTTATTGTGATAATTGGTAGTTCCCTAAATATGAACCACACAATTAATAAGGAAAACATTACAATTTATTATTTTGTGGCCAGCATATCTAACTATACACCACAAATTAGCAAGGGTTCTGTGGTTTTCATAATGTTACATCATTTCTGTTATTTTTTTACTTTAATAAAAAAATTAGGGTAGCTGTTCATACCAATGAATCTGCCTAGCCTTTTCCCAACTGTGTTGGGGTTGGATTCCAGTCTAACCGGATGCAGCTGAATACCAGTATTTTACATGGAGCAACTGCCTATCTGACTTCCACAACCCAGTAACTGGGCAATACAATACCCCTGGGTAAGACTGGTTGTCAAACCTAGCTGTAGAACTTATTGCTGCCACCTTAGTCTTCAGCAATATTTGAAATAATTCCTTTCCATGGTTTTCAAAAGACATTCATTCATTTCATATTATATCAATTTTTTTTTGTTAGCCTGGCAGGCTGCCATTACCCATGACTGTACAATCTGTACACCCAACACAAAATGAATAAAATGATGAATTAAGTTTAATATCATACTGATTTTTCAATAGTCAGATAACTTTGTCTGAGGAATTATTGTGGTTTGACAGGTGGAATAACTTGTTTATCTATTTATTCAGTTATAAACCTTAATTACAATATTATTCAAGCTAACACTAACACTAAAATATATAAATAATGTACAAGTACACAATGGAAAAAATAAATAAAGGAAGAACTCATTGGGCATGAAAAAATTGATATAATTATTTATTCTTCAGTGTGGTGGTGGCAAATGATCCTCTTAACAGGTTTTCACCTTAAATGAATATAGCAACTACAGCATTACTTTTTCTTTGCAGTCTCTCACAGACCAAGATGAAGAGTACCACTGTGAGTACAAGGAAGAAATTTGGAAGAACCTACTGGAACAGGAAGCTGACAAACCCACCATCCACCTGCAATCACCACAGGTGAGACTATTTATATTAATAAAGGTTTACCAATAGCCTCTATGACAATATAATTATGTTCTTATATCTTTAAATCTTCTGGGCCCGCGTGGTGGATTACGGCCCACTCTCTGTCACAGAGAGGAGGCCCGCTTCCCAGCAGTGGGAACATTATAGGCTGATTATGATGGATGATGATGATGATGATGCTCTTTAATTATTTTTACCCGACTATGGCGAAGAAAAAAGGAGGGTTATGATTTTGACCGGTATGTATGTATGTATGTATGTATGTTCATCTGTTCCCTCCTATCTTCCAAACCACTTATCACAATTTGACAAATGAGGTATCGTTAGAAGCGTCGTGATTGTCCGCTGGTTATAGGCTATGTGAAGTCACATTAAATTAAAAATGGCGCCCTCTAGGGGACATAAAGTGAGGAACTTAAAAAAAAAAATGGTTTAATCGTACCATGTTGGGTATCAAATGAAAGGGCTTAATGAGCACATTTCAAAAATATATTATATTATAACCCCAAAAGATTTAAAAAAAAAATCAAGTAATAAAAACTAAAACCCAACTACGACTTAAAAGGTATAAACAAGACACCACAGACAGACAAATTAAAAATCCGGAGTCACACGTAATCTGTTCGATTTATGCCCTAACACGTGTGACTCCGGATTTTTAATTTGTCTGTCTGTGGTGTCTTGTTTATACCTTTTAAGTCGTAGTTGGGTTTTAGTTTTTATTACTTGATTTTTTTTATTACTGAACATGTGAACATATTACATTTTTTAAACGAAGTATAATTTGATAGCTCCTTTACTGTTGAAATAGCTTTTTATATCAATACATCATGAATTTTAGACACATCCGAAAAAGCTAAGCAGTAATAAAATTTTCACAATAATAGTTATAACTTATAATTGATGATAGCAAACATTGACACTTTATTATATTGCATAATTTATTATTTATTACCTATAGAAATTCCATGATGGGCACTTGATATAATCAGGATTCAGATTATACTGATAATGCTTTGATTATTTATCAGGAACTCAAACACAAGATAGGCATGTGCACTTAAATGTTATTGTAAACAAATTGTTATTAATGCATCAATATAAATAATATTAAAAATTACCAGTTTTGATAACAATTCCTAGTCTATTGAAACATCACTAAGGGCGAATTTCACCAAACTTTTATACCAAGTATAAGTCTTATCCTGCGAATAAATTTTGAATTTTTGTCAGTTTTTCCATTCAAAAACTGTCACAGGACAATTTTATTCCACGGATAAAAGATATCTGACTTTGATGAAATTAGCCCTAAGATTGATAATATCCATCTCCATCTGTCACACAGACAACAAATAGATTTAGCAACATTTAAACATAGTGGTAAAGAATTTACGCAGTTTTTGCTCGCGTTGACAATTTTCTCTAGACCAGGCAGAGAAAATCACGTATGAATCTTGTAATTACGAATTAAAAGTAAATCACGTACTTAAATCAAAAATGTGGTTCTCGGTTCATAAATGGAATATAGGGTAGGTACCCCATTTTCGAATCTGCGTGATTTTTCAAGCACGGTAACAGACTAGCAGCATATGTATAGAGAAAATTAGGGGGCAACACACATGTTCGAGTTGGCATGATTCGAAATTAATTGAATGTAGATATATTTTGCCGAATCATCGAACATGTGTGTAAGTAGTACAAGTACACCTAACCTAAAGCCTAAAGTTTACCTATGCAGGTAGGCCTGCCCAGGTAGACCGGGGCGTGTATTGGACCAGACCTGTGCAGTTCTTGGAACATATTATAACATGTCGGTCGGCATGCGCAGGCACACCAGTACAGATAGCCTGTACGGTAGACCGTAGCGTGTATGGCCGGCTTAAAGGCCCGTCCAGACTGGCGCGATATCGTGGGCACCACAAGGGTTGCGCCGCCTATCGCCCGCGATATCGCGCCAGTCTGTACGAGACTCAATAAACAAATATTATTTATGTACATAGGCATGGCTAAAATCGATACTTACTATGTTTTACTGAATAGTACTTAATGAATGTAACCTTGTTCTGTGCTTTCCAGCTGGATTATTATTAGGTACCTACTGTATGAGTGACTTAATCATACCTGTGTTTTAATCGATAATTCAATTCTATCAATTCTATTTCTTTGTTTGACGTTCAAAAGTGGCATTTAGGTGCCTATTTGAAATAAATTATTTGACTTTGACTTTGACTTTGATAGATTATTTTTGTTCTACAATACAAAATCATTGTAGAGAACAAGTGGTACAGAGACTTTCGTGGGTAGTGGTGAAGGCTTAACAAGTGCTTTTGTCTGTGTTACGAATTTTTTCGATTTCAGTGCCTTTTATTAGTGTTAACTTCAATCGAGATTATTCCTTGTGTTTGTATTTTAGCGTAAGGTTTGTTTTAACATTTTAATATAGTTTATTTTTAAAGATTTTACCCGTTATCCACTATGGATAACAAAAAACCCCCTGACCCTCCGGATTCCTTTGAATACACTCCGGTGTTAACTGTTACTCTCCCCGACGACAATGTGCAAATAGTAAATATGGATTCCGAATCTACAAACAGGAAAAGAGCGGCCGCTTCCCCCCCGGCTCCATTAATCAACCCTCCTAAGGTAGCTAAAAACACAATTGGAAGACAGATATATACGATGAGAGACTACCCCCCGTATATAGTTCACGCATCCTTAAAAGAAGGTCAGACTCCAGGTACTGTTCTTCACCCTGTCAAATTTGGTATGTTTTTGACACAAAATAATTTCAGCAACATACTCCTAGGAAGTGTAAAACGCCTAGGAAGAAACCGAATTTCAGTCGAGTTCAAGTCCCACCAGGATGCTAACAATTTTTTAATCAGCCCCATTTTAGAGAAAAATAATTTTGTTGCCTCAATACCACAATTTAATATTACTCGCCTAGGTCTTGTCAGAGATGTTCCCATTGAATGGACTGAGGAAGAAGTTATAGAGAACATCAAGGTTCCCACTGAATGCGGTCCTGTAATTAAGGCTAGGAGAATGAGTCGTAAGGTGACTTCTTTGGGTGTTACCGAATGGAAACCCACTCAAACGGTTGTTCTAACCTTTGATGGTCAAATTTTACCAAAGCGTGTTTTTTGCTTTTATTCTGCACTTTTGGTAGAGAGGTACATGTACCCAACCATCCAGTGCTTTAATTGTTGTCGGTATGGTCATACACGCACAGTATGTCGTTCGAAACCCCGCTGTTTTAAATGTGGTCAAGACCACCCAGGAGATGGATGCCAAGTTTCCCTTGATTGTGCCTTTTGTATTTCCTGTTCTGGCAATCATTATGCTAACGATAAGGCTTGTCCTGAATTGGGTCGACAGAAGGGCATAAAAGCGCTTATGGCAGAGAAGTCGGTCTCATATGCAGAGGCAAGTCAGGTCTTTCCTCCAGTTTCAAGATCCTATGCTGAAGTGTCGAGAGTCGCCACAAAGACTAAATCAGTAACCAGTCCATCTCATTCTCCTAGTCCACTTTCCCAAAATCAAAATTCTTACCGTAAAACGGTCTTCCTTAAACCAAAATCCCATGCCCCACTTTCACCTAGTTATGATAAACAGGCTCATCAAGCCCTCACTCAGAACTACTCCTTCTCTCCTTCCCAAAATGGTTGCGCTTACCCTAGGGAAGGTGCAGCCAGTCCTGACAACTCAGAAAATATTCTGAATATCATATCGAGTATGCTAATGACTGTATTAGCAAACCCGAAACAATCCCTACCTGACCACGTTGCCAACAAACTGACATCCATTGTTAATTACATTCACAATGTACCTTCCCCTGACATTCCTTCAATGGAACGTGAGGAGTGTTACTCCCAGGAAATCTGACCTACTCTTCCTAATTAATAAGTTTAAACCACTGATCTGTGGCATTGCTGAGACGTGGCTTCGTTCTGAAAGTAATTTTAGGATTCCATGTTTCAGTGGTGTACGCCATGACAGATCAGATGGATATGGGGGATGTGCTTTGTTTATTAGTAACAAAGTACCATTCTCCCCAATTCCTCTACCCTTTGTTGGTGATAACATCAATGTTGTTGCTGTTAAGGCTGAGGATATAAATATATTTTGTTTTTATATTGCTCACCCTCAAATTGAAGATCTTATTACAATAAAAAGTTTGCTAAGTAATGTACAAGGTCCATTACTAATTATGGGTGATTTCAATGGCCATCATTATAGATGGGGATCTGAAACCTGTGACAACTTTGGTATAGGCTTAGTGGATATATTAGATGAACTTAACCTATGTGTAATTAATGATGGCAGTTCCACACGTAGGTCGGTGCCAGGACAGAACAGTAGCTGTGTTGATTTAACATTCTGTTCGCCTAATATAGCCAGCCTTCTAAATTGGAGTCGCTTGAATATGACTTATGGGAGTGATCACTATCCCATCATGGTTGAAATCCCTTCCAAGACTATCTCTAACAAAATTTCCCCTCCTTTGTTAAAATACCAGTTGAATTCAGTGGATTGGGACCTCTATTCCAAAATCCTAGACTTACGAGTCTCTTCCCTTCCACCCATTAGTCCTGAGTCTGCTCAGGAATGCTTTCCCTCATTTTCCAACACAATATCCTCAACAGCAGATGATTGCTTCCCTCCAAAAAAACCGCCAACAGGCAAAATTCCATCCCCGCCATGGTGGGATAAGGACTGCTCTGCTGTGATCAGGGCCAGAAATGAGGCCGAATTGAATTTCAACTCCGACATGAACCTGGATAACATCATTGCTTTTCAACATATTTTGGCTAAGTCCAAGAAATTACTCAAAAATAAGAAGAGAGAAGGTTGGAGGAAGTATTGCGGCTCATTGAGTCCATCCACTCCAACGTCAGCAGTGTGGCATAAATTGAAATCTTTTAGAAATAGTCTGAAGCCTCCCTCCGGGAGCATACTATCTGCGGAACTGGGTAACCAGTTTATTTCTAAGCTCGCTCCAGTGTATGTTCCCGGTATGGATGAGTGTACCGCTTTGGACTCCCAGCTGATTTCGGATGATCCTCTGGATGGGCCGTTTACTATTGGTGAACTTAAATCGGTACTCGCCCATGTTAGGGATTCTGCTCCTGGAGTGGATGGATTCCCTTACTCCTTCATTGCTAAAGCTGGTGATAAGACCCATCAGTATTATCTGGACTTAGTCAATTATTGTTTTACTTCCGGTTATATTCCTCCTAATTGGAAGGTTCAAGTCGTAATCCCTATATTAAAACCCGGTAAAGATCCTAGTGATCACTGTTCTTACAGACCAATTGCTCTATCGTCCATACTTATTAAACTCTTTGAACATTTGATTAAAAACCGACTAGAATGGTTTGTAGAAAACAGGAAACTGCTCCCAACGACTCAATTCGGCTTTAGGAAAGGTCTAGGTACTGCTGATAGTGTGGGTATCCTCACATCAGAGATCCGGCTGGCCCTGAGTAGGAATGAGTCTGTGGTAGCCGTTTTCTTAGACATTTCTGCTGCCTATGATTCTGTACTCCTACCTCTTCTCAGGCAGAAAATGCAAGAGCTGAGAATCCCGGCTAGGATTCGTCAAATCATTTGCAGCATTTTTTTAGATCGCAGTGTCCATCTCAGGATCTCCGGGGAAAGCTTTGAACCGAGGTCGGTTTGGAGAGGTCTACCTCAGGGATCCGTACTTAGTCCTCCTTTATATAATATTTATACCTCTGATCTTCCATCTTGCCTAAATTTTAACTGTAAAGTACTTCAGTATGCTGACGATATTGCACTATTGGTCTGTCACAGCTCCATCGAAGTTGCTGCTCAATCCATCAATATCTCTTTGTCCTCATTAAACCAATGGCTTTTAGATCACGGGTTATCTTTAAGTGCTCCAAAGAGTACCGCAGTTGTCTTTACTCGTAGACGCCTCATCCCGCAGGTTGAAATTAATATTGACGGTCAAGCCATCCCCATTAAGGAGAAGGCCAGATTTCTTGGGGTTACCCTGGATCACAAATTGTCTGGAGTGGATCACATTGACAATATAGTCAAAAAATGTGAGCGCTCGGTTTCGGTCCTCAAGGCTTTGGCAGGTGTTTGGTGGGGAGCACACCCATACACCTTAAAGCTGATATACAATGCGCTGGTCAGAAGCGTGATGGATTACTGCAGTTACCTAATTGAGCCATGTAACAAGGAAGCTCTACGTAGACTGGATTCTGTCCAATCCAAATGTCTGAGGATTATAATTGGTGCCATGAAATCCTCCCCCATAAATGCTCTCCAGGTTGAATGTGCAGAACCTCCCCTTAACCTTCGAAGACAATACTTAGCAGATCGTTTCTTGTCAAAAGTTTTCTCCCTTTCGTCCCATCCTTTACTCCCCATTTTGGAACAAATCTACCTCTCTCTTAACGCGTCTCCCTACTGGAATAATAAATCTATTCCATTGATGAATAGGTACAGAGAGCTTAAACGCCTCTCCTCACCTGTTTGTCAATACCCCTCTCTTCCTGTCTTTTCTTCCGCCTATGAGGTGGTTCATTTTAGGCCAAAGGTCGTTTTGGGACTGGGTATTTCCAAACATTCCCAAGACGCAAAAGGCGACTTCGATCGAGCCATTGAGAGATACTGGGAGGGTTGGAATTTATTTTATACAGACGCATCAAAATTATCTTCAACTGGATGTACAGGTGTTTCAACATACTTCCAGAACTCTAGAATAGCCCTTTTATTCCAATGCCCGCCAGAGGCCTCAGTATTTACAGGCGAATGCATTGGTATCTTAGAAGCCATTAATTTCATTTTAACACACAATATTAAAAATTCGGTCATTTTTACAGATTCCCGCAGTAGCGTTCAAGCCTTAAGTCAATATCAACCTAAATCCAAAATTCACAGTAAAATCATTTTCGACATCCTAAATTCACTATTCACTTGCTCGAACAACGGTTTAAACATTGAAATAGCTTGGGTTCCCAGCCACTCGGGAATAGGTGGCAACGAGTGCGCCGACTCACTGGCTAAATTTGCCTCATCTAACCCGGTAGATCGGAAACACTACATGGTCCAAAGTTACGACTTACGTACTGACACCAAACACAAACTGTTCAACTCGTGGTCAGCAGTGTGGCAGGTAAGTTCGAAACTTAAGGGAGCATATTACGCCAGTGTTCAACCTGACATCCAGCGGAAACCTTGGTTTTTTAAATGCCCCAAACTGTCTAAAAGATCTGTTACATCCTTGTGCAGACTGAGACTTGGTCACTGCTCCAGTCCGGTATTCCTGAACAAGATTCGGGTTCGGGATAGTTCCTTGTGTGAATGCGGTCTTGATGATGGTACTCTGGATCATATCTTCTTCTCATGCCCTTTGAATTCCCAATCCTTTGACTTGTATCATAAGCTCTCCAAAATTAAAATCCCTCTTCCCACTAACTTCCACTCCCTCTTGACAAATTTTTCTCCTAAACTAATCCAACTCCTATCAAAATTTTTAAATGTAAATGATATCAAAATGTAGTCTGGTGTGTAATATTAATAACTTTTTGTTAATATATATATTATGTCCAATTGTAGTGTTATATATATATTTTTTTTGTTAGCTAGTCTTACTAACTTGTGTTGTCGTTTCAGCTACTAACATAATAACTAGATAACTACCACAAAGTGCAAAGTTCGACGGCCCAACTTGCTGCATTGCCGTCACCACATGACGCTGGCAGAATAGAAAAAAAAAAAAAAAAAAAAAAAATCATTGTATTGTTTTGTTTGCCATTGAGAGTGAAACCTGTGCAAACGTTTCCAAATAGATCAATGACGCTTATAGTCTTCGAACAATCGATGTTTAAAAAAAAAAAAAAATAGCCTTTGCCAGCAGCTTCTCCCCCGTCGTGGATAAAATGCAAAATTTCATCCAAATTTTAGCGTGAAAGCGTAACGAAAAAAATCACTTTCGCATTTATAATATACTAGCTGATGCCCGCGGCTTCGCCAGCGTGGATGTCGGTTGTTATATACTAAAACCTTCCTCGAGGACCACTCTATCAATTGGTGAAAACCGCATCAAAATCCGTTGCGTAGTTTTAAAGATTTAAGCATACATATAGGGACAGAGAAAGCGACTTTGTTTTATACTATGTAGTGATAGTGAAGTTAGGATTTCAATGGAATCTATAGTCTAACTAATACAAAATGTTAAAACCGTTATTATCAAAAAAATAATAGAAATGTTGATCCATACAAAATCATAAAACCCGTTTCATCACAAAGGGACTCTTGGATCAGTTTTTGCAATATAATAGAGTACCTACCCACAGGTGTAATTCACTTAAAAGATCCACCAATTTATCTAAGCATTCATACATTTTGTTTGTGTTTTCACAATTTCCTTGTACCTAAATTTATTACGCGATGCGTCATTGGTAATTTAATTATTTATTTACCCACAACGTAACAACAAAACAAGTGATGAAATAACATCGTTATTGATGAAAATATATCAAAGAAGGATATTTTATTACCGTTGAAGGGTTACTTAACTTTATTGAATGTAATTACATGATTCATATCGACTATGTTTTGCTCAATCGACGTATTTCATCATGCAAAACATTCCATACTGCTACTAGGCACATTCACTTTTACGCTATAGGTAGTAGAGTTTAAAGTCGCTTGCTATGACTCCTATTGCATGGATTTTAATAGTAGGTAGGTATTGCAACATATGAACACATAAACTTGTCTCCCCTTAGGTGCCAACATTGTTCGTATAATTTCAATGTCTCGATAAGCAAAAAAAAATGTCATTCTGGCTCTCTCATCAAGAAATTGTAAAGGAGTTTTTACACTACAACGACAATACATTCTAAGCCAGCTGCTGCTTTCCTACAAAGAAATTAATCTTTGCTAGGGTACCAAAAATAAGGGGACAAGTACATAATAATACAATTTGTACCCATCTTAATAACGCCAAACTGGTTTCAGGTAGTTTCTATAGAAAAGAATAAATGTAACTGACAGATTTGATCTTTTTGAAAAAATAATTATAAGTAAGTACCTAATACTTATCAGGATAGTCGGGAAAAGGCTAGGCAGATGGTGTTGAGAATTGATCGTTTTTTTTTTCTGTTTCATAAAATTTTCGGGGCTTACACTTATTATTTGGCCCGGGGCCTCCACACCTTTAAATCCGGCCCTGCGTGGGAGAGGCCTATGTCCAACAGTGGACGTCTTTCGGCTGAAATGATGATGCTGATGATGAAATAGTTTTTTTAATTAATTAGCGAAACTTCATAATACGACAACAACGAGAAACAAGATTACGCGGCCATAGTAAATGTACTGTCGCTACTTCGGTGTCATCTCGTTCTCGTCCCGTTCACGGTGCGCTGGAGAAACGGCCTTAGTGTTTTTTTTTATTTATTTATTTTTTTACTTAAAAAGCATAGCTTGTTAGTCGTCGTGCGTACTTAGGTAAATACCAAACAATTAAATCGACTTTCCAAGAAATATTATTCAAAAGAAAAAAACGCCCCAAATATAAAGCTGTAATTACATAGGGAGATTAACGTAACGAAATAGCCTACTCCCATTATGTCTGAAGTGTCACGTAAGTAAACCATGGTTTAGTAACCTGAAACAGTAACACAATGTGCTAAATGATGTCATTTATAGCCTTTACCTACTAGAGAGTTTACTTACTCTCATAATTATAATCTGAGTTCGTTGACTGATTAATCAGGAAAATGGCTTATTGTTATATTTTCTATAATACTTATCTGATTTTTTGGTAGCAGTAATGGCTCAGGCGCAACGGAGTCGTGGGTACGTACTTCGTACCCGAGCAGCTGATATAACATAATCAGCCTATGTTCCGAGTTCGGAGTTCGTGGCTACGTAATAATAGCCGCACGGGTCGATCCATCAGGTTAAGCTACGCTGGCCGGGGTTGATCCGTGGATGGGTGACCATCTTTACATATCGAGTCCCGGCTGTCATTTGTTGATCTTTGAGAGTAGTTACGGGTCGTCAGAAGCCCGAAAGTCTGACAATCGTCTTACCAAGGCGTATCGTATTACCCAGTTACTGGGTTGTGGAGGTCAGATAGGCAGTCGCTCCATGTAAAATACTGGTTTTCAGCTGCATCCGGTTAGACTGGAAGCCTACCCCAACATAGTTGGGAAAAGGCTAGGCAGGCAGATGATGATGTTCCCACTGCTGGGACTCAGCCTTCTTCTCTGCAAGAGAGTGGGCCATAGTCCACTACGCGAACACAGAGCGGGCTGGTGGCAGTTACAGTCATGTATTTCGGTTTTTACCCGACTGTGCGACAGCAAAGACAAGGTTATGTTTTAAATGCATGTCTTTGTATTTGCAATACCCTCGAAGCATCGTAACGGCTAGATGGATTTAAATACACGAGGTGTCCACCGACTCGTCTAGGTCATGCAATGGTTTTGATTTTGTATAAAATCAAAATGGAGGATTTTAGACGTCAATCAAGACTGTAACGATGAAAATCCCGACTACAACTAAAAGGTTCAAAACTGAGATTGAACTAAAATAACTGCCACCTGCACTTCTTGACACGTGATCCTATTTTTAACTTGTTAGTTGAAGTAGTTTTTATTACCATTATTTTTTTACCGTTTTTAAAACAGTTGTAATGAAATAAAAAACCACAATGACGTGTTTTTAAGGATTCAAACCTACGTCATACGTATACGTCTGTGCCATACCATTGTTCTACAGAATTTTAATATTTTGACCTTCAGCAGTAAAACATTTTTTAAAGATACTTTTTCTACTTTCCAGTTGGAATTCCGTGGCGCCTTAGTGCAGCAGCTCCGTGACGTCACCAAGAAGTTGGGACTATGCATCGCAACCTTACACTCGGCTGTCGCTCAATTAGACTTGTTTATGGATGCGCATAGACTGAGGGCGGATCGACTGACACACGTCGCTCTGGCTTGCTTGAGTTTAGCAGGTATCTATTAGAATAGGATACTCGTAATATGGAAATTAAACATTCTGATATTAGAAACTCAGCTGTTGTAGGTAAACATAATTATAATAGGTAAATACTGTAACGATTACTGAGGTCTCAAATGAAACACCATGTATTTTATGTATTTTATACTAACTTTTGCCCGCGACTGTCTGTATTTTGAATTTTATGATAACATAAACTGTCCAAATATCGATAAATTTGACAAAAATCCAAGAAAAAATGACGCTAAGTTGTTCCCGAATTTAAAAAAAATACGGGATACCTTTCCAATTTTTCCTTCCGTAAGAACCTAATTTGGACTATTGCGAACATTTTACAAATTTAAGAAAAAAACCGGAATTCGGTTTTATTTTTTGTAAAAAGTTTTTATTTTTCACTTTTTACATGTAGAACCTACCCCACACAAATTCGGATACCACTAAGTACTTGATAAGTAAATAACAGTGGCAGGAATTACATACATCAATACATCATTCTTATAGACCAAGTGGGAAAAATACATACTATTGAAGCTAATCAAAAACTGCCAGAGCAAATTACCTTTATTATAGTAATATTATCCTTCAAATACAAACATTTAAATTTTCCACAGCAAAAAGCGAAGAAAAGTTCAGTCGGGCGCCCACTTTAAAGATTTTATCCAAAATCAGTGGGGTCCAATTATGTGGTAAAACATTCAGACAGTTAGAATGGATGGTGGGCCAACATGTGCGTTGGAGGTTGTTGGCGCCAACCCCGGTGACGTATGCCGCATTGTTGGCCCAATATGTGGTGACTGACAGCGACTTGACGACGCGGCATCCGAAGTTTGTGAGGCGATTCAAGAGGGATGGGGCTAAACTACTGGAGGCTTATTTGGACTTAACTTTGTCTGGTAAGTTTTAATGTATTTTCTTTTAAATATATACACTTTGTTATTTGTGGCTTTTTATGAATTCTAGCCTTAGTTGGTCCAGTATTCATTAAAAATTTCGTAGTCTTTAGAACGTTTTTTGTATATACAAGGGTAGAAGTAGCTCTAAAGCTTAGTTTGCTTAAGAAAGCGGTGCTGTCATATAGCGGCCTCGAAATTTCGACCGGCCATATAATGTTTTTTGACACAATGAAGTTAAACCCTGTCTTCATTTTACTAATTTTCATGATGGCCGCCATTTTGTCGGCTATACACTGTTTTGTTAGAAAATCCAAGCTTTACTGACCCATCTCAATGTTTTTTCTTTGTAATAATGTGAGTTCCCCCTGCAGACGTGCGCCTGAAGGTGGTGGAGTGCGTGGACGTGGGCATGGCGTGCGTGGCGTGCGCGCGCGCCGAGCTGGGGCTGGCGGCGTGGCCCGCGTGGCTGGCCGCGCGCGCCGCCCGCCAGCCCGCCGCCGTGGCGCCCATCGCGCGTCTGCTGCAGAGGTAACACACGACACTTCTATTTTTAAATGTCACAGCATCATACTGACATAAAAAAAAATCTTTTGTTTTTGGAATGACATTCCGGAGGTAGAAGTTGACTGGTAAAAATCGTCACGTTATGCCCCCTCCACCTTATTTATTATATACGAGTGGGTGTGTGCAAGAACCGAGATTCTTCGTTACTGCCGGGGTCCTCTGACTGCACACGTTTTCTACCCTCACTGTCATAGTCCGATGGGACGACAATTTGAAACGATCAGAGAGAGATCAGGTGCAAGAGAGCTCCAAGGCATTTGTGTTTCAAACAACCTGTCTCCAGACTCCAGGCTCTCACTAAGAATTACTTGACAGAAAAAAACTTTTTATTTAATTATCATAGAAAATGCTTCTGAAAAAAAAACGCTGGCATCTCTGTAAGATCAAGTTTGCCAGTTATAGAATTGAAATATCACTGTCAATTAAAATCTCTAATGATGATCAAAGGCCGAAAAGACGCTCGCAAGAGCTGCAAGGTCGATATCCCTTTCGGTTGATGTCCCTCCTTGGTTATAACACCGAAGCGAATACCTGAACACTACCACATTAGCCCCAACCCACATTCAGTCCCACAAAAAAAAAACAAGTAAGTAAAAAAAAATAATTACAGGATGATGCAAATTCTCAAGTCTCGCGAGACTTCAGTGGAGTCAGATTTGGATCAAGGCTACAGCAGCGCTCGAACATCCCCGAACCAGACACCCTGTACATCGCCCAGTTTCCACGTGTCGCCGGCCTCTAGCACTTGCAGCACTTCCTCAAGAAGCCACCTGAATGTGGACACATCCTACCGCCAACGTCCCGTCGAACGGCGACCTGACGCCAACTACTCAGTCTTAGACTTAGAAGATTCTAACGTGCCTCAGAACAATGTTCAAGATTACTACACATTACCAACAGCTGTTGATATGACCTTGCAACGAGTTAACACAGCGGCTGATTACAGGTATTGTAGGTCGCGTAGGCTAGTGGAGGCTAGTTTAGAGGTACAACCGTCAACTAGTATGGCTGTGAAACGTGGTTTAGAGAACAACGTTGAGCTTGAGAGGAAGAGGTACCGTCTTGCCTCTCAGATGTCTCAAGTGGTTCTATGATCATGTCTAGTCTTTATTCAAGTCTGTATTCATGAGTTGTAGCATTTTGTTGAGCATTTCGACTGGTTGGAATTGTTGTTTGTGCCCAGTTGATGGCTCGCCCCCTATTACATGGGACTTAAACATTGCTGACGTAATGCACCCTTCGGGAAATACAGGCGTGATGTTAAGAAAATATTGAATATATATTTTATTTCCAAAGGGGTAGGTACACTTACTTTTTAACCATGTAGGGAGCGAGACGAGTGCTATCTACAGGACACAAGGACAAACTCTGAGTTATTTTTTAAATATTCAATTTTTTTTTTAACTTGGCCACGCTCTGTAGTCACACTTGCGACCGCCAGACCAATGAGGTAGTAAATATTTAAATAATAGTTCTTTAAATGCCATCTTTCTGTGTTCCAAAATGTTATATAACAAAAAAGGAACTATTACCACTCGGATAAGTCTTTCTTTATTTTTCGTGTGATTAGTGACTGATATCAGACTTTTAAAGTCGCCCATGGGCCTCTGACTTGGTTTCACATGCCGTCGAGAAATATCTCTCACACGGGTTTCCTCACGATGTTCGGATAACTATGGAGTACCTATCATGAATACAGACAATTGACTATAAATACTTTTGATTTTAGCTTTTAAATTTTAATGATGTACGTTTCTATACTAACTCTTATTTATTATTGAAGTCTGAAGTATTTGTAGTCAATAACATAGGTTAGTATGCGTATTGCAGAATATGTTGTTTGAAAGTGTAGCTGATTATTACGAGTATGCTTTAATATTATGCAAGTGGGCATATTAGTGAAATGGTCGATGCTTTAGAGGGTCAAATTAAATTATCTAGCTAAACTCAAAATTAAAACTAAAAAGAAATTATTTTCAT
This sequence comes from Lithophane socia, assembly GCA_947522985.1. NCBI lineage: Eukaryota > Metazoa > Arthropoda > Insecta > Lepidoptera > Noctuidae > Lithophane > Lithophane socia. The sequence goes on from OX383272.1 coordinate 2,572,454, forward strand.
GCGTTTTGTGGGGTCATTGACCGCAGTTAGTGTAGTCACTTGAAATTTCAGTTTAAAATAAATCATTTTTTTTCTGCGTAAACTTCACACCCATGATGAGTATCCATCGATATCTAAACATGATAAAACAGTTTCGCTAGCTAATTAATTTTGACCTTTTATAAATCTGCTCTCATTTTCTGCGTTCAAAAAGTTCTGAACTGTTATGTAGCAATTACTTAGGGGGCACTAATATTCTATTGAAAGTTTGACGTCGACTCAAATACACTTTCCGAACTGTGGCTCAAACCCAAGACTTCGCTCCGGAGTCACTAGTATAACGACCACTTAACCAGAGGGCCAATTCTCTTACATAAAAAACGTTCACATTCAAGTCGCAATCTGTCAAACTTGTCAAAAATGTCGGTAAATTTATGGTTTTTTTGACAGATTGCGAATCAGATGCGAATTTGAATCATCAAATATCAGCGGGGCAATAGAACGATTGCCCCGCTGATATTTGATGATATTTTAATTATATGCTGCCCCCTTCCAAGTTCACTTTAGTTTATGATTTTCAAGTCTATGACTACAGTATACGAAGTTTAAACTTAATAATCATACAATAATTACGTCCACTTGCATTAAATTATATTATTATCACATAGCAATAAATGATTGAGAAGTTTAGTAATGTTGCTTGATTAGTATTGTTAAAATTGGAATGTTGAACTTTTTAAGACAATATGAACAAAATCAGAACTCTTTTTTTTGGCTTCACCGCAGTCGGGCATTATACTGATTTACAACTGGTTTTCTGAACGGCAATCAATACAAAAATTAGATGGTTCTTGATATCGCTATGGTTATTTCAATCAACTTGAGTTTCATGAAAAATTGGCCGAGTGCAAGTCGGACTCGCGCACGAGGGGTTCCGTATTGCAAATATCGGGGCGGTCCATTTGGCACCCTTCGGGTACGGATCCCTAAAAAATTTACTAAGTATAGTCCCATATTTTCTCAAGAAAAAAAACAACAACTTCACAAAAATTCCTAAATTCAAGTAAAAAAAAAACTTCTCAATTATGCGTTTCCTAATTAGCAATAGTTAGTGAGAAATTGTCGGTCGATCACCAAATCTCGAATTAGCTACTTAACGCAAAGTATATGCTGGTTAGCATTTAATGGTGATTTTGACGTATCTTATAAAGTGTATGGTTGACATAACATAATGTGGAACAACCGAGCATCATTATATTTTTTTCCTTCGTCCATTTTGTCCATTACATGAGACAGCGCCACAGATGAATACAGATCAGTTACAGACCATAAAATCAATTAAATTAAAAGCGACTCTTGTGACGACACAATAAAGTGCAATTCGATCGCACAGCGCTAATTACAGTTGTATTCAACTAGAAGTTGCCTCTCTATCGCGTAATTCATATCTTCTGACTACGTTACGCTTACTGACTGGGCCGGACAAAACGAGCCGCCGCGTACTTGTAGCGTCATACCTAAAATGCGGAGTGAACTATCTGTATTCATCTGTGCTACCTACTAGGCCACTATGTTATGTCAACCCGGTATTGTATGATGACTGCCTTAATAATACTGTAACGTACATTATACGGCCGGTATAACTTGGCAGTTCCGAAATTCGCGCAGAACGCTGCGCAGTTACATTTTTTAGGAACCAAATGGTGACAGGAGGCGAGTGTGAGTGAGAGAACATGCGCGAAAGTTCGCAAAACCTATGTTCAGACCTGTCAAGTTATATCGGCCGTATTGTATCACTTATGTGGTTGCCAAAGTAAACTTTGACGATCATTGTTTCCTTAATTTATAATAGTTAGAACTTTTGTATGGAGTATACGTTGTTAAAGGTGAAATTATTAGGACGAGTGGTTCCTGTGAAGCCTTCTCTTGTTTCGACAACCGGTTTCTAAAAGCATGTTCAAGACTGCTCTGTGAATCTACTTATTACGGTTGCAAATTCTCTCAAGATTTGACGACGGATTAATTCGATCATGCATTCAGAATAAATCCGGGGATAAATCAGGTTATCCCACATTGTTATATTCTCAACTTCTCGAATCTTTGTAAAAGCTCTTACCTTCACAAGGAAACATTCGTCTAAATAAAACTCAATTTCACCTTAATGTACCAATCTAGTATATTTTTAATACTGTATCCGAAATAGCAATTTTTATAGTAAATTATGCCAATTTATGCGAGTCATGTTGTAAAGTAAATTATTTGATTGAATCGATTTTGCTGTTTTGGGTGTAGAGCGGTTGTGATTACGTACATTTTAAATTATTGTTATATTGTAATTTCTTCCTGCTTATAAATTTTATTATGCCACCTATATTTATTTTACAATTGGCTACAGTTTGGCACGCTATATAGCGTGTTTCTACGGCCATCTTATTAAAAATGCAAATTGTAAACGTCCACACTGCGCGAGTTCTAAAAGTCTTGTTAAAATTACTGCAACGAAAGCGGTTTGGAACCGAGAAGCCATATTGCTCCCGCCATAAATTATTTTTCGAATTTAGAATCTTACGTGCGTAGGCATAGATAACTTTTATAAGCAGAAAGAATGTTCGGATCGTGGTATGGAATAGAATCTTGTTGTAAACATTTTTTTTTATTGCTCATTTATATAGTGCACTGTTTAAGTTATTTTTTAATGTTTTTATTGATGAAGAATGTAAGATTCCGTTCCATGATCACATTTTTTTTTTGTAAACTGTTATGTATAATGAAAAAATATGGTGTTGAACCAGAATTAATGGACAGTTGAGACTCGAATTCGCGAATATAGACAAGTATATTGAGTTGATTAATACGAAGGTTCATCACATATTTGGTCATATCACTCCACATTATTTTATTTCAATACCTTATTTTAAGGGTTTTACAATCTTGCAATAGGGAAAAGGGGATACGGGAATTTGCGATAGATAGTTAATTTCTTTATTGTAAGTCCTTTTGAGTCTTAGTCATTACTACTGTAATGTCATTTGTGATCTGATTATGTCCCCAGAATTTTTCATTAAAGAATACACGAAAAAAGTATTGAGTACGGGCTTCGCTAGGTACCCGGCCATGAATATGGTAAATCGAGTTTAAGAAAAACAGGCAAGTCCCCGACACGCACGAAGGGTTCCATACCGTATTAAGATCGAGCAAAAAAACCTCTTTAATTATTAACATTTTTTTTTTTTTTTTATTTGTTGATAAATCGGCAATATAAATACACAATCTGTGAAAATTTCAACTGTCTACCTATGTCAACCAGTTCATGAGATACAGCCCCGTGGAGGCTTAGTAAAAGGGTTCCGTTTGGCACCATTTGGGTACGGAACCCCCGAAAAAAGGGTTTGTAGTGCAGCGCCTCTTGTGTGGCAGTCTGTTTCTAAAGCTTGATGTATCATATTAAGGCCTGGTACTGTAAATGGCGGATAATTATAGCATATACTTAATTTCAATGCGCACTACATAAGTGCCTTTACAAATATACCTAGCCCCGCGTCCTATTTAAAAGCGGTCGCCGCGTAAATACGCGGTCGTTGCGTGCATATGTCACTTTTTGTTCGGAAAACCGGACATCGCCCTCTGTCGGCGCGACCACGCTTTCAGGTTCACTGAAAAAAAGTGACATGACCGCAACGCTCGCTTTTAAATCTATAGGACGCGGCTAAGGTACTGGCAGCTATATAATTAGACTCAAAACTTCAAGTAAAATATCCCCTTCGCCCTTAGTAAAAGTATTTTTTATGCGGGTTTATAAGCGGTCTCGTAATTACTACAAATTTAGCAAATTACTGTTATGTTGTGTCGAAAGGTTGAATATCTTATGAGTTTCGATGAGAATTTGGTATTATGTGTCTTTAATACGACTATGAACATACTCACAGCGTTATTTGTCCAACTTGAAGGCCTAATGATTCGAAATTAAGTTACCAAACATATTTTTGAGTATTTTATAAGTTGCATACCTAACAATGTTTGTTTATTTTATTTAAATTATCATCATTAGCTACATAAACTTGTATTTGTTATTCCTAGCTCTAATTTTAAAATGTAACATGTAGTTGGTATTAGTAAACTGAGCTTCCTTAATCATTCTGCCTTACGATTTCATTGTTTGTCGATAATGAAACCAGCTCACTTAGCATGAGCACAATAGAAACTGGTTTTATCGACGGAAGAATAGACAAAATGACAGATAAACAATCACAGTCTGCCATTTTGTCTATTCTTCCGTCGAAAAAACCGTTTTCATGGTTGTCATGCTACGCGTGCAGGAATTACAAAAATAGAACTTATTTTTGTAGCGCCATTTCTTTTTATTTTAAATATAAATCTTATTATACCACTGAAATAACATTTTTCTCCTTATGTTCCTAAGATATCTTAAAAAGTTATCGACAAATAAATTAATCGAACCATGTTATAAAAAATATAAATCTGCAAATAATAGACAATTTTCATTGCATTCCCACCCTTCACATTTCTAAGATTCGCAATGTAAATTATCTATGGTTTATAAAATAAATAGCTTCAAAATATTATAAAAAGTACATGTTTATCAATGTAGACAATGAATGATTGTTCGAAGACTGAAGGATTATGTAGTATACATTGGCATTGGACTGAACTGAATACGAAAATTATTTTGTACCTCTAAAAACTTAAGATAAAGACATTATAAACCTTGAAATAAATATTTTACTTCTTTATTTATTTGTTTACTTTCACGAAAAGAAACTGCAGGTCCTGCAACAATTACCTTGCCTTCATGAAAATAAAAGGTAATGCCCGCCGAAAGTCTAGGGGCTATGCATTGTCCTGAATGCCTATGATGGCACTCAGGCTGCCATCAGAGCAACCGCGCGCAGTTAGTGTGCAGTTAGTCAAGGAGCTTATGCGGTTAGCGATGGACAGCGTGCGTCGACACTACAAGACTGTAGCTGACCGCATAAAATTGAAGTCACGACTGTGTGCAGTTGAATATATCGACTGGGTGCGGTTTCTGCGATGCAGTCCGTCTGATGGCAGCCTAAGTCCTAATCTTGCCCCGAGACTGATCTTTTAAAGTTTTAACTGAATAGGTCAGTACTGTCGTCTGCATAAAAAATAAATTAGCGATGATTATTGTCGTTTTCTTGCTTTTTTAACCGCACACGTACACACGGCTACACATCAAGCTATACATTTCCAATTTATGCTGACCTCGCATTGTAAAGGATTTCCGTACAATGCGAGGTCAGCTTATACTGGAAATGTATAGCTTGATGTTTAGCCGTGTGTACCTACCTATTTGTAGACCCTGTCGCCCAGTGCTCGGCTGTGGGTAAAGGAAACACAAATTTTTGTTTTTAATTTTTATTGGCATCTTTACAATAAATATTTAAAATGTTCAATGACTTGCCATTCAAACACCCTCAAAAACTGGTTTGACGAATATGAAATAAAATATCGTCAGCTAGCAACTGCTGGTATATATATTTACACATATATAATTATTATTATTTACATTCTCACTATCGAAAATATAATTTGTGCTCGTTTTTTTACACTATGCTAATCGGTAGACTGATGTGTCATCGGGAGATAGCGTCGGTAAACGCGGGGGGCGACGAGGAGGGCGGCGGCGACGGCGGGGCTTGCACTCGCAGTGCAGCGCACACAAGCCTATCCCAGCGCAACCAGACAAGAACAGAGGAACAGCCAAGGTCCTGGTCACCGTAGCCACTTGTTCTCCTCGAGACCATCGCGGTACGACGACCGTTGTATCGGCTCGCGACCAAAAACAGGGATACTTCGCACCAACATACCCGTAGCTCATCGTAAAATTCTCACAGTCAACCAAAGGTGGATAGCCACATCCTTTTATATTGACAAACAGCACAGCCGGACGCCATTCTTCAGTGTGTGCTTTGTACTTCACGTGTAGCTGTGTACATTTATACGCGTCGCTGGTACACCCCTCTCTACAAGAGGCCCAGGTGCAGTTGTCCAAGCCGAGTCTGTCATCACGTCTCTCAGTGACGCACTCCGCTGGCACTGGATCGAAATCAGCTGCTAGAGCACTCAACGCTGGATCAGCGTACAGTGGGACGAGGAAGAGCAGAGCTGAGCCACCACCTCCTAACAAAGTGGCTAGTATTACGGTGATATATCGCGTAAGTTTGGCTCGCGTTTCTCCTCTACGGCGAGATGGCCGTACGACCAAACGTTCCGAACTTCCACCCCTCATTTTATGAGCACTGCGTCAACCCATGCTGAATTGAAAGCCTTGCCCCATATACATTAGCGAGGTACGCATGCGCCAGGCCAGGGGGGGGCGAAACATGCGCTGTGTGTTAGTCGTATAAAGTATTCTTTACATACTTGCCATAAATATAAATATACATAAGTACCTGCCTACATACTACATAAGTGTATGTTTGCAGTAGGTTCTTAGGTGTGATGTAAATTAGTTATTTTTATTCTTATGGCTGATTGTTCAACAGTCTAATAACATTTATCTGAAGAATAAATATGACGGTTAAGGTACTATTCCGTACCTGACCGCAGCTCAGGCTGCAACTGCAGGCCGTCGCGTGTCACGTGTAGTGTGGCCGCGACATGTCATGATTTCGAACCCGACCGTCTGTGACTCGACAGCACTCGCCGTAGAGGAGTACCTCTGAGTTCCGTGAGGCGGCAGCAGCCCGTATTCCAGTTGGTAGATGGAAAATAGAAAAACGTGTTATCGCTCGAGCGTTGCCGGCACTAGCTGCAAACGAGGTGTCGCTAGCTATGGAAGGTACTTATTTTATTTCATAGAAATCGCCTTCAGTTGCCGCCTGTGGTCAGCTACGGAATGGTACACATGGCTACACATGAAGCTAATACATTACCAATAGGTACCTATACGCTGACCTCGCATTGTGCGGAAATTTTTGATGCTTGGGCTACATTGTCAGTATAACGCGAACTCGGTTGCTCAGCGAGACGTCGAGCGGTGTGCGAGAGAGAGCGCACGAAGTTTAGTTCGCCTTATCGCGACAATATGACCCCAGCATTAAAATGCGAGATCAGCATAAACTGGAAATGAATAGCTTGATGTGTAGCCGTATGTACCGATTTTTTTAAACAAAAGCTATCAACCCGCAATATTTATTCCTCAGATAAAATTTATCCGACTATTGAAAAATCAACCCATAATTAGGGGAATACAGACGTGATGCTATGTTTATTTAAAATTCCTTATAATATTCATACAGCATAGTACCTAAACTGCTTGTATAGGAAGAGCATACGAGCCTCCTATATAAAAAACTTGCCTAGACCCTTAGATAGTTTCCAAGCTTTTTTAAAATCATACCTACCCAAGTAGTCTAGGTCATAGCCAGCCAGTCCATGAGAAAGCAAAGCTTGGAAACTAAGGCCGGATTTCACCAACGAGTCGAGACTGAACGCGATCAGCACAAACGCGTTCAAGACCTGTCAGTGTCAACATTCCCTAAAAACTAGAAAGTACCTAACGCCAACGCCATGCGCCACTGACAGCCCTTATCATGGACCTAAAAAAAAAGGTTTTTTTTAGGTCCATAGCCCCTAAGTAGTTTGTGCTGATCGCGTTCAGTCAGTTTCATTGCTGGAATCCGCCCTTAGTTTATTAGATGAATTATTTTATAAAAATCTACTGATTAATTATAAACACTTGCACAAGAAAAACCTGTAATTCAAATTTAATTTAATGAAATAGACCCTGTTTTCGATTGTTCTATACAGGTTTTACGACAAATGAACGTTTACGGTTTTTTAAATCTAAACCGCTACTAAAGCCAAGTTGTCACACCACTAGTGCAAAATTTTACTACAAAAAAAACTGTAAAATCCACAAAATGGCTGACCGTGCTGTTGAATGAAACGTTCTCAAACCTATACCGTTGACGAATAAATTTTACAAAAGTTTTTTCAAGTGATAAGTTATACTGAACTTAACAATTTTCGTTTGTAGGTATGTCAGTCACGTTATTCAGATTATTCGTAAATACTTTGAGACAGAATCTGCCGAGACACCCCATTAGACCAGGTAAAAAAAATGCACACATGGGAAATGGCGGTATTTATTATAACATAATAATAGAAAAGATATAATGTGTTTTGTGTTTCGTTAACTTTCCTTATGTCTTGTTTCGTTAATTCGCTTTGTATGGGTACCTAGCTTACAATAAAAGTTACGCCCGGGTGATTTAGAAGCCTTCAAAATTAAATGTTTCGTTTCGATTCCAAAGAAAAATTTCGGTAAAAACTAAAAAAGTAACATAAATAATATTTTTAATACTTGAATTTACTTGAATCTGTGCTCAAAGAGAGTAAAATTATCACTACAAATTACAATACAGCATTATTGTGTAGTAGTAGACATGGGTCGTACACGTACTAGCAAAATCGAGTACCACTGTATAGTGTACCCTTGTTAATTATATAACAGTATGAGTATAATTATTTGGAATACTCTTTCCATATGATAAAATTGCTTGTAGTTCACTTATTTTCCACCATAATTCAAACAATATTAACATTTCCTCACTTTTCATTACAGTATTTCAAGTACGGTCTATATCAGCCATGGAAGTAGCAACTGTAGAGAACAAAGTTTCCGAGGATAGTCCAACAGAATCACAACAAATAGTTCCTAACAAGAATTTGACGAGATTCAAGAAACGTTTCATGAAAAGGCAGTGGCAAGAATCAGAAAATAAAAATGAAAATGGGGAAACGGAGCAGAAGAAAGTTTGTGAGAGGCCCATAGAACGGATCAAGAGGAAGAAAATGGCGCTTCTGTTAGGCTACTGTGGGGTTGATTATTATGGCATGCAACGGTGAGTTGACTTACTGGTAGTAGACTAAAACTAAAGTCATTCAATACTTATACATATTCAATACTTACGCCCACTATGCTAATAAAAAAAATTGTTACTGTAATGTAACTTTTAAATGCTTAACAGAAAGTTTTAATTTGACAATAAATTCAATCAGTGAATTTGTCATGCAAGCAGGCAACTTCCCTTTTCTATTCTCGGTAGCTTACTGTATTAATGATTTGTTTTGTTAATATTGTTATATGTGTGTAGTTAAATAAATATTCAAATTTTCAGTAATCCTGGTGTTAGAACAATAGAGGAGGACTTACTAAGAGCATTAATGGAGGCTAAATATTTGACAGAGGATGATTTCAACAATCAACAGAACGCACAGTTTCAAAGGAGTTCTCGAACGGACAAGGGTGTGTCCGCTGCCAGACAGGTTGTGTCACTTAAGCTACGTTAGTATTCTTCATATTAAGACGTGACATGTTACTATCTTAGACTGCACATATCACGGAGATGCTGCCCTAGCGCCCAATAGCATCCTAACTAATATTATAAATGCGAAAGTGGGTTTGTTTGTTTTTTTACTTTCACAAGGCTCAAGCAACATTACAAAAGTATAATAATTACGTAAAAAAAAACTTTTTTATAAATATTTTTATCCATTGTTATGGCTTCTTTACTACCTATAGATGTTTCTCTTAAAATATTTGATACACGAAATATTTACTATTGGGCTGTTTCGCAGATACTTTCTCAGTTTCTCTCTAAGTTTGTTGGCCATTCTCCTTTTTGACAAAGTTACTTAATTTGTCAAACATTTGTTTCCCTTATTATTTTTTTCAAGTGTGGCCAAAGGGAGCAAAACCAACCTATTTTTATGAGCATTAACCCTTTCAGAATGACTGTATATGACACAGAGCTGGGGTTTCATTTTATTTTAACATTGAAATTCGGACAACCAGACCCAAACTGGGTCTCTGGGATTACAAATAAAAAAAGTTGCAGAAGTGCCTAATAATCCTAAAATATTTTCTTTTTGTCCACAGCTCTGGAAGTAGACATAGAAGAAATAAATAAAAGACTGCCTGATTGTATAAAAGTTTTTAGCATAAAAAGAGTAACAAACAAATTCAACTCAAAATCAAAGTGCAATGCTCGAACATATAGCTATACGCTTCCCACACATGTGTTGGAGCCTAGTCTTGTCACAGATGAAGAGAGAAGGCAGTATAGAATCACGGAAGAAAAAAAAGAACAAGTGACCAAGGTTCTTCAAGTTTATAAGGGGACCAAGAGTTACCATAACTTTACAGAAAAGAAGTGAGTTTGATTATAATTAAGCCTTAATTTGAAGTAGAAGATGGTTTTGTAGAAAGGTTTAGTAAACACTGGATGCATTTCTTCCCTTTCTCGCACTGGAACTTGAGCTACTTCCTATAGGGGGCTGGTGGCTAGGAAGATTGGAGTTATGTTTATATGTTTATGTTATGGGGTTTTGGTTTCTGCACTTAGTCCTTAAAAGGTGGACCATTGTGCATGAGCCATGGCGGCCATCGTGGTTACTCCAACCAGCCCACCTCCCTCCAGAAGCTAATCAAAGCTCCTGGTCTGTTCAGAACATCTGTGAAGGATCTGGGTGCCCCGAGGGTTTCTGTTCTGATCTGGGTTACACCCGTGCATTCGAAGAGCACGTGCGCGACAGTTTCCTCGGCCTCCATGCATGCCCTGCACAGAGGACTGTCTGTAATGCCTATTGTGTGGAAATGTTTATTTAGCGAGCAGTGCCCCGTGATGGTCCCCGACACCAGGCGCAGGCCGTACCTGTCCAGGCGTAATAAGCGCCTGGTCGGCCTGCTATCCAAAGATGGCATAGCTTCCCTGGACTGCCTGCAGCCCGGTGCCGAGGTCCACCAGCTCTCTGCCTGTGTATGGGTGAGCTCCTGTAGCCACCTGCGTATTTGGTTGAAGGGGATGGGTACAATAGGTTCGGGTCCACAGACTGCCGTGCTAGAACCTCTTCTGGCAAGTTCGTCAGCTGCTTCGTTACCTAGGGATCCGCTGTGTCCTTTAATCCATTGTAGTGTCACCGTGTTGCGGTTAGATACTGTTACTCGCTCTAGTGCATTGTGACATTCTAGTGTTAGCTTTGAGGTGATGCATTTTCTTTTTAAGGATTGGAGAACTGAGGCACTGTCAGAGAGTATACGTATAAGATTGGAATTATTAAGATATTAAACCAAAATATTTGTTTCAGACATTTCCAAGATCCTTCATCTCTACGGTTTATGATGGGCTTCACGTTAGACAGAGTTTTCGTTGACTCAGATATGGAATTTGCTGTGCTATTAGTAAAGGTATGTTACTGTTAATAACAATAATATTCTTAAACTTTTATGAATACAGGAAATTTCCTACAACTATTTAATGTAGTATACGCCTTTTGAACATGTTTCTTATTATTTTGGCTGGCAGTAGAGGATCTAATTAGTTTTTTATGGAAATATTGAACAGTTGAGTACATTTTATAAAATGTATGAAAATAGAAAATAAAACAATCCTATTTACTAATATGCACTACACACAGAGCTACTTACCATGCACTTAAAAAATGGAAACAAGTCATGAAACATGCATATTCATCTTTTTTTTTAAATCCAGGGTCAAAGCTTCATGTTGCATCAAATACGCAAGATGGTTGGATTGGCGATAGCGGTGCTGCGTGGCCACACTGATAGTTCCATACTTGAGAGGGTGTTTGCCAAGGAAAAAGTCATGATACCCACTGCGCCTGGCCTCGGTCTTGTCCTAGATACGGTATGTATACCTTATAGTTTTTTTTAAAATTGTTAATTTGTTAGGCCTTGCTTTGCAAGGATGCAACCTATTAATACATGTGGCGCCATGTTAAAAGGTCAAGATTTCTGTTCCACAAGCCCTGCGCCCGCAAAAATGAACAAATTGGTTTACATAAAATTGTCCCATAAAAAAAATCCATCCTTACCTCACTATCATCCTTGCTCACTTCCGTTATGGTGCACTTACACGGGCAACTAAAATTGCGCGATTCTCGGACATTTCTATACAATATTGGGTATTTGAGCAATTCCAAGATTGTATATTATAAATTGCCAAGAATCTTGTGAAAATGAAAATATAGTGGCTCATGTAAGAGCACCATTTTATGAGGAACTCTTGTGCTAAATTTTATGCTTCTAGACCCAGCGGCTTAGACTGTGCATCGTCTGTCAGTACATGAATGTATGAATTTAAGATTTTTATTAAGTAGGTAGATCTCTTAATAATGTATTATAAGGAATAAATTCTCTAATGATGGTGAAAACCGCATTAAAATCCATTGTGTAGTTTAGAATAACTAAGCCGTAAGCGGCAGGCAGACACGAAAAGCAATTTGGTTTTATGCTATGTATAGATATACATTTCAGGTCACCTGTGCCCGTAGTGCAGCTAGGTTTTTTTTTTTTAATAATAAAAAGTTTTATTGACATATATGCACCAAAAATCCTTAATAGTTTATACAATTATGTATAGTCGGCGACGAATTGCACCAGCGATTCTTATGCAAGATACATAAGGTCAGCAAAAAAAAAAACAGCTGTTCCTTACATTTTGATGAGCTATGCGAACATAAATGTATAGAACAGTTGATTTTTTTTGTTGGTCCCATAGTGAAAGTTGTTGAGTACAATGAGAGACCTCTTTAGAGATTTCGTGTATGAAAAGATACACCATATGTAAATAAGAACTGTACCCTATTCTGTACAAGACTTAAACTTCCTTGCTCATTTCAGGTCCACTATGACAGATACGATGCAAAATTTAAGGATAGCCATGACAGTTTAACTTGGTCGGATGTAGAGGACGAAATTCACAAGTTTATACATAAGCACATATACCCCGTGATAGTAAAGGGTGAAGTAGAGGGCAAGTCTATGGATACGTGGCTTGAGAAACTTCAAAACCATTCGTATGAGCCCTCGGAAGAGACACCAGAAAAAGTTGATGAAAAAGAGCTGGGTGGTGGTGATGATGATGATGACGATGAAGCAGTTGATGATGGAGATGATGATAAAAATGAAAGCAAAGATGGCAGCAACGTAGATGCTAGAACAAATGTTAGCAACATCAAAACACCCAAAATAGAAGTCAGTTACATTGAGTCTAGTGAAGTTAAAAGTGACAAAGTTGAAGGCAGTAACGTTGAAGATTCTAAAATTGAAGAAAGTGCAATAAGTGAAAGTGTTAAGATTGACGACAGTGCAAATAAAAAAAGTAATCAGTAGTTGTATGTAGCCAATAATTATGGCATAAGCATATTCAAAATGGCGCTTGGTGCTGTGTGAAATCTACAATGATGGTGTTGAATTTTAAACCTTGTAACTGTAACTAAATGATATTTTGCATGTGCTAATGTTGTAAGAACAATAGAAATCCATTTTTATCATTTATTTAAAACAGTTAAGAATAATAAGTTATGCTTGTTAATAAGTCATGGCTCTAGCTAGAACCTGTCATAATGTAAGTACTAAGTAGAACTTAGAAATTATTATATATTATCCTTTTTCTTTGACAATTTTTAATAGCAATATGTATTGTAAATCAATATGCCAGCCTGGCATTTAAAATAAATGGCTGAGCCATACTTCAAAATAAATTCATAAAATAATTTTATTTCTTCCATTGGATTTTAATTAATTGATGAAAAAGTTACCAACTGGTTTAACATTTAAACCTCGTATTCATAATTGATACTGAATACTCATAATTGTTGCAGCAACATGATTTTGAGTTGGTGGAAACATATTTCACTCACATACATGTTGTGTTTTAACACAAAACATGTTACCGAAACAATGTTGTGCAACTTTTCTGTAGGAGCATTAATGTTTGCTAATCTGTAATGTGAAAACCGTTATTAATCATTTATTTATCTAGGTAGGTTGGTCAAAAACAAAGTGTTGTAAATGCTTAAAGGTTCTATGCTCTTGTCTGAAACAAATGTCCAAAACATAAAGTAAACTTCTATGGTCCTGTCTAAAAATTTTCTAGCTGGGCTGCTCAAAAAATAAAGTGTTGTAATGGATTAAAACTTCTACGCTCTTGTTTGAAAGAAACATCAAGCTAGGATTGGTCAAAAACAAAATGTGTTGGAAAGACATCATGATTCCACCAATAATTAGATGGTCAAAAAATAGTCTTGTAAAGGCTAAGCTTCTATGCTCTTATTTGAAATAAGGGTCAAGCTAGGTTGGTCAAGAATTAAGTAAACTTCTATGGTCCTGTCTGAAAATTTGTCTAGCTAGGTTGGTCAAAAAATAAAGTGTTGTAATGGCTTAAAACTTCTATGCTCTTTTCTGAAAGAAATGTCATACTAGGTTGGTCAAAAAACAAAGTAAGCTTCTATGGTCCTGTCTGAAAAAATTGTCTAGTTAGGTTGGTCAAAAAATAAAGTGTTGTAATGGCTTAAAACTTCTATGCTCTTGTCTGAAAGAAATGTCATACTAGGTTGGTCAAAAAACAAAGTAAGCTTCTATGGTGCTGTCTGAAAAAATTGTCTAGTTAGGTTGGTCAAAAAATAAAGTGTTGTAATGGCTTAAAACTTCTATGCTCTTGTCTGAAAGAAATGTCATACTAGGTTGGTCAAAAAACAAAGTAAGCTTCTATGGTCCTGTCTGAAAATTTGTCTACCTAGGTTGGTCAAAAAAGTGTTGTAATGGCTTAAAACTTCTATGCTCTTGTCCGAAACAAATGTCATACTAGGTTGGTCAAAAAATAAAGTAAACTTCTATGGTCTTGTCTGAAAATTTGTCTTGCTAGGTGGGTCAAAAAATAAAGTGTTGTAATGGCTTAAAACTTCTATGGTCTTGTCTGAAAGAAATGTCATACTAGGTTGGTCAAAAAAGTGTTGTAATGGCTTAAAACTTCTATGCTCTTGTCTGAAACAAATGTCATACTACGTTGGTCAAGAAATAAAGTAAACTTCTATGGTCCTGTCTGAAAATTTGTCTACCTAGGTTGGTCAAAAAAGTGTTGTAATGGCTCTTGTTTGAAAGAAAGGGCAAGCTAGGTTCGTCAAGAAATAAAGTAATCTTCTATGGTCCTGTCAGAAAATTAGTGTTGGAGTATAGCTATACTCCATAGGTTTAGGTAGTCAAAAAAGGGTAAACAAAAAAAACCACGTGACTCATAGATGCTAAACCTTTTATTTCAAATGTTAAAATCATATTTTAAAGAGTCGCATATTAATAGGCTGTATTTTGAATCTGAATCTGATGAACTATTTGTCACATTAATAAAAAAGCGTTCAGTGGTATCATGAATTATTTTGTCTAATTTAAACATTTTTAGTTCTTCTTTTAGCGCTGTAACAAAGGCGTCTGGTTAACCGATTAAACGTAATACCTGCCACTTCAGTTGCCAAACTACGAAATACGTCACAGTTGTACTCTTCAATATAGCAACGATATCTAATTCGTTGTATTTTGTAAAAGGTTTGGGAAACCTGTCTTTTTGGGCTCTTTACAATAGACAGATTACAAAATATTATATCATTATGATAAATCTAACTAAAAAATTGTGCTCAAGCAGTTACATCTACGAAGAGTAGTTTACTTATAATAAAAGAGGAAATTATCCTGTGATTGAAAATAAATTTTATTTTGTTAACATTTTTTTTTTATTAGATTGGTCAAACAATTGTCTTGTAATGGCTAAGCTTCTATGCTCTTGTTTGAAAGAAATGTCAAGCTAGGTTGGTCGAAAATAAAATAAACTTCTATGGTGCTGTCTGAAAATTTATGTAGCTAGGTTGGTCACAAAATAAAGTGTTGTAATGGCCTAAAACTTCTATGCTCTTGTCTGAAAGAAACACCGTCAACGAATGTCTCCGTAGCTTGTAGCCAAGCTTTCGCTTCTTCTGAGAGTATGTGACGTATTTTTAAAATAATAATATGTGGTTCACTGGCTCGTTAATAAATTATTCCTAATATCATCATTCGTAAGCCTTTCTACAGAATTTTCTCAAATGATGTGCATGATATCTCCTGAAGTCGTGATTTCGAGCTTCAGCAGCTTCTTCGGATCATTTTCCAATAGGCACGTGACTACACCCAAATTTTCAATGATAGCTGCTCCGTGAGCAAGAACTTTATGTGCACTTGCAAGCATGTAATACCAATTATACAAATCAATGTACAATTTCATGATGGCTTCGGTGTAGTCTTTAAACTTAATTGTATCTACAGGCTGACCTGAAGAAATTGCCTCGTAATGTGGTTTTAAATCGTTTTATCAAATCCTGAATCTTTGAAATCTTTTTGTTTGAACTTAATTTAATTGACGCACTTATAGGCGTTCTGCATTGATATTTCTGTTAATTATAACATTTTCTTCCTCTTATTTTTGGACATTGATTTCTTCAAAATTTTTATCCTTATACGACGTTTTTATAATAAAAAGCAAAATGTTTTACTTTGGTAAAGGACCAAGGACCATGGGACCATGTATGGAATCTGGACCAAATGCTCAACAGTGATGTAACATATCGTCGAGAGTTTAAACCTGCTAACTCACTTATTTTGGATTTAGGAGCCATTAACACAGCCTGCGGATCTACTGTAAAAACGATATTTTCTTTATCTTTTTCCTTTTCTGCTCGTGCTTCTTCTTTTTTAGTTTGATGTTTTATGTAATCTACTTCAGTTAATTTTCCAACTTTATACACAGTACACCTCTCGCGTTGATCTTTTTTAGGGAAGTATAGTCCTAACAGTGGCGTGCACACAGTTTTAAGACAGGGTAGGCAGAAAATTTTACTCACCAAAATACTACACGTTGGTTTTGGTTCGTCGTCTTGTCGACATCCTGATGACACCTTAATTCATAATCCGCAGTCCTCTTGATCACTGCTCCAATGCCATCAGGAGCACCCTTGCCGTGCCCAGCTTCTTGGTAATTCCATGTGACAAGTTTTTATTCTGGGAAGTCATTCCTTAATTGGGTTAAAATATAAAATATATATTTATTTCTATACTGGCTAGAGGGACTATCTGTTAAAATGTGAATGCGATTAATTTGCGATGATCTGTTAAACACAAAGGAGAATGACCTGAAATGTATGGCACCCTGTACCAAGCCAAAAAGTCCGCTGTCACAACCAAACCTAGTGTATTTGGAGGAGAATTCAATGCTCTTCCTATATTGTTAACTATTTTTTACATGGATTTCCGCATTTTGTATTTATTTACCATTTACCTACTTCATATTTTGAGGTTAAGTTCGAGAAAGTGACAGACTCGAAATGGTGGAGTTGGTGCCAAATAAGGTGGTAGTATCGGTCGCTATATTTATTCTTGATTTGGCGCTAGTTTCCTGATGAATGATTATACAATACAATACAATAATTATCTCTCATAGTCAATAATAATTATTGTTGTCAGTTTTTTATACACCGTGGCATTTTAATCGTCTTTCATCCGCAGCCCACTTCATGTATCCAATGACTACTACACATTCATAAAAAAAAGATTTATTTATGAACATTTGAGTAATTTAAAAAAAAAAAAAAACTATAGTAAGACGCATGACGTAGTTTGAAACACCCTGTTATGAGCGCGGTCCGAGCATTGCGTTCCAAAGGCGGCACGGACTGAAGCGGCGGCATCTTTAACAGAGTTCATTCCCCCTATTGCAAAAATGTGTTTCTTACTATTGCAATCCTGTTCTCATTACGTAGCAGTTTGTACATAAAAGCTATTTAATTCCAATTCTTCCTTCATACTTGGTACGGGCTTAGGACCGTCAGAAACATAATTAATTCTTAATAAAACCAAAACTAAGTTGTGTTAGATACGTAGGTACATAGTAAGTGCAGATTAATAAAAAAGAAAGTTACAAACATACGGCCGATTTCAATAACTGATCAATTTGTCTTCGTTCGACCCTATTGAAGATAGTTTGGACTGGGTTTTAAATAAACAAGATTTGAGCGCAATAAAGACATGAAAAGGGGATACCATGCCTGTCCACGCCAGTTAGGCACAACCATGATACCCTCAGCATTGTCATCTTGTATCTTTTTTAAACAACGCAATATCATTGAGAAAGGGGGGAATGCATAGAATTTTTTACCTGTCCATGGGATGGTAAAAGCATCTACTGTAAAGGAATCTGGTTCATTTTTCCATGAAATAAATGTTTCACATTTTTTATTTGCATGTGAGGCAAAGAGATCTATTTCAGGTAAACCTAGTCTATTTACTATTTTTTCAAAGGCATATGGTGCTAGTTCCCATTCTGTTTCTATGTTGCATATCCTAGATTGTCTATCTGCTTCTATGTTTTCTTTAGATGGTATATATGAAGCAAAAATATAGATTTTTCTTTTTTCACAAAACTGCCATATTTTTCTTGATAGTAAATTCAGATGAGGAAACTGTATGCCACCCATTCTGTTAACATATGATATTGCTGTGATGTTGTCAGATCGAATCAATATGTTACAGTTTTTCTCATTTTTAGCAAAACACTTTAATGCAAAATAAATTGCTAAAAGTTCTAAATAATTTATATGATATTTGCTTTCCTCTGTTGACCAATATCCATGTAACTTTTCTTGGTCACATACAATTCCCCAACCTGTAGTAGAAGCATCTGTATAAAACTCTAATTTATATTTATCCCGCTTAATTGGTGCTGAGCAATTAAAAATTATTTCTTTCCACCAAGACAACTCCTTTATAATTTCCTGATTTACTTCCATTTTCGATTCATAATTATCTCTAGATTGCTTTAAAGCTAGGTATTTATATCTTTCCAGTATTTTAGTATACATCCACCCATAGGGGACAGATGGACAAATTGAAGTTAAAGAACCTAAAAGAGAAGAAAAATCTCGAATGCTGCAATAAGTTTTGTGTGTTAAAGAATCTAACTTTTCATGAATTTTTTGTCTTTTATCACTAGGGATACTTAATGTAAATGTTTCACTATTTAAGATGAAACCTAGAAATTTACATTCCATGCTGGGTTGCATCTGGCTTTTATCATAATTTATGATGAACCCTAAAGATTGTAAAAATTTGCAGGCTGTGTTAAAAATTTTTCTGCATTCGCTTTTACTAGGTGCAATAAAGAGAAAATCATCTAAATAATTCACTAAAGTGACTCCATTTGCTCTGAGATGAGTAACTACTTGTCTCATTATCTTGTTGAACACATATGGAGCCGTTGATAATCCAAATGGTAAGACATTGAATTGGTACAATTTTTTGTTAAAAAGGAATCTTAGGTATTTCCTGGAATCATCATTTACTTTTAGTAAAAAATAAGCATCTTTCAGGTCAAGTGATGTTATATAACAATTTTTATCAACTACACTGGTCAGCAAATAAAACGAGCCACCCGCTACCTAGGAACTCTGATTCGATTTTCTCAAAAAGTATAAAACTTACAACTATCAAAGTTATACCTACAAAAAGTGCGTTTCATGGTGATTAAAATGACAAATTAATTCGAAAGTACCCTCAACTCACATTGTAATCAAGCAACAAACACAATGCTAACGATTTTCTCTGTTTTCACCAGAGTTTGAAATTAGCGTTCTTTTTCTCTACAATGAAGGTAGTCGGATATTTCTTATCATTGCTTTAGTTTTTGTCCATCATTTTTTCGATTAATAATGGATACAACACCTCAGGAAGCAGCTCAAGCTGTAGCATTACTTCAAGCAGGCATTGCGCAACGTGAAGTCGCTCGAAGGCTTCGAATCAGCAGATCTTCGGTGCAACGAGTTTACAGACGATACCTAGAGACTGGAGCATTCGATCGCCGTCCAGGTACGGGCAGACCTAGGGCTACATCAGCAGCAGATGATCGTTATATCCACCTTACTGTTCTGCGAAATCGCCACCTCAACGCAGTTCAAGTCCAACAAAGTCTGCGTGACGAACGCCAAGTGGTCATAAGTTCAGATACCGTCAGAAGGAGACTTGCTGAACGGAACCTGACCCCAAAAAGAGCTGCAACAGGCCCAGCATTAACGGTAGCACACCGTCGAGCACGACTTGAATTTGCTCGAGAGCATAGGGATTGGACATTAGAGCAGTGGAGTAATGTACTCTTCACTGATGAGACCAGGGTGAGTCTACATGGAAGTGATCGACGTCAGAGAGTATATCGTCGCCCTGGAGAACGTTATTCTCAGTGTTGCATCGAGGAAACTGTTGCTTATGGAGGAGGATCTGTAATGGTCTGGGGCGGCATCTCGTTAACAGCACATACAGCGTTAGTTTTCATCGAACCGACGGGCCGTACACGTGGACTGACTTCTCATCGCTACATTACTGAAATCCTCGCAGACCATGTGGTACCTTACGCAGGATATATCCGTGTATTCCCGTTCGTCCCCTAAACTTCGTCCCCCGAGGGGGACGAACGGGAATTCGTTATTTATTTTCCCGATGGTCCCTCTAAATTTTTTGGGGGGACGAATGGGAATAATTTATTAATTCTTTTTTGGGTCTATTGCTCCCACTAAATAATATAAGACTGGTGGTTTTAATTGGTAAAAAAACAAAATTGAAATAAAAATCAGTCATTTATTAAGGAATAAAAATCACAGAATCAACTTTGCGATAACTCGCAATATTTTTATATATAATATTTTTTTAATTAAGAATAAAATTCTCCTTATAACTAAAAATTATGATTAAAAAATCAGTGTATATAGAGCTTATAATAAAAAAAGTCTGTATTATATTACAATTAAACACTACAAACAGACTTTTTACCATTCAGGTTGTTTCCTTTTGAAATATAAGTCACTATTTTTCGTAGAGTTGCTTATATGTATGGTGGCAAGATTTTACGTTCTACGTTATGTAAGTGATTAGAAAAGTTTACTCATTATTTTAACACATAAATAGGGTCAGTAAATTATCACACTTTCAAAAGCAAAATTAAATAAAATACCTAAAATATCACGAAATCAAGGTAAAAATAACAAAAAAAAACGCAGCACGCAGAAGCACGATTCCACCTTTTCTTTGTATATACTGCAAACAGCTTCCTGTACTACCAGAGGGACCAGGATGCGCTTCTTGTGACATTGTTAAGCTCTAAAAAACAGGAGACAATAATTACACACTTATTAATATAATTTAGAATGATATTTAATATATAAAATAAAATACTAAAATTGAATACAAATATTGATACCGTACATTATTAGCATAAATTAATAAGACATGAGACAATATAGTATTGACTATAAACAATCTAATAATATTTGTAACTTACAAAAATGTAGGTACTTACATCAGTAGTTTTCCGCAGAACTCGTGTCGAATATATATTATTACATTAACACCCGTGCACTTTCATTGTTTTGTCAACACTAACCCGACCGGTCTAATTTAAGGATAGGAAAGGGAGAGAATGTCAGGTAAACCAATAGGATTTACGCAAATAACACAATGTTATCGGCATTCTTTTGTTAACTACCAGAATCGCCGGCGCTTCCCGTCAGAGTTGCTATATTTAGTGTAGGTAAACATAATGAAACAATGATAAACTTAGGATACGTTTTATAAATCATAAAAAAATAGAGAAGAATTTTGTAAAATAATGATTAAATCTAACGAAGAAACTAATTTAAAAGTAAACTACGAAACATCGAATAAACATATTTTCTGCACAAATCTTTTTAGTGGGACGAATGGCACTAATCGAAGAACATTATTCCCATTCGTCCTCTCTTGAATTAGGATTGGGACGATCGGGAACAAATTAAGTATTATTTTTGTAAATTCCCGTTCGTCCCCCTCGGGGGACGAAGTCGAGGGGACGAACGGGAATACACGGATATATCGGACAGAATATGCAATTGATGCATGATAATGCACGGCCTCATGTTGCTCATGTGGTGACCCAGTATCTACGCGACGTCAGCATTCGTACGATGGACTGGCCAGCTCGAAGCCCGGACTTGAATCCGATAGAACACTTATGGGATGAGCTGAAACGTCGGGTTCGAGCCCGGGTACCTGCTCCAACAAGGCTTCCAGAGCTGCGAATCGCAATTGAAGAGGAGTGGAATACAATTCCTCAAGATTTTATCGTCAGGCTCGTAAGGTCGATGAATACAAGGATGCTGGCAGTTATCCGAGCAAGGGGAGGGAATACGGAATATTGATCAAAAACTTTTTTTTGATTTTATCTTTGTTTTTGGCTTTAATTTTTTTTTCACTTTATCATTACTAACGATTGTCACGACTGGAAAACGACTCTTCTTTGTAAAATCCTTAATAAACACTGAAATATTGATTAAACCCAATGAGTTTCCTTTCATTTTAATCACCATGAAACGCACTTTCTGTAGGTACAACTTTGATAATTGTAGGTTTTTTAGTTTTTGAGAAAATCGAATTAGAGTGCCTAGGTAGCGGGTGGCTCGGTTTATTTGCTGTCCAGTGTAGTTGCAACGCTGTCCTTATGTCTTCCAGTTTGAAATGTGTTGTTGGAACAAACTTATTAAAATTTTTAAGATTTAATATAAATCTAGATGTTCCATTTGGTTTTGGTACAATGAATATCTTTGAGACATACTGATTGAGTATATGTTTTGTTTCATGAGTTACCGCACCAATTTTAATTAAATTTTGTATGCATTCTGAAATTTTTAGCTTATCAGTTTCAGTAAAGGAGTTATTTTCAGGGATCTTGCCTTGATACACTGTATGTGTTAAGGGAATTGAGTATCCATATTTTACCCAATTTAAATCTGACTTATTTTTTGTAAATTGCCAATTTTTGTGATAATTTTGTAATCTACCTGCATAACTTGCCTCTAGTAACGACGACGGCCGCGAGTGCTGAGTGATGTTCTGGGTTGCTTCGTCATGGACCGCAATTGCTGTCGTTGAGTAAGATGATGATGTTGGTAAGACTTGCGTGGCTTCCCAGCAGTCTTCTGAGGTTGTTGCTGTTGTTGTGGTCGTGGTTGAGGTTGCCTGTTGTACTCTCGCCCGCCCCCTTGCTTCCTGTATGAGGACGGGCCCCAATTGTTTAAAGAATTTTTCAGGTCCTTTACTGAATTTTCAATATTTTTATTTTCTTTTAGTATTGTATTTATGTCTTTTCCAAAGAGAAAATTATTTATTTCCGTTTTTTCTAAAGTGTCTTTCAGTTTTTTATTTAGACCAGGTAGTATGACAGCTCGTCTTGTTTGGGACTCCTTATATTGAATATGGCATAAAAGCCTGATGCAGTTGCCTAAATATTCACAGTCCTGATCAAGGTTTTTGTGTAGGTTCTTATATAATATATCTGTTAAGCCACAGATAACTGTGCCAATTAGGTTTTGTTTCTCACATAAGTGATTATCTCTTGTTACAGCTTGAGCTGTCATCGCAGCCTGAATTTCTGGATTTAGTTGCGGAGCAGGTGTAAGGCAGTCAATTATTTTGGGTATCTTCTTCGAAATGTCATTTTTTGTGTTCCCGTCTAACCCATTTTTTATTATATTGTTCCACAAGTCTTTCATTTGGTCATTTATTTGTAAAGTATTTTCAGGCGCTTTAATATGGCCCATTTTTTCTAAAAGGCTGGGTATGTGATCAATCGGGGGAGTATTTTCCACTTCATCCTCCGAGTCAGAATCAATAATTATTCGGCTTCTCTTTTTAACTGGTTCTGGTTCATCTGGGAAGAGGATTTATCAGGTTAATGTATCACATGTACTCGCTCGTAGTACCGTATGATACCTGCCTAAGTTGTAAAGAATAGGCAGTGGTATTCGCTGATAATAATCACATGCACTCGCTCGTAGTACCGTGTGATAGTAACATTTTTCATTTTGTTAATATTGGGTATGCAATGACAAGTAGATGTTTTCGACCAAGTATAGGCGCTCGTCCTATCGCTTAGGTCTGTGCACTCACTCGTTCTACCGTGTGGTAGTAACATTATTTTTTGTTAGTAAGTATTTACTAAGCAATGACTAGTAGATTTATTGGACCAAGTATAGGCGCTCGTCCTATCTCTTAGGTCTTTTATTCACTCGTATATTCGCTCGTAATATCTCAAGTGATATATTTGATGTAAATTTATGTCGCATTAAATGTTTTTTGTTGTATTTTTAATCACTTTCACACAGAAAAAATGTTACATCAAAATGGCGAATTTTCTTACATACCTTCTGACGAAGAATTCAGCAATTCCATCAGTTTTCTTCTTAATTTCTCTTTATCTTTTCCCATTATTAATAATCCACTAGAAATATGTTGGGAAATCGAAATAATACACTATTTGCACGAATAAAAGTGTTTTCTAACGGAGAAAAAACGCTGTTCGTTTAAACACGAATGACATAATGAAGAGACGTTTATCTGTCAGTGTTGCCATAGCGGGCAGGGTGGCAACTACATATTTTCAAATTTGGTATTTTGTTTTCTTTACCAAATTCTTTAAACGCGTGTTTGTTGATACGAATAGTACGTAGACTACATAATCATCTCAGACGAGGCGTTAATAAGTATAATAATCAGTCACTTCTTATATATACATCAGACTTTGGCAAATCAAAAATACTTATTTCTTATTTGGAATAACAAATCAAAGACAACAATAACAATAATAAACTATTTCCTTATTTATGTCGTCAGTCATTTAAGATGAATAATAATCAGTCTTTTCGTTACATAGGAGTAGATATTAATTGCAATTGTTACAAAAATAATTATTCATACCCTTCATGCCACACGTTTCGTGTGCCCATTTGTTACAAATAGCACATTTTAGCCAGTCTACATTGCTATTCAGATAAGCCCCTCTACAAACAGTGCAATAGTTATCATCATCATTTTTATTGCCTTTTTTTACGGTGATATTTGCCTTGCTTTTGCCCTTAGCCTTAGATGTAGAAGGTAAATTACATCGAGTCTTTAGCTCCAGAATTATCATCCGAAGTATCCGATTCTTGGAATGAAAAATCCGAATCCGACGATTCTGAAGACGACTGTATCAGCTTTTTAATGTTTTTAGATGTTCTCATCTTAGCCTTCTGATTCGGTTTCTTTTTAGCTAAATGTTTTTCAATTAGTGCATTCTTCTCAGGCGTATCAGTAATAACTGTGCTTTTCATTTTTCTGGAACGGTTCTGAGTTTTTTTTCTAGGCAATGCCTTTGGATATGGTCGGATGCATTCAGGAGATAAAACCGTGGTTGACAAATTTAATTCTGAATCTGGTATTTGTGGAGTAAAGTTAGAAGAGATAGCAGCTGACGTTTCAGCGGCATCGTTAGTAGATAGTATTTCAGCAGAAGTTCCAGGAGCATTATCAGTTGATACTTCGGTATTATTGAGCTCAACTGCAGGTCTGTCAGTGACAAAAGATGTCACAAAATCATCTTCGGTAAATGTATTCCGATTAAATGGATGAATACCCGTTTTCTGAAATCCTGCGATCGCATTTTCCATAGAAAATGCGGCAGTGTACGCGGTGTTGGCAAATTGAGCCACTTCATAAATCGATACGGGCTTTCCGGGATTAGATAACATCCATGCATTCATGGCCTCTCTATATCGAACCTTGAAAGGCCCATAAACAGAAACGTCCAGTGGCTGGAGGCGATGGCTACAGTGAGGGGGAAACGTTAAAATGGTAATATGATTATCTCTAGCCAACATGACAACGTCGATGGTAATGTGACTAGCATGATTGTCACATAGTATCAAACAGGGATTTTCCTCAGATGGCTTAACATATTTGACAAAATGTACCATGGCTTGGCCTTGTAAAAACTCTCCTCTGTTATCCAACCACTTGGGTTGGCTAAGCCAAGTGACCCTTTTGGACCGCCTTGTAACATGAATTCCTTAAAATGGACCCTAGGAAACACAAATACCGGAGGTACAGTGCCACCCGAAGCATTTATGAAACCAAGCATTGTGACTAACTGTCCTCTTTCTGCCGATGTCACCTGCCCAACTTGTTTACACCCTCGGGTTGCAATTACTTTTGGTGGGTTGGTAACTGTCGAACATCCAGTTTCGTCAAGGTTCCATATCATATGCGGTTCAATCGCCTTTTTATGCAATATGTTTGCAAGATTTTCGTAAAACTTACTAACATTTTCTTTGTTAAAAGATGTAGCCCTGGATAGGGACGTATTTTCAGGTTTACGTACTGATAATGATTGGTTTCTTTTCATAAAACCACGAAACCAGTCCTTCGTAGCCTTTTGCCTCTCAATCCATATTTCAGGTGCGACATTATTGGCAGCTGCAAATTGGTAAGCAAGCTCCTTTACCTGGGTTGTAGTTAGTCCATAGCACATCTTCGAAGATCTTTTTAAATAATCGGCTAGTTGTTCCTCTTGTTCGCGGGAAAAAATCCTTCTATTTCCAATATTGGGATCATGACTATACGCAGTTGAAGACGTTCTAGCTTTCTTAACGATATCTGCCAAATATGATTTCGATATCTTATATGCTGATGAAACTGAGCGAATTGACTGGCCTTTTTCCAATACTTCTTCCACAGCTCTCTCTATTGCAGCTTTTTCTGGCCGAACTCTCTTCTTTGGCGGCATCTGAAAAATTAACAGAGATACGAAATAAATTAGGAGTGATGAATCGGACAGCACTGACGCATTGAAACGGCCGTCCGTTTCAATGCGTCACCCCCTGTCCGATTCATTGCAAACCTAACCTATAACACATTAATAACCAAATTGCAATTAATAAGTAATGTAAAGATTATAACTCACCGTTACGTGTTTATTTGATATATTTCGCAGCAAATACGACTATCACGATTGCAGCACAAGTTACTATAATATTGTAAACGACTTCGCAAATTTTTGGTACAATTTACAAAAATCAAGCATATTACTGTCATGCAAAAATGTAAATGAACGTAATGGCTGCGGCAGCTGTCATTATTGTGGGTTTGTCTATGATCATCTGTGCTACCAACATTCAAATATTTATATTATTTTCTCTTCGAAATTGTGAAATAACGGTAGTGTCCGTTTCAAAACGCGTTTCATTGCGTATTCCCCCTAATCATAGAATTGGGCGCATGTCATTTTAAAACTATAATGACAAATCAATATGGATTCAATGGTCTCTACCGACATCCTGTTTCGTTCGTCCGTCCATTGAGCCGTCATCAACGAAAATATTATTTCTACATTTGCGTTGTGGGCAGGAATTGCAAATACATATTCACACAGCTTTAATAGGTATGACTTCTGCTCAAAAATCTCTGTATCTCCAAAAAATTTCAGCCATTTTTCTTCCATGCTCAGTGTTTTCATTGTGACATTATTTTTATTCAAGTAATCTTTTAAGTAAAGAAACTGGTTAAATAGGGTCTCAGTCTGTCCAATATCTATTTGTTTAGTTTGTAAATATGTTACAGTTCGTTCTATTTCTTCCCATTCAGGAACACTATTTAGCGTCATCCAGTCAAAAGCATTGAAGTTTTGAAGCGGTTGTGACCATTTCTGTATATATTCGACAGCTGTATTAAAGAAATCTATTGCTTGTTTTTCAAAAGTTTCTACCTTGTCATTATTTTCAGAATCAAGCTTTAAGCGATTCAAAATTTGCTTCGTCGCAGTTCCAATATAATTAGATGTTTTTCTCTCCATCATAATTTGCTTTGTCTCTTGTAATATGGACTTCACTTCAAGCACCGTGATATTAGATTTTTCAACTTTTCTTATTTGAGATTCAAACGTATTAAGCTGCGAATGTAGGAAGCAAAAATACGCTTCACTAATGGGATCATCAAAAAAATCTTTAATAACTTTTGGTGGCCTTTCTTCAGTATTACAAAAATCTTTTAATGGCTGCCACAACTTTAACATTCGCTCAACTGCTGGTAATAATGACAACCATCTGGTCCCTACATAGGACAATAAGTTTTTGTAGGCAACATCAGCATATTCACAAAACGCCTTCAGTTTTTCCGTCCTTACAGTGTAAATGTGGAAGTACTTGAACACCTTTACCACTATCGATTCAACTTCGACAGTCAAAACATCAGCAGCTGTCGACAGTGTTATGTAGAACATGCGCAGGACATCCTACGCCTTCAATATCTTTTCCCAGTTCAGCGTTTAGTCTCGAAAACACATTATTACTTCCGCCTCTGTTGAAGCCGCTAAAGTTCGTATTTGTATTCGTTCAGGCTCAGAACGTCCCTTTCCCAAAATGTCCCTCGGTTTCAAATAGTCCCTTTCCCGAAATGTCCCCTCCCCATAATGTCCATTTCCCAGAAGGTCCCTTTCCCGAAACGTCCATTTCCCAAAATGCCCCCTTCCCCAAATGTCCCCTTCTCAAAATGTCCCTTTCCCGAATTGACCCTTTCTCAAAATGTCCCTTTCCTACGACAGCTATGCGTTTAAACTAGGAATATTTAAATAACATAACCCAAGTAGTCAATCAACTTTTAATCACATATAATATAAAACCAAAACAAAAACAAACAGTCAAAAGCCTTTTAATTACATACTTATAAATCAAAACGTCAAAAGCCAATAATTATCCACGTGATATCTAACTGTTAACATAATTATATAAACTGGGAATACATCCAAATATTTACAAAATGTCTTTTTTTAATTGAACAATAAACATGTAAAAGTCCATTACTTGCATAAAGTCTCAAAAAGCGACATTTATCCTAATTATATTAATTAACTACAAACAATATTGTTATCTATCTCTGTAGACATTCTAATACAGGTTTGTTTTTTTACGGTAGATGGTGCTACCTTCCTTTATAAAAATAATAAATAAAATTTATTCAAGTTAAAAAGTAAAAATAAGATTTACATTAATTACAAACGAGGTAACTTTAATTCTAGCTGTAATATAGACCTGCCTGATCTAGGTTTGTGAACCTGTGTTTCAGGCCATCAATTTACATCAAAATGTTAAAAGGAACACAACAATTTTATTAGATTCTAAATTAAAAAGGAGACATAATATTTTCAATGACTTAAAGAGTAGGTAACTATTTTGGTATATTATTTTAAAACTAGATTAAGTAAGATATATTATGTTTAAGCAAATTACCAAATAATATTAAATTAAATAAAGAGGAGACTATTATTAATTAGGTTAAGGAAGAGACTTATGTTAGAGTAGGTAGATGGAAATTTTATTTTAATATTTCTAATTGTTTTTCCGTGTCTGCATAATTGAGTTTTGCCAAATATTCCTGTACTAGTAAGTTACACCTAATATAGCTTAAACTATAAATCTTTAGCACTCTGTTAAACTGGTTATACAAGTAGGGTCCCAAAAATAAATAAAAACGACGAGCAAAAGCATGTTTAGTCTGAGTGTTAGCACAAACCAAATCTTTTCTTCTCCTATCTGAAGGTACTGGGTTAAAATAAAGTTCAGTGTGTTGGAATAGAACTATATTCAAAACAAATAACTGACGTACTGTTAGCACCTTACATGCCATATAAAGCTGGTGTGTTGGAAATCTAAATGGACGAAAAGTAGCAACTTTTAAAACTGCTCTTTGGGCGCGTTCTAGGTGCAGTAAAATGGATTTAGCGGCACCACCCCAAGACGTTATGCAGTAGGTAATAATAGATTGACATAAAGCTAAATAAACCTGTCTAATTAATTTAAAGTCGGCAATGTTACGTAAATTTTTGAAAATGTACATTAGTTTACGCACTCTGTTGCATAATAAATCGATGTGTTTGCGGAAATTCAGGTTTGTGTCAATCGTGACGCCTAGATATTTGATATGGTCGGTTTTAGCTAAAGTGGGACAAGTACATGCAATGTCAGCAAAATGAAAATCACAATTGTTATGCGCTTGAATGTTAGGATTAGTAAGTGTTGGATTAGTGTTTCTCATTGTAAATAATAGGTACTTGGTTTTATCTGTATTTAATGTTAAGAGATTTTTATGAAGCCAATTAGACACGGTATTAAAACCATTCTGAGCTACTTCATAGACCTCGGCCTTTGATTTAGCTGCAAACAGTAGAGCTGTGTCATCCGCGTATGACATAATTACACCCTTTTGGAGTGTCAAGTTGCACAGGTCATTTATATAAATTAAAAACAAAGTAGGACCCAAAATACTACCTTGTGGGATTCCGTAACAGCTATTCTTAACTTCAGAACTCATGCACTGACCTATTTTTACACACTGATGGCGGTCGCTAAGGTAATCAGATAATAGTTCGAATTGTGTTCCCCGTATTCCCAGCATTTCCAGCTTGTTCAATAGCAAATTACAAGAAATTGTGTCAAAAGCTTTGGCAAGGTCTAAAAATATCCCTATCGTGTGCATGCCGTTATCCAGGTTTGTGCTTATAAAATTTGTCAGTTGGTGAACAGCTTGGCTTGTTGATCTTTTAGGCCTAAAACCAAATTGATGATCAGAAAGTAATTTATTGCTTTCAAGATATTTAACTAATCTAGTGTTAATAATTTTTTCCAATATCTTTGAGAGGCCTGTTAAAACTGAAATTGGCCTGTAGTTATTAACACAATGTTTGTCTCCGGCTTTAAACACAGGGGTGACTACGGCTTTTTTAAGTAATTTAGGAAATACTCCTTTTGTTAGACATAACTGAAAAATGTGAGTCAACGGAGGGGCAATGATGTATTTATATCTTTTGAGAATGCTATTAGGTATGTCGTCGCAACCTACGGCACAAACTTCCTTTAATCCATCTATTATACTTACTACCTCATTAACATCAGTATCTAGTAGCACAAAAGAGTTACGAGTTGCGTACGTCTTAGTTTGGCTTTGAATGGGAAAACATCGATTAGTTATTAAGGTCTTTTCTGCTAAGTTTTTTCCTACGTTAATGAAGAAGTTATTAGCTTTATTTGCTGCTGCGGCAGGGCCTAGCTCAGAAGATAGAAGATCAAGAGCAGGTTCGGAAGTTTTTGACGTAATAGTGTTAGTTTTTATGAATTTCCATATAAGTTTACTGTTTTTACCTGCTTTCTGTAGTTGACTTTGATCATATTGGATTTTTAGCTTTTTCAAAAGATTATTACAGAAATTCCTATATCGTTTGTAAGTAATTGATAGAAGTTCATTATCGGGTGCTTTTTTCGATTTATGGTGAAGTTTATCTCTATTTCTGATACAGCGAACAAGTCCGGGCGTAATCCATGGTTTAATATTACTATACTTTCTAGGTATTACTTTAGTAAATGTATTTTTCCTTATCGTAGCTTGTAAAAAATTCAGAAAATATTGTAGAGAAACATTTGGATCATGTGAATTGTAAACGGGGTCAAAATCAATTCCGCGAAAATCAGTTTCAAGACTCGTCATATTGAGTTTAGTATAGCTGCGCATGCACTTATTTCTAGGTGAAGATATTAGTAGTGTTAGTAAAACAGCTTGATGATCGGTAAGTGACGAATTTGTAACCAATGTTTTGGATGGACTTTTCGATTTTATAAGGATATGGTCTAGACAAGAGCCGCTCTGGTGGGTTGGGTGATAATGAGCTGGTAATAGTCCATGAAATGAGCAAATATTAAGGTAGTTATGTGAATGAGTATCGATTTTTTCGGCAGCAATGTTTATGTTGATATCACCTACCAGTATGATATTTTTAAACGAAGATAATTTTTCTAAGTTACTGTTAAGCGAATCCAAAAACCCATCAATACTTTGGGATGGAGGCCTATAAATAGCCATAATTACTGTATCGGGAATAATTTTAATTACTAAGCAGTTGCAGTCTAGAAAATGGGGTTCATCTACTAATGTTCTTAAATTATTTTTAATATAAACCACTATGCCATCATTCTGGTTGAATGTTCTATCGCTTTTGTGAAGATTAAAGCCATCGAGAGATGGTATATTGGCCGTTTTGTTGGATAGCCAACATTCTGTTAGAACGATAATGTCGCAGCCTAAATCTAGATTTTGCAACAAAACTTGGAAACCGTTAAAATTTCGGGTTATACTACGTATATTTTGTGTAAGTAAAGTCAATGTTTTATCCCCAGTATAGACTAATTTTTTGCACTCCTCAACATTACAGATTTTTGCTTCAGACACGGAAAACCCATCTAGATCAGAGATAAGCTGATTGGCCATAAAAAAAACAATTATATGTAAAAGTTAACCTACTATATATGTGCTTAACTGACTAGGTAGTCGGCGGCGCTCCTAGGCGCCTTCATAGTCAATGGAATTAATATAATTGTCCTCTGCATATTTACGTGCTGGGCAATTTACATCACCAGTTGGATGATCATTTTTCCTCTTGAAACGTCTGCAGGTAGCACATTGAGGTGGAGAATCTTTATTTTTGCATTCCTTGAAAGAATGTCCTGTTTCGCCACAGAGGTTGCAAGTAGGGCTCGTCTCTCTACAAAATTTGGCGGCGTGTCCGAACTGCTGGCAGTTAAAACACCTGGTCACAATAGTAAAATCTCTCACTGGACATGATGTCCAGTTTATGAAAATTCGGCCTTGGTCCATCATAATTTTCCTGATAGAAGCAGGAACTTCCAATATATAATTGCAAGTAGGACGATCTTTCTTTCCTGACTTATGACTCAATTTTATATTGTCTAAAAAGGACTTAAGAGTAATGTTTGGCAATTTATCTGTCAAGTTTTGGACGTAAATGCAATCAAATACCTCTTTTTCAGTCATGGCTACGGGAACACCAATAACAGCAATCCTAGGGCGGCGTTTGGATGGTTCTTCAACTGTAAGACCTGAGGAAGCTAGCTTCTGTGAGCTTTTTAATTTATTAATGTCGTCTTTGTTATCCGTCCTAATGATGACGCCTCCGTTTCTAATTTTTCTTAGACTGCGTACATGGAGTTTTGATTCCTCAGGCGAGATTTTTTTGAACCAACGATTTGGTGTATTTGCTTGATATATGCCTATGATTATGACATAAAGGTATTTTTTATTAATTTTTTTATTAGATTACTTAAACTTATCCATTATTGTTATTATAATTTTATAAGTATTCATTATATATCAAATAATAACGTAGAAGTAATTTATTTTCTAAAACTAAACGCATTAACAAAAACGATTCGTGGACGCAAGTGTGGGTAGTTATGAAAAAATATGAATTCATTTGTCATTAGTCTTTGTAGAACAACAAATATTAGAGTTCGTCAATAACGTTGCGTTAAAGAGGTTAATTTCTCTGGTGTCTGTGTGTTTTATATTGAAAAGGTGACGTAAATATGAGCGAGAAACTAGAGTTATAATAATATAATATAAATTATGTTAACAGTTAGGTATCACGTGGATAATTATTGGCTTTTGACGTTTTGATTTATAAGTATGTAATTAAAAGGCTTTTGACTGTTTGTTTTTGTTTTGGTTTTATATTATATGTGATTAAAAGTTGATTGACTACTTGGGTTATGTTATTTAAATATTCCTAGTTTAAACGCATAGCTGTCGTAGGAAAGGGACATTTTGAGAAAGGGTCAATTCGGGAAAGGGACATTTTGAGAAGGGGACATTTGGGGAAGGGGGCATTTTGGGAAATGGACGTTTCGGGAAAGGGACCTTCTGGGAAATGGACATTATGGGGAGGGGGGGACATTTTGGGAAAGGGACTATTTGAAACCGAGGGACATTTTGGGAAAGGGACGTTCTGAGCCTGAACGTTTGTATTATCTCCGCAAAACGCGATAAGCTTTTCCAGAGGAATAGGAGGTTTTGCAATATTCAGTAATTGTTTCAGAGCGCTCATTATTTAAAGAACCCAATTTTAATAGCTTAGATTGCTGTCCATATTTTTCATTAAAGAATTGGACCACCAAAGGAAAAATTTTCTCGGCATTATGATTGCTGGCATCAGTAGCTATTCCAAAAAACGACGTATTGTTTAAATCTGTAACACAAAGTTGCACACTATGCGGAGCGAGTATACTTTTTACTATTGCCGTAGCCTTAGTTCGTGCAGTAGTTTGCTTAGTAGCAATTTTTGAGTCAGGATACATCAGTGCATTTAATTTGGTAGTACAATCCAATAAATTAAAGGATTGGTGATGACGTACGACTTTAGCCTTAGTTCGTGCAGTAGTTTGCTTAGTAGCAATTTTTGAGTCAGGATACATCAGTGCATTTAATTTGGTAGTACAATCCAATAAATTAAAGGATTGGTGATGACGTACGACTTTATATGCTGTGGTCAACTCAGCAGCTGCAACCAAAATTGCCTTAGTTCGTGCAGTAGTTTGCTTAGTAGCAATTTTTGAGTCAGGATACATCAGTGCATTTAATTTGGTAGTACAATCCAATAAATTAAAGGATTGGTGATGACGTACGACTTTATATGCTGTGGTCAACTCAGCAGCTGCAACCAAAATTTCCTCTTCCGAATCTTTCTTTATCATAAAAGTAGAAATATCCTTTGAAGTTGAAGCGGTTCTGATGTGCGATTTATGAAGATTTGTAGCTATGTGCTGCTGAATGTCAGATTTACCACCATGTTCTACGGAAATATGTGAATTACAAATAGAGCTCGTCCCGTGGCTGATATCTTCTATGTGACATAGAAGATATCAGCCACGGAGCGAGCCGGGTTGAAGAAGTGAGGAAGCGAGTGGAACTTCAAAGTAGAAGTACGTTGAGGAGATTGGAAGCCAGCCATAGATTACTGAGCAGAAGCCATTGATGCAGCAGCCAGCAACGGTCAGGTTATCCAGTTACCCTTTTCCCTCCTTCCCCTGTGCCTTCGCCTTGTGTTAATAGCGTACCTAAAAGTTTCAGAACTGATCGGTATCAGATATACTGGGCATTGCTGAGGCCGTCTTCAGGTGAGAAAACACGACTGAACACGTAAAACTGTGAGTACCTACTTTCGTAAACTACCAAAATGAGTGATGATGAAACTATTTCTCGTTTAGTTAGGCATCTGATCTTAGGAGACAACGTGGTGTAATTAAAGGTAGATTAACATTATTCGCAAATTATCTTGATAAGTTAGATAGATCGAGCTTAGATTCTGTAATTAAAACTCAAGTGCAAATGCGAATTCATTCGGCAACCATTTTCTTTGCCGAGTTTAACGAGGTGCAATCTAAAATAGAAAGTAAATATAAAATAAATTCTTACCAAATTATTGTCTTTCTTTTTGTTCCATAGCTTCAAAATCCTCCTTTAGACATATTTCGCGCCAAGCTGCGGCTTTTGCAATTTTATCTTTATAAATCTCCAGTGTTTTGACCCATACAACTGGTCTACTTTCAACACGATTTATCAAGACTTCTTGATCAATATATTTTTCAAACGTCTTGCTTGCCATGATTATGCGACCACTGGACACGTGCACGACTCTGGGAATTAAACCGGCAAATGGCGGCTGTGTGCAGCACCCCACCCCCGCGCACCCCCGTGCCAAGACTCGCGCAGTTCGATCCGATAAACGGATCAGTATACTGTATCCGAAATACTGTATTATGTGTGAACTGGCTCATACAACTACATACGCTAATAACACATACGTGTAAACGGACCTGTAAAACGGATTGCTGCTTATTTTGTCGGATCGGTATTTTCTACTGGATCCGGAATACTGTATTATGTGTGAACTCGCTCATACAACTACATACGCTAATAACATACACGTTTTAACGGACCTGTAAAACGGACGTTAAATGTGAACGTGGCCTAACGTAATTATGTGTTTCTTATTTTCAAAACTTAACCTTGAAAAGCACTCCTCACAAACACAGTCCTCACAAAGAAAATAATCCTAAACAACAATCTAAAGGCTACCACTAAGCTATCAGACTAACTAATCGTGATAAGTTTTTTATATAACAATAGTGGTGGTTAGTGCCATTTGATATGTATAACAAGTTGATATGACTAGACGTACGACATTTTGTTAAATATAAAGGACCTACAATGCTATGACACTTTTTCTCTTTATTGAACTCTAACCCAAAAATATAATTATATAATTTATACTAATATTATTTAATTTCTCTACTTTACCTATATCTACAATTTTAACTGGAAAATAAATACCAGTGAATTTAAGTTTATTTCCATTAATAGCGTAAGATGTAACCCGATCCACACTGTGATTTACAGGATATAAACCAGATAGCAATGCCCATTTAAAACATAAATAATCCGTATTTTTAACATTGATTACTGCTTTTTTTGTTTTTATATCATGAGGAAGGTCGATATATGAGCTACGAGGGGAGGTCAAAAAGTTCGCGGAATGAAAGGGAAGGGGGATGAAATTAAACATGAAACTATTTTTCCTTTTCAATATATTCTCCATTAACCCTAATACACTTTTCAGACCTTTCAAATAATTTGTTAATACCTTCGAAAAAAAATGATTTGTCAAGGCCTTCAAAATAAGCAGAAATTGCCGACTTCACTTCTTCGTCATCCGTAAATTTCTTTCCACGAAGCTCTTTTTTCATGTTTGGGAACAAATAATAATCACAAGGGGCCAAATCTGGACTATAGGGAGGGTGATTTAAAGTTCCGAAGCCGCACTTGTGTAAGGCAGCCATCGCAACATGACTCTTGTGAACGGGTGCGTTGTCGTGCAAAAGGAGCACACCTCGAGACCATTTTCCCCTTCTCTTTTCTTTAATTGCTTCTTTTAAGTTTTCCAGTAGTGTAGCGTAGTATTTCCCCGTGATATTGACACCTTTATCTTTATAATCGATCAATAAAATCCCCTCGGAATCCCAAAAAACTGTAGCCATAATCTTTCCGGCCGATTGTGACACCTTAAACTTCTTAGGCGGTGCTGCACCTTTTTTGTGCCATTGCATTGACTCCTGCTTCGACTCAGGTTCATAGTGATGAACCCAAGTTTCATCTCCAGTCACAATTCGGTTCATAAATTCATCCCCGTTTTCACTACACAGCTCCAAAAACTCGCGCGAACACTCAACACGCTGCTGTTTTTGAAGCGGTGTGAGCATTCTCGGCACCCATCTTGCACTGACCTTAGACATGCCAAGATGGTCATGGAGAATATTCAAAATAGTCGTAGGTGATACTCCAGTCATCTCTGCGATTTGTTTCTTCTTTAGGCGTGCATCTTCTAGAACAAGTTTTTCAACTTTTTCAACAATGCTTGAGGACGTTGCCTCAATTGGCCGACCTGAGCGCTGATCGTCTTCAATTGAGTCTCTGCCTTGCTTGAAAAGACTGTGCCACTTGTAAATCATTGATTTTCCAGGGCAAGAGTCCCCGTAAACTGATGTCATTTCTCCCAAAATGTTCTGAGGCGTTTTTCCTTGCTTAGTGAGGAACTTAATCACGGCACGATACTCAATTTTCTCCATAGTTTATATTTTCTTCCCGATTGACTTGTTTATCCAGTGATATCTCAAAGGTTAATGAACCCATTAGGGTGAAACTTAGTATTTATAATTGTATTGAGTCAACAAGTAGCGACAGGTAAAAATAACTACCCCCTCCCCTCTCTAACCCCTCCATTCCGCGAACTTTTTGACCCACCCTCGTACCACGTAGGGGGTTGAATTTATTAACATTCATATCTATGTATTTAATTTCTTTAAGCATCCAACCGCTATCTTTTTTTTCAAATATACTAATTTTACTAGCTAAAGTATCTATTAAAGATGAATAAAAAATATTTAAGTCATCACCCAGATTAATTATGTAATTAAACGTTTGAAAATCAAATATATTTTTAATATCTTTAGTTTGCTGTACAAAATCAGCATGCAATACGAAGTTTACTTTAAAAATGGTATGTTGTTGAATACATTCGTTTATCAATAATATAATATCAGTTTTTAATTTACTTAAAAACAATTCCGGTGTTTCAAAATTTAAATCTTCCGTTTGAGTTATTTTACTATTAATTCTATATGTTAAAATTCTGTTACCAAAAGCGGATTCAACAACTGTAACATTTGTTAATGAATTATGTGATTTTAAAAGATTATTTTTATGAACATTACTATTTAAGTGATTTGTAAGATACCTTTTATTAATAAATACGTGACATGTGTTACATTTCACCTTATTGTTATCCACATTGTTTGTTCCAGCTGTTGATGTAGACGCTCCTTCATCCAATATTGTTTTCTTGGAACTTATACTTTCATCAGTATCGATACTTCGTTTCATACCTCGTCCAACATGTTGTGGTTGACTGTTAAAAAACAGAAAAAAAACAGTAGTTATTAGTAGACATGCGCAAAATATTACTTCAAAATGTAATGTGATATGGCATCACATTTCATACCGCGTAATATCACATTACACCATCACTCCGAACATCACCTGGGTCCACGCGCCATGCTACATTCCACTATTACTCTTGTATCACGTGTGATATTGTTAAAGCGTACAATGCGTATTGCGTACATTACAAGAGATGACTATAACAATTAGTCAATTACTACATTCATTAGCATTATCTAGAGTGGTACGTATTACGTACCTAATACAAGTAGGTATATTGTAATGTGATGACAAACGGGAACCGAAATGCGTCAATTTATTTTAATATAATTTATAGACTTAATATAGTTTTAAAAATTGATTTCATTAGTAATGCAAATATTTATTTTTTATTAAGTATTTTAATAATAATAATTATCCCGGCGAGGATGTGGTGAAAATAGTTACGAGGAGGTTGTGGAGGGTATATTTGACCCTGTATTTCTATTGCATTTTTTAAGGCTAAATTTATATTTTTTATCAAACCATTGTTTATCTGTAAATTAGTTGGATATTATTTTATGGATTTTGATTAAAAAAATACGAATGATAATTCAAAATATTTTATTTTTTATAATTTTAGCTAAGGCCTAAAAACAATCCACTTTTGCAAAGCCTTTCGTTTCAAACATAAAAAAAAACTAAAAATGTGTAAATTTTCTCTTATGAATTAGGATAATTTGGTATACATATATATTTAGAGATCAATCAGTTTCACTAAATAAGTCAGTCTTATATACTACATAATGTTACTGTCTGTTGTTGTAGCACATTCTTGGCAGAACGAAACAGTATGTTCTGGACAAATATATTTATGGCATTCTTCGCATACATTGCCAGTCTTCCGATGTCGGGCATAAGGACACACTTGGCACCTCTTTCGTACACCTGGAACTCTGACAGGCGGTTCTTGTTCAGATTCTCCACTGAATTCTCTGATTCTCTTACGCAGCAGTCTCGGCAATTGGGGTATTTCTTTTCGGGCATTCAAGTGTTCAGTAACAAGCATACGGCCCAATGTTTTTATAAAATTGCGACGTTTCTGGATAGTCTGTGTATTAGACCCGTGTATAATACATGCATTGATTCCAGCCATATTTAGCATTGCATAGAATACAGTCAGAGGCCATTTTTTTGAGTTGCGGCTTACATCGTATGTCGCGGACAACTCATCTGCAACGTCTACTCCACCTTTAGTGGAGTTATAAAACGTGTTTATCTCAGGTTTCTTTTTCTCTCCAGTCGATTCATCAATTTCAGCATTGTGGTGGAGGCTTGACATGAGTAGAACAACTTTGTTTTTCTTTGGAATATGAGATACTAGTGTTACGTCTTTTTGAAAGCCAAACCGCGATGAATAGATAACTGCATCACGACGGCGAGTATTGATAAATTCTTTTGGGATTTGTCTCTTGTTTTTGCGTACTGTACCCACAGAAGTCAGCTTGTGCTCATTGAGCAAATGAGACACAAGTTCAAAACTGGTGAACCAATTATCGAAAGTCACATTGCGGCCAGTTTTCGAAATAGGCAGTACTAGACGATTCACGACATCAAAAGGTTTGTTGCTTACTGAAAATGGTCCCACTGGCTGCTTTCCTGCGTAAATCTCGAGATTGAAAATGTAAAAGTTTTTTGCGTCAACCATAGCTAATATTTTTATGCCATATTTGGCAGGCTTTGACTGAATATATTGCCGGAATATGCATCTGCCTCTGAATGCGAACAACATTTCGTCTATAGTTACGTATTCTCCTAGGATATATGATTGTTTACAATGTTCAACAAACATTTCAAATACTTCTCGGATAGGTGCTAAGTTATCCAATAGTTTTCTTTCATCGCGTGTAGCTTTATTATCGAAGCGGAGACAGCTTTGAATGTAATAAAATCGCTGCCGAGACATTGTCAACCGAAATACTTCGACTCCTGTGCCGTCTGAAGCCCAAAGGTCAACAGTATTTTGCCTTCCAGAGCGGTAAAATCCGGCGATGTACAACAATCCAATAAAAGCCTTGAATTCAGGCATGTCTATTTCTTTCTTGAAGTGAGGGATAGGTTCACAACCAGCATTCCTTTCTCGAATTTGCAAGTTTGTATGAGTCAGGATAATAGAAAGCATATTTTCGGGACAAAACAAACTCCAGCATTCAAGTTCTGACTGTGCCGACCTTGCTACTGGGCTCACTCCAGGTGTTTGCCGGATGATGTTTTCAGACCGGGTGCGAACTTGTTGTAGAGGAGGATTTTTAGACCATTTTGTCCCATCTTTGCCAATATAAAATGAATTTGTTACCTGGCTATCCGATTCCCCTTCCTCTGGCAGGAATTGATTCTGAGTTGACAAATTAGATAGCGGTACTTCATCCTGGCTGTCATATTCACTGCTTGCATTCTGCTCAGTATCACTATCTTGACTGCGTGCACTCATATGATCTTCACATTCGCTACCGTCGGACATCAAGTCGTCTTCACTGTCTTGTTGTAACAAAGCATGACATATGAACTCATCCTGACGTTCCCGGTTATTCATTTCTTCCAAAAATACCTAAAAACACAAATTGCACAAAAATGCTACGTGCCGGTTGTGGCAGGGTCATATTTACCCTTTTTGACTTCGCGCACGTGTAGCTCCCGTCGCAGGCGGCGACCGACTGAGTAGCGGTGTGCGGCGGGCGGGCGGGTCCCTTAGCAACAGCTACTGACACGTACAAGCTACTACAGTCGCGGAAAAACAAACTACACTCGATTCAAAATTGACAGGGTCAAATAGACCCCTCCACATCCTCGCCGGGTTATACTTACTATTGATCGATTATATTGAATCATACGTTTTTGTTTTCTTTACGCTTTAATTATGTTACAAAGTTGATCTCCCTTCATACTTGAACCCTGTTACAGAAAAGGGATTTCCTTCCAGGCTTAGGACTGGCAATGGCGTATTTAAAAATCAACTCCATTTACAATAATTTTTTTATCTTTTTTGTTTTTTTTTACCTTTTTTTGTTGTTTTTATCTTTTTTTTTGTTTTTTTTTTTTATCTTTTTTTGTTTTTTTTCTCATCTTTTTTGTTTTTTTTTCTTGTTTAATTACAGCTTATAAACATTAATTCGGACAGCTTTTTTGTCTTAAGACGTGTTCGTCTTTCATTCAAGGTCAGGCCAGCCTTTGAAAACGTGGATTGCTTTCGACGTCTCCAAATCGTTGTTGCATTTCAGTTTTCAACGAATTCAGTAGTTTTACAATTTTTTCATTATTGTCATCAGTATGTTTGTTAAGAGACCGGTTAATTAGTTTACAAAAAACTATATACTTGGAGGCAGAAACATATTTTTCAACACTAACTTCGACAGTAACTTCATAAAAAACTTTTAAAACTTCTGAAGATTTTTCAATGATAAGCCAATCTTCTTGCGACAAACATAGATCTGGACGCATTATTGCTAATGTAGCAAGCAATGAGAGCCTCTTTAATTCTTAAAAATCTTGCAATCATATCATAGGTGGAATTCCACCTTGTCGCCACGTCTTGCTTTAATTTAAGTGGTGACATATTCATTTGCTGTTGTATTTCAGACAATTTGTTTTTAGCTGGGTTGCTACGGTGAAAATATTCGACCACTGCTTTGACTTTGTGTACAGTTTCGCCAATTTCTTTAATACTAGATTGCACTGCTAAATTAATAGTGTGCGCAAAACAAGGCAATGAGCGCCAGCCGCCTAACCTAACAGCCCCCAATACATTTGCGGCATTATCACTAACTACAACGTTTATATAATGCTCTATGTTCCATTCCATGAATTTAGCTTCTAGGAAGCTTTTGAGGTTCGCACTAGTGTGACGTTCTTCGAACTGGATACATCCTATCATGACCGTGCATAGGGTGTGCGTTTCGACGTTAATAAAGTGAGCAGTCACAGCAATATAGCCATCATTTGCGATTGATGTCCATGCGTCTGTTGTTATGCAAACAGCTGCAGCTTTGGTTATTTGCTTCTTAGCACATTCCAGAACTTTATTATATACTTTAGGAAGTAGGCTTTCCGAAAGAGTTTTGCGGGTTGGAAGAGTATATCCTGGATTTAACATTTCCACGAACTTCCGAAATTCTACTTCGTCAACCATGCGAAGAGCGTGGTAGCCTTTAGCTATCATTTTTACTAATTGTTCATCAAGTTGCGCAATACGATTTCTTGGCAATATTTTTTTTATTTGTACGAAGTCTGTCATTGTAGGAGCTGTAGGAACCTGTTTAATGAGTGTCCCATCTTGTGAACCATATCTACTGGTGGAGGGAGTTGGATCTATTTCGATTTCATTATTTGGAATAATTGCAACTGTTGCCACTTGCCTGCTACTATTTATTTCAATTGTGGGGTGCATGGATTTCATGTGTCGGCTCAAACTGCGTATTGAGCTCGAAGAAACTGCTAACAGACGCGAACAGTAGCCGCATTTTGCTTTTTTGTTAGGAAGTTCTTCAAAGTGATTCCATAGGGGACTTAATTTTCTTTTACTTGCCATGATAAATCAGCAAATACAAATCAATACAAAATATACAGATAAACACGCACTCTCACGCACTTCTATTATTGTTTTTGTTAATTAAATTATTAAAAGTTTAGAATTTAGTTATTTAATAAGTAATAGTTTATTGAAAATTGCAATATTATCGCGGGACATTTGTGTTTTGTTTACTTAAATATCATGTTGACTATCGGGAGCGAACATAATATGAGACCTGCCAACATTACATACGGAACGCTGTCAAAACAATATAAACCTTATTTTATACGTCATAAGTAGCATGCCGAATGCAGCACGATACACGGCGGCGAGCGACCGAGCTGAGACCTATTCCCCTCTCGCTCACTCAGATTGAACGCCGTGTGAACTGAACGAGACCGAACGGCGCGCGCCCGCGCGGGCTTATGTGAAGCATGTCACTTGTCAGGTGATGTCTCATGGAAGTAATGGAGCGATCGAGAGTATAAAACGAGCCTGAGAGCCAGTCCACACGGCGCGTTGCGTTGCGTTGCGTCGTCGCAACGCAAATATTTTGACGCATAGCCGGCCACACGGGCGCTGCGCCATCGCAGCGTTACTATGACGCAGTCTTAACGTTCCGTCGGCGCAGCGGCGACGCACAGTTGCGGCA
Source organism: Lithophane socia (assembly GCA_947522985.1). Lineage (NCBI taxonomy): Eukaryota > Metazoa > Arthropoda > Insecta > Lepidoptera > Noctuidae > Lithophane > Lithophane socia. Next base: position 2,615,729 of record OX383272.1, read on the forward strand.
AGCATTTTGAAAAAATATCGCAGTCAGTCTATAGCAAATCATGGATCAGAAAAGACGTCTAGCATTGCTCCTATTACTACGTCACCGCCGAAATCGACGCAAGATCACAAGACGGTACTGGATCTGTCCTTTCATTTCATTAAGAAATCGTGATGGACAGTTTTTTTTGTTAGAATATCGGGAGTTGCTATTAGACGAAAAGAAGTTTTATAATTTTTTTAGAATGAGTGTATCCAGCTTCGAATGTTTATTGAAGTCCTTAGAACCACACATACGAAAAAACTATACTAATATGAGGAATCCAGTGGAACCAGTAGAAATGCTGGGAATTACTTTAAGGTAACTATATAAATATATTTAAGTAATAAAAATATAACAGTTTTTTTGGTTTGTTTAATTAGTAATCAACTCACAAATAATCAGCAATTGTCATAATTTTAAGTTTAGACATTATTTAAGAGAGATATCATCCAGTAATTACAAATTAGAAAAATCGTATTCAGTTTCTTCACTTGCTTGAGATGTTTCTGGAGATGTAATTGAATTATTATAATCAGAAATGTATGTACTTTGAAAATTTGCTGTTTGATACCCATATGATGGTTGGTGAGACGTTGATGGGCCACTCACATATGATGATGTTTGTCCATACCGCATTTCATCTATAATTTGTATAACTTTACTTTGGAAACGGAGAGTTTCTCGGTCGGAAAATTCTTGAATAGATGGCAATATAGCTCTGAAAAAGGACATATCGACGTCCCCGGGGAATAAACCGGTAATCGCAAAAGTCAAATTTTACAGGAAAAATGATTTTGTGTTTTTGGGGAATATCTCTTCAACAAAAGGCAATTATGACAACATTCTTATATGACGGAAAAACTAATTTTTACACGAAAAGTTTATAGTACTAAGTGTAACTATTAATTATACACAGAATTAGTTATTGACCAAAATACGTATTACCGAAAATGTTTTCATAAAATTTTTAGGGTATTTATATCTTACAATCCTTACTTATCAATATTATTCCAGTAATGTTTACTTACCGAATTATTCTTGTAAATTTCTTAAAAATCATAGGCATAATATTACTTTACTGGATTATTAAACGTGTTTTTTCATTACAGAGAGCGATTGTAATGTTCAGTTACCGACTTATTATGGTAAAATTTTAAATAACCATAAAAGGGTAAAGTAGTGTAACCCGTATTTTATAGAAAATTTTTGGTAGTCATTATTATCGTAATCATTGAAAACCGATTATGTAAAATAAATTTGTCGTCGGTATCTTCGAGGGAATCATAAAAGAAAACTCACAAAATTTATTAAAATTAAATATAACGTTTATTGGGAACAAACTTCTCATAGAGATCACAAATTACAATCAGTAAAAGTATAAAAAAGTAGCCAAGTAAAAACATTAATAACTAATCGGTATTATCATTATTATCATTTTCATCATCATTATCATCGAGATCAACACTATTTTCTACAGAAATTAAGGATTCATAAAATGCGTGGTAATACCGTGGAATCGCTCCACTATTGCACAAAGACAGTAAATCTGTATGCAACGGCTTGCTTATAGGAAGAGGTTGATGATAAGCACGTGTCAGTACGGTATCTTCTATCAAAGCATCTGTCTTAGGTTTTCGCCCACGTCGTTTGGTTTGAAATGAATCAGAAATATTTAATTCAGAATACGCCTCATCAAAATCATATTTAAAGAAAACCTTGTTCTGTTGGGATGATGATACATGAATTTCCATTACATCAGACCAGCGTATCGTATTCCCATCTATATCGCGACGCCAATTCAAAGGATTTACCAATTTTTTAATGTCTAATATATCTGTTTGCTCCAATTCTTTCATAGTATATTTTTCTCCCGAGACTTTGGAATTTAGAATTATATTATATATTTGATCAGGTGTGTAAATAGACTTATTTCTCATGTTCCTTTCAATACAGGCATGCATCGAGTCTCCCTCATTCTGGCTATGGCCAGTCTCGAAAAATCTGTGCGTTATAGACAAATTTAAAGTTTTTGCTGCATACGCATATAAGGCAAAAATGAATCTGTTCTTATTTTGGCCATAACAACCATCCGAATAAAAATATATCTTGCTAACACCTCGCTCCTGTTCACTCTTCAAGAATTGCAACAAACAACTCCCAATTTCTATGCAGCCTCGTTTTGCGATTTGGTAATGCCACACGTAGCAATACCCTTTTCTACGTAGAGCGTCAAAAATAGTAAAATTGTACACAGGGTACTTGCGTTTGTAATGAAAAATGCCTACAACAGATTGTGGAATACTTAACACTTTTTGCAGGTCAAAGATAGCAATCGTGCTATCGTTTTTGTCAATTGTAATTTTTTCTTCATGTTTAATTTGCCGAATTCTCTCTTTTCTATTTAAATGACGTTTATAGCTATCTTCTAAAGACTCTTTCTCTGATGGACTGGCTTGCTCATATACAAAACATGTAGAACATTGATCTTTTTTAGGCTTAAAAATTGAGTAGTTAAATTTTGTGTTAAAAATGGTTTCATATTGACGTTTTGTCGCCATCGTAACTTCAACATAATTTTGCTGCGGAAACCACTCAGTGTACAAACGATACATTTTTGATATGTTGAGGTCTTGTGACAAATATTCTCGAGTTGAGCTTTTTCTTGTATAATGAGACTCTACTTTAGGAAATAATGAAATATGCTTCTCAATACTCGATTCCGTGCTGGAGCTCATTTTTTTAGGTCTATTGGTGTGCTTACCTCTTAAGTCTGTAATCCCTTCGTCTAATTTAAATTTTTCTATTGCTGTATATACCATTTGTTCATTAATTTTTAAAGTGTTTAGGAAAAATTTCTTACAAACAAGAATCTCTACATTATTTAGTCTGTGTGCGATTATTTTTCCGTTCTAGAGTCATTCGTTTGATATTTTCGGTTTTAGTATGTTTAACAATATACATCCATTGGCGTTCTCGATCAGAAAGTTTATAAAACTTATCAAATAAGTCTTGCCTCTCTAAAGAGGTAAATTTGCTGCCACAGTTCATTTTACACGAACACACAGGACCCATGACCTTTTGTGGATAGTTATTCTTATTATGACAACCTTCGTAAGCCTGACCAGCATTTTTAAGTAATTTATTTTTTTTGCTAGACCACTGGTCTGTATTAATTGCACGTTTTCTGGTTTTTTTTTTTTCATTTTGTGTAGTGGAAGGTTCGTCCGAAGTACTTGGCTCAAACTCTAATGAATGTCTTGAAGTGGAAGGTTCGTCCGAATTACTTGGCTCAAATTCTAATGAATGTCGTGTTAATTCAGTTCTTAAATTGGGATTTTCATTTTGAGAACTGTCGGTTAGTGTGACATCAACAGACATGTTGACGTCAGTTTGATTAACTTCGGGGGAACTTTCAGGTTGCAATGTTTCCTCGAATTCTCCAGTTGACAGATTATCGGCTAAAGGATAACTCGGTACTAAACTTAAGTTTGCTAATTGCTTTTCATTATGGTACTGGACAGCTGCATCAATTGTAGAACTATGCTCATTATTTATATTTTTATAAATGGTGGTAGAAGACGCGATAAAATCGCTGTTTGTTAAAAGTAGCGATAAATTAGATATAGTAGAGGGAGTATCAATTACTTTTGAGGTGTTCAAAATTATATCTATGTATTGGGAATCTCCGCTATGACCCGAAAACGTACTTGATGGGCTATTGACTGCAATCCTTTCTGGACTTGGAACATATTCTGAACAATCTGGAGAAAAATCAGCATCACTCACATCTCTATCACAATCAGCGTATTTTTTCTTTGGTAGATCTGAAATCAAAATAATAATAATATTACTGAATAAATACTTGCCAAAAATTGGAAACTCAAACTAAAAAGTTTTTGGAAAAAAAGAATACTATAGAAGAGTTGGGTTAACTTGGGAGCAAACAGGTATTTTAAATAAAAAGAAATAGCAAAACGCGACGCGCGCGCGCGCTTATCATTATCGCGGCGTCGCGATAATGATAATACAATACGTTGGTGTGGTATAATTAAAATTTATGTATCACAACAGGACAAGATTTTCTTTAAATACAACCTATGTACAGATATTAGTAAGAATTATATTCTTACATACCTCGTAAATTATAATCAGTTATTGTTTTGATGGACAGTGATTCTATAGATTTGCTCTCTTGCACGATATTAGCACAGTTCCTATTTGAAGTAAGTCCAGAACCTGAAAAAACATGAAGTATCAGTAAGTTTGACGGCACAGTTGGCGCAGTGGTTTAGAAATTGGCTTCTGTGCTCTGTGTCGTGGATTCGATTCCCGCACGGAACAAATATTTGTATGACCTACAGATTTCCGGATCTGGCTGTTTGTGTATGTGCGTTTGTAAACGCACCACGATACAAATGAAATTCTTAAAGTTAAAAAAAAAAAGATAATATAAACAACTAGGATCCCGTTTTTTCCCTGAAAGGGTAAAGTAGAACAGTATTCCCGCCAGGTATGTTAGGGTTAGGGGGCGAACCTATTGTCATAATAATGTGTACAATTCCTGGTTTCGGGCAAATACCTACTGAGATTTTTGCAAGAAGTCTAATATCGTTTTATCCGACCCGAGAATTGAACCCGAGACCTCTTGCACAAAGTAGTAGAAATTGCTAGTACAACTGCTTTCTGCTATCTTACTGTGTGTGAGATTCGAACACGCAACACGCAGGGCAGCAGTTAAATTACTGAGTCAGTGGGCTAAAATGTTCATCAAAATATAATACGAGGGCGGGTCAATAAGTCCGTGACTTTTTGAATTTCTGACCTCTTTACTGAAACAGCAACACTGCTCCTGTCAACAGGCATCTGTCAGTTGACTCCTGTCAAAATTTAAACTTGCTGCGTCAGTTAGTTTGTGTTTGACAGCTATTTTTATCAGACTACTCACTAATTTGAGGAGAAAATGGAAAAAAGTGAATTTCGTGTGCTTATTAAGCATTATTTCTTGCGAAAAAAAACCATAACCGAGACCAAGGCTAAGCTTGATAAATACTATGGGGACTCTGCACCATCGATTTCAATGGTAAAAAAGTGGTTTACTGAATTTCGTTGTGGCCGTACAAGCACTGAAGATGCCGAACGTCCTGGACGCCCAGTTGAGGTCTCTACACCCGAAACAATCGAAAAAATTCACGATATGGTGTTGGCCGACCGAAGATTGAAAGTGCGAGAGATTGTGGAAGCCGTAGGGATCTCGCATGGCTCAGTGGTTTCAATTTTGAATGATCACTTGGGCATGAGAAAGCTTTCCGCAAGATGGGTGCCGCGTTTGCTCACAGTCGACCACAAACGCAATCGTGTAACAACTTCACAGGAAGGTTTGGCGTTGTTTAATCGCAATATGGAGAAGTTTTTGCGCCGTTTTGTAACCGTGGACGAAACATGGATCCATCACAACACACCAGAGACCAAACAACAGTCAAAACAGTGGGTTTCTAAGGGTGAATCGGCGCCAAAGAAGGCCAAGGTGGGTTTGTCAGCCAATAAAGTTATGGCGACTGTTTTTTGGGATGCACGCGGGATAATCCACATTGACTACCTTCAAAAGGGAAGAACAATCAATGGGGAATATTATGCCAACTTATTGGACCGATTCAATGACGATTTGAAAAAAAACCGACCTCATTTGGCCAAGAAAAAAGTTATTTTCCACCAAGACAATGCAAGGGTGCACACATGTGCAGTTACCATGGCAAAAATCCATGAATTGGGCTATGAACTGCTCCCTCATCCGCCCTATTCTCCAGATTTGGCTCCGAGCGACTACTTCTTGTTCCCAAACCTGAAGAAATGGCTTGGTGGAAAAAGATTTGACTCCAATGATGAAGTCATCTCGCAAACAAAGGCCTATTTTGAGGACCTCGACAAATCATTTTTTTTGGAAGGGATAAAAAAATTGGAGAAGCGTTGGACAAAGTGTATAGAGCTCAAGGGAGACTACGTTGAAAAATAAAATTATTTTTTTATCAAAAAATCTGTGTTTTATTCCAAAAGTCACGGACTTATTGACCCGCCCTCGTAGATACCCATCTATCCTTTAATAAAAAATAATACCGCTACTAATGCTAACAAATATACATAATAAAATTATAAACTAAATACAATGTTAATTTAATTACAATATTTGGATACTTACTTGTAACAACAACATTCTTCTTACTCGAGAGTTTTTCAAAATACGATCTCGTTTTGACGCCATAACACTTATTTTCTTTAGATAATAAAATATAATATCAACACGATATAAGACGGTAAACTTTGCAACAAAAATCACGCACAATAACTGTTACATTAAAACGTCATGTCACTTTAAAAACAGCAAATGCAACTAACTGTCGTGATTCACGTAAACAAACAATTATTGCGTGCGCTATAATCTGTCGCAGTTTATTTCCGTGTTAAGAAAGAGATGCATTGACCATCGCGGACACCGCATATTAGTATTAGTGTGCGTAATGTGCATTACATGTTCTTGAGTCGCCGAGCGCGAGCAAGTTACCGCCAATACGTATAGTAGGTATAAATTTATGTCCCGGATGATAACTGTAACAGTGCATTACCGAAAATGTGTGCAACAAAATTTACGAGAATAAACCTGTAATCGCGTTAACCAGAAATTTTGCTGAAATATTTTACAGTAATATTACTTTACCGAAATGTAGCCACAGAATTTAATTTGTAATAATGTATTACGTTATTTTTCTAGTAAAAAAAAAATGAAATATTTCCAAAGAACAAAAGTGTTATAAGGAAAACCGTTGGAAATTACCGTAGAAAAAAAATGAAAAAAATTACATAGGTGTATCCCGACCCATAGATACCGTAAATCGTATAACAGTAAAAAGTCAGTAATAGTATAATACAGGTTTATTCCTTGGGGGCGTCGATATGGCGATTTTCCGGCTCCTTGAGAAGTTTTAGTCCTTCTCTTTCAAACTCATCCATTTGCATTGCCCTTTTGCGCGCGACTGGAACATAGCGCGGAGTGTTGTCTGTGGTAATTTCATCATTTGTAGACGTAGATTCATTGTTGATTTCTCTAGGCGAGTCTAAGCTAGATTCGGTGGCATTTTGTTCCACTTTTCTCAAAAAAAGAAGTTGATTATATAAATGATACTTCTTCAGTTTCGTAGCGCCCGAGCCCGATTTTGATGCTTCTTTTATTTTTTTTGAATATCTGAAGTAATTATCTTTTACACTTCTCCATTTCTTTATTAAATCATTACCTGCAAAACCAATAGTAAACATGATTTAATAATTTATACATAGTGAATTACTCGATAAAATTTAATGACATATTCAGATATCGTTAACAAACACTATGTGACCAACTCTGGAATCGTGAAAATATAACAGCTGTTACATACAAAAAGCAATACCTACTGAATCAAAATGTATGCAACAGCTGTTATTTTTTTCGCGATTCCAGAATTAATTGGTTACATAGAGAAAGTTATTTGCTATCGATGTCTGAATATGTCAGTATTTTTTTTCGGGTATCTATCTATCTCATAAATGCATATTATAATAATTATTTTCGTTTCAGATACCTAGGAAGTGGAAATTCAATAACTGATTTACATTTCAAATTCAAACGGGGAAAATCTACTATTGCATATATGATACAAAGAGTTTGTCGTGCTATATGGACCAATCTTCTTCGAGACAACATCCCTGAACTGACAACTGAAAGTTTCTAAACAATAGCGAGGGGTTTTGATGTAAAGGCAAATTTTCCTCACTGTGTTGGTGCCATCGACGGCAAACACATCCGCGTGTGTAATCCTGCAAATAGTGGCTCACTTTTTTTTAATTATAAAGCCTTTTTTTCGATTGTGTTGCTAGCTATTGTGGATTCAAATTACAAATTCGTATTTGTCGACATCGGTGCATACGGAAAAGAATGCGATTCAACCATATTACAAAATTCTAAACTGTACGAGCTAATGATTAACAACAACTTACCACTACCTCAACCCCAGCCACTATCTGGTAGCAATATACCAACCCCGTATGTATTTGTGGGTGACGAAGCTTTTGGACTGAGCAAACATATTATGCGTCCATATGGCGGTCAAAATCTCGACTTACAACAAAAGGTTTTCAATTACCGTCTAAGCAGAGCCAGAAGATATGTCGAATGCGCTTTTGGGATTATGGCTAACAAATGGCGCATTTTTCACAGACCGATAGACGTGTCCTATGACTTCGCTACTGACATTATAAAAGCATGTTGTGTATTACACAATTTTGTCGCTGATCGAGATGGTTTTAGACAAAGAGATAAATTTGCTATAAGTGTTGATGAATTTCTCCCAATACAACCCGCACATGAAGAACAGACAGCACCGAATGTCATAAGACAGCAATATGCGACCTATTTTATGACTAGAGGAACTCTGCCTTGGCAGCTAAATAAGGTATAATTTCCCTTTCCTGTATCAATGTAATCAAGTAATCTATGTCAAGTTCTTCAATGGTATTCATTTTACCCTGCAAATAAAACTAAATACAAAAACGTAAACGTAAAACGAAATGAGCTTCCGTGTATCCTCTCTGTCAACGCACAAGCAACTGAGCGCTGCCGCTCCGACGTCGCACGAGTACACCCCCTCTCGCTTCGTCTCGGGGGCTGCTGTCCGTCATGTGTGCGTTGCGACGACGCAACGCGCCGTGTGAACACCTTGGTTATTTGTATGTAAAACAACGCAAGGACAGCGCTGCGACGACGACGCAACGCAACGCAACGCGCCGTGTGGACTGGCTCTTAGTGATGTTAGTGTGATATTGTGATACTTATTTCGGTCGAGTAATACGTAATGCAACAGTACGCGTTCGGGTAATATCACGTGTGATGCATCACTCGCATTACTTACACAAGCCTAGTTATTAGATAAATCTTAAAAAACATCACAAAAATTAATATTTCTTGTTAAGTTTTATACTGCTTATACTTACATCAACTTAGATTCAATTATTGCACATTGCTCGTATAACTCATCATCATATGATGAATCAAATAATTTCAAATTTTCAGTTTGTTCACAAACTTCAAACAATTCTTGATCCATGTCATCGTTTAAAATTTCGACTCTCTCATGGAGCGAGGAGTTGAAAGAAAAAGTACTGACACAAACTTCACTAGCATTTTCCATTTTAAAAGCAAAGAAGAAATCGATCGCTTAGTAAGTAACAACTAAGGGCTGGTAGACCAACTGATGCTTAAGCAACATTTACATTTGGTATTTATACTATTGAAAAGGTTGTGCAGACAAATATATTAAGCTAATTATACGGACAATAGCCCCACTAATTACAAATTATATGATTACCTGGACTAAACAGAAATCTTTTATTAAGATCACTCATTAGTTCATTAAGTTACCAATAAGCACAATAGTTTTCCACTAAGCTAATTAGGTGAATTTTTATCCTATTTGTCATTATTAAAAAAATACTTTTTCACGTTATCACTCTCGGCAATTTCTTTCGTAATGCTATATATTACTTTGTTGGTGTTGTCGAATATTTTGCTGTCGTTTTCTTTGACATAGTACTTTATCCGTAAATTGGCATGTTTCCAATGCTCCGTTGTTGGAATTTTCACCAGTTTTTTCATGTCGTAAACTTCGACTTTGATTAGATGCGTTGACTGGTTTCCGTCATCTGTATTAGTCGATATATAAGACACTCCTCCTCCGGCTACAGCTCGAGCCACGGTTGATGATAGTGTTTTTTTCTTTTTGATTTTCGGTTGTACTTCGAAAAAATCTTCTAAATTGCTCACTGAAGACTTCCTTTTCATTATATCACTATTCGTTTTAATCACCATTTCTCCACTGTCTTCTTCATCGTGAGGGGAGAGTGGATAGTAATAATGTTTGTAAGTATTATCATCACCAATGTTGAATGAATTCTGTAACAACACAACGATCATTTTAGACTCGTAAGTATAGTACACATCAGGTGAACAGTTATTTACACATTTAGTTAGAAATATAAAAGTAAATGAATCGCTTACCTCCATTGCTATTGCTGTATGTTGAGAGTTACAATTGACTGTTGCACTGTAAGTAATCCAAACTGTCGTCTTCCACCGACTCAACTGTATGGTTTTAGCGATTGTAGCGGTCTATTTATACCAAGTATAATCAGTGGTATGCCGTAGTTACAGAAACAATTAAAATTCCATTGTGTCTCTACGAGATCTACGTTTCGGCCGATACCACCGGTATGTACTTGCAAAAGATAAGACACCATCTTTTGTTTCATTATTTTGTAATGTTGTTGAGTCATAAGGACATTCCTTTATGATCCACTGGATAGATTGGTACTGTAATTGGTTTATATCAATGACATAACATGAATACAACAGAAATACAGAAACATTTAAAACAAATTCATCCAAGTCTAGAAAGTAATGTATATGCTGCAAACAGATTACCAGTATATACTCAGGTACCAACGTATATGATAAGCAATTTGGATACCGATGATAAGCCAGGGTCTCATTGGGTGGCCATACATATTGATGAGAATGGTGTTGGCCAATATTTCGATTCATATGGACGAGCACCTAAAGGATTTTACCAAATATTTTTAAAACGGAATTGTAAAAGATGGGACTGTAATACGGATAGAATCCAAAACGATTATACATCAGTTTGTGGGGAGTACTGTTTAATGTATTTATTACATAAATTTAATGGATGTAACATGTTAAGTTTTGTAAAATTATTTACAGCGAATACCTTATATAATGATATTTTAATAGATGAAATGTTTCATAGATATTTTAGGAAATAATGTAATAAAAGTAATGAATACAGAAATATATAGTTTTATTGTTATTAGTCATGAACATTGTCTATAATGCACATTATAGTTACTGTATTATTCAGAATTGGGTTAGGTTAGAACATAGACCATGATCCGCAGCGCAGCGAGCGTGCCGCGGCAGCGGCCGCCGAGCGCCAGATTCCCTAAATTGTTGGTGAATTATTTGGATTAGATGAGGTTGTAGTCGTAACTATAGAACAATAGAAAATGATATCATGCGAACGTTACTTCAAGGTAGTAATGAGCTGCGGACGGTGAGGTGACAACAATGACTAATGAGGGTACCTCTTTAAAGACTGCAGAACAATACAGCGGAGATATGAGATAGGAGATAACAATACAATAGATCTGTAATTGATTTATGCATCTTTGCAACGGAGCATGCTACGTAAAAAAGGACCACAGATTTGGAATTAGCGCACCCCAAAACCTTTTTTTTTTTTTTTTTTTTTTTAATTTCGTTCAACCGTGAAACTCCCCCACCATCAGTGCGCCAGAGCCGGTGAGACGACCGTGAAACACCCCCGCCATCACTGCGCCAGAGCCGGTGAATCCCCACTACTTACGAGCTTCTGAGCATGGCGTGACCTCTCCTTCTATAGGTTGTATTTGTGCCGCGCCCTGGAGTCTGACAGCGACAGAACGGTCTCGTATAGACCCTGCAGACAATTGTGCGCAACCTGCTTGCACTCTCGCTTCATGTTTCCGTCGGCTTCCAGCGCCTGCTTGCCTTGTTGGAGCATGGTGTTGGTCTACTGCGTCGCCATATCCATATGGACGCCTGTCTCTTTCTTCGGTGTCCTGTATAGGATGCTGTCCCGGCGACTGCGCAGTCTGACGGTTTGGCTGGAGACATTTGCGGGGGGATATGTCACAACCTTCCCACCGCATACCGTTTGGCACGCGGCTTCTGTTTACAACTCCCAGCTGCTCCGAGTCATCAGAGCACGCAGAGCTGTAGGGCGTGGACACATGTCTGCGGTGCGGCGCCGGCCACCGTGTAACGGCACGGCACCGCTACCGCGAGGCGGCACGGCGTCGTGTCGCGACACGGCGCCTTGTGCGGTGCAACGCGGGCACAAACAGTAACCATTGTTCAGTTTTTATCTTGATATGGACCGCGAAAGACGTATCATTTTGCTCCTGTTACTAAGACGACGAATGAAGAAGAAACAGAATCAAAGAAAATATTGGGTGAATCCATATCTTTCTATAATGAACCATGATGGAGGTCATTTTGAGAGGAAATATGAAGCGCTGAAAAAATGTGGTGATGAGAAATTTTACGAATATTTTAGAATGTCTATATCAAGTTTTGAAGAACTGCTGACCAAAATTGCACCTCGTATACAAAAGCAGTACGTGTTCAGAAAACCTGTGGAGCCTAAGGAAATGATAGGTTTAACTATACGGTAAGAAATAAAAGAATTTTACATTGATATATTTTTTTATTCAAATCAAAAGAGTAATAATTCGAATGATTGAGTATATTATTATTTAAGAAAAGTCGTATTCTGATTCTTGTGTATCCGTGGTATTGGATAGAATTTCTTCCAAAGGCGAGATTGGTGATGTTTGGTGACGATTTATGCTTTGAATGGATGAATTATAAGCTGTTTGATAAGTGTCATAAGACGTTGTAGCTTGTGGTGATCGTGTAGCTTGGTGATAATTAGTGTCGTAAGAAGTTGCTGTCTGGTATCCACTATATGACTGACACGGTGGTCGATGGAAATCCGTTAAAATCTTTAAAACTCCACTTTGAAACATCAAAGTCTGGTGGTCATCTAACTTGTTTAAAGATGGCAAAATAGCTTTATAAAATGACAGATGTCGATTTTCTGAAGTACCTAAAGTTTCAATAATTTGCCTCTCAAATTCATCACTACTTGGTTTTCGCTGTCGCGTAGTTGTACTGTATGGCTGATATCGTGATCTCGTTTTTGGATTTTGAAATCCTTCTTCTATGCTGTCGTCGGTTACATTTGGAGCATTTTTTTGCAAAAACATGAGCTGTTTGTACAAATGGTATTCTTTTATATGTTTTGCACCAGCTCCAGATTTTTTTGAAAGTTCTATCTTCTTCATATATTTCATAAAATTATCTTTAATGTTGGTCCACTTTCTAATTACGTCATTACCTGTAACAATCATAAAAAAAATGTTTAGAAATATGTAATTAAATAGTTGTTTTTTAATATCTCTGTAAAAGTTAATTAAATATCCTATTTACAGGTTTTTGGCGACAGGAAATTCATTCAGAGATATGGAATTCACAGATTATCGTGGAAAAAGCACAATCGGGAAAATTATACGAGAAGTTTGTCGGGCTATATGGGACATCCTTTTAAGAGAAAGCATTCCGAAAATAACTAAAGAGCTAATAGAACAAATAGCTGAAGATTTTGACATAAAAACTAATTTCCCAAATTGCATGGGGGCATTGGACGGGAAGCACATCAGAATTTGCAGTCCTGCCCACAGTGGATCTCTTTTTTTCAACTATAAAAGCTATAATTCTATAGTTTTGCTGGCATTGGTAGACTCTAGATATAGATTTGTATATGTCGATATAGGATCGTATGGGAAGGAATGCGATTCCACGATTTTTCATAATACAAAATTATACGAATTATTATTACAGAATCGACTTCCAATACCAGCGCCAAAACCTTTACCGGGGCTTCAAAATTCAATTCCCTATGTTTTTATCGCAGATGAAGGTCTACCGTTAATGAACAATCTAATGCGTCCATACCCAGGGAAGCATCTAAGTGTAGAACAAAGGGTTTATAACTATCGTTTAAGTCGAGCAAGAAGATATGTCGAGTGTGCTTTTGGTATCTTCGCAAATAAATGGCGAGTATTTCACCGGCCTTTAAATGTTCAATATAATTTTGCGACAGACATTATTAAAGCATGCTGTGTCTTACACAATTTTGTTGTTACTCGAGATGGAGTTAGAAAGTCTGAAGAGCTATGTATTGATAACACTCTTTTAAACATTCAACAAACAACAGATGCAGATTCTTTATCAAATCCAGTCGATATAAGAGGCGAATTTTGTAAATACTTTAATAGTGATGTCGGTGCGCTTAGTTGGCAATTAAGCAAAATATAACTAAAGCTCGGTCCCGGATCAAACAATTTTCTACCTGTTTTTTGAGCCGACTAACAAAGCCAAAGTGTTGAGTATGTGTAAAGGATGGCAATATATAATATTGTGCAAGTTAGACAGAGTGATACAATGGTTATCACTGTACGAAATTCGCTTTGTTCTGCGTTTGCGACTGAGTTTTAGTTAAAAAAAAAACTCGACAAGTTGGCATATTGAACATTAACGCATTTTATTCACATTTAAATGTTAATTGTATTTTAAACTTTTTACATTTAAATTTTCACCTATTATTATGTCAAAAAGATAAATGAATAAAATATGTACTCACCGAGACTTGTTTTTTCTTTATTGTCCTTCTCGTCGAAAGATGGAAAAATATTTCGGCATACATCTTTCCACCCTTCAGTTTTCAAATTTTTATCCTTATAATTCTCCTTTGTCTTGTCCAAAGAACGGGACGTGCTTCCACGAGTGAAATTAAAAAGTCGACATCTAAATCGGCAGCCATTATTATGCATTAAATAACACGTGCAGACTAAACACCAACAAAACATTAACTAGCGAGCGGTGCGCTCCCCACCGCACAAGGCGCCGTGTCGCGACACGACGCCGTGCCGCCTCCCGGTAGCGGTGCCGTGCCGTTACACGGTGGCCGGCGCCGCACCGCAGACATGTGTCCACGCCCGTACGCCGTTGGTGGAGTATGCGGTTTTGTCGCGCGTGTGAGTGACGTCCGACACAGATGCCGCCTTCGCCTTTTGTGCCTCTTCTGTTCTGTCGGCAATGGATGCGCCAGCTTTTCTGATATCACCGATTTTGCCGACTTGGAGATGACTTTCTCGCGATGTGATCGTGTTGACTTTATGACCGTTGCGGTTATTTTGTGTTGAAGGGGCTGACATTGTGATTGTTGTGTGTGAATAAGACTTAATCAGTATTGGATTTATTGGAAATGATTGAACATACCTTGGAATTTCCTGACAATAGGTGAGTACATAACAAAAAGAGGAGGAGGACCAGAGTAACATTTTAAAGGTTTTATTATTTAATTAAAAAAAATACCCTATGTACGTGGTATTTTTTCTTTGTTTAGTCGGCGATACTTACGTCGATACCTAATTACGAACATATTGTTCCCAATATAGAGGAACTTCAAATGGGCAAATAATTGATGTCACAACTCCCAGAACGCATATGGGCTTCGAAGATTACAAATATTTTGATAACAACTTTAATACATTGCCTATTACATTATTTTATTACATGTTATCAAAAACTGTTTTTATGTTATAATTATAACATACCTTTTATTTGATTCAATACTTCTATTTTTATTTCAAGGTCTTTTCTTGCAGAATCCAGTTGTAATTGATATAAAAAAATAAAATAAAAAGAAATGTGTTTTATTGGTACAGGAAAAATCATTCACAATGTTAAGGTTCTACATAAGTGGTACAATATTCACAGGATTTGGTGAAACTGGTTCCCAAACTAAGCTATCGCTTGTATTTTGGGCGCTTTCCAATTGTTAATTAACTCAAGTATTACCTGCTTAAAATCTTGATCGTATTGGTTCGTTCAAGGAATCGTAGTTCAAGACCGTTGACCAATCACAAATATTCACAAGCCCAAACGCGACACACTTCCGCGCTCAACTGTTTCCACGAAAGAAATGAAATAAGTTTCTTCAATTCAATTTCCTCTTCTAACAATTTTCTGTTTAAGTCTTCGATTTCAGTTTTTTTCTTGTTCATCCCTTGTTGTTGGTTCTGATCTTTAAGTAAAGGCCTACGCCTTTTCCAAAGAGGAGTTGTTGGTATCTTAGAACTTGAGGGGTGTGTTTGTTTCCATAATTTCGTCTTCCTTTACTTCATTTATTAAATTGTCCTAAAATCAAACAAATCAGTTTAAAGTAACAAACAGGCAGATAGACGAGTCCTTTCACAATTATTATCTTAGTAAAGTACTGAAAAAGTTTGTAAATATGTATTTCTGCCATATAATAATAGTACTTACTGCAACTAGCTCACCATAAAAAAATATAGTCTGCAATTAATCATGAACTACAGCTTGGCCAGAAAGAGTAGAAAAAAATTGAGGTATATATGGCATCATTTATACTACAACCAAAATGAATTTGATACTTCAAGTATTTTTAATGATAAATCTGAATGTGGAAAATCGTTAAATCAGAAGCTAAATTTCATTTTTTTTAATTTAGTAATTAAAAACCATAGGAGAGTAAAGCATCTTTAATATAGTAACAATATTTTTTCTAGGCACTATCTAAATACTCTACACCTGACATGTCCGATCCAAGTTCTTGATCATCTTCAGAATCTGAGCTACTGTCACTGCTGTCCTCACCAACACGAATTACCAGTCTGTCTATATCTTCATAGAGTGTTCTTCCCCTTTCATAGTAATTATGTTCTATTTTCTTTATGTGTTCGACACAATTATTCCAAGTTTCGGGACCAATGCTATTAAAAGCTTCCTCAGTTGCTTTTTTTATGTCAATTGCTCCTCCCACATTACATGCAGCAACTTTTTGCTTTGCTATGCCCCAGATGAGCTCGATAGGATTTAGGTCACAGTGGTACGGAGGAAGCCGTACCACTTCATGACCATGTTCCCCCAACAACTCATCTATTTGGTATACTGGTTCTGGCTTGTGCTTTTTAACCCCCGACGGAAAAAAGAGGGGTGTTATAAGTTTAACGTGTGTATCTGTGTATCTGTGTATCTGTGTATCTGTGTGTCTGTCTGCGCCATCGTAGCTGCCAAACGGCTGAACCGATTTTGATTTTTTTGGTTTTGTTTGAAAGGTGACTTAATCGAGAGTGTTCTTAGCTATGATTCAAGAAAATCGGTTCAGCCGTTTGAAAATTATCAGCTCTTTTCTAGTTGATGAATGGATGTGAGCATCTTCCACAGGTCTAATCGATTGGAAATTTGGAATTCTCTTATTTCAATGATATGAAAAGAATATATGTAGTAACCTTGAGCTGATGCTGCCGCATCACCTAGAATTTGCAGGATACCCAACTCCCTCACGAACTTACAGCACAGGTATCGTGTTTGGACTCATTGGAAAGGTCTCAACAAATAGGTTACAGATAGGTTACAGAGATGGTGATCAAAGTCTGATGATGGTGTAAGAAAGATAAATGAGAGTAAATTAGTAGGTAACAAGCTTCACTGTGGCAAAAAACGTACAGCTACGCAGATTTCGGCGAGCTGCGTGTTGATCGTAGCGTTTCTACTAGTAATATAATATAAAATTTAAAAAGCTGGAAATAAAAATTAAATTAAAAATTTAAAAAACCCCCGACAAAAACAAAGCGTCTAAAAAGTAAAAAAATAATATCATAAAAGTTGTAGGTAATATTTTGATCCAACCGTCGTCGTGTCGGGGGACGGCTAATGAAAATAGGAAGTTAACAGCAGCTATCCTTTCTACAACAGCATACATTCATTATGCCTAGTGTGTGTTGGCGTTTGCATTAGCCGTCCCCCGACACGACGACGCTTGGATCAAAATATTACCTACAACTTTTATGATATTATTTTTTTACTTTTTAGACGCTTTGTTTTTGTCGGGGGTTTTTTAAATTTTTAATTTAATTTTTTTAACAAGCATTAATAATGTTGGCTTTCTTGTTGATGGCTCGAACGGGATGTTATTTTCTAACAGCCACAGTTTTATTTCATCTACTCGGGAAGCTGATGTTGGAGCCTTGTTCTGCACCACACTGTGATAAGGCGCATTGTCCATGACAATTATAGAGGCCTCATGTAGGTTTGGGATCAGTTTTTCTGTCACCCACTTGGTAAAATTGTGAGAATTCATCTCTGAATGGTAGTCTTCCATTTTGTTAGTACCACTAAATATTAGTAAAGCGTTGGGTGTACAAATCCATTGGCAGTTCCAGCATGGACAATTATCCATCTTTTTCCTTTTGATATATCATGTTTTATGCCTTTGATTTTAATGGATTGCCAGCACTTTCTCAATTTATAAGAACTATGGATGTAACTTTCATCCAAGTAAACAATTTGTTTTTGTAGCTCAACAGGCAAATCCCGATTTCTTTTTATAATTTCTAAATATTTTTCTCTTTTTGCTGCTATATTAGGTTTTTCTATTAGCGATTCTCTATTTGTCGAACATTTTTTGTATGAAAAGCCTATGGCATGTAATATTTGCCTTAATTTCTCACGGCCTCCTTTGTAATCTAATTCTTCTTTTGCCACAGCCAACAACTTTCGCAAAGTTGGTGCTATTTTCTGTACGGTGTAAGAAAACTGAATTTTCTGACGAATCGCACAGACACTAAAATCGTCCATCTCTATTTTTGAACGTCCTTTTCTATGCTTGGCTGGTGTTATGAATTTGCCTTCGCTTTTATTGCCTTCGTTTATTATGCGTCGAACAGTGCTTTCTGATTTTCCTGTAATCAAAATAAAACATTAATGTAGAATGACGTGCGTGACGATCAAAAAATGCAGTCGCTCTATACAAAGTCATTGTGAACCCGATGTAAACATAACCTCTAAAATTATATTAAATCCGTAAAAAACTTCGATGATGTGGTATTTTTTGAAGACCTAACCGACTTTAACTGTAACTTAGATCATGAACTATATAAATATAGATATAATATAGATATAGATATATAATATATAATATAGATATAAAATGAGAGTGAATAAATACCTGTCATATCAGCAACTCGTTTGTAAAGGTCATCCAATTCTGTTAGAAGTTTTCCGGCATGATATTCCGCCAAACACCTCTTAAAAACATTGTAAATAACTTCTCTGGCACCACTTTTTATCGTCTTGCCCATTTTCAATAATAATTCACCGACTAATACGTTTAATAGCTACGAAAAATTAAATTATTTCACAATACACTTTTTTGTTTTGATAGTTTGACTGATGTTTGACATTTCTTTCGAGTTGCCATGTGTAGAAAAAAATAGTTCATATTTGTTTAATTTCTACTCTTTCTGGCCAAGCTGTACTTCTGTCGATGTCTGAATCCGAATCTAGAACATCAGCAATACTACTGCAGCCTCGACCCATTAAATCGCAGACTTGTTCAAGTATGGGTCTGTTTTTGAAGTAGATGGTCCTCCACGCGTTCCAGTGGTACAACTCCTGTTTCTTGAGTTGTACATTTTTGCTTCACTCTTCATATTCTCCCAGACTCTTAGAAAGCATGTTTACCCGTAAAAAAAAAAAAATATTGTTAATAAATAGTTTCGCACATAGTATTAGGTTCTATTCATACTGATAAAAATATGCCTTGTTGGTTTGTACCTATTTAATGATGACTAACCTGTACGTGTTACCCGTTGAATATTGGGTACAGAGGTTTATCCAAGCTTCGTTCTTGGCTTGATTGGTGGTACCATCTGTTCTTTTTTTTTAAATAACTGTGGGAATGTGTGGGTGTTAGTGGAGGTGCTTTCAGTAAAACCAGCCAGTTCTTTAACGGAGATATTTATATTCAATTCCATAAAAACTAGGCAAGAGCACGTTGTAGTATAGTCGACCTGTCGCGAACCCGTTCCGTGAAGAAGTGAACGAACGAGCATTCAATAGAGATGGCTTCCGAGAGCGCATGCTAGTGATGTTCGTATTTATAAAGTATTTAGTAACATTTAGTGTTGGGATTCCAACAATAACCTTTCTGAAGGCATACACCAATTTCACCAGCTCATCCATTGTGAAATTTCGGCTTCTCTTCGTCTTTTCTGCCATGATGCCGTAACAAACATAAAATTGGTAAAATACCACGCAACGCAACCTCTCAAATCACAACAAACATACAATATAAGTGTCAAATACAAATAAGTCACAGATAACACGCGAGGTTTCATACCCACACAGTAAATAAGCAATATATTAGGAAATTAATTACAAATATGAATGAAATCATATTTACTATTACTGTCACAGCATAATTTATAACTAATTCTATCCATATAAGTGTATACTTCATAAAATCTTTCTTGTTCAAAGTATCGATAAGTTCAAAAACTGATCAGTCCCTATTATCGAAAACAAAACGTTACCTAAGTATGTGCCCCCTAGTTAGGTGACGAAAATGATGGTAAAACGAAATTTAATATAGGGGCTAGTTTGGGGAAGCTTTTCAGCTAACTCTCCCATACGTAGGTGGTTTATGGGATGTTGGTGAAAACGGGCATTAGACTTCCGAAAGTTTTCGCTTAGATCTATATTGTTGGGTTCTGTTTAAGGCCATAAATCTCTTTGATTTTGGAGAAAAGACAGATTCGCTGTTATGAACAGTTGATAATGTTTCATCATGATCAAGGACAGATTTTAAATGACCACTAACAAGAGTACCACTAAGCCAATCTTGTTTTTTTTGTTAATAAAATAAGACTCGTTATTCTTACAGCCCTTTAGATAATCGTGACTTCTGGATAAAAACGCTGGAAGTGTTAATTTCAACTCCTCACTAGTTTGTGAGAGTTGATATTTAGAGGCAAAATAATTAAAAATCATACTCAACCGCGCAGAAAGCACATTAAGCCGTTGGTCCCGTCAGGGCGGAAGTTGAAGGAGCCGTGTTTTAGTTGCGCTGGTGGCTCCCATTCTTTTTTACCAGAATACGTAGCACAACTGCTGCAAACTACGTTTTGTGCGCCGCATCTGTAGCATCTTCTTGCAGGTGTTGAAGGCGACGGAGCTTGTGTCGACGTGGATTGATCTGTTTTGAGGCGTATAGCTTCAGGGGGTTAGACTGGGATTCCGAGTTCCTCCTGCTTTTAAAGTCAAATCATTTATTTCAATTCTTCACATAAAACTTCTTTAATCACATAAAAGGTAATTTTGAACGTCAAAAATTTACAAAAAAATAGAATTGATTCTAGTCACCTCTTCCAAAAGATAGTTTTCTTATTATGAAGAAGAATGGGCAAGAATACTGTCACTCTTTTAAAATATTTTGTATTGGTACAATAATACACTATGTCTCGCGACCATCCACGTGTTTAATTCGGCCGACTCAGCCCTTTTGCGCAGCTTATAAACCGCTTGCACGTGCGGAGGTAGGTAACATAAAAACTCCTTTGTTTCGTGTACTTACCTTTTTTTTTTTGATGGTGGGAAATCACTTCTCCCGCTCTCAAGGCCACACCGTTGATCGCAGCGCCAACCACGATCTCCGTGAACCTAGCCGTGCGCTCCGAATTGCCGCCCGGCTCACCACCTGTCAGCTCTGAGGGGGCCGCCCTGGGGCTGGTCCCACCAGGGTGAAGCAAGAGAGGTCTGTGTCGAGCCTGCTCGGCCGGGCTGACTGGGCGCGGCTCACCGGCCTCAATGGTGGTGAGCCCCCTGCCCCCTTCTCTTGGGCTCCACCCCGCCGGCTGGATTGGATCTTCCACCTGCAGAAGTGGGCTTCAGGAAGAACTTTCTCCCGGAAGCCCTCAGCACCACCACTTCGCGCTCCAAACTCGTACGAAGCGCCTGATGCACCGCATCACTCCCGTTCTCTTCGTTTGTTTTTTTTATTTGTATTAGATTCCATGCTTGTTCCCACGAGTAAAACATGTTGTACTTGCTCAAAATAGTGCTTAGCACTAGTGGCTCATTTAGCTACCCATCAGTCAAGCTATCAACCTCCCTCACGGTGCGCCGCCGCTTGGAGGTTTGGTTTAATTTTTAATAGAGATTTTCTTCCTCGCGGCCCGGGCGGTTAAGCATAGACCCTCAACCCCCGTCAAATGCCAGAGACATGACCTAGACACTCTTCGGGGACAACATTGCCCGTACCCCAGGGTGCAACGCCCCGGAGACTGGCCTTCCCCACGGACGCATACTTAAGGGAACTCCAGCCCAAGGGAACACGGGAAGGTTTCCTGTCCACGCACCCCTTCGTCTACTTACCTACGTCCGCAAACCGATACAAAACAACACACAATACAATATTACAATATTCTACAAAAGGTTTCCTTATATTTTAAATAGGCTTATCCAAAAAAAAGAAACTAAGTAGCAATAATTAAATAGGATAAAACAATCAGTTTTATTATTATTAACGTGTGTCGTGCAATGGGGTTGTCTGGCGATCGGTAGGACAATGGCATTGTTTTAATTTGTGATTGCCCTCTCAACTACTCTTGAATAACCTGCACACGGTGTATCGGGCAATTATCCTGGAAAAAAATAAAATTCTGGCACGTCCAGTTTTAGATACACCGTGCGCACTGTGGGTACAATGATATTTTATAGCATCTCTAAATACGTGTGGCCGTTTGCCCTCGCTGGAATAAAAGCGAGCTGGCCTGGTCCAGCAGGACTCATCCAGCCTCACATATTCACAACAACTCTTCCCGATTCTGCATTTAGTATCAAAGTTCGCGGCTCGTACAGATCGATTCAAACTTAATGGCGGCTCGGAAGTTAGCTTTTAGCTGCGCAGTACCCCACCCCTCACCCCCGCTGTCACATGAAATTGTTAACTGCGCAGCGACTCTCCTCATGTTCCGAACCGCCATGAAGTTTGAATCGAACTGTATCTCTTGTTATCTATACGCTATAAATTCCGACAACCTTGTTGGCTAGACCGACAAAAATTGAAGCATTGAATAGTTGGGTACATGTATCTCTCGCAGAGTAAAAGCAAAAAACACGCTAGCACTTTTCATCGGAAAATATGGCGTGACAATTTTTTTTTGCAGATCTCTGTTTCAGCTCGATGCAATTCGTTTCTAATAGTTTGTATTGAAACTTCTTAATCCTGTGTGAAACTGCAGTGGGTGTGAAAGTGCTCTCTTGATACGTGGCTACCATATTACTTAATTGATCTTCGTTTTGAAAAATTGCACAATACACGGCGCGTCGGGGCAGCAGCGCCTGCATCTTTGCATTAGTATTTAGCGCTGCACTTGCGTCCCGCCGCGCCCCGCCCCGCCGCTTCTGACTTGTATTCCCGCTCGGCGGCGCGGGCGGCGGCGGCGGCGGCGTGGTTTTTATATAGCCTATGGCCCAAATCATACACATAGCTATTGATATTGCTGCCATTTCTGACCTGATGTTTTGCTTTAACTGGGTTAGATTCGTCGGATTGTTTTGATAAACAAAACAATCCGACAAACAAACAAAAATAAAAGCTCTCACTGGCTACTGCAATAGGTCACTACTTACTTTTAGTTCATTACGAACAGGTGTTTTATTTCGAGCTTCTGGTAGATATGGGCGGAGTTCTTCCAAAACTTGATGTGAATCCAGCTTTATATAATTTATTTATTTCAGATCACATGATCCATACGTTGTTAGTAAAGGTCTTAATCTAATGTTAGTAAAAAACCACACTACATATAAAAATTGCAATGACTGACACCTACGTGTGCAGCCCCGTATCCAGTGAGCCAGCATGGGGCTGTCCCACCTATCACAGAATACCCTCAGGATACTTTGCTCAAACGAAAATTCGCAATAAAAGCTCTCACTGGCTACTGCAATGGGTTACTAGCGTCGCGTAAGCGGCGTCTCTCAATTTGCAGATGACTTTGTTTTCGCTGTTTTTCAGCAAATCCCAGCAATATTAGACGTGCCATACTTCTGCCACTAAAAAGAATTACAATAAATAATAAAACGAAAGAAGTAATGTTTACACGCTTAAAAAAAACCGGCTACAGTGTTAATCCACTAGAATAATTTCTAAAACACTACCTTTAAGTAGTGTCTTCCACGAAAGCTACGACAAACTAAATGATTTTCAATTTGATGTGCTATAAAGCTTGAAGCTATAATACAATCGCAATCTTTTAGGTATCGATACAAAAACATCTGTCTATCAGCGATACTGGGTGTTTATGACGTCATCCTAGTTAGTCACTGAAGATAGCCAATAATTGTCTTGTTTGCGTTGATGGTTGATAACAGAGTCTCCTTGATCTAAGGATTCGGTTTATATACAGGGTTACTTGTAATTCGACGTATATCGAGTTTTAATTTTTTCTTGCTTGTAACTATTCTTAACTTAGAATAAAGAACTGTTTTATAAAACTTGTTATTTTTATTACCTATCACCATTGAATAATTATCTAGATTGCTATGAATGTTGTAGTGTTTTAAAGTAGTTGTTAATTAGTTTCACCTCTCTGGATTAATGTCTCTCGCTTCCGCACCAATATCAGGATGCCGTTGCTGCCTTATCCTGCCTTGTTCTATTATAGATTCCCAAGGAGCAGGTAGTTCCAAATCAGGGTCATCAGTAGGCCATTCTTCGCGCTTAGATTGAAGGATATTCTGAAGGACAGCAGTGGCAACGATTATTGGAAGGCAGTTTTTTAAATGCACATGCATTCCCAATGCAAGTACTGGAAACCGTCTCTTTCATATCCCAAGTGGGATTCCGAGTCCTTATCTGTGATTCGTTGTATAAAGACTCTTCTGCTCTCTAAACCCTATCAAGAGCCATCATCAAGTAACTTCTATTCATATAGCCACTGTCTGCCACAAGACTGGACTGGCTGTGTGTGCCCAACTCAAACATAGCATTTCTACGGAATGCACTAAAAATGCGCTCATCATGAGTACTACCTGGCCACCTTGCTACAATATCTGTGATTATAAGTCCAGCATTGCGTACAGCCTGAAATTTTATTGACACAGCCTTTTCGGTTTCTAAAAGCTTCCGCATGATTACCTCCAGGTGAAATGATTTTTATATGGGTACAGTTCAATGCCCCTATCTTTGGGAAATTTAGCAATGTTATAAAACTCCATTTGAGTTTTGCGAATTTCTTCGAGGGTTTCTGGAAGTCGTCTGAAATCCTGCTCTCAAAACGGTGAAGGAAAACATCGTGAGGAAACCGCCATGAACCAAGAATTCGAAGACATGTGACATCTACCAACGCGTAGTGGGCCCGCGTGGTGGATTACGGCCCACACCCTCTCACAGAGAGGAGGCCTGTGTCTCAGCAGTGGGAACATTATAGGCTGATTATGTGTATGAAATCCATATTAAGAGAGGCAATTGCAGCAGTCACTCGATGGATCACCGTGTTCGCCATAAGTCTACTGACACCAGCAAAGTCTCCCATAGTCAGCTGGTGACACTCTGTGGCATAGTACCTCAGAGTGAGAAGCAGCTGACTTATGGGTGACATAGTATCTGAAAATTAATACGAATATAACATAATATAATAGCTGTTATACATCAAGAGAGAGTAAAGAAAGTAAATCCTAACTATAAATGCGAAAGTAAGTTTGTTTATTTGTTACGCTTTTACGCTAAAACGGTTGAACGGATTTGGATGAAATTGGCACATGGGTAGACCTGGAATAGGACGTAGGATACTATTTTTACCCAGATATACCCACGGGATCGAGACTTACGCGGGTGAAACCGCGAGGCGCAGTTAGTACATCATAAATCTATCCTCAAATTACCTAGGTAGTTTCTTGACCCACTGCTACCTACAGTACCTACCCCAAACATAATTAAATAGCCTAAATAGTTAGAAACTTACCTGTCGCTTGAATATTCCGAATCTAACGCGGGAACACGCAACACCCTTCGTTCTGGCTTCCGTTGCCTCTTCAGATAATTTGCCAATGGGCATAATATTGAAGTGTTTGATAACTTCAGCACCATGCGGGCAGTAGAAGTTTGTGCACACTCGAAAGCCAGCTATAGAGGTCCACGTACATTTCTGCAGTAAGGCGTGCAGTCCGCAATCGCGTCAATATGTATAGGCCCACTGGCTACTACACTCAAAAGTGTTGAAAATCTTTGGATCGAACGGGAATTGGTTTTTGCAGGATTGCTAAAAAAAAACCCTAGCTGTGTTCCCATCATTTGTAGTACCTGAAACAAAACAAAAATTGTTTTTGACTTGTGTAGAAAAGAGGTACATGAATATATTACTTGAAAAAAAAGTAGATTTAAGAGTTATACACTTTTAACTGTTATTTTATCACTTTTTTGACGATGTCTACTAGGAGGCCCCATTTCATCACAGAACTTCTGCTGTATGATTTGTTTTCTACTCTTCAATGACACTTTACTGCTTGCATCTCTGGCTTGCATGTTTAAATTGAGATATATTACCATCTATTGCTGCAAATACAGCGCGTCTTCTATGAATGTTTTCATTAATAATGAAATCGCCTGGGTTATTTTAAATCTGATTCCGATTTTCAATCAATGGGTGGAATTTGTTAGTCAATGCACTAGCAATCCTAAAATCATCCATCATGTGTGGTAAGGCACAATTAAAATAATCTTGTCGTCGTAGAAGTATAAAATATCTTTTTAATCGTCCATTAACAATTTCCATCGTCCATTAACAATTTCCACCATCCATCGACACAGTGATACATCTAGATTTGTTACTGAAAACTTAAATGTTGACAGCTGATGTTCACCCCTAATATAGTACCTACCATCACAACAATCATAAAAGGTTTTATGAGGTTAGCAAACTTGTGCAAACTATACGTATCTTTCTGGAATTTATAATTACTGCTGCTCTGAATATTATGTGTACATGACGGAAGAGCGGAATTCTCTGTCGTAATTAACAGCCATACGAGTAACTACCGTGGGCGTAATATGGGTAGTGTTGGTTATTGCGCAATAGATCAAATTATAATTTACGATCAAATATCAATTCACACTGTAGGTACACGATACAACTATACGAAACGTGCGACCGACATACTCTGCTTATCTCCGGTCCAGCGTTATGTTGGAGACACTGTCGAGCGCTGGCGCCCCGATTAGTCAAATTAGTGATGTATTTCCGACTACTTAAGTTTATTTATTAAAACTTTATGCACAAGTAAAAAAAAAAAAATACCGTACAAAGGCGGACTTAATGCCTGAGGCATTTTCTACCAGTCAACCTTAGGGTGATGCAGAGAGAAACATGGCAGGTGCAACATACGGGATAGCTAACTCGAAAAAGGATAAATAGTAATACATATATACTTACATACATACATATAAACAGAATAAACTTTGTTAGGAGAAATAACGATAGGTGGAGGAGAAAACAAGCCCAGCAAATCAGCGCCGCAACGATTCTGCCAACTTCTCACGAATATGTTCACGAGCCGCAACTTTGAAAGATAACCGACTGGCAGCCATCCTGATGTTCAGAGGGAGCGCATTCCAAAGAAATACCGCCACAAAGTTCCATCACAAATAACTATGGCTGGTTTAAAATCTCCGGTAAATTCGAGCTGCCACATCGTTTCGGTAGTGTTTGATAAAGACTGACTGCCTGGACGTACTTGGGCGTAAAACTTCTTCAGACACGCTACAGTTCGCGCAAAACTTTGAGCCCTCTGAAGTTAGGCCCGAGTACGTAACCGCGCATGGTACAGTTGAGCGCACAATCATTATTGTAAGATTTAAAAAAAAAACATAGTACATGTATGCCTATCAAAAAGTATTTAGATTTTAGGTATTTTTTACGTGCAGTAAGATATTAGAACAAACAGGTAGGTATTTATTTAAGTAAATTAAAAATTTTAATATAAAACTTGTGCATTTATTTATTTATAACGGAGCTACACCTTCCATATACATTTCTTCCCGGCTAGTAGAAAGGAGATCTTCATCTGAAGAAGCGTTATCATAGCTCTCATCTAAATCGGAATCTTCAGTCCCTGTCTGTGAACTGTCAGATTCATTTTCACTGACGTGAATCACAAACTGTTCGGTCATCTGGTTGATGATTACGTCACTTTTTTATATTCTTTTTCTATACCTCTAACTTTAATACATAGTGCGCTCCATTCCGGCTCACCCATCGCGTTCACTTTTTCTTCAACTAATTTCATTATATTATTAATGTTCCACGTAACATTTTTCTGTGCTACGTATCCTTTAATTGCCGCCCAAGCCATTTCGATAGGGTTCAGGTCGGGGTGATAGGGTGGCAGCCGTAATACAGTATGATTGTGGGCGTGTAATATGTTGTCAACAACATACTTTTTGTGGTTTTCTTTATTTGCACAAATTAATTTATATAGCTCAGGTTTCAGCATTGAGGGGCTAAAAGTTATATTCTTATCTCGCAGCCAAGCCTCCATTTCTGACTTCCGAGAACTGGATGTCGGTGCTGCGTCATCGAGTTTATTATGGTAGGACGCATTGTCGACTACCACAACTGACTTTTGCGGGAGATTGGGTATCAATTTAGTATCAACCCATTTTAAATAATTTTCGAAATTCATATTATTATGATAATCGCCCGTTTTAGTGCCTGCTTTAAATAATAAAAGAGCATTTGGCACAAAACCGGTTTCTGAACCGGCGTGCACAATAACGATGCGTTGGCCTTTTGATATATTTCTTTTCAGACCCTCTGTGGTACCGTCACTCCAGGCTTTTGGTTTTGTGTGTGAAGAATTTACATATGATTCATCAGTATAGATGATAGGTCGTCGTCCTTCTTCACGATATTTTGAAAGTTTTCTCAAATATTCAATTCTTTTTAATCTTATGTTTGTGTGCTCTATCAAAAGTTTTCTGTTATTTTCGGTCCTTTTCCATTTAAAACCAAGTCCTTTCAAAATACTTCTTAAACTTGAGGCGGAGCCTTTGAAAATATCCTGTCTTAGTTTATTTAAAAGTAATTTTACTGTTGGCAATTCTTTCTCAGTTTTATGAAAGTTGTGTACGCACCTTTTTATAACACTGAGGTCAAAGCTATCGATCCCGGTGATTTTCCTTTGCCCTGATCTTTTCTTGCCTGGCGTATGAAAAACTGGTGCCATACTGACACTTGGCATGTTTGGGTCTCTTGCAGCCGCTAAAATTCTCTTTATTGTACTTAAAGAGACACCTGTAGCTGCCGCAGTTCGCTTTTGCACCATTTTCAGGTCATACTGTAGACCGTCTTCAGCTTCCTTTTTCATAAAGTTGAAAACATCAAACACCATTTTACGTGTTTGGCGACGTAGCACATTAAAGCGTCCGCGAGGCATATTTAATTAAACCAAAAAGTTCGATAACAGTAAGAAACCAAAGTAATAGAACAAACAAATAACAAATACAATATAAGGGTGACAAAACTTAACAACAACAATAACAGAAACAAATAAAAATAACGAAAACAAATAACAGTAACAAAAATGTACAATAGCAATGAAAATTAATTGTTGCACTTGTCAGAAGAAGCGGTAAGCATTATAAGTATTTATATAGGTATTACCCAAACTAGTAAGACTTTTATTGTCAGAATGATTACTGGTTACTTTTGTGTATGAAAGTTATGTTTAATATGTTTTGTAGGGAAAGGATTTCATAAATTAAAGCACAGACAGACAAGGCTGGACATTTATTTAATTAGGCTTGTCAGTATTTTATCAGAAAGCTACTTGTCCGTTCACAAAACTAGGTCTTCATGGAGAAGAAGGACAAGAAACTCCATGGAAACAGTATTACAGTTTTCTATCGGAATAATAGCAATAATATAAAAATAGCAAGGAGAAGAACATGAATATTCCGTTATATAATTTACACATTATCAGTATTAAACCATACACAACAACATAATAACAAACAATCAGCCATAATTACAGTATAATATCAAATTACTTAACTTACGTGACACCTGCCGGTCTATTCCAAACAACAACGGCACTAGAACCAACCAACTGGACTTCTACCGAGCAACTGACCCGATAACGTCCTTACAATTCTTTTTATATCCTACAAACGTCACTTTATATCAAACATCTACCGTCATTTTATACTAATCATAGATGATCATATATTTTGGTTTAATAACTTCCATTAAAGGTAAATACACAAATCTAATGTATTATAATAGTTTTAAAACATCATAAGGTAATGAGGCAATTTAATAAAAGCTAATTCGTTATTCTTAAATAAAATTCAATAGAATATCAACATCAACTGACAGTATTGTAACAATCGTTGAAACGGTTTATTATAATAAAATAGCAATATAACATCTAAGATATGCTACAAGTATCATTAAATATTACGTAATAATTTATAGTTATAACATCTATATTATTTTTAGGTAAACAATACTTAGTCAAATTAGGTACTTCTACATTGGTCCCAAGCTTCGTAAATGTGACAGATGTCAAAATTGAACAACAATATTTTACCAATATCATAGCCTCACAAAGAATAATCTAACACGGCCATACTGACAAGTACTTCGTTCTCGAAGTACCTATAAATTTATTTTTAGGATCTCCAACAAAAGAGACATGCACATCGAGTATAAATTAAAATAACAAAACCGGTTCTTTCAAAATGACAATAATCTCATAATGAATTATCTAACACGGTCAGACTGACAAGTACTTCGTTCTCGAAGTACCTAGTATCCACCGTCTCATAAAAACGACATCACCTGAACCAATTCAGAAGAAAGTTATACCTTGTTATATAACCAAAGTTAAACCTTATTATGTAAGTTATAAAGTTGTATCTTGCTTTAGGTGCTCAGAGCAAATGGCAACTAATTTCTTCCAATATATTATATAACGTCTTTGTGACTTCTGCTAATGTAATAGAAAAACGCCAAGTTCTTAACTATTTAACGAGTAACTTTTCAATATAATTAGTTTACAAAACAATTGGGAAGTATTAATTCAGTACCTAAGTCATATAAATTCAATTGCTGTTTAATCAGCACTTAACCAGCGATCATAAAAGTAATTCAAATCATTCATCGCTCGGTCAATCTGACACTATTTTTGAAACCTGTATTCAACAAACACTTTTGCTTTTTACAATTTCACAAATTTTTACTTGGCTACTCTGACTGCTCTTTACTTTGGAAGTAAATACTTTAAATAATATATAACAACAAAACCAAAGTAAAATCAATTATTTCACAGACCAATAATACAAGTAAAAAAATGACAGGGAAAATAGTAATAAAAGATTAAAATAACTGTTATTAACTCCGATACTTAATGCTATTTATTTCCTTCAAAACAAGAAATTGTCTTGGTGAAACAACTTGTAAACATTAGAGTCTAATACAAGTAATTATTAGATACTGTGAACACTTGGTTGTATTTAAATCATTCTCATTTGTGATCATTTAAAAAGTATGAATTGGATGTGGCTGTACAAAGAGTCGTATCCAAATTAAGTTCGTTAATTTTAATTCATCAATAATTTTTCATTTCACGATAGAATCTTACTTTACCGATTCAGCATTTTATATTTCGTCATCATAGTCTATAGCGCAGAATGACATTCAGCCATCATCTTTACATGTTAGACCGAATAAATAATGTGAAACTGATAGACTTTTATATTTATTTGATGTTTATACTTTATTTTAAATTTCATAAAATGGTAATTCCATTAAAATAAAAGTTTCAGCTTATGCTTATGTCAACTTGACATTGGTCAAAGGTATATACTATTTTGATCTGCGTTATCAAGTGATTAAATATAATTTTCCATGTAGATAACAGTCTGCTCAG
Organism: Lithophane socia; assembly: GCA_947522985.1. Taxonomy (NCBI): domain Eukaryota; kingdom Metazoa; phylum Arthropoda; class Insecta; order Lepidoptera; family Noctuidae; genus Lithophane; species Lithophane socia. Next base: position 2,647,248 of record OX383272.1, read on the forward strand.
CACCGTAGTTTTTAAAAGGTATTATGTATTTTGACTTGTTATAGGAAAGATTTTGAGAACTGAAGAAGATATAAAACCGCACTTACAAATTGTAAAAATATATTTCAACTGTTAGAATGTAAATTCATAAAATACATAGTTACGTTAAACACACTACGTTATTGCTTGTGTCATATATTATTATTATTTATTTATACCACAAATAATAATAAGTAGGTAATCTTTTTTTGGTTTTATATTGTTTTATATACCCGAGTTTTATTTTTATATTATCCTTTTAGTTTAAGAAGTATTTAAGAAGGTAACAAGAAAGAAGGAAAATAAATAAATGAAATTATAGTATCACAAATATCTAATTTTCGCCAATATATCTTTAGAATGTTATGTTAAACTGAAATGTACCAAAATTATCATCAAATATGGTAACAAGGAGGAACATTTATATTTTAGTAATAGTCCCTGACCTTAGACATGTTAGGGCTCCCACCTGCTGTACATGAGACCCAGACTAACAATAGGCCAGTGACTAACCAGCAGTAAATTATCAGAAGCCCCTGACCTTTAGACATGTTAGGGCTCCCACCTGCTGTACATGAGATCCAGACTAACAATAGGCCAGTGACTAACCAGCAGTAAATTATCAGAAGCCCCTGACCTTTAGACATGTTAGGGCTCCCACCTGCTGTACATGAGACCCAGACTAACAATAGGCCAGTGACCAACCAGCAGTATATATATATATATATTTTTTTTGTCTAAAGAACTTGGATCATTTCAGTTCAACTAAATTTAATTAATTGAGTTTAGTCTATCAATTTTGCATTGTAAAGTGCAAACCTCTCAAGCTTATCTTTGTAAGCACTGGAAATTCCAATCGAATACGACACGTATTTTCATAATTATGTCATAATAAAAAGCTCACAAGCTAATTTTAATTATCTACTAACTAATCCAATCGGCTAAAACAACAATTAAAATAAAATCTATCTACTTAATCATTCATTTTCATTATTATTTTTTTTTTTTTCTTTGAAGCTCATTATTATTTTATTTTCTTATTTAAGATTCAGTTTCTATTTTTTTTAATTATTTAATCTTTTGATACATACACATTATCTTGACTCTACTAAGAGAGCCGGGTGATCTGTAACTCAGGATCTTCCTACAACAGACACCTTTCTCTATTTAAGATTGTGCATCTCATTAACCTGTGCCTGTAATATGATGTTGAGATAAATAAAGATTTATGATTATGATTATCACATTAAACAAAGTATAAACTATAAATTGTGACCAGAGTTGAAAAGGGAACTTTTTTATTTATTTATTTTTTTACGAAAACAACTGTCGAAAATGTCTCAAACAAGGATTGTTTTTTTTTTTTTTTTTTTTCTTTGATGGACTTATCAAATTTATTATCAACAAATCGACCAGACCTATTATAATTTATTACTAGACTATTCAATGTTCTCTTTTTTTTTTCTTTCTTTTTTTTTTTAATCAATCCAAATAAGTTTGTAACAGATACTGAAACAATCGCATAAACCCTGTAAATTGCGAATTCCGATGTTCGTTCTAAGACGGGAAATTACCTTATCTAAAAGTATAATTAAATAAGAATCTCCAAAACAATTGCGAAGAATTACTTCGTAATAAATATGCCAATTAGATCTAATCTAATATACTGTCTAACCCTTTTAATTTCTTTAAATAACTTTTCATTTATTTAAAACCCCTAAAATAGGTACACGTTTTAAAACAACTGGTTTGTTTTATGCCAACACTGATTCCGACTCTTTACTAGATTATTGTTTTCTTTTCCTTCAAAATCAACATTATGCCGATTTTTTTTTTTTTTTTTTTTACCTTCTTAAAATTTATTTCTTAACTGATTTTGTAACCTAATCCACTATTAATTCCATTAATTCCACGGTAAATAAAAACTTTATCCTAATTCCGTGACAATTTTAGCTAAGTATGTACAAGGACGTAAAGTGACTGTTCTTATTTGAATGATTAAAGATTGTTTTAGTTAAACTGAACGAACCGATTCATTTAACCATTTTTTTTTTTAAATTGGTTTATGGTTTATGTTAGCAGACCTTTTTTTTTTTTTTTTTTTTTAATCGGTAGGTCCTTCATTATGTGTTTTATCACGAGGTGACTTTACTTCGGAAAATAATTTATTTATGCAATATAGCTTAACATTTGGATTATCATGGATTGTCTATACATAAATATTTTTTTAAATATTTGAAAGTACTTGTGACAATGATTAGCAAGTAATTAACATTGTCCAGCCATCCTCATTTTCATCCTTTGTAAGCCAAGAATGAACCAAATGCTTACACAATAATGATCCAAAATGATTTCGCAATACCTTTGAATTTCATCATAGTATTATTTGTATTTCGTTTTAATGTAAAAGAGCCTCTAAGGGCCTTACCGACTTTAGCTACTTCTTATTGCTGGAAGGCTTCCTGATATCCTTACAGCAGTTGGAGACTCCGTAATCCGATGTCAGAGTTGGCAGCGTGATTTCATTATTATGGTGCGAGTGAAGTCATTGAACCACCGACCAACCAACGTTTCAAAATGGTCATCAATAGCTCCATCATCGATCATGAAAATAACGAAATAACATTCATTAGAAAGCAGTTTTAAAAGGCCAGAGAACTATCCCACTTCTGATGTCAGAAGAAGCGGTAAGCATTATAAGTATTTATATAGGTATTACCCAAACTAGTAAGACTTTTATTGTCAGAATGATTACTGGTTACTTTTGTGTATGAAAGTTATGTTTAATATGTTTTGTAGGGAAAGGATTTCATAAATTAAAGCACAGACAGACAAGGCTGGACATTTATTTAATTAGGCTTGTCAGTATTTTATCAGAAAGCTACTTGTCCGTTCACAAAACTAGGTCTTCATGGAGAAGAAGGACAAGAAACTCCATGGAAACAGTATTACAGTTTTCTATCGGAATAATAGCAATAATATAAAAATAGCAAGGAGAAGAACATGAATATTCCGTTATATAATTTACACATTATCAGTATTAAACCATACACAACAACATAATAACAAACAATCAGCCATAATTACAGTATAATATCAAATTACTTAACTTACGTGACACCTGCCGGTCTATTCCAAACAACAACGGCACTAGAACCAACCAACTGGACTTCTACCGAGCAACTGACCCGATAACGTCCTTACAATTCTTTTTATATCCTACAAACGTCACTTTATATCAAACATCTACCGTCATTTTATACTAATCATAGATGATCATATATTTTGGTTTAATAACTTCCATTAAAGGTAAATACACAAATCTAATGTATTATAATAGTTTTAAAACATCATAAGGTAATGAGGCAATTTAATAAAAGCTAATTCGTTATTCTTAAATAAAATTCAATAGAATATCAACATCAACTGACAGTATTGTAACAATCGTTGAAACGGTTTATTATAATAAAATAGCAATATAACATCTAAGATATGCTACAAGTATCATTAAATATTACGTAATAATTTATAGTTATAACATCTATATTATTTTTAGGTAAACAATACTTAGTCAAATTAGGTACTTCTACATTGGTCCCAAGCTTCGTAAATGTGACAGATGTCAAAATTGAACAACAATATTTTACCAATATCATAGCCTCACAAAGAATAATCTAACACACTCGACTGTACTTTCGTCTACAACGCGCGCAAGTGTTGTGTACGAACGTAGCACTCACACTAAGGCACGGCGCAACGGGACGCGAGCGGTGATACGGCGCGGGGCGCGGGCGACGCCCTCGGATACCTATAATATGCGTACTGCGCAGCCACTAGCGTGCGTGTTCCGAGAGCTCATAAAGTTTTGCGCGAACTGTACTACCATTAATATTTATTCCACTTAGTGTCAGTTCAGCAGGTGCCAAACGTTGACGACGTAATAAATTTTCAAAACTTACATTTGTTTCGTCTCCCGAGTCTTCCCGAGTTTCATTGGCCTCTATTCCTTTTTCTTGATGCCATGCAATGATTTCTAATTTTCTGTTTGCCGAAGTTGGTAGTTTGTGCTTTTGGACCAAGTGATATGGGGCGTTATCCATAATAATGCAATGTTAAATTATCTAATAATTTTAAAAACCACTCCTTAATTTTTTCAAAATTCATTTCCTCGTGGTATTCAGTAGTTTTAGTTGATTTGAATGCCAATAGGCAATTAGGCACCAGTGGCGAAGGGTGGTTTTTCGGGGGTGGGAACCCAGAGCAAAAAAAAAAAGAAAAAAAAAATATATATATATATACTGACGAATTGAGAACCTCCTCCTTTTTGAAGAAGTCGGTTAATAATACTTGTTATGATGTCACTTCGGACCTTCCTTGTGGCCGCGAAAACCTACTTCTTGTTTTGTTTACCTAACAAAAGAACGGTGTCAATAAACCGTTTCATTAAATTCCTATTTTGATGTACTTTTCTCAAACTTATTTATAAACTCACATTCAAAAAGCCCGCTTTCACAAACCACGCACACTCACACAGTTCAACAAGTGATTTCAACCGCACTACCGCAGATCTATACTAAGCTCCTAATAGCGCAACGCCATCTAACGAAAATATCAGAAAAGCAATGCATTTTGTCAGTACAAGAACGAGATATCTCCATTCAAAAAATTCACAAATAATTAAACAGAGGGCGCGTTTAACGAGAAATTTTTAGGGAGTGGCATTTTACAATTCAGAGTTTTCGCTCACGGCCACTAGAGGGAATTGGCCGCGCGGGTGTAGAGCTTCAAACGAATTAGCGAAAAATCGTCAGATTATGAATGTAAAAACCCCTTTATTACATAAACTACTAGAATCTGAGAAAAGTAAACAAGGGAAACAATACATTTTATTTTATTTACAACTGCCAGTCAGCTATTCATATTTATCGTAAAGGGAAACATTAGAATGTTTAAAAAAACTATCACGTCGTTTGTAATTTATACTTATATCTGAGCGAGCACGGCCTAATTATGTGTTTCTTAATTTCAAAACTTAACCTTGGAAAGCATGTTTCCTCACAAAGAAAATAATCCTAAACAACAATGTATAGGCTACCACTAAGCTACCAGACGGGCCGCACGCATGCCAAAAGACATTGTAGTTAATTAGAAAGTCCTTGACGAATTATTGCCGCCATCCTAACCTTACTGATAGTACTAATAACTTTTCAAATCTATTAAGAAATTTCAACTTATTAACTATCTACTTACCCCAAATACATAATTACAACGTACACTTTCACTAAAGTCAAAACACTTTAATCACTGTTTTATACCAACAAACTAATACTACTACTACGATTCTCGTACTGATAAACTAATGTATTCAATAAATAATACGAACAAAATGCAAATTAACGGCAAGTGTAAACAAATTATAATGCGATTACGTAAAACAGCAACCACACAATAGCGTCCTGTCCGAACTCCGAGCCGAACGCATTACGAAATTCAACGAAAACTACCGAACCGATATCGCGGCATCTCGTTCACACGAACGCAAGTTTAGATCGCTTTAGGTACAATAACTCGTATTTGACCGGCTTGCTCGAAGCGTATAAAACCGGGGTGTCACGTGACCGAAGTGACGTCATGACGCCTTGATTTTTGAAGGAGCGATAAGCCAGCCGCGCCGCCGAGTTATTTTAGAGAATTTTTTTTTGCTGTTGGGAGACAACAAAAACAAAACATTGAATGTAGGCGTTTTGTATAGTTTTAATTATATGGTGTATTAAATACCTATAGTGTGATTACTTAAAAGGCCATTGTGTCATTTTTCAATGACGATAGAGTGGTTTTGTTTCGAATTCCAGAAGGGAAGCCGATAGGAATCGGGTTGTACGGTAGCTGCGGCCCTGGCGCTTAGCCATGTCTCGTCTAGAAACACTACTTAGGTCCCAATTTGTGATGTTTTTGACTTTTCGGAGAAAATTTACTCGAGCAAGAGCAATGTCGGTTCTTTCCATAATCATTTTTCTTTTGTCACTTTTTTATAGGAAAAACCAATATTTTTCAATATCTTCGTTCTAGATGGCAAGCTTCCTTTGAACAAGTCTGCTGTCTTTGAGGGACGCAGCAAGTTTTTTCAATGTAGGCAATTCACCCCGTGCATAGTAACCATGTATAGTATCATACCATGTATAGTAACCATATACATGGTTGCGAATCGCAGCGGCGTCAAAGTTGTCAATGTTCATGACAGGAGCAGCCTTTTTCCTTTTCTTATTTGGCGTTGTAAGTTTTTTGTCCTCGTGTTCAGTCAATGCTGCGGTTAAAGATTCACCATACTTTTCTTTGCTGATGCGAATTACTGTCCACGCATGTCCAATGCCAAGAGCATCGGCAACTCGTATCACATACTTTCTTCATGGGTAATAGCGGCCCGCCATTTTGGTTCTTTCGCTCAAAATATTCAAGTAAGCGAATCGCAAACTCACGACTTTGACTGTTCAAAATGGTTTTCTTCGTTCTCTTTGGCATTATGCCAACAAGAAACCAAAAATAATAACAATAGATAACAAATCTTAACTCTGGTGCCACAAATATATTCACGGGGTCACTATGGTTTACTTTTTTGTGAATGTGCCCATATTGAGGAAGGCAGTCATAACCTCTCCAAAAATCTGTATGGATTTCAGTGCCTTCCTCAACATGTTACTGAATAAGTGGCACTAATATTTCAGCAGACCTTTCATTTTTGGGACACACTTCCAGCCGTAAGTCATCACTGCCGTCTTCAATCATGTCTAACACCCAATGGCCCCCAATATGTCTTCTTCTGTTATATTTTCTTTTTCCAAATTTTGATTCATCAATTTGGACATTTTTTCCTGGACCGCCAATTTTGCTTAAACCATCTTGATGCTCCAATTCATAAACAATTATTGTCTCCCGGCAATATGACAACCAGTCTTTGTGTCTGGACTTGCATTTAGAGGTACCAGTACTTATGGCTGGATATACATAATTTGGAATACTACATCTAAAGGCAACCGAACATTCTCAAACCACGTGCCTATCGCTCGACTCTCTCTTTTGTTCCTGCAACGGAAGATGCCCAACTGCCCAGTTCCACTTGGATTACTTAAGACCATTGGTCTTCTGTGATATCCACACATCTCCCTCGGCATAAGTCTACGCTCTTCAGCAAACTGGATACACCGAGCTCTTGTGTCCAGTCTCGTAAGAATTTTAATCATATTCCAATGGGACCTGAAACAATCAAAACATAAATTTGAATTGTTTTAGCTTACTATTTTTTTCTGGCAAAGTTTTCTGAAATAGGTGGGCAAGAAAGTAAATAAATACCAACCTTATTTTTTCCGCACTATAATGGATATGGCGGCCAGAGGACTCAGAACTACAGGGTTCCGCATCACTCGCACTGCTCTCAGTCCTCGTCGGTGACGCAGGCGTCGCGGCAATGGTTGCGGGGCGGGGCACGCGAACAACTAGCTTTCTGGTTCCGCTGATGACGGAATCACGGGCACAAATGGCTCATTTGAGTCCAACAGTTGCACTACACTCGATTCTTCAGACGATATCACGGCAGAACACGAAACCTGGGGCTTCGGAGACGCCATGATGATAGTCAAACGTGGTTTCGCAGACAGGAGTTCGTAAACGCTCTCAACTGCTCGGGACACAAACGATGACTGACAGACTATGTGAAGTGACAATGACAACACAAAATGATATTAGTGCGTTGCCCTTAAGTAAAAAGAAACGTTCAAGGCGAGACAAAATGTCAAAAGTGTCAAAATATTGCTACATTTTTACGTTTTTTTTTTTTTTTTTTTTCTCATAAACCATTGGTCTCCGCAATTTAACTACTTACGTGGAGAAAAAGATGGACTCTCAACTCGACAGACGTTGAAAAATGCCATGATTGGTAGCTCTTAATTTTTTTTATGTGGATCTCTATCGATCTACTAATCTAAAATATTTGTTTCAGGTTATTTTCTCATAACGAGATAGAAGAATTATTATTTTTATTTTGATCTCATGAATGTTTTTACGGATTTGTTGATAATATACTTACTTAAAGAAAATATATCAATACAGCCCAAAACTCCCGGCATACCAAACTTATTATAAAACCTAAAAAGAAAGTTATGCATTTAGGCATTGACACATACTAGCTACATTAGCCCTGTGTTCTTAAGATGTGCTTGGAAAGGACATTGTTAGAAATGGCCTATGAATCAACACGTATGAAACCTTTACAGTAATTAATAGTTTATTTAATAATTTACTTTACAATTATTACAATAGAGCGGACACTTCTTAATTTCGAAAATAATTTAAAAAGTAATTCACTTCGGTCAAGTTCGGTCTTATTCCCCGGCGCCATTATTTTTGTTTCAATATAACGTTTTGGTGTAGGCAAAGGGCAATAGCTCATACAGCCAATTCTTTTTGCGCAGCCGTAGATAGTGTGCCCTGTAATTACAACGCTCAGCACTCTCAGCGCTTGATCTATGAATAAGGTATTTAGTTACAAACAGAATAAAGCGATTGAACGCGCTTTTTGAAACGACCAACAGCGACACTGACTGTCGATGAATCGACAGATGACAGTTTGACATTTCATAGTAATGACAGTGTTGTTATTTTGTCACTTGCATCCTAACTCCTACCTACTATTCGTAGTAAAATGAAATACTTCAAAATCACACAAAAACGAAACAGTTCATAGCCCTAAACTAATCATAACTGCAAATAAATTAGTAACTACTTAAAGAAAGAATGGTTCTGACTACCTAATAGTAGGTACATTATGCAGCACTTAATTAAACGTTTGAAGATAAAATCCAATGTATTTTCACTAATAAACGCTAAGTTAGTATGTTTCTATTGGCTTAATTCTAACCTAAAAATCCGAAATTGTTTTAGATTTTTTTCAATTCTCAGAAGTGTCCGTGATTTTAATTTAGTTTCAGTCGAATATATCCATTATTTAGAATACAGAAAGTAAATTCCCGTCTCTGTTGGTTCTTAGGCGAACGATGTATGGACGCCGAACAATGTCCTTTAATATATTTTGCCTGCATGTGCGGCAAACTCAATATCCTGCTTTGTATTACTGTTGACACAGTTGGCTAGGATATTTAATGATGCAGTATGTCACCAGTCGGGCGTTGGTAGGAGCCAGTAGCATAAAATGATAATGCAAATAAAACCTAAAATGAGAATAATGTTTAGTTAAAACTTAGTAAAGTTCAAAATATATTAAGGTATTAAGGTACCCGTTAAGGATAGTTACCTATAAAAACAAATACCTTAGTCTCCACTGATTAATCTGTGGATGTTGTAGGCCTGGACGTGTGAGCTCCTCACAAAGATTCAGTACCAAGTCTTTGTTAAGTCGATATCGTTGAACGAACTGCACATCATCCATGTCGAACGCATTAGATTGATCACGAAGTCGTCTTCTCGTGTTCCTTGATTCATTATTTTGATGAGAAAAGTTACTTTTCAGGAACTCAAACAGTTCGTATTCGTCAGACAAGATAATTCACTCGAAAAATTTGGCCAAATAAACACAAAACAATTCAGAATAAGCTCCTCTGAAGCAGCGTCTATTGAATGGATTGTGAAGTTACTTTTTGACAGTTATCAATACATATATACATATATCAACGAACTGCAATACATATAATCAAGAAATGTCAAACGAACGTTCGTTATAGGGTATTGCTAGGCAGAAGTTGGCTAGGGTGTCACGTGACCGTTGACTGGCTTGTTTGACGAGTTCATAATACGAAATTTGCTGAAATTGAGTACATAATAGGCCCCCTGCTTAATTCCAGTTCCAATTCAGATATCCGTCTCAAAGCCAGTTCGTGGGTGTCACTACGTTGCTTGAAATTTGACACTAGTTGACGGAGGAGCTGATGCTGGTCAAGTATGTCCATATGCTGTGTATGTAGTTCGGCCAACTGGTTCTGTTCTTTCTATTAATATACTCGTATAGTACTTCCACCTCGCTAACTTCTCTGTGCTGTAGCAGCTGATTGCACTGGTTTTTACTAGATTCCAACTCTTTCAATGTCGCCTTCAGTTTTTACTCCAAGTATGCAGCTCTACGGGTCAACATATTGACAAGCCAACCCTAGAGGCACCCTGGAATGAGAGAAGAGAAAGCTAAGTTAGTAAAAGGAATAAGAGAGAGAGGTAAGATGTGAATAATTAAGTACTAGGATGAAGGGACTATTAGGAGATCAAATTATTTAGAATTGAAACAAAACAAAGGATAAAAGTAATGAAGAGTGTGTAATCTCAATTATGGGATGATAATGTCATTATACACTGATATGTCATAATTGAGATACTTTAAATTTTAGTCTTGAAAGTAAGAATGATTAACATAATAGGTAATTTATTTTCATGTAAAGTTTGATAATAGGATAGATAATGAATAATTAAGGTGTTTCATTAATGATTTAATAACTAAGTACATTACGTTGAACATAAAATAAATTGGACATTTTCAAAATACTATTAATAAAGTATTATTCATATTAATTTGTTAAATTAAATGTTGAGTACTTACATAAAAAGTTTAAATTATGATTATAAAATAAAAGCTTAAAAAAATCTTACTATAAACTATTCAATAAACAGCTCCGCATGGCTCTTCCTTGGCGTACTTCACTTTGGCTACCCACAATCGCAGTGTGTGTGATCTTGCATGGTTGGTTATATCATCCCCATCGTCATGTCAGCAGGAAGTGATTGTGCTGATGGTAAGCCAGCTTTCAAAGCTATGTTGTGTAACACACAATATGCCATTGTGATATTGATAGCAACATGAAGATGGTAGTGAACCCCTCCTTTTTTTTTCGTCGGTCTCCACTGCGCTTTGAGTAATCCAAAACAGCGCTCAATGCAGTTACGGGCTTCCACATGCTTTTGAGTGTATCGTTCTTCAATAGAACCTTATAAATCAAGAGAAGACCTTATAAATGTGAATCATGTGTAGCTCCACCAAACTTTGCAATTACATTTAAAATTAAAAGATTACCATCACAAATCTGAAAATAAAACTATGATTAAAAAGTGATTTATGTAGCTTTAACGTGCCATACACTATAAATAATTATTATACCTAAAAGAAAGTATGGCCTTCAACCTGTGCACATGCCTCACATAAGCGATCAACAGAGCAAGAATTTACTGGGTCACATAAACTAGGTCCTTCATATGACCCCAGACGTAAAAGTCTAGCGGCGTCCGATCAGGGCTTCGTGCAGGCTATGAAATCGGCCCACCGCGCCCTATCCATCGGTTTGGATAGTTAGTTTTCATCCAGCAATTGTCGAATTGTGATTCGAAAGTCGGCTGGACACACATAAATCATGTTTTTTCTTCTTTCTTCGGGTACATCCGTGAGCAGTGCTGTTAAATGATTTCTTAGGAAATCTTCACAAAATTCCCCATCTAGGGTAAAAAATGTGGGCCAATTAATTTGTCGTCGATAATACCCATCCAAACATTAAGCGGGAACCTACGCTGGGATGCGGTTGGTTTCAGTTTTTTAGGGTTTGGTTGGTTGCAAGTTTTTTGTCCTCGTCTTCAGTCAATGCTGCGGTTAAAGATTCACCATACTTTTCTTTGTTGATGCGAATTACTGTCGCATGTCCAATGCCAAGAACATCTGCAACTCTATCATATACTTTCTTCATGGGTAATAGCGGCCCGCCATTTTGGTTCTCTCGCTCAAAATATTCACGTAAGCGAATCACAAACTCACGACTTTGACTGTTCAAAACTTTCTTTCTTCGTTCTCTTTGCATTATGCCAACAAGAAACTAACAATAATAACAAAAGATAACAAATCTCAACAAATTAACAGTAATAGTAACAAAAACAAAGTAATGAGAACGGAAAACACGTAGCGTATACAAGGCGTTGGCACTCGTACTGAGGAGAATGGAGGTTCATATCAAACAAGATGGCGGCGTGTCTTTTTTTTTGAGTTTATGGCCTGGTAACACGGCCTTTGAGCCAACCGAGGCGTGTCTTCTCTCGAAACCCAAGGATGGGACGTTGATGGATGGAATGTTACATGAGTAGGTGAGAAATTGGATTTTATTTACTCACTATTATTTTAGATGCAAGTATGCACAAATGTAAATAATGTTATGATATTAAAATATACAATAAAATTAAAAGATAAAGACAGCTATCGCAGAGAACAAGCTATCTTTTACGAAGTGTAGGAATCTCAACTCTAGTGCCACAAATATATTCACGGAGTCACTATGGTTTACTTTTTTGTGAATGTGCCCATATTGAGGAAGGTAGTCATAAGCTCTCCAAAAATCTGTATGGATTTCAGTGCCTTCCAACATGTTACTGTATCAGTGGCACTAATATTTCAGCAGACCTTTCATTGTTGGGGTACACTTCCAGCCGTAAGTCATCACTGCCGTCTTCAATCATGTCCAACAGCCAATGGCCCCCAATATGTCTTATTCTGTTATATTTTCTTTTTCCAAATTTTGATTCATCCATTTGGTAAATTTTTCCTGGACCGCAGATCTTGCTTAAACCATCTTGATGCTCCAATTCAAAAACAATTATTGTCTCCCGGCAATATGAAAACCAGTCTCCAATAGTTCTTGTAGACAGCACGGTTTCTGTCTGTATGTCTCGAGTTGCACTTGGAGGTACGAGTACTTCTGGCTGAACATATACATAATTTCGAATACTACTTACATCTAAAGGCAACCGAACATTCTCAAACCAAGTGCCTTTTGCTCGACTCTCTTTTGTTCCGGCAGTTGCTCTTCCTGACGGGAGATGCCCAACTGCCCAGTTCCGCTTGGATTACTTAAGACCATTGGTCTTCTGTGATATCCACACATCTTCTCCCTCAGGATAAGTCTACGCTCTTCAGCAAACTGGATACACCGAGCTGTTGTTTTCAGTCTAGTAAGAATTTTAATCATATTCCAGTGGGACCTGAAACAATCAAAACATAAATTTGAACTGTTTTAGCTGATAAGTTTTTTAGCTTACAATTTTTTTCCGGCAAAGTCCTTATTTTTTCCGGCGGATAGACCAGCGAGATACGGCGGCCAGAGGACTCAGAAGCACTAGGTTCCGCATCACTCGCACTGCTCTCAGTCCACGTCGGTGACGCAGGCGTCGCGGCAATGGTTGCGGGGGCACACGAACAACTAGCTTTCTGGTTCCGCCGGTGACGGAATCACGGGCACAAATGGCTCATTTGAGTCCAACAGTTGCACTACACTCGATTCTTCAGACGATACGGCAGAACACGAAACCTGGGGCTTCGCAGACGCCATGATGGTAGTCAAACGTTGTTTCGCAGACAAGAGTTCGTAAACGCTCTCAACTGCTCGGGACACAAACGATGACTGACAGACAATGTGAAGTGACAATGACAACACAAAATGATTTTAGTGCGTTGCCCTTAAGTAAAACGAAACGTTCAAGGCGAGACAAAATGTCAAAAGTGTCAAAATATTGCTACATTTTTACGATTTTGTTTTATCCTACCTTTTTTTACCTTTCTGTAAAAAAATATGGACTCCCAATTCGACAGACGTTGAAAAATGCCATGATTAATTTTTTTTATGTGGATCTCTCTCGATCTACTAATCTAAAATATTTGTTTCAGGTTATTTTCTCATAACGAGAAGATAGAAGAATTATTATTTTTATTTTGATCTCATGAATGTTTTTACGGATACTTACATAAAGAAAATAAATATTATTCATTTAATTTTTATCAAATTTTAATTTTTATGTCATACATAAGTAAGACTTACCACATTCAGAGAGTTATATTGTTTTCTACAATAATATCTTTCTTCATTTTCGTTTGAGCGTATGATGGCAATATGACTGCCATCAATACAGACCAAAACTCCCGGCATACCAAACTTATTATAAAACCTAAAAAGAAAGTTCAGATTCAGTACCAAGTCTTTGTTAAGTCGATATCGTTGAACGAACTGCACATCATCCATGTCGAACGCATTAGATTGATCACGAAGTCGTCTTCTCGAGTTCCTTGATTCATTATTTTAATGAGAAAAGTTACTTTTCAGGAACTCAAACAGTTCGTATTCATCACACAAGATAAAAATCACTCGAAAAATGGCAAATTTCATATAAAAAAAACCCAGCATCAACAGTAACAAAACCTACCCCTTATTATCATGTATATTAACCTTATTTATTTTTAATTAATTGTTTGTTTGTTAGTTCTGTAGGGTGACAGATATAAGACAGTTTTATTTGCTGTATAACAGTAGTTAAGAAAACAACATTAAATGTTTTAAGGTTTATTTAATAGTCATTAACCGTCTAAATCTATAATGACAGAGTCCATAAGTGCTGCAGGCTGTTCTATGCCTACATGTCTAGCGTAACCTAAATAATATATCACGCTTATTACGTGAGAACAGCTCCCCAACGTACGCATACCATGAATGCAAGAACAATAATAATTACTTATCGCGTTATGCCCGCTTTCAGCTGGGTTATACATAATATAAGTATAATATATTTTTGTTCGAACATGCCTTGATTCTATTCTTGCCCGTAACAAAATACCAGAGATGTTATTTAAAGTTATACGTTCTGGATGCCTGTACAATTCTATTTGGTATATTCCACTTCTTCGCACGTGCTCCCAGCAATATGACCTAGCTATCTTGAGATGGTAAGTCCCGACGGCAAATAAAATAATCTGTTCTCTGGTTATCTGCGGAAAATCATTAAAAGTCGGATCAGTAGCTTCCATCACTTGAAAAGTCGCCCTTTGTCGGTTCAAGTTATTTTGTACGAAATATTCTCCTAAATAATTATTTCTATTAACATTTTCGTCAATACTCTGTATAAAAGATTCTGTGTGCTCGCTGTCATCATAAGGCTGTTGAAAGGCGTTGATAAAAGCAGTTGCTATTTTAAAATCCACCATTATATTTTTTGATGCTCTGTTAAAATATGTCTGCCGGAATATTTTAAAATCTCTTTTGAATTTTCCGTTTACGGTTTCCACGACCCATCTGCATATCGTCACCAATCTAGACTTGTTAGCGTCTTCAGTGGTTAACTGTTGTTCTCCTAATCTTCTCGATGGCGGCATGTGCGGCACATATCCAAAAGATTCTAAATCTCCTAGTGCATCTCGGAACCCTCGATCTAAAATGAAACAGTCTCCTTCTTCAAAAAACCAGTGAAAGGCTCCATCTTCCAAAGGACCATTTTCATTTTCCAATATTGATTTCATTATCACAGCGTCCGATGTTTGTGCAGAATATGGTCCAGTCACGTCGATGATATATCCGTTACCACAAACCAACATGAAAGGTTTTACTAGGTTTCGGAACTTATGGAGGCTATAACTTCTTCTTTGAAATAAGAAGTTTGTGCTTTTTTAATAGATAAGTAACTACCATCACAAATAGCGATTGCTTTAGTCCAATCAGCGGTACCAAAAATATGATTTGGCAATAATCTATTTTGCCGTATAACGTCATCACGACTGATATGGTTTAGGCCAAGGTGTTGTGGCACGAAATCATTAGTCAGGCAATCCCTTGCTATTTGAAACATTCTTTCCAATGTTCTTCTCGATAAGCTAAAAGATGCTGCAATCCTTTCATTGGGTTCACCTGTTCTTATTTTGCACAAGTAAACACCTAATGTTGTTTTAAATAGCTTAGTCCTTTGACGAAGGGAAGGAGTTTCTTCAAGACTTCTATTAAACTGCTCGTGTGTCAAACCAGTCCAGAAATGTAGGATAGCTTGATCGATTTCCAAATAGTTTTCAAAATCGATGTGACTTTTTTTTTCTAGTGCAGTGGTATAGATTTTGACTATATCTCTAAAACTATTAGAACCAAAGTCAGTCTGACGACGAGTTACATTAGCTGCAAAGTCTTCCCATGTTGTATTTATCAAATGATTTTGGCATACACGTGCAAGTTCAGGTATGTACAAACTGTAGTAACTTAAAAGATATGTCTTGATAGAGTTTGGGCCAGGCCACAACAGTGCGTTGCGGCGTCGCATCGCAAAAACAACATTGCACAGCTATGCGATGCGATGTCGCAACGCAAAAATTTCATCGGATACGACATCGTACGACAAGACGCTAACCGTCAGTTCAGTTTCTAGTGAGACATGGACCGCACTGCGCGTGTTCTACTTCTGCTTGCGTTAAGGCGTATTAAGAAAAAGAAACAGAAAAGAAAGTACTGGGTGCACCCATTACTGACAATTATGAATAAAGATGGAAACCACTTCAAAAGGAAATATGAGGCGCTAAAAGTGGACGAGGTTAAATTTTTCGATTACTTTAGGATGAGTGTAGTAAGTTTTGAAGAACTTCTTAGTTTGATAAAGCCTCATTTACAAAAGAAATACATATTTAGAAAACCCATCGAACCTCTGGAGATGCTGGGATTAACTGTAAGGTAAGAAAAAAATAAACTATTTTTACTATAATCATACTGTTTAATCATTTTCATAATTTAGTGTTATTCAAAACTCGTATTCCGATTGTGTGTCATTCGTCAAATTTGTTAGTTCCTCATCGAAATCAATTTGTTCTGGCTCATTTACATCATCATTCCTTGGCGTTTGTGGAGACGATTGCATAGGTGCCGGTGATGTTTCGCATCCGCTTTGGAAGGCACTGCGTTGAATGGATGTTTGATAGCCACTCTGCATAGGCATTTGAGCTGATTGGTAGCCACTCTGCATAGACATTTGAGCTGTTTGATAGCCAGTCTGAACAGTTGTTTGAGATGTTTGATAGTTTGCTTGGACGGATGTTTGTGAAGTTTGATAGTGGCTGGGATAGTATGATGGTTGGTGTAAATCACTTAATATCTGTAGGACACGACTTTGGAAAATTATTGTTTGATTATCATTCAATTTTTCCAATGATGGCAAAATTCCTTTAAAAAAAGATAAATGTCTACTTTCAGGTGTTTTTAAAGCAGCTATAATATTCTTCTCAAATTCGTCTTCGTCAATTTTTCTTTTACGCGATGCAGGCTGGTAACGTGGCATGACAGGTTGCTGGCTTTGTTGGGTTGAGGTGCTTGGTCTTATTTCTTCATCGTCAAGACTTGATGTTGTTTTATTTTGAGAATTCTTTTTCAGAAATAGGAGCTGGTCGTATAGATGATATTGTTTAATTTTTTTGGCCCCAGCTCCGGATTTACATTGCTCGTTTAATTTTTTTTCGTATTTTGTAAAATTATCCTTGATTCCTCTCCATTTCTTTATGACATCGTTACCTAAAAAAATATGACGAATAATGATTTATTTTGTTTTCTTTCAGGTACCTGGCGACGGGAAATTTTAAAGATATGCATTTCACATATTATCGTGGAAAATCTACAATAACAGGAATAATAAAATTTGTTTGTCGTATTGTATGGAACATTCTTAAAAGGTTGGAATTACCAAAAATTACAACAGAGCTGATGGAACAAATTGCTCAAGAGTATGAAAAAAAGACCAACTTTCCTAATTGTATAGGAGCGCTAGATGGAAAACACATTCGTATATTGAGCCCGGATCACAGTGGATCCCTATTTTTCAATTATAAAAATTATAATTCCATTGTTCTATTAGCACTTGTTGATACGAATTACAAATTTATATATGTCGATATAGGTGCATATGGTAAGGAATGTGACTCCACTGTTTTTCAGAACTCAAATCTATACGACTTATTAAAAAAAGGTCAATTATCTATACCTCCGCCAAAACCTTTACCTGGCTTTCAAAAAGAAATTCCTTTTGTCTTCGTGGCGGATGAAGGATTACCACTGACAAATAATATAATGCGCCCATATTCTGGGAAGTTTTTATCGATAGAAAAACGAGTTTTTAATTATCGTTTGAGCCGAGCCAGACGATATGTTGAGAGCGCTTTTGGCATACTCGCAAATAAATGGCGCATATTTCATCGACCCATTAATGTTTCTTACGATTTCACAATAGACATTATAAAAGCATGCTGTGTATTACACAACTTTGTATTGAATCGAGATGGCGCACAAACGTTTGAAGAAATGATTATTGACGATTCTTTGCAAATTTTACACGAAACAACACATGAAAGTAGAACAGGAGCTAACATAATCAGAAACGAATTTTGTAATTATTTTAATAGTAACATTGGAGGTCTTAGTTGGCAGTTAACAAAAATATAAATGTTTATAAGTACTTACCGAGTTTTGTTTTTTCAACACTATTTAACTCCTAAAAATTTGAATATAAACTTGTACACACTTCCCTCCATGCTTCTGTTTTAAAAAATTTGTCTTTGAATTGTGATATAGTTTTGTCCCAAAGGACGGGACGTTCGTAAATTAAAGATATCAGGTGGTCGACATCGTACTGCGCCATATCGCTTAAAAAACACGTGCAGGTCGTTCAAAGTATGGACACCGACTAAACGGCAAAGCGTTGTCGCATCGCAGATTTGTACGCTGCGGCAGCGCATCGGAAATTTCCACGATGCGTTGTGCGGCGTCGTTGATTTTTGCGATGCGACGCCGCAACGCACTGTTGTGGCCTGGCCCTTTGGTACTACTCGCAGATTTATATCATTACAGTTATCAAACAAACATCTTCTAGACGTGTTAGCAGCTCGGTAAAAACCTGTAACTTCGATTGTAGTGTTCAGATTGAGAGTAGGTACATTTTGAGGCTGATGAGCTCGGTTGACAGCGGACTCAATCCTTTGCCAGCATGCATGGCATACAGATCTTGAACCATCAAAGGTCACCTGCAAAAGAAAAGGGAGGCACCTAAGAAAATGATTGTGAACGAACAATGTACAGTACCCGAAAGGTCTGGAATGCAGCCTAGCCGAAGTATGAGCTGGCACGGCGAGTGCGCACCCCCGGCCCCACTAGATTAGACTCGTGCGGGGGCACGTGCTAGGGCTGATGGCGGATGAGATAGCGGGGAACAAGAGCATCCTGTCGCGTACTTTTCTTAAGGTGTCTTTAAAGTATGTACAACCCGTGCGCGATTAGTTGAGACTCGCGTGGAATGCGACTCACCCGCCTGCTTCCCCTTTCACTTCCCTCGAGCACCCACGTTTTATTGCACTCAATACAGATGCGTGTCTGTGACGTCATCGCGCTCAGGTCTCAACTTATCGCGCACGGGTTGTATAATATGACAGTTATAAAACTATCTATCTAAACAAAATAAATCAATCTGATTACAATAAAAAATAATGCATACCTCTTGTGGTGGTGTAATAGTCCTAAAAAGATGTTCGACGAATTCTCGATTCGTTTGTAATATTAGTCCAGTTAAGACGTGTCGTCGTCGACGTAACACAGAGCGGTTACATACCACACACCGATTAACACTAACACCTGACATTTTTAGTAGCTACGACAGCGGTTCACAAACAAATCACCAGAGTAATATATCAGAGTCCGAGTAACAAAGCAAAGGTCGACGTAAATAAATCATAAATAACTTAAGCGCACAGATCACAACGAAGCTATAGCCAGCGATGGACTGCAATAGGTTACAGTAGGCGCGGCATGGTGTCGATAGTCTGTCTCTGTCTAATACATGTGTGTGAGTGAAACAGTAGTATAATAAAATAACGGGTATGATTTTGATGGTCAGGGATATGCGCGCGCGGCGGCAGGCGGCGCGCGTTATTTTTTCGACAAGAAAGACTATAGAATAGTGTACGTATTGGTCGATCTTGTGATCATGTTTTAATATGTATTTCTATAATTATGGTTTTATTAGTATTACGAATAGTTTTCTTACTTTCAAATAAGTTTAGTTATTTCATTTTATTTTAGCTGATTGACAGCACATAGCGGGAAAAAAATTGCATACAATTGTTGTATTTTTTAAGCTTAAAAAACCGACATATAAATTATTTCTGTTGGTTCTGGGTTAATTTTGCCCAATCTCTTTTGGCCAAATAAACTAAAAACAATTCAGAATAAGCTCCTCTGAAGCAGCGTATATTGAATGGATTGTGAAGTTACTTTTTGACAGTTATCAATACATACATACATATATCAATGAACTGCAATACATATATCAAGAAATGTCAAACGAACGTTCGTTATAGGGTATTGCTAGGCAGAAGTTGGCTAGGGTGTCACGTGACCGCTGACTGGATAGGCCGTGCTTAATTCCAGTTCCAATTCAGATATCCGTCTCAAAGCCAGTTCGTGGGTGTCACTACGTTGCTTGAAATTTGACACTAGTTGACGGAGGAGCTGATGCTGGTCAAGTATGTCCATATGCTGTGTATGTAGTTCGGCCAACTGGTTCTGAAGCTCAGTGTTCTTTCTATTATTAAAGGAGCTGGTTCGCGCCACTCAGCAGTGTTCGTCCCAGAGCCGGTGGCCTTGGGACTGTATTTTGCTAGTATTGCGGTATCATCGTCATCAGAGTCAATACAGTTGGAGGAGTCTGCCCGGACGTTTGAACGCACAACAGTTATCTCCTCACCGTCATAGTTGTCGTCTATTAAGATAAGATAAAATAACATTTATTTCAGATATTCCATATTACAACACATACATTTTATAACAAATTGACATCAAAACAAAACAAAACAACACAAACAATAAAAAAAAAAAAAGCAGTTAACACAGTAGGACCGGGAGGAACTCTCCACTGCTCACAGTTCAGTATGCACACGTATCCAATGACGCAGCAATGGAGAGTCCCACCTGTCCGCGAATACGCTTATTATACTGTTGCTACTGGATCTAACACGATTCAGCAGCGACGCACACTGCTTCCTTATAATAGCATGAAAACCATCAGTGTGCGCTTCTGCGAACATAGTTGAAGCACTGCAGAATCGTGGTAGCCCCAGCAGCACCCTAAACGCGTTGTTGTATTGAACACGTAGGGCGCTGTACGACCCAAGTGTGTAGTTAACCCACAGGCTGCACGTGTACAGTGTTTGGCAGTAAGACTTAAAAAGAGTCACCTTCACTTGATTACTGCTACGCGCAAACCTGCGGGCCAACATATTACACCGGACAGCCAACGCCCTACGTGCCCTCTCCACATCCGCGTTATCCTTTTGGTCCTCGGAAACCCAGTGGCCCAGATACTTGAACTGAGCGACTCTGTTTAGGGGGGTACCAGCTAAGGTGACTGTAGGTACAGTCACGTAATTTTTGCCCCGCCCCTTAAATACCAGGAGTTCACTTTTCTTCGTGTTGTATCTGAGCCCATGGGCCTCCGCATAGGACTCACAAATCCGTACCAGCTTACGCAAACCCCCGATCGATGGACTCAGCAGTACCATATCATCTGCGTAACTAATATTGTTGAGGCAAACGCCGTCTATGTAGCACCCGACACTGGCACTGCTGAGTTCACCGACCAGTCGGTTAATGTACAGATTGAAGAGCTTCGGTGAAGTCAGTCCACCCTGTCTCACCCCGCACTGCAACCTGTACACATCCGAGAAAGAGCCTGCCCATCTGACACTATTTCTCTGGTTGTTGTACCAATATCTAAAAATAGATGTAACTTCCGGACTGCAATCTGTCTCACCTTCGAGCTTGTGCCATAGTTTGTCATATGACACCAGGTCGAAGGCTTTTGAGAGATCGAGAAAGCATGCAAAAATGGGTGTTTTCCGATCACTATAATATTGAACAGTCTGCTTAAGACACATGATAGCACATTCCGTTGACAAACCAGATCGAAATCCAAATTGTGCGTCATGGAGCTTAATATGCCTGCCTAGTTGGTGGTCAAGGAGACTGTCCAATACTTTCGCAATAACCGTGGCCAGTGAAATCGGTCTATAATTTAATAAATCCGAAGTATCACCGGTTTTATTCTTAGGAATTGGCACAACAACAGTATACATTAGTTTATCAGGTAGGTACGAATGGCTAACGCACAGATTAAAAAACATGGCCAACACCCTTGGCAAGTGAACTCCTGCATTCTGCAAGTGCTCGATGCTGAGGCCGTCGTGACCAGGAGATTTACCTCTTCTCATATTCCTAATAATGCCTGCCACATCCTTGGCTGAAAACCTGACTTTAAGATCTTCGACGGCTGACTCAACATCAAGCTTCTGCGGTGCCGCATCCAAAAGCGAGTCAACTCTAAAAAACTGTTGGAAACGATTGGCAATTTCCCGTGGTTCATGCCACGCTATTGCTTCTTCGTCTACGTCATGTATCCCCCACTGGACATCGAGTCTCACATTACTGTCAGTTAGTTTTAGCTTCTTATAGGGCGGCTCTGTAAGTACTTCTTTACGAAGCGACGGTTTCATCTTTTCCGGCTCATTAATGACACTCGCCAATAGGTGTTCAGCCAGCGCTTGCTCATCAGGTGTCGGTGCGGTCGTAAAGACGTGCCTTACTAGGAATGAGTGGACGTCCTCATTAACTCTTTTGCTAGCGTGTAGAGCTGCGATCATTGACATCGAGAGCCTCTTCGTTAGTAGAAGAGCCATTAGGTGGCGGACCATGGTTGATAGATTAGCATTGCATAGCATGATGTGCCTTAAGTCCACCGCAAAAATGCGGGTCAAATCGTCGCTGGCAGAGGCCAGATCAATCCTTCTCTCGTGCATCCATGAGTCGTAGATCTGAGACTCTGCGCGCCAAGTATAACCTTTCAGCACTCTAGCGTGCAGTTTAAGGACGCTGAGGAGGCTGTGGGCCTGGCGCTCTGTCATTTTATAGGAGATGAAACGCGAGTTTTCGTTGATACGTACTTCGACGCACACTGTCTTTCCCGCCGATGGAGAAGTCAGGAAGGAGTGCTTTCCAATTGTGCGCAGAGCCTCGGGTTGCAGATATTTGGAAGTGGATGCTATCCCTCCCTTCTCGCTGCATGAGCCGAAGTGCAATCGCACCAGTCCGGTATTGAACTTCAGATATTCACTGAAACTGTCCCCGCGGTGGAACTTGTACTCGAATGCAGTTTCGTTACGAGTATGCATTAGCGTTTTTATCATACAATCGTCGCATGTCGAAGATACAATCCAGGCGTAAATAGTGACGGCGCTCGAATGAATACACAGAACGTCGTCCTCCTGCATAGCGCGAGCTAGCCAACTAGTGGCAAAAAGCAAGGTTTTAAGTGAGAGACCTTTGGTCTCGCGAGAGCGTATTCTTATCGTAATTACACCTACAAGCCACTGCCCCAAGGTCGTTGGAACTAGTAAGCTTCCCTTGAGTGGATGAAATAGCTGCTCGTGCTTAGTGAAAAGTGCAGAGGAGTTTATGATTTCTTCGATTCGTCCGAGTGTTGGGGAGAAGCGCGGAAGCCATCTCTCCCTTACTGGGGTTAGGTTGCTCATTTTCTGGAGCAGACCGCCAACTAACAAACTTTCGTTGTAATAACGGTCCACTTCTTCGTTAGTCAAGCATTGCAAAATTGCATCGAGTATGCTTGGCGTTTCGAGTCGTCTTCCAAGCGCCACGCCATTTTGAAAAACTATCGTTGGATACGACGTGCATTTTCCTCTCCTTCGTATAGCTGCGAAACTGTCCTATGAATTCTATCTCTTCGGATGGTCCGTTCAACTCAAAAAGCACGTGCCCAATAGAGGCCTCGTCGGTAAGCTCGAAGAAGCCGTTCCATGGGGTTGATCTTAGCGGTCGAAGGTATTTGCGAGCTTTCGCTATGCGTCTCTCGCTGATGTCGAGTGAAGACAGATTTCGTGCGGTCATTTTTGTTACCGAGGTCTTTCTCGCTT
This sequence comes from Lithophane socia, assembly GCA_947522985.1. Lineage (NCBI taxonomy): Eukaryota > Metazoa > Arthropoda > Insecta > Lepidoptera > Noctuidae > Lithophane > Lithophane socia. Next base: position 2,671,051 of record OX383272.1, read on the forward strand.
CGAGTGCGCGCGCCTTCAATGATTGGGACATCGTAGGTATCGTCCCTGACGAACGAATGAGAAAGGCAGTCGAACTATCGCCGTTCTCGTGCCACAAAGCTAAGTAAGAAAAAATTTTACTTAATATATAGATTACGTAAGAAAAAATATATAGATTAAGTAAGAAAAAATTTTACTTAATATATAGATAGATTAATATAATATAGTACTTCCACCTCGCTAACTTTGCCTGTGCTGTAGCAGCTGATTGCACTGGTTTTTACTAGATTCCAGCTCTTTCAATGTAGCCTTCAGTTTTTCCTCCAAGGATGCAGCTCTACGGGTCAACATATTGACAAGCCAACCCTAGAGGCACCCTGGAATGAGAGAAGAGAAAGCTAAGTGAGTAAAAGGAATAAGAGAGAGAGATAAGATGTGGATAATAAGTACTAGGATGAATGGACTATTAGGAGATCAAATTATTTAGAATTGAAACAAAACAAAGGAATAAAAGTCATGAAGAGTGTGTAATCTCAATTATGGGATGATAATGTCGTTATTCACTGATATGTCATAATTGAGATACTTTAAATTTTAGTCTTGAAAGTAAGAATGATTAACATAATAGGTAATTTATTTTCATTTAAAGTTTGATAATAGGATAGATAATGAATAATTAAGCTGTTTCATTAATGATTTAATAACTAAGTACATTACATTGAAAATAAAATTAACTGGACATTTTCAAAATACTATTAATAACGTATTATTCATATTTATTTGATAAATTAAATATTAAGTACTTACATAAAAAGTTTAAATTATGATTATTCAATAAACAATTCCGCATGGCTCTTCCTTGGTTTACTTCACTTGGGCTACCCACAATCGCAGTGGGTGTGATCTTGCATGGTTGGTTATATCATCCCCATCGTCATGTCAGCAGGAAGTGATTGTGCTGATGGTAAGCCAGCTTTCAAAGCTATGTTGTGTAACACACAATATACCATTGTAATATTGATAGCAACATGAATATGGTAGTGAAAAACCCTGTCTCTAAGCAAACATCTCCACCGCGCTTTGAGTAATCCAAAACAGCGCTCAATGCAGTTACGGGGTTGCACATGCTTTTGAGTGTATCGTTCTTCAATAGAACCTTGAACTGCATTGAGGATAGGTATCGTACCAAGGGCGTTGTGGTTATACAGATTCACCTGAAACATAAGTTTCTGTAGACACAATTCAGGAAAACTCCTATAGATTCGATCTTTTTACTATTATAAATCAAGTGCACGCATATTATGATTCAACTCTACTAGAAGACCATATAATATGTGAATCATGTGTAGCACCAAACTTTGCATTCACATTTAAAATTAAAAGAGAAGACCTTATAATAAATCATGTGTAGCTTTACCAAACTTTGCATTTACATTTAAAATTAAAAGATTACCATCACAAATCTATAATAAACTATTATTAAAAAGTGATTTATCAAGCTTTAACATGTGTATGGCTATAAATAAATATAATACCTTAAAGAAAGTATGGCCTTCAACCTCTGCATATACCTCACATAAGCGATCAACAGAGCAAGAATTTACTGGGGTCACATAAACTAGGTCCTTGGTATGACACCAGACGTAAAAGTCTAGCGGCGTCAGATCAGGGTCTTCGTGCAGGCTATGAAATCGGGCCACCGCACCCTATCCATCGGTTTGGATAGTTAGTTTTCATCCAGCAATTGTCGAATTATGATTCGGAAGTGGGCTGGACACACATAAATCATGTTTGCTCTTCTTTCTTCCGATACATCCGTGAGCAGTGCTGTTAAATGATTTCTTAGGTTCCCCATGTAGTGTTCGGGGTTAAAAATGTGGGCCAATTAATTAGTCGTCTATAATACCCATCCAAACATTACGCGTTTACTTCTTCGTTTTAATACCGTTGACTTGGCTAAATATCCTTTCACAGGCAGCATTTGAGTGGGGTAACAATAAAATATTTACTTTTTTTTTAATTCACTGGCGTAACTAATGGCTCAACGGATCTGCGATTAGCGAGCAAACACACACACGAGACAAGTAGCGAGCGCGGTCGACTCCCGCAGCTTGTGGCTCGGACGCGGCCACTCAAATGCTCGGTGTGCGCCGATGCTATACAAAACGTATGGAGAAACGCGTCCGCAACTTGTGGCGGCCACTAGTCGTTCTAATGTGGTCGCCACTAGTGGCTCAATGTGCGGGGGCTCTTAATGGATCGGACAGGGTTTTTGTTACATACTGTGTGTAAATGTCATACTGTACATTTATTTCCTATTCACCCGTATAAGCCTCGATCCCGTGGAAATATCGGGATAAAAAGTATCCTGTGTCCTATTCCAGGTCATGGTCTACCATCTAAATCCGTTCAGCCGTTTTAGCGTGAAAGGGTAACAAACAAATAAACAACAAATAAATAAACTCACTTTCGCATTTATAAAGGTGCGATTCCACCAAAATAGTGTGCAGCACATTTGCTTGCAAACATTTTGTGCAAAACTCCAACAGTGCAGGTACTAAGCTGGTGTCGCATTTGGCTTCCGTCTCCACTGGTAAGGCTGTGCGTAACTTTTGTAAGCGCACAGTTCAGCACACTTGTGCGCGAACATGTTCACTGAGCAGAGTTTCTGCCGAGACAGTTCAGTAGTTAATATGAACGGGCAGGAAAACGTAGTGCTTTGTGCTGCAGCATGTGTTTTACTATGTAGTCTCCTTAAAAAGAAACGAAGGAAGAAACCGCGATGTTGGGTGAGGCCGTTACTACAGCGACGGAATGAAGAAACGAATAAATTTCTAGAAGAAATAAAAATAGATCCATTGAGTGGATTTAAAAACTTCACACGTATATCTTGCGAAGATTTTGAGTTGCTGGTTAATGTAACTAGTCCTTTTATTGCTAAGCAAGATACCAACTACAGAAAATGTGTCCCTGTTTCAATAAGGCTTGCAATCACCTTAAGATATCTTGCTACTGGAGATTCTTTTGCAAGTTTAATGTTCTTATTTAAAGTTTCAAAAGAGCTTATTGCTCGGATTGTACCTGAGACTTGTAAGGCGTTGATAAGCGTGTTGAAAGAAAATTAGTCCGGTCAATTTAGACATTCGAAGTTACCTAAATTCCCACCAAGCTGAAAATCGGTACGATTGTTTAAAGTATCATTAAAAACAAAATTTGAAAGTTCCCCATCTTTCCCCTGTAAGGAAAAAAAAATATTCAAGGTCAAAGGTAAAAAAAATGAGTTTTTCACGATTTTCAGCAAAACGGTAAGTCTTATCATAAAAATATTTCAAGTAAAATTGTAGATCATATAATTACCTACAAAAAATTAATTAGTTTTTTTTTTCTACGAGCCACCGTTTTTGAGATATAACGATTCAAAAAGTTGTAAGGTCGTAATCGTCATAATATGCACACGTTTCCTCGCCACCTATGAGGTAGTGTACTTAGCGCGTTTTTTTTTTGTGGTTTCCCCAGTAGGCCTATTCCACGGGTCAGTTTTGATCCTGTTTAATTTGAAACGATTGAAAAATAATGGATATTAGCAGAGATTGAAAAGATAAAAGCAATTTAAGTTAAAAAAAAAAGTAGTGAAATTTAATCGTCCGAGTCGTAACTTTCAAAATCTTCTTCTTGTTCTTCTTCTTGATCTTCTTGTTCTTGTTCATCTTGTTCTTGTTCTTCTTGTTCTTGTTCTTCTTCATCCTCATCCTGAGTGCATGTAAACTGCGTTAATAGCGATGTATCGCATGTTGCCTCGTTGGAATCAAACGGATCCTCTACTGTTGGTGATTCATTATTAGAGCACAACCGGCCTTGACAATGTGTACATGCCGGAGAACAGAAGTCCGACTTTTTTGCAACCACATTTAGCACTGCATCCCTTTTTGCAGTTGCAAAAAATCGAGTTCAGCAGTTTTTCCGGCGCAGGTGGAAGTAAAGTGTGCACTGGTTCTAATAAATTGTTGACCAACTTCCAACCCCAGTCTATAGGGTCTAGCAGATAACCAAGCCACACTTGAACTTGGTAATATACCCTAAAAAGATGTTGATGAGCAGCAACTGAGGTTGGAGGAAGACAAGCTAATTGTACTTGTTTTTTACTTTTGGTGTTTTTAACGAAACATGCATATCTATACTTATCTAAGCAGGTAGTTTTTTTAGGAGCTCCGTACATAGAAAGAAGAAAGCGAATGCCGTTAGTAATAATTTCTTGTCGAGTAGAATTACTATTTTTAAAAACTTCAGCACATTCAATTAAATTTTGTTTCTTAAATAGTTTGAAGACTGTTATTTTACCCCTCCTGTAAAATGCAGATGTCGTATCACAGCCAGTTATTGCGTGTAAAAATAGTACATGATTTTGACACTTTACGTTAAAAATTCGAGTAATTATGGAATATGAGTACCGTCGTGGCAGCAACGCGGCACAAGCGGCACGCAACATCAACGACGTTTACGGAGCTAACACTACAAACCAACGCACCACCTGTTATTGGTTTGCTCGCTTCCGTTCTGGAAATTTCGACCTGAAAAATGAACCTCGCAGTCGTCCGAAGACTTTGGTCGACAATGACGAATTAAAGGCGATTGTGGATTTGAAAGTGGTTCATTAATTTAAAAAAGCGACCATCATTTAAATGTCAATAAGTTTTTAGAGGATCAGCACTAAGTCACTGGACTGCACATCTCAATCTTAATATACAGTCGCCTACAAAAGTGTTACCTCTTCAAAAACTCCTGGGTACTCATGCATATTATGACGATTACAACTTTTACAACTTTTTGAATCGTTATATCTCAAAAACGGTGGCTCGTAGAAAAAAAAGTATTACTTAATTTAAGTAGATAATTTTATGATCTAGAATTTTTGTCAAATCAAATCAAATCAAATCAAATCAAATCATTTATTCCTTTGCAAACATGGGTTATGTACATAGGTGTTGTCATAAAGTAAGTTCTCCATGTTTTGCCGTCAAGTGGGCATGCAAATCTTATACAATTAAATATTATTTTAAATTAACATTAGAAATATTAATAAATTCATTTTAAAAATTTTACAAATTAAAGTCAAATCGTTTAAATTACAATAGAATAGAAAATGTCATAATAAATTTTATATCAAATGTCATTGGCTACAATAATAACTATGTCAATGTATACAATATAAGCATGTCAATTTAAAGTAAATATATTTATACTAATCTATTCTATCCTCTAAAAACTCATTGATAGAGTAGTAAGCCTTTCCAATCAATATTTTTTTGAGTTGCGATTTAAAAATGGTTTATGTTGGTCATGCTTTTTAAAGTTTTTGGTAGTTTATTGTAAGTCTTTGGACCCATGCCGAGACAACTCTTTGAGAAAAGTGCAGTATTGTGTTGTTTTGATTTTAGTGTGCTTTGGTGACGTCTAGTATTAAGTTTTTCAAATTTTGACAGATTCTCCTTAACAAATATTGAAATTTCATAAATATAGAGGGATGGAAGCGTAAGTATTTTTAAACTAACTGTCTGAGATATTTTTATGATAAAACTTACCGTTTTGCTGAAAATCGAAAACTCATTTTTTTTACCTTTGACCTTGAATATTTTTTTTTCCTTACAGGGGAAAGATGGGGAACTTTCAAATTTTGTTTTTAATGATATTTCAAACAATCGTACCGATTTTCAGCTTGGTGGGAATTTAGGTAACTTTACTCTTATTTTTTGGTCTAATTTGACCGGACTAATTATTAAGGTAAGAAAATAAAAATAATATACCATTTTATTTTAGTCACTTTTATTGCATTACATTTCATGCCAAGATATTGTTTCGCCATCATTCTGACGTAAAAGATCTGAATAATCATTATCGCGGACCTGAAAACTTGAAGCCGGTCCTTGACTCTGACAATTTGACGAATCTGAATACGGTGAAGGCATTGGAGTTGTAACATATTTTCCAGTACCAATAATAGCGTCATACAATAAATTATCTATATCCCTTTGTACTAAAATCTTGGTTCGCTCATCTCTAATTTTCCTTAATTTCGTTGCGACGGCTGCAGCAAAAATGTCTTCGTCATCAGGTTTTTTTGCTTTCATCTGCTTGTTTACGTTATTCATAATGGACAAAGCTTGGGCGATTCTCGGGTCTTCATCGGCAATACGGCGTTTAAGCGAGTTCTTCGGAGCCTTAAACTTTTCGACTGCCCTTTCATGAAGAGACTCTTGATCTTCATTTACTGTGTCATTCTGGATAATAATATCTTGTGATACCTGAAATAGTAATAAAATTTCCTTTTTCAGATGCCTAACACTTTAGAAGAATGGATGATCTTAGAGCGCCAATTTGACCATCTTTGGAATTTCTCTCATTGCATTGGGGCTATGGATGGCAAACACGTTGTTATTCAAGCTCCAAGTAATACTGGAAGCGACTTTTTCAATTACAAAGGTGATTTCAGCATTGTGCTTTTAGCACTGGTTGATGCAAATTATAAGTTTACGTACGTAGATGTCGGTTGTAAAGGAAGAATATCGGATGGTGGTGTTTTCAAAAATACTGGTTTCTATGCTAATCTTCAGCAAGGAAAATTAAATTTGCCTGAACCTTACCCGTTACCCGGAAGGAACAAACCAATTCCACTTGTCATTGTGGCAGATGATGCTTTTGCGTTAGATATAAATTTAATGAAACCATATCCCGGTCAACATGACAAAAGATCAAAAGAATATTTAATTATCGGTTGAGCAGAGCGAGACGTATTGTGGAAAACGTATTCGGCATTATGTCCGGTGTATTTCGCGTACTCAGGAAACCTATTCTGTTAGCTCCGGAAAAGACACAATTGATAACACTGACATGTTGTTACTTGCATAATTTTTTGATAACACAAAAATCGTCTTCACAACTTTATACTTCTGCTGGCTGTTTTGATACTGAGAACCAAATTACTCATTGCACTATCGATGGAAGTTGGCGGCGTGATGCAGGCATGGCAAACTTACTGCCTTTAAGACATGTTGGAAGAAGACCCCCTGGCGATGCGAAAAACATAAGAGAAGAATTTGCACATTATTTCCAAACTGACATCGGAATGGTGCCATGGCAAGAAACACTGGCGTAAATAGTATAGGTATCTAAGTAATAATATTAGAGGTAAGAAAATAAACATTTAAGACGTACCTACCTGTTCATTTATTTCGTCTTGTGAGTTCAAGCTGACGTTCGGCTCATCCCTTCCATGAAAGAAATTCAAATATGCATAAGCAAACCATTTCGGCTTATATATATCTAAAATCCCAGAACCTGAAGATTTTGAGTCCGCGATTTTCTTCTTTTCTCTTCGGTATTGAGCCAAAATAATCTTCCATTTTCTCATTACCTCAGTCGAGTCACAATTGAAACTTTGCGCCAACTATTGAGTGGCGTCGTGTTTTTTGTTTTTATTTTTATAATCACTGTGACTAGAATCCCATAATACAGGATAAGTTTCAATAGCTTGAATAAAATTAATAATTTTATCATTCGTCCAATCCATATTTAGCTTGGTTAATTAACAATGTACGCGCACAAATCAATGTTTTCACTCCGGTAGCGGAAGCAAGACTGAGTTCGCGCACAACAGGTTTGTACACGTCGACGCGAGTCCACTGCCTGCATGTGTGCGCGCACAAAAGTATACAGATGTGCGCGAACATTTCTAGAATGTTCGCGCACAATTTGTCATTGTTTGCTTTAGTGAGTCGACCAGAATAAACATTTGTGTCGCACAATGTGCATTGCAGTGCCGCACAGTTCTGCACACTGGTGGAATCGCATCTTAATATTAGTTAGGATTCGGATTAAATATGATACCACACTTTGTGAAATTATGTGTACGATACTCCAGAATAATTATAACATTTTGGAACATATCATAAGCTCTCCAAAAGTCTGTGTGTCAATAGAGCTCTCCCGAACATTTTCTTTTTTATCAGTGGCACAAATGCATCAGATGGTCTTTTTACCAAATTTGGATTCGTCAATTTGAACTATTTTTCCAGGCCCTCCGATGAGTGGCCTTTAGCTTTGGTTTTCCAGTTCTGAGACCACTACTGTTTCTCGACAGTAATTGTACCAATCAAACCGTTGGTTTTTCATCATCCTTTGTATTTTTTTGAACTGCTTCATATGTATCATTGTCGCTAAATGCATCTAACAATTCAAAAACAGCGCAGGTAGGTAAACAAGGGTTGTCAAACCATGTTCCAGCTGTTCTACTGTGGTCTTTGGTTCTGCAATTGATTTTGCGTATGATATGATGATGCCTCTTCGCTCAGCAAACCACGCTAGACAGCACTGAAAAGGGCTTTTTTAAAATCACACATTTTTTTAAACCATTTGTTTGACATGACTCCATAAATAGAAGTCTAGAGGCGTAAGATCGGGAGACCATGTTGGCCACGAAACTGGTCCCCCCCGGCCAATCCACGCACAAAAAAAAACGCGAGAAATGTGGAGGAGCGCCGTCATATTGAAACCACATTGAGCGATGGAAATTTAGGTCTATTAAAGCTACTCTTCACTCAAGAAAGACAGGTAGTTTGAACCATTCATTGTGGGCCCAATAATCTGGTCTCCGAGAGGGATACCAGCTCACCACACGTTAACACGCCAACAATGTTGGAACTGGTTACTCGGTTTCATACCCACACGTGTTCGTTGTAGCAGTTGAATTCACCTGTTCTTACAAACGAGCATATATCGGAGAAAAGCACGCGATTCAAGAAACCTTAATTTTCTTCGACTTTTCATAAGATTCAATTACAAAAGTCCATTGTAGGTTCGCAATCAGCGGGCAGAAGGGATTGAGCCCGCCGGTCGTGATAAGGGTGCTGACCATCTCTCTTCAGCACCCTCCAAACCAGCATGTGATTAGCCTATAAATGTCGAGCAACAGAGCGTATGCTGTGCGTGGCGTCGGCGGAAAACATATCCAAAACTTGTTCCTCGATTTCCGCGTTGCGCTCTCGTGGTCTTCACGCATCAGCGTGCTGTGACTCGTGCCCATAAGTACTGCCTGTGGTGAACATACGGTTATGTAGCCGTTGGAACGCACGCTCCGACGGTACTGTGCGCAGCTGCATAATTAGAATTGGCCTTGCCTAAGCACATCAACATATTAAAATACGTGATACGTATTATATTTATTTATTTAAAGGCTTACCAACTAAACACATACACAGCATTAACCGAAAGTCCTTGCCATAATATAGATCTCGCATGTATCTAAATTACAGGAAAGCAAAAAAAAAATTGAAAAATTGATTCTATGACTAATGGTTTAAGAGATATTGTTGTTGGAACATAGGCTTGCGTAGGTAGTGAGTTCATAACCATTTAGTTTTTCTGTAGATATTTACAGTAATCACAGTTCAATGATAAACAAATAACAAGTATTAATTACTATTTATTATTTACAACACACAAGAAATTATAAAAGTAGTTCAAAATGCCCCCCGCCATTTTGAAGGCACGCAGTAGCTCGGATCGCCACCTGCTGTGTTGACCGCCTTAACTGGCTCGTATCACCCTTAATTTCTGCTGCAGCAACGCGAATACGCTCCAGTAGGTCATCCCTGGTGTTGGCTGGCTCAAAATAAACTTTTTGGCTTCATCCAACCCCAAAGATAAAAGTCTAGTGGCGTTATGTCTGGTGAACGCGGTGGCCAGGCTACGGGACCAACGCGACCAATCCACTGTGAATGATGTTGGTCTAGGTGACTTCTAACTGCTCGGGCAAAGTGTGGTGGAGCTGCGTCTAACTGTAGCCACATGCGTCAGCGATATGACAGTGGCAATTCTGATAACGCTTCCCAAAATTAATTATTCAAAAATTCTAAAAATCTTGGGCCATTTAAATTTCTTGGGAGTTCAATAGGACCAATTAATTGATCATCAATCAAAGCTGCCCACACATTTACGCAAAACTCATGCTGGAACGTTAAAGGTCTAACAGTATGTGGATTTTCAGCCAGCCACAAGTGTAGATTTCGATAATTTGTAATTCCTCTTCTTGTGAATGTCGCTTCATCTGTCCACATTATACGTTTTAAAAATGCAGGTGTTCGTCACATATTTTGTGTTACCCATACACGCCGCATATTTTGTGTTATAAGACCTAACCTACTGTACTCATGTTTTACAAAATAAATATTACTTACTTACTTACTTACTTACTTACATACACAGAATACTGACCGTACAGTGTAGTCTGGTTCTCTAATATCCTGCACACGCCTAAAATGATAAGGATGTAGAGGTCTTTCTTCAATATCTTCCAGACTGTCCATCGTATGTGGATTTTCAGCCAGCCACAAGTGTAGATTTCGATAATTTGTAATTCCTCTTCTTGTGAATGACGCTTCATCTGTCCACATTATGCGTTTTAAAAATGCAGGTGTTCGCCGCATATTTTGTGTTACCCATACACAGAATACTGATCGTGCAGTGTAGTCTGGTTCTCTAATATCCTGCACACGCCTAAAATGATAAGGATGTAGGCCTTCTTTCTTCAAAATCTTACAGACTGTCCATCGTGATATTCTTAAACGCGATGAAGTACGACGGACACTTAGACTTGGATCTCTTATGATTAAATTCAGCACCGCTTCTTCACTATGCACAGATACAGGTTGATTACGTTCAACTTGAGCCCTCCTTATACCATATTCAGCTAATCTAGCGTGAATTGCACTGAATGTCTGGTGATTCGGTATTGGTCGATTCGGATATCGCCTTTGATACTCCCGCACAGCAGCTCTTGAATTTCCATGGCAAAATCCGTACAAAAAATGCATATCAGCAATGTGTCCACTAGAATGTTCACGAGCACGACTTCCCATAACGAATTATTAGAACGTCACGTCACACGAAAATACGCACAGGAGCAAATTAGGTGTAGCCTCAATAACTAGAAGAAAAGGACTCATAAAAAAAAACTAGTTTTATTTGATGAATACTTCTTTTGTTTTCGCGTCGTCCCCCGAAATGTGTATTTTGTGCCATTCTCACTTCAATAATACGCAGAAAACCTTTTTTTATCTGCTTCCCCATGGAATGCGGCGCTCATTCATATCGCACGTACGGAAGTGCTGCGTTCAAGCAACAATCACCCGGTTTCTGATTTGAGAAAAGTAGCAAATCTCAACTGATTATTCTCAAATACATAAGTATGCGCTTTTAAAATCGAATTTCGTTAAACCATATTCAACTGATCATTTACTTAAGTATTCCTGATCAATGCAAACACGTTCCAGTCTTGATTAGAGTTAAAAAAATCTTAATTCAGAAACGAAAATTCGATTTCAAAAGCGCATACTTATGTATTTGAGAATAATCCGTTGAGATTTGCTACTTTTCTCAAATCAGAAACCGGGGGTAAATCTCTTAAACTAATTGTCATATAATCAATTTTTTGGTATCATTATTTAGGTGAACTAAACATCTGTTAGACGAGTAGATAAAAAAAGCTAGTTCCCCGGGGTGAATTTTGTAATAACCTTGATTAACAAAAAAAAAAAGAAATCATTTTTAACCTAAAATTGATCTTTTAGCATTTATTTCAATATGATGCAGCATGTTTTGGTATTATTTGAGTTATTTAACCCATTGTTAATACTTTTCCGTTGCTAAACGTATTTTTTTTATGACAATTGGGCTTTAAATTTTAAAGTTATTGTACTTTTAGTATGCACGCTCCATAAAAGGCGATCAAAACACCAAAATGGCTGCCACTCACTCGCTGCCAAAATGGTTTCGCACCCTTTGTTTTAGTGTAATGTTCTCGAGTCCGTACAAAAATTATTTCACTACAAAAATTATAAAGCTCTTGCCTGTGAGGACATTGTTGACTTTGCACCAATTCATTGTGGAGAACACAACTCTTTAATGGAGCAAATAATTATATAACTTTTTTTTTTTACATTTAATAAAATTTAAGTCAACGTGAACTGTTATAATGAGCATTATATAAGGTGCTATCAAAAAAACTGCCACGGCTTTAATGGGATGTAGTATTGTGTTTAAAGATTACAATAGTGAAGAAATTTCGTACAAATTGATTTAACTGTGCCGGGGGCACAGTTAAATCAATTTGAGAAAATAAAGTAGTTAAATAAACATTGTCTCTACTCTGCATAACGTGGTTCACAAATTATGCGCGATGTGTGCTATCTCTTTCCATCTGTTCTGTGAATGAAAACTGAAATCAGCTGACTAGTTCGTCACTATCTAGTCTACTTGGTACGCAATAATACGCAGGCAAACAAGTGTTTTAAAAGTAAACTTCCCATCACACTTAAAACAGGCTTTGGACTGTCAAGTTAGTGTAAGAATCGCAATTTTTTTCTTAATATTTTTAAACAATAGGTACTTAGATTAAATAACGATTAATTGTAACTTGGCGTGTTTAAAAGTTAATCACCTTATTTATAACAATTGCACCGTATTTACACACTCCCTACCTACTTATCTACAAAACTGTTGCACAAGTCCACCTTCGCGTTGCACACAAATGTAGGCACGCTTACGGACATGTCTCTTCACTTTATTTAATGTGTCCGTTTCACTTTTTGCTTGCCTAAATGCGCGATTGATGCGCCTTTTTAGTTCTTCCACACTTCTAATGTCATGTCCGGTTTGGCCGTACACAAGGTCCTTTACACGACCCCACAAAAAAAAGTCTAGAGGGGTTAAATCGGGCGAGCGACGAGGCCACGGCACTGGCCCTCCTCGGCCTATCCAACTTTCACCGCCGTACCACACACGATTTAAAAATTCCCGTACGCTGATGGCGAAATGAGGTGGTGCTCCATCATGTTGAAAGTGCAGCCCTCTTATCTGTTCAAGAGGAATACGTTCCAACATTCTTCTCACACGGGTTCGTAGTAAGCGCAGATACTTGTCTCCGTTCAGTCTGCCCAAGAACACTGGTCCTAGAATTCTGTTGCCGAGTATCCCGGCCCACACATTAACACTGAACCGAGTCTGAAAGAGGTCAGGCCGCACAACACGAGGATTCGCCTCAGTCCAATAATGCGCATTGTGTATGTTGAACATACCAACCCGTGTGAATGTGGACTCGTCAGTCCACAGAATGTTGCGGCGTTTTTCTCGAATCCAATTACAAAACGCAAGGTGAGCCGCGTAGTCATGTGGATGCAATTCTTGTACTCTTGTGAAGTGGTAAGGATCGAGCCCTTCCCGATTTAAAAGTCGCCACACGTAGTTGTCGCTCACGTCGAAGACTCGAGCAGCATCCCTGGTGCTCGCAAGAGGATGACGCCGGAAGAAGACCAACACTTCTTCTTCGAGTTCGGCAGAATATGGAGGCCTGCCTGCGTCAACCGGAGGCGGGTCAAAGCCGCCGTGTTCTCTAAATCTGTACACTGCATCCAGAATGGTATGATGACTCACTCGCACACCAAACCTCTGCTGGTATAAGCTTACTGCATGCGCAGTTATGGAGTTACACTCGCGGTAGCACAATACCATTTCAAGATATTCTTGATTGGAATACCGTCCTCTGGGTGGCATTTTTAAAAGAAAGCGCGCGCGATTTTCCCGACGCTGACCGCTAAAACTAACTTCCGAGCGGGCGGGCGGGGCGGTCGGCTAGCGCGTGGGACGAACGGGGTAGTGCGGGTCAGGGTGGGGGCGCGCGGGGCTGCGCTTTGACGAGCGAGTGGCCGGCGCGGCGCGCAGCGGCATTGTTTGATAAGAATGGCAACAGTGTATGAACTGCGCCGGCGTTTTGCGAATTGAATTGCGCGGTTCGACAACAGCTTATTAAGTCTACGGGATGGTCTTATGCCAATAAATCAATACCAATTTTTTGTATGAAAAAGAATATGACAAATGATCAATAATTTATCTTTACTATTGTAATCTATAAACACAATACTGTCTCCCATTGCAGCCGTGGCCGATATTTTTATAGCACCTTATACAACGTGCCGCTACAATGGCGACATTAATTTAACACACGGGTAGGGCTAGTGGCCAGTTACCATAAAAATTATAATAAAATAAAATAATTCGTAAATTGAAAAAAAATAATTTTCAAACAAACTAAATAATAAAAACATAACCAAAATTGAGATCACTCTTTGTAAAAGATTCATTCATGTAGGTACCTACCAGCTGGCTTACGTTCCATCGGTCAAGATCCTTTGTCGGCATAATTTCTAGGAAATTGCGCGGCTTTCCTTTTATTCGCCTACATATGATCCGTGACCCCGGCAACGTGAACTCTTCGCTACATTTCTTTAAGTACAGGTTGCTGCAGGATGGTAATTTAGAAAATTGTAAATAAATCAATAAATAATAACATTTAATTAAATTAAAATATTTTCCTAAAACGAATACGCGAAATCGGATACGTGTGTTAAATTAATGTCGTCATGGTAGCGGCACTTTGTATATTGAAAACTTTTTTCAATATGTCTATATTTATTTAAAGTATCCAATGTGATGCATTTTAATTTTACTTGGGCAAAAAAGTAAAAAAAAAAACTTTTTTTGTTAAAAAATTATGGAAATCTTCCGTATTTTTAGAAATTAAATCATTTCGACAAGTTTTTCATTTTTTTTAAATAATCTTTTTTGCTTTGGTTGCTATCCACCCACTACAATATGTTCTGGCCGCGCATTTCTCTACATGAACTCGAGAACGGCTTTCTAGAATTATTTGTGTATTTATTATAATATATAAATGTTCCTCAATAATTTCCATTATTTAATTTGTATTCTCCACATTACAGTTTTGGTTTATTAATGATTTTAGTGAATTTAAACAAATACTGGTGCCGATTCTCTTTTACACCGAACTAAACTAACTAAACTATCACTAAAATTCCTTACTTTTTGACTATGAGAATCTTAGAGCTATTCAGCCAAAAATAATCTCTTTTAATAATTATTTTGACACAACTAAAATCGAATTTGACAATCGCGACTCCACTTGGTACCTACTTGTTTGCCTACGACGTGATTTTTTTTGAGCCGGAGACGCTTGCAATGTCGCCTTCTCGACGTAATTTTATATGGAATTTTTCACTTTTTGGAAGAAAACAAAAAAAAAAAAATACCAACATGTTGAGTATTACGGGTTTGCGGGTTGCAAAGGGGGTCAAAATTGTCATTATTTTTGCGATAGGACACACCGTTTTCGAGATATAAGCAAAAGAAAATAAAAAAAAGATACAGTACCGTTTTGCAACTGAATTCGAGGTGTTGGTTTGAATTTTAGTTCATGACATCTAATTTTATTCCACACATTTTTAATCGTGATTAAAAATAGTCAGAGTTAGTTAGAGGATTTTAGATATAGAACAAAAATGTTGGTTAAAACGTCAAATTCAGAATAGCATTTTCACTAAATTAAAACTCAGTGCCATCTTATTGCTGTCAAACTAAATTATAGTTAAGTTGTGTCACTTTAGTCTATTTTCAGAATAGTCGTTTGACAGGAATAAACTAAATTTTAGTGATTTTTAGTTTAGTCTAGAGAATTTGTGACAAGAGAATCGGCACCATTGTCATCTTTTTCACAATTTGCCTGTAGGGAGTGTGGGGATGTTATATTATTTACTAATAATGTTTTGAATCTAGTTTCGAAAGCTGCAGAGTTGGGCATTACATTATTTACATTATTATAGCCATGAGCTCTTATCGCCCCAAGAAAGTTTTTCAAAGGGTCTTGGTATATTTTATGTAATAGGAACGAATTTATACCTTCTGACTTTAACCTATTTGTGATTAATTTAAAACCTTCTATACTTTTTACCCAACTGGTAAGAGATGGCACAGTTACCTCTTTGTCTTTGTTATTTATATATTTCATCGACATTAAAATCGTAGGTAACGTTTTGTTTCAAATTTTAGATGGGGGGGTGAGTTTGGTGTGACTGCTGATCCGTATATTTTTCCTTCTTCTTTGTGGTAATTTGCAATTAACGACTCCAAGGTTCGACGTAGAACTCTAACCAGGGTAGAAATTCTTTCATCAGAATCACCTGTTCTCATTTTTAAATTACACTGCCAAGCCTAAACTTCCTCTACTTATTTGTGTAAGTCGAGGGTATTCTTGAATATTGATTACTAGTGACTAGAGTATTGATTTTTTTCTTTTGTCAAGCATAAATAACCAATACTCGAAAACATTATCATCCATTTCTTCTACATATTCGAAGTCTAATGTTGGATTAAAAGCAACAAAGGAAAATACATGTTGTACCTGCTGAGCAGTGAATGTTTGGATGCTGTTTTCAGAATTAAAAAGTGTCTCCCATCAATTGCTCATTTAATGTTCTGAGCAAATTCAAGCTAGGCTTGGCACATAATAATTAGACTGTCATTCTGAATTTCGACAGATCATTATTTCGACAGCATCTCAATTTCGAAACACAATAGTTCGACGACTCATTGCTTCGACAGAACACATCTTCGAAGAACACTACTTCGACAGACCATACTTCGACAACACACACTTTCGAAGAACACTACTTCGGCGGATCTCTATTTCGACGGGACGTACCTTCGACATAATACTTAAGTAAAACAATCGCTTACGAGAAAAAAAAAACCATTTAACAACAACAATAAATTTGACTACTAGTCCAAAAAAAAAAAGACAATTTCGCTTTAAATATGAATGATTGGTTTGAATGAAAATGATTTACTGTTACTTATCAATGAAACTTAGACACACACATAGATAGTCTAATGACACGATATCTTAAAAAAAAAACAAATCAAATTGAAATTAATACCCTAGACATAAGGGATATAAAAAAAAAACACGTAGTATACTGCTGCCGTGATTTTGTTGCACATATTAACTAGAAGGTCACCTATCAGCTAAATGATTGTTTTTGGAATCACTTGACTATTACAAAAATTAGTACTTTAAAGCTTAATATTTTGCAAACGGATCCCTGAATCAAAAATAGTTTTCACACACCCACACGACATCCGATAACAAAGGACAGACGAGAAAAAAAAAACATCCCCACTTTACGTGTAGGGAGCAGTACCGAAAAAACAATTATTTAGCATGATTTTATCTTACCACTTTGACGGTGTGTTTTATGTATGTGCGTGCATGGGTACCTACCCATACACGCACAATGGTCCACATTAAGGACTAAGTGCGGAAACCAAACCCCATAACATAGAACATAGGTACTGTAGAGGTTTTATGCGATATGCAACCTCACGTTGGGCTGGCTGACTTAAGCGCAGCCTTAAACTTGCGAACGCTCCAGCAGTCGGTATTTAAATATTGACAGGTGTGTTTTCTTATGTTGTGAGGGGCAGAGCAGCCCGGACCCTCCATATGTATAAACGTGTCTTCTAATTAATAAACCCTTGGAAAACCTCCTCCTCTTTGAAATTACCTCCACCACACACCCTCACATATCTAAGTAACGTCCGTAAGACGTTACATATGGTGGAGGCGCCGGGTACTACTACTCCTTCAGCCATTCTGCAAGTGGTTATAAGATTGTTTGAGGCGAATTCGAGTCCGGGAATGTGAAACGTTCCCGGCGCAACCTGTTGGAACTGATTTCTAACGCTCTTTAATTCGTAAAGTTCATAAATCCTTTCATCGATGTAATACCTGGCCAAATGAAACAAAGCTCCTTGAACCCGTCGCAGCTGTAACCCAGGTTGAATAGCGGTACGTATTCTAGTAGACTGCGAAAAGAGCAGGGAGTTAACTGACAAAGCAAAATTAATAAAATCTTGGCTATTCTGAGGGGTTGCGGTCATCGGGTTGGGCATGTCTCCCGAGCTAGTTGATAGGTGCGCTAACATTGTTGAGTATCTCGGGCCGTGGTACCCATCCATGGGCCTCACGAGTGCCATAGTGACATCGCTTAGGAGCGTGCTGAAAGAGGTGATACTTCCCACTTCGCCATGGAGTCATGGGGACATCGCGCCGATCTTTAATAATTTTTCTTTGAGCTAGCGTAGCATGAATGTGCTCCAGAGGATTTAGGAGGAAATCAACTATGGTCCCTCTTACAAAAGGGGGATGGAGGCACTCAACTTCAGTTGAGGCCGACTTTGCAAACGGGGCATAGCCTTGCAAAGTGTGTTAGATTAACACAATTGGCCCAATCTATGAGTGCAGGTTCCACAGTTTGGTGGTGCCCACTCAGTCAGAGGTGATGCCAACCTCACTTACGGGCCTGGCCTTGTGAGGGGCGTCTGATAGACGCCTATGGTACATTTTTGATTGAGGGCCCACAGTAAATATGAGTGTAGGATTATTTTTATATTTTGTCCCTCTGGAGTGCGAGCATGATGTTGTTTTCATTTAGTGGGCGCATATATCCAGAAGTTTGGTACCCGTGGACTCAGTGGCGTCTATACGGCTGGAAAGTTGTGGATGTTGTGGTCTAGTGGTTCTAAGCCCCATCCGGGCAGATGTGAATTCGTCACATCGTGTTTTGTCCTAGGAGGCTTTGTCATATCTTTTCCGCCAGTTTTGGTATGATGAGGTTTAAGCAGGACGAGGCGTTGTGCTGATATAGGTGCAATATGGCACATGCTAAGCCTACCTTAACTGTCACAAGCCGGGGTGACTTTCGTCCGTCCTGACTTAAGCCTTCTTCTGCAAAAGAAAGACCTCACCACGTATATTCCCTGGCGTTAGGTAATCTCTCTTATAGGCTTAGGTAGGTAGGGACTGACTGTTGGGGCGTTTTGAATAGAAGTCTTGTTTGCTTGTCTGCGCCAATACATCTATTCAATTAAGGGGCGTAGCTGATGTAGAGGTTTTATGCGATATGCAACCTCACGTTGGGCTGGCTGACTTAAGCGCAGCCTTAAACTTGCGAACGCTCCAGCAGTCGGTATTTAAATATTGACAGGTGTGTTTTCTTATGTTGTGAGGGGCAGAGCAGCCCGGACCCTCCATATGTATAAACGTGTCTTCTAATTAATAAACCCTTGGAAAACCTCCTCCTCTTTGAAATTACCTCCACCACACACCCTCACATATCTAAGTAACGTCCGTAAGACGTTACAGTACCCATGCCTATAGGTATTTTATTAGACATGTGAGTAACGTATGCTATTCAGCTTAGGAATGAAATTGTATCCATGTAATTTTTTTATTTCTTTTCAAAGTTTTGAACATGTTCATATTTTTTCTGGTGAGCAAAGTATACCTCCTATGCCAGCTTTCGATTGAATTTTGTGTCGATGGAAATCCACATCCATAAGACATAATTGAAAACTATTTATTTCTGTTTTGATTGAGGTATGTGTCTGTACAGGTTGTTTAATGTAGGCATTGAGGTATGTACCCCACAAGCGGGTTACACGACATTGGTCAAGTCTGATATTTCGTCAAATTGACCTTTGTTTATCATATTACCAATTGTGATGTTATAAAAGCTGCTATTACTTTGTCAGTCGTTAGAATATAGCAGGCTGATTTAATGCAAACCAAGCAATGAGTCGTCGAACTATTGTGTTTCGAAATTGAGATGCTGTCGAAATAATGATCTGTCGAAATTCAGAATGACAGTCAATAATTATGATTGCTAAGTACGGTTGCACGTAATGTGTCAGAAATACCATGCAGTATGGTGGCACTACAATTTAGGGTATACACAATCCGTCTCTCTCGTCGTTTGTACATCCACCTGATGAATAGGGTTCAGTTTAGACTGATTAAATCCAGAAGAATGATCATCATTTTGTGATTCTTTAGGTGTGGAGTTGGTACTACTAGGCAGAGATCTAGTATCATCAATAATGTTCACACAGCGAGCCTCTCTTTGTGTGCGTAACCAACAAGGATGGCACACACGATCAGATATTGTTATCTGAAAATAAAAAGAAAATTGAAATAAGCAAGCTATGCAGTTTCTGGTAAGGAGGCTATTGCTTGGAATTCCCTGGTTGAACAATACGGGACCCAACAGTTGTATAACCCCAACATAGTTGGGAAAAGACTACGTAGATTGTTGATATTAAGTATGTCAAATATTTTATAAATTCTACAGAACTAACTTAACAGAACTTGTTAGGATTTGATTACAGGTTCTAAAGTGTAATGGAATTAAATGTTCATTGGGTACACAATGAGTTTAATAACTAAGTTACTATAACTAAACCTAAGATTTGGATGATTATAAAATGACTCTCATATAACTGTCGGAATCTTCACTTGCTTCTCCTCCAAGAGATATAATTAATTATCGTCGATTTATATCCTCGAGCTGGTCTCTCTCTCAGTAATGGCGCTTAAAAATATTGCATCAGAATCCGATTTTTTTAAGCTTGCAACCTAATTATTAATTAGTACCTAGTACCTACGAGTCTGAGTAGCCATTCTTGCATTTCGCCTTTTAGAGATGCACTTGTTGGCGCCTTTTCACTTTGGGTCGAATGGTAGGGTGCGTTGTCAATGACCACAATCCCATTTGATGGCAGGTTTGGTATACATTTTGCTTGAAGCCATTTAGTAAAAAAAATTGTGCCCATCTCATGGTGATAATCTCCTGTGGTACTTTTTCATTTATATAGAAGAACAATATTCCACCGTTGACCTGGATTTATATTTTTTAATATTTTTAACGCTGCTGTCGTTGCTATTTTGCCAGCACTTGCTCACTGTGTAATGTGAATGAATCCAGGTTTCGCCGAGGTACGTAACCGGTTTTTTGTCAGCGCCTAGGTCATTGTTCTTTTTCTTTCGCCGCAGGTAGCGAGCTCTCCAAGCAGCGATATCGGGTTTTTGTATTAAGAACACACGGGCGTTCTTGCATTTCTTAAATTTGTATCCCAGTTGCTCAGTAATAATTTTTTTAATAAAACAAAACAGTGGTAACAACAAAACTTCATCAAAAAACCTAACAACAACAGTTCATAAATTTAAAATTCAACGGATAGGGAGACGACAACTCGTATGACGCGTGTCGGTTTATTGATAAGGTTTGGTTAAATGTACCACTTTAAAAAACTAAATAAAAAGGTAAGTACTTTACCTCACGTGGAGTAAGCTTGAATTATGTTATGAACAGTATGATTATGGTTGTTCTGGAGATCACGAGTTAACGTGTCTTCGAATTCTTTCCACATAACGGTTACAAAGCAAACACACTCTTTGGGGTGGTTGATACATTGCTCAGAACAAAACTAAACTCAAGATAAAGTGTAGATCCACCCCGCCCCCGCGTATACCGAATACCAAGCAGGAAACGCTGTCGGTAAGCTTTCGTTTTTATTTATAATGCAGGTTAATTAGTTAATAGTAGGAAAGAGAATACGAGTATTGTAACAAGATTGTATCATGAATTCATGATGCTCGTTAGACTTGTTTTGTTTACTTTTTTTTTTTTTAAATAAAACATTTTTATTGATACATTTTATTTTTATTCTGATTCATATTTTCATAATATGTTGTCTAGGAACTGGGCAGCTTGCCCTGCTTAAAAACCAAATTATGGTAATTACATGAGCGCAGCAACCCACTGTTCTTCGTTCCACTATGCAGTTGCAGCAATACTGCTTGATTGCATTTCGTCCCTGACTGTTATTTTAATTTTCAACTAATATATGCACAAAGTATACTTTTCTGCTGATATGCCTACTTTGAATCATCATCAGCCTATAGCAGTCCACTGCTGCACATAGGCCTCTCCAATTGCACGCCATTCAGCTCGATTCTCGGCAACTCTCATCCAGTTGCTACCAGCCATCCTGCGAAGATCGTCGCTCTACCTAGCCTGAGGGCGTTCTTTTTTTTTGAGGGTGGAAAATCATCAAATGAGTTCTCCCGCTCTGGGCGGAGCAGGAGGGCGTGTCAGACTTTTACTGACTAAAAACCACCCGTGTTCCTTCAGTTGCCTGTTGCCAAGGGTCCCGGTATCCCTTTCGGAGTTTCCCGCAAAGCCTGATGGCGTCCTACGTTTTCCGGTTCTCGACTTAGGATGTTCCCCCGCAATAAGCTACAATTTTCGATCAAAGGAAAAAATTTCAGTAGGTTGCAGTTTAGGATTATTTAAAGATATCAATACGACAATTCGCACTTCTGATCTGTAACACAGTTTCCATCACGTCGTTCGTATCCGTACGATTCAGGTCGGCGAGTTCAATATCCATATTCAAGCTAGGGTCACTATAACGATGGGATTGGTGTCGGGAGTCCATAGGCGCGCCGGGGTCAACGTGAGAAGGGGTATCAGTGTCCATTTTCAAAGCCAAAACAATACTTAAAAAATAATCACAGGAAAACAAGCACCAGCAAACACAAGCAGTTTATACTACAATTACAAAAAGACATTCCGTGTTGTTTTTCTTGCAATGGTTGACTACATTTATAAGAATATACATATATGTAGATGTTGGTTGTCAAGGTGGCTTGGTCTAGGGTTTTGCCTTTGAACCAGATGTCAAACGTAGAGGTACATAACATGTTATTAAAACAGCTGCATCACTGGCTTCGGAACCATAAAAAGCTTGTTTGTTCTTTAAGGGCCCAGCAGGTATATTATAAAATAATTATCCTAACCTAACAATACACGCGGCACACACACACAAAATACACAATACACTTTGCGCGTCAATTAATGGTTTTATATGAGCTAAGTGGGCACATTCAACTTTGTTTATAAGTGACATGAGCACTTAAATCACATTTCCGTAAATTAACTTTTATACCTATAAATAACCCTACATTTTGTAAGCCTTTTAATACAGGCTGACTGTCTTGCCATAAGTTCTGCACTTTATTGAACTGAGCCATAATGTCAATTAGATTGTCTTTGTTGTGATTAAGTGCTTGTTCAACACTTATTCGGGAAATATTTTTTTCGACTTCAAAAAAAGGAGGAGGTTATCGGTAGGAGAAACTGACTCATCTTGGGTTCTATTTTTTTTCTATAATGAACTCATTATGAGTGTTTCTGCTAACTGGACACTATTATAAAAAATGTCCATATATATAGAATGGCCGCTATTTAAGTAATTTTTTAAGAGTTTCATTACCACTTTGTCCTCATACCCTTTACCACCAACTTCAATATCGGAGGAACCTTTGTACATGTGGATTCTATGAACCAGTCCTTTAGGGTCGACCAAAACCATTAATTTTATGCCATACTTATGCTTTTTATTTTTAATATATAGTCGGAAAATCACTCGCCCTATAAATCCAAGCATTGATTCATCAATACTCAATTCCCTTTCAGGATAAATTAAATCCTTCATCATATCATTAAAATAATTTAACAGGTAATCAATTTTTGAGTGCTTAATCCTAGATTCGTATGTAGTATTAAAAAAAGGCATCTTAAAAGTAACAGAAATCTGTTTGTCTCTCTGTCTGAAATCTGCCTAGACATTATACTGTTATTTTGTTTGTTGGCTTATTAACAATATTTTGTTTGTTGACCACACGACCACGCCTATTTTCCACTGGCTTCAAGTGAGGTGAATGCTTAGTGGAAATAGTGACCACATCTCTCTTGTCTTTCCATTTACTGACACAAACATCATTTCCATTATATCTATAAATATTTCCACCTTTCAAGTTTCTGGATTTTTTTTTCTATTCGCAAGCAATGTTTCAGGACAGTATGTTTTTTATATGAGTGTTTCTGCTAACTGGACACCCACCAACTTCATTATCGGAGGAACCTTTGTACATGTGGATTCTGTGAACCAGTCCTTTAGGGTCCGCCAAAACATATAATTTTATGCCATACTTATGCTTGTTATTTTTAATATACTGTCGGAAAATCACTCACCCTATAAATCCAACCATTGATTCATCAATACTCAATTCCCTTTATGGATAAATTAAATTCTTGATCATATCATTAAAATAATTTAACAGGTAATCAATTTTTGAGTGCTTAATTCGAGATTCGTATCTAGTATTTAAAAAAAGGCATCTTAAAAGTAACAGAAATCTGTCCCTAGACATACAGGCTGTAAGGGTAAACAGTCTTGTCATTCAAACCATGGGTAGTTGACTTAATTATAAAAATAAATGACCGAACACAACAAAAAAAAAACGTCTATTTCATTAAAAGATTTTAAAAAGTTTCTATCCGACACCGTGCTCTCTAGCGAAACAGCTGACTGACTGGGGGAGGGGTCGCGCTCGCGGCCGGTCAGGTCACATCCCGTACCCCCCGCCCGTGTTGAGACGCAAGTTCGTTGCCCTAGCGCATAGGACAACGAACTTGCGTCTCTTGTGGTAAAATGTAGACTTAAAATAAAGAAAAAAAAAGTTGTAATTTTACATTGATTTTACGTTCTATAAATGAAACCAAACCACTGGTTGCAAGGATAACGGTGTTTACCCTAACACCCTGTATATTTATTTATATGAATTTCAAAACAATAAATCCTTTTTATGTTTGCCAATTTAGTTAAAATAAAATAATAAATAAAAAAGCTTTATTGACACAAAAATATTTTACAAAAATGGTTTTGGTAAACAGTAGGTACAATTCTGCATTTGAACACAATTCGAATGACCACTAACACCTAAACTAGGCCGAGCCTGTGCCTTAGGCGTTAGATCTTTCCCGGGTAACTATCTACAGACGTGTACATTAAGATCCAATTGTATATTGTAAACAACTTTTGCACATTAAACCAATACAATACATAATACTAACTAATATAATAAAATACAGATTAAACTGCGGGTACTCTTACTGCGGGTATAATGTAATATAAATATTATAACTAATTTGTTGACATATTCATTGTACAATTTTTCCAAATACCGTCAACTTAAAAAAAAAACAAATAGTTTGACCACTGAATGTATGAACTTGCGACTTTTTAAAGTTTTTTGTTTTTCTATTCTGATTATGATATTTTACTTAAATTGATTTCATTGTTTTAGGGACATTACTGTTTTAATTATTTATATATTGTTTATTATTTTTATTTTATTTATTTATTCAAAGGTTCCTATTGTGGGTTAATAAGTAAATTTTCAATTTCTAGATATGTTTTCGATTTATATATATATAGTATACAATGCATAAATAAAGATGCAATTTAATAATCACATAAACAGATTTGGCAAATGTTGAATTTTATATAAGGGCCGCACAGTGTGTTATGAACCTGATTTTTGTTTCATCCTGTTTTTATTCAAGTAATCGATAGTTTCTATCATTTCGGGCGCGAGAGTTCAACTCCGGCTTCGCTACGACAGGTAACTTTTTTTTTTTAAATGTCAAAGTTTCGTAATATCCGAATCATGAAAAACGAATAAAAAATCTTATTTAAAAAACAGAACTATGTATTCCAGTTTCTATTTATTCCGTTAATAGTATGTACCTAACCTACCTTTCCACCAATTTCTTTTGCTCTAGTATGAATGGGACGCGAGATATGATTTTTTTTCTCATTTTTCGTTTTTATTTTTTTATTCACCTATAACACCGTATTAGGTCGTGATTTTTACATCAAAATATTGCTTATACTTTCTATTATGTGTAGTAATAAAACCACAACATAATTCCGTGTTATTCAAAAGTTATTGCAAATTATAATTTTTCTTCAGGGCTGTCACTTTTCTGTACTGTCAGGGCTGTCGCTACAGGGCTGTCACTGTCACATATCCAAAAAAATATTAACTGAAATATATTTTATCCGACAAAAAACCAATTTATTTTGAATTTATAATAAATGGTTACTCATCCTCATTACTAATAACAAAAAATTCAACGTGAGAATAATCATCGATTTCTAGATTTTTTTCGTTAACAGGTCTCAACAAAGACAATGCGGCTGCTGGTAATGGAATTCTCTTTGCTTTTTTATTTCTCTCTAATAGGTTGAAATCAGATATCATTGGATCAGATGATACTAAGGCTCTGTGAAAAAGGTCAGACATGGTTGCTTCACGAGAAATCTTTCTAGTATGGTGCTCTCTGTCAAACCTCCAAAATTTATTTCGAGACTCAGCCGCCTGTTCAGAGAGCATGCCAACAGGTAAACTTGATGAATCTATTATTTTCGCACCATGGACTAAAATTTTGTGAAGCATGACAGTCATAGGATGCCATTCATACTTTGCAACATATTTGTATGCCAGCTCTTTGCAAAGAGTCGCGAATTTTTCTGAATCAATTGGCAAGTTACTGGACAAAACTATTAAAATTACGTATAACTCATCTAATAGCCACTGTTCGATGTTCAGAATTTCTGCAAAAGTTCCTCGGTTTTTGTCGGAAAAAGCAGTGCGGGCAGTGTTTCCATCGTTAGTAGTCCTTGAAGTTGGACGCACCACATCTCCCAAAAGGCCCATTTTTTCTCTGATTAGACCTTGGATTCTTTTTTTACGATCCTCGACCAGTCGGCACTCTTCTGATCTTTGAGTGATCCTCCATTTCTTTACCTCAACTTTGTATCCAAGATTTAATACAAATTCTAAGGCCCTTGTTATCCTGACGGGCGGCAGGACACAAACCTCAAGACGCCGATAGTTTAGGTAATATAAGTTATTATGCAAAGTTTCATGATCTAATTTGAAGTATTTTTGGAATACCAGTTGTTTATAGTTCCGTTTAGCTTTGGTTTTTTTTTTCCAAACAGGACCTAGCATCAATTCTCAACTTGCAGCATATATTTATTTCAAAATTAATGCTGCAGTAGTTTCGGCATAACGGAGGATCATGCTAAGCAATTTGAGGTATGGTGGGCCCTTAAGGCTATACGGGATGCTGTTTCGACCCCACAAGAAAAGGACGATGACATCGCGTTGCCGGTGTTCGATCCTCACAAAAACGATTGCGGAGCAGCGGGCTGGTGTGCCAGCATCGCGATCCTCGACGCAGAATTAAAGTGGAGCAGCATTAAAAACAGTGGCTCAAGCTGGTAAGGCCCTTAGGGGCTCTGTATTATCATGGTTCGAGAGCTGGACACCCTCAGATGGAAGTTCTTGGGATAACTTTAGGGCAAATATTAAGGATATCTATCCTGAGAAAAGAAATTTAACCTTACGAGGACCAGGCTGAGCTTAAATAGGTTTTAAGCATTGATACTGTAGATGGTTAGTTCACAACAATTAGAACATTTTCTTTCCGATCTGAATCGCTTATTCGCTATGGAACTACCTGTCGCCATTTTCTGACACCCTTTTCTTTATCTTATAGTAAGAAGACAGCAAAGAAATAAGTCCAGAAGTGGAAGTATCACCATTATTTATAGCAGCCATTCTTACATTGACATCACTAATGCCACCCACACCACCCACAAACTAATTCTATTAATTGCGTTTCAGTAAATGCAATGGAAGTACCTCTAAATAATCGATCGAATCATCTCCCTTACATATTCACTGTTTTCAGTAAATGCAATGGAAGTACCTCTAAATAATCAATCGAATCATCTCCCTTACATATTCACTGTTTTCAGTAAATGCAATGGAAGTACCTCTAAATAATCAATCGAATCATCTCCCTTACATATTCACTGTTTTCAGTAAATGCAATGGAAGTACCTCTAAATAATCAATCGAATCATCTCCCTTACATATTCACTGTATGATTCCGGTGGAGCAGCGAAAAGAACGAAGTCTTTCCCTTAATCATAATTTGATATCTTTAACTAGATATTTTCGTACAAAGACATGTAGGTGTAAAAAGACTGGTCATATTAAAAAATAGTTAGCAAATAATGAGTTTAGTAGTACTTACTTACTTAGTACTTACATAATGGTACTATTTTTTCACATTGATATTCTATCACATCAATTTTGCAAGGAAATATATATTCGCTGCCCTTTATTTCGGGTTCTGGAAGATAACGACTAATATCGTCATTATCTATAACTGTGTGTTTATTTTTTTGTATGATTTGAATGCTTGTACTGCAACTTTGCCGTCGGTCAAATCTGTAAGCAGACTTACTGATATGTCGTCTTCCATTTACTGGAATGGATTAACCTTCTTCTGGATGTTGTGTCTTTAGAAATATATTGTAACGGCTAAGGCTTTGCAGGTAGGCTGCGCAGGCCGTTAACGGATAGGTAGGTAGATATCAGCTAATACATATATTTGCAAGTAGGAGACCCACAGCTAGGTCGCGGGTAAGTTAACTGGGAGCCCCCAGTTAACCATGAGCTCTTATAGCAGGACAGAAGTTGAACTGCCCTGCTTTTTTGTACTATTACATCTCTTTAACAGGCCGGCAGCAGGCTTGTTGCGGTGACGTTTACGAAAACCGTTCACCTTTTTTTTTGTATAGACTTTTCATACCATGACGCGCTAGTTGACAGCAGCAAAACGACTATTGAGCGTCCGTAACGTCAAAATTAACCATCTTGAAAAAGTTACTAATAAACAAGCTTTTTCAACATTGTTTTGTTGAAAAATTGATAATAAGTAGTTACATTTTTAATTTTGATAAAACAAAATTGTTAAGTTTATTCGAGGTAAAAGCTATCCAATTAAAATTTTGACGATTCTATGAGGTTGCGAAGCCGTTGTGAATAGAATAGAATTGATAAAAAAAAGTTATCCGTGGCTTCTACAATACTTACTTTTATATTTATAATTTAAGACTTTTATATTGTCTCTAATTTTATAGATGTGTGACGAGTACGATTTATTTGAATATTTGGAAAGTGAAAATCGAATGGAAAAAAGAAACCGCCGGCGTTGTACTAGAGAAATTAATAACCCTTTTGAAATGAACGAAAGGGAATTTATAAATCAATATAGGTAAGAGCTTTTAGTTATAACCTATTTAAAAAATCAATAATTGAACACTAGATAGGTACAATGCAGACTAATTCGAACTACAAAACGTTTTTTTTTATATTATAGGTTATCAAAGGATTTAGTAAATGGTTTGTGTGAGGATTTGGAACCTTTTATGAATACAAATCCTCAGAGGTCTACTGATTTAAGCATAGAGACAAAGGTGAGTGTTTTTTTATGGATTCCACTAGGTAGGTTATTATAAAATAACCTATTTATAAAATAACTTAGCTTCCGCCCGCGGCTTCGCCTGCATGATATGTCGATAAAAAGTAGCCTATGTCCTTTCTCAGGCTCTAGACTATCTGTGTACCAAATTTAATTTAAATTGGTTTTGGTGTGAAAGCGCAGCAGACAGACGGACAGACAGAGTTACTTTCCCATTTATAATATTAGTAAGGGTATCATATCATAACATCACACCCTGTTTCCCCAAAAGTTTGGGGAATCAACATAAACACCCACATTCACCAGTTATGAAATATTAATTATGCTTTATCCTGCACACTCAATGTACTATTACTTTCCTTAAAAATAGGTTTTATTAAACATTTGCAGGTTTTAACAGCAATCTATGTTTATGCTCATGGGTCCTATCAGAAACCCACTGGGAGTGCTCAACAAGTTGCCCAGCAAACAGTGTCTGCAGTGTTGGCAGAGGTTACTGCTGCCTTAAACAACATAGACATGAGAAATAAATACATTAAATTTCCTCAAAATGCAGCCGAACGGAATGCAAATAAGTTAAGGTACATATAGTAATTATGTCATAAATTTTATTATAAAAATGGTGATAGGTAAAGTATTAATTATACAATAAAAAATAGTAATTAAAATGTTATCAATGTATTATTTTGCAGATTTTATGAAAAGTTTGGTATCCCAGGTGTAATAGGTTGCATTGATGGGACTCATATAGCTATAATAAGACCGAATGAACATGAAGAAAGGTATTTTTGTAGGAAAAACGATCACTCTTTGAATGTCCAATTAGTAAGTGGATTTTATTTCTCATAAGTCCTTAAATTAGGTACAAATCATTTATCATAACATAATTTACACCAAACTTAATTATTTCCAGATTTGTAATGCTGATATGGAAATCATTAGTGTAGATGCTAGTCATCCTGGAGCCAATCATGATTCCTTCATTTGGTCCAATCATCCTTTGAGACCTCACTTGGAGAACCTAAGCACCACAGAGGCTTTATGGCTTTTAGGTAAAATAATTAATTTATTAATGTAAAAAAACAAATGAATACTAAAAATATACAAATTATTAATGTTGGGGCAAGCTTGGTTTTCATTTCTAAGTAACGGTAGTTTGTGTCAAAAGAAAACAACAGTGAATGCTTTAGAAACACTGTTAATTATTAGTACTTGATCACCAATAACATTTATCCCAAAGTTCTGACGTAAGAGAGTAAACTTTGAACTTTTCAAGTGAATTTTACCAATCATGAAGTTGAGATTTGTTACAAGGTAGCTCAACCGAACTTTCACGATGGTAATGAAGTTATTACTAGAGTATGATGTTCACTGCCATTTTAGTAACACGGTAGACCTGCTGATGGTGAACAATTTTACAGTAAAGCCTCATATTTGCTTAAATTGAAATTTGAATTAAACTAAAATAATACTAAGAAAGAAATACATTTGTTATGTTTATATTTTCCTTACAATTAAACATAATACTGTTTATTAATTAAAAAGATGAATGCTGAATAACAATAGTAAGACATAATCTTTTTATTTCAGGAGATTCTGGGTATCCACTCAGAAAAACAATGATGACACCAATTTTGAATGCAGAACCAGAATCTCCAGAAGCATTTTACACTGAGAAACATGTCAAAACCCGGAACATAATTGAGAGGACCATAGGTGTACTAAAGGCTCGATTTAGATGTTTATTAGTCCATCGAGTGCTACATTACCAACCACAAGTAGCTGGCTGTATTGCAAATGCATGTGTGATTCTACACAACATTTGTAATGCAGCAAATTTACCTGTACCAGATCTCACAGAAGATGAGATACAACAAGAAGCCTTCATGCAATATGTGAATTTGCATGAAGATCCAGCTGGTCGACAGAACAGGGAATTGCAGATTGGCGTTGCTACAAGGCAGGATCTCGTTGCGCGCCTGTGGCAACTGCGTCCGAGAGTCTGAAAGAGATAGAATTTTCTGGTTGGTTTTCATCAACAAAGATGATTTTTGTGTAACTTTCGTGAGACTCTCATTTTTAATGAAATTTTCAGACGTTTCGATTCACGTGTATCTTCGGAGATGGCCAACTAGTTTAGAATTCGACCGGAGTTCTTAATTATAGCAGACGCGATGCGACGGTGCCGGTGACGCGAATTATATCGAAACTAATAGTCGAGGATCGCCGAAAAATACACGTGAGTTGGCCCATCTGAACAACTAGAGAAACTTTGAACATTTTGTAAATTTATAATCTCCTAGTCTCAACCACAGTCTCAATATGTTTTATTTTTTTATTGCTTTCTACACCATATTAAACTTTTATTTTCTGATGTGTTATATTCAGAGATCGGATAATCAGATGCATATTAACCTAAAGTTAATTTTTGGCTAAGAAATTAAAGAAGCAGCTTTTTAATAAAAAAAAATCTTCAAATCAAATCATTTATTTCTTTGCAAACATGGGTATAGAAAACTGGGGAACTGGGAATTCTTAAAACGAAATACCGGGATTGCACAAATAATCGGATACTTTAAACATGTTTTAACTACACTCGAGGTACCGAGTGGTTTGTCACTAAGTGCTATGCCAGTTTGGAAACCTACTTTACAACACTAGCTAGCATTTCTTTTGTCAAAAATGCCTAAATTTATCAATTCCGGAATCGCGGGATTTTTGGGTCGGTACAAAAGTGGCATATTAGGTAACACTTGACTATAAGTAAATATACATTGGACTCTATAATCAGAACTCTAAAGTCGATCCCGGAATTCCGGCATTTTTTCAGTACAAAAGTAAGTAAGTAAGTAGTAAATATGCATCCGATTATCCGATCTATAGTTATGTTCCAGCCTGGCCACAGTGAAGACAAACACAAAAGACAAAAAACAGTAGGTACTACAATACAATACTTTTTCTTTAGTGTGTGTGATGAACTGATGACCAAATGATACATAATCATACATTCTACACCCATAACCATGATTTTGCTTGGCACTTTGGCTGGGCTGGCACATATCGCACTACTTTCTTAACTGACTAAAACATTAATTATAATAACCTTAATAACTTAACTCATTTGGACACTTTATTGAATTAATTTAATGTAAAGTAATTAGAAAAAAAAAAGAAAACTGACCTGTCACGTATGTCTCTTAATATAGAAACTGCTTCACCAAATAAATCAACGAAACCTTGTATAGAACGGCTGTTGGCCAACTCTGCTTGCGTCCTCCTTTGAGTAGATGTGACCAGCTCCTCTCTTGCATCTGCAGCACTCAGCTGTTGTCGTTACCGCCTTCGGCGCCTCGTCGGGACCTGTTGTGCTGTGCCCTGTCTAGATAACGGTGATGGGTCTGCTCCAGCAGTTAGTACAAGGCGCCTCCTTGCGCCCTGCCCTGTTGTGCCGGCTCTAGATGGTGAAGGTTGTGGGTTTGCAGGAACAGGTACATTATCACAAACAGGCGATTGAGCTGAGTGTTGTGATACCGTAACTTCACCCATACCTTCAATTGGCTCACTTAGTTGGTATTCCTGTAAATGAAAATTCATTATGGGTATTATTATGTATTTTTATGATATACGTTAAGTAACATGTATAAATGGAAAACCATTGAATCGATTTCAGTAATTTACCTAAGCCTTCTTCTGCAAAAGAAAGACCTCACCTTGTATCTGTTTTTTCTGGAGTTAGGTAACTTATCGTATAGACATAGGCAGGAAGGGTCTGATTGTTCGAATGTTGTGAATAAAAGTCTTGTTTGTAAATAAGACTACGCCAATCCTTTCATTCAAGGGTGGGCGTAGCTCATGTAAGGTTTTATGCAACCTACAATTGTACCAGCTGTTCAGAAAGGCTTGATTCGAATATTCTAACAGTTTGTATTGTATTGAGAATAGGAAGAAACAGTGAGACGGCCCAAGGCTGGTAAGGCTTGCGGGCTAGATTATTATAAAATGTATCTTTGATTTCTTGAGTTATTATAATTAGTTAAATTATAAAGAAGCGTTTTATTTGATCCGGAGCACTAAGTACTTATCTACGGCGCATCTAGGTACTGTGTACTAGGTAGGTACTACCCGTGTGAAGCCGTGGCGGGCAGCTAGTAAAATATAATATTATAATACTTACTTCACTGGATGGAACTATTAAGAAAATTGGCTCCTCATTTGCAGTGGATTGGGAGGAGTCTATGTTACTTGGACCTGCAATGTTGTCTTCAAACTCATAAAAAAAAAAAAAAAAAACATGTATTTATGCCTATACATAATGTTGTTGGATCATGCACATTGCAGTTAAGTACACTTACTTGTAACACTGGTGGCACCTGTGGATCGACCCTCACACCAGGCAGCCCAGCTCCCAGATCTTCTCCAAGGATACTGAGGAACTTTCGGTCAATTTCAGACAGTTCCAAATTTATAGCAGGTCCACCCCCTGTTCTTCTTCTGCTGTCGTTGATGAGCCGGTTTTTTTTTTTTAATTTAGCCTTCATATCTATCCAGTACTAAAAATAAAATAATATTGATATTAATACATATTTAGAACCTAATTGTTAGGAATTAATACCTAATCGATGGCAAATATATATTGTATAAACATACCTTTGACCATTCAGATGCAGACTTAACAGTTCCTTCTCCAGCACAATTTAAAATTTCCGCAACCCTTTCCCACATTCGTTTGTTATGCTCCCGTGCTTGTGTGGATTTGTTGTACCCAACTGCAATTTCTCTATGATTATTTAAGAACTCCCATAAGTGATGCAGTTGAGACATACTAACACGCCGACTTGTTCGTGATTCACTAAAAAATAAAGTCACATTAATTAAAATGAGTCTAATAAGCGAAATTCCAATTAAAAATCTGTAAAGTAAGTAACTACACCACTATGATATTTTTATGTAAGTAAACTTACGACATCGTGAAGAGGATTTACAATAAAAAATCGCTTCAAAATTACAATAAACAATCCTATTTTAAATATAAAACGACCCTAAGACGACCCACTGACCGAACTCAGCGAAATCAAGAATATAAATGGAAGTGCAAATCCCTAGAATTTGAAAACCAAGCCGACGATGACGCCGGCCACTCGACTTTCTTATCGGAAACAATATTTCATTATTTAATATCAATACGCTCTGTGCGCTAACAAATACCATCGTTATGTTGAGAATTAGGGTGCCTTTCCACCAGAGATATGCTATGCTACCTTGCTATGGTGTAGCTATGTGTAGAGCAGCCGCAGCCGCTCCCCGTGCCTTCCTTACTGTTGATGCACTAATGGAAACGGTCACATAGTTTTGTAGCTTAGCTTGCAAAGCATATCTGTATAGCACATCTCTGTTGGAAAGGCACCCTTAGACTAGGTGTGACTGACACCTTCGTCTCTCGCTGATAAGAACTCGAGGAATATAACTACTTAAGAACTAAACGAGGTGTGAATTGAAACCATCGTCTCGCGCGGACACTTAACAAAAAAAATACAAATATTGGCGCCATCAACACAGTATTGTTACATGACTGACGTATCCACACACGTTCAAAATCACGTTGAATCTATCAAAGTTACAAAGTTCTTTTGAACGGGAAATTGAACTTTTTGGCACTTTTAGATAATGTACCAAGGTAATTTGTTATACATAATCATAGTTTAAACATGTTTATACCCAAAAAAATCACGTTTCTATTATTTTCAAAAAACCGGTAAAGTAAATATAGAAGTTTTTGAACGTTGCCTACAAAAACGAAAATGATATTACAGCAGGCCATAGACAAGCAATACCATTCAACTTCGTTCAATAGTCGTTCACCTTTATTACTGTCATAGTACGAATAGTAGCAATTCAGAAGCAGGCCTGCTTTTGAACTGACAGGAAATTGAATGTTTTTCTAATAGCTCATAGTAAGCCTCCTGAACTTTTGGTCTTATTACACCTAATGGCTTGATATTGCTTGATATATATTTTTAATGCTCACCCAACAGAGCGTTTTTATGGTGAGCTGATGGGTTTCTGTACTGAACAGGACTGGTCGTGTATAGACACTGAGCGTTTGGGTGTAGCATCAAATACGTACACGTTTATAAGTCAGGCTCACGGGTCATCGAGGTGGCTTGACCACTGTTTGGTTACCAGGGCTGCGGCTCAAACTGTTAATAGGGTGTTTGTTCATTATGATGTAACGTGGTCTGACCACTTTCCGTTAATTATTGAATGTAATTTAGATGTAATAGTACCGAAAAGATGTGTATCTACTCAACATTTAAATAGTAAGATTATGTGGGGTGAGCGGGATTTGGCGCAAATTAGATTGTACAATACTGAGTGTCATAAGCGTCTGAGATTAATAGATTTTCCCATCCAGTTCCGCTATTGTTGTGATCATATGTGCACTGACTTAAATCATAGACGTCTAATCGATAAGTTGTACGGGCAAATCGTTGGGGCTTTATGTGAATCATCGGTGGTTGGCCGAGATACTAAGAAGTGCAAACGAAAAGTTGTTGTTGGATGGAATAGGCATGTTGCCGGCGCGCACAGGCTTGCTAGGGATAAGTTTATGTTATGGTCATGGTACGGTAAGCCTACTTCTGGTCGTTACTATGAAGAGATGTGCGAGTCGAAACGAATATTTAAATCTCGGTTGAAGTGGTGCCAGGGTAATGAGGATAAGATAAAAATGGATATCCTGGCATCAAGCCATTTGAATAAGGACTTTCGTGGGTTTTGGAAGAACACAAATAAACTTAATCATAAACCTGGCGTGCCTGTGTGCGTTGATGGTGTGACTGATGCGCAGGGAATAGCTGAACTGTTTAAAGCTAAATTCGAAGTAAAATCGACATTAGGACCGTCCCTGGCGGTGATCGATGTTGAGCCCAAAGGGGAACTAGGAGTCAGAGTCACTGCCAGAGACATTGCTGCTATCATACAGTCAATGTCACGGGGCAAGTCTCCTGGCCATGATGGGCTCAGCATCGAGCATCTTCGGTATGCGGGCCCTCCTTTGACGCGTGTTTTGGCTTTATTGTATAGTCTTTGTCTGAGTCATGCGTATATACCCTCGGATATGTTGAGAACAGTTGTAGTGCCTATAGTTAAAAATAAAACTGGATATTTGACGGATAGGAATAACTATAGACCTATTTCACTGGCTACGGTTGTGTCTAAGGTATTGGACAGCGTGCTTAATGCGCAATTAAATAAGCATGTCCAATTGCATGACAACCAGTTTGGGTTTCGACCAGGGTTGTCTACCGATAGTGCTATATTGGGCTTTAAGCATGCTGTGGAGTACTACACACGGCGTAGCACTGCGGTTTATGCTTGTTTCCTCGACCTGTCGAGTGCTTTTGATCTGGTCTCCTATGACGTGCTTTGGAAAAAGCTTAATGATGCAAAGTTACCACCTGAGATCATAAATATTTTTAAGTTTTGGTACGGGAACCAGGTCAATAGTCTGAGATGGGACGGAGCTTACTCGAGTCCATATGGTCTTGAGTCAGGTGTGAGGCAGGGGGGTCTGAGTTCTCCTACACTCTTCAACCTGTACATGGACCAATTGATTGGGGAGCTGAGTAGCACCAGGGTCGGATGTTATATTGATGGCATATGTGTCAATAACATTAGCTATGCGGATGACATGGTGCTGCTCAGTGCCTCAGTGTGTGGCCTGAGGAAACTGGTGAGTGTGTGTGAGAGGTACGCCAGTGCTCATGGCCTTTTGTATAATATAAAAAAGAGTGTCGTGATGGTGTTTGGGGTTGGTGGAAAGTGTCCAGAAACGGTGCCTCCAATAACGATTAATCGTATACCATTGTCGAGAGTGTACTCTTTCAAGTACCTTGGGCATATTTTGACTGCCAGCCTTAAGGACGATGAAGACATTGAGAGAGAGCGGAGGGCGCTGTCGGTCAGAGCGAATATGATTGCCCGCAGG
This sequence comes from Lithophane socia, assembly GCA_947522985.1. NCBI lineage: Eukaryota > Metazoa > Arthropoda > Insecta > Lepidoptera > Noctuidae > Lithophane > Lithophane socia. The sequence goes on from OX383272.1 coordinate 2,708,008, forward strand.
TTTAACCGTGCTTCTACGGAGGTTAAAAAAACACTTTTTAGAGCCTTCTGTTCCTCATTTTACACCTGTGGCCTGTGGGTACATTTTACGCAGAGGTCGTACAGTGCCCTCCGCGTTCAGTACAACAATGCTTTCAGGGTGTTGATGGGGCTGCCCCGCTCCTGTAGCCATTTTCTGACACCCTTTTCTTTATCTTATAGTAAGAAGACAGCAAAGAAATAAGTCCAGAAGTGGAAGTATCACCATTATTTATAGCAGCCATTCTTACATTGACATCACTAATGCCACCCACACCACCCACAAACTAATTCTATTAATTGCGTTTCAGTAAATGCAATGGAAGTACCTCTAAATAATCGATCGAATCATCTCCCTTACATATTCACTGTTTTCAGTAAATGCAATGGAAGTACCTCTAAATAATCAATCGAATCATCTCCCTTACATATTCACTGTTTTCAGTAAATGCAATGGAAGTACCTCTAAATAATCAATCGAATCATCTCCCTTACATATTCACTGTTTTCAGTAAATGCAATGGAAGTACCTCTAAATAATCAATCGAATCATCTCCCTTACATATTCACTGTATGATTCCGGTGGAGCAGCGAAAAGAACGAAGTCTTTCCCTTAATCATAATTTGATATCTTTAACTAGATATTTTCGTACAAAGACATGTAGGTGTAAAAAGACTGGTCATATTAAAAAATAGTTAGCAAATAATGAGTTTAGTAGTACTTACTTACTTAGTACTTACATAATGGTACTATTTTTTCACATTGATATTCTATCACATCAATTTTGCAAGGAAATATATATTCGCTGCCCTTTATTTCGGGTTCTGGAAGATAACGACTAATATCGTCATTATCTATAACTGTGTGTTTATTTTTTTGTATGATTTGAATGCTTGTACTGCAACTTTGCCGTCGGTCAAATCTGTAAGCAGACTTACTGATATGTCGTCTTCCATTTACTGGAATGGATTAACCTTCTTCTGGATGTTGTGTCTTTAGAAATATATTGTAACGGCTAAGGCTTTGCAGGTAGGCTGCGCAGGCCGTTAACGGATAGGTAGGTAGATATCAGCTAATACATATATTTGCAAGTAGGAGACCCACAGCTAGGTCGCGGGTAAGTTAACTGGGAGCCCCCAGTTAACCATGAGCTCTTATAGCAGGACAGAAGTTGAACTGCCCTGCTTTTTTGTACTATTACATCTCTTTAACAGGCCGGCAGCAGGCTTGTTGCGGTGACGTTTACGAAAACCGTTCACCTTTTTTTTTGTATAGACTTTTCATACCATGACGCGCTAGTTGACAGCAGCAAAACGACTATTGAGCGTCCGTAACGTCAAAATTAACCATCTTGAAAAAGTTACTAATAAACAAGCTTTTTCAACATTGTTTTGTTGAAAAATTGATAATAAGTAGTTACATTTTTTATTTTGATAAAACAAAATTGTTAAGTTTATTCGAGGTAAAAGCTATCCAATTAAAATTTTGACGATTCTATGAGGTTGCGAAGCCGTTGTGAATAGAATAGAATTGATAAAAAAAAGTTATCCGTGGCTTCTACAATACTTACTTTTATATTTATAATTTAAGACTTTTATATTGTCTCTAATTTTATAGATGTGTGACGAGTACGATTTATTTGAATATTTGGAAAGTGAAAATCGAATGGAAAAAAGAAACCGCCGGCGTTGTACTAGAGAAATTAATAACCCTTTTGAAATGAACGAAAGGGAATTTATAAATCAATATAGGTAAGAGCTTTTAGTTATAACCTATTTAAAAAATCAATAATTGAACACTAGATAGGTACAATGCAGACTAATTCGAACTACAAAACGTTTTTTTTTATATTATAGGTTATCAAAGGATTTAGTAAATGGTTTGTGTGAGGATTTGGAACCTTTTATGAATACAAATCCTCAGAGGTCTACTGATTTAAGCATAGAGACAAAGGTGAGTGTTTTTTTATGGATTCCACTAGGTAGGTTATTATAAAATAACCTATTTATAAAATAACTTAGCTTCCGCCCGCGGCTTCGCCTGCATGATATGTCGATAAAAAGTAGCCTATGTCCTTTCTCAGGCTCTAGACTATCTGTGTACCAAATTTAATTTAAATTGGTTTTGGTGTGAAAGCGCAGCAGACAGACGGACAGACAGAGTTACTTTCCCATTTATAATATTAGTAAGGGTATCATATCATAACATCACACCCTGTTTCCCCAAAAGTTTGGGGAATCAACATAAACACCCACATTCACCAGTTATGAAATATTAATTATGCTTTATCCTGCACACTCAATGTACTATTACTTTCCTTAAAAATAGGTTTTATTAAACATTTGCAGGTTTTAACAGCAATCTATGTTTATGCTCATGGGTCCTATCAGAAACCCACTGGGAGTGCTCAACAAGTTGCCCAGCAAACAGTGTCTGCAGTGTTGGCAGAGGTTACTGCTGCCTTAAACAACATAGACATGAGAAATAAATACATTAAATTTCCTCAAAATGCAGCCGAACGGAATGCAAATAAGTTAAGGTACATATAGTAATTATGTCATAAATTTTATTATAAAAATGGTGATAGGTAAAGTATTAATTATACAATAAAAAATAGTAATTAAAATGTTATCAATGTATTATTTTGCAGATTTTATGAAAAGTTTGGTATCCCAGGTGTAATAGGTTGCATTGATGGGACTCATATAGCTATAATAAGACCGAATGAACATGAAGAAAGGTATTTTTGTAGGAAAAACGATCACTCTTTGAATGTCCAATTAGTAAGTGGATTTTATTTCTCATAAGTCCTTAAATTAGGTACAAATCATTTATCATAACATAATTTACACCAAACTTAATTATTTCCAGATTTGTAATGCTGATATGGAAATCATTAGTGTAGATGCTAGTCATCCTGGAGCCAATCATGATTCCTTCATTTGGTCCAATCATCCTTTGAGACCTCACTTGGAGAACCTAAGCACCACAGAGGCTTTATGGCTTTTAGGTAAAATAATTAATTTATTAATGTAAAAAAACAAATGAATACTAAAAATATACAAATTATTAATGTTGGGGCAAGCTTGGTTTTCATTTCTAAGTAACGGTAGTTTGTGTCAAAAGAAAACAACAGTGAATGCTTTAGAAACACTGTTAATTATTAGTACTTGATCACCAATAACATTTATCCCAAAGTTCTGACGTAAGAGAGTAAACTTTGAACTTTTCAAGTGAATTTTACCAATCATGAAGTTGAGATTTGTTACAAGGTAGCTCAACCGAACTTTCACGATGGTAATGAAGTTATTACTAGAGTATGATGTTCACTGCCATTTTAGTAACACGGTAGACCTGCTGATGGTGAACAATTTTACAGTAAAGCCTCATATTTGCTTAAATTGAAATTTGAATTAAACTAAAATAATACTAAGAAAGAAATACATTTGTTATGTTTATATTTTCCTTACAATTAAACATAATACTGTTTATTAATTAAAAAGATGAATGCTGAATAACAATAGTAAGACATAATCTTTTTATTTCAGGAGATTCTGGGTATCCACTCAGAAAAACAATGATGACACCAATTTTGAATGCAGAACCAGAATCTCCAGAAGCATTTTACACTGAGAAACATGTCAAAACCCGGAACATAATTGAGAGGACCATAGGTGTACTAAAGGCTCGATTTAGATGTTTATTAGTCCATCGAGTGCTACATTACCAACCACAAGTAGCTGGCTGTATTGCAAATGCATGTGTGATTCTACACAACATTTGTAATGCAGCAAATTTACCTGTACCAGATCTCACAGAAGATGAGATACAACAAGAAGCCTTCATGCAATATGTGAATTTGCATGAAGATCCAGCTGGTCGACAGAACAGGGAATTGCAGATTGGCGTTGCTACAAGGCAGGATCTCGTTGCGCGCCTGTGGCAACTGCGTCCGAGAGTCTGAAAGAGATAGAATTTTCTGGTTGGTTTTCATCAACAAAGATGATTTTTGTGTAACTTTCGTGAGACTCTCATTTTTAATGAAATTTTCAGACGTTTCGATTCACGTGTATCTTCGGAGATGGCCAACTAGTTTAGAATTCGACCGGAGTTCTTAATTATAGCAGACGCGATGCGACGGTGCCGGTGACGCGAATTATATCGAAACTAATAGTCGAGGATCGCCGAAAAATACACGTGAGTTGGCCCATCTGAACAACTAGAGAAACTTTGAACATTTTGTAAATTTATAATCTCCTAGTCTCAACCACAGTCTCAATATGTTTTATTTTTTTATTGCTTTCTACACCATATTAAACTTTTATTTTCTGATGTGTTATATTCAGAGATCGGATAATCAGATGCATATTAACCTAAAGTTAATTTTTGGCTAAGAAATTAAAGAAGCAGCTTTTTAATAAAAAAAAATCTTCAAATCAAATCATTTATTTCTTTGCAAACATGGGTATAGAAAACTGGGGAACTGGGAATTCTTAAAACGAAATACCGGGATTGCACAAATAATCGGATACTTTAAACATGTTTTAACTACACTCGAGGTACCGAGTGGTTTGTCACTAAGTGCTATGCCAGTTTGGAAACCTACTTTACAACACTAGCTAGCATTTCTTTTGTCAAAAATGCCTAAATTTATCAATTCCGGAATCGCGGGATTTTTGGGTCGGTACAAAAGTGGCATATTAGGTAACACTTGACTATAAGTAAATATACATTGGACTCTATAATCAGAACTCTAAAGTCGATCCCGGAATTCCGGCATTTTTTCAGTACAAAAGTAAGTAAGTAAGTAGTAAATATGCATCCGATTATCCGATCTATAGTTATGTTCCAGCCTGGCCACAGTGAAGACAAACACAAAAGACAAAAAACAGTAGGTACTACAATACAATACTTTTTCTTTAGTGTGTGTGATGAACTGATGACCAAATGATACATAATCATACATTCTACACCCATAACCATGATTTTGCTTGGCACTTTGGCTGGGCTGGCACATATCGCACTACTTTCTTAACTGACTAAAACATTAATTATAATAACCTTAATAACTTAACTCATTTGGACACTTTATTGAATTAATTTAATGTAAAGTAATTAGAAAAAAAAAAGAAAACTGACCTGTCACGTATGTCTCTTAATATAGAAACTGCTTCACCAAATAAATCAACGAAACCTTGTATAGAACGGCTGTTGGCCAACTCTGCTTGCGTCCTCCTTTGAGTAGATGTGACCAGCTCCTCTCTTGCATCTGCAGCACTCAGCTGTTGTCGTTACCGCCTTCGGCGCCTCGTCGGGACCTGTTGTGCTGTGCCCTGTCTAGATAACGGTGATGGGTCTGCTCCAGCAGTTAGTACAAGGCGCCTCCTTGCGCCCTGCCCTGTTGTGCCGGCTCTAGATGGTGAAGGTTGTGGGTTTGCAGGAACAGGTACATTATCACAAACAGGCGATTGAGCTGAGTGTTGTGATACCGTAACTTCACCCATACCTTCAATTGGCTCACTTAGTTGGTATTCCTGTAAATGAAAATTCATTATGGGTATTATTATGTATTTTTATGATATACGTTAAGTAACATGTATAAATGGAAAACCATTGAATCGATTTCAGTAATTTACCTAAGCCTTCTTCTGCAAAAGAAAGACCTCACCTTGTATCTGTTTTTTCTGGAGTTAGGTAACTTATCGTATAGACATAGGCAGGAAGGGTCTGATTGTTCGAATGTTGTGAATAAAAGTCTTGTTTGTAAATAAGACTACGCCAATCCTTTCATTCAAGGGTGGGCGTAGCTCATGTAAGGTTTTATGCAACCTACAATTGTACCAGCTGTTCAGAAAGGCTTGATTCGAATATTCTAACAGTTTGTATTGTATTGAGAATAGGAAGAAACAGTGAGACGGCCCAAGGCTGGTAAGGCTTGCGGGCTAGATTATTATAAAATGTATCTTTGATTTCTTGAGTTATTATAATTAGTTAAATTATAAAGAAGCGTTTTATTTGATCCGGAGCACTAAGTACTTATCTACGGCGCATCTAGGTACTGTGTACTAGGTAGGTACTACCCGTGTGAAGCCGTGGCGGGCAGCTAGTAAAATATAATATTATAATACTTACTTCACTGGATGGAACTATTAAGAAAATTGGCTCCTCATTTGCAGTGGATTGGGAGGAGTCTATGTTACTTGGACCTGCAATGTTGTCTTCAAACTCATAAAAAAAAAAAAAAAAAACATGTATTTATGCCTATACATAATGTTGTTGGATCATGCACATTGCAGTTAAGTACACTTACTTGTAACACTGGTGGCACCTGTGGATCGACCCTCACACCAGGCAGCCCAGCTCCCAGATCTTCTCCAAGGATACTGAGGAACTTTCGGTCAATTTCAGACAGTTCCAAATTTATAGCAGGTCCACCCCCTGTTCTTCTTCTGCTGTCGTTGATGAGCCGGTTTTTTTTTTTTAATTTAGCCTTCATATCTATCCAGTACTAAAAATAAAATAATATTGATATTAATACATATTTAGAACCTAATTGTTAGGAATTAATACCTAATCGATGGCAAATATATATTGTATAAACATACCTTTGACCATTCAGATGCAGACTTAACAGTTCCTTCTCCAGCACAATTTAAAATTTCCGCAACCCTTTCCCACATTCGTTTGTTATGCTCCCGTGCTTGTGTGGATTTGTTGTACCCAACTGCAATTTCTCTATGATTATTTAAGAACTCCCATAAGTGATGCAGTTGAGACATACTAACACGCCGACTTGTTCGTGATTCACTAAAAAATAAAGTCACATTAATTAAAATGAGTCTAATAAGCGAAATTCCAATTAAAAATCTGTAAAGTAAGTAACTACACCACTATGATATTTTTATGTAAGTAAACTTACGACATCGTGAAGAGGATTTACAATAAAAAATCGCTTCAAAATTACAATAAACAATCCTATTTTAAATATAAAACGACCCTAAGACGACCCACTGACCGAACTCAGCGAAATCAAGAATATAAATGGAAGTGCAAATCCCTAGAATTTGAAAACCAAGCCGACGATGACGCCGGCCACTCGACTTTCTTATCGGAAACAATATTTCATTATTTAATATCAATACGCTCTGTGCGCTAACAAATACCATCGTTATGTTGAGAATTAGGGTGCCTTTCCACCAGAGATATGCTATGCTACCTTGCTATGGTGTAGCTATGTGTAGAGCAGCCGCAGCCGCTCCCCGTGCCTTCCTTACTGTTGATGCACTAATGGAAACGGTCACATAGTTTTGTAGCTTAGCTTGCAAAGCATATCTGTATAGCACATCTCTGTTGGAAAGGCACCCTTAGACTAGGTGTGACTGACACCTTCGTCTCTCGCTGATAAGAACTCGAGGAATATAACTACTTAAGAACTAAACGAGGTGTGAATTGAAACCATCGTCTCGCGCGGACACTTAACAAAAAAAATACAAATATTGGCGCCATCAACACAGTATTGTTACATGACTGACGTATCCACACACGTTCAAAATCACGTTGAATCTATCAAAGTTACAAAGTTCTTTTGAACGGGAAATTGAACTTTTTGGCACTTTTAGATAATGTACCAAGGTAATTTGTTATACATAATCATAGTTTAAACATGTTTATACCCAAAAAAATCACGTTTCTATTATTTTCAAAAAACCGGTAAAGTAAATATAGAAGTTTTTGAACGTTGCCTACAAAAACGAAAATGATATTACAGCAGGCCATAGACAAGCAATACCATTCAACTTCGTTCAATAGTCGTTCACCTTTATTACTGTCATAGTACGAATAGTAGCAATTCAGAAGCAGGCCTGCTTTTGAACTGACAGGAAATTGAATGTTTTTCTAATAGCTCATAGTAAGCCTCCTGAACTTTTGGTCTTATTACACCTAATGGCTTGATATTGCTTGATATATATTTTTAATGCTCACCCAACAGAGCGTTTTTATGGTGAGCTGATGGGTTTCTGTACTGAACAGGACTGGTCGTGTATAGACACTGAGCGTTTGGGTGTAGCATCAAATACGTACACGTTTATAAGTCAGGCTCACGGGTCATCGAGGTGGCTTGACCACTGTTTGGTTACCAGGGCTGCGGCTCAAACTGTTAATAGGGTGTTTGTTCATTATGATGTAACGTGGTCTGACCACTTTCCGTTAATTATTGAATGTAATTTAGATGTAATAGTACCGAAAAGATGTGTATCTACTCAACATTTAAATAGTAAGATTATGTGGGGTGAGCGGGATTTGGCGCAAATTAGATTGTACAATACTGAGTGTCATAAGCGTCTGAGATTAATAGATTTTCCCATCCAGTTCCGCTATTGTTGTGATCATATGTGCACTGACTTAAATCATAGACGTCTAATCGATAAGTTGTACGGGCAAATCGTTGGGGCTTTATGTGAATCATCGGTGGTTGGCCGAGATACTAAGAAGTGCAAACGAAAAGTTGTTGTTGGATGGAATAGGCATGTTGCCGGCGCGCACAGGCTTGCTAGGGATAAGTTTATGTTATGGTCATGGTACGGTAAGCCTACTTCTGGTCGTTACTATGAAGAGATGTGCGAGTCGAAACGAATATTTAAATCTCGGTTGAAGTGGTGCCAGGGTAATGAGGATAAGATAAAAATGGATATCCTGGCATCAAGCCATTTGAATAAGGACTTTCGTGGGTTTTGGAAGAACACAAATAAACTTAATCATAAACCTGGCGTGCCTGTGTGCGTTGATGGTGTGACTGATGCGCAGGGAATAGCTGAACTGTTTAAAGCTAAATTCGAAGTAAAATCGACATTAGGACCGTCCCTGGCGGTGATCGATGTTGAGCCCAAAGGGGAACTAGGAGTCAGAGTCACTGCCAGAGACATTGCTGCTATCATACAGTCAATGTCACGGGGCAAGTCTCCTGGCCATGATGGGCTCAGCATCGAGCATCTTCGGTATGCGGGCCCTCCTTTGACGCGTGTTTTGGCTTTATTGTATAGTCTTTGTCTGAGTCATGCGTATATACCCTCGGATATGTTGAGAACAGTTGTAGTGCCTATAGTTAAAAATAAAACTGGATATTTGACGGATAGGAATAACTATAGACCTATTTCACTGGCTACGGTTGTGTCTAAGGTATTGGACAGCGTGCTTAATGCGCAATTAAATAAGCATGTCCAATTGCATGACAACCAGTTTGGGTTTCGACCAGGGTTGTCTACCGATAGTGCTATATTGGGCTTTAAGCATGCTGTGGAGTACTACACACGGCGTAGCACTGCGGTTTATGCTTGTTTCCTCGACCTGTCGAGTGCTTTTGATCTGGTCTCCTATGACGTGCTTTGGAAAAAGCTTAATGATGCAAAGTTACCACCTGAGATCATAAATATTTTTAAGTTTTGGTACGGGAACCAGGTCAATAGTCTGAGATGGGACGGAGCTTACTCGAGTCCATATGGTCTTGAGTCAGGTGTGAGGCAGGGGGGTCTGAGTTCTCCTACACTCTTCAACCTGTACATGGACCAATTGATTGGGGAGCTGAGTAGCACCAGGGTCGGATGTTATATTGATGGCATATGTGTCAATAACATTAGCTATGCGGATGACATGGTGCTGCTCAGTGCCTCAGTGTGTGGCCTGAGGAAACTGGTGAGTGTGTGTGAGAGGTACGCCAGTGCTCATGGCCTTTTGTATAATATAAAAAAGAGTGTCGTGATGGTGTTTGGGGTTGGTGGAAAGTGTCCAGAAACGGTGCCTCCAATAACGATTAATCGTATACCATTGTCGAGAGTGTACTCTTTCAAGTACCTTGGGCATATTTTGACTGCCAGCCTTAAGGACGATGAAGACATTGAGAGAGAGCGGAGGGCGCTGTCGGTCAGAGCGAATATGATTGCCCGCAGGTTTAACCGTGCTTCTACGGAGGTTAAAAAAACACTTTTTAGAGCCTTCTGTTCCTCATTTTACACCTGTGGCCTGTGGGTACATTTTACGCAGAGGTCGTACAGTGCCCTCCGCGTTCAGTACAACAATGCTTTCAGGGTGTTGATGGGGCTGCCCCGCTCCTGTAGCCATTTTCTGACACCCTTTTCTTTATCTTATAGTAAGAAGACAGCAAAGAAATAAGTCCAGAAGTGGAAGTATCACCATTATTTATAGCAGCCATTCTTACATTGACATCACTAATGCCACCCACACCACCCACAAACTAATTCTATTAATTGCGTTTCAGTAAATGCAATGGAAGTACCTCTAAATAATCGATCGAATCATCTCCCTTACATATTCACTGTTTTCAGTAAATGCAATGGAAGTACCTCTAAATAATCAATCGAATCATCTCCCTTACATATTCACTGTTTTCAGTAAATGCAATGGAAGTACCTCTAAATAATCAATCGAATCATCTCCCTTACATATTCACTGTTTTCAGTAAATGCAATGGAAGTACCTCTAAATAATCAATCGAATCATCTCCCTTACATATTCACTGTATGATTCCGGTGGAGCAGCGAAAAGAACGAAGTCTTTCCCTTAATCATAATTTGATATCTTTAACTAGATATTTTCGTACAAAGACATGTAGGTGTAAAAAGACTGGTCATATTAAAAAATAGTTAGCAAATAATGAGTTTAGTAGTACTTACTTACTTAGTACTTACATAATGGTACTATTTTTTCACATTGATATTCTATCACATCAATTTTGCAAGGAAATATATATTCGCTGCCCTTTATTTCGGGTTCTGGAAGATAACGACTAATATCGTCATTATCTATAACTGTGTGTTTATTTTTTTGTATGATTTGAATGCTTGTACTGCAACTTTGCCGTCGGTCAAATCTGTAAGCAGACTTACTGATATGTCGTCTTCCATTTACTGGAATGGATTAACCTTCTTCTGGATGTTGTGTCTTTAGAAATATATTGTAACGGCTAAGGCTTTGCAGGTAGGCTGCGCAGGCCGTTAACGGATAGGTAGGTAGATATCAGCTAATACATATATTTGCAAGTAGGAGACCCACAGCTAGGTCGCGGGTAAGTTAACTGGGAGCCCCCAGTTAACCATGAGCTCTTATAGCAGGACAGAAGTTGAACTGCCCTGCTTTTTTGTACTATTACATCTCTTTAACAGGCCGGCAGCAGGCTTGTTGCGGTGACGTTTACGAAAACCGTTCACCTTTTTTTTTGTATAGACTTTTCATACCATGACGCGCTAGTTGACAGCAGCAAAACGACTATTGAGCGTCCGTAACGTCAAAATTAACCATCTTGAAAAAGTTACTAATAAACAAGCTTTTTCAACATTGTTTTGTTGAAAAATTGATAATAAGTAGTTACATTTTTTATTTTGATAAAACAAAATTGTTAAGTTTATTCGAGGTAAAAGCTATCCAATTAAAATTTTGACGATTCTATGAGGTTGCGAAGCCGTTGTGAATAGAATAGAATTGATAAAAAAAAGTTATCCGTGGCTTCTACAATACTTACTTTTATATTTATAATTTAAGACTTTTATATTGTCTCTAATTTTATAGATGTGTGACGAGTACGATTTATTTGAATATTTGGAAAGTGAAAATCGAATGGAAAAAAGAAACCGCCGGCGTTGTACTAGAGAAATTAATAACCCTTTTGAAATGAACGAAAGGGAATTTATAAATCAATATAGGTAAGAGCTTTTAGTTATAACCTATTTAAAAAATCAATAATTGAACACTAGATAGGTACAATGCAGACTAATTCGAACTACAAAACGTTTTTTTTTATATTATAGGTTATCAAAGGATTTAGTAAATGGTTTGTGTGAGGATTTGGAACCTTTTATGAATACAAATCCTCAGAGGTCTACTGATTTAAGCATAGAGACAAAGGTGAGTGTTTTTTTATGGATTCCACTAGGTAGGTTATTATAAAATAACCTATTTATAAAATAACTTAGCTTCCGCCCGCGGCTTCGCCTGCATGATATGTCGATAAAAAGTAGCCTATGTCCTTTCTCAGGCTCTAGACTATCTGTGTACCAAATTTAATTTAAATTGGTTTTGGTGTGAAAGCGCAGCAGACAGACGGACAGACAGAGTTACTTTCCCATTTATAATATTAGTAAGGGTATCATATCATAACATCACACCCTGTTTCCCCAAAAGTTTGGGGAATCAACATAAACACCCACATTCACCAGTTATGAAATATTAATTATGCTTTATCCTGCACACTCAATGTACTATTACTTTCCTTAAAAATAGGTTTTATTAAACATTTGCAGGTTTTAACAGCAATCTATGTTTATGCTCATGGGTCCTATCAGAAACCCACTGGGAGTGCTCAACAAGTTGCCCAGCAAACAGTGTCTGCAGTGTTGGCAGAGGTTACTGCTGCCTTAAACAACATAGACATGAGAAATAAATACATTAAATTTCCTCAAAATGCAGCCGAACGGAATGCAAATAAGTTAAGGTACATATAGTAATTATGTCATAAATTTTATTATAAAAATGGTGATAGGTAAAGTATTAATTATACAATAAAAAATAGTAATTAAAATGTTATCAATGTATTATTTTGCAGATTTTATGAAAAGTTTGGTATCCCAGGTGTAATAGGTTGCATTGATGGGACTCATATAGCTATAATAAGACCGAATGAACATGAAGAAAGGTATTTTTGTAGGAAAAACGATCACTCTTTGAATGTCCAATTAGTAAGTGGATTTTATTTCTCATAAGTCCTTAAATTAGGTACAAATCATTTATCATAACATAATTTACACCAAACTTAATTATTTCCAGATTTGTAATGCTGATATGGAAATCATTAGTGTAGATGCTAGTCATCCTGGAGCCAATCATGATTCCTTCATTTGGTCCAATCATCCTTTGAGACCTCACTTGGAGAACCTAAGCACCACAGAGGCTTTATGGCTTTTAGGTAAAATAATTAATTTATTAATGTAAAAAAACAAATGAATACTAAAAATATACAAATTATTAATGTTGGGGCAAGCTTGGTTTTCATTTCTAAGTAACGGTAGTTTGTGTCAAAAGAAAACAACAGTGAATGCTTTAGAAACACTGTTAATTATTAGTACTTGATCACCAATAACATTTATCCCAAAGTTCTGACGTAAGAGAGTAAACTTTGAACTTTTCAAGTGAATTTTACCAATCATGAAGTTGAGATTTGTTACAAGGTAGCTCAACCGAACTTTCACGATGGTAATGAAGTTATTACTAGAGTATGATGTTCACTGCCATTTTAGTAACACGGTAGACCTGCTGATGGTGAACAATTTTACAGTAAAGCCTCATATTTGCTTAAATTGAAATTTGAATTAAACTAAAATAATACTAAGAAAGAAATACATTTGTTATGTTTATATTTTCCTTACAATTAAACATAATACTGTTTATTAATTAAAAAGATGAATGCTGAATAACAATAGTAAGACATAATCTTTTTATTTCAGGAGATTCTGGGTATCCACTCAGAAAAACAATGATGACACCAATTTTGAATGCAGAACCAGAATCTCCAGAAGCATTTTACACTGAGAAACATGTCAAAACCCGGAACATAATTGAGAGGACCATAGGTGTACTAAAGGCTCGATTTAGATGTTTATTAGTCCATCGAGTGCTACATTACCAACCACAAGTAGCTGGCTGTATTGCAAATGCATGTGTGATTCTACACAACATTTGTAATGCAGCAAATTTACCTGTACCAGATCTCACAGAAGATGAGATACAACAAGAAGCCTTCATGCAATATGTGAATTTGCATGAAGATCCAGCTGGTCGACAGAACAGGGAATTGCAGATTGGCGTTGCTACAAGGCAGGATCTCGTTGCGCGCCTGTGGCAACTGCGTCCGAGAGTCTGAAAGAGATAGAATTTTCTGGTTGGTTTTCATCAACAAAGATGATTTTTGTGTAACTTTCGTGAGACTCTCATTTTTAATGAAATTTTCAGACGTTTCGATTCACGTGTATCTTCGGAGATGGCCAACTAGTTTAGAATTCGACCGGAGTTCTTAATTATAGCAGACGCGATGCGACGGTGCCGGTGACGCGAATTATATCGAAACTAATAGTCGAGGATCGCCGAAAAATACACGTGAGTTGGCCCATCTGAACAACTAGAGAAACTTTGAACATTTTGTAAATTTATAATCTCCTAGTCTCAACCACAGTCTCAATATGTTTTATTTTTTTATTGCTTTCTACACCATATTAAACTTTTATTTTCTGATGTGTTATATTCAGAGATCGGATAATCAGATGCATATTAACCTAAAGTTAATTTTTGGCTAAGAAATTAAAGAAGCAGCTTTTTAATAAAAAAAAATCTTCAAATCAAATCATTTATTTCTTTGCAAACATGGGTATAGAAAACTGGGGAACTGGGAATTCTTAAAACGAAATACCGGGATTGCACAAATAATCGGATACTTTAAACATGTTTTAACTACACTCGAGGTACCGAGTGGTTTGTCACTAAGTGCTATGCCAGTTTGGAAACCTACTTTACAACACTAGCTAGCATTTCTTTTGTCAAAAATGCCTAAATTTATCAATTCCGGAATCGCGGGATTTTTGGGTCGGTACAAAAGTGGCATATTAGGTAACACTTGACTATAAGTAAATATACATTGGACTCTATAATCAGAACTCTAAAGTCGATCCCGGAATTCCGGCATTTTTTCAGTACAAAAGTAAGTAAGTAAGTAGTAAATATGCATCCGATTATCCGATCTATAGTTATGTTCCAGCCTGGCCACAGTGAAGACAAACACAAAAGACAAAAAACAGTAGGTACTACAATACAATACTTTTTCTTTAGTGTGTGTGATGAACTGATGACCAAATGATACATAATCATACATTCTACACCCATAACCATGATTTTGCTTGGCACTTTGGCTGGGCTGGCACATATCGCACTACTTTCTTAACTGACTAAAACATTAATTATAATAACCTTAATAACTTAACTCATTTGGACACTTTATTGAATTAATTTAATGTAAAGTAATTAGAAAAAAAAAAGAAAACTGACCTGTCACGTATGTCTCTTAATATAGAAACTGCTTCACCAAATAAATCAACGAAACCTTGTATAGAACGGCTGTTGGCCAACTCTGCTTGCGTCCTCCTTTGAGTAGATGTGACCAGCTCCTCTCTTGCATCTGCAGCACTCAGCTGTTGTCGTTACCGCCTTCGGCGCCTCGTCGGGACCTGTTGTGCTGTGCCCTGTCTAGATAACGGTGATGGGTCTGCTCCAGCAGTTAGTACAAGGCGCCTCCTTGCGCCCTGCCCTGTTGTGCCGGCTCTAGATGGTGAAGGTTGTGGGTTTGCAGGAACAGGTACATTATCACAAACAGGCGATTGAGCTGAGTGTTGTGATACCGTAACTTCACCCATACCTTCAATTGGCTCACTTAGTTGGTATTCCTGTAAATGAAAATTCATTATGGGTATTATTATGTATTTTTATGATATACGTTAAGTAACATGTATAAATGGAAAACCATTGAATCGATTTCAGTAATTTACCTAAGCCTTCTTCTGCAAAAGAAAGACCTCACCTTGTATCTGTTTTTTCTGGAGTTAGGTAACTTATCGTATAGACATAGGCAGGAAGGGTCTGATTGTTCGAATGTTGTGAATAAAAGTCTTGTTTGTAAATAAGACTACGCCAATCCTTTCATTCAAGGGTGGGCGTAGCTCATGTAAGGTTTTATGCAACCTACAATTGTACCAGCTGTTCAGAAAGGCTTGATTCGAATATTCTAACAGTTTGTATTGTATTGAGAATAGGAAGAAACAGTGAGACGGCCCAAGGCTGGTAAGGCTTGCGGGCTAGATTATTATAAAATGTATCTTTGATTTCTTGAGTTATTATAATTAGTTAAATTATAAAGAAGCGTTTTATTTGATCCGGAGCACTAAGTACTTATCTACGGCGCATCTAGGTACTGTGTACTAGGTAGGTACTACCCGTGTGAAGCCGTGGCGGGCAGCTAGTAAAATATAATATTATAATACTTACTTCACTGGATGGAACTATTAAGAAAATTGGCTCCTCATTTGCAGTGGATTGGGAGGAGTCTATGTTACTTGGACCTGCAATGTTGTCTTCAAACTCATAAAAAAAAAAAAAAAAAACATGTATTTATGCCTATACATAATGTTGTTGGATCATGCACATTGCAGTTAAGTACACTTACTTGTAACACTGGTGGCACCTGTGGATCGACCCTCACACCAGGCAGCCCAGCTCCCAGATCTTCTCCAAGGATACTGAGGAACTTTCGGTCAATTTCAGACAGTTCCAAATTTATAGCAGGTCCACCCCCTGTTCTTCTTCTGCTGTCGTTGATGAGCCGGTTTTTTTTTTTTAATTTAGCCTTCATATCTATCCAGTACTAAAAATAAAATAATATTGATATTAATACATATTTAGAACCTAATTGTTAGGAATTAATACCTAATCGATGGCAAATATATATTGTATAAACATACCTTTGACCATTCAGATGCAGACTTAACAGTTCCTTCTCCAGCACAATTTAAAATTTCCGCAACCCTTTCCCACATTCGTTTGTTATGCTCCCGTGCTTGTGTGGATTTGTTGTACCCAACTGCAATTTCTCTATGATTATTTAAGAACTCCCATAAGTGATGCAGTTGAGACATACTAACACGCCGACTTGTTCGTGATTCACTAAAAAATAAAGTCACATTAATTAAAATGAGTCTAATAAGCGAAATTCCAATTAAAAATCTGTAAAGTAAGTAACTACACCACTATGATATTTTTATGTAAGTAAACTTACGACATCGTGAAGAGGATTTACAATAAAAAATCGCTTCAAAATTACAATAAACAATCCTATTTTAAATATAAAACGACCCTAAGACGACCCACTGACCGAACTCAGCGAAATCAAGAATATAAATGGAAGTGCAAATCCCTAGAATTTGAAAACCAAGCCGACGATGACGCCGGCCACTCGACTTTCTTATCGGAAACAATATTTCATTATTTAATATCAATACGCTCTGTGCGCTAACAAATACCATCGTTATGTTGAGAATTAGGGTGCCTTTCCACCAGAGATATGCTATGCTACCTTGCTATGGTGTAGCTATGTGTAGAGCAGCCGCAGCCGCTCCCCGTGCCTTAGAAAAGGCTTAAATAAAAAATATAGTAATTCGGTAGATATCATCTTTATTTCAAATAAGATTAACACATACAAAATCACAATGTCCTAGAAACTAACAAAATACAACTCTTTTACAAAAATCAGCCTTGATTGACCATCATATAAATCAACATTAAATATAAAATATGCAAAAAAAAATAGAAAACATATCAACAGTAAATAATCACTTCTTATTTTTTTGTATATTTACCAACTACATACATGCAAAATCATAATAACTTAAATCTAAAAAAATATAACAGTACAAAAAATAATACTAAAATCACAGTAATTATTGAAGACTAGATAAATCAACATATATTTTTTTTGTACAACAAACTATTTATCTACTCTATATAGATATGAAAATCACTGAAAAAGTAGAAAAAGTAATACAGGGTGTTAGGGTAAACACCGTTATCCTTGCAACCAGTGGTTTGGTTTCATTTATAGAACGTAAAATCAATGGAAAATTACAACTTTTATTTTTATTTTTTTAGATCTAAATTTTACCACAAGAGACGCAAGTTCGTTGCCCTATGCGCTAGGGCAATGAACTTGCGTCTCAACACGGGCGGGGGGTACGGGATGTGACCTGACCGGCAGCGAGCGCGATCCCTCCCTTAGTCAGTCAGCTGTTTCGCTAGCAAGCACGGTGTCAGATAGAAACTTTTTAAAATCTTTTAATGAAAATAACGTTTTTTTTTGTTGTGTTCGGTCATTTATCTTATATTTAAGTCAACTACCCATGGTTTGAATGACAAGAGTGTTTACCCTTACATCCTGTATTTTATCATACATAATAGAAAATGATGTGAGTGCATACACAGTAGCATACTAAAAATCTATGTTTTACCTTAAAATAAAATAAAGTATTTAATAGTAACTATTAAAAAGTAGCAGCAGTTGAATTTTTTTTTCTGTGTCATCGTTCCAATTATATACATGAAAGTCTTTTGAAATAGGGATGTATAGGTAAATAGTAGAACTTACGTATTTTTCCTTCACGTACATGCACTGATCACTTCACTCACTAATTAAATTTAATAAGTAATCCTACAGGATACGCTAATGAGTAAACTTTCACTCGAGACAGTATAAAAATCAGTACGCTTGGATTTGCAACTATAAGTAAACTAAATGTAGTAACACATTCCTGGAATAAATACGCCGAAGTTGTCTAGTACTGGTGTTAGCCAATCAGGTGCAAGTCCTTTCATCGAGCGTCTATTGTTTTGGGCTACGCCTTTGTTATTTGCTCGCGCGCAGATACTCTGGCTAAGATTACCCCTCCCGCTTCGGCATTCCACACCCCGCGCACATCTGGAGAGTACTTACCAATTTTAAACACCTTATCTATTATTTGTAACCCGTTTTTTTAACAAGCCATTCGTAGTGAGACAATTTTGCATCGTAAGCCTATCGACAGGTTATATTATTATCATGACGGATTATCATTCATCATAGCTCTTTTTTCAATGATCTGTTATGATTTATTAAATTAATTCCGTTAATAAACTGTTCACAAGTGTACTATGTTAACCGTTTCTTATGTAAAATATAGCTAATTTTATCTCAGGGGACCAATAGGCACCTGTATAGGTGCCGAATCTTTAACTTATATTGTATATTTATTAGAGGGGACGAATGGGTACCTTAAAAATAATATTTTTTATTTAAATATTAATTGGTCCCCTACCAGGAGACCAATGGGCACCTATATAGGGGCCGAATCTACAAATTTTATGCTGGGGGACGAATGGGCTCTGACCCTTTAATCGGCCACTCGACTTTCTTATCGGAAACAATATTTCATTATTTAATATCAATACGCTCTGTGCGCTAACAAATACCATCGTTATGTTGAGAATTAGGGTGCCTTTCCACCAGAGATATGCTATGCTACCTTGCTATGGTGTAGCTATGTGTAGAGCAGCCGCAGCCGCTCCCCGTGCCTTCCTTACTGTTGATGCACTAATGGAAACGGTCACATAGTTATGTAGCTTAGCTTGCAAAGCATATCTGTATAGCACATCTCTGTTGGAAAGGCACCCTTAGACTAGGTGTGACTGACACCTTCGTCTCTCGCTGATAAGAACTCGAGGAATATAACTACTTAAGAACTAAACGAGGTGTGAATTGAAACCATCGTCTCGCGCGGACACTTAACAAAAAAAATACAAATATTGGCGCCATCAACACAGTATTGTTACATGACTGACGTATCCACACACGTTCAAAATCACGTTGAATCTATCAAAGTTACAAAGTTCTTTTGAACGGGAAATTGAACTTTTTGGCACTTTTAGATAATGTACCAAGGTAATTTGTTATACATAATCATAGTTTAAACATGTTTATACCCAAAAAAATCACGTTTCTATTATTTTCAAAAAACCGGTAAAGTAAATATAGAAGTTTTTGAACGTTGCCTACAAAAACGAAAATGATATTACAGCAGGCCATAGACAAGCAATACCATTCAACTTCGTTCAATAGTCGTTCACCTTTATTACTGTCATAGTACGAATAGTAGCAATTCAGAAGCAGGCCTGCTTTTGAACTGACAGGAAATTGAATGTTTTTCTAATAGCTCATAGTAAGCCCCCTGAACTTTTGGTCTTATTACACCTAATGGCTTGATATTGCTTGATATATATTTTTAATGCTCACCCAACAGAGCGTTTTTATGGTGAGCTGATGGGTTTCTGTACTGAACAGGACTGGTCGTGTATAGACACTGAGCGTTTGGGTGTAGCATCAAATACGTACACGTTTATAAGTCAGGCTCACGGGTCATCGAGGTGGCTTGACCACTGTTTGGTTACCAGGGCTGCGGCTCAAACTGTTAATAGGGTGTTTGTTCATTATGATGTAACGAGGTCTGACCACTTTCCGTTAATTATTGAATGTAATTTAGATGTAATAGTACCGAAAAGATGTGTATCTACTCAACATTTAAATAGTAAGATTATGTGGGGTGAGCGGGATTTGGCGCAAATTAGATTGTACAATACTGAGTGTCATAAGCGTCTGAGATTAATAGATTTTCCCATCCAGTTCCGCTATTGTTGTGATCATATGTGCACTGACTTAAATCATAGACGTCTAATCGATAAGTTGTACGGGCAAATCGTTGGGGCTTTATGTGAATCATCGGTGGTTGGCCGAGATACTAAGAAGTGCAAACGAAAAGTTGTTGTTGGATGGAATAGGCATGTTGCCGGCGCGCACAGGCTTGCTAGGGATAAGTTTATGTTATGGTCATGGTACGGTAAGCCTACTTCTGGTCGTTACTATGAAGAGATGTGCGAGTCGAAACGAATATTTAAATCTCGGTTGAAGTGGTGCCAGGGTAATGAGGATAAGATAAAAATGGATATCCTGGCATCAAGCCATTTGAATAAGGACTTTCGTGGGTTTTGGAAGAACACAAATAAACTTAATCATAAACCTGGCGTGCCTGTGTGCGTTGATGGTGTGACTGATGCGCAGGGAATAGCTGAACTGTTTAAAGCTAAATTCGAAGTAAAATCGACATTAGGACCGTCTCTGGCGGTGATCGATGTTGAGCCCAAAGGGGAACTAGGAGTCAGAGTCACTGCCAGAGACATTGCTGCTATCATACAGTCAATGTCACGGGGCAAGTCTCCTGGCCATGATGGGCTCAGCATCGAGCATCTTCGGTATGCGGGCCCTCATTTGACGCGTGTTTTGGCTTTATTGTATAGTCTTTGTCTGAGTCATGCGTATATACCCTCGGATATGTTGAGAACAGTTGTAGTGCCTATAGTTAAAAATAAAACTGGATATTTGACGGATAGGAATAACTATAGACCCATTTCACTGGCTACGGTTGTGTCTAAGGTATTGGACAGCGTGCTTAATGCGCAATTAAATAAGCATGTCCAATTGCATGACAACCAGTTTGGGTTTCGACCAGGGTTGTCTACCGATAGTGCTATATTGGGCTTTAAGCATGCTGTGGAGTACTACACACGGCGTAGCACTGCGGTTTATGCTTGTTTCCTCGACCTGTCGAGTGCTTTTGATCTGGTCTCCTATGACGTGCTTTGGAAAAAGCTTAATGATGCAAAGTTACCACCTGAGATCATAAATATTTTTAAGTTTTGGTACGGGAACTAGGTCAATAGTGTGAGATGGGACGGAGCTTACTCGAGTCCATATGGTCTTGAGTCAGGTGTGAGGCAGGGGGGTCTGAGTTCTCCTACACTTCAACCTGTACATGGACCAATTGATTGGGGAGCTGAGTAGCACCAGGGTCGGATGTTATATTGATGGCATATGTGTCAATAACATTAGCTATGCGGATGACATGGTGCTGCTCAGTGCCTCAGTGTGTGGCCTGAGGAAACTGGTGAGTGTGTGTGAGAGGTACGCCAGTGCTCATGGCCTTTTGTATAATATAAAAAAGAGTGTCGTGATGGTGTTTGGGGCTGGTGGAAAGTGTCCAGAAACGGTGCCTCCAATAACGATTAATCGTATACCATTGTCGAGAGTGTACTCTTTCAAGTACCTTGGGCATATTTTGACTGCCAGCCTTAAGGACGATGAAGACATTGAGAGAGAGCGGAGGGCGCTGTCGGTCAGAGCGAATATGATTGCCCGCAGGTTTAACCGTGCTTCTACGGAGGTTAAAAAAACACTTTTTAGAGCCTTCTGTTCCTCATTTTACACCTGTGGCCTGTGGGTACATTTTACGCAGAGGTCGTACAGTGCCCTCCGCGTTCAGTACAACAATGCTTTCAGGGTGTTGATGGGGCTGCCCCGCTCCTGTAGCGCATCAGGAATGTTTGCGGAATTACGTGTTGACTGCTTTTATGCGTTAATGCGTAAAAGATGTGCGTCCTTGGTGCGCAGGGTGCGGGCCAGTTCCAACAGCATCCTGGGAATGATTGCTGGCAGGCTGGACTGCTGTATTGTGAGTCGCTGCTCCAGTATTTCAGCTGGATTACGGAAGCAGTGATTTTTTATGTTGTTTTTGTTTTGTGTAGGTACTTGTTGTAACTGAATCACTAACATAGTTGTAAGTTTATTTTATTGTTACTAACACTATGAGTCTCATTGTTACTCTGAATAAATAATTTAAAATAAAATAAATTGCTACCATCATAAAACTTTAACACTAAGTTAAATGGCTCAATTGATCTAGTACTAAAATACCTATTATATGTTTTCTTACTTATACATGAAACAGCTGAGCCTGTATCTATCTCCATTTTGATAACGGTGTCATCAATCTGCAATGATAAGCTTACCGGGGTATATCCGTTCAAACACAGTTGGTGTAATTCTTCTTCTAGCTCGTCCAAACTAGAATCGCCTCCTAGTCCACCCGGCTGCTCGCTCCCGGTAGCCTCGACGTGGTTCACTCCGCGCCTTTTTCCTTTTCCTGTGCCCGACCGTGACTGAGGACACACGCGTCTCAAATGCCCACTCTGCTTGCATTTACTGCATATAAAATTCTTATAGCGGCACTCGTCTGTGGTATGCCCGCGCCAGCCGCACGCCGTGCAGCTACCGGCGCCTTTGCCCGTGTCCGGCGCAACGCGCTCGCGACTCCCGCGCTGATCACGCCCACGTTTCGTCCTTAACGCGTGTACGTTGGCTGGTACCTCCGCGCTTACTTTATTTTCAACCACGGCCGCATCTCGCTCTGCCGCTTCCAACCCACAAGCCAATTTCACCGCCCCTGAGTACGTCAGACTGTCCTCTGCAAATAACCTTTGTGTGATGACGTCACTCCTAACTCCGCACACCAGCTGATCCCGCAGATTTTCCTCCAAATTCCCGCCAAACTCACAGGTTTTCGACAGTTTTTTAATCTCGGTTAGGTATTGAGTTATATTTTCGTCGTCTTTCTGCCTTCTTTGACGAAACCGGAAACGTTCCGCCATGACAGCTGGTTTCGGCTGAAGATGATTCCTTAATATTGTAACGGCTTTTCCGTATGTTAACTCCGCCGGTTTGCTTGGGCTGCACAACGTGCTCAGTAACTCATACGTTTGATCACCAATGCCGGTGATCAAGATCGCCAACCACATGTTCTTATCCACGTTATTGACTTTAAAATACATCTCCAACCTTTCCACGTACAAAGTCCAATTTCCTGACGTCACATCAAAGTCTCTTATTTTACCGATTTGTCCACTCGCCATTTTTATTCTGTATTTTTAAACGATACACCGAACACAATTGTACGAAGGAACTATCCTATTCTCGTCGCCACTGAGATGTCTGTACTTTGGTAAATGAAAGGCGAGGGTTGATAGCAAGCGTATAATGCAAACTGACGTTAGTACAAATGTGACACCTTATAAATACTCCTAGATGATTATCTAATAATGCGGGTAGCTGAATACATTACAGTTCTCAAAACAATGTGCACACATGGTACCATTTTCATCCACTTAAAAAGGAATATTAATTCTGTAATTATTTCAATTTAGGTCCATTTATGAAACCATAATTCTAAACAATTGAAGTTCTCACCTCATGGCGAAGGTCGTTTTCAATTATAGAAATGATGTCAGGACCCATATTACCAAATAGATAATATTGGCCATCTTCATTTATTACAGAAGAACATAAAGTACAGGACATCATTGTGTATCACCTAAAACAAATAATTGTCGTAAGTATAATATATTAGCTAGGTCTAATTCTGATGTGCCGAGGTACGATCGTAGCTACAAATTGCAGTCCTAACTAGAGAAGGCCTAACTTTTATCTGTATGTAGTTAAGCCCAGCGAGTCGAATTATGTATTTCTTTGAATTAGGACTGCACTTATGAACGCAATAATTCTCACAAGAAAAATCAACTTTGGCTTCGAATAATAAAAACTAAATACCTCAATTTTAAACTCGCAAACATAACAAAATTCTAAATTCTCTTTTAAGTCTACAAAATAATTAAACGTTATTTCTTGATGTGAGGAAAATCAAAAATCATCATCATCATCATCCTTCCTTCACTCTCCACTATACCTACTTACTTAATTAATTTTTATCACTGTCGCTGAGATCAAAAAAATTTTTAAACCTATTCAATTTTATAATATCAGTTTCTTTTGATTTAGAGGAACATCGATTTTCTTCTCCCTCTGTGTTTGGCAAAGAAGTAAAACCAACTAGTTCTGGAAAATGTTTGGTCAAGTCATTTGACGAAACGTTGTAACGTTTCGGATTTAAAAGATTTGTTAAGTCATCACGGGAATAATTGACTCTAATATTTGACAAAATTGTAGGCTTGTCTGATTCTGTTATCGTTTTCTTCATATCAGATGCTAATTTAGTTCGTCTAATATTGGTTTTAGATTCCGAGAGTACTTTAGTAGGATATAATATTGTTTGAGAGCTAGTGTGAACTCGTTTATCTAATAAAATTGAAAATGGAGCGGGTTTCTGGTTATGTATTTGTAAACTGGAACCATCGTCATCGGTATCACTTGAAGTTTTTAATTACAAATTTGCAGCGTGAGATCCACGTTGTAGTAATTTAGATGTTCTAGAAGCAGTTTTGGATGTAGACGTTTTAAGAGACTGTAAAATGAAAGTATCTTCTTCATCAGAATAAGCTATTTGTCGAGTTGGTTTTCTTTTAGGTGCCATCAACAAACGAATGTTTTTTTAGGAACAAGCAATCGCAAAACCCTCTTTTTCCTGAGCTATTACAGAAACAACTCAAAGTTCTATAATATATGTCATTGGTATGATCATTAACCGCCTGAATTTGGTGTAGTTTTTGCGAGTTGGGTACAGGTATTAAAGAATTCAGGGCAGTTTCATTGCACTCTGATAAGATTTATATCTATGTCATTGACAATGAAAAGTGTTATTCTACATTCATCTTTCAGAAGAGCAAGAGCAGTTCCAGCATCCGTAATATCTCTTCCATGTGCGAGTTTTTGGTCTAAAAGTCGTTTTATAACTCCTCCTATACCATCAGCAGGGCCCTTGCCATGGTAAGACTCGGAAAAATTCCAAGTACCTTTAACAAAATCCAGCTCGTTCAAAGTTTTCTTAAATAGATAGAAGTTCTTTTTTTGTGTGTACTGGGTAGTGGGCCCGTCGGAAAACACATGCAGAATTGTCACTTCAGGGTACTTCCTTTTGATATCCATCAAAACTGGATTCAAATGTGCCCAAATGGCTTCTGGTGCATGATTTGTTGAATCCGAGAATGTGCAATAAGACTGAGGCCTCGTATTTTTTTTATACACAACACTAGTGTGTAGAGTTATTTGGTACTGGGAAGCGCTAAAGTGGACGGCTTGAATTTCTTCGTGGAGTTTGCACCCGTAATTTTCCGAGAAATCACAATGCAGAACTACTTCGTTATCTTCGAGCTGATCTTTTAGATTTCTGTAGGTTTTATATTGGTGGGAAATATTGAAAACATGTACCAAGTACCTTTTCAATTCTGCTTCAAACAGACATAAAAAGTTTTCTAGCCGATCAGATTTTGTCTCTGTCACTACTCGTTTTGACTTCTTAGTTTCGTTATCCTTAACGTATTCGATTTTTTTAAATGACCACTCCAGCCACGAAATATTTTCGTCTTTCCTTGATATGTCATATTGCAAAGATATTTTATTGCACACATTGCATTCAGAATACATGCACTCCATTGATCTTTTATCACATACGGTAGCTTCTACAAGGTCACTTAATTCATGAAATGATGTAAATATCTTTCTTTTTTTCAAAGCAATAAAGAATTCCATGTTGGCATGAATTTTGCAAACACAAGTATCTCGGTCTCTAAGGAGTGGGCTTACAACATGGAATGGCTTGTGTCTGACAAATGTGACGTAAGATATTTGGATACCCGTATCTTCCTTAAATTTTTTATGTAAATTAATCAAAGTGTCAAGAAGATAACGCTTCTGCATCTTAATTTTTTTCTGTGTCTTTGTTTCTTTCTTCCCTGCAGAAGAGCGACTTACATCGTCTTGGAAATAAAACTGACGAATTTTCTTGGCTATTACACTGCGCTTGGTGAATTGCGTTTCTTTTTGTGTGAACCGGATTCTTCCTTTTAAGCCAATGCAGTACCCTAATCGAGTGCGTAATTTATATTTTCCAGCTATGTCTGTGCTAAAAATATTTTTCAAAATATTTTTCAAAATATTTTTTTCTTTATTACTTTTAGCAGCCTTATATTGTTCTGCTAAAGCTTCATTCAAGACCATGTTTTCTAGAATAACTCTCTTTACTTTATCTCTATCTTTTTCTTTGTTAATACTCAATTCTGGCATAATTGAATTTACTTTTGATTCAGGTGATAAAATTGTTTCAGAAATTTCTTCTTCCTCGTAAACTTTTGGATCGACAGATTTTTGGCATTGTAAAAGGATTTTTTGTCTGTATACCTTCTT
Organism: Lithophane socia; assembly: GCA_947522985.1. Lineage (NCBI taxonomy): Eukaryota > Metazoa > Arthropoda > Insecta > Lepidoptera > Noctuidae > Lithophane > Lithophane socia. Next base: position 2,734,679 of record OX383272.1, read on the forward strand.
TTTGAGAGCCGCTATTTGTTTCTTTTGTTTTTCTAATTTGCTGGCCTGCTTCTTTACTCTCTTCTTCAAATTATAGTAATTTTGTAAATATAACTTCCGTGATTTTGTTTGCTTTTCATCTTTACTTATATCTTGACATTTTTGTTTCTGATTTTTCTTCAGTCTTCTCCAATTCCTTCTTCTTAAAGCTTTTTGACTCTCTGTTAGTTTGGAAACTTTGACATATTTACTTTTGATCCTTTCCAAATTCTTTTGATTTATTTTTTTATACTTTTCAGGATTGTTTAACTTGAGTTTTTCTCTGTACTTACGTTGTCTTTCTGCGGGAGTCATCGGCATTCCTGTATAAAATAACACACGGTCTCATTAATTAATTATTCATATTTATGACAAAATTTTGTTTCTTTAATTAATTATTAATACTAAGCACTATAATTTGATCTTTTACATTTTTAAAGATCTTATTACTTATTTTATTTTTAAAATGTTGAAAAAGAAAACTAAAATTAATTAACGAAGTATTTCTCGTCATTTTTAGATATTATTCGTAAACATTATAATTCTGTATGAAATCGGCTTTACTTCATTTTTGTTACATCATTTTTGTTACGCAACAAAAAAACGTAACAAATCGTTAGAAATATGAACAACAACCATGAGTTGAATTACTACAACATTAAACTTTGGAGGTTAGAAAGTATATTAGTGGATTTATAATCCATCTTCTTTTTAGTAGATTCGTCAAGTTCTTTTTAGTAAAGCAAAATGAATAGGAGATAACCTTACCGTTGTTTTTATAGCTGAACCACAAAAATGAAAGATTTGTTGTTGAAAAAACACTGCACAGGAACAAACACGCTTTTCTTGACGGTGGCACTCGCTGTCAAAATGGTGGAATGGCTTTCTATTGCCATCTGATTGGATGATTTTAAATGGAGAGTGTTGCCAGTTAAAAACCCCAAATATCTACTTATATTAGTGCTACAATATGGAATAACAAAAATGAACGAAATGGAATACATAAATTGAAGTCAAGTTATTATTATGTTGCACTAGGTTATTTATTATTTTTTATATAATTTACATCATAACTAGAGTCATAAAGATATTGTGCAATTAAAACATGTAAATATGTGAGTAGTTTCTTCTTTATGTTATTTTTTGTAACGCGCTTGTGCTTAGGGACACAAGGTTGCTATATGAAAATATTATGAGACTGAAGAAGTAAATTACCTTTTTTTTTTCTTGAATACCTTTTATTATGATCTGAAATGTTAAGCCCCACGTGGAAAAATGTTGCTCAAGGATAAAAATACTAGTTTGACCACTTTATTGCATATTTCTTTGGTAATATTCACGTAGACGTTTTCATACAACAAAATGTACAGAAATTTTGAAAATCACCCGTTTTCTTAAATCTTTTCTTAATTTGCTTTTTCTGGGTGTATCGAATATGGAATCCAGGTCTGAACCTCTAACTTCAGGTACAAGGTGTCCAGAAAGGGTATCGGGTATTTGTAAGTTCAATGAAACAAAAATTATTTGTATCCAATAAAAAAGTTTATTGTTTATTATTAGCATATGAATTGGAGAATTATTTGGAAAAGATGATGTTATCCAAATGATGACCGTTATGTTGCTGGCACTCTTCTAAACGGAAACGAAGATTGGCGATAACACGTTGACACATAGCTATTGATATTGCTGCCATTTCTGACCTGATGTTTTGCTTTAACTGGGTTAGATTCGTCGGATTGTTTTGATAAACCTTACTTTTAAGGTATCCCCATGCAAAATAATCAAGTGGGCTAAGGTCGGGGCTTCTGGGAGGCCAGTTGATGTTACCCCTTCGCGAAATGACTTTATTAGGGAATAATTCGTTAACAACTTCCATTGAGTCATTTGAGGTATGGCAAGTGGCCCCATCTTGCTGGAACCACGTTCTTGAGTTGAAACCTGCAAACTCCTGCAACTCTGGGACCAAAAAATTTCGCAACATATCGCAATAACGGTCACTATTCACATTAATTGCTCGGCCTCGTTGATCTTCATGAAAATAAGGACCAATTATGCCTTTAGCAGACATAGCGGCCCAAACAACGACCTTTGGGCTATGCAGGGGTCGTTCATGCTTTCGTCTCGGATTCTCCACTGCCCAGTATCGCCAATTCTGCTTATTAACATGACCATTCAGGTGAAAATTTGCTTCGTCACTGAACAGTATGTTGTTAAAGTTGTTAAATCGCTGCAGCATTTCGTTCGCAAAATTCAGTCGATTAGCATAGTCCGTATCCTTCAATTCTTGAACCAATTGAATTTTATAGGCTTTTAGATGTAAGTCTTTCTTTAAAATCGAATGTAAAGACGATTTTTTTATGTTCAACGCTTGGCTTCGCTTTCGGATGGATAAAGACGGATTTTGACGAACCGACGCCTCAACTTCTTCAATTGTTTCTTCATCGCGAACTGTACGAGGACGACCAGAGTTTTGAATTTTAACTGTCGCACCTGTATTCTCGAACATCCTGATCCATTTCCTAATGCTATCGTCACTTGGCGCGTGGCGTGTACGATATTCCGCACGATAGAGACGTTGAGCAGTCACTATTGAATCACCATTACGATAATACGCTCGTACGCAAAATGCGCGATGCGTCCCCGAGTACTGTTCCATCGTGACTAAAACTCCACAAAATGGCGGACGCCACGAACCCCTCCCCGCACCCTTTCGACGCCCCGTTTCGAATATGGCGCGAAAACAAATACCCGATACCCTTTCTGGACACCTTGTACTACAGAATTATCTCTAATGGATTTCCCGGGTAGTTGACTAACTTCAAGTAAGTTTGAAGGACCAGCTTGGTCCTGTAAAGTAATTGTGCCCAGTAAAGTCTCAGTAACACTTGATTTTTCCGGTGATGGTGGCAACGCCCATACATTTTTTTTCGGTCTTGATGTTTTTTGAATCAACCGACGACCTTTTTCGGTAAAGTATACATCATCCTCATTAAAATGCAATGAGCATACAACCCAAAATTTTGAAGGCATCCAATCATTATCCTGCCTGCTTTGACGAATAATAGTGACCCATTCATCGCGTAAAACTAGATCCGTCGGCAATCTGCAAATACATAATTCAAATAATTGTAGTTTAACAATATTTAGCGGCCGATAAAAACACCAAAAATTGAAAATTTTGCACCTTTTGGTTGGTTAAAATAAATAACAGGATTATCAAACAAAGATATATAATATACTAGCTGTTCCCCGCGGTGTCACCCGCTGCTCAGCCCCTAAGGGTCGTAGCGTGATGTTATATAGCCTTCCTCGATAAATGGACTATCCAACACAAAAAATATTTTTTCAATTCGAACCAGTAGTTCCTGAGATTAGCGCGTTCAACCAAACAAACAAACAAACTCTTCACCTTTATAATATTAGTATAGGTAGATTATACAAAATTATTTCTGCTTATCCATGTATAAATTCATCGATCTTTCTACACACAGTGCACATTTCCCCTTATTCAAGGAGACCTATTTCGATGTAAACTGGCAACACAGACCAAGAACTGTCAATATTTTTCGTTCAGAGTGAGTCGAAAATATTATAGGGACAATAAATAACAAAACAATAAAATAAACAATAGTTACCTGTGGAAAGATATTCCATCTTCTTTTCTTTGTTTTTGGGAACAACTTTTACAGTGTTTAAAGACACAAGACGGCATGATTTGACATAAAATAATAAACCACTTGTGACGTGTAAGCAGTACGACGCGTAGCTTAGTACTGACGCGAGATTGTATTCGCTTTTGAATTTGTATTTGCTTTGGTGGCTTCACTCTCGTGTTCTACGCGCTCTATCTGCCTATTATTTAATCTGAGGCTGGTTGCAGCTGAAATGTACTAGTAATGTCAGTTAACTAGTGTTGAGCATGTATTTTAGTGTTGTGTTTAACCACTTAGTAACGTAGTAGCTACTCGATTAAGTTCAGGTGTGAAGCCACCACGTTACAATATATTATTTGCTGGATGTGCTGTCTTTGAAGAGCTGGATGTAAATTTTCGCAAGAAAGAAACGTGTTTGGCTATCGCTTTTTATTGTTGTCAGCAGTAACATATGTTTCTAACGACATAACGTTTTCTTCAATTTCCTGATCAAGGAAAATACCTCTATCTAACATCTTCAGAGTCATTAAGTGATTTCTCGTAAAAAACATATTGATGTTTGGCATCATTCCATCGGACAGTTTTTAAATGATGGGACTTTTTTTTATAAAATACTTATGTACTGAAGATATTTTAGCAGATATATTGACAAAACCATTGTGTAAAGATAGATAAAAAAGGTTTACTGGTCAGTTAATGTTATTGTAATGATTAAACTGAAACTAGGTAAAACACTGACGTTGTTTAAAAATATATATATATTGGTTTAAGGGCCAGTGTTGGTAATTTCTAATGTTATAAATTACCTCACCTTGTAAACGCAATCCAATGTACCGCATAACGGTCTTCATAAACGTGTTCGATGTAACCATGACAGCTGTCTGTCATTGTCACTTCCTTGAACGGAAATACCTTGTGTGATTGAGTGTGCTCTGAGTATTAAATATCCCTTCAAATCCAAGTAATTTCTTTTCTTTTGTGCCCATAATCTATCATGGTAGCATAGCGTTGTCTGAGCCCATAACCTGATGACACAATTTTTGTACAAAACAATCAGAGAGACAGTACAATCACAATAGACGTTTCCGAGAGTTCTCCGGAGGCCAGTGATCATGCGGATGAAACATATATTCCAGATGACGAGAATGAGACATCCACTCAGTCATCTGACTATGACCAAACAATGGATGTCAGCTCTTGTTGTGGAGGCGACTCGTGATTAAGATACTCCTCAAACTGTAAAAGAAGCACTGAGAGGGCCAGATGCTAAAGAGAAAGAAAGAAGCAATGCAGAGTGAGTACAATTCTTTTGTTATCAACAAATGTTGGACTCTGACTGACAAGAATAACTCAACAAAACTTGTCAAATGCAAATGGGTGTTTAAAATTAAACGAGCAGTGCTCGTCGGGTTTTAAAAAAAGTGAACAGGCTTCAGATATTACAGGTGTAGATGTGACTTTAATTAAGAACATTGGTACTGTCCTTAGAATTTTGGCTTCGGGTTACAATATTGATGTTGCTTTCACACAGGACACAAAAAAAATGTACCTTAGAGCCTAAGGCTCTATTCGTGGTATTACATGCCTGTTACTGGCGGGTAAACCACCAACAAAAGAGTTTTTTTACATGAGTGTTTCTGCTAACTGGATACTATTATAAAAAAAAAATTAAGAGTGTCATTACTACTTTGTCCACATGCCCTTTACCACCAACTTCATTATCGGTGGAACCTTTGTACATGTGGATTCTATGAACCAGTCCTTTAGGGTCCGCCAAAACATGTAATTTTATGCCATACTTATGCTTTTTATTATTAATATACAGTCGGAAAATCACACACACTAAAAAAAAAAACCGACCATTGATTCTTCAATACTCAATTCCCTTTCAGGATAAATTAAATTCTTGATCATATCATTAAAATAAAACAGGTAATCAATTTTTGAGTGCTTAATTCGAGATTCGTATAACATAAATCTGTCCCTAGACAAATATTTATTTAAATTAAATTTTACATAGGTACTTTCCTTCCAGTAATCTGCGATTTTACTCAACCAAGCGTGAAAAAAAGGATGCCTAAAAACGTCCACAATTCAGTTATATTTGTGTTTTTCCACTTTATTAGGCGGCTGTTAGGCTTAAGTGGCCTGGACGTCAAAATTTGGGCACGCATATTGGTCATTCCCGCTAGGTTGGTCATAAAATTTTCTGTGAAAACAGCTTTAAAATAATCAACTGGCCCTTTAGAAGATGCTTCAGCGATCATGATCTCGGGGGTCCCAGTAAATGGGAAATTATTTATAATTGCTGTCTCCTCAGTCCACTCTCCATCCGGAGACAAGACAACGGAGGAAACTCTTGAGCTATAAAGGAGAAAAAAATACAGTTCAACACTGGATTTAAAGACGACGTTGAAGAATACGATTATATAATTAGATATTAATTCTTAGATTCCCTATCTGTCTGACGCCCCGGAGGTGACGCTTTCGCCGTCAGAACCGCCGCGCCGGACTCAATCAATACATTACTTCTAATAATAATACTAGAATGGGACACTATAAATGTTATTTTCTATCATTCATTGTTTATGTCGCAGGTTTATGACAAAATCTGGTTTTTTTTATCAAAAAGTTAGGCTTTTTTTATCAAGAACCAGAAGAAGACAAAATTATTACTTTAAATCCAGTTTCTTTCATCAAAAACCTAAACTGGATTAGTTTTATGATAAAATTAATGTCCAAAACCTAGAATGATTTAGTTTTATGATACATTTATTTCTTTCAAATCAAAATAAGCTTACATGGGAACGTTAGAAGCTAGGTGCACGGTTCCAATTGGTCGTTTCCTATCAAGAAGAGCCGGCAAGAAATTCCACAGTAACTCTTTTAATAAAAATAATAGGTTTTTACAATATTTTCAAATACTTAACAGTGTTAATAGGTATGAGAGGACAGAGTAGGCCTTTCAACAAGTATCAGGTACTTATCAAAATAGAAAATGGTCAACAAATCTACGAGGTCAAAGTTCTCACATTCACAAAGTATAAAAGATGACAATAAACAATGATTTATTTGTTATAATTTACATATATTTAGCACATAATCAATACATTAGCACATAATAAACTTTCGAGAGATATTCAAATCTGTAATCTACAGCGTCCCATCCTTGGACAACGTCCAAAAACTGTATTACCTGCGATCATTCCTCCAGGATTAATTAGTAATCTTCCTCCTGTCAGTGAAAGTTATGACAATGCATTGCAATTGTTAAGACAAGCGATTTTATAACAAGTGTAATGTAAGTACTCTCCTAGACTTGGACAAGCTTACCAAGTTCCCTAATGCTAATGAGATTAGGAATTTTGTTTCGGTAGTGTGGCAGACGCTGAGCGTTCTGCACAACATGAAAGCCGAGGTGGAAATTTGGGACCCTATTCCACTGGGCATCTTGGTGCGCAAGCTGGTCCTTTACAGCTTCCGGTCCTATCACCTGGAGCGAGATCAAGAGCAGGACCCCACGGTTGAGGATTTTTTGACATAATTGGATAGGCGTGCACTAGAGAACACGGATATTCAGGCTGAAGCAGCAGAAGGCGGAAAGCGATAGGGTGCAACCATGCCACTAGGCAAGAATAAAGTGGCTCTAGCAGCAACAGCCAAGACAGCAATAGAGAATTATACTCATGTCCAAAATTTAAATTACAGTCTAGTAAGGACAGAGTCTCCTTTGCAAAAGAAAAAAGTTTATGCAACATATGTATTCATATCTCCGTGAAAACTATACATCTGGGCAAATGGACTCGGACAACTGTGAAATGTACCATCAGCGAAATATTCTTTAATTTTCGGAATTATCTTTCGAGATTCTTATGAACAAAAAAATATTATACATATAATAGTAATATGCTTTGGTGAAATAAAGACGAAATTGCGTTTTCTGAAATAAAAAAATACTTTTATTCACAACACAATGAAATACAGAGTAATACAATTTATCCATTCTAAACAAAGTAACTTACCTGAAATAACAAAAAACAACATTTAAAGCCTTTACTTCCTTATATTTAAACAGGAGACTATTTACTGTTCCATGTTTTTCTAAAATAGCATAACCATGCTTCAACTTCTTAAAAGTTACCTCAATACTGACAATCGGAGTCACTGATATGAGACTGAAATCTATTAGAAATCTGTAGATAATAAATCCAGAAAGTAAAGGAACGAAACTAGTGTAGATACTCTTTACATACGTATATCCGAGGTTAAAAGGGAAGAAGTCAGAGTAAAAATGTTGGTGATATGTAGAGTCAGTCGGAAGAGTTATACATGGATTACAAAGTCGAGTTAAAAAACGCTTGAATTTATCTGCCGGATTTTGATAGTCTGCCAGCACTTATACATGAATTACAAAGTCGAGTTAAAAGAACGCTAGAATTTATCTTCCGGATTTCGATAGTCTGCCAGCACAAATTCCTGAAATTTCAATGGGACTTCATTTCACTTCATTTGCTTTATTGAATACAGTCTTCGACACTCCTGCAGAATTGTTTCTGGCAGAATAAAGAAAATGCTTCACCCCCTTGTATGCTGGAAATTTCTGGGCTTTGTTGACAAATTATATAATTCTACTACTTTCTTTTGATTAGTCCCGGGACTGGTTCATCAGACATAATGACGTCTTCTCGTAAATCGCATAACATGTCCAATAATATCTCAGAGTTATTGCACGTGACTTCGTGATCAATACTTTTTAACTCTTTAATTCCCAAGCTACTCTATGGAAAAAATATTAATGGTTTGTGCTAATTATCGTGTTTGCGTATTCAAAATATGGAATAAAAAGAAGAATTATTTGCAAACGCTAAGTAAGTAGCTATTGACCCTGTGCGGCAAACGCACTTGCGCGCTCAATAAATATTTCCTATGCCGCTATGAACGCGTTTGCGCGGTTGAAGAAAGTCTTCGACATCACAATCCGGGCAATGGTTTTAGTGACCTTCCTTTTTTGTTCTTTTACCCAGCACCTGACACATTTGCGCCCTTTGTCGTCACCTATTGTCATTTCTATCCAATTCTTTGGGCATGTGTCTTGCCTTTTGAGACGCTAATGTGTCAGCTATGGGAAGGAATTCAAGCTTTTTGTACATTTTCCTATATGACTCTAAGGAAAGAGTACTGCTTGTACCTTTTTGAAACAAAAAAAAGGAATTGAGTAGCATCATTTGTAAGATGTGAATGCCAATTTTTTTGTACCATCTCATGCATTTGTGCTCACTAGGATAGTAGGCTAACATTTGGTCGTGTCGATCAACACCTTTCATAGATTTGTTATACTGTTATTTTGTTAGTTGACTTATTACCAATATTTGGTTTGTTGACCATACGACTACGCCTATTTTCCACTGGCATCAAGTGAGGTGAATGCTCCGTGGAAATAGTGAGCACATCTCTCTTGTCTTTCCATTTACTGACACGAACACCATTTCCATTATATCTATAAATATTTCCACCTTTTAAAAGTTTTTTGAAGACATTTTTTGGATTTTTTTTTCTATTCGCAAGCAATGTTCCAGAACAGTATGTTTTTTTTATTAGTGTTTTTGCTAACTGGACACCATATTTATCTTTAAAGAGTGTCATTACCACTTTGACCACATGCCCTTTACCACCAACTTCAATATCGGAGGAACCTTTGTACATGTGGATTCTATGAACCAGTCCTTTAGGGTCGGCCAAAACATATAATTTTATGCCATACTTATGCATTTTATTTTTAATATACTGTTGAGTGAGATTCCATCACTCGCCCTATAAATCCAACCGTTGATTCATCAATACTCAATTCCCTTTCAGGATAAATTAAATTCTTCATCATATCATTAAAATAATTTAACAGGTAATCAATTTTTGAGTGCTTAATCCTAGATTCGTATGTAGTATTAAAAAAAGGCATCTTAAAAGTAACAGAAATCTGTTTGTCTCTCTGTCTGAAATCTGCCTAGACATTATACTGTTATTTTGTTTGTTGGCTTATTCACAATATTTTGTTTGTTGACCACACGACCACGCCTATTTTCCACTGGCTTCAAGTGAGGTGAATGCTTAGTGGAAATAGTGACCACATCTCTCTTGTCTTTCCATTTATTTTATTTAGATACAAACATCATTTCCATTACATCTATAAATATTTCCACCTTTCAAAAGTTTTTGGATTTTTTTTTCTATTCCCAAGCAATGTTTCAGAACAGTATGTTTTTTTTACATGAGTGTTTCTGCTAACTGGACACTATTATAAAAAAAAATTAAGAGTGTCATTACTACTTTGTCCACATGCCCTTTACCACCAACTTCATTATCGGAGGAACCTTTGTACATGTGGATTCTATGAACCAGTCCTTTAGGGTCCGCCAAAACATGTAATTTTATGCCATACTTATGCTTTTTATTATTAATATACAGTCGGAAAATCACACACACTAAAAAAAAAAAACCGACCATTGATTCATCAATACTCAATTCCCTTTCAGGATAAATTAAATTCTTGATCATATCATTAAAATAAAACAGGTAATCAATTTTTGAGTGCTTAATTCGAGATTCGTATAACATAAATCTGTCCCTAGACAAATATTTATTTAAATTAAATTTTACATAGGTACTTTCCTTCCAGTAATCTGCGATTTTACTCAACCAAGCGTGAAAAAAAGGATGCCTAAAAACGTCCACAATTCAGTTATATTTGTGTTTTTCCACTTTATTAGGCGGCTGTTAGGCTTAAGTGGCCTGGACGTCAAAATTTGGGCACGCATATTGGTCATTCCCGCTAGGTTGGTCATAAAATTTTCTGTGAAAACAGCTTTAAAATAATCAACTGGCCCTTTAGAAGATGCTTCAGCGATCATGATCTCGGGGGTCCCAGTAAATGGGAAATTATTTATAATTGCTGTCTCCTCAGTCCACTCTCCATCCGGAGACAAGACAACGGAGGAAACTCTTGAGCTATAAAGGAGAAAAAAATACCGTTCAACACTGGATTTAAAGACGACGTTGAAGAATACGATTATATAATTGGATATTAATTCTTAGATTCCCTATCTGTCTGACGCCCCGGAGGTGACGCTTTCGCCGTCAGAACCGCCGCACAGTGGGTCGAAACTATGATTTTAGTGACTTAGGGATCAATTTTGTTTTTTTACTTTTTTCTTTATGCGGATGGATAGAGCTCATAACCCTCAATAATAATTGTCCTGATGTTTTTTTTCCTAAACTTTATACTTTGGGTAGAAAAATCAGTTTTGTTATTTTTTTGTCGGATCAAATTAAGTCAAATTCCTGCTAAGTAGCGTGTGATCCCGCTTTAAAACTTTATTTTTCTTATACCTTGTCTAGTCTTATATAATTTAATGCTATGAACATCTGCATAAAGCTGCCACTCTGCCAAATAAATGGACCGAAAAAAAATGAAAAATACATTGAATAAAAAGCTTCTTTTAAGTTAAATTTGATATGGAATAGTATGTAAAAGCACGTAATAATACACATAATTACTTAACAACTAACAACAATACATTTAAAAGGTCCCTAATTAGCTTAAATTTACTAATTTATTACATTAAGTATTTAAAAATGTTGATCTATGAATTTCTATTTGTTTGTTTAATGACTTTAATTAGTTTATAAAGTTCAATTAAATACTGGATAGTAAGTAAAGAAACATACAAACAGATACGAATTAGTAAAGATAAAATAACTTACTACTAACACAAGTAAACTAAAAAACTAACTATATACAACACCATACTTTACTATTTCCTTTCAAATATGACATACAAACTAGTAAAAGAGAAACAAGAAACTTACAATCTACCAAAAATCTTATTCACTATCGCTATGTCTATCTTGCAAATTATCTACATCAATAAAATCTATATCGGATTCTGTGGGAAAACTCAGCAGAAGCTCTTTAACTTTTGGAGAGAGAACCATTACATTTTGTTTCACCATTCGAGGTCTTAAACTTGTGATCTTTGGATCAGAAGACAAAAGAAGATTGTGTAAAATATCCTCATTTGTCGCCGTTCTACTTACCTTTCTAGAATGACTCTCTCTATATTTCCGGAAATCTTTATTGCGAGCTTCCGCTGCCTCTTCCGACAGTTTACCTATAGGTATGGCACCAAAGTGCTTAATTATATCACTCCCATGTACCAACAATTTACGTATACTGGAAGGCATATAATACCAAGGATATAAGTTTACATACAATTCTGCAGTATCTCTAGAAAATTCGGAAAACTTAGAAAAGTCCACGCGCTCTCCAGATGCAATAGTCTGAAGAATCACGTAAAACCTTTCTATTAAATCTTTACTTATTCCTGTTATGCGAGCTGTTGTTTCTGCATCCCTGAAAAATCTTCTGGCAGTATTGCCATCATTGGTTGTGCCTACTCCTTGCTTGACTATATCGATAAGTAAACCGCATTCCTTCTTAAACGCTTGCTGTATAGCGCTCTTTCTGAGTGACATTTTTTCTTTATCATCGCCCCTGCAACTCCATTTTTTGAACTCCAAACGATAAGCTGCAAACAAAAAGAAATGTCACTTAAAAATAATTTCACAGGAAACTACCATGAAAAAAATTATAAAGTTTTAAGATTATATTTACCGATATGAAGTAAGCACTCCATGCATCTTATCCAGGCATGTAAAGATGACATTCCATACTGGAACATTTCTTCATTGCTTTCTCTTTGAGCAAGTGACTCTAAATTGTTCATCTCTGACGGTTTTGCTTTGCAAATATCACAGACAGCTGAAGATGTGTCTGACAAATATGACGTTATTTTGCCGTCTATCATCGTCAAGTGCAATTGATGCTTAACTTCAACTTGATTGATTCTTGACGGCTGAAGTCTATCTCTTTCTTGTGTTATGCTAGCTTTTATAGTTGCCACTGTTGACTGCGTTTCTTTGGTAAATTTGAACATTATCGGACGGCAATAGAAAGTTGATGAAGGTCGGTCGTTTTCCCAAACAATTGTTCCATCACATTGTTGAAGCCTTATAGGAACTAGACTGGCCATGAAAATAGATGAATCATCAAACTCTGTTTCAGTCTTTTGTTTGTAATTACTTTGACCTGAGGCTCCATCAAAGCCCCATTTGCTTATAAGCAGTAACTCTGTTGCCGAGTCCAAATCAAAAGCAATCACATCTAAAAGCCTAGATACCGTCAAGTTGAGTAAAGCTTGCAGTTTAATAGCACCTCCTTCTTCAGTAATAATTATGTCTTCTTTCCCTGGATAACATTTTAACTTTGCTTCTTTAATTTTATAATAAGAAGGGTATAAATCAGACCCATTTTCACTTGCTACTTCTCTTAGGCTTATATACTGCCACTTACTTAATTTAAGTGAAACTAATAAAGACAGTGCCTTATCGGGTGAATAGGTACTACTTTTCGCTTTACTTGTACTTAAACACTCCTTAACTTTTTCTAGATCTTCGGGGTGATTTAGCAAATGGTTCAAGATTTTTCCTACGTCCTCATTTCCAGTGTTTTTTAAACTAGCAATTGTAGTAGCTTTCAGTTCATCTGGGGATAACGAAAGCGATTGGTTAATTTGTTCAATGCGTCTTCGTTTTTGCCTGGAGCCCAATTCTTCGAAAGGTTTTCGAGGTGTAAATGTAGATGTTGAAGCTTCTGAAGTAGATGGTGGTAGATTTTCAACATCTTCAGTATTACAAATCTCGAGCCTTTCCTGTTCAGTGTTCACAGCTTCACGTATCATTCCTTCGGGCCAATTTATTGCATGTTCTAACCAATCACCATTTTTTCTTATAAACTGTGCTAACGTGCGATTACTTCGTTCCCATCTAGTAAAAGGATAAGCTAATTAGTCATTAAACACACAAATAGAAATTCATAGATCAACATTTTTAAATACTTAATGTAATAAATTAGTAAATTTAAGCTAATTAGGGACCTTTTAAATGTATTGTTGTTAGTTGTTAAGTAATTATGTGTATTATTACGTGCTTTTACATACTATTCCATATCAAATTTAACTTAAAAGAAGCTTTTTATTCAATGTATTTTTCATTTTTTTTCGGTCCATTTATTTGGCAGAGTGGCAGCTTTATGCAGATGTTCATAGCATCAAATTATATAAGACTAGACAAGGTATAAGAAAAATAAAGTTTTAAAGCGGGATCACACGCTACTTAGCAGGAATTTGACTTAATTTGATCCGACAAAAAAATAACAAAACTGATTTTTCTACCCTAAGTATAAAGTTTAGGAAAAAAAACATCAGGACCATTATTATTGAGGGTTATGAGCTCTATCCATCCGCATAAAGAAAAAAGTAAAAAAACAAAATTGATCCCTAAGTCACTAAAATCATAGTTTCGACCCACTGTGCGCCGCGCCGGACTCAATCAATACGTTACTTCAAATAATAATACTAGAATGGGACACTATAAATGTTATTTTCTATCATTCATTGTTTATGTCGCAGGTTTATGACAAAATCTGTTTTTTTATCAAAAAGTTAGGCTTTTTTTATCAAGAACCAGAAGAAGACAAAATTATTACTTTAAATCCAGTTTCTTTCATCAAAAACCTAAACTGGATTAGTTTTATGATAAAATTAATGTCCAAAACCTAGACTGATTTAGTTTTATGATAAATTTATTTCTTTCAAATCAAAATAAGCCTACATGGGAACGTCAGAAGCTAGGTGCACGGTTCCAATTGGTCGTTTCCTATCGAGAAGAGCCGGCAAGAAATTCCTCAGTAACTCTTTTAATAAAAATAATAGGTTTTTACAATATTTTCAAATACTTAACAGTGTTAATAGGTATGAGAGGACAGAGTAGGCCTTTCAACAAGTACCAGGTACTTACCAAAATAGAAAATGGTCAACAAATCTACGAGGTCAACGTTCTCACATTCACAAAGTATAAAAGATGACAATAAACAATGATTTATTTGTTATAATTTACATATATTTAGCACATAATCAATATTGGTTCTCCACTAATTGTGGAAGCATCAAGATATGTTAAATTAGTTAAATTAATTACCTATGTGCTAAATGTATGTAAAATTATTAGATACCAGTTTTTTTTATTTCTATTATTAGTTGAAAACCACCAGGTTAGTCACTAACCACACGAAAAGAAGAACTTGAAAACCAAATATTGATAACCTATATGCTAAATGTATGTAACATTATTAAAAGAACATTTTTTTTTTTTACATTTCTTGATACAACTACAATTAGTGCAGAACCAATATTGATCATATCGCCTGTTTGCTACTACAACGTGTTAGGGCAAAAAACCAGATTTTTCAGAATTCGCATTTTAAAGTTTGAAATGTCTGTAATTTGTTTCCTTTTAAGATTAGAAGTTTGATATGTTTTGTGAAATTAATTGTCTACTATTGGAAATAATGTAACATAATGATTTGTAAGTATATTTAATAGAAGAATAGATTTGAAAGAACTAGAAAAATAGATTTGAATTAGAACTGGGAACAAATATCACACTGTTCTTGAAAATTTAAAAAAATACTAAGTAGCATTACTTTACTTGTTACACGTTTTATATGAAATTTCAATTTTCGTTTATATGTTTTAAAAGATTATAACACGTTGTCGTTTAAAAAAAATCTTTATTTAAGTTTTTTATTTTAACATAGAAATAGTATTAACTTAACTCTAAAATGGCAAACATGAGATCAACTGTCAGTCTATCAATTAGATACTAAAACTTATAGATGATGATGTATATTGTACTTACTCCTATAATCACAATCGTTAGTAGGTACATTAAATTGCTCCAAACTAAGGGTACAACTATTATCAAGCTTAGCTTCAAAAATGATCATAAACAAACATGAAATAAAAATTACTTAAAACTTTGTAGAAAATATCAAATCAACCCTTATCATGAGTAAGGCCTAAAAATAATAGTGGGGTTTTTCGCAGTTTTACAAAATGTATCCACCACAAGAAGACACACGCACAGCGTAATAATTGTAACAAAACAAAAACGTACAATGACAAAGTAAAAAATTTAAAAGGTCTATAAAAATAGGAACTTCCGCATAATATTAATTACAAAGCTTCAAAAAATGGTCTATAGTATCTGGGAGTTACATTTTTGTTTACCAATTCCATGAGATCGGCTTTTTTGCGCTCAGATAAACCAACTTTAGTCTCGTAAGCTTTTGATACCACTACGTCTATCTCCTTTTTTCTCTTAATTACTACCGCTTTTTTAAAGTCTTCTTCAGAATATGAAATACATAACGTTTATAACGTTTTGAAATAAATATAACCCTTGGCTCATCTTTCAATACCTTAATTATTTTCATGTCACCAATCTTTGCAGGATTATTTTCTTCATCTTTCTGAAGTGCTACCCCCATTTGAGTGCACACTCTCTTCCAATCGTAGAAGTCAGCAAAACACAATTCTGTTACTTTGAATGGTTCGCTCTTCTTTCTCGCTGCTTTAATGGCTCCGATAAAAGCATCGGGAGTGTACATTGGTCCACTTTTTAACTGTCTAGTTACTTGCCTTTCGATTTGGGAATGCGCAGAGTCCCCTTCATTCTGCGTATGACCTTTGATCAAATATTTATGGGTAATAGATCTTATATTTATTAAATTCAGAACAGCAAACAAGTATATAGCGATCATAAATTTGTTTTTCTGCTGCCCAGCGCAGTTGTCAGAATAAAATACGACATCAATGTTCTCGCCTGTATTGTTAATTTTCTGTAAATATTTGTAGATACAAGTCCCTATTTCGTTAACGCCTCTGTGAGCATGAGATTCATCCCATACGTAACTTGAGACACCGTTTGTATGAAGATCATAAACAGTAAGATTTAAAACGTTCAACTTCGACTTATAATAAAAAACTGAAACTTCTCCTTTTGGACACTGATGTACAGCTTGAAGATCATAAACTGCCACTCGAATACTCTTATCAGCTTTATCTTTTGCTTTTTCTTCACGTGACAGCTCTTTTTCTCTTATATGGACTTCATACTTTTCTTTCATTGCTTCTTTATCTTCATTTTGACTATTTTTATATATTTCACAGAGTTAACACAAATCTTTTTTTGGTGTGAAGAAAGAGATATTGAAGTCTTGCGAGAATATGCGATAAAACATTGTGTAATTGCCAAAGGAGATGTGGTTATTCTTGCACTGTTCTACATAATCTCTATGAAGGTCAGCCACTGTCTTGCTTCCATCTATATAGTGCCTTTTTGAGTTTGCTCTGGTGTAATGAGATTCTATTTTAGGTATGGCTTCTATAAACTGTTTAATATTGGATTTAATTCCTTCGTCAACTTTTGGTTGGTTTCCGTGGCTGCCTCTATTATCTTTCATAGCAGAAATATTAGTTAAATTATTTTTCTTTTGTAATGCAGTATCTATGGGTCGGTAATTTATTCCTAAAGTATTAGCAAAAAACAGTTTACATACTCTTATTTTGGTGCCGGCAATAGTAAATAAAAACGCATTGTTTTTGGTACGCTTTGGTTCGCTAGGGTTTCCATCAGCATCCATTTTAATGTAACGATATTTAGGTAAAACTATCTCAACAGAGTTTGCTATAAAACTCCATTGTTTTTCGATATTTCCTCATTTCCAATAATCTTCATTTAATGCCTTCCTTTGAATTTCAGATATTTTAGTTCCACACTTATATTTACATGTTTCTTTACAGGGTTCTTTCATTTGACGTTCCGATATTATTTTTCTAGTTTTGCTAGACTCGTAAGGTTTTCCTAGGTTACGCATCCGTTTGGCGATATTTTTCTTCCAATAAATTTCATTTTTCAGCCTTTTTCTACCTTTTTTAGTTGGAGTTGACAAGTCATTGTTCCCTGATGTCATTGGTTATGGTTCGAGAACTGCGGGAGACGTTATATTTTCCGGAGTTGTATTTAGTGCATCCGTGTGGCCTGTGATGCTAATATGATTTACCGGTGTAATTATGGAACGAGATACCTGATTTTCAATTAATTGGTTTAAATCCGTTAGTTGAGGTGAGCAATTGGTTGGTTCTGGTTGGGTAATTTCTTCGTCCTCGTCGCTGCTATCGATGTATTTTTGTACAATCAGCTCATAATTGGGATCTCTTACTGAATCTTCGCTATCTAAAAGAAAAAATACCAATTACTTAATAATTTAGAGAACATAATAAAATAAGTTCGAAAATTATCATCTAAAAAATTACACACAACTGCTTATCCACCCAAGTAGATTTATAGAACTTTACTTCTCTTTAGGGTAATCTGAAATTAAAAAAATCAAATACTGACCTTCGTAGAATGATGGACTGCTGCTTGAAGAACTGCTACTACTACTGCTACTTGTTGATAAAGATCTGACCGGACTCTGACAACTACTGCTGGGGCCATATTCTGTATCTAAAAATACATTTAAATTATTATTTATCTTACAAACATCGATAGATTTACATAATAATTAATAAGAAAACATACCATCTTGGTTGTTATGGTCAATATTTTCTTTTTCGGCGTCAGCCTCAGCGTCATTTAACAATTCCATAATTTTCTTTGATCGTGACCCCATCTGCAAATTATGTAATAATAAGAACAATACTGATAGTAAATTTGTCATAACAACGTGGTTACTGAAATATTTAATGATCTACTTTACATTTTTTTCAAATAGAACGCTATTAATAGTATTTAACACAATTAAGAAAAGCTGTAAAGATATTCATTCAACTACTACAATGATTCACGTCGTTATAAAACAGTGCACAGTTGTAAATTTTACAAGAACAACGTAATAATTAATATGAATCACAGTACTTATATGTATAGCATTTTCAGCAAGAACGTTTTAACTGAAAATATTACACCGTAGATTTAAAGTATATATGAAAAATACTACTTACCTTTGCAACAAGAACGCGCTAAAGTCGTATTAACACGTTTTTGACGAAATCAGGGAGCACTTCCCCCTTCAAGCGTTGAGGCTCAGAATGTCAACTTCCCAAAATGTCCCCTGGTACCAAAATGTCAACTTCCCATAATGTCCCTTTCCCAAAATGTCCCTTTCCCAAAATGTCTCTTTCCCAAAATGTCCCTTTCCCAAAATGTCCCTTTCCCAAAATGCCGCTTTCCCAAAATGTCCCCCATTCTTAGAATTAAGCGTTATAACACCCAACTAAAAAATAAAAAACAATGTAATAATCAATTTTTTTATTTTAATTACTTTGTATCAACTCTTTCGTCAATTTTTTATTAGAAAAGGAATTTGAAATGAAATATAGTTTTATATTATCAACATATTATAAAAATAACTTTAATTAGAACTAATACGTTCAAGTACACAGTAATTCAATAGGATTTCAATAGTCAGATACAGGCTGATAATTAAGCGTTAAACCCCAATGTCCCCCATTCTTAGAATTAAGCGTTATAACCCAACTAAAAAATAAAAAAACAATAATTATAATCGTCCTCGCTTGTGATTGGATGTAAAGAAATTTAACTACCAACATCATAACTGTTAGAATGTATTATGTTGGTCACATTTAGACGATCTTGTTCGTCCAGAAATTAATTGAACTAATTGACATTAACTTAACTAAATTAATTGAACTAGATTATTATCTATTCGTTCTTGACCATTTCCTCCGACATATTATGTAATTAAATTTTATATTATCAAGTTAAAAAGAAATTTAAATAAATAAAGAAAGCCTCTAAAAATCATTTTCTTTGAAACATGTTGCATAAACTAAACGAAACTATCAAGAAAAATATTTATCTCACAAAAGTGGGTACTTTTGAAAAAATATGTATTTTATTGACATTTTATTCTATTCAATGGTATTGTGTATACTTACGTGAGACAGTTTAATTTTGTTGTTTGTGACGTGTTTTTATTAATAACTTGAAAATGAGTGAGGAATTAGACTTTATATGTAACCAAAAAGGAAATCAAACACTAATATGGAAGGGATTTCAGTACAACAAAAACAAAACTAACAAAGATAAAAGCAGGAAAATTGTTTTAAGAGAATCAACGCATACTTGTGAACTTAATATTGTTGCCATCAATATTAAAAAAGAAAAAATCAGGTTGAAGAAGGAAGTGTGTGATAATTTAGGGCCGTAAATCTACTTTGGCAGACCTAAGCAATGAGAATCGTGATGATCGAGACTTGATACCAACATTTCGTTCCTTAAAAAGCTCTCTTTACCGAGCGCGAAAAAAATATTTGAATACAGACTTGCTAGTACATAATAATACTGAAACAGTTCAAATACCACAAAGTTTAGCAAAAAAGTTTTTAGCTCCAAAACCTTTTTATCAAATGTTTGTATTGCACATGGATTTAGCATCGGATGAAAATACTACAAAAATAGTACCGGTTATATACGCCCTCTTACCAAACAAAACGGAACAAACATATATGCCCCTATTTAGGCTCATAAAAGAGAATTTACAGATCCAAATTAAAACTTTCAAATCGGATTATGAAATTGCCATCATGAACGCAGTTTCGGCGGTTTTTCCGCAGACTAGAGTGACTGGTTGTTACCATCACTTCAATGCAGCGATTTGGAAATATTAAAAAAAAAACAAAATTGAATAAATCAAGAGCAATCGTAACGTGACTAGAATGAGTGCCATTCAATCATATACCAGGCGCATGGCATTATATTTTGGAAACAGCGCCAAATACATCAGAGATGAGGCGTTTTCGCAGTTATTTCGAGTCTACCTGGTATCCCAGAAAATCACCGTTAATATTAAGCTGCGCTGGCCAACGCCATAGAACCACCAATGCTCTAGAAGGATGGCACCGACGTGTAAATAGCCTTATACCAAAGAATCCAAATTTGTATTATTTTTTATATAAGATAAAAAAAGGAAGCAAATACTGGGATGGCCGTATACAGGATTCACTATTTAAGCAGACCAACCGCAGAAGAAGGCGCTTGAGTTCGATAGAAAATATGCAAGATATTTAAAACAATTACAAGGAAATCATCTCACAATTCAACAATTTTTAAAGAAATTGATATTTTTGAGACTTGCTTTATTTAATTGAATTTAATAGTTTAACGCTTAATTATCAGTCTGTATCTGACTATTGAAATCCTATTGAATTACTGTGTACTTGAACGTATTAGTTCTAATTAAAGTTATTTTTATAATATGTTGATAATATACATATAACTATATTTCATTTCAAATTCCTTTTCTAATAAAAAATTGACGAAAGAGTTGATACAAAGTAATTACAATAAAAAATTTGATTATTATATTGTTTTTTATTTTTTAGTTTGGTGTTATAACGCTTAATTCTAAGAATGGGGGACATTTTGGGAAAGCGGCATTTTGGGAAAGGGATATTTTGGGAAAGAGACATTTTGGGAAAGGGACATTTTGGGAAAGGGACATTATGGGAAGTTGACATTTTGGTACCAGGGGACATTTTGGGAAGTTAACATTCTGAGCCTCAACGCCTTCAAGCGGTCGACGTAAACTAAGATGACCCGTTGTTGTAATGAACCAACGAGGGAGTTGAGACAGCACTACAACGAGTTATTTCGTCTCTTTCTTTCTTTTATTACGTAAAAAATATCGCGTTTTTGCAGCAAATAAATCTAGCCGAGGCGAATTCTTCTATATTATAAAAAAAAAAACGATTTTTAGGTTTTAACACGTTTTTGTCGCAAACAGGCGATATGTGCTAAATAAATGTTAAATTATACATTTTTTATAACAAATACATCATTGTTTACCGTTTTTGATTGTTTCATTTATTTAAAGCAGTGTTTTTCAACGTGTGGGTCATAAAGAGGGGACTACTCACTACTAAAGCGGAGGACTCTTTAGGGGTCGCGAAGCTTCTATAGGAGTGTTGCAAAAGGATGAGAAAGCTACTGTTAGGGACCTTACTAAGGACTTTTAGAGAAATTCAGTGGACTGTAATTTATAATGAATTTTAATCCAAAAAAGGTACAAAAATCAAACTATTGGTAAACGTATGGAGTGCGCGCGCGGGCCGTCGTCTGAGCTCGGTAGCCAAGTGCCCGACGGTCCGCGTCCCGCACGCCGCACCTCTCGCCGCCGCTCGCCGCCTTCCGGTGTCTCACGACAGCAGCCGAAGATTGCCGGAGGCGCCCGAACATCCTCCCCGGGTTGAAGGATTCAAGTGAGAGGAAGTGGGCAGACGTTGTTGTAAGCCCGCACCACCGTTCCTTTCTTCGTCTTCAGCTCCACTACCCGTGCGTTCCCGTCGCAACCAGGGAAGACCTTGATGACACGCCCCAGTGGCCACACCAAAGGCGGTTGGCCTTTCTCTTTGATGAGAACCAGTGCTCCTACTGAAAGTTGGCCTGTTGACGCTGTCCATTTCGTTTTTTGCTGGAGCAGAGAAACATATTCTAATTGAAAACGAGTCCAAAAATGTTGTTTTATATGCTCCACTCTTTGGTAGCGCTCCAGTCGCCCGATGTTGAGATCAGTAACCTGTGGATGCGGAACAGATATTAGTGGTCGCCCAATTATGAAGTGTCCAGGAGTGAGAACGGAAAAATCTAGAGGATCAGTGGAGAGAGGGGTAAGAGGACGGGAATTTAAGACGGCCTCTATTTGAGTCAAACACGTGGCCATCTCCTCATAAGTAAAGTGCGTTAAGCCTAAAAGTCTTTTTAGGTGATTTTTGGTTGATTTGACGGCGGCTTCAGCAATGCCGTTGAAGTGGGGGGAGTATGGAGGCGCAAAAGAAAATTTGATACCTTGTTGAGCAACTTCAGACACGAGATTCGAATCTTGTAAAAACTTACGTAGCTCATTGCAAGTACCTACGAAGTTTGTCCCATTATCGGACAAGATGCTTTCGGGTTTACCGCGACGAGCCACGAAACGGTTCAAAGCAGCTATGTAGGCTTCTTTCGTAAGGTCTGTAACAAGCTCGATGTGAACAGCCTTAACGGCAAGGCAAACAAAAATACACAGGTACGCCTTTATAAGCCTGCACCCTCGCCCTTTGCGGTCAGCTATCAGCACTGGCCCAGCATAGTCCACACTACTATTTAAAAATGGGTGTTCTAAATGTGTCCTTGAAGAGGGCAACTGACCCATTGTAGGTTGCACAGTTTGACACTTGTATTTAAAACATTTGATGCATTTTTTAACCGTACATTTTGAAAGGTTTCTACCACCAAGAGGCCAATACATTTGGCGTATATTTGCCAAGAGCAGCTGAGAGCCAGCGTGTAAGCAGTCGAGATGATATTTATGAAATATTATTTTAGTTATATGGTGCTTACCACATAATAATACGGGATGCTTGACATTGTAATCATATGGTGAGTTGTCAAGTCTCCCTCCTACACGTATGAGACCACTCGAATCTATAAAAGGACTCAAAGAAATAAGCCTATTTTTATTTTGTAAAGACTTTCCTGATTGCAATAATATATACTCATCAGGAAACATATCCATTAAGAATTTCTTCCTGTATCGTGGGTGCGTGCGGGGATCGAACCCGCGACACGTTGCGCAGCAGTCCATCGCTCAGCCACTACGCCAACCGTGTCGTCAGACATTTGAGCGTGACGTAAAATGAAATTTGTAGAAGTTGTAAGTTCTTCACAGGAAATAGAACCAAGGGATTTATTATGTTTATGTTTTAATTGTGTATAAATCTTAGTATAAAAGCGATGACTCTCTGTAAATTATTATATTTGGAATATTTGTGAATAAGTGATTTGATGAATGGATGATTATTATTATGATGTGACAAGTGATTTGAAGTTAAATGATTGTATGATTGATGATGAGATGAGTGATCTGTGAAGTGTGATGATACAACTTCAGGTAGATCTTGTTTCAAGTTCTCATTGGGCATTTTTGGCCAATATTTTTCATCATTCAACAAAAACTGAGGACCTGACCACCATAAGGAACACTCGCTGATAAGGTCAGCCTTCAGCCCGCGAGAAACAAGATCCGCCGGATTTTCCTTCGACGGCACGTAGCTCCACGTGTGCCCTATAGTGCATTCTTGTATTTCATTAATGCGATTACGAACAAAAGGTTTTAATGAATTAGGTGTCATGGAAAGCCAACTTAACACTATTGTTGAATCGCACCAAAAGTAACATTTACTAACGGGTTTGGTGAAGGAATTCCGTACATTAACACACAGTCTTGCTCCTAATAAAGCCTCACATAACTCGAGTCTAGGGATGGTTGTTGGCTTGATTGGTGCAACACGATTTTTAGAGACCAACAGCTGTACTCTAACTAACCCATCCATAGTACTAGACTTTATATAAATACATGCACCGTAGGCCTTTTCGGATGCATCTGTAAACACATGAATCTCATTAATTGTTGAATTGTCACATGAAACCCACCGTGGTATTTTAAGAGTATTTAGACATGGTAGACTAGTCACGAACATTAACAAGGTGGTATGTATATTGTCTGGTACTTTCTCGTCCCAGTCACATTTAACCGTCCATAGAGTTTGGATGATAATTTTAGCCTCGATAATGCAAGGACCTACCAGACCTAATGGGTCAAATATTTGACTAATCACAGATAAAATGTGCCGCTTTGTGATTGGTTTGCTGGTATCGACTGATATTGAGAACTCGAGAGAATCAGATTTACATAGCCAATATAGGCCTTACGTTTTAGATGACACGTTTCTATCCTCGGACAAGTTCAACCTATCAGAATGCCGTGTAACACCGGCTATTTCTGTTAAAATCTCTAAGCTATTAGATTGCCACTTCCTCAAATGAAAGTTAGCTGACGCTAAAATGGATGCAACTTCTTTACCCATTTGGACCACCATGGAAACCGAGTCGCCACCACTTAAATAATCGTCGACGTAAAAATCTCGTTCAATGGACGATTTTACAACGTCGTTAGTGGCGGTTGTTGCTAGGCTAACTAAGCACTTAGTAGCCAAATAAGGGGCGGAAGCTGTACCGTAAGTAACAGTATTAAGACTGTACGTTTGAAGTGGTATCTTAGGGTCAGCACGAAAGATAATTTGTTGTAAATTACGTTGTGATGGTGTTACCTGAATGGCCCTATACATCTTCTCTATGTCACCAGAAATAACAAACTTGTGCTGACGGAAACGCAGCAGTTTAGAGAAGAGGTCATCTTGGACAGTGGGCCCCACCATTTGGATGTCGTTAAACGACACTCCAGAAGTAGTCGCTGCTGATGCATCGAAGACTACCCTGAGCTTAGTTGTGGTACTGGATTCTCGAATGACTCCGTGATGTGGCAAAAAATACTCAGTTTTGTTACCTGAATGAGGTTTCTTTGTTGAGTTATTCACAGTCATATGCCCTAAGCTCACGTACTCCTCGATAAATGCAACATATCTTTCCTTAAAAGCAGGATCACGTTGGAAACGACGTTCCAAAGATAAAAATCGACGTTTAGCCATTTCATAGGACTCGCCTAACTCACTGGAATCATTTTTAAGAGGCATTGTAACTATGAAATGCCCATTTTGATCACGCACAGTGTTGACACGAAAACTTTCTTCGCAAGCTCGTTCTTCTTGTGACAAGGAATGCTCAGAAGAGACGGAATCGAGTTCCCAAAACTTGTTTAGGCTATTATTTAAGTCGTTCATGGAGATATTACAAAAATGAGAATATATCTTTTTGGATGGATGTTTTGGAAGAGCCACAGAGCCTGATACTATCCATCCAAGCTTTGTTTCATGTAACTTGGGCTGATTTTTTCCTAAATTAATAGATGCACTGCCTAGAATATTCCAAAATATTTCAGCACCAACTAATATGTCAATCTCTGATGGAACGTTGAATGACGGATCGGCCAGATTTAAATCTAATGGTATGGGAATGCTACTTATGTCGACTAAAGTAGACGGCAGTAATTTGGTAATTGTAGGCAATATGAAACAATTTATGTCCGTCTTATAGCTGCCGCTGTACGATTCAATGGTTAGGTTGCAAGACTGTGTACTTAATGTAGTATGACTATTTATACCTGTCACCGTGGAACTCGTGCTACGTCGAGGAAGTCCTAGCTGATTACATAATTTCTGCGTAATAAAATTAGCTGTGCTACCATTATCGAGCAGGATCCTGGCGTCGCTCTTGATGCCTCGGTGGTTCACCACCCTCACCAACGCTGTGGACAGTAAAATATGAAAGGTAGTATGCTGCGACTGAGCGTCACTCGACAAGGAGATATTTTCTGAGGTGCTGTTATGTGGAACGGCACCTCCAGAAACATCAGTGGGCAATGCTACACTATTAGGCATAGGATCTTGGAAATTACTAGACTGATCTACGTGTAAAAGGGTATTATGTCTACCTTTACAATATTTACAGCGAGCCAATCTACATCGTTTTGTTAGATGACCACTACGTAAACAATTAAAACAAACTTTAAATTCTTTAACTTTTGCTATGCGTTGTTCTACGTTTAATTTTCGGAACCCTTCACAAGTATATAATAAATGATTTTGATTGCATAAGGGACATTTTGTTTTATATTTTTGATTGTAATTATCAGTTGTTGCTATTACTAATGATTTGTGTTTGTTTTCTACTTGATTGTTATTAGTGTTAGTATTATTTTCTATATTACGTGTGATTTTGTTATGTTCTAATGTCTCCAATAAATCAGCTTTTTTACTAATAAAAGAACAAAATTGAGAAACTGTTGGTTTTGTTGGTATGGTATTACGATGAGCTTCCCATTCCCTGCTGGTGATAGGATCTAGTTTAATTGCCATCATATAGATAATCAAAGTATCCCAACTGTCCGTGGGCTCGTTCATTGTATTGAGGGCTCTAATATTTTTGTTAATTAGATCAATTAAACGACGCAAAGAAGTTGATGCTTCTTGCGTGATACAGTCTACATTGAACAAGGCCTTAACATGGGTGTCTACTAAAAGTCTACTATTATCAAAGCGGTCGCATAGTAACTTCCACGCCATTTGATAATTATCACCTTTAAAATCAATATTTTTTATTATTTCTAAAGCATCGCCTTCAAGCGACGCACGGAGGTAGTGGAACTTACTAATGGCATCTATGCAACTACTATTATGTATTAGTGACAAATATGTATCTCTATACTCAAGCCAGTACTGATAACCACCATTAAAATTAGGCAAATCAATTTTAGGTAAGCGAATAAAGTTACGTTGTTGGAACGATTCACCTGAGTGTTTGTTCACCGAGCCTGTTACAGACCCGCTATCACCGCCCTCGTTACTGGCAAGCAGGCCGCGCGCCTGCGCTGCAAGTACGTGGTAACGGTCCTCAAACTTTGCTCTCTCTGCATACGCCTCGTCAGGATCCTCCGAAAGCACCTCAATGTCCACCTGTAAATTGTCAAATTGGTCGTATGTACCCTCAAATTTTTTAAAACGGCTCTCCAACTCTAAGCTTTGAACATCGGAAATAATCTTGCAACTGAGAAGCACATTCATATAATTGGCGAAATTTGTAAGCTTTGCCTTAATGGCACTTCGCTTTCTTAATAACAAGTCTAAAGTGGCCATAGCGTAATCTAGTGAGAAAGGCGATAGATAAGATAACGCTAATTGATTTTGCGTAGCAGAGTTTCGTAATGAAGTAGGCAGTTAAGTTCGAACAAACATAAAAAAGTGAATGAATAGGCGCGTGACCTTGATGAATGTCACGGGAGCCGGCGAGCTACACCGGTCAATGACCGCTCAGCTGTTACAATTATATACGCACACAGCTGATCATGCACTCAATCAACGGTAAATAGCCTGAAGATATAGCAGTGCACAAGCGTAAGCAGTATAGAAGAGTGAAAGAGACAACTATGATGTTAACAGGTATTGACTCAAATATGAACGTGAAAACGGAAAATAATTTGAATGTAACTGAATAAAAACTCTTATAATTTGTTTGAAAAGGATATAGAAGGAAAAAATTGGAACGACTCACACAATACCGAATCCTTATCCACAAGAAACCTGTCAAAAATTCCTTCCAAGCGATGACTCGGCGTAAATCGTCTATTCCAGTCGATGTAATAAGCGCCGGCGTCGTTATCAAGACTTGATGAAATATACTGTAGTCAGTTCTTGATCTTCTTGTTGACTTCGGTTAAAAAAAATCCGTTGCTCCGGTGACGCAGCGAATTCAAATTTTCTAGGAGTCCAAAGTTCACCAACGTTGAGTCGTAATGCCAGTAGCCGACGAAGTTGGTTGCACCAAAACGCGACTTTATAAAGGCTCGAAGGACCATATGTTAGGGACCTTACTAAGGACTTTTAGAGAAATTCAGTGGACTGTAATTTATAATGAATTTTAATCCAAAAAAGGTACAAAAATCAAACTATTGGTAAACGTATGGAGTGCGCGCGCGTGCCGTCGTCAGAGCTCGGTAGCCAAGTGCCCGACGGTCCGCGTCCCGCACGCCGCACCTCTCGCCGCCGCTCGCCGCCTTCCGGTGTCTCACGACAGCAGCCGAAGATTGCCGGAGGCGCCCGAACAGCTACTAATGTTAACTATAGGACATTTGTATCAAATAAACAAAAAATAAAAATAACTTATAAGAACTCTTAATGCACTTGCGCTTGTTTTTCATTAACCATTAATTTGGCAAGAAAAAAAAGTTGTAGTAGGAAGATGCCGTTAACATATTGTGTTTGTATGCATTCAAAACACACGGGAAAAATAAAATAAAAAATCTTGCCAAAATGCGATGATTAAAGAATTAACGTCATATGTAACTGTTGTGTATACGTAACAAATCCCGCTTACCAAAACTTTTAAATTAAACAAAATGTAGGTATGTTAAAAAAGATATTAATTGATTTCTATCTTTAACAAAACATAGCCTAACGTTGCATTTTAGACAAAAAACGGTAGTAAAACCTTTTTTGCAATAAGTACATCGACCATATTCCTTTCCATGTTCAGGAAAATGGTCGATATTATCATACTTGATATCATCTATAGGCTTGATATGTTTCGGTTTTTTTATTTTAGCGTCGGGGTTTAAATCTTGTATTGTAGTTTCTACATCGCTACCTCTGTGAAGTAATGCTCTATAAATTTCGAGCCGAAATTCTTTCAAAGGTTTAACCTTTTTCACTCCTTTCCGTTTATTATCTCGCCTGTACATTAACCAGGCATTGTTGACGCAGATGTCTAGTAACTGCGACAATATAGAAAGATACCAGCGTCTGTCTGCTTTTCATTTTACCATTGCTCTCATCCCATTAGTAACAGAACTTTACGAGTTCCATTTTCGTAAACACACAAATTGTACACAGCTAGTTTTCTACTGTAGTACAAAAGCATAGATTGTGCATAGGCTTAATTCATAGATATTTAAATAATTTCATGGTTGAACCGGGAATCGAACCCGTTACATGAGAAAAATAATCACCCTGTAACTTTATCATACCGATCGAAAGGCTTCATCATAAGGATTATTTTTTGCTAAATAACATAGTGTCACAAATAAAAGGAAGACCATGAATTTTATGTTGTTGAATGTTTGAGATGCATGTGACGAAATCTGGGCTAGGGCTAGAAAGCCAACGACAATTGGCATATTCTCTTCTTTTAATAAAATCATCTTCAATTTCACTATAGAGATTACAAATTTCGCAGGACCCAAATATCTTATTACTCGATTTTTCGTAGTACTCCGTACGCAAAATACGCGCTTTGACGTGGAGTTGCGGATACCATCCCGTATTACCTACCTACCTACTCGATTTTTTTTTAAATGTCCCGAAACCTATTGTATTTGTTATTTGGGGCTGACTTTTTTTCCTCAAAAGGCGTAAGGGTAATCTCATTCACAATATCTAAAAAGATATCGCCAGTCGTCGCAGCTTCACTAGTCTTCGTAACGATGAGGGCATGTACCTAGTGCATTACATTGGTCTTCTTCACAATTTTCTCCGGGGGCATGGACACTGGACAGGCTATTGACTAATAAGGTTGTTAACGCCGATTCAAATCTTTCTGGCGTTGGATTTGTGTTGTTTGATTTGTGGCACCCATGGCTTCTTATGGCCCCAAAGAAATTTTCTATTGGGTCTTGCCTTAGGTGCCGTATCCATAAGGACGTAATATTATGGTCAATTTCTAATATTTTTACTAATGTTTCTATGCCTTCCAGTGTTCATACCCAATTATTGATAGTAGGTACTCTTGCAATTTTGTCTTTTTCTGTTATGAATATCATGGATTTTAAAACTTTTTTGGATTTAGTCCAAAATTCGTGGTGTTTTGAATGCGGTCTGGACTGGTCCCAGGAGAGGTTTTGATAATCTGTTTTTTGTAAAGGTGCCATTGACAGAATCAAAAAAAAAATTCAAACAGGAGGATTCTGTTATCTGTAAAATAATAATAATTCAATATTAAATTACTTTTTAAGATTTTTGTGCACTTATTGTACACTTTATGTGTACAATAAGTGCTGTAATTGTATAAATGTAGGTACCTATACTTTGAAAAAGCCATTCAATTTGAGGACAACCTTATATAGCTGCTCTTTAACACAATAACATCAGATTCTCGATCTTACCTGCAAGATATCCATGAAACAGTTCTACTGAAAACTTGGGTGACAAATTTTACTTTATTTTTTGTCCTCGTTGGATCCACATTGCTATTGGATTGGTACCTTTTCTTTATTATCCGTTGTATACCTTAAATTCTTCTCTAAAAGATTGTAACGTATACCTTTTAACAAACGTGGGGATCATAAAGTGGAACAATTTTCTTATTATTATTATATTTGTGTCTTCTTTGACTTCTTGTCCACTTCTTAGCAAATGTCCCTGGTTTCGTTTAAAAGAAGATTTAAGGCATGCCTATTTATTATTATTATTTGTGCCTTGATCACATACTGTAGCCACTACATCGAAGCCAGTTTCTTGAAGGTTTTCAATAATATTTTTATTTGCACAGCCGCCAGCTCTGGGCCTTTAGTGGCAGACTGTGCAAATGTATAAGCAACAGGTTGCTTATATTTTCTTATAAGACCCCTGATCATAAAAACCTGTGCTTGGTCTGCAAATTCTGGTTTTGTCTCGCGTCCATTATTCACCAAATCTTTTCTTTCATTATATGTTAAATTAGCTTTCTGCGACATTTCGTCAAACATCAAAACGCAGAGTTTGTCCGCTGGCTTCATTTTATTCGCTCTTTGTTTGATTTGAGACATTGCTGTTAATATTGGCTTGGTTCAAAAAATTTGTGAGTATGTTCTGAGAAGGCAAAACTAACATTCTTCGCAGACAGCGATAACCTTTGGGGCTTTGTTTCAGCATTGCCAAAGCTAATATTTTTTCTTCAGTAGAAAATCTTCTGCGTTTTGATTTCTTTTCATGTTCTCTGAGCTGTAGCATGGTTAAAATTTTAGCAGTTCTTGGCAAATTGTTTACAGTAGCTATAAAGCTGCTACTGTTCATGAAGTTGTTGGCTGTTTTTAATTGTAAAGATTGCTTCCGGGCTTTGTTCCGGCATTTTGACAACTTAATTCTAGTGCTAACCAATTTTTGGTATAAATTATGCTCCTTTTTTGACATTTTTACATGTTTCACAATTTTTTTAATAGTGTCTGAACCTGAAAATAAAATGAAGCTATTAAAAAACAAGCTAAGTTAGGCATGATGAGATTGTAGCCCTTTTCTTGACGGAGTGCACTGTCAGATACAGTCAACTTTGAAAAAACATAACAAGAAAAATATTATTACCTGAAACGGAACGTTCCTACTGTTTAATAAAGTAACTGTTTCTGAACGCATTTACGTCATGTCATGTCAGTTTGACATAACCGTTTTTCACTCACAATCAAAATGATGTACCGACTCAAAGCAATCCCGCCGAAAAAGGTAAGAAAATTGATATTTTATGTTGTTTTTACTCAATAATATAATAATTATGCATATCAAGATAAACAACATTATTGTATACGTGTCAATTGAGTGAATTTTGATGCAAAACTGTATATTTGGTTTAGTAAACTAGAGCCAAATTGCTATGTATCTCGCAGTGCGCACGGCCATGTTTACTGTACACTACTACTGTAAAAAACGAGTACTCTATGAAATTTTGCGTGAGCTGAGCGCCAAAATAAGTGAACTGTAACAAAATTAAATATTTTATAAATAAATATTTTTAAAGCCCAAAACACACACAGAGCGGGTGCGGGGCGGGAGCGGGTCGGGTCGTTTTCATCGCGTGAGTCGCGCGGTTCATCGTGTTCACACAGAGCGCGGGCGCGGGGCGGCAGCGGGTCGGGCGCGGGACGGCAACGGGTCGGGCGCGGTTGTACTTTGACAGACAGACGGCAGCGGTTGCAGTGTGAAAATGTTGGGTGATTCTGACAAGTACTTTGACAGACGGCAGCGGTTGCAGTGTGAAAATGTTGGGTGATTCTGACACGGACGAAGAATTATTATTTTTTACTTATTTTAAAGATAAGAACGTGAAAATGGAAAAAGTTGTAGGTTCTTGACATTAATAAAAAAAAACACCAATATGGAGAATATCATCGATACGTGTATTGCAACGAATGTAACACCGCTACACCCACATTGCTATTCTGTAACCATCTTACCTGGAGTGAGTCATTGTCATCGATACCTACTGATGCTAAGGCAGTGACAGTTCACTCCAAACTCACTTTGATATTTTACTACACTTAGTTTTCACGGAGATATTTTTACAGAATAGCACAACCGCTCCCGACCCGCGCTGTTGTGTCAGCGGGCGCGGCTCCCGCTCCGCGCCCGACCCGCGCCCGCGTTCTGTGTGTTGACATCCATATAATTCCTTGAATTACAATTTATGACACCCGCCGTACTCCCGCGCCCGACCCGCTCCCGCCCCGCGCTGTTGTGTCGGCGGGTGGCGGGCGCGGGTCCCGCTCCGCGCCCGATTTGCGCCCGCGTTCTGTGTGTTGACATCCATATAATTCCTTGAATTACAATTTATGACACCCGCCGTACTCCCGCGCCCGACCCGCTCCCGCCCCGCGCTGTTGTGTCGGCGGGTGGCGGGCGCGGCTCCCGCGCGGGTCCCGCTCCGCGCCCGACCCGCGCCCGCGTTCTGTGTGTTGACATCCATATAATTCCTTGAATTACAAATCATTATACCCGCCGCACGGTAGGCTGAAATCGGACGTCGATGGACTTAGGGATGCATGAAAATCAACATGCAATTCTTTAATTTTTTATTAGATATTCGGGTTCTAGCATCAAATACAAGACATTTTTATGTACATTTTTCCTCAAATTAACTATTTTCGAAGATAAAGCAAATTATATTTTTTTTTGTATGAAAGAAAACATATTTATATGAATTTCTTCCAATTCTCAAGACATCTCAAAATATGGTTTGCAGATATGAATTACATGATTTTTTTTCTAAATTTTCAGCTATATGTCGGGCTGCGATTTTCTGCGATTTCAGAGAATTTTAATTTTTCATTCTCATTTCCACACCACCCCTGAGGTAAAGAACAAAGCGCGTTTTTTTTAATAAGTGGTTTCCCCAAGAGGCCTAATCCACTGACACCCACTTACACAAACACACTAGTTATATATTATATAGTTTGTTATATATTTAGAATAATTAATCATCATCCGTTTCGCATTCGGCTACTATTTCTATGTTTTCTACATTTACAAATTCAATGTTTTCTCGCTCATTATCTTCGTCAAAATCATCATGTATTAATAAACCTTTTGCCTCTTCCGAAAGTTCTTTATGTTTACGAATCATTTTGTGTCTCTTTGTTGAAATGTAAGGGTCAGAACTAATCAACAAATTATTTAGTATATCCTGATTACAAGCTGTCCTGCTGAACTTTCGTGAATGGTTTTCGCGGTATCTTCTAAAGTCTTTGTTTCTAGATTCAGCAGCCTCTTCTGACAATTTTCCAATAGGAATTAATCCGAAGTTCTCAATTATATCTGCTCCGTGAGCAAGAACTTTATGTACGCTGGAGGGCATGTAAAACCACTTGTACAAATCTATATACAGCTTCATTGTGGCATCTGTGTAGTCCTTGAACTTAACAGGGTCAATTCTCTGGCCTGAAGACATAGTTTCTAAAATAGTTGCAAATCTTTTAATTAAATTTTTATCGACACCTGTAATTGAAGCAGTAATATCTGTGTTTGTGAAAAATCTTCGAGCAGTATTACCGTCATTGGTTGTTCCGTGTCCTTGTTTTACCACATCTATTAAAAGACCAGTTTGGTTTTTGAAAGCTTCTTGTATTACTCTTTTTTTGTTTTCCATCATAGCTTTATTTTCGCCTTTTGCAACCCAGGTTTTTAATTCTAATCTATAGGCAATATGAAGGACACATTCCATAAAACGTATCCACATAATAATATGTAATGATGATATGCCGTATTTGTATAAATCAGTATCGACTTCTTTTTCCAGAATTAAAGGCAAGTTATTCATTTCGGTTGGAGTTGCTTTACAAATATCACATCGTTGTGCTGAAGTGTCACATAAGACTAAGGTTGCTTTGCCATCTATCATAGTTAGTAATACGGAATGTGAAATTTTTATTTCTGCTATTTCCGTTGCTATTAAATTCTTTATCTCTGCTTCTGTCTCATTCTTTTGATTTTTGATAGTGGTTTTATCTTCCTTTTGAAACTTGAAAAACATAGGACGACACCAAAATGCTGAATTTGGTGAATCGTTCTCCCAGACGAGTTGGTCCCCGGACACAATTTTGATTGGTACTAAACTTCCCATAAATATGCTTGAATCATCAATTTCCTCTGCATTTTCTGAAAATATTCTTTGTTTGTAATTTGCCTGATTCGAAGCACCATCAAATCCACACTTACTAATGAGGGTCAATTCTTTAAACTTAGTGCTATCTATTGTAATAGTTTTGAGTATTCTCTTAGTCGTTACATCTAAAAGTGACTGTAATTTTATTTTAGCTGCTGTATCTGTCACTATCATGTCATTTTTAGGTGGATAACATTCTTCCTTTGCCATTTGGACCTTGTAGTAAGAAGGCAACAAATCAATATTCTTTTCTTTAATACTTTGTCTTAAAGTATTGTATTGCCACTTGGACAACTTAAGGGACAACACAAGCCCCAAAGCTTCATCTGCAGTAAATTCTGACTTTTTATTTTTATCTGCAAGACTATTTTTTACTTTTTGTACGTCTTGTGGATTCTTAAGTAAGTGATCCAGTATATCAGCAATATCCTTATTTCCACTTTCTCGTAAATTAATCATATGTGCATGAGATATCTCATCTGAAGTCATCGTTTTATGAATATTCTCAGTGCGTCTCCTTTTTTGCTTAGGGCCTAATTCTGAAAAAGGTTTTCTTGGACTAACATTGGTTGAAATAGCGACTGACACTTTTTTAGGAGTCACAAATTCAGTTGATGTACTCGCTCCAGAGCAATCGTCATTTGTTTTTAGAACTTTTAAAATAAAATCTGGCCACATTATTTCCGATGTCAACCATTCAATATTAGTATTTCTAAAAATTTCTTCTTTACGATTAGCACTTTTCCACCTTCTTTGAAGATTATAACAGTACTTAGCACAGAAAACTTTTAAAATTTGTTCGTCTTCATCGTTTAATACCATAGTATTTGGTAATCTAGATTTTATAGCATTAAAGAGGACATCATTATTTTTTAAACTACCACTTTCTTTCAATATCACAACCAAATCAATATTTGAACCTAAATCATTAAACATTGTCACGAAATTTAAATATCTGTTACCGAACGAAAATAAAATATATGGGGTAGTGCGTTGATTACGGGGTGTAACAACGTACTAAAAGGGTTGTGTTCAAATGTAACCGTCATGTTTTTCTACCTGTTTTTAAGTGTCCAATCATGTAATGACACGTCATAATTTGCTGCGCTCTGATTGGCAGACGCGTTCATCAAGGTCATCGTGCTAATGAGTTTTTATCGTAAACAAGTGACGTCACAGGAGTGATGTGGAATATTGGTAATATTTGGGAATAACAAAATATTTGCTTCATATAACACATTATTTTTCATACAAAGTTTAGGAGCCTATATCTCTTAAATTACGAGGAATATCAAAAAAAATTAAATTACATAAAATGCTTGAATTTATGCGTAAAATCCAATAAGATGTATTAAAAGCCTTAAGTCCCTACTTCGCGATTTCAGCCCACTGTGCGCCGTACTCCCGCGCCCGACCCGCTCCCGCCCCGCACCCGCTCTGTGTGTGTTATGGGCTTTAAGCCCAAAACACACACAGAAACGTCAGTAGGCTGTCAAGATTACTATTCGTTAGCCTTTTGTTTACCCGCCGATTTCGGCCGGTTGATTTCTTTCTCATTCATTGTTTTCGCTTTAATTCCGAAATGTCGAGTTCAGATAGCGATAGAGAAGAGTTTAATATTATATCGAATTATAGTGAGACTGATTCAGAAGAAGATAGGCGTGAAAGAGTATATAAAGAAAGAGTGGATTTTTTTGCGACGCTGGATTATTACGAATTTCAAGTGAGATTTCGACTCGATAAAGAATCTGTTGAACAATTACTTCTTGAAATTTATCCAGACATACGAATAAAAGGAGCCAGGTTAGTTTAATGGAGGCATTTATAATAGACCGCTAACGTCTAACCTTATTACTTAACTTACTGTTGTCATTTCAGGAATCATGGGATATCTCCACTACATCAATTACTATTGACGCTAAGGTTCTATGCTTTAGGCACAATGTTGATATCAGTGGCAGACTTTGTGGGTGTGTCAAAAACATCAGCTTGTCGTATTGTGCGTGATATCAGTTTTGCGATTGCTAAACTGTATAACAAATATATTTACATGCACTCTGACACAGAACGAGACTTTTACAATGTAGCTCGATTTCCACGTGTTCTTGGGGCACTTGATGGGACACACATTAGAATACAATCACCATGTAAGTCACTATGAAATTAAATAGGTTAGTTAGTACCTACATACATTTCAACAATTTCACTAGTTCCTACTTACCTAACTATTTTTCTACTTAGGTGCTCAGATTGGTGAAGAATTCCGAAACCGAAAAGGTTATTTTTCCCTGAATGTGCAAGCGGTGTGCAATGCCAACCTGATTTTTATGAATGTGGTGGCTCGTTGGCCAGGCTCCTCTCATGATGCCACTATATTCAACGCCTAGATTCAATAGACGCCTAGATTATACGCCTAGATTCAATAGAGTCGATATTTCCTTGATCATAAGATTTGAGGGTCTTGTGGCAAATTGTGCTATCAATTTTGAGCTTAGTGGGATAGAAGGGGGTTTCCTTGCGAATGGCAACGCGTAGTTGGTTATTATCTTTAAGACAGAAACTGGGGCTCCCAACTTTCGCCATTGATGCTCGTAATTCTTTAACTGCCCCCCTCTGAAATCCTTGTCAATATTTACGACGCTGTTGACGCTGCTCCTTCTTATCGGGTCTCTTTGGTTTGCCATTTGATTGCTTCCGCTTCTGAGTAAATGCTTGGGATGGTCGAGTGTGCCAAGCTGGGTTCTTGGACCTTTGTTTACGGGACGCAACTGGTTGGCTGCTTTTACTCGACTGCTGAAAAGTCTCCCTCCCTTTATCCGGGGTCTTCCCGAAGCGAGAAGGAAAAATACGGGATGCGCCACCATTGTCCTTTATAAAGCTAGAAAGCTTATCTTCCTGAAACAGGTGTGTTTCTGATGGTGGTATCTTTTGCAGCATAGACGTAAGGGCGTCACTTTTTGTCTTAAAGTTTTTGCGTCTCATCTCAATCGTCTCAGCCCGATGCGCACAAACATACTGCAACAGATCGTCTGACGTTGCCCTAAAATCAGAGCCCTCTGATAATAACCTTTTTAAGTCTGTAGAGGCCGCTGGAAACTCTGCCGCAAGCTTCTTGAGCTCTTCGGCCAATGCTTTTCTTTGACAGAGGAGGCCATGGACAATTGTACCCAAAACTCCATCTTGTTTGCTGAGAAGTCCTGACGTTTGCATTCCAAGGTCACTCAACTCAGCCTTAATCTTTAAAGTGTCAAAGACCGGTGATGCCTGCAATCTCTTTACTACTTCCTTATATCTTATACGGTTCCACGCCTCCGACCCGAACCTCTGACAAGCAATGCCTTCAGCTCTGATCTGTTCTGACGGTGTTGGAATCGCGGGTTCCGCCTCCTTTACCGCAGGAAGAAACTCCAATTCAAGACAACTAGGTTGAACAGAATTTAGTTCTAAAACAGAGCCCAGCGGAGGTGCGTGCCAATCATTAGGTGACTCCAACCTCGATGGGACGGAAGGATCATCTTCTTCATCCGATGAAGTCCTTTCTTCGATAGAGTTGTCCCGCGTAAGGTCATTTCTAACTGGAGCCAACGAATCAATTCTCTCCATCAGATTTGAAAACATGTCATTCATCCGTTGTTCTAGAATGTCAATTCTAGAACGTTTTGCTCTAGAGGTCCAAGCCTCGCATGATTCGGGGTCCGAAGAAATACGTCTTCTTTTCCCACTCGTGGGCTCACCGTCCGCTTCAAGAGATAAGGCTCGATCGGCTTCCTTCCTTGACATGGGCCTTTCAGGTCTAACTGCCTCATTGAATAGCTCAGTTGCGGCAGCTGACCCCCTAATCTTATTACAGACTGCAGGTGGGCTAGTTATTAAGGCTCTAGCGAATGCCCAGTCTAGCATCTTCATCTTGATGTCGCGGAACCCTTTCTCGGATAGACGAGTAGCTTCCGGAACGAACGCCTTAGCTAGCTGGTCTGTTGGTAAGGCAAATCTCAGTTTGTTCAATACCTGGGGGTCGACGCTATCACCAAATATGTCTTCTCTTGATAAACGAGTCACCTTCCAAGCAGTCCAACCATCGGGCAAAAGCTCCTGTGCTAGAAGTTTAAGACGTTCTAAGATGTTGTTATCATTTTCGGTCTCATCAGTCTCCTCCAGCAGCTCCCCCAGTGAAACGAGAGACGCTTCTTGAACCATCTGAAGCAAAACGACAAAATTACCATAAGATTCAGATAATAATTCCTTGCTAAGGGACGCAGTATAATTATGCCTGAATTGGTTGTGATCAACCAGCCATACCGGAAGGCTGTGGCTGAGACTCACGAACCCTGCGGCTGAGGCTTACGAGCCGTACAGTTGCGGCTCACAAGCCGTATGGCTGCGGTTCACGGGCCGTACGGCTGCGGCTCACGAGCCGATAGGCTGCAGCTCACGAGCCGTTTGGCTGCGGCTCACGAGCCGACCGGCTGCGGCTCGCGAGCCGACCGGCTGCGGCTCGCGAGCCGACCGGCTGCAGCTCGCAAGCCGTATGGTTGCGGTTCACGAGCCATACGGCTACAACCCCTGAGTCGTAAGACCACAGATGGCGAGCTAAATAGCTGCGGCCAAAATAAATGGGTCGTGTGAGCTAACTTATGTCTGTAACTAGTGAGCTGGAAGGCTGCGCCTAGTAAAGACAACCCTTTCAGTATAAAACTACCACGTACGATACAGGTAACGACGTCTCCGTCGCTATAAAAAGCTGTTAAGAACACACATTCACAACCAATATAAGAAATATGTGGCCGAATTAACCAATTCTTAGGACGGAGTATTTGTAACAAACAAACGAATACCCGTTCACAGTTTAAGTTTACGTAAATGAATACGTCCTAGCCACTCGTAATTCTCATAGACAAAACTAAAGATACATAAACTTACCCTTTCCAGCAATATGATGCACTTATCACTTGAGGTAAAATATCACTTTAATAAACGTTACAACAACGTTAGGTAGGTTTCTAAGAAAATCATGCGCACTATAAGGTGAATAACAGCGTACTAACGGAAGACGCGGGAGGCGCGCGAGTCGCCGCCCGCTCGCTGCCGCCTCGACCGCGCGGGGACCTCCCCCGCACCGCTCCACTCACTCATAGACGAGACTACGTAGGTAAGAGGATTTTGTGTGTTGTAGGAATAAAAGCTAATCTCCGAAAGGTCAAGCCGAGGCACAGAACTGAAATATAGTACGCAAGCGAGATGGCTATAAATTCGATGACACTTTATCGATAACTTCAAATTTGTTACGAATGCATTCCTTTGATCAAAATCATGACGGCATTCGAGCAGATTCTGTTAGAAATGAATTTGCCGACTATTTTGTGAGCCCTGAAGGTGAATTATCGTGGCAGTACAATAAAGCGTGAATGGTGTTGTTAGGTATTATACTCGGTTTAATAAATAAATAGTACTTAATTAATAAACTTACCACACTTGTTTTTTTCTTTTGTTTCCTTACTATCAAAATCTTCATAAAACTTCATGCAAAGGTTTTCCCATGCTTTGTTTTTTAAAATGCGATTGGAATACTCCTCTGTCCTTTGATCCCAAAGGCATGGCGAATTGCGAATCTCCTCAATAAACATAGCCGTGTCAAAAGTTTCGGAGTCGGACATTATAATTTTTCGCACAACCACGCGGCAACTCAGTACAACGCAGAATGAAAGAGGGGAGCGCAGGCGCCAGCTAGGCGCGCGCTGTTGATGACGTCATGTCGTGGCGATGTGGCCGCGGTGCCACCGCCGCGTGGCGGCGTTGCCGTCGCGATGTGTTTGTATTACACAGGTGGTCGATAACAACGTCAAAATGTGGTACGTGTAAATTGTAATATTCATTTTCAATACAAAATATACGCCCGACCACATGGCGTCGTTGTGGTGTGGTTGTGGTACGTGTGAATTGATCCTTACTCACATTAAGTAATAAAATAAAAAGAATACAATTTTACAATAATTATAGGAAACTTATTCTATATGGCACCAAGTAAAATCTAATAGTGCTAATATAACAATAATAATTAACATGTATTATTGCAATTATTTTCCTTATTAGCTAATTCTAATTTAAGTAATTTAATTTCCAAATCTAATTTCTCAGTCTTTTTTTCATAATATTTGGCCATTGCCAAATTGAGTTGGAGCCGTCCATCATCCTTATTAAGTTTAATTTTTTTGGCTGAAAATAAAAAAGTTCAGATTAGATTTCATAAGAAAGAGATTAATTTGGGTGGTTCCACACTGCACTCACACACCAGCCAGCACACACTGGAGCTTCTTGGTGGAGGCCTATGCCAAGGAGGCAACTTCTTTGTAGTGGATTAAGTACATAGTAGCAAAAAGGGGCTTTTTAATTTATTTATTTTATTTCTTCGGCAGATCATCAGCTTACAATAACAGAGTTAATAAAAAAGACATATAAAACTGAGAGCTATTAACAGATCCGGGCAGATATTAGCCAAAATAAAAAACATATATTATTATGTATAGAAGAAACTGGGACACTGTTTAAGAAATAGTGAAGTGACCTTTGCTTTGCAGGGACTTGGACATAGAGGTCATTCCATATAAATGTTTGGAATCTTGTACAAAGCCCCCGAAGTTGCAGCCTGGGGGCTGAAGTTTATTTTCCTCTTGTTCGCTTAAATGGAAAAGAAAAATTACAATCCTGTACGCCTATCTAGGTACAATATTAATTTAATAAAAAAGACATGAAAAAAAATACATAGAAGGCAATAAAGAAGGAATAGCAAGGTTACTTACTTATTTTTAGAGGCAAAGGTGATGCATCAGGGATGCTTACTGTTGCACTTTC
This sequence comes from Lithophane socia, assembly GCA_947522985.1. Classification (NCBI taxonomy): domain Eukaryota; kingdom Metazoa; phylum Arthropoda; class Insecta; order Lepidoptera; family Noctuidae; genus Lithophane; species Lithophane socia. The sequence goes on from OX383272.1 coordinate 2,776,072, forward strand.
TGACAGCAGTTGTTCTGGAGTTTGTATTTCATTATCTGCTGCATTGATAACTTCGATTTCGATACTGGCACCTACTCCATCACCACCAAATGGAACATCAAACCCTGTACACGTGGATCCCAATACACTGGCCACTTTGTCCAAGGCTTCGTCTGGTGGAATAAAGTCAGGAATGCCACCACCAGTCTAAAAAAAAAAAAAATTGGTATATTTGGATAATTCCAGCTTCAATGGTTGAAGAGGTTTTTATGAAACTGTATCATATAGAATAATTTTTATGCAGACATTCCCATGGAAACGGGATCCACATGACTAAAATTGTGGGGTATGGCTATAGTAACTTTCAATCTAACGTTAAGTACTTATGTTTTGTTTACCTTGTTAATATGAAAATAATAACACTATAGTACCTAGGTAATTGATAATATAAAAAAATTACCTGCAAATTGTTCATTCTGATTTTTGCAGCTCTTTTACGAGCTGCTCTCTTTAAATTGTCCCATTTTAATTTAAGTTGATCTGGTTTTCTTGGTATTTGACCACTTTTTGCGTTTAATGTGTTGGTCAACGAAGCCCAACATTCCTCTTTTAAATAATTTGTGGAAGCATTCGTTTCCTTGCTGGTGATAATGGGGTTGCTCTGTACGAGATCTACAAGCAGGGCAGCCTCGTCCTTGCTCATAGCCTTCTTCGTTTTCTGTAACAGAAATATGTTTGCGCATTTAGTGCGGCCAACGCGCCTGCGCGTTTTAGGGACTTTTACCACGTGCTCGCGACGCGTAGGCGCGTCCATACAGTTTACTTAGCTTTCTTCGAGTGCGGCGCGCCGCACCTGTGCGTTCATTGTGCATTTCTATTGTTTCGAAAACATCGTAAATAAGGGTCGGTAAGGGTCTCTACACACAAGTTAGATTGTTACATACGATATTCGGTTGTTACAAGTGTCAAGGTAGAATAATATTCGTTCTTGGTGTACCTACACTACGTACCACAACTCGCTTTCCGAGTCGTTTCTATAGTAGCTAATTATTTACAGTGATTTGTGAGCGTGCAATAAATAATTAAACTTTAAATAGTAAAATATGTATTTATTTTATTTTTTATTTTTTACCCACGCCTTTTCCTTTTGGCGTGGGTAAATCCGGTCGTTCGCATGGCCGTTTGGCGGTCCGGTCTTCTATGAGGACGGCCCTCTTAGCCGCCTGCAGCAAAGCCGTCATTTTGGACCGGCCGCCCTCGTCCACGGCACCGCCGCTGCTCCCGGCGCCACTGCCCCCGGGTCCGCCGCTCCCGTCGGCGCCGCTGCTTCCGAGCCCGCCGAAGTCAGCGGCAGTCTGAGGCAGTGACTCCGACGGGACCCAGTCACTGGGATTTGTATCCTCGTCTTGCCTAACAAAAAGTTAAAAATATGTAATCGGACCTATTAGTTCGTTAATTATCTATGACACTAATAACTTCAAAGAAAACTAAACATATTACATCTAAACCTTTGTATTTGTAGTTATAAAACTTATGAATAGGTACTTACAGAAATCCTTCAATATCCATATCCAATAATTAAAAATTGTAGTGTCTCGCTACTGACAGTTGGAGGTCTAACGGCAACATATATTGAAACCGACAACATAGGTACCTACTATCTTTTTAGTTTATGACCATTCAATATCAGGCTATAGTCATCGGACCGTACTGCCTAGTTTTACGTGAATTGTTATATTTGAAAATATTTATCCTATGAATTTCATCGACGTACCTAATTTAATTTTTTTTTTAAATAATACAGAACGGCAGATGTATCTTGGCGGTTCTGAAGTAAGCCGATTAGCTGCGCAGTAGACAATTTCGTTAATAAAAGATCCATTGCGCAGCCAAACAGCTTCAGGATCGCAAAGATACGTCGGCCGTACTGTAGACGTAAAACGTCGAACCAACAATTCTGTGCTAAGGATCGAACCTAATGAACCTCTGCGTTACAGACTTGACCCCGAAAAGGCGACAATATTACTTTTTATGATGCTCCTATTTTTTTGCTTTACTTACGATATGATATAGTGTGCACATCTAATGCAACCTCAAAACATGTCTTTGTAGAAAGATTTTTTACATTTTTAGGACCCTTTTTGACCACGTTTGCTCTTGCAAGTCTCCACTCAAGCCGGCCAATCAAGGCAAGAATGAGGTGGGAGCTCTGTTCCTCGTCATTGCTCACTCCAGCCGGCCAATAAAGGCAAGCCAGAGGTGAGGAACAAGACTTCTCCCGGGAGGTAGGGTCCGTGGGGTCGCTACTGCCCAACAGCTCGCCACAAGCTGCCCTGCGGGTTTTTGTATCTCTCTTGGTCTGGCTATTCATCCTAGACCCGTTCCGGCAAAGTAAACTCTACCGGCACAGACCTAGAGTTCGGAGCGCGCAAGCCCCACCACGACGTCAACGTAGAGATACGGCGGTGGGGGAAACAAGATACGGCGGTGGGGTTATTATTATTATTATTATAATTATTTATTTGTCTTTGACATTGCTCGGGACCCTAGGGTCCCGGACCTTTGGAAGGCGTACGAGGGGCCGAAGCCAACTCGCAGAGGCCCCTTAGACAATTTTAAATGGAATAAGGCATCAACCGACGATTATTATTATTATTATTTTCATGTGTTTACGTATCTCGGGACCATGGGGTCCCGGTCTTTTGGAAGGCGTACGAGGGGCCGAAGCCAACTCGCAGAGGCCCCTTAGACAATTTTAAATGGAATGAGGCACCAACCGACGATTATCCCTGTACGCACTATGCTAGTGCACCCAAGGACAATCCCCGGTTGGTGTAGGACTATTGCAGAATATGGAAACAAAACATTGGACTATGGATTTGGCTGGCTATAGTGGAATGATTACCAGGAACTATGGAAGGACTATGACCCCTGCCTGACCAATGATATATAATATATATTATGAAAAAATGGCAGGGGGTGACTTGCACACTCTATTATTAATCTTCTTTTTTTTCCCACCCACACAGAAATGCAACAAAAAACTTATAAAATATCTAAACATCCATCCGCATCCGCGTCCGCGGGTGTGAGCCTTCAAATATCCGCATCCGCATCCGCGGATGAGAAAAACTCTGGATTCGCAACATCCCTGGTCTAGCACCTATCTAGTTCATACTCACCTATTATCAGCTTTACCTGTTGAAAGTCTTCGCTTCATGTTAGTATGTGTGATGGAAATTAGATACAAAGGGAAAATAAAAAAACTTGAGGAAAAGTTCATAGTTTATTGGGGGAGCCCTGATGAGTCGCTTGGACATGAACGATCACCAGGGCTCCCCATAATCAACACGCTCTTGGAGCCATTTGAGCCACACGCTGCAGACCGGTGGTGGAGGGTGTGCTGCTGGTGCAGGCCGGGGCATGTTCCTACAAAAAAGGAAATTATGATTTGTAGATTTTAAAAAGAAAACTTCCATAGTGAATCAAAAATGTACAAATATTCTTGAATGGTCTTGGTAGATCATGTATGTGCAGTCAGTCAATCAAATCAAAGTATTTTATCAGGGAACGGGAAGCCACATGTGCTGAAGGAATTATTGCCAAGCTTCCTTGTCTTCAATGTAGTCTTTAATTAATCTTTTAATATGCTTTTTTGATAAGGCCACATTTGATGTGGGTTTTAACTTTCCATCGCTAAGTTCTGTAACTCACTTTGATAACTTGTTATAAAAGCGGATACTGTTTATAAGAAATGACTTACTTGTTTTAGTTAGTCTAAATTTGGGTTTCACAATATCATGTCTATTGCATGTATTTATGTTTTGCGAACATACAAAATACTTTCTAAGATATAAAGAGAAGGCAGAGTAGTTGAGCAAGTATGTACTCACAGCATGTCGATGTCCTCTCCGTCTTCCGGCCTGTTCACCAGCAGCGGGTGCAAGCTTAGCTGCAACTCCAATCGCCACATCCTGTACGGAATGTCAGCGATTCTCGTTACAGCCTCGCGCATCTGTAAGAGAAATAATGAAATCATATTTCTTCTGTACTAATATGTACGTGCGCGTAGCGTTTCGAGTGACCATATAAATGTGGATAGCCTAAAACTATTGAATTATATAACAAAAGTGGCACCAAACATGCTATATACCTCGTCCACCGCCTCCACCAACGACTGCAGCGCGCTCGCCGCTGCCGTGTCGTGGGCCTAGTGCTCTAGGTTTTGATAGATGGGTCTAAAATGAAAAAAAAAAACATTTAAAATAATAATATGTAGGTACCTATTATATACAATTACATGAAAAATATTCATTTAGATTTTGATACTTACTCATTGGTGCCTGGTTCATCAGCACCAGGCCCACAACACACGAAACGGCGAAAGGCTCGGCCCCAAGAGCTCATTATTATAAAATAAATGGTGGTGGCGTCGAAATTCGTTAACTCGCGAGTCTCAATTCTCAATTATGTCAATGTCAATACTAACTACCGTACTAAGCAAAAAAAATTGAAAGAGTGAATGAATGACAAGAAAATAATGTTACCATACAATTACTAATAATAATTTATAATTATTTTTTTGATAATATACTTTTATATTACTTTACTAATGTTATTTATGTTAATTAACTTATGTTGACCACTAATACGTGTGGATAAATTGGTTTCAGTAGTTAAATATTGAATCCTTTTGTTTAAAATGTCTTTTATATTTATTTGACTACTAATCTATGCCGCCGATTGTTTTAAATAATCTTTTGTAACCAAAACAGCCAGAACACTTTTGTTTAAAATGCCTTTTATATTTATTGGACTACTAATCTATGCCATTGTTTTAAATAATCTTTTGTAACCAAAACACCCGGAGCCCTTTTGTATCTTTTATATTTATTGGACTACAAATCTATGCCATTGTTTTAAATAATCTTTTGTAAGCAAAACAGCCGGAACCCTTTTGTTTAAAATGTTTTTTATGTTTTTTGGACGACTCATCTATGCCGATTGTTTTTAATAATCTTTTGTAACCAAAATTAAGTGTTATTAAGTCACTTCTGTTTTGCTTTCGTGGTGAACAGACGTACCCTCCGTGCTCTCCGTTTCGATACTCTCTTGCTTTTTTATTTTGACCATTGCTTTCTTTCTGGACCTCTGATTTACCCCGTGACTACTTTGGCTTGTGATATTGGACTCTGAAAATACCTCGTGATTACCTTGGCTTGTGATTTTGGACTTTGAAAGACTTGTGTGTGAAGTGTGGTGAATCTTCGTGATCTTTGAGGCTGTACATGGTAAGTACTAACAGTTATTATTATGAGCTATGTTTAACTTAATTTACTTGATCTATCGTTCAAAAATATGATAGGTATCCCTATCCAATATTTATGTAGATGATTCCAATACGTCGTAATACTTTGACATTGACGACTGAGTTCAGCTATATATAGCAAATATACCTATAGGTATCCACAATTCGATGTACCTATGGAATTTTATCATTCACCCACGAAAAATTGGGAGCAATCTTTATCTATCTCCTTCAACTTCTTCTATGTACATAAGATCAGCTTATACTGGAATTGTATAGCGTAATATGTAGCCGTGTGTACTTACAGGGTGTTAGGGTAAACACCTTTAACCTTTAAACCAGTGGTTTGGTTTCATTTATAGAACGTAAAATCAATGGAATATCACAACTTTTTTTTTTTTAGGAATTTCTACATTTTAACACAAGAATATTTCACCCTATGCGCTAGCGGCTAGGGCAACGAACTTGCGTCTCAACACGGGGGCGCGGCGCGGGCGCGAAGAACACGCCACGTCCGCGCGTCCCCTTCCCCACTCTTACCTCACTTCAGTCAGTCAGCTGTCTCGCCAGCGAGCGCACGTAACGCCGCGTCGTAGCGCCGCCGCTCATATCTCGCGCGTAAACAATAATAATTGTAGTTTGTGAGTAGTAGTTACACGTATGGATGTCTTACACGAATTAACAGTTTACCGAAATGGTACGGCTTTACGCCATCGCGGGTGATAACCTGAACGAGGTGCGTAGGATGTACGCCGAACTATTCGCTAGACAACGTGTACCAAGCCGTGAAACAATGTTGGCGGCTACACAGAGAATGCGTACCTACGGTCAGTTCACCGTGCCGGCCCACGCTCAGGGTCGTGGCAACCAGCAGCTGCCAGTTGATCTGCAACTCAAAAGGTGGATTCTCGAGGGCTTTCTCGAGTGCGAAACAACCTACGAAAACGTGCGGAGGCATGCGTGGCCGTAAATGGATCCCATTTTGAACAGATGTAAGTGTAGATATTCAATCAGTGTAAAAACCGGTAATTTTTAATTGAACTGTGCATAAATGTCATTAACTTTTTAAATAGGTACGCCAAAAATACCTACCCAATGTTTTGGTTTTTGTTTTTCATTTTGTTTGTTGTCGAATCAAATTTACATTACACGCGACACCTAAGGTTTTACCCTAAGCCAGGTATGAAGTATGAAGGGAAAGTTGCATTACAGGTTATGTATGTGTATGTGTAGTGTTGTGTAGGTAGGTAGCGGGCGGCGACCGGGCGCATAATCCATGAATTAGCGGACGATGTCGGATAGGAACTTTTTAAAATCTTCTAATGAAAATAAGGTTTTTTTTTTGTTGTTTCTGGGTCATTTATTTTTATATTTAAGTCAAGTACCCATGGTTTGAGTGACAAGACTGTTTACCCTTGCATACTGTATATCTATGTGTAGTATAATTTGTGTAAATACACGGCTATACATTTCCAGTTTATGCTGACCTCGCAGTGTACGGAAATCGAATACAATGCGAGATCAGCTTATACTGGAATTGTATAGCTTAATATGTAGCCGTGTGTACTTTTATTTCTGTTATAAATGTTTTGACTGAAAAGATTAATTCGTTTTATTCTACTACTTACCTACTATAAAAAAAACCATCTTAAAATAAATATGGGTCTGATATTGCTCTACTAGATAATTCATATAATCATATACCACTAAATGGCAACACTATGTGTTCAGTTTTATTCATTCATTCACTCTATACGTTTAGTTATTGTTGTTATATTTTTGTTTTCCCAGGAATTACGTTAGCTGCAATCGGAGGATTTAAAAAAAACCAAAAATGATTTTACTTAATTTATTTTAAATAAAAGAATTACATTAATTATATCTTAATTTAGCCTAAGTGCCTATTCGAAGTATAAATATGGAATGGAATTTTACAGAGTTACAATAATTGGGTAAACTAGGTCCGTGCGTCACAAAGTGCTATCTCAGCTCGCCGTTTCCGTCGTTCGTTAATTTTGCAGCGTATGTTCCTATAATAAAAGTATTGAGTGCTGAGTGGGCGATTCCCCTTATGCAGCTGCGTGTAACATCTCCACCCGCAGATCAGGAACTATTTTAGAACTTTGAGAGAAAATGTTGCTGGAACTTGTCCTCTGGGCGCGCGATCCTCTTCTTTTTTATCAGGTTCCTCGTACGTATGTCCCTTGGTGTTGGGCGTTTCAGAGCGTTTGCAAAACCATTTTTTGCGATAGCCTAGTATGGCTATGAAAAGTGCGCCTGCACTTAATAATGCAATGTAGAAGGGTATTGTCGTATGGTATATGACATCTGATTGCAGCTGGTTAAGTTCTATCGGCTGGCTCGTCATGACTTGGTTCTGTATGCTGTGTAATCCTCCCTAAGTCAATTGAACTAAGATGAACTTGGGTTAATGCAGCACTCGGTGTCTCCGCGTCGTAGGGAATGTTCATTAATTTCAAAGGCTGCCCTTGTATTACGTCGTTGTCGTTGATTATGGTTAGTTCCTTTGTGCGGAGGTAACAATTGATAGGTATAGTAGCGAGGTAGCTTCCTTGTAGCGAATTGAAGTCTTCTCTCCCGCAGACTAATTGCACTTTCGTTGGATTTGGAAACGATAAGATGTAGTGCTGGTCATCTAATTTTTCTATCGCTTCTTTTTCCAAAAATACTGTAGTAAATTGGCAGGAACTCTTGAGGGCTTGGTTCATGATAAGTTCTTGTATGCAGTCAGTTTTTGTACGTATTTGGTGGGTTATTTCCTTTTCACAGAGATACCAGTTACTTAACTTCGAGCATTCTGCTTCTATGTACACGAAAGAGTCCCCATTAGTTGCTATAAAGGGATAGGTAGGGATAAGGGCTTGACGGTTTTTATTGGGTACTATAGATAGCTTATATAAATCATAAATAATTTTGGAAATTATAGGAAATCTGAAAACTATAACTATCTGCTTTTCATTGAAATATGATCCGGGTTGGATGATGTCGTAATATTCTCTGAGCTCTAAACTTAGTATCTCGTCCTTACTGTATATTTTTTCTAACCTATTTACCATAGACTTAAGTGTATCTATGTCTATCATAGAATGAACAGTGCTTGATGCATGTATAAACGCTAACATATTTTCTATTCTAATTCTTATCTTAAATCTTCTACGTTTTCACTTATAATTGATATGACCTCCGATGACTGGGTCTCGCGAAGAACCAGCAATACGAGTAGTAGAATCCTGCAACTAACTTGTTGCAGGATTCTACTACTCGTATTGCTGGTTCCTTAGGGCCTCTTTTTAATCTATTTTTGGCTACGGGCCCACGTTTCTTGGACGTATAAATGTGTATGGGTAAATCAGCCAAAATAGTATCTTGGGTATATCGCGGTGCAGTTTTCTGACGGCTTGCAGAAGGGTTCTTAATGAATACCTGTTGTTGAGGAAAGTATTCTATTTCGGATTCGCGGTTCCGATTTCTATTTTCTATCAACGCAGTACGATTTGATAAAGAGGTTTCGTTGATAATATTATAGACTTCCTTCATTTGCGCCCTATGATTATGAACGTACTGTTGTAATGATTGTTGGGTAAAATCTATGTCTAGAATATCGCGTGGATCAAAGTGTCCTGTTAATAAATCGAATGGTCTGCATCTAGTGAAGCTATGTATTGAAGAATTATAACCAATTATAGCATAAGGCATAAGATTTACGATAGGCTCCTCTTTGTGTTGTAACTTTAATATTCTTATATGTTCAAGGAGAGTTGAATGGAAGCGTTCGATGTTACCGTTATCGTTAGGCGAATGCGGTAAAACTCTATGATGGTTTATCTTGTGAAGGCGTGTGAATTCTAGGAACAGTTGATTAGTAAACTCCGTTCCGTTGTCAGTCACTAAAGTTAAGGGAACTCCATGGTGGGTACAATATTTTAATAATGATTGAAGTATACTAATGCCCGTGCCATCTCGAAGATGGTATGCTTGTCCATATTTGGTAAAAACATCTATAAATGTAACATATTTTTCATTGTGAACAGTGAATAAATCTATATGAACTATTTCGAATGGTTTTGTTGCCGGGGGTACAATATTAAACTGGGGTCTAATAGGTCTCCGGTCATATTTAGCTTGCCCGCAAATAATGCATTCATTGATGAATTTGGTTATTTGGTCTTTCATTTTGGGCCAGTAATACTTTCTTGAGAGGGCTAAATAACATTCGGTAATTCCTCGGTGATTGGTTTTGCCATCATGGTAGTGTTGAATTATCTCTTGCTGACGTAGATAATCTTTAACGTTTTCTAATTCTATCTTAGCTAGTACTAAGTTCATAGATGAACTCTTAAACTTGTCCTGTATGACTGGTATGATGGAATACATGGCAAGAGGTGGATTTATTAGGATACCGGTTTTTACTTTTGGGTTTACATACTCTTTGAGGGCGTTGACTACATCTTGTTCTAGGTTAGATGATGATATCTGGACTGCTATGCGCGTGTGAGTTTCGAATGGCTTGGTAACTACTGGTTTGCGTTTGACATCTTCCACTATCGTAAAGCATAGTTGTCTATGGAACCTGTTAAGGGGTTCGTCGGTGATTGGGATTTCTAATATGGGATGTTCATGACTGGTGTGTACAGTTGCAGTGGATGAGTTCGCAGATGGCGGGTTTTCTGATGGGTTAGGAATCAAAGAACATAATTCGTCTAATAAGGTGTTAGTATCTTCATTGTGAATCTCCACCCGAGATAAGGCATCGGCGTTCGTATTGGATTTACCTTTCTTGTAGATAACGGTGAAATCGTATTCACTAAGTTTCAGCCTCCATCTAGTCAATCGCGAATTGGGTTCTTTAAGGTTCATCATCCACTGTAAAGGTTTATGATCTGTTAATACTTTAAATTTACGACCAAACAAGTACGGTCTAAAGTACTTGGTGGCCCAAACTATGGCAAGAAGTTCTTTTTCTATGGTGCTATAGTTAAGCTCACTTTCATTCAATGTTCGGGATGCAAAACACACAGGTTTGTCGGAACCTATATGTCCTTGAGATAGAACGGCTCCAATAGCAACGTTCGAAGCGTCTGTTGTCAGTATGAATTCCTTATTAAAATCGGGATACTGTAGTATGGGGTCATTTGTTAAGAGATTCTTACACTTTTCAAAACTGTTTGTGTACTCGGAGTCTAGTACAACTTTTCTACCTTTTTTTAAACAAGTTGTGAGAGGTTTCGTAATCTTTGCAAAGTCCGGGATAAATTTTCGATAATAACCTACAAGGCCTAAAAATTGTTTAATTTCTTTTGGGGTCTTTGGAATGGGGTATTTTTCTATTGCATGAATCTTATCCGGATTAGGTTTTATTCCTTCACTACTTATTATGTGTCCGAGGTAACCAGTTTCATGCCTTAAGAATTCGGATTTATCCATTTGGATCTTAAAGTTCGATTCCCGAAGTCTATTGAAAACTTTCTCGAGATTGGCCATATGCTCTTGTAGTGACGTAGAGAAAACGATGATGTCATCAAGGTAGACTAGGCATATGTCATTTTGGAGACCTCTGAGAACATTATCCATAACCCTTTGAAATGTGGATGGTGAATTCTTAAGTCCCATGGGCATTCGAAGGAACTCGAAATGTCCATGTTCGACATTAAAAGCTGTTTTTTGAATATCCTGAGGGTCCATCTCGACCTGGTAAAAACCGCTAGCCAGATCTAGGGTGGTGAAGTATTGGCACCTACCTAGTTTGTCAAGAACATCGCTAATGTTCGGGATAGGGTATTTGTCGTTGATAGTTTTTTCATTGAGTTTCCTAAAGTCAACTACTAAACGCCATTTTTGTTTGCCCGAGGCATCCATTTTCTTGGGGACCACCCAAATGGGTGAGCTCCATGCTGAATCCGAAGGCTTTATTATTCCCTGATCTAACATTTTTGGAATCTGTTCCCTAACCTCTTGGCGATGAATGAATGGGTATCTGTAACTTTTTGTGTAAACCGGGACCTCATCTGTGGTCTTAATACGATGTTTTATTCGATTGGTAAATGTTAACGCTTCGCCTTCGATGTAAAACACGTCAGCAAATTTTGAGCAAAGAGCTATAAGGTTGACTTTCTCCTCCTCGTTTAAATGATCTGTTCTTAATCGCGTTGTCACTTCTTGAACCCGCGTGGTACAATGTTCGGTACGCGTGCACTCGATATTAAATAAACTTGCGTGCACTGGTCGGTCTAGTGATATTATAATATCATTCGGGCTCGTATTTTCTATCTCTAAGTAGCCGCGATTATTGTCCACAATAGTAAGGCATTCGCGTACGATGCAATTGCATATAGTCTGTTCACTAACTAATGCTGCACCATTTGGAACGTCGATCGGTATTCTAACTAATTTCGAAGATTGAGCAGGTATTATGTCTTCATATAAGTTTACATTGCAGGAATTATACATACGGATAGGATTTGATGATGTGCGTGTTATTAACCTCTGATCTTTTAAGTCTATCTTAGACTCCCATTTAGTTAGCAAATCTAAACCAATTAAACCGTCGAAATATTCATGAAAACGGTATACAAATAACTTAATGAACTCTGGATCGTTAAATTCCGCAAAGCAAGGTAAACTTATAGAGTAATTATTTCTAGTAACCGCGTGTACATTGGTAACTTCAAACGGGTCGTAATTTAAGGGAAGGTTCGGAAAATATTTCTCTACAGCTTCTGGACTTATAAAAGACTGATTCGCGCCGGTGTCAATTAGTAATTTTAAAGGTGGTTCCGATATTAGTATGTACGGCAACTGACGTTGAGTTTGGAGATTTAATTCTATTTTGGTTTTTTTGATTTCTGTGCCTCTTGAAAATCCTGACTTGGACCCGCCTGGGGTTCAGTTGAACCTGTAACTTGACCTTGAACACATACATCGCTTAAAGTCGGATCATGGTTGCACTCTAATGTAGCGAACGGGCTATAATCGTAATAAATGTCATCGTAATTAAAACAGTTCGGATCGTAATAATACTCCGTCGGGTAATATGAGTCGTCGTATGACGCGCATTCATTCATGTTCATTTCACGATTTTTAAAATAATTAGTTGCTGGTGGATTACCTGAATTCTGCCAATTATGGCCAGATAACATGGGTTTAGGTGTAAAATGCTGTACACCGCTCATAGGTTTAGGACCTTGATTTTGATTTTGCGCCGGAATGTTTCTAGGTGGCAAACGGAACATGTTACTTTGAGCGTTATAATTTTGAGGTACCGCACGGAATATTTGCTGCGTACGGTTAGGCATGCGATATTGAGGCTGCTGGTTAATAAAGTTAGGATTGAACTTAAATGGTTGTGGTGGTGGTAATTGGTTGGGTCTAATTCCAATTGGGAATTGGTATTGCGAAATTATTACTACGTGGAGGAACTAGGTTAGAATTCTTTTGGGTAGTGGATTTTGAAAACTCACTACGTTCCTGTAAATACATAACATTAAGTTCTTCCTGTACATATTCAAGGGCCTTTTCAATAGTATCGGGGCGCATGCATCTTATACGGGAACCCAATGGTTCTTTTAATCCTTTTACAAAAGCCTGCATAGTAACTTTTTTATACAATGTACGTTTCGCTTCTACTGTAGTAGGAATTGGCTCGTGTAGTGTTACATACGTCATTATCGTACTGAACAGAGTTTGGCATTCCTCATAGAATTCTTGAGGTGTCTTATTTCCTTGCGTAGCTAAAGAAAGGTCTCTATACAAAGCTGTTTCATCCCGTTGATCCGAAAAATTGTTGATTAAGGCTGTCCTAATCCCTAGCCAACTATCAGGTATGCCGTTGGAATTAATGGTACTAGCGGCAGAGCCTTTTATCTTATTTAATATACCATTTAATAGGCATAAGTTGTTTAACTCGCTACCTGGGGCATTACTAACATACTGAGTTACTATTTGATCGCATATTCTAACAAATCTAGTCAAAACGTTTGGGTTCCCATCGAACTCCGGGATGATGCGAAGGGTCTTGAAAATTGTATCTGGGTCGTGGGCCATATTTACGCTATTTATACTACTAACTTCACTAACACTATTTAAATCTCTACTATTATCTATAGTACTCCAGCGAGCCGTACGAGATGCGGGCTCCTGGGAATTGGAATTTTTCGGGTGAAAAATCTTGGAAGTTGGGGGGTGGTATAAGGGCTAAAAAGGAAGCAACACAGGAACAATTCAAGTGTACTCACAAATTTTTCATCTCTGGTTTTCTCGTGAATCGAAGTCTGGATTCTCCTTCCGGAACTGCAGCTGGACCGTAGATTCGGATATTCGGTGCCGGGGCTCGATAGCCACCCAGGCGATTCGCGTACGCGGATATCGATATTAGAGATCCCTAAAGCTTGCGAACCGGCCCGCGAATATCCTACCGACTGCGCCAATTACGTTAGCTGCAATCGGAGGATTTAAAAAAAACCAAAAATGATTTTACTTAATTTATTTTAAATAAAAGAATTACATTAATTATATCTTAATTTAGCCTAAGTGCCTATTCGAAGTATAAATATGGAATGGAATTTTACAGAGTTACAATAATTGGGTAAACTAGGTCCGTGCGTCACAAAGTGCTATCTCAGCTCGCCGTTTCCGTCGTTCGTTAATTTTGCAGCGTATGTTCCTATAATAAAAGTATTGAGTGCTGAGTGGGCGATTCCCCTTATGCAGCTGCGTGTAACACAGGTATATCATGTTACGCCACGAGAACCTTACATGATATACCTACATATTTTTAACAAATGAAGTGGGCTAAAAAAAACAGCCGCTATTTTATTAAGTCCGTAGAGACGTAGGCTTGTTACTTTTATCTGCTCGTTACCTAGCTATTTAATCTGTGTCGTTACTTCAACACAACTAACCACTGAAGTTTGAAAATGGCCAGACCCAGGGACTGCCACGAACATCTTCCACATGTTCTTTCGTGTATGCAAACCGACATCCACGCAAAAGAAGTCGCAGGCAAAAGCTAATAGTAAAAAAAAATAACCATACATTTTATATGTTTTATAATGAATTCAAAATCAATTTGAGCTGCCGGCGGCGGCCAATCTGGCCTCGGCGGCGGCCACTGCAGCACACCAGCGCTCCGACAAGGCCGCCACCTCGGTCTCGTCCAACCGCCGCCGCTCCTCGAACGCCTCCATTATTTTCAGGCGCCGGTAAAAGCGCTTCCTCTCCGCTACCACGGCCAGATGCTCCTGAGAGCTACGCGGGCGGAGCGGTGTACTGGTGATGCTGTAAAAATATTTGAATGTTACATTCATATTATCTACCGACATCATGCAGATGATGATCATGATAACAGGACCCGAAATTGAGAGAATATTTATATAATAAATATTCACACTATAAACACCTTGCTCTTGCAAGACAGAAAGTAAGCTGTAGCTTTAACTAATTGCAAATAAAACATTACTTACATACTGTCTTCAAACGCAATCAGCGGCTCGGTTCTAAAAAAAAGATCAAATTGTTAATAAAGTTACCTACCAAGTTAGCTACCAAGACTATAATTGGATGAATTATGTAATTTAATTACTTAACTTAATTTTTTCCTATTATTTGTTAAAAATGCAGAAGGTAACCATACATCACAGTGAAGCGGACACACCATATTAGGAAAAAAAATCACTTTAACATCATTTTGTGTAAGTAGGTAGGTTATTACATAAGTCCGCACAAAGCCCACATGGTGGATTATGGCCCACTCCTGACAGAGAGGAGGCCAGTGTCCCAGCTGAGAATATTATAGGCTGATTATGCTGGTATGAGCTAGGTTATTCACAGGACTCTGATTTTTGCATAGCTATGAAAGTAATTGAACAGCCATAACTAATAAAGCAGTCATACTTACTCGGTAGGATCTGCTGCCCCGGAGCGTCCCCTACGGAGGCAATCACCGATGCTAAAAAATAAAAGAAAACTCAAACCATGCAAGAACAAAATCAATTAGCTTATTACAGGCAGACTGCACAACATAAAATCCATAAACACTTTTATAAGTATGCCCAAAGCCTCAAAAAAAATTCCACACCATGTTAGTAAACCACAATAAGATTCAGAGAAGCTCATCCATCATTACATCATCCATACCAGATAGTCGCGATCATCAGATGCGCATGTATGGACAGGTCTGTAAAACATAAAGGCACTTGAATCTGTCTGCAGATTATCAAAGTCAAATTTTGTAAACTTGCTGTACCAGATGTAGGTACTTGTAGGTTGCAATGATTGCAAATGAACTTACCGATTTAATATGTTTCCCATGTTTCTTAGTAATCTGAAAATAAAATATAATTCTTATACTATAACATTAGTACTAATGAAATAAAATATTAAAATATCTCTAAATAAATGAACAAAACTTACATTACGATCTTCAGTAGGTAGGTAGTTAGTTTTGGTTGGAATTGAAAACTTTTTGACAGGCAGAACTTGACAGATTAGCAGTGAGTACCAACAATCAGTAAAAATAATCCACTGTTGATTTCCTGTTTAATTTTCAACTTATTTAGTTGAATTCTTAACTTATTACGAATCCCGATACCGATAAGCTAATATTTTATGTGAACTCATTTATATAAGTATGTGTGTGTGACAAAATGAGAACGAAATGAGAATGAAATGATCAAGAAAACCGGCCAAGTGCGAATTTGACTCACGTTTTTTAGTACATTTATAGGAACGTGCCATCTTTATGAAAGATTTCCGACGAAGAAGGTGTTCTTTACTAATTAAATTGATACGATACACTAATTTTTTATATGACTTATCTTCATAAAATTAGTAGTACGATAAATCGAGGTATTCCACGAAGCACACCCAAACGAACGCCACCCAGACGAAGCACACCTAAAGTATTCCACTTAGCACACCCGTAGGTGGCCTTCCAATAAAATTTTTAAATAATTAATTTTATATTCCACGAAGCACACCTACGAATATCACTCGCATAGTGCGGGGACTAAGAAATAAAAATGTCGATAGAAGAAAATATTTATTAAGACTACCTTCAGTTTCTAACTTGTCATTTTTATAATCTTACTATTTAAAATCACAGATTATTTCTTAATTACCTTTCACATCACAAATAACACTCTTTAAAATTCTAAAATAATCGTAAAGAAAATGTGGGAAATTTAGTATCTAAGCTTAGCAATTAAATAAATTATTATTAATCAGAATCTTAACTTCTCTAGACAATGACCAACCGAAATTAAGCCATTTTTATAGTCTTTTAATGTGTTTTCTATTATATTGTTTTTTATTTCAGCATATTTTTGATGATTTGAATGACCCATTTTTACTCTAATTTCGGCATAATTATTGCAATTTTTTTGAAACAATCTAAAAGTTTTGCTAAATTTATGGGTCCGTTTTTATTAAACATTTTATTTATTTCAGAGTAATGAGACTCTGTATAATTATTCGTTTTATTTTTTACATTATAACACGACCATTTGTCGTGCCATAACTTATTTTCGAGCCACTGGGTTACAATGTAATCGTTAAATATAGAAATACTTTGTCCTTGAGGACATTCGCTCATGATGTAGAGCCAGGCCTCATCCAAGTCCTCCAGCGGTAAATGTGGCAAAACCGTACATAAGGCAACATGTTTTCTATATAAGCTATTCTTATCCAAACCTAAAGACCTAGATTTTTTTTGGATTGCTTTTTTATAATGAAAATAACATCCCTTCATCTGGGCGTTAGGAAATACTGCTGTAAGACTTCTGACGGCAGCTTCCTCAAAATCGCTTGTGAAAACATTGACCTGCATTTTCGGTATTGTTGTTTTTAATAATTTAAATAATATTTTATAGGTAGATTTTTTTGTTTTGTAATAAAGCATAGGCTAATGGTTTAACAATATTTTCAACCGCACCGTGGATACTATAAATTTGAAAAAATGGTTTAGGCGCGCATTTAAAAGTTCCATCGCAGTATATATGATGGCAGCTTTCAAGTTCCTGTCTACTCTTCTGTGTAGCAAATAAAAGTATTCTCGTTTTGCCGTCGTTATAGTCAGTGAGTACAAAATTTTGAAACGGTTGAGGCACCTGGAAATCAAATAATTAAATAAATAAATATCTTGGGACAACTCACACACGGCCATCTGATCCCAAACTAGATAGAACCTGTACTATGGTAACCAGACAACTGATATACATACTTATATTATTTTTAAATGACACCCCAACATAGAAACAAACAATCATGCTCATCACACAAAGTTTGTCCTGGATGGGAATCGAACCCACGACCTCCGGCTTAGCAGTGAGCGTCACTAACCACTAGACCAACAGGCCAGTCACATACTTCTTACAAATCATATAATTCTTAAAAGTCTTTCCAAAGTGAAATCAAATATTATTATCAACCTTATGCCATTAAAATAGAATTGAAAAAAGGCATGCAAGAATTTCTTTGCGAAGTTATTAGCAAACTCTTACATGAGTTCTATTTTATTACAATAACGTTCAAATTTTATTTTATAAAAAAATACATAGATTTCATTTCTCAATGTTGTCATAATATTATAAAGAATTAATAATTCTACTTACTTGTACATCTCTAGGTAACTTCGCAAACAATCTATTAACACCGAGAGATTTGTTTCTCTTATTGTAGAGACCAGACTTAATATCTTTAAATTGTGGCATATTACTGACAAAATAAGTTTTTGCTTGTAGTTGTAGGAATGGGCTCCATGGTGGAAACTACTTGCTGCTCGACTTCATGCATTGCTTCCTTAATTTTGGGCTCCAAATCGTTTGAGGCACATTTATGTTCCTTTATTTTAATAATTTCTTCCATGCTACATGCTACTCAATGTGAGTAAGCCACTACACCTTTTTTTTTAATGCACCGCCACAAGGCATTACCATTTTTATAAATCTTGTGTTTACTATATTGTTTATTATTATACACTAACACTAGTGTTCCTTTCCGGCCAAGTATGTAATTAATAGGTAGGTTAAAATTTCTACTACTTGGACCTGCCATCGGTTCCATTATTTTGTATCAACAAATTGCACGAGAAACAGAAAAAAATAATAACAATAACAAGACCGGCGCACAATTCCATACACTCAGCCCGTGACGTCGCGATAGTGCAACGAGAACTAACAAAATTTGCATGTAAACAAGTATCGGAAACACTCGGCTAGATTCGGGTTGATTCGGGAATTCAGTGGTGGGCGCACGCGTTGACTACGCGAAAACTGCATTTACAATGTTTTTGATTATAAGTCCAAGTTTTATTGCATAATTATGAAACAATCTGTGATGTAAAATCACAGATTGTTTTATAAGAGAGCAAAAAAAAAGAAAATAACAGTAAAATAATAATTAATAAAGAAAAACTAATTATTTTTTTGGAAAGGTAATTATGAAATAATCTGTGATTTTAAATAGTAAGATTATTAAAATGACAAGTATTGTATCACATTATTATATCGAAACTAAATGACGTTAGAAATTGAAGGTAGGTAAATAATAAATATTTTCTTCTATCGACATTTTTATTTCTTAGTCCCCGCACTATGCGAGTAATATTCGTAGGTGTGCTTCGTGGATTAAAACATTAATTATTTTAAATTTTTATTGGATGGCCACCTACGGGTGGGCTAAGTGGAATACTTTAGGTGTGCTTCGTCTGGGTGGCGTTCGTTTGGGGGCGCTTCGTGGAATACCTCGATAAATCTTAGTTCGCATATATATATCAATAGATGGCGTGTGTAACAACTAACATTTTACCCTTTTTACGTCCTACCTGGGAGCCGGGAGTTCGGCACCGAAAGTGCTTCACAAAAAATTGTTACAAAAACAACTATCATGTGAAACAACCTTTACTTGAGCGTATTATATCTAAACAAATATAAATAATTGTTTTATGACTGTCATAAAACTCGAAAATTTTCAAACGCACAGACGCGTCGTGCCGCTCTTGGACAAGTATTGAACGCCGCACTAATGCGGCTAGCCGCACTGGGTAGACTTTCGTCAAACGCGCGTACGCGTTCATAGCACCATAGGAAATATTTATTGAACGCGCAGGTGCGTTTGCCGCACAGGGTCAATAGCTATTTACTTAGCGTTTGCAAATAATTCGCAAATAATTAAGCAGGCAATGCGTGAGTTACCGAAGCAAAAACTAAGCGGCAGACACTTTAGAGAAAGAAATAGGTTTAAAGACGTACTCACCGAAGGCGTAATATCCATGTCAAAAGACTGACTAGGTATAAACAGTCGTATTGATATTAAAGCGACCGAACAACTGTTTTTATTAAAGAAGAATACCCATAGAGTAAAGTAATATATCGAGAATACCTATATAAATTTATTTCCTACTTCCCCTGTTTTTACTCCACAGATTTTACTCAATTTTACACTAGTTACTGTCAGTCATCAAAAACGCGTTTTGTTACTTTCGATACAAATGACAAATGAATGATATTTTTTTATGAAAGTAAATATTTAACATGAAGTTATAATAAAATATTAATGATTAATATCTACAAAACACAAAACGTCAAATAATAAAAAAGTACATCATTTTATACTTAAAACAAAAATAAGCTTCTTTGTATTAACAAAACGCAGGACGACGCCAGGGAGGGCTTCGGTAACAAACAAACGGATGACGGCTCGTAGCTCGTTTATGATGCAAAAAATATAGGAACGCCAATTACGGCTCGTTAATGGTAACTAGAAAACGGATGGTATATTTTACGTATGACGAGTCGTTTGTTATAGGAACCGGGCATTAACCATCTATGATTTGAAAACAATAGATGTAGAATGTTACTTTTGGCACGAACAGCAAGGCAATAAAGGCGCGAATGAAATTGCAACCTGTGTTTGTAATTATATTGTATCTATGTGTACGAGAGTAAATGAAGACGTTGATATAATTTTTACAGTGATAATTGTACAGGTCAACAAAAGAACAAATTCTTAATAAGTATGCGTTGTTGCATGCGGTATTGATTTGGTGAAGGACAATTATCCAGTTTTAATACAATATCGATCGAAGACTCGACTAAAGTACTTTTTGGTGAACATTTCTCTGTCTGAACTACCTACCTACTTACTGCATGGAAATTCGTTTTCTATTGGAAATTGGAAAGTGATTTGCTATCATTATTCTGGTGAAAGAGTGCGCTATGGTTTATGCTTAATAATGTACTAAGCTTTGGTAACGGACATTTGTTTAACATTAACATACTGAATACCACCTACTACTTCATAACTCTAACACCAGTACAGATAATAAAGCATAGACTTAATAATGGCAGATCGAAGGACATCACCTATTTGGCAATACTTTTCTGATGCCGGCGAAAATAAAAAAAAGTGTACACTTTGTGGCAACTTATTATCAGTAAAAGGGGGTGGCCTTTACAATTTAACACGGCACGTGAAATCAAAACACCCATTAGTTGCAATTGGAAGCTCAGCCAGAGAAGTTATGCCAGAAATCTTACTTCCCACTATACCTGAAACTGTTGAGTCAGCCCTAAGCGCAAAATGTAACTAGAAGTACTTTACCCACCACCCAGATAGACAATGTAGAAAATTCAGCACCACATGATACTCTCCCAAGCTCATCTGCCAATCTACTTCAGCGTCTAAGACTTCAGCCACCTATTTCACGTCAGCCAAAAAAAAATACAACTTCCGTTAGACAACACCTACAGAGACCAATGTCCGTAAAACAAATCGAAGAATTAAACGAAGCTTTAGTAAAAATGATTTCCAAAAACTGTTTGCCGTTCAGCATCGTGGAAACGGAATCTTTCAGAAATTTTGTAAATAAATTAAATCCAGCATATCCAATTCCGTCTAGAAAAACGCTTTCAAATGCACTTTTACAGAAATATTATAATAAAGGGTGTCTCAGAATGTTTTTCGTTTTTAGATTTTAAATAAAAAACAACAATATCAATAACAACAGTTAAATTAAAGAGCAGTTCTTGAAGTTTATTTATGAAAAACAACCGTTTGCAAATGCGCACCATTCAGTTGTTCACACTCATTTAACCTGGAGCTAAAATTTTCAATCACTCGCTGGAGCATCGCTCTTGGAATAGAGTTGATTTCTTCAGTGATTCTTTGCTTCAAAACATTCAGGTTGGGTGGCAATGGATTGTAAACTTTACTTTTTAGGTAGCCCCATAGGAAAAAATCAGCAGGCGTCAAATCAGGGCTCCTCGGTGGCCAGTTGATGTCTCCTCGGCGACTTATCACTCTTCCAGGAAAAAAATCGTGAAGAGCAGCTAATGAGTCATTTGTAACATGAGAAGTGGCTCCATCTTGCTGGAAAAAGGTGTTGCGGTTGTAGCCATACTGGTTTTGCATTTCTGTAGCCAAAAAAGTCCGGATCATATGGCAATATCGATCAGAATTAACGGTCTGAGTTCGACCTCGGTCATCCTCAAAAAAATAAGGACCGATAATTCCTTGACTTGATATGGCAGCCCAAACAACAACTTTTGGCGAGTGCAAGGGCTTCTGATGTGATGGCTTCTTCTGTTCTAGCGGATTCTCGGAAACCCAGTATCTGCAATTTTGTTTATTCACGTGACCGTTGATGTGAAAATTCGATTCGTCGGAGAACCAGATGTTATTGAAACTCCTAAAACGGTTTTTCATTGTCTTGCAGAATTCGACTCGTTTTTCAGGATCATCAGGCTTCATTTCTTGAACAATAACAATTTTATAGGGGTGAAAATGTAAGTCTTTCGAAATAATGCGATGAACCGTAGATTTGTTCAAATTAAGAGAAGCTGCGCGCAATCTCAACGACTGTCGTGGGTCGTCCATAACAGACTGGCGAACGCGGTCGACGTTCATGCTCGTTCTTGATGTCCTTTTGCGCCCAGAAGATTTGTCCGGCATTGTATTCCCAGTCTCTTCAAACTTGCACACCCAATGTTTAATTAAATTGGCACTTGGCACATGTCTTAAGCTTGTTAAATTAAAATGTGTCCTGTAGAGACGACAAACAATAGTGTAGGAATCGTTGTTTTTATAAAACGCTCGCACGCAAAATGCGCGCTGCGGTCCCGTGAAACGATTCATGGCTACTAAACTTAGCAAGCCGGCCAAGCATTTGAGAGCACTCCCCTCCCCCTGCTACCTGCGGTTGACGCGTATTGGTCAATTCAAAAACGAAAAATAATCTGAGACACCCTTTATTAAATGTGAGGACAAGAAAACCTAAATTCTGTAAAGTATGTTGCTATTTCTACCGACTGCTGGACCTCAATTGTTCAAGAATCTTATATAGCCATAACTGTACATTACGTTAGTGAAAACACCACTTTACAGTCTCACTTGCTTCAGTGTATATCTTTTAATGACAGACACACTAGCGAGAATCTCGCTAAAGAAATAAAAGATACGTGTGAAAAGTGGGGAGTGGTAGAAAAAATTCAGGCAGTCACTACAGATAATGCTGCCAACGCTCAAGGTGCTATCGCGGCAGCGGGTTGGAGGCAAGTATCGTGCTTTGCCCACACTATAAATTTAGGTGTCCAGGTAGCTCTGCTGGAAATTAAAGAAACGAGGAGGAGAATCAAACTTATTGTGGATCTCTTTCGAAGGAGCCCACTAGCTGCAGAGCGCCTTAAAGCGATGCAAATTCGCTTAGGCGAAAATGTGCTCAAAGTAAAACAGGACGTAGTCACTCGTTAGAACGTGGTGGAGAGATGGTCTCCGAGAGAAGAAACCGTATACTGGGCTTAAAAGTTGTTAAGCTTCTGTTCCTCAATTTTAACATGTAATGTCAATTGAGTCAACCTGGACAATAAAAATTCACACTTTAAACACCTCTTGTTAAACCTTTTTTCATTTTTACGATTTTAATATCACCTATCCTAACATTTTCTCCTTCCGTATACTTTGAAAAAATATTTTCAGAATGACTTTTTATATCGTAAAAATCACTAGGTACCTATGGCTCTTCAGATTAACAATGTATGCGTTTCCTTTTTTCGTGCGTTCTTTATTGCTCCAATGTATTCGTCGGGAACATTAACAGGACCAGATCTTAACACCTTTTCTACTACTTTCTCAATTATTGAATGCACCGCATCGCCCTCATTTGGTGTGTGACCTTTGATGAGGAATTTGTGGGTTGTAGATTTTATTGCCAAAGTTTTTACTGCATACAAATAAAGAGATAACATGAATTGTTTTTTTTTTTTTGCCCACAACAATTGTCAGAATAAAATATATAATCGAAATCTGGATGTTATAAAGACATTTTTTCGAAATATATGATCACACACGTCCCAATTTCATTAACACCTCTTTGACCTTCTACTTCTGTCCAAAAAGCATTCAGTGCGATCTTTTCCCATTTCAGAAATAGTGAAATTTAAACAATTCAATTTACTTTTATAGTAAAAGATTGATATTTCGCCTTTAGACAATAGTATTAAAATCGTTCTCTTTTATAGTAAAAGATTGATATTTCTCCTTTAGGTCATAACCGCCTGCAAGTCATAACAAGACACAATGCAATCAGTCAGGAGCTCAGCCAGTGGTAAAACCACCTCCACGGGTTCCTCATGCGCTCATGAATCGTCTGGTGGGCAAGCTGACAAGCCTCGAGGACCAGCGGGTCATTGTAAGGGTCGAACATCATATCGATTTATGAGTAATCTTGTAA
Organism: Lithophane socia; assembly: GCA_947522985.1. Lineage (NCBI taxonomy): Eukaryota > Metazoa > Arthropoda > Insecta > Lepidoptera > Noctuidae > Lithophane > Lithophane socia. The sequence goes on from OX383272.1 coordinate 2,800,101, forward strand.
TTATAGAGAAAAGTGATGGTACCTAACTTACGTATTTGTCTTGATCCAAGAGAATTAAATAAAGTTTTACTGAGAGAATATCACCTTATTCCAACTTTAGAGGAAATTGTTACTAAACTGTGTAACAAAACAGTATTTTCTGTAGTAGACTTGTCAGATGGGTTTTATAATATAAAAAAAGAAAATTTAAAACTAACTGTCAGACTTGTGCACCTTTAGAAGTCCTTTTGGCTGTTATAAATTTCTAAGATTACCATTTGGATTATCAGTAGCACCAGAATTTTTTCAAAAATACAGTGAATCAATATTTGGAGCCATCCCAGGAGTTATAATTTATTGTGATGACTTGCTGATTTGTGGTGAAAATGAAGCTGACCATAATCAGATATTACAAAGGTATTTAAGAGAGCAAAAGAAAATAATTTTCGGTTTAATAACAGAAAATTCCAATACAAATTAAAAGAAGTCAAATTTTTTGGTCGCATTTTCTCAAAAGAAGGCATGAAAATAGATCCAGAAAGAGTACATGCCATATTGAGTATTAAAAGTCCGACCAATAAAAAAGAACTACAAATATTTTTAGGAATGGTAAATTATTTAAGAAAAGTTCATTAGTAACTTGGCAGAGTTAGTAGCAACTTTGCAAGTTCTCTTAAAAATAATGTAGGCTGGTTATGGTATGAACCAGTATTCATGAAAATATCTTTTTTAATATTAAACAATTTATTAGTAATGCATCTGTACCGCCAAATTTCAACAAACTATTTGTCTGTGACCATGCAATGTGATGCTAGTAAATATGGATTAGGGTGTTGTTTAATGCCAAATGGTAAACCTGTAAGCTGCATAGCTTATCCAGAAGCCTTACTAATGCAGATAAATCTTTTCCACAAATTGAGAAAGAATTATTAAGTGTAGTTTGGGCAACAAAGAAATTTCATTATTATACAGGGTGTTAAAGTAATTGCGTGCCATAGCTTAGGGGTAGGTTCAGTATCGAAAAAGGAAGCCAGAAAAACGTTTTTTTCTCCATTTTTTTTTTACTGTAAACTGTATAATATCATTATTTCTATCTAGCCCAGTGAGATTTTTAATTAAAAAATAGTAAATTCACTTGTTTCACTTAAAACAGCAATGTAAATAAAACTCGAAAGGGCTACCTGATCAGGTGTTTTGCTAAGTTCATTTGCGAGGTCAACACTGGCTTATTTCCTACGGATGTCCGGTGCCCTATTCGCTTTCAAATAGCAAAGCGACATATCCCAATGAATCTAACAGACGCGACACATGAGGCATTTTAATCATGATCTACATAAATGAAGGACCCATTTACTACTTTTATTTTAGATTCATTATGGATGACCGACCGTGACCGTTACAGGTCCCAAGTCTCACGCCGGACTGTCCATGGGGTTTTACGCAGAGATTTGCAGCGAGCGTACCGATTTCATCAGGTGCAGGCGTTATTGCCCGCAGACAGAGTTCGTCGTGTCTCGTACTGCCGGTGGCTGCAACGAAAGCACGTCGCAATGCCTACGTTTGCTGCGAATGTGATTTAGATGGATGAGTCGGCGTCCTAATTGGGAGCGGTCGTACGATGGCGCGATGCGTTTTTCATCTCACGATCAAAGTGGTCGTGTCATCGTGCGATCTTCGCCAAATAGGACGACGCCTGAGTCTACATTTAGTCGCAACGGAATGTGGAACAGTGTTTTGGGTTACGTCAAGGATAAGGTATTTGTGACCGAGTGCGATACTGCAGCAGAAATGAGAGATCGTATTGTGAATGTGTTTGCGACGCTGTGTGAGGAGTGTGTCCAGGATCCCACTTTTTTGACCCGTGTCCACGCTGAAACTCTGCGCCGCGCTCAGATCTGCGAGCGAGTTGGTGGCGGCCACTTCGAACCCTATCTCATTAGGAATGAGCAAGATTAAGGTAAGTTCATTAATTGAACATTACTGGATCGCTAAGTTCTTATCAACCATCTTTTTTGTTATCAATCCTCATCGGTATCGCTAATTTATGGGAATAAGCTTATTGTTAGTTTTATTTCCGTAACGGGTACTTATTAAGTAACTAGATACCATCGGTTATCAAGACTAACTAAACATGATCTTTTGTGTTAGGTACCTACCTATCAATGTTGTCGTTAAGCGTAGGTACGTTCACGTTCGTCCGGCAGCGGCGGCGATACTTGTGTGTGGTTGTGTGTTAGGGTTGCCAACATTTTTTCAGCGAAATACAGTATTTTTCAAAATGAGCTATAAAAAAATATAGTACAATTCTAAAAAATATAGTATTTTATGGAAAAAATTAAAAATAGACAAAGATATAATTGTTATTTATTTATTTTTATAAAAACTATATTTCTTTGCACTTCTTGCATTTTTTAACAATGTTTTGTCTGAAATAAAAGTGTCATATGCTTTATTAGTCAATTATTACAATCAATTTTTAGATTAATATAAATCAAAAGCTCATTTTTATTAATGAGATACTACTTCTGTTTCTCTCTTCTCGCCATTTCAAATTCATTACTGAAAAAATCCTTTCTGTAAATATCGAAGTGGCGGGAATAGAAAGCAGGAATGAAATTACTTTAAATAAATTGTGGAAGTCACTTTCAGTATTTTTTAAAATATGCTGCCATTTTTGCCCTGTGTTTTTTTCAGTAAACTCACTACAATCTTTTACTTTTACAAAGATTTCATTTAATTTGATATTGACATTGACAACTTTGACCTGCTGCCAGCGCACAGAGCACAACCCCTCGATGGACGCGCCCCTTTTGCGCCAACGCGCGCTGCTGTCAAAAATGCGAGCGGCCGAAATCACGCGATTTCCCCGCGTTCACTAAAACTGCAATATCTCGGAAACTGCGCATCGTATCTCTACAAACTGTATTTCATTGTAATTTTTATCAAATAAGCTATCTGATATTATAGGGTTTAATACAGTTTTACCTTGCAATATATTGTAAATTCGGAGTTGAAAGTAAGGTGAGCGACTTTTTCCCAGTTTTTCGTACAAAAGTCGTCATATTTATAAAATAAAAGCATTATTTCCAGAAGTTGATGTTTTATTTACATGTAAAGACATTATTTTACGATAGTCAATAAAAGGAACAGACATTTCCATACATTTTTGTCATAAGACAAGCCTTACAATAACATGCCTCAGGGGGCCGATTCTACTAATATGCAACGTTACACGTTCATCTGGGTTTCAACAACACTTCGATTTCGATCGCCGTTCGATAGATACCTATAAAGTCATTCTACTATTTCATAAGCAAACTGGAAACTAAACTTAAGCCGAATCGCAACTGAATCGTAACGGGAACGTAACAGCGGTAACGTGTGTTACCAACATGCCAAATAGTATATTTTAATAATACCACAGAAAAAAAAGGTGTATCAAAAAATGTTACTAAAGGCGAATAAGTGACATTAAAAGTATTTTCTAACGCAAAAAGATATAAAAACCATAATTATACTTTTGTCCTGTATATTTTATTGTTACATGTACAACATTTTCAATACTAAAAACTCAGAAAGACGTTTCGTTTTATGTCCTGTCCAGCTGGGCGAAGCTGTGAAACGAAACGTTTCGGTTATGTCAAAGAGACAGACTCAAAGTTAATGTAAACAAACAGTGGAAAGCAAAAACTTTTATTGAGTTCACTATAAATAATGGTTGAATTACTGTGAGTATTCGTTTTAAAATATTACTGATTATTTATTCATCAAATCAAATATTCTTTTTTCGCGGGTAGGTGTAAAAAACGATAGACGTATCTCGGATTTTGAATTTATATTTAAAATAGTAAAACATAGTTAGTTGCCTGAATTTCTACAAATTAAAAGTGTGTAACCTTAACTACACGGGTACTCACGTTTGTGGCACATTTATGTGACTTAAATATTAAAATAACACCACCTGCCAGTTCATCATCTACATAGTCACTTCACTTTACTGTAACACTAGTAGATCACTATGTCCCAATTTGCTGAAATACTGTCCGCACAAAAGAGTCTTGAAGAGAACTTCACACGGAAGATGGAAGGACGGCCAAGGATAGCGTGGCGAGGGTGGCTGAGGAGTTCCGGACCTTCAGGGAGCTGACTTTCAGCATGCTCGGCTTGCTCCGGTCTCAGATTAGTGAGCTTGCTAAGCAAGTCGACGGAATGGAGACGAGACATAGGCGGGAAGCACTAATTTTCCAAGGTGTTGCCGAAGCTGAAAATGAAGACAGCACCGCAGTCATCCTAGATGTTATCACCAATAAGCTGGCCATCAAGAACTTCTCCGCATCTTCCATAAAAGTCTGTCACCGACTTGGTTCTGCCAATGAAGATCATCACAGGCCCATACTAATTAAGTTTTCCAGCTATGATGACAAATCAGTGGTCTGGAAAGCTAAGACACGCTTGAAGGGAACATCCATCTCAGTCAAAGAGTTCTTGACAAGAGTCCGGCAGTCCATCTTTGGGAAGGCGCGGCTTCACTTCGGAATGAGGTCGTGTTGGACTCAGGACGGTGTTATAGTCCTGAAGGCCTTTGACGGAAGCAGACATAAAGTAGCTTCAATGGATGAGCTCAATCCTCTGCTTGCGAAGTTTCCAAAGGTCCAAGATCCAAAGGCCCAAGGCACTGGAGATAGCCTGCAAAACAGAACGGGTCAATAATGGTACTTAAATCTTATTAGTATTACTACATAATTATTAGCATGCAATTGATAGATTGGAATTAAGCACTTACTTTTGGAATTGCTTTGTTTATGTTCTAAGTAGTCCTTCTATTCTTATGTTATTTCCAATTTCTTGTGGATTGTAGTTGGGACTCTTTACTTAATGTATTTATTTACCCTCAACAAGAATCAGATAGTACATTCATCATAATTTCATACATGTCAATGTCAAATAATGTAATAATGTCCACAGATTACATATTGGCGTTTAATCGGATACGTTCACAATTTGTTAATAATTTTTTGTCTCGCCATATAATAACTATAAATTTTATTATGTTATTCCGTATAAATTGGTGTAAACATTTTGATCTTATCGTTATGATTTAATCCGTGTGACAGTTATGCTGTGTGTATGTGCTTTCAACTGCGTATCATCTTTATGCTGACGATTTGCAGCTTTACTGCCAGGCAAGCGTTGACAACATTTCCGATGCCATCGAGGAGCTGAACCGGGATTTAGATACGGTTAAAAACTGGTCTGATCGATTTGGGGTGGCGGTTAACCCTACCAAGTGTCAGGCCATCATAGTAGGGAGCCCCTATAACATGAGGAAGCTGAATGGCATAACTGTTCCGCCAGTAATTTTCGACAACTCTGTAATTCCATTTAGCTCGGATGTAAAGGATCTTGGTCTGCATGTCGACACTTGTCTTGACTGGCGAAAGCAGGTCATGTCAGTTAGTAAGAAAGTCACTGGAACGTTGCGGTCGCTCTATCGTTTGAAAAACCTTCTCCCATCGCACATAAAGGCAATGCTTGTACAGTCCCTAATCTTTCCCATAGTTGACTATGGTGATGTGTGTTACTATGACCTGAATGCAGATCTCCTGAATAAACTAGATCGCCTTCTCAATAATTGCATTCGATTCGTTTTCAATCTTCGTAAATATGACCATGTGTCAGCGCATCGAGTGCTTTTGAAATGGTTACCCATTCGTCAGCGCAGAGAGTTAAGGGCTTTGTCTATGTTGTTTTCTATACTCGACAAACCCACTTCTCCTTCTTACCTGACTTCCCATGTTCAATACTTATGCTCTGCCCATAGTAAAAATCTTCGTTCTACCAACAATCGTCTTCTACGATGTCCTTCTCACCGCTCTGGTTTCATCCACTCTTCTTTCTTCGTCCAAGCGGTTTTTCTTTGGAATGCGCTCCCTCTGGACATCAGGACGGCAACAAGTCGCTTATCCTTTAAAGTGAAGGCACGTGAACATATTCGTAAGAAGTTGGCAGAATCATCCCAGCGTTAATTTGCTGGATTCGTTTTCTCCCCTACCTGTCGTTATTTCTCCCAACTAAGTTTTTTTTTTTTTGTTCATATGTATGTATCTATGTATGTATTAATTATTATTCATTATTTTCAAGTTATATGTATTATCTTATATTGCACCTGCCATGTCTGTCTCTGCATCACCCTAAGGTTGACTGGTAGAAAATGCCTCAGGTATTAAGTCCGCCTTTGTACAGTAGTTTTTACTTGTGCATAAAGTTTTAATAAATAAATAAATAAATAAATATTGCACCATAGAACGTTATTTTTATTTTGTATCGAACAAAAAAAACAGTTTAGTAAATATTTATGACACACTTGAGGGTTTTACACACTCACGAGGCACTTGAATTAGCTATAACAAAACAAAAAATGGTTAAATTATGTGACCACTCGTTGTATGGTGCAGATTGGTGCATTTCATCTACTGGTAAAATATTTAGTCTCGTTGCAAGTGTTGTTCTGTTAATACGTACGTAATTTCAGGCCTATGGAAGATACCAGACGCAAATCTACGTCAATTCGACAACTAGACCTCCTCATAACATTTATGGAGGGACACACAAATTTTGCCGTGGGACAATTGCGGTCCAAAGAAGGACGAGCCCTGGCAACACGCATGTGGGAACAATGTGCCGACATTTTAAATTCAGAAGGCGTACGGCTGCCCCATTTCAAAACCCAGTAAGGGACACTTTTTACAAAAATCGTTTTATTGCATAAACTTCCTAACCTAGTAAGTCCGTACCGAATACAAAAACACCAGCGTTAAAAACTCACTTAAAAGCAGATATATTTAAGCATCGATACCTAGTAAGTGCGCTATCCACTCCCTCGTGACCAGTTTAAAACCTAGTAAGTCACTTCAACCAATTCAAAACAACAACCAATTAAATGGTTGATGCACCTTACTAGGTTTTTGAAATCAAATCCAATATAAAAGAAGGGCGGGGTTGGGCGCGGGGATCCGCAGCAAGTCACAACACGTATCACTCGCTAACGCTTCAATCGGCGTCGATGCGCGAACGAAGTAACTAGTGTCCCTGTATTAGTTTGTACTTCAAAAAATGAGTCGCCAAATGCAATTTTACCATTCGAAACAGATTATGGCTGCTGCTAATAAAAATAACAATATGGATAGTGATTTAGAAACAGAGTGGTAAGTTCAATATACCTGCAATATTTATTTTGGCTTATAATAAACACGTGCACTGATATCATATACCTACCTGTACTCGTATAAATTAATGATGCTAACTCATTGCTCTGTGCGTTATTATTGTTTTGTTTGTTGGTTTTGGCTTCAAAAAGGGGTTATGGATGACTTTTAAGTACCTAATATTATAACAAGGTTGCGGTTTGTTTGTGTGTATTGCATTTTTATCTTTTGTTTGCTTCAAAAAGGGTTTATTGATGACTTTTAAGTACCTAATATTATAACAAGGTTGCGGTTTGTTTGTGTGTCTTGCATTTTTTCTTTTCTTTGCTTCAGTTTGTCTACTAATAACTGCTTAATTGCACCATCTACTTCCTCATCGCAAAATATTGAAGAATTAATTACAGTTAGTGATTTGGACGACTCAGTTGAAGATCCTGATTTTGAATTGCCTGAATTTGTAAAAGATACTTCTTCTGATACTGATTTGACATTCCGGGACATGGTATTAGGTGATACTCTACTACAGCAAAATAGACAACCTGAAATACATTTTGTAGGTGCATATCCTGGTCCTAAATTTTTTTTTTCAGATTTGATGAACCCCTCCAGGAATTGAACTTTTTAATTAAAAAGTTTGATTGCACTGTTCTACCTAAAACTATTGTCACTCCAAGGGGCATTAAACAAAATAAAAAAGAAGAAATTATCAATATATTGGTATGTTTGATGCCTGAAACAAGAAAGTCATTTTGGCATAATTTACCTGTGAATGACGCGTCTGTGGATTTGACAAATGATGGGCAAATGACTGTAATTGAATAGAACTCAGCTGCTGCAAACATAAGCCAAACATTTGTTTTGTTTTTTTAAAAATTAATAAGCTTTTGTATTCAATAAATAATTATTTTATTTAAATACCCTATACCGTTACTAGTATTTACCCAATGACATAATATGCTAAGTTTCATATTCCATAAACCAGAACAAAACCTAGCAAGTGCTCTTACTATGTTATGAAACCAATTTCCACATGAACATAACTATCTCGTGTCAATTATCAAAATTAGTAAGGGGTTTAAAATATGTAATATACACATATATAAAAAAAATGCTAGTACTATGTGTTCATTATTTAGTATTTTTTACAACCAATAGTATTTTTTTAACTTAACATCAATACTTTTTTAAGGCTGACCTATATTACGTTTATGCGCTCTCCTGTAAAATTTCGTTTTAGGTCCTTACTAGGTTTTGAAATGGGGCATCCGCGTAGCTAGGACGCCTAAAGATTGGTCCAGGGTAAGTTTTTAAGTCAATATTATCTATAAATACCAACATGACAATAATAACAAAAAAATTCTATCCATTTTAGTTTTGGAACGATTATAAATGCAGGTTTCGGGGTGGGGTCGTCTTGGCGGTGTCTCTCGACATCGCCAACGCCTTCAACACCCTGCCCTGGAGTTGCATAAGGGAGGCACTCCGGTACCACCGGATGCCGACCTACCTCTGTCGTGTGGTCGAGGCCTATCTGACGGACAGGGCCGTCATCTACCCCGGTCACAAGGGAGTGTGGAACCGGCGAGAGATGTCGTGCGGTGTCCCACAGGGATCGGTCCTGGGGCCGCATCTGTGGGACATCGGTGACGACTGGGTGCTGCGCGCCGACCTCCCCAGTGGCGTCAGTGTAGTTTGCTACGCTGACGACACGCTGGTCCTGGCACAGGGGAGGTCGCACCAGGCGGCGGCCGAACTAGCGACACGCGGGGTTGCGACAATCGTCGATAGAATCCGGCAGCTGGGACTCGAGGTGGCCTTGCACAAGTCCGAGGTCATGTGTTTTCATGGCCCTCGGAACGCGCCACCGTCGGGTTCCCAAATTACGGTAGGAGGGGTTCACATCGGCGTCGAGTCGACGATGAAGTACCTAGGACTCGTCCTCGACAGCCGGTGGAACTTCGTTGAGCATTTCCGACGTTTGGCTCCCAGGCTGGACCGGGCTGGAGCTGCCTTGGGGCGTCTCCTGCCCAATCTGGGGGGTCCAAACGCCTCCTGCCGGAGGCTCTACGCGGGGGTCGTGCGGTCCATGGCCCTTTACGGGGCACCGGTGTGGGCGCGTTCCCTTAGGCTGCGGCCAGCCCGCCGGTTGAACGCGTCCCAAAGGGTCATGGCCATTCGGCTGGCCCGGGGATACCGCACGGTCTCCCGCGAGGCGGCGAGCCTCCTGGCCGGATTACCGCCATGGGATCTGGAGGCGAAGGTCCTCGTGCACATATGGGAGTGGCGCGAGGAGATGAAGCGCCGGGGCGTAACTCCGCTGCCGCGAGAAATCGCGGCTCAGCGGACAGAGCTCCGGCAGGATCTCATGGCGGCATGGAGAGTGCGATTGTCGCAACCCAGTGCTGGGCACGCCACAATTGCGGCGATAAGTCCCCTCTTTGAGGAGTGGCTAGAGAGGCGCCACGGCGTCCTCACCTTCCGCCTGACGCAGGTCCTCACCGGACACGGTTGCTTCGGGAGGTTCCTGTTTCGTATAAGGCGGGAGGAAACGCCCGGGTGTCACCACTGTGTGGATCGCCCGGAGGACACGGTGGAGCATACGGTGGAGGTCTGCCCCGCTTGGGCGGAGCCCCGCCGTGTCCTCTTGGAGGCGATTGGCGGCGGTGACCTCTCGCGTCCGGCTCTGGTCCAGGCCATGGTACGGAGCGAGAGGGCATGGGAAGCAGTCACCTCCTTCTGCGAAGCAGTAATGCTCGCGAAGGAGGAGGCGGAACGCGTGAGGGAGAGGCAAAGTTTGCGCCCTCACGCCCCTAACCGCCGCCGCCGCTGGAGACGCCCTGGGCGTCGGGAATCCCAGGCGGATTCCCGGCCACCATAGGCGCGGGCTTGCGGACGGCGAGCAATGGGTAGCTCGCCGTCCGATCAGGACCAGGCCCGGGTCGATGGCGCGTCGTGTTCCACGCGCGCCTCAAAGAGATGTCAGCACAATTGGCGGGGTCCGCTAGGACCGATGCCTGCCAGGGTTGCGGGTTAGTCCGAAAGGGATACCGGGACCTTGGCAACAGGCAACTGAAGGTACACGGGTGGGTTTTAGTCAGTAGAAGTCTGACACGCCCTTCCGCTACACCCAGAGCGGGAGAAGTCATTGGATGATTTCCCACCCAAAAAAAAAAAAAAAAAAAAAAAAAAAAAAAGGTTTCGGGCTAAACTAGCCGAAATAAATAGAGGCTATAGGGCTACTGGGGGTGGACCTAGCCGGGCATCGCAGTTAAGCCCTCTAGAAGAAAGGGTTGCTGCCCTTATAGGGAGGGATGTCGGCCCACTTACTGGTGTTCGTCAAGATCCGGAGATTGAAATTGAGGTAATTAGATATTTATCAAACATGTAATAATTATACCTATTCCAAAAATTCAATTCTGTGTCTTAATCATGTTTTTTTTACATATAGTTCATTATGAACAGATGGAAGTGGAACAGGACGTGGAACTGCCAGCAGCTAATTCACCCATTTTGTGAGTAAAACTTAAGTACTCAACCATTTAATGTATTGGTATTTAATTAGCCATTTATTAATATTTTATTGATTCTTATAGCAGTGGTGGCCCAGTGGTAATGGCGGCGATTTATGAGTTGTAGGTTTTGGGTTCGAACCCAAAGAGGGGCTTAACTTTGTGTAAATTATTTCATCACCACTGCTCTAAAAAACGGTGAAGGAAAACATCGTGAGGAAACCGGCATGTCCTAGAACCAATAATTTGAATACATGTGACATCTACCAGTCCGCAATGGGCCCGTGTGGTGGATTACGGCCCGCTCTTTCTCACAAAGAGGAGGCCTGTGTACAAGCAGTGGGAACATTATAGGCTGATTATGGTTCTTTCTTTCAGGGACATATCTGTTATTCAAGAGAGTACTGGTGCACCTGGAAATAGGTCACCACCCACACAACACCTCAGTGATAGTAGAACAGTGACTCTTGAATCAGAGCAAAGAGACAGTGCACCTGTGGAAGAAACAAATCAGCCAGCTGATCAAGGCACTACAGTACCACAAACAGGTTCTCATTATTTAATAACTTGTATCATATTGATTTTCTTTTATAGGATCATTGTTTTAAAACATGAATTTATAAAAGCAATATTATGGACAAGTTAGAGACACAGTCACACATGCTTATTTGTTTCTTAAATCTAATATTTTATAGAATACAATAGAAATACAATCTAAATTAAAAAGTCATATTTGTTCAAATACTAATAAATCCACTTACACCAAATCACAAACCTCGATAAATACAACAAAAAGCGTCCAAGGGTTGTCAAGTGGAATGCACTTGACATCCCTTGGCTCACTGATAACCAACATGGAGATACTTAGGCACGCAACACTCACGCCGCACGCATTCCAAAACGAAACAGCGAGTCTTTTTTCCGATAGTTATCACGTACTTCTATGTATAAAATTGTATTTATAAAAATAGGTTCCTAATTACTGTTTACATTTTCAGGCAGACCTAGACACCGACAGACGAGACCAATACGCCCACGTGCAGGTCGCCCTCGGTTTGTTCATCAGAGTAAGTGGCTTTTTTTTTAACAGAAATCTGACAATGAAAACCAATCCTTTACCCTATTTTACATATAATTATTATTTACATCTTCTGGTTTTTGTTATAACTATAACTTATTATAGGTAACACAGCAGCTCTTGATGAAGCAAGGGCAACCATAGCCCGTATTGAAGAGACGCGTACGCGAACGGAGGAAATGGTGGCTACTGCTGTATTAAATATGTCCAATGCTATGAACGGCTTCTCCAATGCTATGACTGGCATCTCCAATGCTATGACCAGCATGGCAGAAAGTCTGCGTATCTACCTATCTCCATCACATAGAGTAAGTGTTTTAAAGTTATATTTTGTTAGAATAATTATTATTATTATTCATTATGGTTGTATCACCAACTGGTGATACAACCAATCTATTCATTATTCTAGACTAGTATCTAAAACTTTAGATACTAGTCTGCCTAGCCTTTTCTCAACTTTGTTAGGGTCGGCTTCCAGTCTATCCAGACGCAGCTGGATACCAGTATTTAACATGGAGCGACTGCCACTCTGACCTTCGCATCCCAGTTACTAGAGATAACACGATAGCCCTTGGTAAGACTGGTTGTCAGACTTGGGCTTCCGACTACTCGTAACGACTGTCAAAGATCTATAAATGACAGCCGGGACAAACAACTTAACGTGCTTTCCGAAGCACGGAAGGGTCTCGATATGTAATGGATGGTCACCCATCCAGGACCGACCGTGGCAAGCGTAGCTTAACCTTCGATCGACCCGTGCGGCTCTATAGTATATAAATTTTGTATTTATTATTCTATACATAACATCACGCCTATAAACGAAAGATTAGGTAGAAGGATTAGGTAGAGGTGTACCTATAGTACACCCACATTTCCCCAGTTATTTTTAAATGACATGTAATAGGGGTCGAGGCTATTGCCATCAACCGGGCAAAAATATTATTCTATAGTAATTATTTGTTATTACTTTAATTAATTTTGTGTCTGTTACACAGTCAGGTTCCATTTTCATGCTTTAAGATTTTTTATTAATTGAAATATTCTGTTTGTTTCAGGCTGATGACTGATTGTTGACCTGCCGCCAAATTGTGTTTCGTTATAAATTATTAGGTTTATAATTTTGGCACGGTTGGCGCAGTGGTTGAGCGATTGGCTGCTGCGCTGCGTGTCGCGGGTTCGATTCCCGCACGGAACAAATATTTGTATGACCTACAATTAGTTGTTCCGGGTCTGGCTGTTTGTGTTTGTGTAAGAGTTTTAAATGTTTGTAAACGCACCCACGATACAGGATAAATTCCTAGTATGGGGCAACGTTTTTTTAAAACAAACAATGATTGAAATAAAAATAACTTAAGTAATGTTATTGTTGTTAGTAGCTAATTAACTGTTTATTTACTTTACTTCGCTGGCCCTAGTTTATCATTTGTGACTGCGGTTACAGGTTTAATAGCTATATGTAAGCGGGCACGCCCTTTATGCCATAAAGGCTTTTATTCGGGATTGTTAGGTTAGAAAGAAACTTTCTATTCTTTGGTCATTTATTCTATTATTTGGTAGGTAATTTATTAAAAATAATAATGCACATAAAACATTATTTTTGTTACCTAATTTAAAAAAAATGTTTATCATACTTGGATTACTGAATGTAAGGTCAACTAGGCTAATTGCGTCTACGGGGCTAATGCGTCTTTATGAAATTAATTGAAAACTGTTTGGTCTTCATTGACTTCTGCCATCTAGTTATATTTGCTTAAACTAAACACATCACAGGTAGTACGTACAGATGGCGTTGTGGTAAACTTATCCAAGTATTCAGCCATTTTGTAAATTTGTCCATAAAAAAGTAAAAATGAATTAGCTATTGTACAAAAATCCATAGACAAAATAAATCATTTTTATATTAGTCGTATGAACCTAAACCCACTTAGTCCAATAGAAAACGGCTGTGAAACTTTTTAGTTTGCTACAAAAACAGCATTGTCCATTCCTGTTTGTATCAAATTACGCATAGTCCCTATCCACCAATCACGTCACGCTTTTCAATATGGTGGTTTATTGTGTGCAGTCGTGAGTTTGCGCTCGGTTTATTTTAGTTTTCTCGTGCTAAAAGTTATTAATTCGGAATAAGTTTATTAAAATATGAGACATGGAGTGTTACCCTGAAGTTGTTGACAATAAACAGGCGCGAAAACGACGAGTAAATGCTGCAAATTGGACAAAGAATCGTGCTTAAGAACAACGGTGAGTATACTATGATGATTATGTCTTGATACTTTTTACCTGTTCACTTTTTTAGGAAGAATGTAAGCCTTTGGGGCCACCTCATATTATTATATTTTTGGATTTTTGGAACATTATAGTAATCTTAACGATTGTGATGAAATTTTGTATATAATATGTCGCCCGGATACTACAAGTACCTATAGGGTAAAGTCTTACAAACATAAATATTGTATCCTTAATGCCCAAAAAAGTTATGTATGTACGAGATGATGATTGAAATCTTTTTATTCAACTTTTTATTAAAAATTAAACAAATTCATAAAAGCCTTTTATGAATTTGTTTAATTTTTAATAAAAAGTTAAGTTAAGGAATATTATGATTTAAGTGAGATTGAGTAATCTCAATCTCACTTAAATCATAATATTCCTTAACATATCACTTTATTTCTGTTTTCATCCTACATAGCAGTTATATTAGTATAGTGGAAGCAACATTTGTTTTATTGGGCTATTTTGCAAGCTCCGCAACTTTATGAATGATTACACCGGAATGTTCGACCACTGTTAATAACTAAAAACCCAAATGACAAGGAATTTTTTTTTCAGGTATGCAGCTAAACATTTGCCTGTTAAGCCGACTTGTGAACATAAATGTAAAAAGTTACAATGCTCTAAAATTCCACTGCAAGATGTACGCAAACTCCATGAGTCTTTTTACCGATTGAAAGACAAATTAAAACAAGACTCATTTATAAACATGTGAAAGGTATAAAAACAAAACGTCGTCGTCCAAGATCTGAATCTCGAAATTACAAACCTAGAGGCTTGCAGCTGAAATATATGATATATTGTAGATCACAGCTTAAAATGATGCAAGTTTGCCAAAAAGCATTCCTTCAGGTGTTGCAAATTAAAAGATACCGCGTAGAAAATGTTATAAAGAATTATCACCTACATGGCAATTTTCCTATTGAAAAACGCGGAGGTGACCGTATATCCCACAAATTCAAGGACAAAAAAGAAAATGTGATTAAATTCATAAAGACATTTAAGTGTTCAGAAGCTCATTACTGTCGTGGCAATTCGAGACGTATGTACTTGCCTTCAGAGCTAAGTATTAATAAAATGGCCAAAATGTATAACGATCAAGCACAAGAAAACCTCAAAGTGAAAAAGTTGTATTTTAGAGCCATTTTCAATACTAGTTTTAATTTGGGCTTTGGGAGTCCTCGGGTTGACGTGTGCTCAACTTGTCTTCAGCTTAATGAAAAACTAAAAATTGTTCAAAATGATAGTGACAAAGCTACGCTGATGGCTGAGAAAACAGTACACAAACGTCGAGCTAATGAATTTTTCAAAATGTTAAAAGAAGACAACCGTAAAATAAAGATTATTAGTTTTGACTGCCAGAAAAACATGCCGCTGCCCAAAATACCAGACCAGAGTACCTACTATTCTCGTCAACTGTACTTTTACAATTTTACTATTGTGGAAGGTAACTCCAAATCAGCATTAACAAAAGAAAATGTGTTCAGTTATTGCTGGACAGAGGATGAATTTGCAAAAGATGCAAATCTCATAGTGTCTTCAGTTTACCATCGGCTTTGCAATACAGATTTTCCACCAGAATGTAATCAAGTTCGACTTATGGCCGACGGGTGCACCGGTCAAAACAAAAATTCTATGCTTATAGCAATGCTCTCACGTTGGCTAACAAAAGATGCACCAGCCCAAATACATCTGGTAGAAGTAGTCTTCCCAGTTGTGGGACACTCATTTCTTCCGCCGGACAGAGTATTTGCTCGTATTGAAAAGGAGTTACGGAAACTTGAAAATATAATCAAACCGAAAGAATACTTTGATGTAGTGGAAAAACATTCTACCGCCATAAACGTTGCTACTACGGTTCAAGTATGCAACTGGAAAACCGTCGTTAAAGATATATTTTTGATAACTACAAAATGGCATGTACCTTTTTCTAAATGCAAAAGGTTTTATTTGAAACGAGCCAGTAAAAGCAATGACATGGTTGGAGTTAGAGGAGAACTCCACTACAGATTTGAATCAGGTCAATATAAAAGCGTGTGCAAAAAAGGTAAAAACACGGCTATGATTTCTCCAACCGCTATTCCACAGGGCGCACAAGTAAAACCGTTAAAATTTAGGGACGTTAATAAATTGTTATCTACTCATTTCGGGGATAAATGGCGTGATTTAGAGATTTTGGAGTACTATAACAGAGTAGTACCATCAACACAGGAAATACCGGACGAAAATATGGTTGACGATATCGATTTCCTTGAAGAGTCGGTATGTGAAGAACAAGAAGAGTCACCATTACTTATAATTTAACATCGGTTTTGTCTAACTAATAAACTTCTCATAAAACAATCATAGTTTTATTTCAAGTACGAAGTATCAATATGGTTCAATCATTCTAGGCCACGATAGGTATGTTTCAAAGCCAACAAAGTCCATGTTGTTTTTGCAACAAAAACCGCAAAGTCCATCCGAGTGTTACAAAGTCAGCAAAGTCCATAATGTTTTTCTGGTTATTGTTCTAGTTCATAAAGATTTTACATGATTAAGTTTAGTATTTGATTAACTATATTATTTTAAATCAAACTACTATAGTTGCACTAAAGCCCACAGGGCCAATAATGCGAAATACGAAAATCATAAATTACGCGCGATGTCATACAACGGACATTGCGGTTTTTGTAACTAAGAGACTCACATGTGCGGACAATTTGTTGCTGCGAGAGGTGAGTGAAAAATCCGTGTTAATCTTAAGTTTTCTTTAATTAACACATTTTATTCAATAAACATTGCAAGGAATAGTCACTGGGTCACTTATACAGATAGTTATTTTTAGTAAAATAGCTTTATTTGAGGACATAATGATATTATAATTTAATAGGTTAGGATTAATGTCTTGGGCTAAATGCATCTGCCTTTACTTAAACTATTATAACAGAAGATAATTGTAGTAGCTGTGCACTAGAGAAAACTGTAGTGCAAAAAACTAAAAAGAGAGATGAAAATAATGAGACTGAAACGAAAAAAGGTAGCAAGACTGAATCGAATGCAAACCTAGAATTAAAACAGCCACAATCATTTAAAAAAATAAGTTTGAAGTTTGTGAATCAATTCTTGTTAGAAGGCAAAATTGTAAACACGAGCCTTATAAATATGCCACTTAAAAAGAAGGCAAAAAAGAAAGCGATGGCATCAAACGTCCGTTTTCTGCATGTAGTGTCTAAAACTGACGATGAAAATTAACCATTTGTGGCTGTACGTGAAAATGACTTACCAAAAAGTCTGCAAACGTGGAAATCACCTGATGAAAGTGGTAGTCTTATAAAGTTTTCAAAAAAGGCCCATATAAACGTTTTACCTACGAGTAATGTATTATTTAGGGCGGGACCATCTAACATGAGCGAGCATACTGACACTAGTGTAGTGGACATTGAAATGGAAAAAGATATAAGAAACGCTCCACTTTGTTGTTTTGAACAGGCAAGACCACTAAATGTATATAATTATAATAATGTCCCAGATGACTTTGATGACAACATGATAAACGTTTTACCTACGAGTAATGTATTATTTAGGGCGGGACCATCTAACATGAGCGAGCATACTGACTGTAGTGTAATGGACATTGAAATGGATACCGACATAGGAAATGCTCCAGTTTGGTGTTTTGAACAGGCAAGACCACTAAATGTATATAATTATAATAGTGTCCCAGATGACTTTGACGACAAGATATCATACGATATAACGAAATTGGACAACATAGACTTATGTGATTCTAAAATACAAAACCCTGATTTCTCCCAAGATCAAAGTAAGGTCTCGACACAAGACGAATGCCCGAAGTTCGACACATACAACATATCAAGACCAGCTTCACTTCTCCCTGTAAGTGATCCCAGCGAACTTGTCAAAAAATCGAATAGACCATCCCGCTGTTGATTTAATCAAATCTATATTCAGACCTTTTCTGTGAGCGGCTGATGTAGCAGCATGTCTTGTGCTATATGCAGAGAACACTGGGGTATCTATTCCAGCCTCAAACAAAATATCTTTTATCCATCTGCTAAGAGTATGCGTTGAAGCAGGGGAATGAGGTTTTTTAATTGTAATAAAAAGATTACTGTGATTCTTGCGTAACAATTTTGTACCATCTAGATAATCACAGTGTTCTTGCAGGACAAACACTAGGATTTTCAGTAAATTTTTTTAAAGTTAACAGTGGTTGAATACCTTTGATCCTAGAAGTTTTAATTAATTGAGGAACTTTTATTTTTATATAATCATTGGTTATGGCAATATTATCAATCGTAATCAAAGATAAAGTTTGAAGTCTTTGTGCTGTTGTTAATGCTAATATTATTAATATTTTTTTAGATAAAGTATTTAAATCTAAAGTTGTATTGGTGTAGAAATTGCTTATATAATCAAGTATAATACTTGGGTCCCAAGTTTCATTATATCTAGGTGTATTAATTAGGTCTTAGCTTAAATACACCACTAAGAAATCTGCTAATATCTCGGTTTATACTTAATTCACAGTCTAAAAGTAGAGATAAAGCTGATCGTATGCTATTTAATGTGCCATAAGTGGCACCACTGTGGAATTTCTCGGTGAGAAATTGTAAAATGGCGTGAACTGATTCAGTTGTAGGATCAGCTTTATTAGTTTTACAAAATATCCACCATTGTTTGTAACATGAACTATATAGTTTTAACGTATTTTTAGTTAATGAGCTTAATATAACATTAACACATTCCAAAGAGTATCCTTATTTCAAGTACACTTTGCTGACAACATCCCTGCAATCAGTGTAAGATTCTTGTGAAGAGGGTGACAAGTTCTGAAAGAGGATGAAAGTAAATTTGGACTGGGTTTTAAATAAACAAGATTTGAACGCAATAAAGACATGAAAAGGGGATACCGTGCCTGTCCACGCCAGTTAGGCACAACCATGATACCCTCAGCATTGTCATCTTGTATCTTTTTTAAACAACGCAATATCATTGAGAAAGGGGGGAATGCATAGAATTTTTTACCTGCCCATGGGATGGTAAAAGCATCTACTGTAAAGCAATCTGGTTCATTTTTCCATGAAATAAATGTTTCACATTTTTTATTTGCATGTGAGGCTATTTCAGGTAAACCTAGTCTATTTACTATTTTTTCAAAGGCATATGGTGCTAGTTCCCATTCTGTTTCTATGTTGCATATCCTAGATTTTCTATCTGCTTCTATGTTTTCTTTAGATGGTATATATGAAGCAAAAATATAGATTTTTCTTTTTTCACAAAACTGCCATATTTTTCTTGATAGTAAATTCAGATGAGGAAACTGTATGCCACCCATTCTGTTAATATATGATATTGCTGTGATGTTGTCAGATCGAATCAATATGTTACAGTTGATCCTTTTAGATAATGCAAAAGCTCCATCTGCCACAAAAACATAGGGCACAGGAAGATATCGATCAGGTAAAGGAGCGTCTTGCGGAAAAAGGGAATCAGGTCCATATATTTTGTTATAAAGCATGCTATCATTAAAAACTCCACCGTCACTCATACGTCCATGTGTTCCTACATCAGCAAATAAAAAGTTGTAGTCACTATCAGCTACCGCTAGTAATATTATAACGTCGGCTAGGTGCATGATGTCGGAAGCTGCGACGGTGCCGGCGTTGGTGACTTCGGGCGGAGCCCCAGGTGCTGGTTTCGGATTGGGCGGGGAGGACGCCGCCGCGGGCTCGAAAAGCGCGGGAACGCGGGCGGTGGTGCACGGCGCATGCGCGGCGCCGCGCGCGGGCTCTCGGGCTAGGCCTTCGGGCGGGAACGCGCCGGGCGGCGCACGGGGCGCTGGCGGTATATCCGCGTGCTCGCATGGGGCTGGACTTGAGCTTAGCCACTCATCCACGTTATTACGACTATCACAAACACTGTGGGCGCGGTTTTCTGATACTTCGTCCTCGATCTCCGCGATGTCTAAAGCTAGTTTCTTTTTGATAAGCTGTTCTTTCAACTTAACGAGTTCTTCTTCAGCCTTGTACTCGGCACGGAGGCGTAGCGCTTCGCGGCTCAAGCGGCTTGATCGCGACCCGGTCGACGTGGCAACAACTTCACTACGCGGGATCGTAGTGACACACGTCGTATCCGCTGCATGTCGTTCGCGGCTCAAGCGGCTTGATCGCGACCCGGTCGACGTGGCAACAACTTCACTACGCGGGATCGTAGTGACACACGTCGTATCCGCTGCATGTCGTTGCTCAGCTCCAGCTTGGGCTTTGCTCCGTGTGACGACGCCAGTAACTTTGCTATCCATTTTTATCCGGCTTGCGAAGGACCAATTAATGTTCTTGATAGGGCGGGATTTCACAAAAAAACGAAACGCAAAGTTACGGTATAGAGTATATTGACTGAAGTTCACACTTATACAGTTCACAAAACAATAGAAAACTAGCGTTGAAAACTAAACTAAACCGAATTGGCGGGAACGGACAAGCGACGCGATACACGTCCGCGCACGACGGAGTTTCAAGCGCACTAAATCGACTTAGGGTAGGTTCAGATGACAAGCGCTCAACGCGCGTTTTGATAACGCGCGTTTACAACTACATACATTTTATTCAGGCCGTACACATGCTAACGCGCGTTTTAGTAACGCGCGCGTTCAACGCTGCGCTAGCGCTCGACTGTTGTCAGCGCGCGTCAACGCCGCTTTGAGATCATTGGTTTTCTATGTTTCTATGTTGCTTTCGACGCGGATAGACGTATAGGGTTCGTCAAGTTCGTCCGAAAATCGTCCGAAATGGAAACCGAAGCTTTTAATACGGAATTATTAATTGATGAAATAGAGAAACGTCCTGCGATATGGGACATGACAAGTAGCGATTATTCAGATAAGAATTTGAGAAGACGGGCTTGGGAAGAACTCGTCCTTATATTTTGTGAAGGACATGACAATGAAGAAAAGAAGAAAATATTATGTGAGTATATATATTTATTTACATTTACAATCGGTTTGTGTTACAAGTTAAATATAACGATCCTGCCAATCTACTTTTCCTTCATTAATGAAATAGTTTGTTAAATGTACTCGAACATTATCCGCCTGTCGCACAGCACGTCCGGTATAATGTGAGGCTAGATTTTCCAGGGGTGGCGTATAAAGTGTGTCTTCAAAATTGTAGCCATCCCTGATTCTGACATAATTATTTAGTGTACATATCGCTTTTACGATCTTTTCTGCAAAACCGATGTTAACATCTAACGGCCTGTGTAAAATGCGCCATTTATTGCACATTATGCCAAAAGTACATTCAACATACCGGCGTGCTAATGTCAAACGGTAATTAAATATTTTTTTAGCATAAGTTAGTGACCTTCCCCCATATGGACGCATTAAATTCTCCATCATGCCAAAAGCTTCATCAGCCACTATCACATATGGCAACGTTGTCGGTCTATTTTGTATTAACAATGCCTTTGGCTCAGGTAGATCTAATGACCTTTCTGTCAGCTTTTTGTACAATGAAGAATTCTTGAATATACCTGAGTCACTGTTTTTACCGTAGGCACCTATGTCAACCCACACAAAACAATAGTTTGCATCCGCTAGCGCCAATAAAACTAGCGAAAAATAATTTTTATAGTTATAATACATAGAACCCGTGTGTTCAGGCTGGATTAACCGTATATGTTTCCCGTCCAAGGCTCCCAAACAATTGGGAAACTTTGAGTTCTTTTCAAATATCGTGGATATTTCACACCACTTTTCTTTCGTTGGTTCACTCATAACAACGGGCCTTAATTTTTTCCAAATAGTTTCACATACATGTGGTATTATAGTAGCCACAGTAGATTTGCCAATTCTATAGTCGTAGCTTAATGTCCCAAATGAACATCCAATGGCCAAATATCTGGAAACAAACATAAACTATTACTAAATACTGTTTTTTTTTTCAGCGTCATCCCTGCAAAAAAAGTGGAAGAGTTTACGGGATAAATAATTATCCCGTAAACTCTTCCACTTTTTTCATATAAATGAGAGAGGTGAAGAAAATAAAGACTGTCAAATCTGGATCAGGAGCTTCCAAAACTTCGACATATATTCATTATAATAGACTACGATTTCTACAGGCATCAATTGCCAACAAAGATACAGAAAGTAGTTTCGATGCAGATAATGCATCAACTTCGTCAGAGGTTGCTGAAGTAGAAATAAGTTCTGGCTTTAAGAGTCCTAAATCTACTTCAGGAAAAAAACAAAAATTAAATCCTGCTGATGAAAGATTTGCAAACATATTAGAGCAGAGTTTAGCACAGAAAAATGTGCCTCATCCAAAAGAAGATGACGATGAAGACAAGCTGTTTTGTTTGTCACTCGTTAAAGAGATTAAAAAAATTCCGGAATATAGGCGACTTCAAACTAAAATTGCCATTTATAATTTAATTTTGCAAAACCAAAATGAATTTCAAGGACCACAACAACAGACATATGAAAATCAAAATTACCCGGTATCACAACGAAGAAATTATTCATCACAAGAGCAGCGTCATCAGTCATCAGCTTCTGTTGAAGGCTTTCGTTATCATGATTATAGATCACAGCAGTCTAGTGTGTCAAATAATTTGCACATTATGGTTATACTACAGCAATGGGGTCTCCATCGCCAGTAATACCTACTCCATCGCCAGCACCAACTAATGTCAGCAATGAATCAGAGTTAGAGTTATTCTGCGAGTAACAAAATGTTATTTTTTCTTTAAAAAAATTGTTCCTAAACAAGTTGATTTGATTTATTTGATTTATAGATTATGTTGATTATTAAAAAATTTACCTCAATGTAATTATGAGTTTTTCTTCCGGTGAAATGCTATATCGCACAGCGTTTTTATCTGCTACGAGTTCATCGTTTATGAGAGTCAGTAAGTCATCAAATGACTTGATGGACATTCTGAAGTAGTTAAAGAATTTGGGCTCAAATTGCCTTAACTTAGGATATAAAATAATGTACTGATTTTCAGTCAGCCTGGTTGACAAAATTGGGTGAACCCAATATCTCCGTCTTCTGTTGTGTCGTTTCTGCCGTCTGTATAAAATCACCGATAAAACTGTTTCTTTGATGATCAAACACAAAAGATGAACGCGACTTGCTGCTGTGCGAATTAAAGTTAAATAGGCTGGATGTAGGTCTGATTCAAAGCATTTTGGCAAAACCTGGATCGGAAGCAGCCAAAAAATTATGTAATTTAGTATTAGTCGTTCAGTAGTGAGCAGCACCTTTTTAGCATTATTATAATGTAAGTTTTATTTTGTTTCTCCTTGTGTAATTATATCCAAGTGTACTTACATTGTTATTAGGTATGATGGGGTTGGCATATCCTTATTGGACAAAAACCCCTTTTAATAAAAAAAAAAATAAAGATATAAAAAAAAAAAAAAAAAAAACTGTTTCTACGTCCATCTTCGACAAATGTAGAACTCAAACTGGCCGCAACAACGCGCGTTTAACGCCTGACAAGCGCGCACCATGTGAACACTATACAAAAATTCAACGCGCGTTCAACGCGCGCTGAGCGCTTGTCATCTGAACCTAGCCTAACCCCCTGGCCACAGCCAAGAGCGGCGTGGATTGCGGCGCGGTTTGAGACGCGGCAAGCGGTGAGCGGCGAAAACAAATGGTAGACAACTTATGAAGTATGCCACAGCTATCGGCGACGCGCAGCGCGGCGCGACCTGCGGCGCGGGGAGAGACGCGCGGTACGCGGCGGCGACGGGCTGCGCAGTGTGCGAGCGAAACAAATGTACTAGCCAGTATCGAGGCGGCCACAGCTCAGAGCGGCGCGGGCGGTGGCATCGGTGGACGCATTCAGGCATCGCGCGACTGAAACAAATAATTTTGTTTCTACCGCGCGTTTTAACTTTAGCTTTCAAGTCTTCGTGTATATGGCCGAGTATATAATCAAAAGTTTCTATGCTTGCCCTCGTATATTCAAAAAATTTATCAGGATAGTTCCTATATTCATAATAAAGAGTATGAAATTCGCCAAGTTCTCTCCTTTTCTGGTTAACTGGGTGCGCTCCTATTCTTGACTGAATGATATCTTGAGCTAAGAACGCACTTGTTTCGAGGCAATACCGTGCCACTTTTGACAGGGGCATTTTAATAGTTTAGCCGTTCCCTAAATACGTCCACCGCTGACGCCGCCGTGGTCGCTACTAGTCTAGCTGTGGCATACCACCGCAAATCACACCGCCCGCCGCGCCTCTCGTCTCACCGCGCCCCGCACCGCCAGAAACTGTGGCCAGGCCGTTACGCGGCGGCGCGTGGCGTTCCCTCGCGTCGGTCGGCCAGCGCGCGAACCAAAAGGCGGCCCCGCGCATGCGTACAGCGTACGGTAAGCGTGGTCTACAGTATATTTCTATGGCGCGAGGCTGCCATTTCGTTTCGCGCGTAATTCTAAATTCAAATATTAAAATTAACATTTATTGAAATCAAGCGAGTGAGTTGCCTACACTGTCATTTCGTATTTTTTACAAAATGCCGAGTTATTCCGTGCTTATTTGCAAAAATAGGACAATTACAACAAATCTTAAGACGTGTGGCGTGTCCTACCACCGGTAAGTAAAAAATCACAGCATTAATTATAATATTTAAGGATTTTACAAATTTTTATTTGTGAAATAGTTCAGTGGTGTGCAGCGCTGAGATATAGATATCGATATTTTTTTGTTGTTCTTACGGATTTATTTAATGATTACTAACATTTGCTTAATATTATAAAATAATATTATTGGAGTTTACTCCTTAAGAATCGATTTTCATATGAGGCCTCCGGTATGGAAATTTTATGAGTAGTGAAATAATAGAAGCCTAACACTGGTTTTATTCGTAAATAACACGGATACAATTTTTGAGTATATATTTCACACTTCGATCTAGTTATTTCAGCCGTTTTTTTAGAGGTGTTTTTATTTTTATGCTTTTTTTTTCAGTTTTCCGAAAGATCCAGAAATTAAAAATAAATGGATAGATGCAACTGGCAGGGAAAATAATTGGTTTCCCACAAAACTAAGTGTTATTTGAATTTCCGCGCATTATTTGAGAAAAGTACCTACTATACAAGCCTTGGCCGCAATCAGGAATTGATCGACTCACGTATGTGTGCCTCGGCTTCGCCTCGGCCCACATTTTCACGATCGTCCATCGGTAAACACCGTTGTCACTCAAACCATGGGCAGTTGACTTAAATATAAAAATAAATGACAGTAACAACAAAAAAAACGTTACTTTCATTAAAAGATTTTTAAAAGTTTCTATTCGACACCGTGCTCGCTAGCGAAACAGCTGACTGACTGAGGGAGGGGCCGCGCTCGCGGCCGGTCAGGTCACCTCCCCCACCCGTGTTGAGACGGAAGTTCGTTGCCCTAGCGCACAGGTGAAAGGGTGGAATACTGTAGTGGTAAAATGTAAATAGAATAGTCATTTTCCATTGATTTTACGTTCTATAAATTACACCAAACCACTGGTTTCAAGGATAACGGTGTTTCCCCTAACACCCTGTATTGTGGCATAGAACTCTGTGGCGCGTAGCGGTCATATTGGTTATGCCTGGAGGATTTTATTTAGATATTAAGTTTGTATGTTTTTGGTTGGTATATTGGCGTGTGCTAGTTGACATATGGCTAATTATTGATTGATGTTTTGAGTTGCGTAATGTTATTTTGCATATTATTGTCTTAATTTTTTTTTTCTAAGTGAACTGACAGCTGTGCTTCTGGCGAGTGTGCCACTTCTTCTTCCCAAAGCACTAGGAAGTGGTGAAGGGTAGGTGTTTTGAGGGACCTTTCTTATGTAATTCTGGCGTTCGAAAAGTGCTGATTCTCAGCCTAGTTTAAATAAATGACTTTTGAATGATATTTCACATAATTTGGTTTTAATTACATCAAAATACGCTCAAAAAATACTTTTTTTTTGCAGTCGTTTTTAATCATAGATATCCGGTTTTCATCGATATTTTTATCTATTAAATATTTATATCAACCCGAGTTGCATGTGTGCGTTCAGTAGTAGTGTCTTTTTACTTTCTAGTGCCCGCCCCTTTTGAGCATGTGTCCATTAATAATTTCTTGTGTGCACGCGAACAAAGCATCATATGTGTCGTATCTATTTCTTTTGCTTTTGTGTGAGTTTCGGTAGTGGGGAAAAGGTGGCGACACCTGAACTTGAACAAATATAGAGTGAAGGCATATCTCCGGATATCTATGCCACCACCACTCTCAACACCATCACCGACACCGTAAGTCATAAAGCCATATTCCAAGAAATTTCATGACCAGCCTAGCGAAAATGACTAACATGCATACCAAATTTTGACATCCAGGCCTCATAGCCGCCTAGCAAACTGGAAAAATACGAATGTGGCTGAATTGTAGACATTTTTGGCATCAGGTTAATCTACGCTTGCCGGGGTTGGGCCGTAGATAGGAGACCATCTTTACATACCGAGGCTCCTCCGTGCCTCGGAAAGCACGTTAAGCCGTTGGTCTGGAACATTGCTTGCAAATAGAAAAAGTAATCCAAAAACTGTTGTAGTTAAAAAAACTTTTGAAAGGTGGAAATATATATAGGTACAACGAAAAAGGTGTTCGTGTCGGTAAATGGAAACACAAGAGAGATGTGCTCACTATTTCCGCTGAGCATTCATCCCAAATGATGCATGTGGAAAATAGGCGTGGTCGTATGGTCAACAAACCAAATATGGTAATCCCAGACAGGTACGAAATATTTTTTTATTGAATCTAAATAAGATACGAGATGTCTTTGTCTTCTAGCAATGGAAATAATTCATCGGCTACAATTGACAATATTTCATATTTTTAACCTGAATGAATTATTACGTTATTTAAAAGTAAATCCAAAATTAGGGCACACATATTTTTCCTTTTTTTTTAAATTATGTACTTTTCATTCATAATTTCAACTTTGAAATTTGGTGTATTCTAAAAAGACGTAAGCGCCTAATGACGTCATGCCTACGGTGGAATAGCGATAAGACCTTTGCTTTACTGTGACTCGTCAAAAAAAACTGTTAGATGGCACTGTCATCTAATACTTGTCACTTTGTCAGCTTGTCAAACTCGCTGGCGCCTAAAGTATTGTTTGTTTGTTTTCAAATAAATTCGTAAATTGTCTTAATTTTAAGTGTTATTATCCTCATTTTGTCACCATGAAAGTTTCGGAAGGATTTCTCGTTGCCGATAGCAGAAACTTGCCGAAAGTAGACTATTTAATGCTATTGCAATATATGAACGAAAATGAATGCTATAATAGTGCGGAGACACGTAGTGCCAAGGCATTACTAGCATCACGGGAAGCATATGTTGACACAGCTGTAGGATATGTAGAAATCAAGCGAGAAGGAAACTCATGCACCGTTAAATGCAGAGTAACACCCGAACATAGAGTAAAATCTAAGTTGTATCAAGTTACAGCTATAATCGATGAATCTGTCGAGAAGATTATCACAGTAGAATGCAACGACTGTGCAGCTTCTGCAGGAGGATGCAAACACGCTATATGCTTTGCCATTTGGCTCATAAAACGGACAGACGAACCTTCAACTACATCAACTAAGTGTTATTGGAGTAAACCAAAACTTGCTGGAGTTGTAGGTGACCAGAAGTTCATTTTGGCAAAAAATATTGGCAAAACGAAAAGAACCCCAGATAATGTGGACATGAGTGTCAATATTTCTATGTTTTCCGAAGAATGCAAGAGGCGTAAAATTACAACAGGAATGATTTTAAATTACTGTGGGAATCACCAGCCTCAGATAAATGACTTTAGTGTGTTTAATTTAGTGCTGCAATTTGTTCACCAAGTAGATGATCATTGCTATGACAATTTTAAATCATTTTCTGCTACATCTATCACCATAGATGTAGTTGAAACGATCGCTGAAGCTACAAAAGCTCAAGCTGATTCAAAGCTGTGGCATTCTATGCGTCAAGGGAGAGTCACAGGGTCCAGGATATACGAAGCTATTCACTGTAAAACAGAGAATGGTGCTTTAGTACAAAGTATTCTAGGAGGTTACAAGGTATCAGAAACAAAAGCTATCAAACGGGACAAGGTATTAGAAAAAGAAGTAGTTAAGGAGTTAGAAAAAGAATTTGGAGTAATTGAACACACAGGGTTGATTTTAATATCCCCTATCATTGGAGTTTCACCTGATGGGATTTGTATGGACTTTGTGGTTGAAATAAAATGCCCTATAAGTTATAAAACAATGAAAAGTTATGTGAGGGACAGTGAACTTTGTGAAAAATATAAAGCCCAGATAATGGTACAAATGCATGCTGCAAAAAAATTAAAAGGACTGTTTTGTATCGCTGATCCTAGTTTCGAACAAACAAAACTCCTACACAAGTACTGGGTGGAATATGATGCAACATATGTGAAATGTTTATGGAATATGATGCAACATATGTGAAATGTTTATTAGATGCAACGTCAAAAACAAAGAAATAGAACTGATTCTAGTTGCCCCTTCCAAAAGGTAGTTTTCGTATGGAGAAGAATGGGCAAGAAATGTGATAGATAAATGGTGCTCAAATATTTACAAACATTGTAAAACTACCTATACAATATCACAATATTCCTAACATTTTTACAAGTAATACTACTAAGTCATTCATTCTTAATAATAGCACTATGTAGATTTATCAACCCGCATGCCACAATAACTGCGTCATCTGCATGTTGGATTAATTTATTATTTATTACCGAGTGTGGTTTCAAAAATTTAAATAGCCTTACGCCCGAATACTGAAACGCCACTCAAATATTTAAGGGCTGCTTAAACGTTTGAGCAGCTCCTAAACTTTAATTTCGTATAGGAAACGCCTTTTTTGAGTGGCTCTTAAATATAAGTGCTTCTTAAAATAAAGCATTCTCAAACACCACTCAGTTTAAAAGTCGTATGTAGGAACGCTACTCAACGTTATTTATCTGTCAAATCAACTGTCAAACTGATTTGAGCAGCCCTTAGATCTGAGTGGTCGCGAGGTCCCTCAAATCAAGTTAAATCTATTGAAACTTTTCAAATAGTGATAAAAATGTCTCTATCGTCCTTGTCTTCACTTTCGGATCACGAAAGGCCAACTGTGATGCGCAGAAATGAAGAAAAGTTGAAAGCTTTTGAAAAGTACGACGACAGGGAGTTTCTTTCACGGTTCTGCATCTCGAAAGAAACTGTATTGTATTTGGACTCTGTATTCGGTAGCAGTATTAAACCCTTGACCAAAAGAAACCGAGCCATACAGCCAGTGGACCAAATACTTATAGCTCTCCGGTACTATGCGACAGGCAGCTATCAACGCGTAATAGGGGATATTTTTGAGGTTGAACAACCCACGGTGCATCGAATAGTGCATAAAGTAACAGGCAAGATAGCCAGCTTGAAGTCAAGATATATAAATATGTCAACACCAGAAGAATTTCCAGTTGTTTCAAAGGAGTTCTTTGCAATAGCAGGATTTCCAAGAGTGGTGGGAGCTGTGGACTGCACTCATATTAAAATAAATTCTCCAGGTATGTACTTACCAACTCCACTGTTAATCATGTGCCCAAAAATGTCTGATTAATGATAATATGTATTACACAGTAACAACAAATACAACAATTAATAAGTCTTGTGTTACATTAGCAATTATAACCTTATTTGTAGAATTGTTTCTACAAAACTATGTTAGTAGGTGAAGTTTATTGTCTCTTAATATAACTAGAATTTATTTTTAGGTGGTGCCCAATCTGAAGTTTATCGGAACAGGAAAGGCTATTTTTCCTTAAATGTGCAAATGGTATGTGATGCAAGTCTGCGCATAAGGAATGTTATTGCAAGATGGCCAGGTTCTGTACATGACAGTCCATCTTCAATGATTCACCACTATGTGCTCAATTAGAGCGTGGGGACTTCGGGACAGGTATTATTCTTGGGGACAGTGGATATCCATGTCGGCCTTATCTGCTAACTCCATTATTGCATACAAGGACGGCTGCTAAAGAAGCTTATAATCGATCCCAAATAAGTACCAGGAATCCTGTGGAAAGGCTCTTCTTGTTCTTAAAAGAAGATTTCCTTGCCTACAAAACGGGATGGGCCTAAATATAAAAAACATACCACCGGTCATTGTAGCATGTGCAGTGCTTCATAATATTGCCCAGTCGCAATCGGTTGAACTTTTGGAGGAGGATATTTTTTTACCCTATGTTGAGGAGGAACCCACAGAACAACAACTTATAGGACTTGAAGCAAATCAAAACTTTATTGTAAGGACCAATTTAATAACTACACATTTTTCCACTTAAAAATAGTTTTATTTCAATGCAATTTAGTTTTCAGTTTCTGTAGTCTCAATTTCCAAAATTGCATTTCTATTTTGTATTTATTAATTTCCATTTTGTTTTTGTTTATGAGGTATTAGGTTTTGGAGCAGCCATGGCTAAAATCTGTGCATCTTGTTCAGAGAGAACACTTTTATAAGCTCCACCACCAGTGCGATTGATTTCTTTATATAAAAATAAAAATTACAATCACAAGATGATCTAAAGATCTGTGTAACTTATCCAGAAATATTTAATTTATACAAACCTTATCTATTGATGCCTTCTTTTGTATCTCTTTAGTGGTTTCGTAAAACTTAAGACGCTTAAAAAATATTTACAGAAATTAATAAAGAAGTATTATGATAAAATAGATATCATAAAAAAAGTCAAGCCTACATTTGCTTTGGCTATATTCTTTTTAGACCTCTGTTTGAGGTTTTCATAGAGTTGTTGCCATGTCCTACAGCCGCTCACAGCGACAGCATTATACAGTTGGCACACTGTATCCCAAGCCTCTCGCTTCTTCAAAATTATGTTGGCATTTTTTTCTTTATTTTCAATTATATTTTGATATCTGAAATATGCAACATATTATTTACAACATGAAACAGTTTGAAATTAAACTTAGGATCTGTGAAATGTTCAGCTGAGTATGTGTAAACGTGCATTATCTGGCCGTTTTTATACTTGTAAGAATAAAAGTACTTGTACATAGACATAAATCGTGTATTTATTCTAAACCTTTCAGATGGTAAGTGGTCACAAGTTTCAGTGGGTAAATAGTTGCTTGATACAGACAACGGTTGCCCTGGCCACCCCTGGCTATGTAAGAGTATGTTACAGGCATGTATTGTATACTAACAAACTATTACATGCACCAGGCTATTGCAGTTAAATAAGTATAAAGTACAGTATTTCATTATTATGTAGGTACTTACTTCTTTATCAGTTCCAAGAGCATATCTTTCTCAGCAGGTGTATAACTGCATCCACGTTTCTTTTTGTCCTCCATCGTGAATCAATTTTGTTAATACCGATTATTACTGATCAAGCTAAATAATCGCGCGTAAAATGTCAAGTGTAACGTTCCAATCTACGACAATTATCTCAAGAAATTTTCTTTTCTTATGACGTCTTCTTTTGATATTTATGTAAATAAATACATAGTTTCAATCGTAATTCAAACCAAACTTACATTATACTGATATATTTCAACTGATTAATAATATTATGAAAAATATTTGTTCAAAGAAGACTGCGTAAAACGAATATGAGACGTAAACTAAATTATTTTGTAACTGAGAACGTGCTGATAACAATTTTTGAGAAGGATGTTGCCATGATGTAAACATTTGAGGACTGCTTGGGTAATCATGGTTTCGAATTGCTTAAGTGGCGTTTGTGTATACCTACCATTTAAATTTGAGGGATGCTTATATTTAAGTAGCTTTTAGATGATTATGAGATTTGAGTGGCGTTTCAGTATTCGGGTGTAAGTCACGTTGTATTTTTTTAAATTCGCTTAAGTCCAATAACAGTTGCTTTCAAACAAGCTTAAATCCACATCGTTTCCATCAAAAGTGCTTAAGTCCAAAATAAAAACCGGTTTAATTTAAAATCTGACGGTTGTTTCACCCTTTTTTTTTGACAATGTTGCCAGTAGACATTATTATGAGTGTTGGTAGTATTGCTCTTTATTCAAGTGTCATGGATAAAGCAAACAGAAACAAACGCGTTTTTCCAGAAGTTGTTTATGCGTGACTTAGGTGCGTTTGATATGTATCGACACACATGTTCTTTGGTATTGAGTGCTTGTAAGTGTTTTTTTGTGATGGAGTCATCAAATAGAGGTAATTATCCATATATTAAGTTATTATAATAAATTAAATTGTATGCTTGCGAATTGTAACACTCACTGAAAAAATACATCAATAAAAATGATTTTTTATTTTTAATAAATTTTTGTTTGGAGATCTACCATGTTGTCAAATGTAGTCAAGCTGTGATAGTAGTCTTAAAAGATTCTCTGTGTTATATACTTTGATGCTATAATAATCGTTTTTTGCGATTATATATTTTTTTTGTTTTTTCTTTG
Source organism: Lithophane socia (assembly GCA_947522985.1). Classification (NCBI taxonomy): domain Eukaryota; kingdom Metazoa; phylum Arthropoda; class Insecta; order Lepidoptera; family Noctuidae; genus Lithophane; species Lithophane socia. Next base: position 2,832,617 of record OX383272.1, read on the forward strand.
TAGATGCCAGAATGCAGCGAAAATCAATATTTGATTTTTGGCGTTCTGTTCCGCCCAAAGGTCGATTAAATAAAGTAATCAACTTTGTGAAAATGAGCTTTGGTGATTTGGTTGTTACCGAAGAACAGGATGAGCAGTTAAAAGCATTTTTGAAAAAAGAATGCGAGAAAATTCGTGTGAAATGGGATCGCAAGCAAAGACGATTAAACTTGTTTTTAAAAGACTATGAACAGTGGCTCAGCGAAGATTTAACTTTCGCTATGCTTGTGGTATCAGAAAATGTTTCAATACCAAGTACTAGTGCTGGCAGGCCGCAGAAAAGTTTTGTGGAAAGTTAAAAAAAAACGAAGAAGAGGAAAGTTCAGCACTTATTAAATGACTACAGTAAAGATGAACTGACTTTGTCGTGTCAGTTTTGAAATGTTGTCAATTGAGAAATTGGAAGGAGTTTCAAATTATATCAATTGGAAGCATAAAAATGCTACTTACACTCGAGGGTCTATGGGACTGCGTCTTAGGTACTGAGACTGATGGAATTAAACGACACAAAGCTTTTGCTAGAATTTGCTTAAGTATTCAGCCAAGCTTATATGTAGTATGTGCAAGAGTGTACAGAACCAAAAGAAGCATGGGACAAGCTTGCCAATACTTTTGAACACAAAGGTTTGTATAAAAGAGTGCTTCTCTGTGCTATCAACAGTTCTCCAACATGTCAGAATACAGCGGCGGCCTTAGGGGGTGGCGAACAGGGCAATCGCCCGGAGCCTCGCTCATGAAGGGGCTTGGTATAACATTTTATAACAAGCTACCCTCTTCTGCTCCTCCTGCTAGATTTGCTAAAGCTAAAGTAAAATGCGACCTTTGTTTAAAGGCGTATTACTCTATTAACGACTACTTAAATTATAAGAATAGTTGGTCGCTGTGATTAACTCAAGACAATGTTTATGTTCTTTCTCCAGCATTAGCTTACCCACTGACAGGAGGGCTTCCACTTTTAGCACTGATTTGAACGGCACTTCTCCCAACCGCACTTGAGCACGTCTACTAATAGCACTGAAACAAAATTTTGATAAGTGCGGTTCGGTGGAACAGTTTATTAATATTATTTTCAGTCTCCGAACAGCACCTGCGTACAGTTTGTAGTGATGGGACGTATGTATTCTTTGTCCAGGACATTACCAACATATCGATACGGCAACTGCCTGTCGACCAACGCACAGTAAGGCCGCTTGTAAACGCTAAGAAAAGTCGCCGCCGTCGTTTCTACACACTTATAAAAAATCTTATCTGCGCTAGCCGCGACACTCGATATTACTGCGGTGCGGAAGGGGTGTTCGTGTCTAGATCCGACACAATCCTTGTCGTGTACATGATGAATTGGTCCTAACTGCAGCAGACACGGTGAAAGGAGAATGACCAGGATTGTAGGGCACCCTGTACCATGCGAAAAGTCCGCCTGTCACAACCAAACCTAGTGTATTTAGAGGAGAATTCAATGCTCTTCTTATATTGTTAACTATTTTTTACATGGATTCCCGCAATTCGTATTTATTAACCATTTATCTACTTCATATTTTGAGGTTAAGTTCGAGAAAGTGACAGGCTCGAAATGGTGAAGTTGATGACAAATGAAGCGGTACCTAATATTGGTTGCTTTTTATTCTTGATTTGGCGCTTGTTTCCTGATGGATGATTATACAATACATCACTGGTAGTCAATAATAATTCTTGGTGTCAGGTTTCATATATAATGATAATGGATATCAATAATCATGTGGGTAGGTACTCATAGTATGTGCAGCTGGTAGTCTGAATAAGTAATCAATTTAGTACTGTGTTTACTGATTCCTAATATCTTGAAATCTTAACATAACAGCAGGCCTGTTTTCCCAGAAGAGTTAGGCAGAGTTGTATTTACTATATAGTACACCCACTTCTCGAACTTCACATGTTAGTAAATAATAATAAGGTGATAATGTTGTTAGTACCTAATAAGGCACTTATATCAGAAATGAAAAACGCAGTTAAGATATATTCATATTTACATAACGTATATGACCTCGACCGCTACCAGAAAAGAAATATACAAATAAAACAATATGTAGGACAATTGGGTGGCACTCGAGAACGCCTTGCAACTGTTGCGACACGTAGCATGGACTGTCCACATCCAAAGCACACATCACTCCACATTGTGACCAAGTGTTAGTTCAGGTATCAGTTTGGAATCTCAGGGAGTTTTTCTTGTATCAATGCGAAACATTTGTAACATTATGAATAGGAACTACCAGGATTGATCTGAAAGCATAAAAACTGTTTTTTAATCCTTAAATTGAATAAATAGTCCCGGAAGTAGGTAGGTACTTTAGAAGCTAATTAGAATATACATGCTTCTACTAGGTGAGGTAATACTTACAGGCGTCGCGTCGGTACAATCTATGATGTTAAAACACGATCATATCCACGGATATATTTTCTATGTAATATATTCTAAATTGTTCTAACAATACTAGTGAACGGTTTAGGATACATCGGCGACGCTGATTTGCTGGCCGATGTCTTACTCTAGTTGAGGGCGTCGCTAAGGATTATTAAACAAAGACTACGTTATGAAAACGCACCTGAACCCCCGTTTTTGTTAATAAGTATTATAAATTATTATTCAAATAGTTCAGATGAAACCAATATTGAAAGTAACGTCATCCATGACGGCGCCACAGAATAATTATTGCAATACGTCACAGTACAAATGACATTTTACTTTTTTGAATAGGTCCTCTTTTCATTAAATGCATGTATTTGCAATGTATTCCAAAAAAATTATAATAAATTATTACGATGTAACGCGTGACCTAAAGATGTTTTTTGACACACATAAAAATATATTGTATCCTAATATAAAATGGCAAATTGGTACAATTATCTTCTAAATTTTTTATGTTCGTTGACAGGTAGGTACCTATATTTTTAACATAGTGGCAACATTCGGAAATGAAATGCAATGTCAGTGACATAAGCGGAAAATACGTACCACAAAAGTAAAAAAAGACTTTTATTTTTGGTGTCCGAAAGCCGGGAATCGTTTTCATAACAAAATCGTATATCTGATTTAAAAAATAGGAGTAATTTTATGAACTACATTTGGTTGTGACACTCTAGCTCCTTTGTTGGTACGACAATATGGCATTCTCCTTTCTTAGCGTTTACAAGCAGCATAAAGGGCTTCGTTATCGTACGTAATGGTGAATAGGGAAGACATCTGTCAAAATGGCGCAGTCGTATCTAGTTTCTACAATAAGCTAACAGTATAGGAATTATTTTTTGCGAAAATAACTCGTTGTTGTGTTCCTTAATACTTTGAAATTCGAAAAACTCTATAATAACCTACCTGATGATGTAACTGACAGTGACACCATATCCATACCTTAATTGGCAAACCAGCCATTTCGTCAAAAATATTTTTTTGATTTAGATTGCAACAGTAATTCGGCGTGATTTGCAAAAACCACAACTCCGATATAATCACAATTCTTCCCATAATTCGCTATTCGAAAATCAGCCAACCACGTGTCACGGAACGTTACGATTTTGACAGCCAACTCCACTAACTCGGCCATTTTGTATGGCGTCCGAGTCCTGTACGGTTACCGCCCTACATTTTATGGAAGAAAAATTGTTAAAACGCGACAAAAGGAGAGGTAGTGTTGAAAAACAGTTGAACATTAATACAAGGTATGGATACTTATTTACTTTTTCACAAAACAGTGCTAGTTAATAAAGTAATTTTAAGATTTAATATCGGTTAGGAGTTGGCGGGTTTGCTTCTTAGTTTATTACAGTAGTGTTGGGAGTTATCCATTTTTATGTTTATTAAAAATCAATTTAAAATTAAAGTTAAATTATTTTTTCATTGCTTTTTTAAGGCTTTTATTTTATTAATTTAATGAATTATTTTTTACATAATTTAACTTAAATTTTTGGCTCATTTTTGTGCTTATGGTGATGTTTTTTTTTTTGTTTTGCATGTAGATGTCCAACTCGCGCGCTAAAAAAATACTGCAAATAAGCATGCAAAATAAACAGCATGAGCTTGATGAAACCAATAACCCTGACTCTGCTTTGTTTGTTAATAACCAATTTCCAAAACCCTACGACGCTTTGGTTGGGTGTGAGCTTATGTGGATGTGAGCTTAGCTTCTAATTCTGCTTCATCGACTTTCTTTGATAATGGCTACATCGATTGTATTGAAAATGAACAGTTTGGCGTGGAGAACACATATTATAACCCTGAATCGTTTGACAATACAACTTTTGATAACCAAAGATGTTCTAATACGCCGCCGACTTAAGAAATAGTTGAGAATGTTGTTATTGAAGACATATTTCCGCTTGAAACAGAACAACTCAGTCCAAGTTTGCTATCTCCTCTTCTTACACCATCACTTAACTACTGCAATCCTGAATATGGCTCTAATACTTTTGAACCAACTCATGCGTATCCCTCTACAAGTAACGATAAATCGTTCGTGGTCGTTCCTTTGACACAGGAAGAACTAACAGCTCATGATAATAATATACCCCAAATCCAAACTGTCTGTTCTGACTTAATTAATAAATTAGTCGATTACAGTGATTCGGATTCTGAATCAGATGAACCCGTTATAAAAAGAAAGAAAAGGTGTCAAGTAAAAAAGGAAGAATGGACTAGTGAAATGAATAAAAAGAACAGAGAGAAGGGTAAACAATATTGTGGCAAGAAAAAAGTTGATGGAGAGTGGAAAAAAAATATAAAGAAACCAAAAAAGGTATTGAAGCCCCGGTGTGGATGTAAGGAAAAGAGAAATACTGTTATTCAGAGTCATAGTATTTCTGAAGAAGACAGAAAACTATTATTTGATAAGTTTTGGAATATGACGTGGGCTGAAATACGAGTTTACGTTGATAATTTAGTAAAAGTTTTACATACAAATAGGCAAAGAGATAGGAAAGACCCTCAAAAATCTAAAAGAGTTAACACTTTTATTTACCACCTAAATAAAGGTGAAGACATGATTAATAAAATAAATAAATAATAAATAATTTCTTTATTTCACCGATAGCCTTCACAAAAATAAAAATAAAATTGCCTAAAACTATAAGCAAATAAGGCAAATAAGGCTTATATCTAGGTCACAATCATTTTAACACTCTGACTCCTAAACTAGGTGTATGTGCCTGTGTCTTAGGAGTCAGTGATTCTCTCGTAACAAACAAGGCCTTATTATACAAAAACAAAAGCAAAAACAAAAACAGGACGTTTAAACATTAGCAAATGGTGTAAAAGAAAACTGGATTTGATTTATATAAAATAAAATAAAAATAATAAAAAACATAATGAGGAACGTTTAACTTAACCTCTCTGCTCGACAAGATTTTGACACGTGACACATCAGCTAACTCGACGGGGTGTTGCGAATTCCGTCATGAAAATCAGGAATTTACATGAACTTTCAGCATTCGAATTTATTAAAAAAAGTATGTTACCGCATCTATTCTATACAATAAATTTGTGGTAAATATCATAAATTATATGTTGAGGTCGGTCAAACCGCGTCAGTCGACTGCGAAAGTTGTATAAAATAGGTATAAATACCCCTATTCAAAAAGTAGGCAACTCAGATTCCCTGAAAATATGTACATAAACAATTTTCTCTCTTGCTGAAAATATGCAAAAGGACCAAATAAAGATATTACCATTCTTTCTGCATTCTTACTTTTACCATTATTCATACTTATACTAGATAAAAAACACGATCAAATATGAACAAAAATTAACAAAAATTGTGGTGCGACGTGACACTTCTTAGTGCTTACCGTTCACCCAATTTTTCTATTTCGATTCAAATGTTGCACTCAGCCTAATCGATATTCGTTATAATCAAACTTGATTAAAAATTGTAGAAACTGAATAAAAACTCTTTGGTATATTTTTCATTAATTATTTTATTTTTTAAATTAATTTTAGTAATAAGTACATACCTACACGTGGAAAGTGGTGTAACGTTTTAGGGTTCCGTACGACCGAATGAAAAAACGAAACTCATATAGGATCACTCATGTCACGAGTCTTGTGTCTGTCTGTCACAGCCAATTTGCTTCGAATCTACTGGACCGATTAGGTTGAAATTTGGTACACATATACATTTTAGTGACCCAAACACGGAAGTGTAATGTAAATAAATGGATTTTGCAAATAGTCACTTTTGGGGGGCCAAACCAGAAAATTAAAAAAAAAAAGTTTTCGGAAAAGCGTTCATACTTGCGACGGTCTTCTTCTAATTTGAGAAGCAAAAGAGAAAGAAAGGGAAAGTGTGAATTTAGTCAAAATGAAAATCCAAGATGGTGGCTGCAATTTTTTTTTTCCTAATATCTGTCGTTTTCATAGTTTGCGATGGTGATAAAGTCAATAGTTAGGTCAAAATGTAAATCCAAGATGGCGGCTGCGAAAAGTTTTTGTCATGTGTGTCGTGTGGTTTTCGGGTGATAGTGTTGATACCCAATAAGATGAAATTATAATTGTATTTTAAATAAATTACCATAGACATCAGTCGCTATCGATTGTAAACTCGATAGCCAAAATCCGTAAAAAAGGACCTCTTAATTATTTCGTCACGTCCGTTCGTCCATCCGTTCGTTGGTTCAGATATCATACAGGCATTTTACACTCGGACACCTATTTATACTATATCGTTGAGAATTTGGAAGAAGGTTTATTCTTTACACCACTAAAAATCGTTTAGTAAAATTACGATAAACATAATTAGGGGTGTCATTCCTCAACATGCAATCGAGGGACGAAAAAAAGATCTATGCACATAAGCATGTAGCATTGTTGGATCTTATAATAAAATGATAAGATGCTTATAAGTGACTGCTTTTTAAAGTGAATTACCCATTGTAATCGAAAATAACCCGTATTTCAACAATGAATTATGGGTTATTTTCGGTTACAACTGCAGAGTTAACTTTGTTTTTCGTAGTTTTTTCTAGAAATACAAACTTATTTTTGCAGTCGAAAAATTAATGCTGTGCAATGTGCATGCGTATATGTTCATCCCAACTACGGAACCCTTTTGTGCGTGGTCCGACAAAGACAAGTCAGTTTCTTAAATTTCGTTGGGAAACTCCCACAAAAAAAAAAAAAATCTAGTAGGTACCTACTAAAGTAACCTAATAAAAACAAAAACTACCAAGCTCATACAACTAAAATAAAATATTAGCGTTTGCGGAATTAATTTATCACCATTACCAAACAAAATTTAGTTAAGCCTACGCCTACCTAAAAAGTATACTGGGCATTCTGTAGCAAACTATCAGAAAAGAGTATAAAAAATAAATAATTGTCCAATAATAAATTTGAACAGCGAGCGCATTCCGTTTTTAAATTCAATTATAGAAACATTCCGGCGCGAAATTCAAAAGATGAGGTACCTAGCCCGGCCATAAGGTCCTGTGATCCTAATGACCGAAAAACTATTAAAATATCATTAGAAAAGTATACATTATTAATTTAACCAGTGCTTAATGTATTTATTGTGTAAAACAATTTTATTTCAATTTCCAAGTATCGATTTCTTATATTCGACATATTAATTAATCGAAAAGAACGAAATTTAAAAAATAATCGTTTGGCATAATCGTTTTCGGACATCATTACAATAAAAAAAAGTATAATGGTCGGCGATTTTGAAAACATTTTCAGTAGTGGTAATGAATAATGCGTGTTATTGGACCTGTGTTCGTATATTATGTTAAGATTTGGACATTTTCTAGTTGTATATAATATCACGAATAATATTTGTCACATTTTAAATCGTATCTGCATGTGTATGAGTGATATTCGTGAAAAGAAAAAATGAAAACACGCACGATTGGCGCGAAACTTCGTCTTTGGATAACACAAAACTTCATTACCACTATTTATTTAACTTGAACAATGGATGAATTCGTCAAATAATTAAATGATGTATTATTCACTGCCCCTGTGGTGGGGTATGGATGTTCAAAATCACCAATTTTTATGTTTTTTAGCCTCGACCACCACTGTCATCAAAATGGCGATTATGGTATTTACAGTCTTGAATTTTATATAGGTTCATTAATTAACTTGCACGCTGAATATGAAAGATTTAATGGCGTAAACATAATGAGTTTTTATCCAACTCTCATAATTAACGCACATTCATAAGATTTGATGGGTAGCATATTAAATATTTCCATAATCGGGATAGGGGTCGTATGTGGTAATTCTGGGGTCCAATTGGATCCGCTACCGAGCCGGCGGAGGTTTTTGTGTTGGGGTCCAATTGGGGGCCCTTCCGAACTATACGGTTAATGGTGAGTTGCAAAAAGTGGGGTTTGAGTGTGTGTTGTGAGAGAGTGTAGGATGTATGTGTGGAATAAGTGTGGTGTGTGCGTATGTAGTGAGTAGGTGTGGGATGTGTGCAGTGATGAAGAATAGGGAGTAACAAGTACATAATTATCCGGTTATAGTTGTATTTATTTAGATTTATAGTTCATTATCATTGCAAAATACCCAGCAGAAGATCCTCAGTGTTGTCATAGCTTAGTGTTTGGAGATAATCTCTAAGTAATTTTTTGCATTGATATTTAGGGCACGAATAGATTTTTATCTTTTTATTAAGAAAATTGTACATTTTAATGCTACTAACGTAGAATTGGCGCTTAGCAAAAGCAGTTCTATGCCGTTCGCGGGGGAAAACATCATGTTTGAGTCTGCCAGTCGGTTGCTTTGGAGGGCGGGCAGAGTGTTTGCGTAGGGTCGATAGGAGCACATAAAGTTGCCTGACTGTGAGTACTTTGCACTCGGAATAGAGCTGTTCAGTGGGGTACCTGCGCGGAAGAGAAAGCATTACCTTAAGGACAGCTCTCTGGGCCCTCTCAAGGCGGATAAATGCATTTTGGGTGGCACCACCCCAGACGGGCAAGCAGTACGTTAGGACAGACATAGGCATAGGCATAGGGCAAAATATACTAGTTTTAGCGTTTCGTAATCGGCTGAGTTTCGTAGCTTCTTGAAAACATATATTAGCTTTCGTATGCGGGACGTGACTTTAACTATATGTGGGTGCCAGTTGAGATGCTGATCGATAAGTACTCCTAGATACCTTACACAAGTGGATTTGGCGAGGAGGAGGCAGCTACACTGCGTTAAGGAACCGCAAGCGTGTGCTTTTAGGGTAAGGAAGTTTGAGGGACACTGATTTGACCGAATGGCAAAGGGAACGTATTGCGTTTTATCAACATTTAAGGTGAGCAGGTTATCGGCCAAACATTTCATTACGGTGGACAGCGCGGCCTCGGCGTTTTGGTATGTCTGGGGCCAGTCATAACCATCTACAACAAGGGCAGTGTCATCGGCGTACGTATATATCCTACAGTTGTCGAGAGGCAGTTTACAGAGTTCATTTATATAAATGAGAAAGAGTGTAGGCCCCAGAATGCTGCCTTGCGGAACGCCGTATGTGATTTGGAGCTCATCACTTTCGTGTGGGCCGATTTTCACTATTTGAGTACGATCTCTGAGATAGTCTGCGAAGATATTCAATGGGTTTCCTCGTATTCCAATGCTTTCCATTTTACTCAATAGGGCAGGGGCAGAAACGGTGTCAAATGCCTTTGACAGATCAAGAAAAATTCCAAGGCACTTGTGTTTTCTATCTAGCGTCCTGGCCACGTGATTGGACAAATCCATGACTGCGTCTTCGGTACTAACTCCATTTCTGAAACCGTATTGGTTATTCGCTAAGATGTTGTTTGCATCGAGAAAACTGATAAGATTCTTATTCAGTATTCGTTCTAGGATCTTTGACATTGCTGTTAAAATAGAGATTGGACGATAATTATTGACATCATTTTTGCGCCCAGACTTGTGGATGGGGTGAACTACTGCTTTTTTAAACACCGTTGGAAAGACACCTGCACTTATAGACAAATTACAGATATGTGTAATAACTGGCACTAATACGCACCTCGAGGCCTTTATTACTTTAGACGGTATACAGTCTGAACCAGTAGCACAATCAGTCCGGAGACCCAAGATAATGGAGTCAACGTCGTGTTCGGTTACTTCAAAGAGGGCCATTGAGCGACACGAGTTAGAATTCGACCCACGGCTGGGCACCATGGAGGGTGATTCAAATTTCGCCGCCAAGCTACTGCCCACATTAGCAAAAAAGTTATTGACGTGATTAAGCGAGGATTTAGGGTTATCAAATAAATGTAGCAGGTCAAAAGAGGGAGACGATTGAGTTTGAAGATCTGACAGTTTTTTAATTACATTCCAGGTAGCCTTGACATTATTTTTTGCATTGCGAAACTGTTCCTTTTCATACGAGCGTTTAAGTCTTCTCAGCAGGGAATTACAAAAATTGCGATAGCGAGTGTAGGTGATTTTTAATATAAGGTTATCATCCGACTTTTTGAGTTTGACATGCATGCGGTCACGGTGTCGTATACAGCGGAGTAGACCCGGCGTAATCCAAGGCTTCAAATTACGTTCTCTTCTTGGAACAATATGTTCCCGAGTGTGGTTAGTGACAATAGAGGAAAGATGAAATATTAGCGCATCCGCAGCCTCGTTAGGATCCGAGATTGACAACACTGGAGACCAGTCATGGGTTTTGATGTTCTCTATAGTGGATTCATAGTCTATTTTTGTTCTAGTATGATTCACATCCGAGTTGGCACTCCTGGTTTGTAGAAATAATAGCAGCGGTTCGTGATCCGTTATGGATGATTCAATAACGAAAGTCATAGCGGATTTATTTGTTTTGAGTAAGATGTGGTCTAAACAGTTTGTGAGCCGTGTCGGAAACAGATGTGCTGGGAGAAGTCCGTTAGAGGCTGCACAGGTTAAATACTCATCTGAGTGACTATCAATGTTATCAATCTTAATATCAATGTTCATGTCACCGATCAGGACCACGGAAGGAGTTGTTAATTTGAGAACGTTATCGAGACTGTCAATGAAGTTGTTGATGTTTTTAAAGGACGGGGGGCGATAAATAGCCACTATTGTAACATCCTGTATGCGACAAATGAGACAGTTCGCGTCAGCAAATTGTGGTTCTCTAACATCAGCTTTCAGGGAAGATTTGACGTATATAACACAACCGTCGTTTTGGTTGTATGTGTTCTTAGTGTAGTATGACGTAAATCCATCCAAGGTCGGCAAGTGTGAAAGTTTGCTTAACCAGCACTCGGTGAGAACGAGCACGTCGCTCTGGAAACCCAATAATCGCATAAGCACTGAAACTTCATCGAAATTTTTAGAAATGCTTCTTATGTTAAGATGTAATATTTTTAAACCTTTTGTTGGGTCTTTTATGAACTGCATGCAACTCTCAGCTTGACACTTGAGCGATTTGGAAACATGGAGCGCGTCTATTTCACTATTTATAATATCTACATTAGCCATTTGTTTCTAGAATGTGCAAGAAAGTCGAACGAAACAGTAGCAGATTTGAGGACACGGTATCTGTGAACTAATTGTTTGGTACATAGCAGTTAAACAGGTACATATTTGCAGCAGGCGTGGTAGATTTATGGACAAGATATTAATGAACCATAATGTTACAAATACTGATATTTTATGGTAGGTAGCAGTTCGACCGGTATTTAATGTATTAGTGTGTATGGTGATGGGATTAGGTATTCTGTAGTTTAGTACGTAGACTTGTATAGTTACTGTGCGTTGTATTGTTGTGTATGTGGTGTACAGGATAAATGTAGGTAAGAGTGTATTGTTCGGTGCAAAAGTTAATTTTAAAACTCCAATCAAATTAGAGTCTGTAAAACGTTATTTTTAATACTTTTTCCATCGGTAAATCATGTATCTGGGGTTGGAAGGTTGAAGTTGCTGGAAAGAATGCTGATGAACCATTACCAGAAAATACTCCCAGAAAGCCATTTGACCAAGAAATTCAAACTTTGCAGGACTTTTTAGATGAGTTACCTAAAATGCCTTCACATTATTGTAGGAAAAGGACATCACAGACATATATACAACCAGACATATCATCCAAACAGCAACTGTATAGAATGTATACAGGTTATTGTGAGTCAAAAAACAAAAAAGCACTATCTATTGCCACTTTAACAAACACTCTCACCATACAAAAAATAGCTTTATTTAAACCGAAGAAAGATTTGTGTGACATCTGTAATGGATACAAGATGGGCCATATTACCAAAGAGACTTACGAAGAGCATTTAAATAAAAAGAATGAAGCGAGAATGGAAAAAGAATCTGATAAAGAAAAAAAGGAATTTGTCTTTACTGCAGATCTCCAAGCAGTACTTTTAGCACCGCGATCCAATGTGTCCTCAAATTACTATAAGATTAAGCTATGTGTTCACAACTGGCGTATTTATGACATGAAAACAAGCGATGGGTATTGCTATTTATGGAATGAGGCCGAAGGTGGGCTGAATTCTGATGAGTTTGCAACGATTTTAACCAATTTCTTTATGGATAAAGTAATCCCAAAAATGGGAGATGACAACAGGTTCATAACCTTGTACACGGATGGATGTACGTATCAAAACAGAAACACCACTTTAAGCAACGCTCTCCTCAACATAGCCATGCTGCATAATGTAACAATTGAGCAAAAATATTTGGAAGTAGGCCACACCCAAATGGAGGTTGATAGCATGCACGCAATGATTGAAAAAAAAACTAAAAAATCAAGTAATTCATGTCCCAGCAGAATACATCAGTATTAGCAAAAATGCAAAAAAAACAAAACCATACGCAGTTGAATACCTAAACTATACATATTTCAAAAATTTTAAACACCAACAATTATACAACTCCATAAGACCAGGAAAAATGAAGGGAGACCCTAAGGTACATAAATTACTTACATTAAATTAATTATTATTACTATTATATTGGTCGATACGTTAAGTTTTGTTTATCTTTTCCAGGTTACCGACATACGTGCTCTTAAGTATGCACCCTCTGGAGATCTTTTTTATAAACTTAAATTAACCGAAGAATATAAATTGCTTAACCAACGCAGGAATGCACGAATGAACAAAATTCCTTTTCATAATATACCTAACCTATACAACGAACGCAGGAAAATTACAAAAAAAAAGTTCTTAGATTTACAGCAACTAAAGAACTCAATGCCAAGAGATTACCAAAACTATTATGACAATCTACCTCATGAAGCCTAAAATAGTATACTTCCCTATCTTCAACATTATTTTATTATTATTAAGTGTTCTTATATCTTATCTTTTAATTAAAACTTTAAGAGGAAATAAACCGTTTTATTTAAAATTAATCTATAAAGCAAACCAGCTAACTCCTAGATCACATACTTTTACAGGAAAGGAAAGGCGGATAACTCCTAAAATTGCTTTAGTATTGCAATGAAAAGGTATAAAGGATTTTACAGCATCAATAATAACAATTTACGATAATATCTACCAACGGTATTTTAGATTTCTTCATATGTAGTCTACAAAAAATAATACACAGTTTTAAGTGTCTCCTGAAAAATTTGCTCATATTATGGAGTTAGCTGGTTTGCAAATTAAGGTACTTATCGATATATACATTTAAAAAAGCCCTAGAAGAACATGTTAGAAAACAAACTCTAACAATACCAATTGTCACCTTTACCTTTTAATTTTCTTGTGATCACAGAGGAGAATCGCAATTAATAATTTTATTTTTAATCTTACTTTTCTCAATATGTTAAGTGAACTGTAACGTTCTTTTTTTGAGAAAATAAATGTCTTTAAACCGAAATTGGAGTCCACCTTTTACGAGATACCGTAAGAATAGTAGATTGTAGCTTAGAGCTATTCGTAAAGTTTTTGATGAATGAAGTTTATCAACGCGGTTTGCGGTAGACTGGCAGAAATCGTCACGTGAAAAAGCTTTCATATTTGCGACTGTCTTCTTCTAATTCAAAGAGGACGAAAAAGAGAGAGAGGGAAGAAGAAAGTGTGAATTTGGTCAAAATGAAAATCTACGATAGCAGCTGCGAAAATTTTCATATTTTTCGTCATGGTTGTCGTTTTCACACTTTTCGAAGGCGCTAAAGTCAATCGTGAGGTCAAAATGTAAATCCATGATGACGTCTGCGAAAATTGAGTATTTATTTTAAATCATATGTGAGAAGGAACTTCGTTCCTGACGGGGGTCATTGTTTGTGTCCTACTGCTGGGCAAAAGGGCATCCCTCTCTTTTTATTTTATTTCAGAGTTAGGGTTACGTCAGAAAGAAAAAAAATGATATGATTACCGACCTTCCCCATTAAAAAGGAGAATATTCATTTGTATAGAAACCTCTGTAGTAGAAACTATTCAATGACATTCTAATATGTAACGCCGTTAGTACACCGAAGCCGCGAACCGCGGTGCGACATAAGGGTTACCTCACTTAGTTTTTTTTTTATTTCCTGATCTCGTGTACTGAATTGACTGGCATTACATCGAGGTATTGAGATGTTTGTATGATGCTGATGACTGATGTGATATCCCCATAACTGTTCACCAACGATAATTATATAATTTTTCGGTTCGTGACTAAGATATAAAGTAGCATAAAATGGAGTCCGCAGCCGGTTACAGCAGCAAAAGTGACATCAGTTACGGATCAAGTAGAAAAGGGGCCGTAAGTCTTAATTATAACAAAAAGCAGTATAGAAAATTTAGGGTATACAGAAGCGGTCACTCTTTTTGGCGGTGCTTGTCTCAACCGTGTACAGGGTACTTGACAATGGATACCAAAAAAGAGATAGTAAAAATAACCAAGCACACGTGCCCAATAAAAAATATTAAACAAGATCTTAAAGAAGTCTTATGCCGAGATCCAACGATCCGCGATTTTGCGGACGGACACGCACGGCAGACGACCACAGACCACCACGCACCGCGCACCGAGGAACTTCCAATGTCTGCGATACCCCGCACGTACACCTTCCCACGGTGCGTCGTGCAGGCTCGTCTGTGTCCGTCCGCAATATGGCGCACCGTCGGATCACTTTAAACATCAAGTAACTGACGAGCCCAATCCAAAGATTTATAAAAACGTTTTTAATCATTTAAGAGATCAGGGTTTCCACATGTCTGTCGATTTTATTCGAAAACTCATTACAATTATTACGACGCAACACGCCAAAAATACGCGTGAAGTCTAAAAAGTAATTCGTATTTGGAGCACTTATGGATACTGATTTTAGAACCCCCGACAAAAACAAAGCATCTTAAAGGTAAAAAAAATAATAAGTATGTATTGGTCCTAAAAGTTGCCTGTATTCCCGTTGTCCCCGTAGGCCATGTCCCCGTTAATTTCTTGTAATATATGCTTTTCAAATCATGCCCGTTGTCCCCGTTGAGTTAAAATTAGAAGTGAGCCTTAATAGAGAGAATATTGTACCTATACAAATGAAATGGAACTAATGACTACATATAAAATTAAAAAACACATAATATCTAAATAATACATGTGATTGCGACACAAGTATTTATAATTTACGAATGTATTTGTTTAAAAATATATAGTCTTATATGTATGAATACATAATATTAATGAAATATGTGCGTTTGTTTCCTAATTGAGTATTTAGGAAACTTATTATAAAATGTGAGCGGCAATGCAGCCGCAGAACAAAAGCACAGATAACACTGTTTTTTGTAAAGTTCTGATTGGCTCATTCTAAATTCCAGTTTACGAGTTCCTCCCTTTATGACAATAGGAGCTAGGAATTTAGTTATGATGTGAACTTGACAATGGTAAATCGTGACGTGATGTCGGTAAAAGTGTAAAAGGAGAACTCATGTAAGTACATTTTAATATCTATTTAAACCGTTAATATTTTTAAGTTGTAATAGTAAGAAAAGAAATAGGAGTATAGGATGCAAAAGTTATAATACCTATTGCTGCGTTACCTCTGCTGTTAAAACCTCACCTCGTAGGTTAAAACCTGTTTTCCAAATAATGACTTTATTATGTTTTTTTTATTTCAAAACTGAGTTCTAATTTTTTACATGACAGTAAGTCATATATGATTAGGAAAATTTTCTTTTATTTAGTTGCTTGAACTTAGTGACCGACGACCTTCGTTCCGTTCACAGAGTACTTTTTTATATACACCGTGGCATTTTAATCGTCTTTCATCCGCAGCCCACTTCATGTATCCAATGACTACTACACATTCATAAAAAAAAGATAGGTATTTATGAACATTTGAGTAAATAAAAAAAAAAATCAATAGTAAGACGCATGGCGTAGTTTGAAACACCCTGTTATGAGCGCGGTCCGAGCATTGCGTTCCAAAGGCGGCACGGACTGAAGCGGCGGCATCTTTAACAGAGTTCATTCCCCCATTGCAAAAATGTGTGTAACCTTTTTTTCTTTTAAGGCCATCCTTATGCCTACGGAATAGAAGTCAAAATCGGTTGAACGGACTGTATAAAGGTTTGTTTCAATACCGTAAAATGCCTTAATTTGGCCTACCTAGCCTTACTTTACCTAAACAGGTTATTTAAATTTCATTAGTAAACTATTCTAGGTAGAAGATGTTGTCAATCGTACAATTATTTACGCGTGGCAACACTATTTTTTGGTTATGGCTAGAAAGTTGGGAAATGTCAGTGAACATCAGAATTTTTGAAATGGTGGATGGTGAGTTTTTCGCTGCTCTTCAAAATTACATTGTGTGAGTATTTTAAGCAATTTTTACGGGTTTTATGGACCATATTAAATAAAAATAGTACTCTGTCTTTTTATCTATGTTTGGCACTTGTAAAGCGAGTTTAAGTTGGTAAAATCAAGAAGAACAATCGTGTGTCGCTTTTTATGAAATCTCGACAAAACTTTGCCTGGGGGTAGGGTTGTCACTTTTAAGTTTGAAACCAAAATAGTGAAATCCCAAATCTTAGATCGAAATTTCGCATGCGCCAGCGCGAAAGCTATTAGAACGTAGAATAACCTTTACGTTTTACATTGGTAGGTAATTAATGTAGGTATAAAAATGATACCAGCACCTACTAAAAAGTCTAAAACGTGCCTCTGATTTTTACAGAGGTAGAAGATGCCTCCAAACAAGAAAAGCACCAGTTCTCAAAACAAAAATAACCGTCGGCAATACGTGACTTACTCTACTAATCTCGTAAAATCTAAGAACCTGTCATCATATGAGGCAGAAAAACAATTTGGGATTCCCAGGCGTACCATTTTAAATAAAGTCAACAAATGTCATGACAAATCTATTGGGCATCCTACAAGATTAAGTGAAGACGACGAAAAAACAATTGCTGACACGATAAATATCGCGGCTGAGTTTGGCTCTCCACTGACTTTATTAGATTTACGAATTGTTGTGTTTCGCTATTTAGAAATTAATGATAAATTGCATATTTTTCACGGGAAGATGCCCGGTGAACGTTGGGCACGCAATTTTATAGCACGTCATAATATGACAAAGCGTACCACGCAAAATATAAAGAGAAGTCGCGCGTCGAAAACTGTTGCTGAGTTAAATGAATATTTTAAAAATCTGGAATGCTCACTTCACAACGTACCACCGTCCCATTTGCTGAACTACGATGAGACTAATCTGAGCGATGATCCCGGTTGCAACAAAGCAATTTCCAAAAAAGGTACAAAACATCCTGAAGTTGTACTTAACTCCAGCAAAAGCTCCGTCTCAATTATGTTTGCCGGTACAGCTGACGGAAAATGCTTGCCGCCTTACGTAGTCTACAAATCTGAGCACTTATGGAGTCGTTGGTGTAAAGATGGTCCACCGGGCTGTCTATACAATAGAACAAAATCAGGTTGGTTTGATATGACCTGCTTTGAAGACTGGTTTGAGAAGATTGTTCTGCCTTGGGCGACTGACTTAGATGGACCAAAAGTAGTTATAGGCGATAACTTATCGTCACATCTAAGCGTTCAGATTATAAAGCTATGCCGCGAAAACAATATAAGATTTGTGTTTCTGCCACGAAATGCTACTCATTTGACTCAGCCGCTAGATTTAGCATTTTTTGGTCCGATGAAAAGACACTGGCGAAAAATCATGCTGCAGTATAAATTGTCAAATCACAATGCTACAACTATAAATAAATGCCAGTTTCCACAACTTCTAAAAGAACTGATGGAAAAATTAGGAATAAGTAACAATCAAAACTTAAAAAGTGGATTTGAAGCTGCAGGCATCTACCCATTAAATGCCTCTAAAGTCATTCAAAAAATTCCCGAAGCGACCGAACAGATGACACAGTCATTTGACCAGACCCTCCTGGAATACCTTAAAGCCGCCCGAGAAAGCAAGCCAATGAAAGGTGGAAGGAACTATAAATTGCCAGTAACTGCGGGAAAGTCTGTTTCTGAGGAAGAAGTATTAGAGCCAAAAAAAACAGTGAAGAGAAATAAAGAAAACCAAGTTAAGCTTTCCAAAAAACCCTCACAGGTCACACTTTTATCAGATTCAAGATTCAACAAAGAAAATATTATTTATGAAAGTAACATAGATGTATCACCAACGTCGAAAATTCCAAACCAAGATAAAAGTACGAAGATAACTATACTATCAGATGTCAGATTTTCCAAAGAAAACGCAGCATTTTATGGTCTAAAGAATGTTCCCATTAATTTGGTCGAAATAGATAAAAATTGTGACATATCATCATCTAATAAATCTGAGAGAGATCATAATGAACCACCAAAACAAGTAATTACCAATATAAATGTGTATGGCACTTTAAGTAGTAGCGAGGGGGAAGAGGAAACGTACTTTTCTGATAAAAGTATCAAATGCAAAAGGCCTCGCCTGTGTTCGAAGCAATCTGTTGTGAAAGAAAAACCCAAAATAATAAAAAAATGCAAGAGAGTTTTAAACAGTTCTACGTCTACAGACACTGATGTAGTTATTAGCGAACACGACGATTCAGACATATGTGATGTGCTCAGCGATCTGGCAGTTGACGATTTAGATAACTACATTTGTGAACCTCATATTATGCAACCTATGTATGATAAAATAGAAGAGCAGCTGCAAGAAGCTAGTAACAAAAAGGAAAACTTAAATAAAGGCTTAGATGAAATGAATGATTGTTTACAAAACATTGATAATTTAGAGGAAATTTCACAAAATAAGACTGACAAGAACACTGAAAAAGAAATAAATGATTATAAGGAACAGTTTAATGTAGGAGACGTAGTCATGACAAGATACTATGTAAGAAAATCGTGGAAATACTACATAGGAGAGGTCGAAAATAAAGATTTTAACAAACGACGTTACGCAATAGCCTATTACAAAACAACCGGCAAAAACAATGACAAGAAATTTGTAAAACCTAAGCGCATTGTTGATAAAGATATCGTCCCTGAAGATTCCATTGTGAAAGTGGTGCAACTTCTCCAAATAAATGAAAATCCTGACGAATATGTTTTAATGCAGGATGAAGATTATATTTATTTTGTCTGATTTTATTTAGTTTGTAAGCTTAATTTTCGATTATTTTTGTCTGGTTATATTTAGTTTGCAAGCGTTAATTTCGATTATTTTTATTGTTAATTTGGGTAGGTATTGATTACCTACCTGTCCGCCTTATCGTGTTGTAGGTATTTATAAAGTCTAAAGTCATGCCAAAGATGCATAACTATTGTAATCTAATTAAAATATATAGGTAGGTATCACCGCGGACATTT
Organism: Lithophane socia; assembly: GCA_947522985.1. NCBI lineage: Eukaryota > Metazoa > Arthropoda > Insecta > Lepidoptera > Noctuidae > Lithophane > Lithophane socia. The sequence continues at coordinate 2,852,364 of OX383272.1, forward strand.
GTGGTGGACAATTTTTCGACCTTATAGGTCCACGTGGTCCACCTCCAATATCAACGATGGTACCTACCCATTTGCAATAGAAGATTACATTTATTTTCTTAATTAATATTATTTTGTAAGCGTTATTGCATTAAGTATTGCATAACTGCAAATTGTTACCAAGGTGCGTAATAAAACAATCAAGACTGCTGATTTTTGAATTTTTTATATATAAGTTGTTTTATTTTCTATGGTGACAGCCCTGAAAGATTCGTCTTATAGGTACATAATGCTCAAAAAGTCTGCCTAACATTGCCTACCTTCTAAAAAAAAAAGAAAAATGTTTTAGACTTTATAAAATGGTTGAGTATGAATACATATCCAATACTCTATGGGTACGAAATCTGTTTATTTGGGAATATTAATTTAATTGCGATATTGTTGCCAAAGTAGAGGAAATGCCATTAACTTTGCCTGGCTTTTACAAAGCTTATTTCTCAAAAAATATGAGGAGTAGGCTATAATGAGTTGTTTTACTAGGAGCACAAAGTTCTGATTTCAATTTTCTCTTTACAAGTCGTAAATAAATTTCTTACTCAAGTCAAAATAATTTAAAAAAACCTCGAAATCCGTGCAAAGTTAGGGCATTTTACGGTATCTAATCTTATTTCAAATGGGGTATAGGTACATAGTAAGTGCAGATTAATAAAAAAGAAAGTTACAAACATACGGCCGATTTCAATAACTGATCAATTTGTCTTCGTTCGACCCTATTGAAGATAGAAATTTGACTCATGTCTACTAACCTAGCAAATAACAAACAAAAGATATGTAGTTACTGTGTGTGTTAAATTGCAGTCCTGGCACTTGCGGGTTGATCTCGGTTGCGTAACACTTTCAGATTATTTGGCGCAGCGTACAATCTCCTTGCTCCCCGTAAATTGTCACCACTCACTGCGTTCAGGCGCACCATTTGTAGGTACTCGATATTCGAGTATCGATAGTTCCTCATAATCATTGTGAATACCTACTTCACAATGATTATGAGGAACTATTCACTTCTTGCACTGTAACGATCGCGAACAACGTTTGATATCCGGTAGCGCGCGCGCACTTCCACTTCCGGTATTCGGCCGCAACTGAGACGCTGCGAGCGACATTGACCTTCACTTATTTTTCGAGTGAAAGGGGCGGGGCGTGACACGCGCGGCTCTACTCAAAGGATAGCATTAGAGCTCCTCATTGGATGACAGTCCACGTGGACTATGCTTGATTGGCTTTCGGTATTGGAATGATCTACTCGACCCGTGCGCTGCGTAGGTATGTTCTACCGTTTGATACGTAAACATTAATAACAGGATGTTTCAGAATTCTAATGCAATATTTATTTTTCTTTGTACCTATTATATTAATTAATGGTAAAAAAAAAAAATCGTGTCTGGAGGTATTTTATGTCGGATACATTGAGTGGACCACCTTTGTAAGACGATTAAAATGTCACGGTGTATAGGTTCCGTTGTTATTAACATGTCACAAGAGTCTCAGCCTGGCCCATCCGAAGGAAGAAGTGAATTGAAATATATAAATAGAAAGGGCGGCACAGTATTATTACATGCAGGATACCAATTTACGAAAAAATCTACTTATAAAAGTGGAGCTGCAGTATGGGAATGTTACCTAAGAAAGAAAACTAAATGTACTGGTACAATGAAAATTCAAGTAAGTATTTTAAGAATTAACATTTCATATCAATTTACATACAGGATACACAGTCATGTACGTATATGGACGTATTAAAAAATATTTTAATTCGGTGTCAAACATTTATGTTACAATGATATAAGTACATGACCCAGATGGCGCGACGGAAAAAACTAAACAAGAGTCGGGTTTTATTCCCTTATCATGTACTAATGCATGTGCTGATGAAATAATATTAGTTTCGGGTCTGGATATTTGTGATACCTTCTTTGTTACTGTTTGACTCTTTATAAGATTAAGTATTCGAAACAAAAAGCCGAATTGGTCTAGCCGCTCTCGAGTTTGGCGCTTAGCTACTCTACATATTCGTTTTAATTTAATATAGATTGTATTTATTTATAGGAAAGTCAGATTTTAAAGGAGACTTCCCACACATGTACACCGGATTTTAATAAAAACCTGCTCGACTGTTACATAGAAGATTGTAAGAAAAAAATAGTCACATCGGATGTACCTGCCATACCAACAGTTTTTAACGCTACAATATCAGACATAAAAGACTTGGGACTCGACAAGGTAATTGCAATCCCTAAATTTGATAGCAAGAAAAATTCTCTCTACCGCTACAGAAATAAAGCTTTTAGTGTTGATAAGACTATTTTTAATGACGTGAAACGCGTTAAAGTGCCTTCAAAATTTGAAAACTTTTTGCTAGCTGACTACTGTGAGGGTAATACACGAATCATGGTGTTTTGTTCGGATGAGGCAAGAAAGAAAATGGGCGTTCTTAAGGAGTTTTTTGGTGACGGGACTTTCAAAAGCTGTCCAATGCTATTCTATCAAATTTTTACTATACATGCTGATTTTGGAAGCAACCATGAAAGTACTGCAATAACTCCATTAGTATATGCTTTGATGACGGACAAGAAAAACAAGAGCTACAAAATTCTTTTCTCACTTATAAGGTCACAAATTCCTAATTGGAATCCATCATCTTTTACTTGCGATTTCGAGGAAGCAACTATGTCTGCTATAATGGATTTTTTTCCAGATGTAGATCTCCATGGTTGTTATTATCATTTCAATAAATCCGTATGGAGAAAAGGTCGTGAATTAGGCCTTACCAAAACTAAAATCTTAAGTCGTACAGTTGCACTTAGTGCAGTGCTTCCATTATTGCCTGAGAACCTCATAATGGAAGGGTGGTTTTATATTGCTGATCAAAGCCCCGATGACAGCCAAAGCACAAAATTTAGAAAATACATGTTGTCACAATGGATTCGCCCGGACTTTTTAAAAGCATGGTGCAGTTTTGGTAAACGGCACCGCACAAACGCAGTTGGCAAAAAAAAACCCACCATATTAAAACTGCTTACGGTTTTAAATCAAGATGCCAATTTATTCAGCGTTAAAACCAAGCAATCACCAAAGCGCCGCACGCATAATTCGATTGAGATCGACAAATTTATACACAACACAGACAGCTAACAGAGGTACAAATGCAACTTATTAACTCGGAGATAACTACAGGACATTTTCTTGAAAAACTCCTCCAGCTAGTGTTTTTCGTAGATTTATATTTACGTTACATATATAGATAATATATAAATGATGATTATTACCAATTCTGTAATCTAAATAAATAATTGTGATATTATTAATAAGTATAACATTAAAGTTCTGTTTGCAGTCAATTCATTATTTTTAAACTTTAAGTTCAATCCTATTTTTGTTTTTATTATCTAAATTGTTTTCTATGTAAATTCTGTGGCGTTATAGTTAAATAGGTATGACGGCGCGTCTAAAGATATTACGACGCTAAACTTACGGAGTTGATTTTCGAACGATTGTGACAGCTGTCAACTTGACGTAACCCCGGGTACTGAGGAGGCGGCCCCCGCCAATATATTGGAAGATCGCGGAGATGGATCGAAACCGGGAAACCGGCAAGAATTCATGGCGACTGTGGTATTGGTGATCATGGTGACTACCCTGGCAGGGCAGTGAGTTGATTGATCTGCGCTCGCGCCTCACGTACTCGGTGGAACGTCGTTTACATTATTGTTCATTCCCATTTAATTACATCTCCTAGCCCGCAAACCCACGCATAATAAGAGACAATAAGACCTCTTCTGATAAAGACCACGTATTGCCTTTATCAGAAGTGGGATTACGAGGGCAAGGTAGTGAGGAGACCAGTGAAATAACTAAACCTAAAACAACCAGTGATTAGTGAAGTGTGTGATCAGTGAACAATGAAGAACGTAACTGCAATTCCTTGGAAATGAAAATTCTTATAGCGCCTAACGTTTGTAAGTAACACAAGCAGTCCATGTAAGTCAACCTTTCAATAAAATTTTGGTTTGATCATGAAAATTCCAAAGCACACATTGATTGAAATTATAGTTGATACCTATTAGAAGTTTGTGTGGCCTTGATGTATTTGGTACTGGCCCCATTTCATTCTCTGAAGGAACAAGTTGTTCTTTGTCAAACAGACACACTTTATGAATCAGCATTAACATGACCAAAAATGAATGAAATTCCGTTTGCTAAGTTTGCACACTTCATACAGATTCAGAATTATTTTAATGCAATGTTAAGGTTTCGGTTAAGGAATAGAGAAACAGCAAAATCCCCATATTATGTGACCCTCTTGGAGAGAATAAGTAATCTTAATTTTCTTTTAAATTAAGGATTTACTTTGCATTTCATCATGTTTGCCCATTCACAACGGTAAAGTTTTATTATAAGGAAAATTAAATTCACATATCACCATCTTGAAGAGTACCACAAGCGAAGCAATTCTGAAAATGTATGCAGCTCATTAGGAACGATCAGATTTGCGAACATCTGATGATGAGATGCACCCTGTTGAGTGTCGACATCAACTGAACTGAGAACAAGTTTAGAGGACATTTAATTGCAGGTTCGAGTTGGTTTCAAATTCCAGGTATGATGCCTGTTACAAAACTTTTTAATTATTTTGTGCCTTTTTACACGATTACTAAACCAATAATTGTAAGCAGATAATGTGTTAAAATTAATAGTGATGATTTGTTTGTTGTGTGATTATTAATTGTGTGTTGTTTGACTGCCTAATTGGTCTGGTGGTTGCTGGTGCGGCTGCTGAGCGTGTGATTTAGGGTTTGATCCCTGGGTTAGCCAAGGTGATGTTCACTTCTAATTGTTTTTTTAAGATTTTCTCAGTACAGGCCCGGAGGCCGGATTTGTGCCACATTTGTGGCAGTAGGATTGACCTGTTGCATTGGACCTGGATATGAGTGGTTGGGTGAGGGTCAGAGAGTGCTATACACCTCTGCCTATCTCCTTGGGGAGGGTGGGTGTGTTTTTATGTTATGTTTGAAATTCTCTTTACATAAAGATACTCAGGTGTATCAAACATGACTACATCGACACCAAACTTGAAGGCAATGGTCGCGATCTGTTAGCGGCATTATTACAGAAGCAAGTTAAGTTCTGCATTCTGATTATTGTGCATTGTCACAGTGACGCAACAACTAGGCGTTGAATTCACTAAAAGTTCAACTACTTTCATACATAACTTGTTAGATGGGTTAGTTAAAAAAAAAATAGGATGGAATCTGTTCTATTGTGAGCAGGCCGAAACGACGCGTGATTTAGAACAAATTGATGAAATAGCACCTCTATTGATAGCGACAGCGATGCTTACTCGATCTCAGATACCCTTACATTACAGCTACGAATACTGAATCACATTCGATCATATATGGCATGAAGCCATGATGAAGCGGATGTTCATGAAAATTAAAGTGGCTTGTAACTACATGTGTTTTGTGTTTGTGTAGGATTTGCTAAGCGTGGCTGAAAGGGCTTAGCACGCCCGGGCCAAACTGTGTTGTGTAGCTATGGTTGGCTGGTCGCGGGGCCTAGTACGCCCGGTCCACGCCGCATGTTGTGTAGGTGGCTGGTCGAAGGGGCCCAGAGTGCCCGGTCCACGCCGCATGTTGTGTTGGTGGCTGGTCGAAGGGGCCTAGAGTGCCCGGTCCACGCCGCATGTTTTGTTGGTGGCTGGTCGAAGGGGCCCAGAGTGCCCGGTCCACGCCGCATGTTGTGTTGGTGGCTGGTCGAAGGGGCCCAGAATGCCCGGTCCACGCCGCACACGTTGTGTAGGTGGCTGGTCGAAAGGGCCCAGTACGCCCGGTCCACGCCGCATGTTGTGTAGTTGGTTGGTCGAAAGGGCCTTGTGCGCCCGGTCCACACCACATTGTATGATAGTAATTGGTCGAAAGGGCCTTGCGCGCCCGGTCCATACCGCATGGTACATTGATGGTTGGGGGTAGGGCCTAGTACGCCCAGTTCATGCAATGTGTAATCGGTGCGTTAAGCCTGTGCTGCTACTAAGTGAGAGATCCTTACGTAGCATGTCAGGAATGGACGAGCTGATGCAAATGGAATGTTGTTTCTTCTGGCATTTGAGGTGGACCATATCAGGATGACTAAGCACACGAGGACGTGTGATAGTCAGGGTGGCCGTGACGGCGCGTCTAAAGATATTACGACGCTAAACTTACGGAGTTGATTTTCGAACGATTGTGACAGCTGTCAACTTGACGTAACCCCGGGTACTGAGGAGGCGGCCCCCGCCAATATATTGGAAGATCGCGGAGATGGATCGAAACCGGGAAACCGGCAAGAATTCATGGCGACTGTGGTATTGGTGATCATGGTGACTACCCTGGCAGGGCAGTGAGTTGATTGATCTGCGCTCGCGCCTCACGTACTCGGTGGAACGTCGTTTACATTATTGTTCATTCCCATTTAATTACATCTCCTAGCCCGCAAACCCACGCATAATAAGAGACAATAAGACCTCTTCTGATAAAGACCACGTATTGCCTTTAGGTATATATATATACAACCTGTAACGGAATAAACGCAAGAGCTCATACACCCCAATTAGAATATTAAATTATAAGACTAAAATAATATCTGTAATTTAATTTAATTAAACGACACCTAGTTTTTTTTTACAAAATAGACTTCCTGACTAAACATGAAACATAGGATAGCTATGAGCGTATTACAAATTTGTTTATGCATTTGAATAGGCTTTATTCCTTTGAGATAAGGCTTAAATTTCCTTCAATAAAATATCTTATTACCTTGGTAAGACGCGGTGGTTCTAATTTCAGTTAAAGAAAAGATTTTTTTCATGAAAAATTAACACATATAAATAATGATGGAAATCGATTCAGAAGCCGATTCTGAGCAAACTACTTTCAGGTCTTGCGCTTATTCTGTTACACGTTGTATATAGGGTAATAACCTGTAATAACGGGGACAACGGTAAGGAATCATGACGTTCGGATGTCCCCGTGACGGGGACACAGATTACGGGGACAACGGGAATACACGAAAAGTTGTAGGTAATATTTGTAGTAACATACATAATGTAGTCTGTGGTAGTAACGGAACGTTACCATCTGTCAACCTACCAGAGATACGTCACAGGTAACACAGGAGTGATGTGAGAGCTGATTTGATACTAATATGATTAAATGAAGGATATTCTAGCAACAAGTGTTTTTATTAAAATAAGTAAACAATACATGGCGCAGCCGGTTTAAGAACATACCCTAACGAGGTTACGACAAAGGGAGTGACGATTAAGAAGATCGGAGTAGATTATCTACTGGCAATGAAAACGCATGGCTAAAGAAGAACAGATATTATATAAAGAAATGGCCAACATTGAATACAAGATGCCACAGGCATTATCGCTGGATACAGTTGAGGATTTGCTACCCAGGTGGAAGAAATTTAGGCAACAATTTCAAATTTTTCTTACGGCGGCTGGTTTTGAGAGGTTGTCGGAGACCAGGAAGGCGGCCATATTATTAAACAGCGTGGGAGCAGAAGCACAGGAACTGTATTTTAACATACTAAATAAAGATGAAGAAGATCAAAAATATGAAAAAGTACTTAAGGCGTTTGACGATTACTTCACTCCAAAACAAAATGAAGTGATCAATGCATTTATTTTCAATAATAGAAAACAAGAAGAAGGCGAAAGCTTTGACAATTTCTACACAAACATCAAAAAATTAGTAAAGAACTGTAATTACAAAGAAATGGAAGACAGAATGCTGCGGGATAGAATAGTCATGGGCTTATGTGATAAAAAGTTGCAGCAAAAACTATTAGAGGTCAGTGACCTCTCCCTGGATAATGCAGTAAAAATTTGCAGAGCTACGGAATTGTCTAGGGAGCACATGAAGAACATCCAAAAGCAAGGGGCGCTCACCTTAACCGTGGACAAAATAACCAGTGAAAATGGCCAAGGATCCAACATTAAGGATAAGTATGCTAAAAATTCACAATCAAACAAAAAATTCAGTAAAAATTTTTATCATTGCTTAAAGTGTAGTAGAGATCATGGTCCTAGACAATGCCCAGCTTATGGGAAAACTTGTGCAAATTGTTTAAAATTAAATCATTTTGCATCAGGATGTAAAAATAAAAAAGTCCATGAGATTGAGAAATTAGAACAAGAAGAAAATAATGTTGAAAATAATGAGGGTAAGGAATTATGACTGAGTAAAGTGTGTCATTCCATAGGGAATAATAATAAAATAAATAATAAGGAGTGGTTATTAATATTAAAAGTTGAGAACAACAAGGTGAATTTTAAGTGTGACACAGGGTCGCAGGTGAATGTCATATCACTAGGGGAATTAAGAAGAATAGTCGATGATGAAAATCCTCAGTGGTCTGAGACTAATATCATTTTAGAGGCATTTGGGGGTGAAAAAATTAAGCCAATAGGCAAAATAACATTAACATTAATACATGAAGGGGAAATAATAATGACTGAGTTCATAATAATTAAACAAGATGTTAAACCAATTTTGGGTTTGGACACATTAATAAAGTTAAAGTTAATTAATAATATAAATATTAACAGTGTGCATAGTGTCAGTCACAATAATATTAAAGAGAAAGAAATAATTATTAACCAGAATAACAAACTGTTTCAGGGTGTTGGAGAATTTAAGAGTCCACTCCAGCTGCGCATTCAACCTGGTGCGGAGCCTATAGTGAGACCGCCACGGAGAGTCCCTAATGCACTTATGAAGCGATTAGCCGATAAGCTGGAAGCACTGGTGAAGAGCAGAGTCATTGCGAGAGTTGAGCATCCAAAAAGTTTTGTAAGCAATTTGGTAATTATTGAAAAGAAAGATGGTTCATTAAGAATTTGCTTAGATCCAAAAGATTTCAATAAGGTATTAGTTAGGGAGCATCATTTGATACCAACTATAGATGAAATAGTCTCTAAATTGTGTAATAAGAGGTGTTTCTCAGTAATAGATTTAACAGATGGCTTTTATAATATTAAACTAAGTGAGGATTCCAATGACTTATGTACTTTCAACAGCCCTTATGGTTGTTTTAAATTTTTAAGAATGCCTTTTGGTTTGTCAGTGGCTCCAGAAATATTCCAAAGATATAGTGAAATTGCTTTTGGAGACATACCAGGTGTCATTGTTTATTGCGATGATTTATTAATATGTGGAAACACTGAACGGGAGCATGATGCAATATTAAAAACAGTGTTTCAACGAGCTTTAGAACATAATGTAAGATTTAATCAAAATAAATTTCAATATAAACTTAAGGAAGTAAAGTATTTTGGTCATATATTTTCGGAAAAGGGCATGAAAATAGACCCAGATAGGGTAAATGCCATTTCAAAAATGAAAAGTCCGATTAATAAAAAACAACTTCAAATTTTCCTCGGAATGGTAAGTTATCTAAGAAAATTTATTCCAAATATGGCTAATATTGCAGCACAACTACATTTATTGTTAAAAAAAGATGTAGAGTGGATTTGGACTGAAGTTCATGAAAATATTTATAATAACATTAAGAGAAAAATAACGGAAGCACCAATATTACAGAATTTCAATAGTAAATTACCAATTGTAGTACAATGTGATGCATCCAAGGATGGCATTGGTTGTTGCTTATTACAAAATAATAAGCCAGTTTGCTTTGCATCTCGTAGTTTAACACAGTCAGAGCGAAATTTTTCTCAAATAGAGAAAGAATTGTTAAGTGTTGTGTGGGCCACCAAAAAATTCCATTATTACATTTATGGACATCAAATAACAATTATTAATGATCACAAGCCATTGGAATCTTTATTAAAGAAACATCTACATGAGATACCATCACCAAGACTGCAAAGATTAAAACTTAAATTATTAAAATATAATATTGAATTTAAATACCAACAGGGTAGATTAATGTTTATAGCAGACTTATTATCAAGATCATACCAAGAATGTAATGATGTTGATGAATCATATATGTATGAAGTCATACATTGTGTAGGCATGGCTCAGAATTTAGAATGTACAGATGAACAAAAAACGCAACTTATTAATGAAAGCTCGAAGGATACCGAATTGATTGAAGTAATAGAATATACTAAGAAAGGTTGGCCTAATGGTAATAGTATTCCAGATTATTTACATAGTTATCATAAGTTAAAGAATGATTTGTCAGTTGATGAGAAATTAGTATTTTATAAAGATAGATTAATAGTCCCAAAGGCTTTAAGAATGTCTATTATAAAAGTATTACATGAAGGACACATTGGAATGTCTAAAATGAAACAATTAGCACGAAAATTATATTATTGGCCACACATAGACAGTCATATAGAAGAATATGTGAAAAAGTGTTACCCCTGTCAAACATATCAGAATAATAACATTAACCCTAGATAGATAACCATATTTCACTGTACACTAAAGATAACCATACGTCGACTCGACGTGCGAATGTTTAAGTGAGCATATTTTGGATTATGTATATACTAGGTTTATGAATGTGATATTATGTCTTTTAGTATGTCATTTTATTGTGAGTAAATGAAAAACATTTGAGTTTATTTATATTTTTATAAGAAAAAAAAAATTGAGAACAAAACAAGGTACTTCTTACTTTACAAAACTTAAACAATTAGGAAACTCTCCGTCAGTCTTATAATTTACTATTAAAACTTTTCAAAATCAACTTTATGTAAACTCTATAATATAAAAAACCTAAGTAAATAATAATTTTTATTAATGTTGGTCACTAAGGCACTTAGGACAGGCGCTGGACTTGTGCTCTCCACAAATGGGATTTTTGCAGCTGTCGCACATTGACTTTGTCATCCTTCTAATTTTTGATGGACAAAAGGCACAATATTTTCGCTTCTTTGGCTCAGGTACACCTTCACGTTGTGTGGGAGGTTCGGCTTGTCTTTTTGGCAATATACCACTAATTTTTTCTTTTATATTAGTCGGCAAAGTCAGCATTTGCTGCCTTGTCTCCAGCCATGGGGTCATCAAGCTACTGCTGAGTTTCTTCATGAAATCTCTACGTCCCAGCGGTTTTTCTTTCTTGCATAGGACATTGTCACAGTAAATAATGTATGCGTTTATAAATGCCATATTCAAGATCCCATAAAACATAGCCATGGGCCACCTGTTTGTTTTGCGGCTGCATGACATCGTCGAGCACATTTGGTCGAAAGTGTCGACTCCCCCTTTTGTTTCATTATAAAAATGAATCATATTTGGCTTGCTGGTCGTAGGATGAACAGTGCCCTCTTCATCACACGATGATAGAACAAACACCATTTTGCTTGGTTTTGGTTTGTACGACACTAACGTCAATGGCCCATCGTAACAGAACATCGATGTTCCTACTCGCCTGCATTGCATTTTTTTCAGCTCGTCAGGTATTTCCCGTTTGTTTGACCTAATAGTGCCGACCAAGGTCAAGTTGTATGGCTGCCTTAGCAAGTTTTTTGCTAATGGAACTGATGTGAACCAATTATCACATGTGATATTTCTATTAGTGCCATGAACTGCTTTTGTAAGTTCTTTTACATAAAATTCACCGAGTGGCAAGCCATTGGTTTGAGTGCATTTGCCTAGATATGGCATAGCATCAATCATGTATCGTGTAGCACTGTCACATGTCATCACAATTTTTAGTCCGTATTTATTAGGTTTGTTGGGAATGTACATCCGAAAAGGACACCGACCCCGGAAACCCAAAAGCTGTTCGTCGATGGTTACATAAGGTCCGGGGATGTAATTAGATCGGCAGTGGTTTATGAAGATCTCCCATATTTTTCTAATTGGTACAAATGTATCAGTAGCCCTTAGTTCTGGCCGCAAAGATTTGTCGTCCATTCTCAAACACCTTATCAGAAAATCGAATCTATCTCTACTCATGGCAGCAACATATCTGTTACCTGAATACGAACAATCAAATAGCTCATCCGTGGTCAAATGATTGTCCTTCATAGCAGCTGTTAGTGTCAGTATGCCGAAAAGAGCCCGAATTTCTTCACAAGTTGTAGTTTTAAAGGTGGCTTTTACATCAGGCCTTTGAATCTTCAGCTGGATTTCAGCGTTAGTCCACTTTGTTACCTCCTCCACAATGTCATCAGTAATAAATATATTGAAACATTCTAAAGGCTCATAAAGGCATTTATTCATCCGAGTGGGACCCCTAGAGGTCCGTATAATATTAGCAGATGATACTCTGCCACTTGTTCTTCCTTTAGTGGCCGACCAACGATGATCGTTTTTGCCTCTAAGAATTTGACGCTGTGGCATGACAATAGAACTCGGCATACTTGGCGAAGCACTTTCAGGAGTTTCAGGGTCATTTTCAGATACATCTTCAGTTACCACTGGTGCAGCACTCACCTCATAGTCTCCGGCATCACTCTGTACTTCATTTTCTAATAAATTGTCTTCAGTTTCACTGTCCGACCCCTGAATATCTTCATCGCTCGTTTCATGCAACAACCGACTGATTTCTGCATCATCTGCACGATTTCGTGACGTCATTGTTATTTTTATCGTGGCCTATAACAAGTAAAAAAACTAATAAAAAACATGTACATTTATTCTCAAAAAACAAAATAACACATTTTCCCAAAAATCTAAAAACTGACTCTAAAGATAACCATACGTCACTTCGACGTACGGTAGGTAAATATTGACGAAAGTATTGCACTTACCAGAGCGATACGGGTGTGTCCTGCAAGCTCCGACGGCCGACTGAGTTGGCGGGAACGGGCAGTTTAGTGACGCGAAAAACAAACGAGTTATATCGATTTTTCAAAATCGAGTACGTCGTTTCGACGTAGGTTATCTATCTAGGGTTAAAGAACCACTGATCACACATTCAGTTCCTAATTTACCGTTTTCAAAGTTAGGTATTGATATAATGGAGTATAGGAGGAAAAATTATTTAGTGATCTATGATTACTACTCAAAGTGGTTAGATATTAAGCTACTTAACAACAAAAGTGCAAATGCAATTAATAATAGTTTATTAGATTTATTTAGTAACTTTGGAGTTCCTAGTGAGATTGTTTCAGATCATGTACCATTTGATTCTCGTGAATGTAAACAATTTGCACAGGAATGGGGATTTAAATATACTTATACTAGTCCTAGATATCCACAATCAAATGGAATGGCTGAGAGAGGAGTTCAGATTGCTAAGAAAATAATGTATAAATGCAATGAAGACAACACAGATTTTAGAGCAGCTTTATTAAAGTATAGAGTTTCACCAGTAGCGGGAACAAGTTATTCTCCCAGTGAATTATTAATGAATAGAAACATAAAAACAAAATTAATAACTTCACAAACTTTTTTAAAACCAAAGTTAAATAATAATATGCAGTATCAATTAAGTAAACAGGTAGATAGAAATATTAAAAATTATAATAAGACAAGTAGAATAAAAACAGACCAAAAAATATGGTTTAAGAAAGATGTACAAAAGAATGTGTGGTTAGAAGGGAGAATTGTAGGTATTAATGGAAACAGATCTTATAATGTAAGAGACATAAATAATGTTAATTATACTAGAACCTCTTTCTACATTCGACCAGCATAGACTTTGTTGTTCACCAGATGCAGGTGCTCACTGGTTGAATGTGTAACTGTGGTGTATTATTATGATATTAAGTAAAATATTGTAATAAGGATTTTAGTTAAGTTAGTATTAAGTAACATTGATTATTTGTTTACAAAAGGAAAGAAGAGAATTAAAAATAAAAGGGGATGATGTAGTAACATTATAATGTATGTGAAAGTGTGGTGTATTATTATGATAAAATATTGTAATAAGGATTTAGATTATATAAGTAATTTAGTATTAACAATGATAATTTGTTTACAAAATGAAAGAAGAAAATGTAAGAAGAAAATTAAAAATAAAAGGGGATGATGTAGTAACATACATAATGTAGTCTGTGGTAGTAACGGAACGTTACCATCTGTCAACCTACCAGAGATACGTCACAGGGAACACAGGAGTGATGTGAGAGCTGATTTGATACTAATATGATTAAATGAAGGATATTCTAGCAACAAGTGTTTTTATTAAAATAAGTAAACAATACAATATTATCTATCTACTCCTTGCTTCAGGTGAACAAGGTGGAATTATCCGGTACAAGACTTAACTAAACTTCTGCTGATTTGTATTATTTGGATAACTCAGTATCGGAATTGTAATATCAGAACTTACGTTCCGAGATTCCGATATTGCGATATTCCGAGATTCATGCCCTAACTTGTATCGATATGTTTTGTTTGATAATGCCTTGGACAAAAAAGTACGTCCCATCACTAAAAAAATATTTTACGTAGGTGCCGTTCGGAGACTCAAAATTTTGTTTCAGTGCTATTAGTAGACGTGCTCAAGTGCGGTTGGGAGAAGTGCCGTTCAAATCAGTGCTAAAAGTGGAATACCTCACTGACAGGTTACATAAAAAAAAAAAAAAAAAAAAAAAATTTATTCAAGTTAAAAAGTAAAAATAAGATTTACATTAATTACAAACGAGGTAACTTTAATTCTAGCTGTAATATAGACCTGCCTGATCTAGGTTTGTGAAAACCTGTGTTTCAGGCCATCAATTTACATCAAAATTTTAAAAGGAACACAACAGTTTTATTAGATTCTAAATTAAAAAGGAGACATAATATTTTCAATGACTTAAAGAGTAGGTAATTATTTTGGTATATTATTTTAAAACTAGATTAAGTAAGATATATTATGTTTAAGCAAATTACCAAATAATATTAAATTAAATAAAGAGGAGACTATTATTAATTTGGTTAAGGAAGAGACTTATGTTAGAGTAGGTAGATGGAAATTTTATTTTAATATTTCTAATTGTTTTTCCGTGTCTGCATAATTGAGTTTTGCCAAATATTCCTGTACTAGTAAGTTACACCTATTATAGCTTAAACTATAGATCTTTAGCACTCTGTTAAACTGGTTATACAAGTAGGGTCCCAAAAATAAATAAAAACGACGAGCAAAAGCATGTTTAGTCTGAGTGTTAGCACAAACCAAATCTTTTCTTCTCCTATCTGAAGGTACTGGGTTAAAATAAAGTTCAGTGTGTTGGAATAGAACTATATTCAAAACAAATAACTGACGTACTGTTAGCACCTTACATGCCATATAAAGCTGGTGTGTTGGAAATCTAAATGGACGAAAAGTAGCAACTTTTAAAACTGCTCTTTGGGCGCGTTCTAGGTGCAGTAAAATGGATTTAGCAGCACCACCCCAAGACGTTATGCAGTAGGTAATAATAGATTGACATAAAGCCAAATAAACCTGTCTAATTAATTTAAAGTCGGCAATGTTACGTAAATTTTTGAAAATGTACATTAGTTTACGCACTCTGTTGCATAATAAATCGATGTGTTTGCGGAAATTCAGGTTTGTGTCAATCGTGACGCCTAGATATTTGATATGGTCGGTTTTAGCTAAAGTGGGACAAGTACATGCAATGTCAGCAAAATGAAAATCACAATTGTTATGCGCTTGAATGTTAGGATTAGTAAGTGTTGGATTAGTGTTTCTCATTGTAAATAATAGGTACTTGGTTTTATCTGTATTTAATGTTAAGAGATTTTTATGAAGCCAATTAGACACGGTATTAAAACCATTCTGAGCTACTTCATAGACCTCGGCCTTTGATTTAGCTGCAAACAGTAGAGCTGTGTCATCCGCGTATGACATAATTACACCCTTTTGGAGTGTCAAATTGCACAGGTCATTTATATAAATTAAAAACAAAGTAGGACCCAAAATACTACCTTGTGGGATTCCGTAACAGCTATTCTTAACTTCAGAACTCATGCACTGACCTATTTTTACACACTGATGGCGGTCGCTAAGGTAATCAGATAATAGTTCGAATTGTGTTCCCCGTATTCCCAGCATTTCCAGCTTGTTCAATAGCAAAGTACAAGAAATTGTGTCAAAAGCTTTGGCAAGGTCTAAAAATATCCCTATCGTGTGCATGCCGTTATCCAGGTTTGTGCTTATAAAATTTGTCAGTTGGTGAACAGCTTGGCATGTTGATCTTTTAGGCCTAAAACCAAATTGATGATCAGAAAGTAATTTATTGCTTTCAAGATATTTTACTAATCTAGTGTTAATAATTTTTTCCAATATCTTTGAGAGGCCTGTTAAAACTGAAATTGGCCTGTAGTTATTTACACAATGTTTGTCTCCGGCTTTAAACACAGGGGTGACTACGGCTTTTTTAAGTAATTTAGGAAATACTCCTTTTGTTAGACATAACTGAAAAATGTGAGTCAACGGAGGGGCAATGATGTATTTATATCTTTTGAGAATGCTATTAGGTATGTCGTCGCAACCTACGGCACAAACTTCCTTTAATCCATCTATTATACTTACTACCTCATTAACATCAGTATCTAGTAGCACAAAAGAGTTACGAGTTGCGTACGTCTTAGTTTGGCTTTGAATGGGAAAACATCGATTAGTTATTAAGGTCTTTTCTGCTAAGTTTTTTCCTACGTTAATGAAGAAGTTATTAGCTTTATTTGCTGCTGCGGCAGGGCCTAGCTCAGAAGATAGAAGATCAAGAGCAGGTTCGGAATTTTTTGACGTAATAGTGTTAGTTTTTATGAATTTCCATATAAGTTTACTGTTTTTACCTGCTTTCTGTAGTTGACTTTGATCATATTGGATTTTTAGCTTTTTCAAAAGATTATTACAGAAATTCCTATATCGTTTGTAAGTAATTGATAGAAGTTCATTATCGGGTGCTTTTTTCGATTTATGGTGAAGTTTATCTCTATTTCTGATACAGCGAACAAGTCCGGGCGTAATCCATGGTTTAATATTACTATACTTTCTAGGTATTACTTTAGTAAATGTATTTTTCCTTATCGTAGCTTGTAAAAAATTCAGAAAATATTGTAGAGAAACATTTGGATCATGTGAATTGTAAACGGGGTCAAAATCAATTCCGCGAAAATCAGTTTCAAGACTCGTCATATTGAGTTTAGTATAGCTGCGCATGCACTTATTTCTAGGTGAAGATATTAGTAGTGTTAGCAAAACAGCTTGATGATCGGTAAGTGACGAATTAGTAACCAATGTTTTGGATGGACTTTTCGATTTTATAAGGATATGGTCTAGACAAGAGCCGCTCTGGTGGGTTGGGTGATAATGAGCTGGTAATAGTCCATGAAATGAGCAAATATTAAGGTAATTATGTGAATGAGTATCGATTTTTTCGGCAGCAATGTTTATGTTGATATCACCTACCAGTACGATATTTTTAAACGAAGATAATTTTTCTAAGTTACTGTTAAGCGAATCCAAAAACCCATCAATACTTTGGGATGGAGGCCTATAAATAGCCATAATTACTGTATCGGGAATAATTTTAATTACTAAGCAGTTGCAGTCTAGAAAATGGGGTTCATCTACTAATGTTCTTAAATTATTTTTAATATAAACCACTATGCCATCATTCTGGTTGAATGTTCTATCGCTTTTGTGAAGATTAAAGCCATCGAGAGATGGTATATTGGCCGTTTTGTTGGATAGCCAACATTCTGTTAGAACGATAATGTCGCAGCCTAAATCTAGATTTTGCAACAAAACTTGGAAACCGTTAAAATTTCGGGTTATACTGCGTATATTTTGTGTAAGTAAAGTCAATGTTTTATCCCCAGTATAGACTAATTTTTTGCACTCCTCAACATTACAGATTTTTGCTTCAGACACGGAAAACCCATCTAGATCAGAGATAAGCTGATTGGCCATAAAAAACAATTATATGTAAAAGTTAACCTACTATATAAGTGCTTAACTGACTAGGTAGTCGGCGGCGCTCCTAGGCGCCTTCATAGTCAATGGAATTAATATAATTGTCCTCTGCATATTTACGTGCTGGGCAATTTACATCACCAGTTGGATGATCATTTTTCCTCTTGAAACGTCTGCAGGTAGCACATTGAGGTGGAGAATCTTTATTTTTGCATTCCTTGAAAGAATGTCCTGTTTCGCCACAGAGGTTGCAAGTAGGGCTCGTCTCTCTACAAAATTTGGCGGCGTGTCCGAACTGCTGGCAGTTAAAACACCTGGTCACAATAGTAAAATCTCTCACTGGACATGATGTCCAGTTTATGAAAATTCGGCCTTGGTCCATCATAATTTTCCTGATAGAAGCAGGAACTTCCAATATATAATTGCAAGTAGGACGATCTTTCTTTCCTGACTTATGGCTCAATTTTATATTGTCTAAAAAGGACTTAAGAGTAATGTTGGGCAATTTATCTGTCAAGTTTTGGACGTAAATGCAATCAAATACCTCTTTTTCAGTCATGGCTACGGGAACACCAATAACAGCAATCCTAGGGCGGCGTTTGGATGGTTCTTCAACTGTAAGACCTGAAGAAGCTAGCTTCTGTGAGCTTTTTAATTTATTAATGTCGTCTTTGTTATCCGTCCTAATGATGACGCCTCCGTTTCTAATTTTTCTTAGACCGCGTACATGGAGTTTTAATTCCTCAGGCGAGATAATTTTTTGAACCAACGACTTGGTGTCGTCACTTGTTTTGGTCTTATCGCTGGGATATATAGCGACCGAACTGAAATTTGCTGGGCGAATAAATTTATCAGAGCCTTTCTTCACCATGTTAGCGTAGGAAGTATTTTCTGATTCGGGTCGGCTCATCTTTGTTTCCACGACTTCTTTGAACTGGCTAAGAGATTCCGCAACATTCTGCTGCACTTGAAGGTGCTGGATGGTTGTGTGCGCCTGGATGGACTTCTGCTTCAGGGATTGGTACAGCACGGCCATCTGAGACGTCCCATGGTTAACATTTCTACAGAGATTGGTGACACGGAGTTTTTGATCGGAATTCATTTTTCCCTCCGCCACAATCGAGCAAATGACATGACCAGTGGGACTATGGGCGCCGGCATAGGTGTCGAAATCAATGTGCAGCAAATATTGTTTTATTTTTGCAATTATTGTATTCTACAGTTTCCAGACAAAAAAGTTTCACGAGTCTAAAAGATCAGGAAACTGAGAAAAATTAAGATAAGTATTCACTAAATAACTCAGGTTTTCGATATAAGATGGCGCTAGGCGTTGTGGTAATCGAGTTTTTGACAATAATAATTGTCGCTGAGATGAGATTGCGACTTGAATTTGAACGTTTTTAGTTACGGGAATTAGGCAATCACCGCCGCCCATAGCAGGGTTTTTGCTGATGCATTGCCACCCTTTCCCCAAATAAACGCTGATTTATTAAGTTTTGCTGGCTCACATGCAATCGAACCGCTATGTCAGACTTTATACCTGCAGTCTTGTTGTTATATAGTAGGTATTGTTCCAATGTAGTTTAAGTACATACCTGATTATTCAACCACCGGGCAAGTCTCGCTTGCAGGGGTAAGGTTAGCATTGACATAATATGCCTTTGAACCCGCCTTACGAAATATACCACAGTTTATGCATCTCATCATAATATCCATTTAATCGAATCGTAGAGCAAAACCGAAGAATCCTTTTTATATAGCAATGGTAATCAGGCTTTGAAGATAATTATCAGTTCGTAAATAATAGCAATGGTCGTTAGAAATAAAACACAATAATCGCACAGTACACAACGAATATGTAAACACAACGTGACGCCAAGATCGGATGGATCGGTAGGGATGGTGAATGGCGATCTGAGATCGATAAATGATACTCGATTTTTTCTCGAACCTAAAACACTAAAATCGAAATCATTTGACTGCCTCGTTGGTCTAGTGGTCCCAAGCGCTGTAGCGCTGTGCCGGGGAATCGCACCCAGGACCTCATGCTCAGCTACACCTGAGCATTAGGTCCTGGGTGCGATTCCCTGGTCAGGCAAAGTGTTATTGGGTTTGTTCATCTGGAATATCTCAGTAGCAAGTGGAGTCCGGATTTGCGCCCGGTTGATGGCAATAGGCTCGCCCCCTAATGCACGAGACTTACAACACAACTAGCAAAATGAGGGTGTATAGGTACACCTCTCCCTTCAGGCATTAGAAGCGTGATGTTATGTTATATTATTATTAATCAAACACAGTTAAAAAAATATTTTTGAATTGATATATATTTTTCAAAAATATTTTTTGTGAGAATCGATTTCATGCTTTGACTCTAATCGATTAATTGGGGATTTTATGAAAAAGATTCCTACATTGTGCCTTTGGTCCCGCCACTAATGTCAGATGCATTGTCAAAGAAATAACAGTCCTTTATACACCAAATGTCAATAAAAACCTAACCTGTAGGCGTGCAAACTTAGATTATAAAATGTAAATAAATCAAATTAATCAAAAACAAAACATGGATTATAATATATTATTCCATGTCATTTATTCTCTTGATCGAAAATAACTCGTTCTTATTTTATTTTTCCCCATACTGTTTAGCTTATTATGGATACCGGATGATTATGGATACAATGGAACGTCAAAATCGGAAAGTACTTACAGAGTGCTTTTCATCATTATAGTTCCTATGCCGTAATGTTGGCACTTTAACAACGGACCTATTAGGTGGCGCCGTAACGTACAAAAATCGTCATACAACAGGGGAACCAACACTACGGCATAGTATGAAACGCACTCTAAAAGAATAGCGGAAGCAATTAAACTACTGTTTTTGCAGATATTTTAACCTTGGCTTTATTCGGTATAATTTATCCATGATAAATTAGATCTTAATTTTTAATTCATAGTGTATACACTGTAATCCTGCACAAGTCCCCGAATTCGAGTGCAGGAACTGGTCATGTCCTTTCGGTCAAAATTGTGTCGATGGACCCAAGCCATCTCTGAATCTCCGACGTAGTGACGACTTCAGTAGCTACTTCATTCTCCGTGGCTGCTGGCGGTGCTGGTACTCTTGTCTGTTTTTGGTCGGCAGGCGATGGCGTCGGTGGGGGACTTCGTCGTACTAATTGGCTGCGGCCAAAGGGACATGAGTTCATATAGGTATTTTTTTCTATTTGACTGTGTAATCAATTTATTTTTAATGTTTTTCTAATTTAATTATTATCTTTATTTCATTTTTCATACTTATAAATTATATTTTTAAATATTAGAATAAAAAATTATATAAAACATTTAAAAATATAAAAAATAGTAGCCCACCGGTATCGGGAACAGGGTCCAAGCTACCGGCGGTCAGGGCTCCAGAGAGAGGAACCTCCTAACGATGCGAGCCGTGTCCAGGAGTACAGCTCTCTGAATCAAGCCCTTAATCCAGCTGCCCAACGAGAGCCTCCTTAGGTGTTGGTCGAGGCTCTTGGCAATTAAGCCATTGGCTGATACGACTATCGGCACAATGATCGCAGAGTCCACATCCCACATGTCGACAACCTCGTGAGCCAAGTCAAGATACTTGATTTGTTTATCTTTCTCGGCCTTCACGAGGTTCCCGTCATGCGGGACTGTTATGTCAATACCAATGTCGAACTGTAATTTAATTTATTATTGACATAATCTACTCATTACAATGTTTACTATATGAGTTGTATAGCAATATGTGGTTAGCTAGCGAACTTGAAAATTGATACATATTGGTGCCGATTCTCTTGTCACAAAATTCTCTAAACTAAACTAAAAATCACTAAAATTTAGTTAAGTCCTGTCAAACGACCAAACTCATTCTGAAATTGACTAAAGTGACACAACTTAACTATATTATAGTTTGACAGCACTAAATGTCATTTTAGGTATTCAATTTAGTGAAAATGGCAATTTTGCTATTCTGAACTTGACGTTTTTCACCTAAAATTTTGATTGTCAAACTAAACCAAACTATTTTTAGTCGCGATTAAAAAGGTGCGGAATAAAATTAGTTGTAATAAACTAAAATTTCCAAAGCACATTTTCATTGAAATTCATTTTATTTTGGATGCTTGTGAGTTTGGAAAATAAATGATGGACGCATATGTTATTGCAGCTGTTGTCGATTCGGCAGAAAGGTAACTAAATAACAATATTGTTACTTATATTAGAATTCAGTACGAAAATAATGCATTTGTGAAAACATATAGGGATTTTTGTACTGAACATCTTATGTATTAAGTAAGTACTTTATATAATATGATTTTGAAAAGAAATGATCACCAGTACTAAGAAATACTTAACTATTTTTTAGAAACTATCAAGAAAGAGTTCAGTTGGAAAGATTGCGAGATCGTTCCAACCCATTCCAAATGGCAGAAGATAAATTTAAAAAAATGTTCAGACTCCCTAGATCGGGAGCACTTTATTTGGTGGAAACATTAAGGAGTCCTCGGTTGGATGAAGGATTTCTCCCCAAACATATTAAGGTTAGAACAGTTTTGTGTCCTTTATGTACCTACCTTTCTTTTGTATTTATTTAGGATTACTTAGTCCCTACATGTATGATAATAGAACTCATATTCATATTCAGATTCTAGCTGCTCTCAATCTGTTTGCCCAAGGCAGTTATCAAACACCTATTGGGCAAGATAAGATACTTGGGCTCAGCCAGCCATCAGTGAGCAGGTGCATAACAATAACAGCAGAAGAAATTTTAAGAACATTAACCGGGTCATGGGAAATCTCAAGTATTGAGGTACTTGAGATTTCCCATGACCCGTGAAGAAAAGGAAGCAGCCAAGACAGAGTAAGTTCAATTGAATATTTCTTAGTTTTAAAAGGTACTAGGTTTCTTAATGGATTTTTTTAAACCCTGGCTTCTCTGTCGAACTTCAAAAAACTAAAGAGAACATAATTAAAATTCACCTGACAAAACTCAGAACTGCACCACTCTTTATTCATGTAACACTGACCTTGTTCCAGTTTTCAAGACCTATATAATATGCCCAACACATTAGGTGCAGTAGATGGGACTCATGTTGCTATAGCAAAACCTCCACTGAATCACCCTACTGCACCTGGCAACCTGTTCTACAATCGAAAGGGCTATTATAGCATCAACTGCCAGATTGTAAGTTTAAACTAAATTTTTTAACTCTTAAATATCATAATAGATTTATTCAAACAAAAACTTTCATTTTCATGTAGGTATGCAGTGCAAGGGGCAAGATTATTGGCCTAAACCCAAATTTTCCGGGGTCCACCCATGATGCTGCAATTTGGAGGGCATCAAAAATTAATAGAGTCCTGAGAAATGATTTTGTGCGTGGGGAAAGATCTCAGTGGCTTCTAGGTAGGTCACTAGTAAACTTTTATACCTACTAGGTATATCTATTAGCTAATTCCAATATAAATTAATATAAAGTTTAATTTATTGTAGGAGATAAGGGATACCCACTGCAGCCATGGGTCATGACTCCCATTATGGTGCCAACAACTGAAGCGGAGGCTGCGTACAATGAGTGCCACACAAGGGCAAGAAATATCGTAGAAATGTGCAATGGGCGCCTCAAAAATAAATTTAGATGCCTACACAGGCATCGTTGCCTACATTACCAGCCAAAAAAGGCAGCTAAAATAATTGTAGCATGTTGCACCTTGTACAATATGTTTTAGGAATCATTGGATGGTAAGTGTACCTAGTTTGCTAGTTATTTATGTAATTCTTCTGTTTTATTTACGTTTGCAATCTAATAGATGTATTTTTTGCAGATGAAGAAGAATTAATAAATGTCACCGAAGACAATGAGCACAGTGCGATTGTAGAGGAAACCAGCACCGATTTCCTTGCAGAAGCAAGGGAAATTCGGCAATCAATTGTAAATCATTTTAATTAAATTAAACAATTTATTTCTTTACAATTTTAATTTTTATTTTCCCACCATTCCACCACATACTTCATGATCATCATCCGTAACTCTTAAACAAAATAATTAACAACATATAACAATCAACATAATATAAAAATCAACAAAATAATTAACAATCAGCTAAATAATTAAAAATACAGAAAAATTGGCTTAGTTCCAATGCCAGTAGGGAGCTGAGTTAAGGCTTTGGCCCAAGCACTTAATGAGAATAGCAGGTTAAATTTGTAAGCTCCAAGACGAAGTAATGGAGAAGAAACCAATCAGGTTTCATTCCAATTATTTTCGTCTTGGGCATGTGCCACTAGATACGGTACACCGGAAGAGCGAATGGCAGCAGCCAAAATTTCTGCCGCCTGGACGATACCCTCCCGGAGTAACCTGCTATTTTCATTCAGTGCTTGTACCAAATTGTGGTGCACTGGCGGGCGGGGAGTCCTCGGCAGTCTCCGACGACGGGTAACTCGCCCGCTTGACTGCCGAAGTGGTACTGCAGGAGTTCCCCTGTCGGTTTCCACATGCAGCTCTTCTGGTATGGACTGTCGAGAGGGCGACACATTTTGCTCCAGGGCAGGCGACATTAGTGGCGGCGGTAGTGGGGACGAGAGAGGTATTCCCTGAAGTAAAAACAGTTAATTAATTTGAGCTCACGCAAACACCAGCGCTCGGATAACATTAGGTAATTCATTTGTCACATTTATCAGTGCTTGAAAAGATATATTTCTGAATATAAATACTAAAATAAATTACCATTTCCAACGTTGCAAAACCATCGACAGAAGCAGACCCAATGACATCAAGAATTTTCTTCTCAATGTCATTAAGATCTGCCTCTGCCGGTCCGCCACCTGTGGCCCTGATGGAGTCCCTCACTTTCCTGGCCTTTGTTTTCACCTTGGCCACCCACACAGCCCAAATCTGTTGAAATTAAATTAGTTTAGAACACACGAAAATTATGCATGTAACCAATCCAGTTTAACATTTTATCTGACTTAGACAACTTACATGTTGCCACTGCTTGACAGTCCTGCTGCAGCCCAGTTGGTTCAGCTCCCTACTGATATTGCCCTAAAATTCCAATACCTCCGGATCAGCTTGATTTTCTAAAAAAAGAAAATATATGTGACACTAAAAGTAGACCGATGAAGTTAAAGAAGACATCATTTTATTATTAGCTATCAACACCGCAGCAGTATGGGATATGGGCAGGAGAATGATGAAACACCGCAAGTATAGATAATTTAAGGTTGACGCTCTGAGGTTGTATGCGAATTAAAATTTTCTTTCGTTTTTGTAAGAAACCCATCGCTACAATAAAATAAAGTTCAGTTGTATTTTCTTACCTCTTGCCATTTGGCGATTATTGTGGAGCCGCTCCACGAGCAGCTCCTGCTGCCTTTTGTTCGCACGTTTTCTCGTCAACGACTGCATGACTTATCAAAAGAAACTGTAAGAGATTCCAAGCCGGAAAAAAGTTTCAAATATGCCACAACAAACAGACGTATTGAACTATTGACAAATTCAAGATGTCCTTGATAGGGCTTTCCTGGCGACGAGAATACCGGAGATTTTCAACTTACTTAACGAAAAACCGGATTTTCTTTTCTCGAGATCACATTTTTATTATCCAATTAGCTTTATTACGCTGAAATAAATAGCAAGATAATCATGCTACCTGAATCAATATTTGAAATGTTGTACTTGGTCGATTTTAATAAAATTAAAGGTTTTTTTCTTATTGAAAACCGAAAATGTCGCCGAAGTGCTACATCGTTTTCGGTGTACAACCCTAGTAGGGCTTACAGATAATAAAGACAAATACAAGCTACTGCATCATTTATTAAAAATTTGACAACAATTTAGTTTTACGCCGTCATATTGATCCCCATAATTCATTAAAATAATTAATGATAAACAATTAAAGTAAATTATTTGATTGCTCTCAGGTTTTTTTTGCACTTCGGATCTTTTCGTTCGCTTTCATTCACTCTTTCCGACAAATCTTGGTCTATGGTCTACTCAACTTAGCGATTGTCAAACTCGATTTTAGTCGTGTCAAAATCGTTTTTAAGTTTAGAGAATTTTGTTTGCAGAATAGCTTTTAAGATTCTCTTAACTAAAAATAAGAAATTTTAGAGATAGTTTAATTTAGTTCGTTGTACAAGAGAATCGGCACCATTATTTATTTTACTTCAATGGTCCTAGTTTATCATTTATAACGAGGCACGCCCTTTGTGCCTGGAGGCTTTTATTTAGTTAATTTATGTTTACATTTACTTTTATTTCTGCTTGAGTACATATAGTTCTCGTTTTTTTTTTATTGGTATATTAGCGTATATTGCTAGCTGACATATTATGGCTAATAATTACATAATGTTGCATAATGTAATTGATTTTGCATACTTTTGTATAGAATCATTTATTTCTAACTGAACAGACAGCTGTGCTGCTGGGGAGTTTGTTGCGCCACTTCTTCTTCCCAGCTAAAGCACTAGGAAGTGGTGAAGGGTGGGCGTTTTTGGGGGACTGTCTTATGTAATTTTGACGTTCCAAAAGTGCTGATTCTCAGCCTAGTTTGAATAAATGACTTTTGATTTTGATTTTTGATTTGGCCTCGCGTCACCCTATTTAAAAAAAAATACAGTTTTTTTTTACTATATTTTTTTAAATGTAAAACTTGAGTTTGATTCTTAATTATTTATTAAGGATATAATTAACATAACGGTAAATCAAAATAAAGTTAGTTAACTAATTCATTCATTATTTTTATAGTATTAGTATAGTTTTTATTAGTATTATACAGGGCGTCCCACGGATATGCCTCATGGAGGGAAAGTACCTTGAATATTGTAGGTGGAACATTTTACTGACAGAAGACATTATTTGAATTTCAAAAACAATTTAAACTGCATTCATAGATATTTAAATAATTACATGGTTGAACCGGGAATCGAACCCGTTAGATGAGAAAAATAATCAAACTTTTTCGATCGAAAAAGTTTAAATCCTTGCTGGGCCGCAAGAGTACAACTCCCTGACCTGGTTCCAGCCGGATGGGGCCACCTGCCACACGTCGAATGCCAGTATGAAGGTCGTACAGGAGCTGTTCCCCGGTTAAGTCATCTCAATGAAAGGTAACATCGAGTGGCTACCACGAAGCCCAGACTTGTCCCCACCGGATTTCTTTTCGTGGGGATTCCTCAAGAATAAAGTCTACTCCAATACACCGAGGACAATAATTACTGCCTTAAAAGCGAACATTCGAGCGAAAATGGCGGCTATATCGACAGCAACGTGCCGGCGCATTTTTGAAAATCTTAAGTTCCGCTTAGAAGAGTGCTTGCGGCGAGACGGGGAACACCTAGACGATGTTATTTTCAAGAAGTAAATTACATTAATGTTAGATTAAGTTACTTTTTGAATAAACTGTCTAAGTATTATCAGTCTTTTTTATATAGGTTTCAGAAGTAAACTTTATTCTGGCCCACCCTGTATTTTATATTAAAAAAAATTGTACGATCGACCGTTAGCTTTTTTGCCTCATTAAAACTGAATAAATTGAAATTTGATAAAATATTTGGTCTGAAATTAACTTTAAAGGCATTTGTAAATCTTTATGGCATAGAATAAAAAGGAAAATAGGTTAATTTCTACAATACTTTATGAAACACAATTTGGTGAGCATTTATCCATTCTGGCAGGTATTTCGATTTTTTTTGTAGTAAAATAGGTACTTTTCTGGTAGGCGTTTAAACACAAGCCTATCAATTTCTTTGAATTTATTACTAAGGAACTCACCGAGGACCCATGTTATAGATAGCGCGAATTGCCCTCCTTTTGTAAAAATGAAAATTGAATCTACGTCAGCTGCCCCACAGCAGAACGCCGTAAAGAAAGGAAGAATAACGTTTATTTGACCCATAAGACCATCATATTGAACATCTAAACCGTAAATTCCAAACTTTATACCTGCCAAGCCAAGTCACTTAACACTTAACTTTGGCTTAAAGCCACTAAAAAAGTTATTAAACGTGATGAACCCTGCGAACACGTCATTATCATAATCATCAGCTTACAGCAGTCCACTACCTCTCCAATACCTCTGTAATATGTCTAATAAAGCAATACAAATGTGTATAAGAAGGCATAACAAATATTTGTTTAGTTCGGATTGGAGTCAATTCAACCTGTGTGAGGAAAAAGAAGAAACCGACTCCTACATTGGGACGTTTCAAATGAGCCTTGCAGAATATTCAAACATTGTACCACAGGCCCATGGGCGGCATAAAAACTTTGACACTCAACTCTGACACAGATCAACTGTTGATTTTTGTTACCGGAGGATCTGGCACTGGAAAAACACACGTCATGTCTGAGCAAATTCGAAGGTTGAGTTCCGTAGAGACAGGTAAAAGGTAGCAGTCCCTGCGCCAACTGGAGTATCGGCTAGACTCATTGGTGGATGCTTCCACTTTTGCGCTTCCTATTGAACAGGGAAGAGCTGAAACTTTACGTCCTCTCATTGAAAACGAAACGCTACAGAGAGAGCAACACAAATTGGCTTATCATTGATGAAATATTTATGGTGCCCTATGTGACCTTAAGAAATTTTCATGTACGAATATAGCAGCTGAAACAAGAATACCAATTGGCAATAAAATATTTAAAAAAAAATACAAGAAGCATCTGCAACAGCCGAGTCAGCACATAATCTGCGATCCAAGCACCATAAGTTTCTGTGGTCATATTAAGGGTAATGCTAGAAGATTCGAGTAAACTTATGGGTTCACTTTAAGCGAATTTCACCGTTCGCGTTCAGTTTCGTTAGTGAAATTTGCCCTTAGAATCATCCAAGCTTTTTGACGCACGCACCACTAAATGACAAAATGGCGACCGAACAGAGTGCACGTACAACTTTTCGAAAGCGTTTTGATACAAAATTTCAAGAGATGTTGTCAGTGAAAGGGTTGAATTATTTTTACTTTACTCAAGAACAGTATTTGGAAATGATTAATTCTTTTAAAAGTGCAAAAGAAGCTACTACTACTGCCGAAATCTATGAATAACCTACTTAACAAAATAAAAAAGTCGTTCATTGATTAGATTATAATTGAAAGCCTTGTGAGTGACCAAACTGTGGACGAGAGGACCGCTTGAAGCTAACCTATATGCTCGTAGGCCTCTTCGTACTCCACTCCACTCCACTACGCCGAGGAAATCTTGGACGAAGATTACAGCTGGCTTGTGAACATTTGCTCTGGGAAGATAACCGTCTGGTGCTATTTACCGATGAGTCCCGATTCGGCAAAACGGCGAACACACTAAAAAGTCTATTATCAGGTGATAAGGCAACTTTAACCAGTAACGGCGACAGAAAAACAGTAACGGCGACAGAAAACCGGTAACAATAGTAGCACATGCGAACGCGGTGGCCGTTATCGGCGAACACGAAATCAGTTGGTTATGCCTTCGGCAGGTTCAACAGAAAGTCAAAGTCAAAGACAGTCAGCGAGACAACCAACAGACTAGACAGTTTAGGTACTAGCAAGATACCAATTGTGGTGACGAGGACGAAGACTGGTGTTCGTAGACGTATACAAAGGGCACAGGCTGAAGTTCCATTTCAAGCGCAGACAAGTGCAGCTGAAAAGAAAAAGAGCGAAGAAGAAGAGCGTCAGGTGGTACACTTTGTGTTGCCATCTGACATTATGCCGAGCTGAGGCCCTTTTGGCATTATAATGATTGTTTTCTGTTTTTAAAGTTTTAAGGAGTACTTTTCTGTAATGCCAATAAACGCATTTTTCTTTCTTTCTTAACCAACGTGCATGTGTTTCATTACTACAGTTTGAGACAGCTACGGTACAAGATGACCATAATTACATGTCCAGTGCTCGTGCAAAAGGCCGTACTTCTTGTCATTCCATATGAGATCTTCCGGAGACCGAATTTAAGTGAAGAAAGAAAGTCTTCCGAAGAAAGCGGTCAGGTTTTTATGCCGAGAGCTGAGGCAACTGACTGGTTTAAAGTCTTCTCAACGGGTAACCTTAGAAGATAAGGTAATGTATCAGCATTTGTGTGCCACACGGACTACACGCAGACAATACTTTACTTATTTAAACTTTATTTTTATAGGTACTTACTGCACTATTTTTTATGCAACTGAGTCTTACCAGCGGCCAGTGGGAGTAACTAAAATTATATCACAAAAAATGTGCAGTGTTTATATTGAAGAGGTTACCAAGGCTGTGACAAAAAAATATTAAAAAAAAAAAAAAAATCCTGACACTCCATCTGCCAAACAAGCACTCACTCAAAAGTGTTATTGTAAATAGTTAGGTACAAGTAAATGCAACATTTGTGTAATTCGGAACTGTAACTGGGTCATAATCAGAAAAGTGTACATTTGGTATCTTTTCTTGTCCCGCTACTTCTTAAAGTAAGTACATTTCATCTTCACGTAATCAAGTAACTTTGCAATACTGCTGTAGCATACCCATACCTTAAAAATCAAAATCCAGCAGGATTTTTTCAATATCTACGAATACCGAGCATAGCCCGCTAACCATTTGGGCTCATCTTTAGCCAGTTCTACATTCAATAAAATATCAACACCCTGAGATAGATACTTTACATATAAATGCATTCTGACGGCCCAACAACACAATACCGGCAAAAGACAAAACTCGCACTTTTTGATAAATTAACTAAACAATTGATGTTTTTTGTTCCGATTTTTTCTTATTTCTTGTCCAAGCGCACACGAGTGAGACGCATGCGCACCCGTAACGAAACACCAACGCGTTATACGATAATTATTACTGTCAGGATTAATCGTGTAATTTCATTATAATATACCAGTTATTTAACACACAGTCCACTTTCATTCCGCAAGGATCAAAGACCTAACACTGCACTCTGCACGCTAGTGCAGTGTTAGGTCTTGAGCAGCGCAACAGGTTAAGGGCCCAGGAAACAAAAGAACGTTGGCCTTGGTAATGTTCGAATGGTAACAAGAGTTCTCATAGAGAGCGGAACTCAACAATGGCGCAAAATACGGAGTCTTCAGGAAGTAGTGGGTTGCCCTCTATAGAGAAATTGGATAGTAACAGCAATTACGCCACATGGAACTTCTTGATGGAGTTACATCTTATTCACGATGACTTGTGGGAGTATACAAGAATTACACCTGAAACGACTACTTCCAGTTCATTTCTGTTTTCCTGATAGTTATATGTAGATATTAGGACATGACAGTTATAGGTAAGGTAAAGGATCGTTTTAAGACTTCTTTCGATATAGTGAATAATAACGAATACTTTATATTCCTCTTTGTGTGTGAACTTGGTGAGATCGTTTAGGCGCCTTTTTTTGTTCATTTCTGTCACCCTGGTACTTTTCAAAACAACAAATGATTAAATTTCAAAACCGGCATTTTGCGGGACGTGGGGAATGAGGGAGGACCGTTCCGAGCACGCGATTGGTGCGTCAGTCGACACTTGTCGCCCGCACCGTGTCCCGCG
This sequence comes from Lithophane socia, assembly GCA_947522985.1. Taxonomy (NCBI): domain Eukaryota; kingdom Metazoa; phylum Arthropoda; class Insecta; order Lepidoptera; family Noctuidae; genus Lithophane; species Lithophane socia. The sequence continues at coordinate 2,883,739 of OX383272.1, forward strand.
TTCCGTTCGCTTCCGATTACACTTGCGTGCACTAAAATTATACTCTTGTTTTTTTGAGTTTTGTTAGGTTTTTGTTACGAATTGTTGTTATTATTTTAACCCTTAATTTGATTTTGGGAAATATACTGAACATCGATTTAAAAAAAATCTGGAGCATACATTTTCATATAGTTTTAATTATTTTCACCCTGATTACTTTGGGTATAAACTACCCTAACAAATCTAAAAAACTCATAGCCGTGCGCTCGCGTTTCGTCCGCCAGTAGTCGCCACAATGTCGAGGAGGAAGGAAGTTGCGCGACCGCTCTCGGTAAGTTAAAATTTACGTGTTTTTTTTGTATTGAAATTGACACATTATATTTTATAAGATATACAACTATGTACACAAAAATCAGAATTATGATAATGTACTTAGTTTTTGCGTAACAGTTCATTAAACTTTCGTGTCCAGCATTCTTCCCATTGCCAACTAGTCGCTGATTTAATTTAATCTTCTAGTGTCCAGTATACTGTACTTTGCCCATTTTGTGAAAATGTGACAATTCAACATCATGAGCAGTATTTTTCCCATTGCTTAACAACAACATTATTTCAGATGTTCAACAAATCAACAAGAAGTTCCAAATTACTCGCGTTAGTGCCTCCAATCAACGCCGATTTCGACATTGAGGAAGAAGGAAGCCCGAACGATGAAGCGGAGTTCAACAAAAGGCAGCAATCTGACTATTCTTCATCCGATGCACCATCTATTCCATCTTCATTGGAAAATCTGAGTTTGTCTGGTAACTCAGAAGATAGAGAATATATCACCTGGACCAAGTGTAGTGAAAACCAGGTCCAAGAGAAAACAAGTTGTTGCCTCTAAAATTAAACCAAAGAAACGTAAAACTAGAGTACCTACCAATTACAATTGGAAGAGAAGCCAGTTCAAGCACAAAGCTGAAATAATCGACAGTGAATTTGTATTTCCCATGCCTACTGAAGATTCAGCCTCAGGATATTTTAATAAATATTTTTCTGCAGACATTTATGAAGATATTATCAATAATACGAACTTATATTCTGTTCAAAATACTGGCCAATCAATAAATATGACAGAAGATGAAATGAAAGATTTTATATCGATACTCATACTTATGGGCATTGTAGACATGCCATGTTACCTAGACTACTGGTCCAACGAATTGCGATATTCAGGCATTTCTGATATTATGTCGTTGAAAAGATTTCAGTCCCTACGAAGGCATCTTCATTTTGTCGATAACTCATTCTCTGATACAGATCGATTTTACAAAGTGCGGCCTTTTATAGAAAAGGTGAGACGTAACTGTTTAGCCACTGAAGAGGAGATGAGATACAGCATAGATGAGATGACTATACCATATAAAGGCAATAAGGCTGGCAATCGACAACAGTACAATCCTATGAAACCCAATAAATGGGGTTTTAAAAATTTCGTTCGTTCAGGTATGTCGGGAATCGTGTACGACTTCCTACTATATGCAGGTGAAGACACATTTCGAAATATTTCCTTTTCTGAAGATGAAGAAAGTTTAACCTTAGGGGCCAAAGTAGTAGTTGCTCTGTGTAAAACTATTCAGACAAGAGCGTGTGTCGTCTATTTCGATAATTATTTTTCTACTTTAGATTTGGCGACGCATCTGAGAAACCACTACGGCATTTTTAGTCTAGGAACTATACGCCAAAATAGGCTAAAAGGTTGTGAAAAGTTACTTACAAGTGATAAAGCTTTGAAGAAAAGAGGAAGGGGGTCATACAGTCAGTTAGTTGATAACAAAAACAAGTTGGCGGTTGTAAAATGGTTCGACAACAAAGTGGTCACTTTAGTCAGTACGTATGCTGATGCTTATCCTGTAGACAAGATAAAGCGCTATAGTAAACATCACAAGGCAAAAATTGACGTCGAGTGCCCTCAGCTTATCAAACATTATAACAGCCACATGGGTGGCGTGGATCTTTCGGATATGCTAGTAGCTCTATATCGGACCACATATAAAAGCAGACGTTGGTACACACCCATATTTTCCCAAATGTATATTTGCATTAACAATGCCTGGCTTCTTTACCGTAGAAACTGTAGTCGCCAGGGAGTTCTCTTCTTCAGACACTTTTATCACCTACTAGACATGTCTGTGATAAATAGTTGGATTCTGTATAAAAAAGTTTTGTTGAAGAAGGGTGCGAACCCTAAGAGTATTTTAAAACTTGCTGACTTCAGGACCGAACTAGCGGAAACTTTGTGTAAATATGGCAGCACATCCGAAAATAAAAGAGGTCGCCCAAGTTTGAATACTGCTGCAGGCCCTGTAAACAAGCAAAAGAGACCAAAGACAGGTGCTCAAACATTACCTCCTGATGACGTACGTTTTGACGGTGTCGGGCATGAAAAATCTTATGGTTCCAAAAGGAACGTGTAAATATACCCAATGTAAAAAATTTACGTCAGTGATGTGTGAGAAATGCAATGTGTCACTCTGTGACAATAGAAATAATAACTGTTTCAGGATTTTCCACACAATTTTTTTTTTGTTTTTTTTATGACCTTACTGCATAATTTATCAAAAATGATAACACATGTTTTTTAATAAATAATAAACTTTAAATATTGAAATTATTTTTTTTATTATTTTTCCTAGTTTTTTTTTCCTAGTTTTTAAGGACCTCATTACGTAATATGTATATTTTTTCACGAAAATATAAAAAATCATGCATCCAAGGGTTAAAATATTTGGTAAAGCGGGCATCAGAAGTTGATAATAATTTAGAAATTATATTTTATTCTGACAATTGCTGTGGTCAGCAAAAAAAGTGGGCATACTCAGAATGAAAACGATTCTGTTCATTCTGTGATCGAAAAGGCCGTTAAAAAATGTTTACGTTCAGGACCCATATACACACCGGACCAATACGTTACCATAATAAGAACTGCACGAAAGAAAAGCAACCCCTATAAAGTAAATGAAATGTGTTTTTCAGATTTTATAGATATCAAAAATCTCACAGAGGTGTGTGTAGGACGATTTTCAAAAAATACTTCAGGTGAAACAGTCAAATTAAGTGACATTAAAATAATTAAATTTGAAAGCATTAAGATTCAGAGCATGTTGCCGTCTATTACAAAACTTCCTATACGGATACAGTGTTTAAAGAAATACTATACTTAACCCTTAATTTGATAAAGTCCGGTGTGACGGACGTCAACAAAAAATAAATCCTACTAGTTTTTTATTCGATTTTCATCGATTTCAAATCGACTAAATATTTCTTAATTTCATAAACTAATAGTAGAAAATATATTTTGAGCGTGACAACACTGCATTATGTCAGTCGTGACACAAAATGTCGGCGCAAGGACGACCACCCGTTTTGCTCAAGGTATTTATAATTATTTTTCTTCTTTTTTGCCTATGAATGCCTTGAAATCTCGACTCGGCTATTAGAAAATCATTCTATAAATAATTACAACCCAAAAAAAAATACGCTCTTTTTCATTTGCATGGTGTTTTTGTTGATCAAGTGTTTTGTCCGTCACAGCGAACATTGCTAATTTTATAGAGATGTAGTACTTTATTCCTGTGTCCGCTGTGGCGGACAACGCCAAAAAGCTTACTTTTTTTTCTGGTTTTGGTGCTGAGTTTGCTTTCATTTTCTTTGTCAACAGCCTAACCGTGCTAGTAAAATTCTCGCCTTAGTGCCAAACGAGCATGCACCTTCCGATGCTAGTGAAAATTCAGATTCTGAAACAGAAATGCATTGTGACCCGCGTGCTTATGCTTCTTCCCCGCTCTCTTCTTCTGCACCATCAATAACATCTTCCCTTGCCAACCTAACAATAAGTACATCTGAAGACGAAGAATCGAACAATGATAATATTGATGTTATATCAGATTCTATCTTGCGCGAAATTGGAGAGTCTAATTATGAGAATGTTCCATCCCTATCTGCTATTCCCTCACTGCCATCAACGCCTATAGCACCTGTAGCTTCTTCTTCTCCACTTGCATCACGAAACACAAGGTCCAGGAAACAACCACCTACAGTACCAGCAAAGAGAGCGAAGATGGGTAAAAAATTTCAGCTGGCTTATAAATGGAAAGTAGCACAATTCCGTCACAGAGCGACAGTAGAAGAGGATGAAGATGGAGATTATATTGATTTTCCAGAAGATGTTGACTCACCTTTGAGCTACTTTTATTTATTTTTTTCTCAAAATGTCATAATTAATATTGTAGAACAGACAAATTTATACTCAGTCCAACAAACTGGCAAGTCAATTCAGCTGTCAGAAGAAGAATTTAAAGACTTTTTGGCTATTCACATTATCATGGGTATTGTTGTAATGCCTTCATACCTCGATTATTGGTCGGATAAATTTAGGTATGCTAAAGTTGGCGATATAATGTCGTTGAAAAGATACCAGCAAGTACGAAGATATTTACATTTTGTCGACAATAACATGGATGATGGAGACAAATATTTTAAAGTACGTCCAGTTGTAGAGCAAATAAGGCAAAATTGTTTAAAACAACAAAAAAAAGAGACAAAGTATAGCATAGATGAAATGATGATAGCATATAAAGGATCTAAGGCAGGTAAACGAAAACAATACATGAAGGATAAACCAAATAAATGGGGATTTAAAAATTATGTACGAGCCGGCGTTTCAGGCATAATTTATGACTTTGTCCTATATGGAGGTGACGATACGTTCCGTTACCATACGTTTACCGAAGAGGAATCGTCCCTTGGTTTTGGCGCTCAGGTCGTCATAGCTTTATGTCAAAGCATTCACCATAAACCGGCATTCGTGTTTTGTGATAACTTTTTTTCATCGCCGGAGTTATTTTTCATTCTTCGGGAACATTATGGCATCTTTGCTTTAGGTACTATCCGAGGCAATCGCCTTAGAGGAGCAGAAACTGTTCTGCTTACTGATAAGGCTATGAAAAAGAAACCCAGAGGTCATTTTGTACAAGCCGTTTGTAACCAAAATCGCTTAGCAATAGTTCGCTGGAATGACAATAAGGCCGTTACATTCATTAGTTCTTTTGTGGCAAGTGAGCCTGTAGAAAAAATCCGCAGATATTGTAAGGACGCAAAATGCAAGATCGACGTCAAATGTCCACAGATTGTGCGCCAATACAATAAACATATGGGAGGTGTTGATCTTGCTGACATGCTCATCTCACTATATAAAACACCATTTAAGAGCAGGAGATGGTATTTAGCTATATTTTGACAAATGCTCGACATATGTGTGAATAACGCTTGGTTAGTCTACCGCCGTAAGCATTCAAGTAACGCGAAAGCTAAAATACCTCTAAAAGCATTCAGATACGATGTTTATGAAATATTGTTGAAGGCAAATAGATGTGCCAAAAGAAATAAAACTGAGACAGCAAAAGTAACAACAACAAACCACATGTAGCTCGCCCATCGAGTCCAGTCAAATATGACAACATAGGCCATTTCCCCTCAACGATGGACGAAGGTCGTTGCAGATACTGCCAAAAGAAAACCGTCGTATATTGCATAAAATGCAATACAAGATTATGCTTTGTAACAGGCAAAACCCCGAGAAATTGTTTTTTAAATTTTCACACCAAGTAAAATAACATTTTCAGGTCAATTTCTGCATTTTTCATTTTTGTATTTGCTTATTTTAATAAAATAAACATAATAATACTAACGTTTTTTATTTTTCCATAATTTGGCACTGTCCACCACAGCGGACATGCAAATCTACACGTTCATCGTTAAGTCATTGGTAATGTCTGCTGTGACGGACACGAATTTTCCCAACAGTGGGCAACTCAGGATTTATTTTTACATTTTTTCGAGGCTCTTTAGCACACCCCTAAAGCCTTACAATAATTAAATGTATGTATTTCTTACTTTTTTTTCGTTGCCAAATTAAGGGTTAAAAAACAATCCAGTCTTCAAGATTACCGATTGATGCCACTGTATCAGTCTAGATTGAAATTAAGTGAGAGGAAAAGCAGTGATTTAAAGAGTTTAATTGTAAGTAATACTATTACACAGGATTACGCAGTTTCTTACTATAATAACATCTTCTAGGCCTTACAAAATCCTACACAAACAAAACAATTGTATCTTAGTAAGTTTGTACCAGGAGCCCCGGTTATAAAAATTACAGACAGTAACTCGCTTCGGTCAAGTCCAAAGATGAAGTGTCCCGCAGACTGGAAAAAGACTGCATGGTAGTTTGTGGCGTTCTGAATTCAAATTGAGAATGGAATGATGATGTGGCCAGCCATAAAGGATTGCCAGTAATAAATGATAGGATGAGTATGGATGAGAAGGACTTCGGCACAAGTTTATTCATAAAACCAAATTATTAAAAGGTTTATTGTTTGTCATTAGGACTTTTTGTTTTTTTTACATTTTTATAAGCGAGCGTTTTTAAATAATTTTATATTTAGTTACATTATTTATATGGGGATTTTACAGTAATTCATCATAATCGAAAAAAATATAATGGAAAAGTGTTACTATAAAGATTAAAAATCATAATTAACAATGTTCTATTTAAAAAAAAAAACTTTTCTTAATTTTATGTTATAGTGCCCCCTTTACAAAATAAACCTCCAGAGCCGTTGAAAGTGTTGATATAAGTTAGACTCCAAACCATGATCTTAAATTCTATTGCGGAAAAGCCGTGCATTTTTTTATTAAGCTCAATGATATTATATTAACAGATATGTTATAAGCGCGCAATCGTGAAGACTCGAAATTAATAATTTGATTAATTGTGTTTCTGTGTTGGTCCAAGACGTCCTATAATTCTTAACTTGTAGTAGACCCATCGTGTCGCCCTACACCACGTATATTTGAAGCTAAGTTAAAAAATGAAACGCTTCTTACGTAGACTGGAACGCGCCCAAACTCATCTGCCATTCGACTTATTCGTGCGCGCCAAAAATCCACGTTTTTTCTTCTTGCACCTTACACAGTTTTTGATCGCTGCAATGTGTATTGACAATAGATTTTGTACAGAAATTGGTAATTCATCGAACGTAGTTGGGATTTTCGCGCGTCATGCCGGTACATTTCCAATTAGAACGAGTATGAAATACACTCGTGACGGCAAAATGTTGTTAGAAACATGATTTAGATACGATATATCTCTGGAGGAGGCCTTCACCTTTTAAAGAAAAGAGGGGTTCTTGTGCCAAAATAATTACAAAAATACAAATTTTAATATAACAAATAAGTAAATAATTCACAATAATTCTAATATAAATCAATGTAATAATTAAATACGAAATAGAATGTTGGATTACGTTTGCATGCATGTTTTTTTATACTACTTTTTTTGTTGTAATTCAAAGCAAGAAATAAAAGGCTATTTAATTTTTTTATTATTTTTTATTACGTATGTATTATGCATTTTATTAGTGAAATTCGATATAATATTGCGTAAATATCTAAATGTAAAAATATAACCTAAAATCGACTCATTGAGTTCGCTGTTACAGACAGGCATTTGAAGTTTATTACATTTTTGCCGCCATGTTTTTTGGTGATCCGTACACAGTACAGTAAGAATACTGAACATATCCGTTCAGTATTCTTTGACTGACTTAGAGAAAAAGCGAGGCTAATTATTTGAATTTTTTTATATATTTTTTTCTTTTTTATTTGTTTGTTTGGCTGATTTTGCGTTTTATAGTTACTTGTTAACTAATGTTTTTTTTTTGTGAATGTGTTATTTTTTTGCTTTTTTTTGTGAATGTGTTGTTTTGTTTTTTTTTGTGAATATGTAATGTTTTTGCTTATTTTTCGCATGTGTTATGTTTTTGCTTTTTCTTTTGTTCAAGCATGCGAAGTGGACGAGCCCGGGTGAGAGGTGGGTCTAAGGCGGGAGGCCCATCTTCCAACAGACGACGTGGTGGTGTGCGTACGCGCGGCGGGTCCAGCAGAGCTGGGTTGGGCGAGGATGCTGTGGTGGTGTCGGTACCACGTGGTCGAGGAAGACGTGGTCGGGGTTCGCGGGGAGGACGCGGCACAGGCTCGGCCAGGCCTGGGCCACAGACTTTAGAAGAGTACGCAGCTTTTTTAACGCTTTTTAAACTAAATCGTTTATATTTTTTTAGTATTATAATAACATTTTGAATTTCAGAATATCAGTCATGGAAATAGACGACATGCCTTTCGGCCTTGGCCTGGAGGCCGCTCTTCACCCAAGCCGGAAGCGCCAGTGGCAACCGTAAGTAGTTTTACATTGTATCTGGTTGTAATAAACTAGCGAGAATTATTTTAATTGATTTTTTTTATTGTTTTCAGATCTGCTACTCCTCGATCGACACTACCACAACCTCAAGTGCCAGAGATGGTAGCAGAGGTTCTGGTAGAGCACCTCAGCCCACCCAGATTGCCAACACCCAGCCCACCACCACCACCCACCCCACCACCACCACCATCGCCATCACCCTCGTACTCCGTGCCCTCGCCGGGGTTGTAAGTATCTTACAGACTTTTCTATTTATCCCTAAAGACTGGCTGGTAGGGTACTACAAAATTGTTTTATTTTTCAGGTTTCTGGAATGTGTGTCATCATCATCATCAATGCCGTGTCCTCGCTCGCGCCAGAGTCTGCGAGATGATGACATAATTCATCAGCTCTGTAATGGTAACTAGCTGCTACTTTTAGCTCGGGTTGGAGCTAGAGGCAAACATCGAGTTCCCACCAGTTGTTTTACCTACGTATCATTTCACAGGAAGTGAAGCAGACTCTGATGAGAGCGAGGACGAGGGCATGGCGCCTTTCGACATGTTCCCGAGGCCGCAGAGGAGCGTTTGTGAGACGCCACTGGACGATGAAGATGATGATGACCTACCTACCACCGCACCTGCTCCTGCTGCCGCCGCCGCTGTACCCGTGGACATTGTTCCCCCAAGTGCGACGGATCAGCCTTGGGGTCTTTATGAATTTGATTGGAAACCGTTTCCGAATGTTGCGATTCCACCTGAATCGAGACGGGAAATGTTTTCGAATAATAATGTAGGTCCAACAGCTCCATGTGTCGACCCTTATGATATATTCATTAGCATATGGGATCGGCAATTTATGGAGTACATAGCCTCGGAGACGAATAGATACGCTCAGCAGGTGGCAACCAGTATTATCGAGAACAGCAACCTCCATCCCAAATGCCGCATCGGCAAATGGCGCGACACCAACGCTGACGAACTCATGTTTACTTTGGTGTCGTGATTGCGATGGGGGTTGTTGTTAAGTCTCGCCTCGAGGAGTACTGGAATGTCACCCCTGACGTATTCTATACACCCGGCTTTAGCGCACACATGCCCGGCTACCGGTTTGAGTTGTTAAACAAATGTTTACACTTTGTTAACAACGCAACCATGTGTGCGCTAGAGCTGAGTGCCTCCGAGGCTAAACTTTTTAAGGTGCAGCCATTGTTGTCACATCTGAACAACAAATTCCAATCCCTTTATCGTCTGGGGCAAAATATTGCCCTGGACGAAAGTCTTCTGCAGTGGAAAGGTTGGTTAGACATCGGCCAATTGATTCCCAATAAAGCTGCTACGGTGGGGATTAAGACCTACGAGATTTGTGAATGTCAAACCGGATATCTATGGCGGTTTGAGATTCACTCTCAAGGAAAGTCGCAACGGTCTCCACCGCAGCAGTTTGAAGACCCAATGAAAGCATCTACGCCGGCAATTGTCCTAAGGCTTATACAAGGTCTTGAGGGCAAGGGTCACACGCTATGGATGGACAACTTTTATAATTCGCCATGCCTCGCTCGGCGCTTGAAGGTTTTGGGTTTTGACTGTACCCTGCGGACCAACCGTAAGTTTGTTCCGCAGGCCCTGCACAGTCTGACCAAAGCCAACATGCGCAAAGGCCAGATATCTGGTCTTACCTCGGGGGACGTCGATGTCATGGTATGGCGGGACAATAACAGGGTCGCTACGATCTCGACATACCATGGCAACGCCGTGTCCCAAATCCGAGGGTCCACCAAACCCATCCTGATTCAGGACTATAACATCATGATTCGTGGGGTGGACAAAAAAGACCAGATGCTGGCCATGTACCCTATCGAGCGGAAACGAACAAAGGTGTGGTACAAAAAACTATTCCGCAGACTATTAAATGTATCTGTTTTAAATTCTTATATTATTCATCGGCAGTCTTTTTCTTCTTCTTCTTCTTCCCCTTTAACTCACGGTAACTTCAGAATATCCTTAGTAAAATCACTTTTGTCTAAACATAGCCCTTCCCCGCCTGCAACCACACCGGTTTTGCACCAGCCTACCAGACCCAGCCACTATGACGCGCGCATCCACCGCCTGGCCGAATACAGATTTGGCGATACGAAAAAGAAACACCAACGCCGGCGGCGGAAGTGCGCTAATGTGGACTGTGGTAAGCTAGTGCAAACATACTCTGTTGGTTGCAGTAAAACCATGTGTATAGATTCATGGGGACTTTTTGGAACAGCAGAAAATAACCTCATAGCCATTTGCGATGGAACCTATATTTATCTACAAAAATCGTCAAACTATTTGTTTCAAAAAAAATCATACAGCTTACACAAGTTTGCAAATCTAGTGAAACCTTTTTTGCTGGTGGCCACCGATGGCCACATTATAGATATATTTGGTCCATATGCAGCCACAACATCCGATGCTACAATTATGCAACTGCTGTTTCAAAATGAAAATTCTGATTTAAGACAGTATTTCAGGTCGAATGATGTATTTATTCTTGACCGCGGTTTTAGAGATGCTATTCCATTGCTCATATCTTTGGGCTATACTGTGTATAAGCCAGAAACACTTAGTGAAGGGGAAACTCGGTTATCTACTAATAAAGCCAATCAGTCACGACTGGTGACACTGTGCAGGTGGGTTGTAGAAGTTGTAAACGGTCGGTTTAAACGGGATTTTAAAATCTTTAGAAATAAATATTTCAATATAGGTTCTAGAAATCTTATGGATGATTTTAGAATTGCAGGAGCTATTTTAAACCATTTCCATCCCGTTTTGACTGACCGTCCTGATGCCCAATCTATACAGGAAAGAGCTAATCAAAGAATGAACATGCCAAATTACTTAGCTGACTATGTGATTGGGCATCAGCTTAATAGACGCCGAGCCAGTTTCGTTCAAATAAATGGTCAAATACCACAGCTGAATATGTTCCCCACCATGGAAATGTCCGATTTAATTTTGCTTAGCTTAGGAGTTTATCAAATAAAGCAGGCTCGCTCTTATTATGGAACTGTGGAAGTAACTGAAGATGTAGGATTGGTAAACATTCCAGATATTTCGTCATCACATGAGACAGCTTTGATCAGAGGACGAATAAAGTCACGCCACTACAGCAATAGGGTGTATTACACATATATTTTACTGAAAGTGGCAGAGACTAGTTGGCAGGATTGTATTTGTGACTATTATTGCAGTTGCATAATTGGGAAAAGAACTGTTGGAAGCTGTGCTCATGTTATGACAATTGTCTGGTATCTGGGATGGGCTCGGCATCAACATGATAAATCTCCTCCTGCTCAGTTTCTTGACAATATTTTAATTAGAGAAGACATTGAAAATGAATAAAATCAATAAATCACCATTTAAACCTAAAACTGAGTTTTATTTCAATAACAAAACTGTAACACATCCAATTAAAGCATATTAATTCAGTTTTTAAAAACCATTTGTCAAAAGACTTCATCCACATTTGACTAAGTTAAGAAAAAGTAATTCTGTTAGGTAATTGCAATCCAAACATTGACATAATCAGAGTTTATAAGTCTGCCCACAGACACAATCAAGGGGACACATCCCCTAAATAAGTGGTGTTTAGTACACTATTATCATTTACTCCCGCTAAGCAACCTCTGCGGAATATGTATGGTGCACTTGATAACTCAGTTTTCGGTAAAGTATTGCAACTTGCAGGTGAACATTCGAAGTAGCTATAATCAGAATATATAGCGCATCCAGTCGTAAAAGGAATATGCTACCTACTTTTCTCTGACAATATCGCATTTCATCTCTTTTCTTATTATTTATGTAATTATTCAGATTTTGTTTTGTTAACATTGTCATAATCTTACATCAAATATCGATTGACAGTGACATTGACATGTCAAGTTTACTTTTTTTTTGCGGTGTGTTCGCTATAATACCCTTGATGTTTGGAAAGGTTTGTTCCTTGTAAGTGTAAATACACACATAAATAAAAAACGTTTTTTCTCAAAAATAGAGGCCTTTAAAAATGTATGTTATAATTAAAACAGTTCGTTTTGGGGATGTCTATCCACATATATTTAAATTATCCTGGTTAGAATTTTTGATTAATAAAAAACCAGTTTTGGACATGTCCTTTAACTACTAAAAATACATATTTACAATGGGAAAACATAAGAGAAAAAGGAGGAACGAAGATGAAGAATTATATTCGTTATTTAAAAAGTTTAAGAAACGAATGAGACAAAGACACTTCCATTTCGAGTGAAATCGAAGTACAGGACGATATTCAAGGTAAATACAAATACTTAACGTACCGTACTCTAATTTCGTGATCATAGTTATCACTTATGTGCCTATCCGTTATTCTCACGCACGCGGTGCTTGTTGTTAAAAAACCAGTCCATACTTGTTTAAAATCCGGTGTTTGCTCTAATTAGAATCATAATTACGCAATATGTGTCTAATTCTATAAAGAAATATAACAATGGTACGAGGATATACTCGTGTGGTAGTACTTGGTAAGCTCGTTTGATTTCTAATATAATATCATTGTTTAAGCTCCTGTGTAAAATTTAATATTTTCATTTAGTAACGGTTTGTCTTTAAAGGTGCGATATGTCATCATGAAATCAGAGAATCATAGGTACGCACAAATGGATTTCTTGTAAAAAGTGTTTTGTTTTTAGATTTGTATGTTTTGTATTAGTTTTGAGACTAGGAGTGCAGTTAACTTTTTTTTTTAATTAGGAAGCTGTGTGCAGTAAAAGGTAAGGTTTAATGAAACGATGACAAGTCTAAAGCGTTACTGTTGTGTGGGACCATTTTGTGGACATACAGCGCGATCGATGGATTGCCCGAGCGGGTCTGTCCCACTTCCCCACAGTTGTCGTTCACGCGGCGGGGTAACTGGCTGTCCGGCCAGTTATTGTACTTTTACTCGGCGTAATATTAAAATGTTTGATTCAGATTTTGTAAAATGGTTTAAGGGTGATTTCACATTGCCAGGTTAGTAATCATTGTCAGGTACTTCGGACCTGGCAATGATTTAGACAAAGATGAGCCTGTAAATGATGCAGACTGGATACCAGCACAACATCACCACCAGCATCCATTCCAAGGCTCGATATTAGGTCCATTCCTCTTTTTAGTTTATATTAATGATTTACCCCAATTACTTCTAAATCAACCGAAGATGGTGTTATTTGCAGATGACACATCATTGATTTTTAAAATAAATCGACGTTCACAAAATCTTGACGACGTGAATAGCTCTATTCTTCAGGTAGAAGATTGGTTTACGGTAAATAATTTGGTACTAAATGAAAAAAAAACCAAATGCATTCGATTTAAATTACCTAATGTTAGAAGTAGCGAATGTGACATCATATTGAATGGAGAAAAACTGGGGTTTACTAATCAAACAGTTTTCTTGGGAATCACGCTAGACGAGAAATTACAATGGGGACCTCATATAAAATCTCTTGCGGGGCGGTTAAGCTCGGCCGCTTATGCTGTTAGAAAGATAAGACAGTTAACAGATGTAGAAACCGCGCGTTTGGTCTATTTCAGTTACTTCCACAGCATTATGTCGTATGGCATTTTACTGTGGGGTCGGGCTGCTGATATTGAATCCATTTTTATTTTGCAAAAAAGAGCTGTCAGAGCCATTTATAATCTATGTCACCGCGAATCTCTCAGGGAACTATTTAAAAAGATTAATATCATGACGGTACCTTGCCAATTCATTTATGAGAATATTATGTATGTAAGAAAAAACTTAAATCTTTTTAATAAAATAAGTGATAGACATAATTTTAATACTAGAAATAAAGATAAAATAGATCAACCATTTTTCAGATTAGCTAAAGTACAAACATCTTTTATGGGGTACTGCGTTAAATGCTATAACAAAATACCTTGTGATATATTGCAATTAAATGAAAGAAAATTTAAAACTCATATAAAAAGTACACTTTGTAAACAAGCTTATTACAAATTAGAGGATTATATCCAAGATAAGAATGCTTGGAAACATGCTGGTCTTGCTCCATAGGACGATTTAGTGTCTGGACAAAATCAAACTGATAGCTAATTTAGTTTTTTATTTTTTATTTATTAGTTGTATGTCATAGACCTTTACACTCTGTCATTACTTAAACTCACGCACTGACGTATTAGTACTACTTTTACAATCTTTGTAAATATGTGAGCACCATGTATCTGGTAATTAATTTATTCATTATTACTCCATTTATAATTCTTTTTAACTTTTGTGGTACAGTAATCTTATGGTAGGTGCATCGTCTTCACATATAATTATATAATTAATGTATACAAAATATTGTAAAACATTTTTAAAAGAGTAACGGTGGAGTTTCTTGCCCATTCTTCTCCATACGAAAACTACCTTTTGGAAGGGGCAACTAGAATCAATTCTATTTCTTTGTTTGACGTTCAAAAGTGCCATATATGTGCCTATTTGAAATAAATTATTTGACTTTGACTTTGACTTTGAACAAGATGCTATGTATTGGATTAGTCAGACTGACGATGATATTTACAATGCCGACAAGACAGCAGTACAAACAGTGGCGTTCCTTCCTTGTTACAAGCCCAAAAGCCCGGCTTGCCTTCAAAATTGAGCCAATCAATGAAAAAAAAAAAAACTACTCCTATAAACTTTCAAGTCAATCCTTCATGTCGCAAGAATTGATAAGAATAATAACATAAAAACTTCGCGCTGCACCAGCCGCGCGCTATAAGTACAAGCTACGTACGATGCCAGGTTTATATAATCGAAGAAAGCACCGTTGCCAAACTGCCACAGTTACGATCTCGCTCTTACACTAGGCGAGATCGCATCCTGGCAGGGTTGCGGGTTAGTCCGAAAGGGATACCGGGACCTTGGCAACAGGCAACTGAAGGAACACGGGTGGGTTTTAGTCAGTAAAAGTCTGACACGCCCTTCCGCTCCGCCCAGAGCGGGAGAAGTCATTGGATGATTTCCAACCCTCAAACAAAAAAAAAAGGCGAGATCGCATCCATGAATGAAGACGTCAATTCTGTAGTACATTGCATCTTTCTCGCTCACACGCTGGCGTTAACGTCGCAAAAGCCAGCTTCTAGACCTCTCATTTTTTGCATAGAAAATGCTTACGTTGTTGATACTATTAGAATGTACTTATTTTGCAAAATGTTCTAATATTTAAGCCCGGCTTTTGAGTTTTTATGAATGGAACGAATCGTGTGTTTGAATCGAGGCGCGCGACGCTGCGCAGAGCGTGCATTCTTAAAGAATGATACAATTTCAATCAAATTTGTTCAAATTTGTTTTGAGCGGCTACTGGCGCATCTTTTTTGCTTTGATATTTTTGTAATTTTCTTTGAATTTAAGTGTTTTGTTTATTTTTTGCTGTGATTACCTTTGTTCTGAAGTGATTAAGAGATTTTTAACATTAAAATGAATTCGGAAACGCATGCAAAATTGTTCCTTGTGAAGGATTAAAGTGTGTGCAATTGTTACTCGGAAAGTTAAATATTTTTAAGTTTTACAGACAAATCATACTTCACCTAAACCTACCCCTGATTTGAGTATTTCTCAGAAATGTAAATCACGCAATAGGAATTTTAGTCGATCAGCGTACAATACTAATTGGATTGTAGGGTATTCTCATTTGAATAAATTATTCTGTTGGTGTTGCATATTTTTCTGTAAGGATAAGAACATCTGGAATACTTCAGGTTACGATGATTTAAATAACTTCGCTGGTGCCATGAAAAGACATCAGAATTCTCAAAAACACATGAATGCTGTAGTTTTGGTAAAACACGAATCAAAACTTCTTTGTCTCGTCAATTCAGTGACGAAATGTCTAAATACAATATGCGTGTCGATCATAATCGCGCTGTTTTTCAAAGGTTAGTTGATATTGTGTGTCATTTAGCACAACAAGAACTTCCTTTCCGAGGTCACGATGAGTCTAAAACCTCATTAAATAGAGAAAATTTCTTAGAGCTTGTATCTTTGCTTTCTAAATACCTAAGACCTTGTCTTAGAGAAACATACGCAGCAACAAGATGGCAACAAACCGGGGCCCAGTTAACTATCGAATAAAATTCAAAATGATATTATTCATTCCATATCTGAAGTCATTAAATCTCGCATTTAACTCGAGATTAATACGACCAAATTTGTTTCTATTATTGTTGATGAAACTCCCGATGTTAGCAACAGGGAGCAATTGTGCGTTATTCTTAGGTATCATTATGGCAACGACATCCATGATCGTTTTTCGGGATACGTTAATGTTTCTGAAAGCCGTACCTCGGAAACTTTATCTAAAATAATTTTAGATACTCTAAATAAATACAATTGCATCGGAAAATTACCGTTTGTCGTAGCACAAAGCTACGACGCACTAAGGAGTATTTGGCTAATAAAACCGGACAAAAGTCGGAATCAGCAAATTAGTCAAGTCTCACTGAATCTATTGTTCATCTAGCCAGGTAACCGGTCCATCAAATGACAGCCATTCAATCCCCGCAAGCTTCAAACCTGTTCACGTAGGTCAGTCGAAACTCATTCGTTCGCAGAATCGCATGTCTTTGTTTTCGGCGCTCTCGGTTGCAGTCTTACTTTGCTTTGTTATTGTGTTCTCGTGTGGTGGAGTTTTAAAAGAAAAAGTTTTGAATATGGAAGATGAAGGTATGTACTGTATTTTGAAATATCAATTAGTTGATTTGCTGCTTAAATTTTATGTTGAAAAATGGTATGATAACAGACACAATTTGTATTTTTTTTTTTACTTAAATTTATCAGAAAACAGTGTTTTTTTTTATGTGTCCTGTCTTGTCCCGCTATAATTTATACATGGTCATAATAACCGGTCTTTCGACAATTGCACACCGTAGTTAAACAGTCCGCCCACGTCCGCCATTTTGTTTTGTATTACTTCAAAGTTAATGAGTGAAATATGTGAATTATTTTAAATAATAAATTGTTATGTCTTTTTCTTCGGGAACTGTCAAGAAATCTACCAGAAGCGCATTGTATAACATCCTGAATGAATTTAAAGGAAAGAAAATGGATGAAAAGTTTTTATTATTCGAAGAGAGACTTCTGAAACTGGCTAATTGTCCAAATAATGAAAAATCTAATTTTATTCGTTCTTTGAGGTCTTTCAAGACTACATTCAAGAAAAAATGGAAAGATGCTACTTACAAAGAAGAACGTTTCTTGAAAACTAATGAAGTCTGACTCACATCTTCTATTGAATTGCCTTACTAGACGGAAATACCTACTCAAAAACCAGGACGACCATCAAAAACATTCGAAGAGCTTTGTGATCGCAGCAAACGACGAAAAACTAAAGAGCTACGGGAGCAAGTACCTGTGGAGGAGTTGACGTATGCAGCTGGCGTGAGTCAGCGTATTTCAGGAAATACGGACGCATCAAAAATAATTAAAGAAATTATTGCTTCACCAACCAGAGCTACAAAAATCCGCAAAGTTATTACTAGGTCCAGAAAGCAAACAATTGTGAAGAAACATACACCTACGGTGCAAGCGTAATGTCAGGCATAAGAAATGGAGTCCAACAAAAAATTAAGGACATTTTTCCTCAAGCTAGTAATGTCAGGCATAAGAAATGGAGTCCAACAAAAAATTAAGGACATTTTTCCTCAAGCTAGTAATGTCAGGCATAAGAAATGGAGTCCAACAAAAAATTAAGGACATTTGTCCTCAAGCTAGTAATGTTTGGTGTAATGCTCATATTTTAAACTTAGTGCTTTCCTAATTATGTGGTAGGATTGATGAAGTCAGTTCGATTTTTTTCTGCCCTTCAGGCAATGATTATTTTTTTCAGTAACAGTACGAAACGTGCTGCTTTTTACGATAGCCATTGTAGCAATCGATTGCCTCACCTTTCTGCAACTCGTTGGTCGTATTCATCACGTATTGTAAACACGGTTGCTGACCAAAAACTCAATCTTATCAACTCATCTTATCTGTTTAGTAAAATGACTGACAACACGCAGGAATGGGATGGTGAGAGTAAATACTCCGCAGAATATTTTTATAATTTGCTAACATCTTTTAATTTTAACTTTTTTCTTTCCCTGTTTCACACGATATTTGAAAAAACCGACTGCTTGTACAACATAATTCTCATAGTAATAAAATAAAGGAGTTTCAGTTATGGTTGCATGAACAATTCCTTCCAAAATTCAAGGTGCATTGTTAAATAATTCAGCTCCTCGTTTAAGGCGTAACGTCAGTTGCGCTCGGACAGAAAACAAACGGATCTATGTCCAAGTAATTGATTACATATCTTCCGAAATTAATGAAAGATATTCAGAAATATTTAAATTACAGTTTTTCCAATTGCTTAATACCAAACTTTTTGATAATTATATGAGTTTTTCCGACAGCAGCATTAGATTCGTTATCAAGCATTTATGCAAACTATTTTGACATCCCATCTTTAAAGACTCGGTTAAGTTTATATTCATCACCTGAACTAAAAGAGCGCAATATTTTCACTTTAATTGATTTCGTACATGAAAATTGCTTCCAGGATGCCTTTCCCGAACTTTTAAAGTTACCCTATTTAATTTAATTGTCACCATTCCTGCGACAAGTTGTTCCGCGGAACGTGCTTTTTCATCTTTGGGGCTGCATCGTCGGCGTCTATGAGGAGAATCTTCGGCTGCGACGAGCGACGTAGAGCAAGTGTAAATACTTTTGCGAATCATAATCTGACAATCATAGGTACTCACAAGTGGATTTCTTGTAAAAAGTGTTTTGTTTTTAGATTTCAAGCAACAGCAGCATCTACATCGATCAGTGCCCATAAATAGCCTAGGTATGTATCATGTAATGGAATTTGTGAACGTATTACTAATTATCAGAATTTGACTTTCGAATTACTGTCTTAATACTTTTGGAAGAGAAGCCCTGATTTCAAAGGAAAAAACCCGCTGGGCTCTCCCTACCATTTGATTCGTAAATACAATAAAACACTAAGCTTAAATTACAAAAAAAAAAAAAAGTAAGTACATACCTACAAAATAAAAAACTAAATTTTGTCGCAGGGCTTTCTTAACGCTGCCGCGCTGGTGCAGTGCGTCAGAGTCGGGTTATATTTTTATACGACAAATAAAGTAAGAGCACAGAAAAAGCTCTTACCGTGATTCTCTACTGCAATCCTAGCTTTGTGGATTCTGCATACAGTAGCACCCTATAAAGAAATAATAAAATTCGTATCGCTTTTGCCTCTAAACGTGTATTATTGGTCACCTGCGCAAGATGAATATTATAAAGATTGTAAAATAGCGAGAACAGTTTTAAGCAATGATGCTACTGGAAGCATTTTCAAACCAGTTGGAGAGGGAAATTTAAAATCAAAGCAGATATTTCTTCTATTCATGGGTAATGCAGTCTTGTAACGATGAAAGCAGTGTTCCAAGATCAACTTGTTTCTGACAGTCACACATTTCATATTAAACACAATATACAAATGGCTGGATATTTGGGCTAAAAACAAAACATTACGAAATGAAGTAGTTACAGATGGCTTTGATTGGTATAATATAATACAGTCAATATAATACAGGTAAAGTTTTTATCACTGAATTGATATAAACTTAATCATTGACCGATACAAAATATAGAAATACTTAAAAGTTTAAAGGAATTTGAGTGACACCGAGAAACGTTTTTTCTCCTGTGGCAACACTACAGCTAACAGCTGATTTGAATTTGTCATTTTAATTTTAAATAAAAGATTTCCTTCTTTTTAAGGCCTATTTCCAATTTATTAACTAGTTTATAGCGTAATTAAGTGTTTTCTGTGTTAAAGGAGATCACCCATTCTGGGCAAATTTTTTTTTTTTTCGGTGGCCCTCGATAATTCTTACATATTTTAAAAATATGTATAGAATACATTATTTTTTACTATGGCACCAAAGACGAGAACAATTTGGGTTCGAAGATTTATGTTGCATGTAAAAATTAAAACAACAATTCGTTTTGGATAATTATTAGGAATTATATTTGGTACAAGTAATACGTTTTGCGCGTTCAGGTAAAAACCTGTTCTAATCTTACACGCTCCGCGCGTCCCTCACTTCCCCCGTGTTCTGTGCCGTTTACTTGTAAGGCATTGTCCTAATAGAACGCGAATGCGCGATCATCGTAAGTTCGCGCGAATTTTACTCGTACGAACGCGCGATCAAACATATTGAACTCTAATAGGTGTCCTAACTGACAATCGCACGACGCGGTCGCGCGACTCAAATGTTTGAAACTCTATTCGCGCGAACTTAGTTCGTACGAACGCGCGATCAAACATATTGAACTCTAATAGGTGTCCTAACTGACAATCGCACGACGCGGTCGCGCGACTCAAATGTTTGAAACTCTATTCGCGCGAACTTAGTTCGTACGAACGCGCGATCAAACATATTGAATTTGAATAGGTGTCCTAATTGAAATTCGTGCGAAAACGTCGGAGTGGTACCGCGCCCGCGCCCCTCTCGCCTTGCCGGCCCAGCCATCCGGCCGGCCGCCATTTTGTAAACTTGACGTCAACGCAACACACGTGTTTGATTGCGAGAATTGTTTAAAATGTCATTTGAAGATAAATTGATAATTTAGGTACGTAATCGACCAATTCTTTGGGACAAACGCAAAGATGACTACAAAAACCGTCTAAAGAGTGACAGAGAGTGAAGTTTGGTTGCGAGAAGTCTAAATAAAACAAGTGAGTATATTTTTTATTTATTACTTATTTTCTTTACTACATTATTTACGACGAATTTGAGAAATAATTAGTAAAATTCTGTCTTGCAATAATCGCAGCTCTGGAAGTGTTATTATTACGCCTGGTTCTGTTTAATGTCGTCAATGTGTTGTGCCGTCGACGATTTATAAGGTGTTGTCGATCGCTATAATATGTTTTGTCTATATCTATTAAAATATTGTGCAAGAGACAGATTGACATTACAATTTTAATAGCGTTTTCAACCGAGGTCTCTATAGGTTTATAAAGTATTCGAAATTTCGAGGCCATCATTCCAAATGTGCATTCTACGCCAACTCTCGTAGCAGATAATCTTTTATTGAATCTTATTTTTGTGACATCTGTCGCTTGCCTTCTTGGATAAGGTCGCATTATAAATGTTTTTAGTGGGAATGCCTCGTCTCCTAAAAACACATAAGGTGCCATAATGTTAGAGTTCGGTAATGGTTCTGCGGGAGGAAGTTGAATATCTCCGTTTTCCAGCTTTTGATAGAAACTTGAATTACTGAGTACACCGCCATCACTGTCTTTTCCATATGCACCTACGTCAATAATTATAAACTTATCTTTGAATCTGTGACAGCTAACAGTACAATGGAGTTGTACATTTTATAATTGTAGTACATGCTGCCACACTTCGCCGGCTTGTTGACACGAATGTGTTTGCCGTCCAAATTGCCACAACAATGTGGGAATTTATTTTTCATTGAAAAAGATTCTGCTATAGTTTTAAATTCTTTAGTACTGGGAAATTTCATGTGTTTGTTATGCATATTTTTCCAAATAGCAGTACAAACTTCCAACACAATGCTTGCTATGGCTGTTTTTGAAATACGGAAAGGTACTGATAATTTCCGGAATGATGTTCCTGTTGTTAGGTACCTGTAAAAAGAGAAATATTTTTATTTTATTATAATGTAATATTTTAAAATTTATTTTGTATTCAACCTAGGTTGCTTATATAGAGAAAAATTATTTGTATATTCTTATCACATTAATATTTTTATGATTGTTATAGAAGCCGACGTCAAAAACAAGTGGAAAAATTTGAGAGACGTCTTCATGTAGGAAGCCAAGAAAGTACGTCGTCCTCGATCGGGTGACCCAGGCAGTCCTAATAGCGATGAGACTTATATAGGCAAATGGTCTTTTTTTAAGGAACTATCTTTTTTAAAAGATATAGTGAAACCTAGGCACACCCAAAACAACTTTCAGGATTTAAATGCGGGATCTGATAACAATGAAACTCAAAATTC
The DNA here is from genome assembly GCA_947522985.1 of Lithophane socia. Classification (NCBI taxonomy): domain Eukaryota; kingdom Metazoa; phylum Arthropoda; class Insecta; order Lepidoptera; family Noctuidae; genus Lithophane; species Lithophane socia. The sequence goes on from OX383272.1 coordinate 2,906,069, forward strand.
AGACACGGTTGAGATTCCAAAAATAGATCAAGTTGAAACTTCAGAAATGGATCAAGTTGAGACTCCAGAAATGGATCAAATTGAAGAAGTGGTGGAAAATCAAGAACCTGTTTCGGAATCTGTTAACGCAAGTTCTCTAGCTAGTGGTAATTTGATCCCCCGAAATAGATTCCCTACGACGACAGACGACAGCGAGTCTGGTTCATCTAGAGCAAGCGAGTTCAGGCAAAAGCAAAGACAGGCAAAAAAACCAGATCTGACGCTTTTTCAACTAAAAATGATTGAAGTGGAACAACAAAAAATACAAGCTTTTAATGAGAAAAACAAAGAACAAGACGATGAAGACATGTTGTTCTTAAAATCATTGGCGCCATATTTCAAGTATTTAACGCCAGTACAAAAACTAAGACTGAAAAGTAAAATTCAAACTTTTATTGCTGATGAAATTAGTCTCACTACCTCTTCAACATCATCTACGCCAATATCGCAATCTATATTATTACCCTCTCCGGTAAACGCGTCACATCATTCAATGTCGTCGGTGCGGAACTACTACGAAAATGATCCCCTAGGTCTACACGAGTACGATACTGAGCTATCCGTAAATGATTACTAACTTTGCAGTTTGTTTGTTTTTTTTTACTTTGAACTTAAATAAACCTTCATTTTAATTTATACCTACGTAATTTGTTTTCCTTTCCTTCAATAAATTAAATTAGTCAGCGAAATTCAAATCCAAAAGACTTGAAATCTCAAATATAATTTATACAAAGTGCGTAGTTCCCAAATGTTCTGCAGAAATTGGCTGACTGATTTAATTTAAAAAAAAAAAACAATAAAATCGAAAAGGTACATAGTCAACAGCACATCAAGCGTAACACATTGTGTGACTTTTATACGCATGATGTAGTGTTAACTGTTCAAGTTTTATCAACTTCATCAAATAAAGAGGATTGATTCACATACAATCACTCGATTTTTTTTTGTTTTGATTTAATTTTTTTTTCTTGGATTTCTTTTTCCTTGATTCCTTTATCGATACTGAGTCTACCCCTAAGCTATTGCACGCAATTACTTTAACAGCCTGTATATTTGAACAAGTACCTAGTAAATTATTATAGAAATTACACTCACCTAATCGTCAGCACCAATCTTTCCTCCACACTTATAGGTTTTCTGTAGTTGGTAACAACATGATTGCAATCGTCTCTGATCATATTGCATAGGTAGTCAAATGCTTCTGGTGACATAGACATATAATCATAAAATGCAGACTCATCTTCTCGTAAGTCAAAATATTGATTGTGAAATTCACCACGAATTGGTCTCATTTTTAACAAAGCACTTTGCGTCCCACGTTGTTTTTTTTCATTTCCATCTAAATCCGCACAAAACGTCATCCAAATATTTCCCGACAGCAAAAATTTTGCGTGTCTGACGTCCATGGTTGTTGGTATCGACCGTGCCACTGCCCGGTCACGCTCGCTCCCGTCGTCAAATCGCGCGAGCAAGATTCGCGTAATCGCTTATTGGCGTTCTATTAGGACACCCAGTTTTTGACGTCGCGCGAACACGCGATGGTCTCATCGCTCGCATCGCGCATTCGCGTTCTATTAGGACAATGCCTAACACAATAGACACGCGCGCGCGAGTCGTCTCAGTCCGTTCAGTGACGCATCATCTGTTGCCTTGTTCACTAAATCACTACTCACTGTTTTTGCGAATCAGCTTATTTCTCGGCGTGTGTTATAAGGACTGTTTTTTTTATAATCTGTGACCATTGCGCAAATAACGGACTTGATGTTATCATGGGAAGGTGTGTGTGTTGTAATCGTTCAGTTGTTAATAGAAGACGATCTTTATTGACGTCTGAGTTGTTTCAAAATAGGCCGCACTTACGATTGTATATAACAGAAGTTATACACCCTCGACAAGTAAGTATATAAGTACATATTTTTTGGTCAAATGTTAAAAATGTTTGTACTTAATAATTAATGTATGTATGTATGTATGTAGGTATCTAAGAATTACCTGTGTACAACCCGGTTAAAATATCTCTGCACCTGGCGTCGATGACGTCACTTTTGTATTCTGATAAGGCGTGAAAAAGATAAGGGCACGTGTTTATTTGCCCGCTGCCTTACGATCTCGCCCCTACAAGGCGTCCTCGTGGACTGAAGGCTTTTAGTTACGATTTTTAAAGTGAATCAGTAACCGCTTTGAGTAAATCAATGCCAAAAAATAGATTCGAATTCATTTTGTTGTTTCTTTTCAGATTCTTCTGAATCATGAAGAATTTATCTGCCGTCCTTGTGTACAGTCACGGACTTTAATTGATGAGCCACCTGGTACTGTTCGCATTTTAGCCGTGTAATGCAAATCGGGTTTATTCGGTTCCCGACACGCAAAGTCATGTCTTCGTATTAGAAGAAGAAAATTATATTTCATATCTTTACCGGTTGGCTAACCTGAGAGCGGAACTACAAACTTGACAGCTGTGACTACTCAAAGTTAACCAATTGCAGGTCTAGCAACAGTAACCTAGCAACGATAAACAATTGTTGCTAGGTTAGGGTACTGAGAAATTCTCTGACATCGATATTTCAACTGTCACTGTCTACAGTTAAGTTTTCAGAATTATTGAGTTAATGAGCTATGATTCAAAGGAGGTCAGTATCAAATAGATTGGATAAACTTAATGCAACATTGTATTTATTTTTATCATTAAGAACTTATTAGTCAACCTCTATGGATAAGACTATTTCCGATTAAAAGTAATTTATTTGTCATCTTGATATTTCAACTGTCACTGTCTTCAGTTATGTTTTCATAATTATCGAGTTAATGAGCTATGATTCAAAGGAGGTCGGTATCAAATAGATTGGATAAACTTAATGCAACATTGTATTGATTTTTATCATTGAGAACTTATTAGTCAACCTCTATGGACTATGGATATTTCCGATTAAAAATAATTTATTTGTCATCTTGATATTTCAACTGTCACTGTCTTCAGTTATGTTTCCATAATAATTATCGAGTTAATGAGCTATGATTTAAAGGAGGTCGGTATCAAATAGATTGGATAACTTAATACAACATTGTATTTATTTTTATCATTGAGAACTTATTAGTCAACCTCTATGGATATTTCTGATTAAAAGTAATTTATTTGTCATCTTGTTTACGAGCTTGCGATTTCAGTTCGTGTTTAATCGTGTAATCTCGTGAATGTATGAAAGTAAACAAGATGACAAATAAATTACTTTTACTTTTAATCGGAAATATCCATAGAGGTTAACTAATAAAGTCCACCTCTATGGATATTTCCGATTAAAAGTAATTTATTTGTCATCTTGTTTACGAGCGTACGATTTGAGTTCGTGTTTAATCGTGTAATCTCGTGAAAGTATGAAACTGCAAAATTGAAAAGTTTGAAGGTGGCTCATCAATTAAAGTCCGTGACTGTACAACGAGCAAAACATAATCATGCCGACATGATTATGATAATCATGATCATGGTCATGCGTTTCGCGCGACCGATCGATTGTCGGCACTTGAGGCTCCCCCCTACCCCGCTGCGGTTGTGTATTCAGTAGGGAAACCGGCAAGCCTGCCGGTTCTTAGAATTTTACCGAGCGGGGTAAGCGGGTGGGTATAAACGTGTTCGGTTGAGTATATATTGTGAAGCAACGACACGGAACGTCAGTATGCATCGTCATCGTGTTAACGTAACAAGCAGTGAAAGTAGCGAAAATGAAGACTCCAGTCAGTTCACCGGTGGCATCGACGTCGAACGGTCGTTCAGGAAAGAACTTATCGGTTCATTTCCAGAACGTTTCACCAGCAACAACGAGCGAGGACGAAAGCGACAACGAAGTACCGGAGCAACAATTACAGCAACACAACGAGTTGGGGGAATTTTTGCAGATGAAGACATCTTCACAAACTCAGCTGCAAACGACCATAGATCTGATCGAAACCGAGCAATGCCACGGTATCGGTCCGGATACTCAAGCAATAGTGGAAGATATGGAAGTGCAAGCGGAGCAACGAGCCACGAAGAAGACTACCCCGAAACGTCGTCGTTCAGCATCAGGCAACAGCAAGAAGAATTCTCCACAGAAGAAGATTCCGAAGACTCTGCCGGATCCCCCGCCAGAAAGTTTCTTAGGTGTTTTGGAGTTGATATGGACGGCGAACATTTACAGTACAGTGATGGAGAGACTGAAATTTGGCGAGAAACGTGCAATGAAGGACAAGAGCTTAATATTGAAACGGGAATTCACCAATCTGATATCGTTGTGGAAGACAGTGTTGAAATTGATCGTCCACAAACTGAGAGTGAAAGAATGCGAAGATTTATCATGGAATGCCTTCAAAACAATCCTCTCCGATTCCGAGTTGTACATGACGTGTTTACAATTCAAAATGTCTTCTTCAGGAATAGCAATATTTCACGAATATGCGAGCAAGGAGGAAGTTCCGGTCGTAGCTTCAAAGGGAGTATCTTCTTCGTTACCAACCATGGAAACGATCACTTGCATGTCGTCCACGACTGCGCCTACAACGGAAATTCCTGTAGATGTCAACGCATCCGTGAAATCCGCAGTGAATGTGGACAGCCCCGACTTAATAGAAGACTTCTTCGGTCTTCAGAATGCACCAGCGAGCACTGGCTCAATCTCGCAGTGTATTTCGACACAGGCGAACGGGAAGCAGTACACTTTGAAATCGCCGGGAGAATGTGGTCTAAATGTGGTCAAACTAGAAATATATCCATTCGCCAAAATCAGCGGCTTAGACAAGAAAAACTGGTGGAAGCACGCGGAAACCAAAATGCTGTTCTTGACGACTTCCAATGTCGATCCGGTGCAAATGGAAGTGAACAAAATCCAGAACATGGCGTTGAAGCAAGTATCGAAGACAAAGGACGTGCAAAAAGAAGTAAAGGAGATAAGTTATTGGAATTCTTTTGGCGGTTTCCAACATCGCCAATAAATAACGTGTTTAATAATAGTGTTTGGTTCAGTTCACAGTGGAAGTATTTACCTTTAAATCATACACATATTAAAGCAGTGCAACGTATATATCAACGTCAGCTGTGCGATATGTCGTTTATAGACTTTATGAATAAGTTTAAGGATAGCGAAACAATATTTTATAATTGTGGTGTTAGAGATATTAATGATTATTATTATACTACTGATCAATCTTTACGTATAGCTATTGATTTACTTAATTTTTTCAATTTAATTTTTTTTTTAATTTTCAATTTAATCAGAATACTGATAGAGTTAGGGAGTTTCTTATAAATTTATATAATATTCTAGATAGGAATATACCTAAGAAAAATTGTATGTTTGTATTATCACCTCCGAATGCAGGTAAAAATTATTTCTTTGATGCAGTTATTCATTATTTTTTAAACTTTGGACAAATTGGTAACTTTAATAAATATAATTCATTTCCTTTAATGGAATGTGTCAATCGTAGAATTATATTATGGAATGAACCACATTGTGAGACTTCAGCGTTTGAAACTATAAAAATGTTATTTGGAGGTGATACTTTAAATGTTAAGGTTAAGTTTCAAGATGATGCTATAGTTAATAGAACACCTTGTATTGTATTATCTAATAATGATATTTTTCCAAAAGACACTGCCTTTAGAACTAGAATGTTCTCTTATACTGGGTGGCGCAAAAGTACTGGCACTAAAGAAAATACTTTTTTTTTTTTTATATGACATTTTCTGTCATTCTGTTGTTGAAAATTGTGTAGTGAACAAATGTAAAATACACTGAAAATAAACATGGACCGTTTTACTCCCCAAGAACGTGGAATAATTGTGTCAATGTTCTTACGGAATAATTCATCAGTGATAAGAACACAACGTGAATTTCGTCGACGATTTCCCCACCGTCCGGCACCGATTGGTCGCACAATTCGACGCTTTGCCACACGCCTTGAAGCAACTGGCTCAACATTGGATAGACCTAAGTCTGGGAGACCAAGAACAGGCCGTTCAGCTGAAAATATCGATGCTGTGCGCGAAGATGTGGAAGAGTGTCCAGAAACATCAACGAGGCGACGTGCCACGCAATTGGGCATTTCCAGACGGACCCTGCAGCGTATTTTGGTGAAAGACTTAAAGATGTTCCCGTATAAAACTCAAATGACTCATCAGCTGCTGCCTGCTGACCACCGAGCTCGTCTAGATTACTGCCAGCGCGTCATAAACCTCAACCTTGAAGAGGATGATTTTCCTTCAAAATTGGTTATGAGTGACGAAGCGCATTTCCATCTCTCAGGGCATGTCAATAAGCAGAATACTCGGTTCTGGGGCACTGATAATCCGCGCATTATTCAAGAAACACCTCTACACCCACTAAAAGTTACTGTATGGTGTGGCATCTGTGTTGACAGAGTGATCGGACCCTATTTTTTCGAAGACGCTGGAGGCAATGCGATTACTGTCACTGGAGAACGCTACAGAACCATGTTACGTGAGTTTTTGATACCCAGTTTGGACGAATTGGGGCTGGAGCACATCTGGTTTCAACAAGACGGCGCTACGGCACACACAGCGCGCGACACTATGGACTTAGTGAGGGACGCTTTTCCAGGCCGAGTTATCTCTCGTTTTGGCGATTTGCCTTGGCCTGCAAGATCACCCGATCTGACCAGTCCAGACTTCTTTCTTTGGGGTTTTTTGAAATCTCGGGTGTATGTGAACAAGCCACAGACTCTCGCAGCTCTAAAAGAAAACATTCGTCAAGAAATAACGAACATATCGCAGGAAGTGTTACGGCAAGTTATGCAAAATGTCATAAATAGGGCTCAAATGTGTATCAACTCTGGAGGTCACCATTTAAAAGACATCATCTTTAAATCCTAATGGTACGAAATTTAATGGCACAAATATACATTTAAAAAAATCTAAATCTAGTTTTCTAATTTAGAAAAAATTTTATAGCTGAACCAAATAGGGTCTTTACTTTTGCGCCACCCAGTACTTGGCGTCCTTGTGATGCTTTAAAGAAGTGTAAAAAAAAATTGTATCCCTTTTTTTACCTAAACTTAAACCTTACCTTGTTAAAAGGAGAAGAAGAGCTGACGTTCCGCCAGCAGATAACGTTCCGCCAGCAGATGATATTGCGCCTGTTGATGCTGCTGTGCCTGTGGAAGTCGCTGAGCCATCGGCCAGAGACTCTTCTGTCCAAAGTAGCAGATATCGACGTGTTCCTTGCACAAGTTCGCGCTGCTTAATATTTGGTTGTCAAAATACCACCCGGCGTCGCTTGCCGAGTTCTCTACGGGCGAATGTTTTATGCAAGTATAACATATACATACCTAAAGATAGTCGTGTTTGTCAAGAACATTTGATCAGTTTTGATTGGGAACAATTACAGGAGGCACCAAATCTATGTACTGATTTTAGTGGGGCTTACTTAGATGATATAATAGATGTGTTAAAAGAAGAAAGGAGTTCCTTTCTAGACTTTGTCAATTATAGGCAAATGAGCCAAACAGAATTATTTTACTGGACAGGTCTTAGTCATGATCAGTTTGAACTCATATTGTCTGAAACACCTAGTCTGAGAAACCAAAAACGTCCTGAAGCCTGCCTAGGCATTTTACTAGCAAAATACAGAACTGGTGATTCGAACCTACGTCTAAGTAACATGTTCAGAATGCCAGAGTCTACTCTACAACGAAAACTTGGAATTGCTAGAAAATGCTTGCTTCGAGATTTTGTTCCTCTTCATTTAGGATTCGATCACATTAGTCGACAGGAAGTAGTATCCCGGAACTTATTAGTACCAGAAACGATTTTCGGTAATCCTGGGTCGCCGCCGGAAGAGAGAAAGGCAATCGTAATATGCGACGCAACATACGTTTATTGTCAGAAAAGCTCCAATTTCTTTTTTCAGCGGGAAAGCTATAGCTTACACAAATATACCAATTTACTGAAGCCATTTGTATTTGTAACTTGCGATGGATATATAATTGATGTGACTGGCCCATATTCTGCTACATCATCTGATGGTCGTATCATGATGAATATGGCAAGAGACGAGAGTGGTTATGTGTTCAATTGGTACTTTCAAAATGAAGATGTCTTCATCCTTGACAGGGGCTTTCGAGACTCAGTTGCATCCTTAGAAGAATGTGGCTATTCGTGCTATTTACCACACTCTAAAGAAGTCGGTGCACTACAATTATCCACAGCTCAAGCCAACGAATCAAGACTTGTTACTATGTGTCGTTGGGTAATCGAAGTGGTGAATGGAAGATTTAAGCGCGATTATAAATTTTTCCGTCAAGATTTTTTCAATAGAGCTATGTCTCATATGATGGATGATTTTAGAGTAGCAGCCAGTCTCGTCAATGCATTCCATCAACCAATAATAGATAGCATACACGCAGAAGACTTTTTGGACATCATACAACACAGGCGAAATATAGAGAACGATCTTGCCGATTATGTCATAGAAAATAATATGAACAGGCAAAGAGTTCTATTCCGACGAATGACGGCTGATGACCCAGAACTAATAGATTTTCCTCGTCTGAATGAAGAAGATTGTATTCTTTTTGCTTTGGGCACTTATCAGCTCAAATTAGCCCGATCATACTGTGGCGAGCACATCAGAGACGGGGTATACACGATTGAACTGTATAATGATCCTAATATTATCAACTTGCCTAATGTTAATAATACAACGAGACTTCTAAGAGGTCGTATTCAATCGCGACATTCGAGGGCCAGGACGTACTATGTTTATATTATGGCAGATTATACGGAAAATGGCAGAAATGCAATTAAAAAATATTATTGTACGTGTCTTACTGGCAAAAAAACTCTAGGCTGCTGTGCTCATACCATGTCAATTATTTGGTTTCTCGGCTTGGCTAGACATCTAGATGAGCCCTTACAAACACCGGCAGGTTTTTTAGATTATGTTATCGTTCAAGATAATGAGCATAATATGTAAGATCACTGTATAAAAAAAACAATAAATTGATACTTTTGTACCCTTTTCTTTGTTTTATTATAATCCGTACAACGCCTATTATATATATCTAGTTGGTTAGTAGATAGCAGTGTTGTAATCATAAAATATAAAAAATAGGGATCGAATTCAAAATGTATATTTTTTTAGCTGTTTTTCCTAACCCAAAAGTTGCCTGGTAGAAATTACTGCCAAGCAATAAGGCCGCCCGTTGCATTATGTTCTTTCCATTTTGTTATTTTATGAATACCAAAAACCATAAAAATCGGTCCAGCCGTTCTCGAGTTAAAGTGTTCGAACAAACCCGATTTTATTTTTTAAAGACCGTTCTATATCTTTGTCCCTAAATTAATTATAACGTTGTCACCATACAATTTTCTTTCTACTCCTGTAACAAGGCTCAAGTGAATATTGCATTTTCATCTCGTCCGCTCCATTGTCGGTTGGCCTTCTAATGGCCGATAACAATTAAAATTCTATTGTGTCTCGTTAATGACAGTTGGAGGTTTATCAGGTACAATACTTTATATTTTACTTGGTAGTAGATTGTTTACCTACGTTCTAATTTTTTGCCTACAATTCTTTGGATCATTTTTATTACGGCTACAATGTGATGTAATTGGTTATGAAATGTGCGTGTGTAGTGTTTACAACTATGTAGTTATTAAGTATGATTCTATATAATAATCTAGGAGTGCTAACTAACCGCTACTCTAATAACTTTAAAAACGTAAACATAACCTTGAATTAGTTTGGTGACAGAACTTATTCATTACGATCTAAATTTCATTTTCCGTTCAACTAATCATCTGTTTCTCAATCCGCTACTCTTTTCCAACCTCTTCTCTTTTATCATGATTATGACTCGCAGCGCGCGGGCTCGCTTAGAAGAGACCAAACTCAGTGAGGCTTTGAGCGAATTAAAGGCGTCTCAAGAGCTCTGTGACAAACTGATGAAAATGAAATGGAGTTCCTTGGTGTTCTTGAAAGGAATAGCAAGTTGAAAACAGAAATGGCCCAGTTATATATTCAACACACTGATGCCATAGCAGCCCGGTACAGGCTCGAAGTTGTTGTGGACGGGTTCAGCCAGTGTAGCAATGAGTATGAACAAGCTCTTAGTCACAAATATTTACTACAACAGCAGCTACATGAGGCTCAAAGTCAGATTGAACAACTTGAGACTACAAATCTTAACATTACTGCCTCGTTGAATCAAAGTCTATTCAATGAATTGGTACCTGCAGCCCCATCAATGGTTTCTGTAATAAACCCCTCTTCTCACACAATAGATTTAACAGGTCTTGATGATTCAAAATTAAGTAAGTCAGTGAGGGTAGTTACTAGTAAAAATTAACTGACAAAATACATAAAAATCAACAAATACATAGTTAAAACCAAGAAAATGGTCAAAAAACAAAAATTCTCCATTAAAAAAGTTAAACTTAATAGAGAAAGGTTGCATTTACTGAAACAATTAGATATGTATTCATTAAACTTACAAAAAAGTACTAGGAAATACCAAACTGACACAGAAGACTTGCAGTATGAACTTGACTAACTACAGGAGACAATATGTGATACCACTATACCGCAGTCTAGTGCCAGTTTACCATTATAAATTACTAAGTGTTTGCCTAGACAGAGTGTAAATAAAGAAATAATACTATTTTGTGATGACATTGGAAAGGATTTAGGTCACTTGTTGTTAAATGAATATCCGGGACACTCAATAATTAACTACTGTATGCCTGGTTGTTCTCTTATTTGACATAATGAAAAAAGTTATAAAATGCAATGTTAACCAGGATACTATATTAATAATATTTGTTGGTAATAGGGGTAATGTGAACAATAGGTAGGGAGAATTACTCCAATATTATAGATCTTTGTGCAACCTTAGTTCGGTTCAGTATATCCTAACATGTCGAAGAGACCACATGCTGGACTTATACCACACACTAATATTCAGAAGGCTTTATCACAAGCTTGGAAAAATCGTAATCAACAGCATGGTGAAAATGCTGGTACATGGAATGAATTCATTCGTAGTGACGCCACGAAGGATATCAGGTTTCAGTTTGCTACGCAGAAAAAGGTACGATTTGAGCCTGATAGTGGTTTTGATTCTGAAGCTCAACCTGATCCAAGTCGTACAGAGTTTGACTCTCCCCTCGATCACGGAAGAAACTCCGGAGGAGCCTCCATACCCGATACCCCCACCCGTTCCGGTGAACCCGTTGCAGTGTTGCCAACTTAGTGGAATTTCCACTAGATCTGGTGGTTTAGGCTTACCTTTTAGTGGTCAAATTTTGGTTTTAGTGGCTGGTGGATTTTTCTAGTGGCTTTGGTTGCTTCAGTTAGTGGTAAGGTACGAAATTCAACCACTAGCACGATTAACATATTTTCGGGAAATAACTCGAACGTTTACGTTATAAGTGTATATATTTTTTATGTGTAGGCAATACTCAGAACTAAGGTGGTTGTTTTCAGGGATCCCCCGAAAATAGTTTGTCAATTTCTTGAATAATTTTGATTAAAAGTATAATAAAGGATTTGAAATAAAGTATAATAACTTTATTTGTATGATAACTGGGTCAAGTTTGATTTGAATTAAAAACGTTTGTTTTCTATGCATGCACAAAAATATAAATACAACGGACAGTACAGTACAGTTTGGAGGAGCTTGTGGCTAAGTAATAACAGCCGCTCGGGCCGATCCATCAGGTTAAGCTACGCTTGCCGGGGTTGGTCCGTGGATGGGTGACCATTTTCACATATCGAGACTCCTCCGTGCCTCGGAAAGCACGTTAAGCCGTTGGTCCCGGCTGTCATTTGTGGATCTTTGACAGTCGTCAGAAGCACGAAAGTCTGACAACTAGTCTAACCAAGGGGTATCGTATTACCCAGTTACTGGGTTGTGGAGGTCAGATAGGCAGTCGCTCCATGTAAAATACTGGTATTCAGCTGCATCCGGTTAGACTGGAAGCCGACCCCAACATAGTTGGGAAAAGGCTAGGCAGATGATGATGATGAGTACAGTACAGTTCGGAGTTTGCGTTGGATGTTTTACTTGTTTTGGTTTATTTTGTAAAACGAATATGCCTAAACCACAGTACACCCAAAAGAAATCATAGAAGTCGATTCTTCCGAAGATGATTGCCTGTAAGATTTTTTTTTTGTTCTTATCAAAAATAAACTATAATTTTATAATAAAAAATACAATAATGTTGTTTTATTTTCAAATAATATTTAGGTATTATCTGTCTGGCATAATATGTTAGTGGTATTTTTGGTGGTTTGAGGGATCGCCAAATTTAGTGGTTTTCTGGTGGGTTACTATACCAAAACTAGTGGTATCGTTAAAATAAAGTTGGCAACACTGACCCGTTGTTGGCGAAGACTTTCCGGACATCGATGATAGTTTTCTTGCTGCTATGGATATTGACGTTGGTAATATTGGCGGACAGCCACAATTATCACGGATTGGCTAATAGAAGCGGCGGACAAGGTGTGGGTATGGGTTCACATTCAACGCAACCTGATACATCAATACGGATTCCATCCACGTCGTGCGGCAATCGCAGCGGCGGGAAGAATTTATCAGTTCATTTTTAGGAGAGCTATTTTCTTAATCATTACATGATCTGACGACAGTAGCTCTAGGTTCGTATCAGATTAAACAGGCTCGGTCATATTATGGGGAGCATGTCCATAGGAACGGAAAATACGAAATTGAACTAGCAAACGACATTGAGGATGATTGGCTATTGGTACTGGGAATGGACAAGTATTTAGTAAGGGGAAAAATTCAGTCATGTTAGCGAAAAGCGAAGAAATGGGGGCTTTTTAAAATTACTTTAAAATACAATGGCTTCAGTCTCGGGCAGATATAATGAACTGTCCTAGTAATAATAATTTTCGCACAAACAGTGCACTCGAAGGGTGGCACAGGCGGCTAAACACGAATCTAAAATCAAAGCCAACCCTGCTACTATTCCTCAAAGCTCTTAGAAAAGAAGCACTTTGGCAAGATCGCAAATACAAGAATATGTTATTTGAAGGAAATAAGAGAAGAAAAATCGATATTATGTTTAATGCCAAATATAAATAAAAGAGAGCTGCAAAGCTTGAGGGCTAAAAAGTTAGTCCATTTGAATTTTTGATAAACCTTGGCCATATCAAAAGGATATTAGATGAATAAATGCAGGGGAATTTGTGCGCCTAATATCCTAATAATATTTAAGAGGCTACTAGGTTTTTAACCCATATATTATTTTTAATTTACAAATGACTTTTACTTTCTATCATTAGTGTGCAACGGGATTCGGGACCTGAGCACCTCTTGATTTAAAAAATCTTCTACATTTACTTTCTTATTTTTCTTTCACTACAGTATTACAGACAACATCTAACATCTTTCTTTCTTCTAGATTAGTTTTTGCTATATAGCTTACCGGGTATCTAGGCTCTGCCCGGTGGACATGTAGTACCTACTTATATCTACTCGTGGGATATGAAATGGAAAATCTAAATAATAATAAAAAAAAAAAAAAAAAAATATTGCCGAACGTGTTGGTCGAGCAGATGGGTGTGGGGTGTGGTGTCAGATTCTGACACTTCTGATAGGATGAGTGTGGCGAGCGTGAGCTCAAAGCGCTCGAGGACGAAAGGGAAGGGAGTTGAACGTGCTTCCCAATTTTGGAGGAAGCACGTACGCAAGGAGGATGAGGAGCACGTGGAGTTCTCTTCTAGCGAGGAGAACCTCATCATCATCATCAGCCTATAGCAGTCCACTGCTGGACATAGGCCTCTCCAATTGCACGCCATTCAGCTCGATTCTCGGCAGCTCTCATCCAGTTGCTACCAGCCACCCTGCGAAGATCGTCGCTCCACCTAGCCTGAGGGCGTCCTACCTTACGTTTTCCGATTCGCGGTCTCCACTCAAGAACACGTCTACCCCAGCGGTCATCGGTTCTACGGCTAATATGGCCGGCCCATTGCCACTTAAGCTTGCTTATTCTGTGAGCTATGTCGACAACTTTGGTTCTCTGCCGGATTACCTCATTCCGGATTCTATCTCTCAGAGATACTCCAAGCATAGCACGTTCCATAGCTCGCTGAGCGACCTTGAATTTATGGACCAGCCGTACCGTGAGTGTCCACGTTTCGGCTCCATAGGTCATCACAGGCAGGACGCACTGATTGAAGACTTTAGTCTTTAGGCTCTGCGGGATACGCGACGAGAAGACTCGACGGAGCTTCCCAAAAGCTGCCCAGCCCAGCTGAATTCTTCTGTTAGCCTCCTTCTCAAAGTTGTTCGTACCAAACTGCAGAGTTTGACCGAGGTAAACGTATTCACGAACAACTTCGAGAGCATCGCCATTAACAGCAATCGGTCCCGGACTAACGTGGTCGTTGACCATAACTTGGGTTTTGTCCAAGTTCATCCGGAGACCAATGCGTACAGAAGAATCAACCAGGCCGTCCAGCATCTGCTGTAAGTCATGCAGCGACTCAGCCATTATGACGATGTCATCTGCAAATCTCAAGTGTGAGATGTACTCGCCGTTGATGTTAATGCCGCGTCCTTCCCAGTTCAGCGTCTTAAACACATCCTCTAAAGCGTTAGAGAACAATTTCGGGGAAATAACGTCCCCTTGCCTCACACCTCGACGCAGGGGGATATGTTCAGTTTGCTGGTTCTGAGTTTGGACGGTCATTGTCGCGTTTTCATAAAGACATCTCAGCACTTGGATGTATCGCCAGTCAACTTGGCATCGCTGCATAGACTCCAAAACAGACCAGGTCTCGATAGAGTCAAAAGCCTTCTCATAGTCCACAAAAGCAAGACATAGGGGCCGATTATACTCTTCGGACTTCTGTATAATTTGCCGCACTGTGTGGATGTGGTCTATGGAGCTGTAACCTCCTCGAAACCCGGCCTGCTCCGGCGGCTGAAACTCGTCGAGTCTTCGCGCTAGACGATTCGTGACGACTCTTGAAAACAACTTATATACGTGGCTTAGGAGCGAAATGGGTCTGTAATTCTTTAAAAGGGTCTTATCACCCTTTTTAAAGAAGAGAGAGAGGAGAACCTACCGGCTGCTAAAGTGCCGAAGGGCAAGAGAGGGCGAGGTCGCGCCACTGGTGGAGCGTCTTCGACGTTGCGCGACTCTCTGGGGCTTTCTTAAGCGCCCCTACACGCTGGTACCCAGCGCGATGTCTCAATAAAACAAAGAACAGACTGTTGTGGGAACATTACGCTTAAATCGGGAGTTTGTGCCCGACTCGCTCAAGACTCTGACCAAGTCAGACCTACGACAGGGTGAGGTAGTAGCGAGCTACCTCGAGTTTACGCGAACAAGACTGGACAAGGACAATTGACCATACGAAAAAACGACCGACATTTCATGCGAGGACAGGTGGGGCGAGAATCGCAGCGCGGCTTGGACGCTTTAGTGGCTAAGGGTCGACGTTGGATAACCAAGAATAAAATATCAGCTTTGGCAATATTTAAGAGGTCACCAAAAGCCTATAGATACTTGCAGCATCTCATGGCATTGCCAAGCACAAAAACATTACTCAATGTTTGAAAAAAAAACCCTATGGGCCATCATAATGGGGGCCAATGGGGCCAACAAAGCAGTGAATGAACATTAAAAAAAAAACTAAAAAAAAACGTCTTATGGTGGAATCCGACGATCGGCAATATTGCAGACGGACACGCACAGCAGACGACCACAGACCGCCACGCACCGCGCACCGAGGAACTTCCGATGTCTGCGATACCCCGCACGTACACCTTCCCACGGTCCGTCGTCCGGACTCGTCGGTGTCCGTCCGCAAAATCGCGGATCGTGGGATTTCGGTAAAAGACATACTGTGGCTTATTATTTGACGAAATTGCTTTAGAACGACGTATTACTTCTGATAAAGTTGAGGGATATGAAGACTTTGGTATTGATTCAGGACGTGGATGTAACTTGGCTTACCATGCATTGGTATTTATGTTGCAAGGGGTAAGAGCAAAATCTAAGCAACCTGTAGCTTTTTATTTTGTTAAAGGACCCGTTTCCTCCACACTCTCCCTGCCATGGGAACCGCCGGCGAGCCCCAAAAAATTTTGTTCAGCAGGCCAAAGCACATTTCTTAATACTTTTATTAGCGGCCATTGGGTCCGCCGGCAGCCCCCACTTTTTTCGTGCGGTACGCCGCATCTATGTACCTATAGTTTTATTCTGCACGCCAGTCATAATTATACTCGTTATTGCCTCGTCCTCAATGATGATAGAAAACAAGTGTAGTAGGCGTTTAGTCGAGTCTCTCGTCACATAATTTTGAAGAAATCTAAAAAATGAACGCGTCCCAACGTGTGCTGTCAACGGCCTTCTGCAACTATATTCATTCAGTTTTTATGTCAAGTAATGGCGTCACATATTTCCGCTTATTTTAGAGTATTTTGTGCAAAATTCACCTAAAAATGGAAAAGAGGAAGTCAAAAAGGATAAAAAAAGGATCACACTTATTGAGAAAGATTAAGAAACTCGAAAAACATCAAACGAATTTTCAATTCGGAAGGCGAACGTAAAAAGTTACCGCGTGGTGCAATGTCAGGATGGCCGAGCGGTCTAAGGCGCTGCGTTCACAGACTAAGTAGTACTTGGTGTGATATTTTCTGCTATTACTGTTTATGGCATTGGTGTTTATAAAATATATCAAAGAGTATAATCGCCTTCAAGAGTATAATCGCTAACCTAATCCAAAACATCGGGTGTGATATTGTGTTTTGTGACTCTTTACACATGTTTGCAAATGTTGCAAGTAAACTTTCTAGTATTTCTGAGCCTTAAAATGGCTTCAATACAACTTGCCTGGCCTGTGGGGCGTTCTGCGGGGGCGCACGTGGTTAAAAATGGCTATGTTGTAAGCTAAACAACCTGAGGGGTGTTCTGAAAGGACACACATGGTTGACTTTTTTTTTATTAACCTATACTGAAGCTCTGCCTGACCTGTGGGGCGTTCTGCGGGAACGCACGTGGTTGAATATGGCTAAAATGTGAGCGATTTGCCTGACCTTGGGGCGTTCTGCGGGAACGCACGTGGTTGAATATGGCTATAATGTAAGCGAATTGCCTAAGTTCTGTGGGAACGCACGTGGTTGAATATGGCTATAATGTAAGCGATTTGCCTGACCTTGGGGCGTTCCGTGGGGACGCACGTGGTTTACAATGGCTGTGTTTGTGTTTGTGAGCTAAACAACCTATGGTTTACTTTTTTCCATAAAGGGGAGTTCTGTTGGAACTTACATGGTTATTTGATGTGTTGCCCTTTACAGCATGCATAAAGTATATTTGTTCCAGATATTGTAATATTCCCCAGTAAGCAACTCATTTGACCTACATGATAGTAATATAATGAAAATGTCCATCCGGAGTCGATATATAATACTCAACCAGATCGAAATCACAGTGGCAGCTTGAGAAAACTGATTAACAGATCAAGATGGGATGTTATACTTCAAAAAGACTTAGCAAAAGCAAGATAACTCTTCATTTACCAAAGATCATTCAGATATACCTCACCCGTAGGGGTGGTAAAAATTTAACGAACAATTAATAAAGAACAATTAATATGAAAGGTATGACCTTTATTTAATCTATATCAAAATATATTTTTTAATCTGAATCAAACAAAAGTTTGACAGTTCAAGAAATGTCAAGAAAGTATGGTTTTTGTGTTTGTTGCTTAAGGGTCTCAGCACACATATGGGATCGGAAAGGGATCGTCACCGTATCGCCTCGAGCCGTTCAGAATGGTTTGTATTAAACTCCCTACTGCAACGCACACTAATCGGAATAATAACGTAATCGCCTCGCCTCGGAACAGGCTCCGAACTTGAATTCCCGCGCTTACGGCTCATCGTCCCCGCGCTTACGTTTCTCCGTCCCCGCGCTTACGTCTCTCCGTACCCGAGCTCACATCTCTTCGTCCACCCTTTCCCCTTTCCCCTCCCGCGACTTGCCTGCTAAAGACGCCGCCATTCGCAAGGAGTATTTCATTCGTGTTGCGCGTATGTTTTATTTAAAATTTTAAGTTCGATTCAAACACAAAATAACGATGCAAAGGGAGAAACTTATTGAAGAAGTGAGAAAATATCCATATTTATATGACTTAAGTGATGCTAAATACAGCAATACTATAAAAAAGGACGAGGCTTGGAAACAAATAAGTATTACTTTAAAGCAATCTGGTAAGTACCTACTCCTATTTAATTATTTATTTAATGTTTTTCGCGTATGTAGGTATGTATGGGAAATAAAACAGTTGTGATTAATATAATTATAATGAAAAATTTAACTGGAATATCCATTAAGAATTAACATTAATATTTAAAGCTAAAAGCTACTGCCATGGAACTCGTCCGGTAGAAGTTTGAAAATATGTATTGAACTTTTCACGTACATTAAAAGCGGTAGCCATATGGGCACCACTAATACTTGGTAATTGACTTAACAATCGGTCTTCGCCGAATTCAACTGTAATTTCCTGTTCTGTTCTGTTCGGTTCCTGTAAATTCATCTCAATGTTATATGTCCTCATCATATTGTGTAAAATGCAAGTTGTTAATACCACTTTATCTACAAACTTTGGATGCAATTTAATATTTTTGTTGTAAATCGCAAATTTTTGATATAAAATTCCAAAAGCGTTTTCAACAACCCTTCTAGCTCGTGATAAGCGGTAATTATATTGCCGTTCAGGATCTGATAGTCTCCGTGTATTTGAGCGAGGATATGGTCTTAATAAATATGTCTTCAATGGAAATGCCTCGTCTCCCACAAATACATGTGGCATTGCATGATTAGTTCCTGGTAATGGTTTGTCACATGGAATATTGAATGTGTTTCTTTCAAGTGCCTTTCCAAATGTAGATGATGAATAGATTCCGCCATCGCTGTTTTTTCCATAGGCTCCTACATCAACCGCTATGAATCTGTATTCAGGATCAACTATAGCTAACAAAACAATAGAAAATGTTTTTTTATAGTTAAAAAACAACGATCCACTATTGGGAGGTGCAATTATATTTACATGTTTGCCGTCAATGGCGCCTATGCAATTCGGAAAGTTCCATTTATTTTTAAATCCTTCTTCGATTCCTTGCCATGTGGCTGTAGTTGGTTGAGGTATATGAATTGGCATTAATTTATTTATTATTGCATTGCACACATCTATTACTATCAAACGAATAGTTGATTCTCCTAAACGGAAGCTCGATGATAAATTAGTAAATGTAGATCCAGTTATGAAGTACCTGCAACAATAAATGTATATTTAATATACGTTTTATAATACGTGTATATGTTTATGTGAATGTGTGTGTACGTACTCCCTTTCACACATACATGTGTAACTACATGCGCTTGATATAGTTAACCATGATTTATTTTATTTCAGAATCTGAGTGCAGGAAAACTTGGTTAAATCTTAGAGAGTCTCACCGACGAGCTATGAAGAAGCGTAAAACTAAAAGTGGTCAGGCAGCCCCGACGACGAAAAAGTGGACCTTTGAAGATGAAATGAGTTTTTTAGTACCTCATTACAAAGAAAGAAATACGATCTCTTCGGTTGATGATGATGACGGTTCAGATGTTAGCAGTTTCTTGGGTAATGATGATTCACAGAACTCAATAAACATAATTCAGTCTCCAGAAAACTTACAAGCGGAAACTACTCCACTTTCGCCGCGTCCTGAGTCTTCTGCATCTTCAGTTGCATCCAAAATTTCAAAAAAAAAAAATCTTAATATTGAAAAAAATTCAGCGTCACAAACTTTAATGAAATATTTATTAAATCACAACGAAACCAAAAAAGAAGATGAGATAGATACATTTTTTAAGAGCATTGCGGCAACGGTTAAAAAAATTTCAGAATATAACCAAGCTGTTATGAAAAGTAAAATATATAACGCAGTTTCGGAAATGGAGTTAAAAGAAATCGCAGAGAAACAAAGCTATTATAGTTATCGCAACCCTTACATTCCCCAAAGAGAAGATGACATGCCTCGAGGTTATACCACTCTAAATAACATTAGCCACGAGATACAATCAACATCTGGCGCTTCAAACATTCATGATTTTAATATTTCAAACTTAGAAGAAAATGGCGCGTCAAATGCTGACGATCTTGATACTTCAAACAATCTTTAATTTATACAATGATTGTATTTTTGTTGTGGCGCTATTTTTGTTTAATTGCCATAATTTTTGGATTTAATAATATAGTTTTGTATAATAAAAAAATATGTGATTTATGGGTATTTTTTTTTTACCTAAACTACAAAAAAGTTGCATTTACTAAAATACCTTACGCAATCACACAAAATATATACACACATACACCAGACATAAAACGTACATCCCCTGTGCACACCTGATCGCAAATGAGGGTTATCGACAGAGGATAAAAATTAATCTATCTTGTAGTTTCGGAACCGAGTATTTTTTTTGTACACTTAAAAAAAAGAACAATAGAGATAATACAAACATTAAAATTATAGTACAAATATTTATGTAGACCAGATTAAAAATTCCAAAAACAAATGCAATTTCTCACCTTAACGTTACAGCTAGTTTTTCTTCGGGCGATATTGTTTCTCTGAATGTTGTATTCTTCTTCCTTATACATTCATCTATAGACTGCAATATGTTATAAAAGAGATATTTCGGCATATGAAAATAAATATAAAATTTCTCTTCATCATCCATCAAATGTTTTTTTATAGTCCGAAATTCCCCTTCAGTACTCCTTGCTTTATTCATACTGTGTACCCAATATCTTTTTCTTTTTTTCTTGCTATTTTCTTTTTCCTCTTCATCAAGTGCTATGGCTATGATAGCCAACTCACGTATTGTAAACCAAGACATAACCGTGCGCTACACTTAACGTTTGGATTCAAACTGATCTGGTGCCAACCAGGTCAGCCAGGGGGCGGCGAGGCGTAAGCGCGGTGTCGCCTAGCCGTAGCCGAGTTGACGTACAGGCGCTGCTGATACGCTTTCGTTACGTGCATACGGTAGGTTGACGCCTGGTTGACAGCGAGGCGAAAGGCGTTACGGTTACGATCCCTTTCCGATCCCATATGTGTGCTGAGACCTTAATCCTGACACAAAAGGACATTTATATCCTACTATCTGTAATGCTTAGGAAAGATAGTTTCTTCTGGAACAATCAGAGACGGAAAGTTACCTCTCTACCTACCTAACTTAGTGAAAATCTCTGACTGTAAAGTCATTGCTTTCATCAAACAATTAACAAATAAAGCTTTAAACTGGCGGGGCCCTCCTTGCTCAAACGCGAAAAAGGGGGGGGGCGTGTGTCTCCTGGAGCACCAGCTGTGGATGGGAACTGGAAGACAAGAGGAACCACTAACATTGCAAGTAAACCCACAGGTGGGGGCACTTTTCATTCTCATAGTTTTGTGAAATGAAACTAATCACGAGAGATCTTGTTTTATTTATCGCTTAGTGGGGTATACAAACCCCAATAAGTCACACCAGAATAAGATTAAACTCCTACTGAATGACAAATTCTGTAAGAGTTCGCTGTTAATGATTTTTTCTATAAATACTTAGTTATTTTTATAACTATTCATAACAAACTTTGTTTGTTAATTATTTCTTGTTTAAAAGTCCAATGGGGCATTAATTCTTACTTTGGATTGGAAGATGTTAATACTATTATTAAAATAATACATGTCAAGTTGAAAAAACTAACAAACTACTGTTCGTTAGAAAATTACAGAAATCAACTTTCTTGTAACCATAGAATGTACAAGATGCGGTTACAAAACCAACATTAAAATACATACTGGTATATACTTGATGCATTATTTACTGTATGCCTTTTCTTTTGGCTCCGGTAACATTTACATGATGATATGAAACCTGTGTTAAGGTTAAGGTACTTAAAAGAAAGAGACTTGATCTTCCTTGAATAGAAAACATTCACATACCTTCAGTGTTTTGGAAAGTACAGTCTACTCTAGATGCACTGGAAAAGTTAGATTTTATGCCAATACAGCAGCAAACTTTCTAGGTCTAATTGTTTACAATAATAGTTTATGTAACTTTGACATTGTAATTATTGAATCGAATAACAACTTGAAGCCTATGCATCTAATTTATATTATATTTTTTAGCCTTATTGGTTAAAATAAATTCAAATTTAGTTTAGATTTCATGTTCATGATAGGTAATGGAATTTTAATGTCTAGTTTCATTACAAGTTGGTAAAGAATTTAATTTATTATGAACAATTATGATAGCCAAGTATATTGAATTGTGCACACACATGATCTTCAATGGTGGTCTATAACTTGGCCACATTGGAAGAATTCATTTTGAAAGGTTAATTCAAGTTCTAAGTAGAGATATCTACTGATGCCTCTTCACATGGTGTGGAATATCATGTACTTACTTAGCTATCAGACTGCACATCTATAATGGACTCAGTTTCACATTAATTCCCTGTATTAAATTGCTATTTTGGGATAAAAATATTCTAACAGTTTATGAAATTGCTGAATCTTGTTAAAAATTTTGTTTCATATAATTATATTACTCAGTGTCACACAACAATGGTGTGAGTCAAGACATCTGTTATATTTTGATACCTAGGTATATGTATATAGGTACCTACATAATAATATAATTATATAACAATATATGCACCTAATAGAGAAGTATGGAAGATAAGACTTGTTGCACCAACTCTAAATAGATTGGGATAAGGGTAAAATAATGAAGATAGAGGTATTCTATTTAAATACTAAAAATATAATAAGGTACCTACGTTAATGGTTTTGTGAGTCTTAAAAGGAGGCTTGCAGATTAGGAACTGAATGATATTTTATATTATCAAAAGATTAGATACTTTTTTAATTGGTGATGATCACAGACCAACACATTGTGTCAATGTGGTACTCAGATCCAGGGTCTGTGGCAGTAATTACTTTACATTATATAGGTCTCAAGATTTATCATCTATTGTGATTTTTCCCTTCTATTCTCTATGGTTCTTAAAACCATAGAAAACCATACCAACCATACATTACCAAACTAACCATAAAATATAATTATAAACAGAGCAACAGTAGAATATGCATACCTTTTTTCATCAAAAATTGAAATGGAAGGAAAGAATCCGTGATGTAACAGTAGAAGGGTAAATAAACTAAACGCATCAAAAAAAAAGTTTTTCATCATTGTGCCGTTATTTATAGTTCTTAGTCATTTAAATGATGTGCAAATGTTTTCAATTATATTATATTCAAAGGCGCCAATATTTTTTTGTCCGGGAACATTACTTATTTTTAGAAAATTAACAAAACACGCACCTAACGTCATTTCCTACCCGACGAAAAGTCATGCATCTAACTATAAATATCAAAATAATACCAAATGGAGTAACAAGAGTGCGTTTTTAAAAATTACCTTATAATAACTATAAAACCAATATACATTACTGCTAAAGCTTTTGAAAGTGAACTATCAAATTATGTCTACAATTAATTATTCATAAAATGTTACGATGTTTTCATCATTTCCGTAAAAGTTCGTCAAACAGTATTTTTTTCTTGCTCTGTGGCACAAAGCACATGTCGTCCCGCGCCCGCACCTTCCTCAGTTCCCCAACAGGCCGCCGAGCAAGCGGACGCGTGAAATTGTGGTGCAATTGGCTCTCAAAAATATTTTATAAAAGTTACGTAGACGATTGTCACGCATGCACATCATTTCCAAAAGGACGGATTAAAGTGTAAGTAACGAATACATTTATCTATTACTTTTTACATATATTCCGACTGTTTGCATGTGTCATTTGAAGTTATTATTGTTACGTTGATACTTTATTTTAAGAGCATGTTTCGACTTGAAACAAAATATGTCATTTCCAGTAAGATCATCTCCAGTAAAATGTTAAAGACGGAAATGATTCGTGATTACCGGTAATGACTATTATCTTTGCTTCTTGTTACTTTCGTGTGGTTAAACCTATAAGATGGACCACAACAACACCAATGAGTGACAATGTACACATTAATTGTGATATATGAAGTAGTGCAAGTCCAAGACGGACTGCAGCTCGTCTCGAATTAGTAACTTTATGCAACATAGAATATTGTTCTAGGTTTGGTGATCATGAACAAGAAAACATCGACCGCAAATCTTTCAGCCTACAAGCGTAAAAGATACGCAGAACTTAAAAATGATCCAGAAATGTACGAAAGAGAAAAAGAAAAAGAACGACTACGGTATATAAAGAAGAAAGAAAAGGGACAAGTTATTCCGATTGATGAAAAATCGCCAAGGGATCAAAGGCAACAAAGGAAAAAATGGCGTGAGGCATCAAAGAGGTACAGGGAACAGAAAAAAGGTAAGATAAATGAAACTAAGTTACCAGAAGTAGTACTCCTTGAGGATCAGAACCAGGAAGATATATCAGTTAAAAATACAACACAAACAACTAAAGCTATGGGAGATCCTTTAAATTTACCAGCTACGAAAATAAGACATATAAGGTACATAGAACAAAAAAGACGTAAAATGTTAATTAATATTATACAAGATTTAAGAAAAGAAAATGAGAGTCTGAAAAAAAAGTTAAGAAAGGTGGCAGTGGATAAATTACAGTTGGTTTCAAAAAAGATAGAAAAACGGGGTAAAAAAGTAAAAGACGCGCGTACAACTCAAGAAACGCGAACAAGGCAAAGATTACTAATACTTATTAAAAAGTTCTTTGAACAAGATTCAAACAGCATAATTATTCCCGGAAAAAAGCAGTACGTCACTCGAAATAAGGTTCAAAAACAAAAAAGACAGTTAATATTACCACTAAAACAATTACACAACAAATTTATATCAGAGCATGGAATTCCTGTAAGTTATGCCTTCTTCTGTAGACATCGCCCATTTTGGGTAATCTTTCCTAACAAAGCACTCAGGGAAACTTGTGCCTGCATAATTCATAGCAATATAGATTTGTCAGTTCTATGTCTGCATAAAGCGAATATGATAAAGGAGACTAATTTTGAACAGGTTTTAGAGTCCCTGTGTTGTTCTCAATACAACGACAATTGTTTGAAAAGAGACTGCCCTTCATGCAAGGATAAAGTTTTATCCTATAAAGAATTTTCCAATGATCAAAGCCTTACACTCTATCAGTGGGTTCGTTGCAAAGAAACTGTGAAGACTAAGAAGGGTATGAAAACACAATATATTACTACGAAAAAGGCAACTGAAATGACTCCACTACAAGTTATAGAAAAATTAGATTACCAGCTACCAAATTTTTTCAAACACGCATTTATTATAAACGTACAATACAAGACCGCGAAACACAAGAAAAATAATCTAATTGTAACAGAAGCCTTCATACATATAGACTTCTCAGAAAATTTTGGTCTCAAATACGGAAAAGAAGTGCAGAGTCTTCATTTTGGACCAAGTCGTAAAGAGATTTGTTTGCATACTGGTGTAATATATACCTACGACTTCCATAGTAGTGCCATTGGCACTACCTGTGCATGCACAGTTAGCCAGTGCTTGAGACACGACGCCGCAGCCATCTGGGCGCACCTAATACCCATGATTAAGCTGGCTATAGAGATAAATCCTTTTGTAGATACCATCCATTTCCAATCTGATTCTCCAAGTTCCCAGTACCGAAATAAATATATCTTCTACATAATATCAGTTCTTTGTAAGGATTTTCCACAACTAAAGGCAATAACCTGGAATTACAGTGAAGCTGGACATGGGAAGGGGGCCCCAGATGGGATTGGGGGAGTGCTAAAGCGGACTGCAGACAATCTTGTGACTTTTGGTCAAGACGTCAGCACATTTGATCAGTTCATAGACATTGTAAAACAGAACATTGAAAATATTACCATAATGACTGTTACTGAAGATGAAGTTTTAGCCAAAGAAGCTCTACTTCCAAAAAACTTGAAACCATTCCAGGGCACGTTAAATGTTCACCAAGTATTATGGAAACAAGGATTATTTAATATCGTGTTCAGGAAAGCCAGTTGTTTTGACTGTGAGTATATTTGTGTTCACGATAAACATTTAGGATTTTCGAAAGTCCTCAACTATTGTGCAACTGAAGAAGAACGCCCTGGGCCGAGTTCTGGAGACCCAAATACTTCTGAATATGTAGCACCTCTCGTTAGAAGGTACAAATCTCGCCGTATTCTTACTAATATAACAAATACATCCCCCAACATTAATATAATTTCTAGTACACCAAAAAATATTGTTATTTTGTCAAACAAAAAGGTTTCTTTTGCTCTAAATAAATAAATAGGTATTAATACTTTAAAATGTAGGTTGATTTGATGATGTTTTCATTTTTAATTGGGTTAGCAATGATAGAATAGATATTGTTGTTCCAAAAGAATGAACAATTCAGTTTAAAAGATATCTATCTAGTTTGACTATGACTATTTTAATGATAAGTGTTGAGTTCTGATAGACCTGCTCTAGAATGATTGTTGAAGGCATATTTTTTAATCATGAAAGCTTTTAGAAGTCTAAATATTGTTAAGAGATTAAACGAAATCGATAAGACTTGATTATGTTTCTAAGACTGATTTTACCAAAGAATTATTGAATTATTATTAAAGAAATAAAGCTTGTGTTGATTTTTAAATGATATTTCATTTACAAACCCTGAGTTCTGATCTATTAATCCTTTAAATAACAATGAAACCAACTTCGTTACTTTATCTTTAAATATCTGTTTGTTAAAACAAATCATTACCAGTCATGTCATGTCATTTCCAGAAATGAGAATATCATTTCCATCCTACTATCGTCATTTCCATCACTGTCAGAAACTTACAAATACGAATTGCTCTTTAAAAAAACATCTTACAGGTGTGCCTTTTACATATAATTCACAATTTTATTACTACAATTCATTATACTTAGTAAAAAAATCGTTTGATACAATTTTAAAAAATATATGAAAAAGTACACTGTAGAATCAAATTTAGTTTATTTACCCAGAAATGATGATAAAAATCAGCATCTAAATGTACCTAGGTACTTTGAATTAAAGTACTTACTCACCTGCATTTGTAGCATGGGCTAATACTGTGAATTACAAAATATTTTCACTCAGAGTTTTTCCAAGAAGGAATTTTCCGTAAGCTTAAATTTCATTAAATCAAATCTAGCTTTAATTAATATCTAGCTACAGTTAATGAAGTCAAAAGATTATTCAGAGGTTTTCTATTAATGAAGTAGTTATATAAAGTCCTTGAAAACCTATCTATAGGTACTTAATACTAATAAGGATCTATCTTGTTTACATTATATGAACTTAAAATAACTATTTTCACCAAAATTATTTTTAAAACTGCTACCGTAAACAGTGACTATAGATGTTAGCTACAAGCCAAAAGGGAACTAAATATAATCTTAATAAAATCTATTTATCTTTAGAAGTTATTTTATTATAGGTACATAATAGAATAAGAGCACACCAAGTTACAGCAGGCTGTAGTGAACTCTTTAGAAGTCCTAAATGTCTGTGAGACTGTGCTTACTTGCTTATTATATAAACAAGAAACCCCAAAAATAGCTGTGAGCTAAAGTACCTATAATTAGTTTTACAGTTGGAAAGTGTGGAGTAATATTGACATTAGTACATTCTCTTACAATTATTATTTAATCATTCTATCCAATGCCCTCCTGGTTTGGACCGAGTCAAACAGCAGTTTGATTTGATAAAAGACCTTAATAGTTTTAGTTATTGTTGATAATCAACTAATAATTGTTGTCTAATATTATTATAAAGCTCGTATTTTTGCTGATCTATCACTTTTCAATAATCTCAATATAAACTTTTCTGAATCAATTTTTTAGTGTTTGTGAATGATTTAGTACAACTTTAATTAGGTTATTATACCTATTTTTGCTCCTTATGCAATGATAAAGTATTAATACCTGTACAAGTACCTACAGGTGAATGCTAATCTAATAAGTACCTACCTATGTTAAAAGTAGCAAATACTGGCTATTTTTATTGTTTTTATTATGATTTATTGTTTTTACAACTAGTCTTTGAACATCTACACTTGTTTTCTATCATCATTGAGGACGAGGCAATAACGAGTATAATTACCGTCGAACTTCACTTACAGGTAAGTTCGTTTGACTATTCAATAATAAGCAGTTAGACGCCGGCGGCCCCCACGGCCGGGCGATTGTCGTTTTTCCCGCGCTTTTTCATCGATAACAAATCTAAATCGCGTTTTTCAACATGTCGGACGACTCTGACTTAGATCCTAACTTCATACCGGAGTCAGACGGTAGTCACCTGAGTACTGATAGCAATGAATCGTCGAGTGGTAGTGATTCAAGCTCTGACACCGATGTTTTACCGCCGCCGCGCTCGCGCCAGCGACCAAACCGTCCTGCGCAGTCAAGAGGCGCGAAAGATTGGTACCTACCAACCGGCGCCCATCAGAAGCAATTCCCGTTTAGGCTCCTTTCATTCTGCAGCGTGTCGCACGCGACCGGCGCAATTTGTTTGAAACCTATGGTGGGTTTCACTGTGGCGCGTGCGGCCGGTCGCGTTTTTCGACACGTCCGACCGGCGCAAATGCTTGACCGGTGCCCGCGCGCCCCGCGTGTGCCGGTCGGCGCGCGGGCCAGTGTCGCAATGTGAGCTTTCACTGTTGGACGTGCGCGTGTGCGTTTTGCGTACAATCATGGCGGCAATTGATACAGAACAATTAATTAGAGAAGTTCAGAAAAGGCGTGCTATTTGGGACTTACGATACCCGTTGTATAAAGACAGGGATGTGAAACAGAGTTGTTGGGTGGAAATAATGAAACAGTTATTTGAAAATGTTGACGACTGGACGCAGAGAGAAAAAGAAAAAACACGTAAGTACAACACATAGTTATTTATTTCGCAGCTTATGAAATGCAATAGTCCTGCCAATCAACTTTACCTTCTTCTGAAATAAAATAATGTGCATAGTGATCACGAACTTCATTTCCAATTGAGTTGTTCACTATTGTATTATTTGAGTCTGCAAGCCCTTCGATTACCTGAAAGTATCTTGATGTTGGTAACCATCTTTTATTCGAATGAAATTGTGTAACGCACAACAACATTTTACGATGTCGATTGCGAGGTCTGTGTTCACATTGAGAGGTCTATGAAAAATTCGGAACTTATTAGTTAATATTCCAAAAGTGGATTCAATCATCCGTCTAGCACGACAGTGACGATAGTTAAAGATTTTCTTCTTATAGTTAAGATTTTTTCGTGTAATTCCAAATGCTTCATCACCGAGTATCACATACGGAACAGGAATCCTCATTCCAGGAAGCGCTTTAGGTGAAGGTAGATTGATAGTACCATTCTCAATTTTTTTCATAAGTGTCGATTCTCTAAATATTCCTGCATCAGAATTTTTTCCCGGTGCTCCCACATTTATATATTGGAATTTATAGTTTGCATCACACATTGCTAGTAAAACAATTGAAAAATACCCCTTGAAATTAAAATTGAGTGAAGCAGTGTGTTGTGGCATTATCATGCGTATGTGTTTGCCGTCCAGGGCTCCAACGCATTGCGGAAAATTTGTATTCTTCTCAAATTCTGTAGCAACTTCAATCCATTCATTAGGTACATTCGGGAGCTTTAAGACTTCGTTTTTTAAAGAAACCCAAATAGCTTGACATACTTCTTTCACTATTCCACTAATTGTAGAAATCCCCATACGATAAGAATAATGTAGATCAGTAAATGTGTTTCCAGATGCAAGGTACCTGTAACAGAATAAATTTAATTGTTTCAGTAAAGAGTTTACATCAGAGGTGGAAAAGTGCGAGAGATCAATACGTACGTTACAAATCGGCAGTAAAATTTAAGAAATCGGGTTCTGGAGCTGGAGAAAATATGTTTTTGCTGACTGTATGTCATTTTTAGACCCTGTGACCGATTTAAGCGATGTTCACGAATCCGAGTCTGTTGAAAATGCACAAACTTCTGACAATCCATTGACACAAAATGATTCTCGGGGCCCAGAAAACGATTTGTCGAACGTCGTCCCTAATAAAAGAAGTAAGAAAAATATACAGGAAATGACTTCGTTTGAGAAACAGTTAGTTGAGATGTGGAATTCTACTAACAATCTTGCTTTTGATGAAGACGTGGCATTCCTCAATTCAATCCTCCCTGCTGTTAGAAGACTAGAGTTTGAAAAAAAATATTTTTTTCGGAGTCAGGTTCTACAATTACTCGTTGGAATAAACCAAGATACATGTACCAGTTTAGTCCCGTGCCAATCTACATATATGGGGCTACCTACAAGCATGGGTCAAACTACAAGCATGGGTCCATCTACAAGTGCTGGTCCAGCCATGCCTAGTACTTCGAAAGTATCTCCTGTGAGCGCATCATCGTGCTCCACCGACAACTATGATACAGAAGACTCGTTTGATTTTGATTTCTCAACACTTTAACTGACTGACTTTTGTTTTTTATTACTTTTTTGTGATTAAATGATGATGTAAAATATTACTAATTCATTATTTAAATTGAAGTAACAAAAGTTTTCTAAACATACCTTATTGTGACTGCCAAGCGTTCCTCAGGCGTTATAGCTATTCGGAGTAACCAGTATGTACTATTTTGTTTTTAATTATAAAAATCAGTTCGTCAAATGTGTGTATTGACATCCTAAAATAATTGAAAAATTTATTTTCATCTTCTCGCAGTTGTGAATACAGCGATACGAATGCACCACTTAACAAACGCTCCGAAGTTATAGGGTGCATGAACAATTTTCCTTTTCGGTTAGCACGGCGTTTTTTGTTGTGATGATATAGCACAGAAATCAAAATACGTTTTTTTTTGTTAATTGTATCCATGACTGTACACGACCAGCCCGGTCCAATGCACACGCAAAACTGTGAAATGCTCAACTCGACCGGCAGCGCTGCACGCGACCGGCGACACGCTGCAGAATGAAAGGAGCCTTACTGCCGCTCCTGGATTGAAAAATATTCCCGAATCGTGCCACCGTGAGTTGGATTATTATTTAATGTTTATTGACGAAGAAATTATGAACCTAATGGTAAATATGACCAACTGTTATGCGAATAAAACTACACTAATGACAACTATGCGACGTTCCTGTAGACTGAAAGAATGGAAAGATTGTGATGAACAGGATATGAAAAAGTTTATTGGTTTATTTATGTGGATGGGCCTAAAAAAACTGCCTAAAATATCAGATTACTGGTCACGAAACCCACTTTATAAAAGTAATTTAGCTGGGTCGACTATGAGCCGAAACCGCTTCGAGTTATTACTTCGTTGTTGGCACTTTGAGGATACCCTTTTTCCAGGTGCATCACGGACAGATAAACTGGTCAAGATAAGACGTTTGGTTCAATTGATCACTACCAAATTACAAAACTATATGTCTCCTGGCGAATACCTGACAGTCGATGAAACCATGGTTGCCTTCCGCGGTCGTATATCTTTCATGCAGTATATCCCAGGCAAAAGGCATAAATATGGCATCAAGCTCTTCAAAATATGTGGTGATAATGGCTATACGTATGATTTGATAGTTTACGAGGGTAAGAAAAATGAAACACGTGAACAAAATTTGTCAAAAAATGTGGTATTAGAACTGAGCAAGGAATACTTAGACGTAGGAAGAACCATAGTCACCGACAACTATTATACTAGCGTTGACTTGGCCGAGGCTCTATTACAACGTTCTACGCACTTGATTGGCACAGTTCGAAAAAATCGGAAAGGTTTACCCATGAATGTCATAGGAGAAAAGTTGAAGAAGGGGGAGATGGTTGCTATGGAAAATGACAGCGGGGTTTTGGTCTTCAAATGGAAAGATAAACGAGACGTCCTTGGATTGTCTACCAGACATAAAGTGGGATTCGTCACTGTAACAAGCAAACGAAACAAAAATAAATCAGCTTTGAAACCTACAGCAATTGCGGACTACAATAAGCACAAAAGTTCAATTGATCTTTCCGATCAACTGGGTGGTTACTCTAACCCATCACGCCGTAACATTCGTTGGTTTCAAAAACTTGCAATAGAATTGTTACTGAACACCACTGTCATAAATGCTTACCTTGTCTATAAGACACATAAAAGAATTAATTCCAAACGCTATACCATTACAAAATTCAGGGAACAGTTATGCACCCAGTTACTAGGTTTATGTCAGGAACGCTCCAATGGTGCAGAGATATGCGAACCAAGGGAGCATAAGTTCGGGAAAAATCCTGTAGTTGACCATCGTTATCGAATTGTGCGTCGTAAGTGCATACACTGTTACGAACAACTAAGATTGCAAGGTAAAACAAGTGTTGACGCCAAGAAACAAACTAAAAAAACTAACACCGTCTGCCTTACTTGCCCAACGAATCCCAGCGTTTGCGCCTCGTGTTTTGCGACTATTCATACAAAAAAGTAATTTTTAGGACATTATAATTATTTTTTGTTATAAAAACTTCAATAAATACATGAATATTCATATTATGATGTTTTTTTTTTACATCACTGTCAAGTCTCATAGCAACTCAATTATTGGTCCTATTGACTTGGTTTTTTTTTTTTAATTTTTAGCTAAGCTTTATGTACACGCCCGAAAAGTATCACATTTTCCATAACAGCACGCCAGTAGTTGTAAAAAATATTTGAATTCGGGAGGTCAGGGCGGATCCCACGGCGTCTTGAAAGATTTTTTTTTGGACCCGCCGGCGGCCCCCACGGCCTCTTGTAATAATTTTAACTATTGACTCACGGCGTTCACAATCAGCAAATTTGGGACCCGCCGGCGACCTCCATGGCCTCCTGAACTTAAAAAGCTTTATATATTGTCGGCAGGGAGAGTGTTAAAACTGGCATCATTAATTAAAGAAATTATTTCTATTGTACAAGATACCGGTTTCAATATTATAACCACAATTTGTGATCAGGGCCCGGGGCCCCACAAACATGGGAGCCTTGAAATTGCAAAAAATCATTGGCCCCTCCATATAACCAATGAAAATTATTTTACTATGTGTAATGGCAAAAAAGTATAATCTTTGATGTACCACACTTATTCAAATCAATAATAAATCATTTCCACAACTATGGGGAAATGACTATGTGCGGAATGAAGGCCAAATGGGAGCATTTGCTACAAGCAGAAGAGAAAAATAGAAACCTGAGCAAAATAACACAGATGCATGTGCAGCCAAAACATAGGGCAAAAATCAAAGTTAAATATGCTGCTAGAATTTTGAGTACTTACCACAGTAGCAGCAAAAATAATAATAAAAAAATGGCAATCATTTCAGGAATGACGGCTCAACACAATAGGGGGTCAAACTGTGAAAAAGATTTATTTTCATAACGAAGTTTTTGAGGACCCCGAAATTAAGAGGAGCTGTCAGGGAAAAGTACTTGTGAGACAATTTCAAAGCAAGTCGGGTTGGGTGAATCTGTTGCTGCAAGCTCCAGTCAGAACTTCCCTGTACCTTATCATCCCAGAGGAGTTTGAGACTATAGAAACAACTTT
This sequence comes from Lithophane socia, assembly GCA_947522985.1. Classification (NCBI taxonomy): domain Eukaryota; kingdom Metazoa; phylum Arthropoda; class Insecta; order Lepidoptera; family Noctuidae; genus Lithophane; species Lithophane socia. Next base: position 2,939,723 of record OX383272.1, read on the forward strand.
AGCAGAAGTAGAGCAACAACCCATTGTCTATGTTAGTGGATATACAGGGTGTCCGGTGGCAGATTTATGTCTTTAAAAGCAAATATCTCGAAAAGTTATAAACGGAGGCCGGTGCTATTCGACGCTCCGAGAGTGCGGATTGTCAGTCATAATGCCGCAGTGGTCGGAACAACACCGTGCGTACGCCATTGAGGCGTTTTTTAAGAGTGGTGATTCTTACGTGACAGCGCGCCGACAATTTTGTTTACATTACAATATTCGGCGTTTGAGTGACGCACCTAGTGTTAATTTGATACGGTCATGGGTGGAAAGGTTCCGCACAACATCTTCGGCTTTAAATACGCCTCAGCCAGGGCCCAGCAGAACATCAAGGACTGCTGAAAATATTGAAGAAGTTGAAAGAAGTTTGCGTCAAAATCCACGACTCTCGCTGAGAAAAAGAGCGGCCACTTTAGCACTCCCAAAAAGTATTGTTCACGAAATTTTGAAAAAAGACTTGAAGTGCCATCCTTTTAAGATTCAATTAGTCCAAGAACTGAAATAAAATGACTTTAATTTACGAAAAAGCTTCTGTGAACAGATGTTGGACATTTCGCACCGTCAACTGCATTTTTTGGAGCGCTGAGGCCCACTTTCATTTAAATGGACCGTAAATAAACAAAACTGTCTCTACTGGGCACCACGAACACGTAATCCTCGTCTGAAACACCAACGTCCATTACATTGCCCAAAAGTTACAGTTTAGTGTGCATTATCCACGAACGGAATTATTGGGCCTTATTTTTTTGAAAATCCTAGGGGACAAGCCATAAACGTCAACGGTGAAAACTATAGACTCATGATCACCGAGTATTTTTTACCAAATTTGCGACCACATCATTCCTAATCGACGCATACGTGGTTTCAACAAGATGGGGCGACTCCACATACCGCCAGAACATCTATGGATTTGCACCGCCAAAATTTTCCACAAAAATTGATCAGTCGCTTTGGAGACATCCCGTGGCCACCAAGGTCGCCAGATTTAACTCCTATGGTTTTTTTTTTTATGGGGGTATCTTAAAAGTAAAGTATACGTCAATAACCCTCAGACTACCATGCAGTTGAAGGAAAATATTCACAATGAAATACAGCAAATTGAGACGAGCCTGCTACAGCGCGTGGGACGTAATACGGTGGACCGTTTCCAACAGTGTGTGCGACTGAACGGACAGCATTTAGACGAAATTATTTAAAAAAACTAAAATCCGCATGATTTTTGTGTAAGTACTTTAAACTTTTTAATAAACCTATAAGTTCGTAAGTTTTTGTTTCATTAGCTTTTAAAATTGTAAATCCGCCACTGGACACCCTGTACAATATGTCCGGTTTCGGACTGTACAAACTTAATTCTACATGTAGGGTCGGAACCCATCCCTGAATGGCAGCCATTTTTGTTTTGATCGCCTTGGTTCTAATTCATTTGCCGTTTGCTTGGTGTGTTATTTTAAATAAAAATCTCAAAAAAATGGATATTAACATGATCGACTTGGTGGATTTGGAAGATTTAGAAGATTTGGATATGCTGGAGACGTCTCAGCGATCTTACAGACGTCGTCATCGTGTGAATCCGTTCGAATTGAGTGACGAAGATTTCAGATACAAGTATAGGTTCACAAAACGTTTTGTTGGAAAAATAGTGGACCTTCTCTCGAGGATGCCCATTGAGTCCTGAACTGCATGTGGTTTGCGCATTACGCAACTGGGCTCGCCATGAAGTATGTAACCTTGGTCAATGCTAACCTAACATTAGACAAAATCCAAATAAACTAATATTATTGTTTTATTCGTAGATTCAAGACGATACAGCTGATTTACATGGTGTGTCTCAGCCAGTTGTCAGCAAAACATGTAAAAAGGTAGCGGACATTTTGTCACGGATGTCCCGAAGATTCATTAAAATGCCCATCACTTTAAATGAACAGGAAGAAAACATTCGGAAATTCCGCAGGATTGCTAATTTTCCTACAGTAATTGGGGCAATAGACTGTACTCATATAAGATTAAAGAAAGTAAATGCTGATGGGGGTCAATTATATATAAATAGAAAAGGATTTTCTTCAATCAATGTACAGGTAAATTAAAAAAAATATTTTAAGTGGTGATTGACTCAATTTTATTGACAAACAAATCCCAAAATGCTTGATACAATAGGTAGATAATAAATTATTTGATTATATTAAATACCAATGTTATATTAAAAAAAAGGGAGAGGAATTTAAGTTAATAAGCAGTCACTTTTCAGGTGGTTTGTGATGCTGACCTGAAAATCATGGACATAGTTACCAGATGGCGTGGCAGTGTACATGACTCAAGAATATTCCGCGAATGTCGATTAAAACAGAGGTTGAGGCTGGCGCATTCTCTGGAATATTATTGGGTGACAGTGGCTATCCTTGCACTCCATATTTATTTACACCACTGCTTAACCCCACAACACCACAAGAAGAGAGGTATAATAGCAGCCATATCCGTACCCGGAACACGGCGGAAAGGTGTTTTGGATTATTAAAGCAACGGTTTCGTTGCCTGTTAACGGCCGTTCCCAATAACCTATCCTCAGTAAGCGATATCTGGTTATTAACGATAAATAGTAGACTTCTATCTATCCTTATTTTACGTCCCACAAGTGACGATAACGTCTATCGAGGCATCGACATCGGTAGATAAGCTCAGCTATCCAGCCCTCCCATACGTTTTGTTACTACAAAAGCTACAAAAAATAACAACGTTTAAACAAATATTATTTCATATAACTTTTTCGTAAAACAATACAAATTGGTCGAATTAAAGCATTGGTGATATTTTTATGCTAAAATAAGATTTGTAATCATAGTTATGTTTCATTGTCATTATTTTAGCGAACAAATATTAAAGGAAGAACGAAACGTAGTCAAGTGTCAATACAAGTTTCAAATCGTAGAGACGCTACCGCTATTATTGTTGTGTTATCAAGTTTGTTTATTGAATTCTGCTTATTTTTTACATATAATGAGCACTGTAAGTATTACCAGACATTATTATATACGTTCCTATTCAAGTGACAGAGGCTTTTTAGATGACATTTAGTAAATTACAGTGCAAACTTAACCTCGGAACAATTGGATCTTTTTTTCGTCTTTCTCTACATATAATTAGGATCAACCCTGTATTTAATATTTGTTTTGCTTTCCGACAAAAGGTGTACCTTTAGCCAAGGATGAGGTGGCCTTGCTTATTGATCTTGTTGAAGCTAATAAGGTGATAACAAGCATGGCTACAAATGCTACAAATAATCAGCTTAAAGAAGCTGCCTGGTCTAAAATCACAGATGCATTCAATGCATCGATTTCAAGTAGCCCACGAAGAACCGATCAATTAAAATTGAAATGGGAGAATTTAAAAAAAAACGCTCGAAAAAGATCCACCAAAATTAGGATGAACCCAATTAAGGTAATCATTTCGTCCTTACTCTTGTGTGGTGGTGTTTATGAACCGCAGGATGTGATAGATATTATCTTTATTTAAATATGTGTTATAGTGTATTAATGTAACTATACTTGCAGACAGGTGGTGGCAAGCCAGATTACATCCCACCAGATGATGCACTGGACAGAGTGGCATCCATTTTAGGTGCAACATGTGAGGGTTACAGTGTATCATTAGGAGGTGACGGTGGATTCTGAGGTTTTGAGTGATGGTGGTGGCATTATGGTGATTGACAGTGGTGTGGGTGACGGTGATTCTGAATTGATGAGCGTCGAAAATGAGACTGGATCATCGGCTGCTGGTTGAGACAACACCTAAACCAAAGAAATTCTTTTTTAACACTCCCAGTGGCAACAATATTAGTATGTATCTGCTGTCAACAAAATTTACAATTTAACATTTTACCAACAACATTGTCTATTTACAGTTATACATTTTACCATTCAATTACATACATACATAAACTCACGCCTTTTGCCCATAGGGGTAGGCAAAAACATATATTACCATTCAAATATTACCAAAGTAACGAGCATTTGTAAAATGAGGGATTTCACAATTTGCATATGACTAACTATACTCAATTCATTATTGCATCCTTATTGATGAGTTTTTTGAAAAGTGTCCCTGTAAATTTTATACGATAAAACACAAACATATTTAACGGCTAAGTACTTGTAGATTAATAAATTGTCAAAATGTAGTTATTTTAATAATTAGTGTTCTATGTAAAAAACTTGTACTATTGCATGCTATGTATTGGCCAAATGTGTGTTACTAATATTTTATATAAGACCTTATGTACCTACCATATTTGATGCAATAAATAAATGAATTGAATTTAATTGTCCATTTGGGTAATTTACATTTTTATGTATGTGTAATCTAAAAGGTTTTAAGTAAATTTGGGGTGGTCTGGAAAAAGTAATTTACATAATTGCAATCAAACCAGTTTTTTTAAATAATACTTATATTTATTTTCAGATAAACAAAAACGTAGGCTACTGGATGAAGACATAAGGACTCGAGCTGCACGGAATCAAGCTATTGCTGATTATTATATTATTAAAAGGAAGAAATTAGAATTAGAGTTAGGAAACATGGAATTAACAAATAGAAAGTTAAAATTAGACTTAGAGCAAAATAAATAAGTATTAAAATAAAGTTTTCTTTTTCTTTATTGAATGCCCACTTATACTTAATTCAAAGTTATTCACTCAAATCAAATCTGAAACAAATAAAATATAACATTAATCATTTATGTATTAGGATTCAATAAAATATTGAATAACTGCATGAAAGACATGGGATCACAAATAACTTACCCTCCAAAGTAATTGTTTATCAAGTCTTGTCGCTCATCAATATTACTGTCACTAGGTTCATGTAACATCATTGGGACTGCATCATAATTAGGTATTTCTACTTCTGGCATTACATCTTCAATTCTCATCTGTCTACAAATGTTATGTAGTATAGCTGTTGCTATTATTATTGACTGTGTAGTTGATAATGATAGCCGTATTTTTAATGAAATAACTGGAAATCTCCGTTTCCATACTCCAAAACACCTGCAAGAAGGGTAGATTATAGATAAGTCTAACAATGTGATGTCTCATTAGAATGGAATAAAGTGACTAAAGACTACTGCACTACAATAATATTTTAAAAGGTACCTTTCAATAGTATTTCGTGTTCTTATATGGGCTTCATTGTACATTTGCTGACTGCGTGAAGTTGGGTTTAATAAAGGAGTTAATAAATAAGGTTTGCATGGATAGGCACTATCTCCAATCAACCAGCGATTTCCATATAAACCAGTTTCACATTCTGCTGAAAAATCAATAAAAAATATGTTTGTAAAAGCACTTCCAAGTGTAGAGGTTTTTAAAAATCATTGTGTTATTGTTCAAAATAGGTAGTATGAAGCAACTAAACACTTTGTTAGATACCTCTCAGTGTTGAATTGTTAAAGATTGTTGCATCATGAGTTGATCCAGGCCAACGGGCAACAACATTCATAAATGTTAAATGTGCATCGCACACAGCTTGCACATTCATAGAGAAATATCCTTTCCTATTTCTAAATTCTTCTCCAATATTAGAATCTATAAATTAAAACAATCACACAATGTAGCAGGGCCGCAGCTACCGTACAACCCGATTCCTATCGGCTTCCCTTCTGGAATTCGAAACAAAACCACTCTATCGTCATTGAAAAATGACACAGTCAGTAGTGTTTAAAATGCCTTTTAAGTAATCGCACTATAGGTATTTAATACACCATATAATTAAAACTATACAAAACGCCTACATTCAATGTTTTGTCTTTGTTGTCTCCCAACAGCAAAAAAATATTCTCTAAAATAACTCGGCGGCGCGGCTGGCTTATCGCTCCTTCAAAAATCAAGGCGTCATGACGTCACTTCGGTCACGTGACACCCCGGTTTTATACGCTTCGAGCAAGCCGGTCAAATACGAGTTATTGTACCTAAAGCGATCTAAACTTGCGTTCGCGTGAACGAGATGCCGCGATATCGGTTCGGTAGTTTTCGTTGAATTTCGTAATGCGTTCGGCTCGGAGTTCGGACAGGACGCTATTGTGTGGTTGCTGTTTGACGTAATCGCATTATAATTTGTTTACACTTGCAGTTAATTTGCATTTTGTTCGTATTATTTATTGACATTAGTTTATCAGTTCGAGAATCGTAGTAGTAGTATTAGTTTGTTGGTATAAAACAGTGATTAAAGTGTTTTGACTTTAGTAAAAGTGTACGTTGTAATTATGTATTTGGGGTAAGTAGATAGTTAATAAGTTGAAATTTCTTAATAGATTTGAAAAGTTATTAGTACTATCAGTAGGATTAGGATGGCGGCAATAATTCGTCAAGGACTTTCTAATTAACTACAATGTCTTTCGGCCCGCGTGCGGCCCGTCTGGTAGCTTAGTAGTAGCCTATACATTGTTGTTTAGGATTATTTTCTTTGTGAGGAAACATGCTTTCCAAGGTTAAGTTTTGAAATTAAGAAACACAATTACGTTAGGCCGTGCTCGCTCAGATATAAGTATAAATTACAAACGACGTGATAGTTTTTTCAAACATTCTAATGTTTCCCTTTACGATAAATATGAAAAGCTGACTGGCAGTTGTAAATAAAATAAAATGTATTGTTTCCCTTGTTTACTTTTCTCAGATTCTAGTAGTTTATGTAATAAAGGGGTTTTTACATTCATAATCTGACGATTTTTCGCTAATTCGTTTGAAGCTCTACACCCGCGCGGCCAATTCCCTCTAGTGGCCGTTAGCGAAAACTCTGAATTGTAAAATGCCACTCCCTAAAAATTTCTCGTTAAACGCGCCCTCTGTTTAATTATTTGCGAATTTTTTGAATGGAGATTTCTCGTTCTTGTACTGACAAAATGCATTGCTTTTCTGATATTTTCGTTAGATGGCGTTGCGCTATTAGGAGCTTAGTATAGATCTGCGGTAGTGCGGTTGAAATCACTTGTTGAACTGTGTGAGTGTGCGTGGTTTGTGAAAGCGGGCTTTTTGAATGTGAGTTTATAAATAAGTTTGAGAAAAGTACATCAAAATAGGAATTTAATGAAACGGTTTATTGACACCGTTCTTTTGTTAGGTAAATAAAACAAGAAGTAGGTTTTCGCGGCCACAAGGAAGGTCCGAAGTGACATCATAACAAGTATTATTAACCGACTTCTTCAAAAAGGAGGAGGTTCTCAATTCGTCAGTTCTTTTTTTTTTTGCTCCGGGTTCCCACCCCCGAAAAATCACCCTTCGCCACCTTCTGAGGTAAGACACCCTGTATATTTTCATCCCACCTATTCGAAAAGGACGACTTGGTTTGCCTTTAAGTGCACCCAAAGGTCGTGTTTTCTATAATAAACTTTCAGTGGACAGCAATGAGTTTTTAATCCTCTTTATAAGTGCGCCGCAATTATCTTTTCCGCGCACTTTTTGAATTCTCTTAATAAGTGCGCCGCAATTATCTTTGCCGCGCACTTATTGAATTTGGTACATCTTAGTGTTCAGCGCCACAGAAATCGAATGCAAATATTGTTTGAATAAAGACTAGCTTGCTGGATGGACCCGGCTGAAGACCGATACAAGATCAAAAAGGCAGCCAGCGAGATAAGATGCCCATCCATAGATAAATATCACCCGTCTCTCCACTAGTCCATTGCCTACTCAAGGTTGTATACCCACGATTTGCGAGCCAACTTCGAGGTTTCGTTTTGATGATCCATTTGTCATGGAGCATCTTTTCGGTTACCATTTTTTACAAAAAGCTTTCTATGACTTTAAAAAGCAGTTGTAGATGTTACTTTGCGACCAGTTAAGGTAATTCGCCTATGTTTATGTGGTGGAACGATTTTTTGACAACTGTAGGTTTGAAACGTAAGCAGTTGTATTTGTATGGGCTTTCGAATATTGGAAAGTCTTCTAGAAGTTTAATAGGTAGGGAACATGAAGTATGTTTTTTATCCTGGGGTGGGGAAGTTTTTTATGCAGGGATTCCGTGATGGATATCGTCATTTTGTTTGAAGAATTTTCTTATAAGTTTTGTGTGCCAAATATGCTTAAACGTCTTTTGGAAGGTAGAAAATATGCGTACCCTGTTAAATGTGAGATTGATATGATGGTACGTTTAAAAGTCTTATTAAATTTGTTTCTAATGAACTTGATGAATGAATGGATCATCCATTCATTAAAAAATCGATTATTGTTTGTTAGTGCCTTGGAACCGTTTTGAATGGCGGTACGGGCGAGTGTACCGAAGGTGGAACAGACACGCCCCGCTTTGGTCGCAAGAAGCGACCAAAGCGGCGTGTAACGACAAAGGCCAGCGTTCTAATTTTGTGAATGGTCCGCCAGCTAGAAGTATGTTGTGTGTACCTGGCCGTATTATGAGATAAGTGTGTTCTGGTGCTGCTATACAAATGAGTGATTGGAAATTTGCTGTATCAAATTATGATAATACAGTATTCTAATATGCCTTTTTTTACTTTATTTGCAAGATATCCTAATAACTACCTATAAACTACACTTATTATTATTATATTACTATATTTATTTCATATTTTTTGTTTTAGATACCCGAGTCTGGCTTAGTATGTTATGCTTGTTGGGTACATACTCAGCGTACAATTCAACAACAAGGAATCATAGCACCTGCTGCTGATATGAATACATGTGTATGGTGCCATCGGTCTCATGCACAAACACGCAGAAACTCCATACCAGAAGGACCTGAACAGACCATAATAACAGAATTAATATCTTCAAGAGAGGTAACATTATCAACTTACTTAATTACATACCTACTTTTAGAATGAAATAATTGTGTAATTACCCAATACATATTGTATTATTTTGTTTTATTCAGATTGCACCAGGAGGACTGGTTTGCTAGTGTCCCTTCGTCCAGCATACTCACCATGGAATCCTGATATTTCATGAATGTCAAAAAACTGTTCTGAAATAGTGCTAAATAGTGCCCAAAGGAAAAAAATAGTGCTCTTGTACTTGCGAAGTTATAGCCATAGTTCGATGAGTATGCTGGACGAAGGTTTCGCCCAGCATACTCACCTCCGTCCGGAGAATCTGTATACGCTTCAAACATAATTCATACTTCAAAAAATAGTTCCCAAATAGTGCCAAACGGTGCCCAAAAAGAAAAAACAGTGCTCGAATAACTTCGGAGTTATAGGCTTCGTTCAGTGAGTATGCTGGGCGTAGGTTCTACGCCCAGCATACTCACCTCAGTGCGCGAATATCGAACGAGCTATAGGTACAATTTACGTCTCAAAAAATTGTGCTTGAAATAGTGCCCAATATCAGTCCAATTTTTGCTTGACTTTTGACCTAGAAAACCATTAAATTTGATTGTAAACTTCTACATACATTACATTGAGTACAGTCGAATACAATATTATTAACTTTCTTTCTAACAATTTTTGTCTTGTGTAAATTATTAATTGTCTATGTAAGGGAGTATTTACTTTAGAATCGCAATATTATTAATTACACATTATTTTAATAATACTTTATAATAATATGATTAAGCCTTCGCGCGTCGCATGGGACCCCGGTAGCTAGGAACAATGATTTTATATATTTTGTCTAGATCACGGCGCTTGAAGGATTAAGATATCAAATGAAGTAAATCATGCATGAAAAATAAAGTTGCTGTTATTAATGCTTACATTACAACTGACAAAATTATTCAAAATAATCATTTTCCGGATCAAGGACGGTACCACAACGTTTACGGAATTGACCTGTATTCCTCATGTGATAAAGTTCAATATAGTGTGGCAGTAATGGATGCACGTACGGTCAATAGGTATGGGGCTTACGACGCGCGGCGCCCGCGACGCAAATGAATATGTTTATGTTTAAATACTAGATGGCGCTGCCCTAACATCTTACGATTATTAGACAAGACTGATCTGTATTTTGAAGGTGATAAGGGTCCATTTTGTGTCACAAAGCGACGCGCGGCGCCCGCGACGCAAATGAATATGTTTATGTTTAAATACTAGATGGCGCTGCCCTAACATCTTACGATTATTAGACAAGACTGATCTGTATTTTGAAGGTGATAAGGGTCCATTTTGACACAAAATGGACAAAGCAATCGAAACGAACAAGCGCTTCTCAGTTTCTTTGTTTGTTTACTTCGTCGCACATCATTATAATAACGCCGGCTTTTGAGTTTGACTACATAGTGGGTTGCAAAACCAAACAATGTGTTGGTGATGTCATTATTTACCTATATAAAATTGTGTATCTAGTACGTAATCAATATAGGAGCTGCACCCAAATCAGTAAGTATATTTCAATTTATAATAGTGGCATTTAACTAAATTGATTTTACACTCATTCATTAATTGCACTGTAAAACTAGGTAGCAAGCGAGTTGTTTTTTACAAAAACACGTTCATTTTTTCGTTGAATATGACACTGTACACTTAAAATTAAGGACATGCTTAAGAAGTTTTAAAAATGGGTACCTACTTAGTTACTTTTTTAAAGGTTTGATGTAGGTAGGTACACACATAATAACGTAATGTAACTTGTTTGTTTATCTAATTGGATCTCAAATACCTATTTATATACCTACTTCTGCGGAGGCCTGGTTTTATCCTCCAATTCTACTGGAAATGAAACACTGTCTTATTTGCTAGGATATAATTTACTTTTCTTCAATTTTTTTATTACAAGCTTGTCCTCGTTACCCGTCAGGATCTGTTCTCGTCTTAAGTTCACGTTAGTTACATTTCAATATCGAAATAGGTAGAATCAGTCAGCGCGAGCGTCGGTAGTAAGTATAAACGTAACTATAGAATTAACACAGATGTATTTTTTAGATAATATGACGTGAAGTGAAGACTATTACCGATTGTCATCCGGCGAATGCACTTAAACTTTTAAGTGTCGTCAACCTATTCATCACATTTTCTATGGGAGTTGTGACTTCGGGAAATCGTCTTCAGCCTCGTGTTTTGCCCCTTCGCTATTTATAATAGAAATCACGCTAAAATAATGGAAAACACGTAAGTGCTTAAGTACCTTTAGAGGAAGGCTGGAGCCTGTCATACCTATATTAAATTATTTAAATACGTGTTATTTTCAGATTATCTTGAAGACACAATGTTTACCACGTTAGAAGACAACTTTTTCTGACTCGTACTGCGTGAGCGGTGGGGCCCGTTATGTTTTTTACATCTATAGTTGGTATTTTCAGGTAATATAGGTAGTATAAGTACACAAGTGTTCATAATGTTATTGATGTTGATTTATATGTTAGTTAGTTAGTTGTTATTTCATATTATGTTAATATTGAAAACAAATGGCATAATAATTTGTGATAATTCTTGTGAATCTAACGACATGGATCAGCAAGGAAAACGAGGGCCTAAACCAAAGGTTTCATTAGAAACGCAAAAATTAGTAATTTCAGAATTCAAAGATGACTTTTTTAAAAATATTCCTTCCGCAAATGACTCAATTTATAAACAAATTCAAACACGGTTAAATTACAAAATGAGTATTAAATCAATCATATTAAGCATAAAACGAAATTACGAATACTTTTTTGGTGTTGATAAAAAAGAAATAATTCGTAATAATGATTCTAATTTGATAAATCAAAAGTCTACATCGTCATCAAACGAAAGCATTAATAGTGTTTCGGAGAACACCAGTACGCATACATTTTATATGGATACAATAACTTGGGATAGTATTAAGCCTCAAAGGTATTTTTATCACCGAAATAGCAAAATCGCCCCTGGTAGTCTGTATAATGTCAGACGTAAATTAAAACCAAACCAATGGACTAATGTAATTCAAATGCATCTATGGAAAGAAATAAGATCTTTATGCACTTGGTGTTTTAAAAATAATATTGTGAAAGACAATTACGAAATCAAATGCACAGGATATTGTAATCAATGTCACGCAAAAATAATTATAACAACTAACTTAGAAACGGAAAATTTAATTAAACTAGAATGTTGCATAATTAATGAAAATAAAAAGTACTCTCATAACACCAGTAAAAAAAACCGATTACGGTATTACCAAATAAGGGAATTAGGTGAAAAATTACAACACGAAGCAGCAGCTTCTATAAGATATAAATTAGCCTCAACTTTAATGAAGAAAAATGACAAGGAACCTCCAGTATTGCCAAAATTACAAACACTACATCGAATTAAACATGAAAATAAAAAAGTTGATGTTTTCCATCCCAACCCAATATTGTCACTTACTTGTATGTGTGTTTCACCACCTTTTGATAAATGTGTTAGATATGTTTCTGCTTTTCCATTTTATACATTTTACTGGACGGACGATCAAAAGAATTATTATAAAAAATGCCAAAAAGAGTTTAATTATATTAGAGTTTCTATAGACGCAACAGGTTCTATATTTAATAAAAATCTTCGGCCTGTCGTCAATGAACACACACAACTATCTCAAGAGTCGCAAAGTCCTATATTTTTGTATGTTATGATGACAGATACAACCGTTAAAAGTAGCGTGCCAATTTCACAGTGTATATCAGAAAGTCACTCTTTAGATACTATTGCTAGCTGGTTACAATCTTGGTTGGCTAATGGAAAACCTCCAAATGAAGTAGTAACTGATGATTCCGCAGCTTTAGTAGGTGCGGTGGTAAAAGTATTTTGTGGTTATAAATCCACCTCTGACTACTTAAATACATGTTTTAATATTTTAGAAAATAGAACCAAAAAAATTCCAACCTGTTATGTTCGCCTTGATACTTCGCATTTCATAAAAACATTGTACAATCAAAGTATTTTCAAAAATATAGACACTAGAGTAACAAATTTTTTTGTTGATTGTATGATTCTGATTAAAAAATGTGTTTCATACGGAGAGGTAAAGAAAATTATAGAAAATGTTTATATTATAGCAAATAATAAACACCGCGGCAGTAGAAATGGAAATTTAACACGGTGTGAAACGGCGATTTTAGAATTAAAAAACCGGATCAAAACTAATTTGCAGGAATGTGAAATACAAAATGTAGATTCGGAAAATCACGTTCCAATTAAACATTCTTTATGGGAGGGATTAGATAAAGAAGAAAACCCGCTTCTGAAAATGTATAAAGATATTGAGGAGAAAGAAGATTTAATTAAACAATTGTGTGATCAAGAAACTGAAATCGAAAATATTTATTACTTGCCGGAAATAAAGGACACTTTGATTAGGATTCTTAAAAAACTTCCACTATGGGGAAATATAATGATGACTTATTTTAACAGTAATTATTGTACTCCAACCAGTTCAAATGTAGAAAGTTATATGAAAGACGTAAAAAAGTTATTTTTTAAAACAAATTCAAATAAGTACCGCGTAGATGAGTTTATTATTAAACACGAGCCTTTGATAACCGGTTCCATACGCTTAGCCAAAAGTGACTTGATTGATGTTCAAGAAGGAACTGAAAATATTGTCGATGAAAAAAATGAAATAAGTGACCATAACACACCACAAATAAATACTCTCGTCAATGATGAATCATTTTATGAAAACTCAATTTTTAGGAGCGAACCAAATTATATTGAAGACTGGCGGGGACTGGTGTCTAAACAGAAGAAAAATAAAAAACGAATCAATCGTCGTACAAAATTACATATTTTACAAAACGGCAGTGTTTCTACTTCAGGAACATACAGATTCACGTTTATTAATACGTGTGCTTTTGATTCCGTGGTCCAAAGTTTTTCAATTGCATATTTAGATAGACCTAATATTAGAAAATATATCAATGATAAAAAAAACGATCTTTCACAACTGACCAGAAGTTTGATCACGTATGACAATCTAAAGAAAATCACTAAGAAGGCTAGAAAACCAAAAGATATTTACACTACTCGTTCTAAGGTATTGGCTAAAATATATGATACTGTGGAATCCGATTTTAGTAGTTGCAAAAATTGTGAGTGTAATGTAACTTTTATAATAGATAACATACAAAGTTATGGTTTTTATAGTGCTAATAGATACTTAAATTGTACAAACCAGAACTGTGAAATCAATAAAGGTTCTGGCACAAAATGTAGTTGGATTCCAATAAATGTAAACATATTGACGACTCAAGGTATTTGAGCCCTTAATGAAGCTCTATTAGTAAATGATACTGAAAGGAAATGTAAATACCAATTATGTAACGGTAAAAACGCATACAAATATGAAGTACTAGACTTCGTATTTATTGAAATTAATACTTCAATTGAAATAGAAATTGATGAAATTCCTAAAGAGATCATAATAAACGGTGACACCTTTAAAATTCTGTCGGTAATAGATTTTACAAATGGTGAATCAGGACGCATGGGGCATTACAAGTCAAAGTGCTATCGATTGCTAAAGAGAACTTGGAACTGCTATGATGACCTTAGTAAAAAAGTTTGTAGTAATTCCCAATATACTGTACCACACTGCATTATTTATACGCGAATGTAAGATGAAGATCGGTCCTAACTTAGTTCCTATTTTGTTATTGTTTGTTTGTTTTTTTTTTGTTCTTGTAAAAGTTATTTTATTAATAACTTACAGAAATGTGATTATAAACTGTGATTGTTAATTTGTAATTACTATAGGGTATTTAATATTAATAAAAAAAACGTGATTATAAACTGTGATTGCTCAATTTATACTTATTTGTAAGATAATTTTATTGTGATTAAAACGTTGTAGCAGTAAAACAAAGTACAAGTACCTACGTGTTATATTTTAGAAAGTTTTACCAATATTTGGCTAAACATTTTTTTATATGTATATTATATACAATATTAAAACTACAATTTTTTCTATTTACATTGATTATATTATGAATGTTAACAAAAGCTGTGAACTAGTTAACTAGAATTCTGATTACTTTGGCCCTTTAAATAGTAATAAATAACGTAAGTAATTAAAAATGTTTTTTATTGCTAAACCTTTCATTGATGAAACTATTGGAAAGAGTTTTAAAAATTTGTATAACTATGTCACAGTACTAGTTTTGACTGGTTATAAGTTTTGCCTGCAACATATATACAAAAAGAAACTGTATAATTTCCTTTTTACAATTTTTCAAGATATTAATTTTATTGGCTGCAAATGACTGTTTTTATTCAGACAAACACACAATGCAATGAAGTAATAGACTTCATTTACGCTTAAAGTTTCATTCATTTATTATTATTTATAAAATATATAATAATGCATTTAATCGAAAGTTTTTGACATGTGAGAAAATACCATAATTATTTCCAATAACATGAAGTCTACAATTAGAAAGTTTAATATTTTTGTCCAAAAACATGTGTCGACGACTGTACCCCATTTTACGTTAGTATGTAGAAGTTTACATTAAAATTTAATGGTTTTCTAAGTCAAAAGTCAAGCAAAAATTGGACTGATATTGGGCACTATTTCAAGCACAATTTTTTGAGACGTAAATTGTACCTATAGCTCGTTCGATATTCGCGCACTGAGGTGAGTATGCTGGGCGTAGAACCTACGCCCAGCATACTCACTGAACGAAGCCTATAACTCCGAAGTTATTCGAGCACTGTTTTTTCTTTTTGGGCACCGTTTGGCACTATTTGGGAACTATTTTTTGAAGTATGAATTATGTTTGAAGCGTATACAGATTCTCCGGACGGAGGTGAGTATGCTGGGCGAAACCTTCGTCCAGCATACTCATCGAACTATGGCTATAACTTCGCAAGTACAAGAGCACTATTTTTTTCCTTTGGGCACTATTTAGCACTATTTCAGAACAGTTTTTTGACATTCATGAAATATCAGGATTCCATGGTGAGTATGCTGGACGAAGGGACACGTTTGCTATAGTTGTTGGGTAGCAGCCCGTAGACATGACATGTGGAGCGTGCTACAAGAATTGACAATAACCGGCAAACTTCAGGTCCGTCTAACCTTCACCAAGAGTTTATGTGTGCATGGTGTAGAATGTCGCTTCACCTAAAGCAAACACACTTGGCTAGTGGTCCGGTGCGAGCTGAAGTTGCAGAAAGAATGTATCCCAATGAGGTTATATTTTTATAATTTAATAAAACGCTATACAACCTGTAACGGAATAAACGCAAGAGCTCATACACCCCAATTAGAATATTAAATTATAAGACTAAATAATATCTGTAATTTAATTTAATTAAACGACACCTAGTTTTTTTTTAACAAAATAGACTTCCTGACTAAACATGAAACATAGGATAGCTATGAGCGTATTACAAATTTGTTTATGCATTTGAATAGGCTTTATTCCTTTGAGATAAGGCTTAAATTTCCTTAAATAAAATATCTTATTACCTTGGTAAGACGCGGTGGTTCTAATTTCAGTTAAAGAAAAGATTTTTTTCATGAAAAATTAACACATATAAATAATGATGGAAATCGATTCAGAAGCCGATTCTGAGCAAACTACTTTCAGGTCTTGCGCTTATTCTGTTACATGTTGTATATAAGTAACATCACTGTGCACTAAACTAACCAGTGACTACTAGTCAATTGTTAATATTAGAGCTAAGCCACACCTATCAGTGCCAATTTATTTTTTCACATATTTAAATAACTGTAATCTTTTCTGTTGTCCCTGTAAGTAAACTGTTTTCTTGTACTGTTTCAGTTACCAGAACATGCGCTTCTTTGTTCCAACTGCTGGACACGTGCACAGGAAATAATAGAAATGGAGCAAGAAGTTGTTCAACAACAACAGCCACCAAGTACATCAATAAGGTTTAGTCCACATTCAACCCCTAGAATCTCAACCCCTGTCCACGTTCAACCCCTAAACGTTGTCCACGTTCAACCCCTGGGGGTTGAATCTGGATTTCAATACATTGGTCATCTTTTCTTTGTCCATATTCGACCCCTTGTTGCTAGGTAACTAATAATGACATTAAAGTAATACTGAGAGCAGAAGTGTATTTATTACCCGACTGCCCCAGAAGGAGGGTAATGTTTTTCGAGAGTATATAATTATTATGTATGTATGTCTATTTCTTTGGCACGCTCTGTAGTCTAAACGGCTTGATGGATTTTAACATAATTATGAGGTGTCGTTAGGTTTGTCTTAATTGTGGGAGTGACATAGGCTATATTTTTTTTATATATTTCATCTGCAAATAGAAAAAGAGGGAGGGGAATGTTTAAAAAAAATACAATATTGGTATCTAATAAAAGCTACTAATGAGTTAATTCCAATATATATAGATTAATAAAACTAAAAAGCTTGAAATAAAACAAAATTTTAAATAATAAAAAACAAAAAAACCTGCCTGCAAAAACGCATAGCCTAAAAGAAAAAACAAGCATTATAATCTGTAGAATTTTGGTATAACAGGCGGGGGACAAACAAAAGTTACACAATATTTCAGGTTATTGGTTTGTTCCCCGCCTGTAATACCAAAATTCTACAGATTATAATGCTTGTTTTTTCTTTTAGGCTATGCGTTTTTGCAGGTGGGTTTTTTTCTCTTTACAATTTATCTTTTACACACTTTTACAGGTATACCTATTAGTAGCTGTTGGGTAAAAAAACGGTTTAGGCGCAGAATGGCCAATTCTCAAAATGGCCAATTCGCAAAAGGCCAATTAGAAAAATGGCCAATTCTATACATAGCTTATTTTCGAAAAGGCCAATCATTGGGGAAAATAATAAAACGAGAATTTCATAGTTATTAATATAATAATGTATAAAAATTAAAAATCAATAACATTTAACTGAGAATGAAAATAATTAATCCGCATAGTCCTTAAACTCAAACTCAAAGCATTTATTTCAAACAAGCTGCCCGCACCGGCTTCGGACGGGTAGCACTAAATACCTACCTTACTTACCTACTTACTCTACCCTACCTATCTACCTACCTATCTACCTACCTACAGCTACCTACCTACCTACAAAATGAAAATTAAAAATCATTTACCTATTCAAACTAGGCTGAGAATCAGCATTTTTCGAACGTTAAAATTACATAAGACAGTCCCCCAAAACGCCCTCCCTTCACCACTTCCTAGTGGTTTAGCTGGGAAGAAGAAGGCAAGCAGCCCCTACCTACATACAAACATTATGAAAAGTGTGAAAACTTTAAAAAATAAAGGGACACAATTTCTCCAGGCAAAGATCTACCGTTATTTCACCACATACAAAACGATTAACAATATAATTAATCCTCCTGTCAGTCTTAGTGTATAAACTGTGATCCTGCACATAGTGCACATGTTCCCGAATTCGAAGGCTGGAACTGGTCATGTCCTTTACTAAGTAACTTGATAGAAAAAATAAGAAAATAGCCAGAAAGTTACTGAACGGGAAATTACTCAGTAAGTTTCTCGAAACTTACGCGGTAAGTTACTAGGAATATTGAGAAAACAGTATATAAAATTAAAATTTTGGTTGCATTTAACCTAGAAGTGGTAGAAGTCTTATCGGACCACTCATAATCGCAAATTAAATTTAAGAAAAAAAAATTTTTCCCTGTTTGCCTAAATTACTATTTTTGTAGAATGTTACTGGTAACGCTACTGGGAAAATACTCGACTGGAGTAAATTACTGGTAACGGCATATCACTAATTAAGATCGATCCCTGACCTCGCAGCAATTACTTTTTCAAAAATATTATGTGTATGTATGTATGTGTAGTTTTGACTTCGAGTAGGTAGCGAGGTAGGTGTAGGTAGGTTGGTAGGTGCACCGTAGATAAGTACTTAGTGCTACCCGAGCGAAGCCGGGGCGGGCAGCTAGTTATGTATTGTTGAGTAAAACTTTTGTGTTTTACAGTCCATTGAGGGTTGAACGTGGATTAAAAACATTCAGAATTAAAAGTCCACGTTCAACCCCTCGGGGGTTGAACGTGGACACCATTTAGGGGTTGAACGTGGACAGGGGTTGAGATTCTAGGGGTTGAATGTGAACTAAACCATCAATAACACTTGATAGTTTTACACACACCACACAGACAAGTGCTCATTGTTTTGTGCCAGCTTGTAACAATGTAGAAAGAAATAGTGTGCCGGAATACTTAGGAAAAATTATACAGTATGCAAGGGTAAACAGTCTTGTCACTCAAACCATGGGTACTTGACTTAAATATAAAAATAAATGACCCAGAAACAACAAAAAAAAAAACCTTATTTTCATAAGAAGATTTTAAAAAGTTCCTATCCGACATAGTCCGCTAATTCATGGATTATGCGCCCGGTCGCCGCCCGCTACCTACCTACACAACACTACACATACACATACATAACCTGTAATGCAACTTTCCCTTCATACTTCATACCTGGCTTAGGGTAAAACCTTAGGTGTCGCGTGTAATGTAAATTTGATTCGACAACAAACAAAATGAAAAACAAAAACCAAAACATTGGGTAGGTATTTTTGGCGTACCTATTTAAAAAGTTAATGACATTTATGCACAGTTCAATTAAAAATTACCGGTTTTTACACTGATTGAATATCTACACTTACATCTGTTCAAAATGGGATCCATTTACGGCCACGCATGCCTCCGCACGTTTTCGTAGGTTGTTTCGCACTCGAGAATCCACCTTTTGAGTTGCAGATCAACTGGCAGCTGCTGGTTGCCACGACCCTGAGCGTGGGCCTGCACGGTGAACTGACCGTAGGTACGCATTCTCTGTGTAGCCGCCAACATTGTTTCACGGCTTGGTACACGTTGTCTAGCGAATAGTTCGGCGTACATCCTACGCACCTCGTTCAGGTTATCACCCGCGATGGCGTAAAGCCGTACCATTTCGGTAAACTGTTAATTCGTGTAAGACATCCATACGTGTAACTACTACTCACAAACTACAATTATTATTGTTTACGCGCGAGAAATGAGCGGCGGCGCTACGACGCGGCGTTACGTGCGCTCGCTGGCGAGACAGCTGACTGACTGAAGTGAGGTAAGAGTGGGGAAGGGGACGCGCGGACGTGGCGTGTTCTTCGCGCCCGCGCCGCGCCCCCGTGTTGAGACGCAAGTTCGTTGCCCTAGCCGCTAGCGCATAGGGTGAAATATTCTTGTGTTAAAATGTAGATATTCCTAAAAAAAAAAAAGTTGTGATATTCCATTGATTTTACGTTCTATAAATGAAACCAAACCACTGGTTTAAAGGTTAAAGGTGTTTACCCTAACACCCTGTATTAAATTTGGAAAAAATATTTGTTACTGAAAATGCAAGAGTATGTAATGAACATAAATCACTATATAACTGGGAGTTTCTGGACCAGCATCAGTTCTCCAATACATTCTCAAAAAATGAGATAGAGTCAATGCTGAGGCTGAGTGTCCAGGACGAGGAAATAATAAAATTAAATTTTAATAATATGAATAATATTGATGAGGGAATTTTTGAGTTCTAGACTGGAGTCACAAAAGACAATTTTATTAATATTTCAAATGTTATAAGCCCAGCATTGACTTGCAAAAACCCAAAAACTGCTTTGGGACACTATTTAGTGAAAGCTCGTACAGGGGACTCCCATGAAAGTCCCTAAGTCCTCAATAACACGATTGCTGCAAGTAGCTAGAGGCATTGCTAAGTTTATTTGTGCCTCTCCACTTGGGAATTAATCAAACAAGAAATGATTTAATTAATAGGAATTTATTAATACCCGAGGGCTTATTCGGGAACAGAGAGGCAAGGGTACCAATTGTACTTCGAGGTTTCGTTTCGATGATCCATTCGTTATGGAGCATCGGTTCTGTTATCGGTTTTTACAGAAGGCATTCTATGACATCAAAGAACCAGTTGTGGATGTAAAATTGCGACCTATGAATGATAGCTATGGAAATTGAACTATAGAGGTTTGTATGTGTAGAACGATTTTTTAAGAACGGTTGGTTTGAAGCGTAAGCAGTTGTATTTGTATGGGCCGTCTAATGTTGGCAAGTCATCATATGAAGAAAGTTTTATTGGTAGAGTGAATATGAAGCATGTTTTTTTATCCTGGGGTTGGAAAATTCTTTATGCAAGGGTTCCGTGATGGATATCATAGAATTTTTCATTAGAATGATTCGGGCGAACCCAGTTTCTTAATAAAATTTTATGGAGTGACGAGTCATGCCGGCGAGATGGATATCTCAATTTGCATAATTTGCACAGTTAGCAGCTGGTAAACCCACATTTGATGCGAGAGGACAGGAGCCAACATCAATTTAAAATAAATTTATGGGCGGGAATAATAAATGGGCAAATAATAGGGCCCTTGAACTACCAGCAACTCTAAACGCCGAATACTATCCGTATTTTTTAAGGAATGAGTTGCCAACATTATTAGAAAACGTTCCAGAAGACGTGCGGCAAGCAATGTGCTTACAAAATGATGGGAGCCCCGCTCACTATGCGACGGCAGTAAGGGCGCAACTCAATGAAACTTACCCTGACAGGTGGATCGGCCGATTAGGACCAATTTTTTGGCCTCCGCGATCTCCGGATTAAAATCCCTTAGATTTTTTTATTGGGGATGTTTAAAAGACAGGGTTTACAAACAACGAATAACGTCGGAAGAAGAATTACGTCAGCGCATCCAATCTGCTGTATCAGAAATAAACGAAAGTCATTTTGTCCGTCGGATAAGAGCTTCCTTTATTAGGAGGTGCAGACTTTGCATTCTCGTAGGGGGACGTCAGTTTGAACATTTATTGTAAAAACAAATAAACGATTTATTTGTAGTTTTTTTTATTCAACCTCCTAATTCTTTTAATACGCTGAGATACCTCATTAATTCAATGAACATTACCTCTGAAATACAAAAAATTACCATTTTTAAGAAAATAGTTGAATTGTGCACACATTTTCAATTTTATTTTATTTCGTAATTTTTTGCACCTCTCTCAGATTCATAGCAATATCTTTGTAACGATAAAGAATAGACGTAAGTTTTATACCAAATTGCAAACCTTAGTGATTGTACAAGTTTTTAAAATAATGGTACACTTCGGTCTCATACAATTTTTTTACAGGAGATTTTTTCCAATTCTGGTCTTTTCATCGTAAAAACAAAACTTTTCAATTCAAGATTTTTTTTCTAAGGCAAGTGAAATGTTATTAAAAAAAATGGTCTCTTATAACATTAGTAAACTATTCTGAAATGTTTGATAAAAATCACACCTATATATGTTACCATTTGCAGCAACAGCATTAAAAACACTGAATGCTGGTAGAGAATATAGTAAAAATCGAAAAAAAGAATATCTTGGTTACCTTACCGGTTTTTTTTTACTGTTCAAATTAGTTGTTGGAAAAGAGGTAAGCTACCTTCTGAGGTAAGACACCCTGTATATTTTCATCCCACCTATTCGAAAAGGACGACTTGGTTTGCCTTTAAGTGCACCCAAAGGTCGTGTTTTCTATAATAAACTTTCAGTGGACAGCAATGAGTTTTTAATCCTCTTTATAAGTGCGCTGCAATTATCTTTTCCGCGCACTTTTTGAATTCTCTTAATAAGTGCGCCGCAATTATCTTTGCCGCGCACTTATTGAATTTGGTACATCTTAGTGT
Organism: Lithophane socia; assembly: GCA_947522985.1. Taxonomy (NCBI): domain Eukaryota; kingdom Metazoa; phylum Arthropoda; class Insecta; order Lepidoptera; family Noctuidae; genus Lithophane; species Lithophane socia. Next base: position 2,962,314 of record OX383272.1, read on the forward strand.
TCAGCGCCACAGAAATCGAATGCAAATATTGTTTGAATAAAGACTAGCTTGCTGGATGGACCCGGCTGAAGACCGATACAAGATCAAAAAGGCAGCCAGCGAGATAAGATGCCCATCCATAGATAAATATCACCCGTCTCTCCACTAGTCCATTGCCTACTCAAGGTTGTATACCCACGATTTGCGAGCCAACTTCGAGGTTTCGTTTTGATGATCCATTTGTCATGGAGCATCTTTTCGGTTACCATTTTTTACAAAAAGCTTTCTATGACTTTAAAAAGCAGTTGTAGATGTTACTTTGCGACCAGTTAAGGTAATTCGCCTATGTTTATGTGGTGGAACGATTTTTTGACAACTGTAGGTTTGAAACGTAAGCAGTTGTATTTGTATGGGCCTTCGAATATTGGAAAGTCTTCTAGAAGTTTAATAGGTAGGGAACATGAAGTATGTTTTTTATCCTGGGGTGGGGAAGTTTTTTATGCAGGGATTCCGGGATGGATATCGTGTTTTAAGAATTTTCTTATTAATTTTGTGTGCCAAATATGCTTAAACGTCTTTTGGAAGGTAGAAAATATGCGTACCCTGTTAAATGTGAGATGGTACGTTTAAAAGTCTTATTAAATTTGTTGCTAATGAACTTGATGAATGAATGGATCATCCATTCATTAAAAAATCGATTATTGTTTGTTAGTGCCTTGGAACCGTTTTGAATGGCGGTACGGGCGAGTGTACCGAAGGTGGAACAGACACGCCCCGCTTTGGTCGCAAGAAGCGACCAAAGCGGCGTGTAACGACAAAGGCCAGCGTTCTAATTTTGTGAATGGTCCGCCAGCTAGAAGTATGTTGTGTGTACCTGGCCGTATTATGAGATAAGTGTGTTCTGGTGCTGCTATACAAATGAGTGATTGGAAATTTGCTGTATCAAATTATGATATACAGTATTCTAATATGCCTTTTTTTACTTTATTTGCAAGATATCCTAATAACTACCTATAAACTACACTTATTATTATTATATTACTATATTTATTTCATATTTTTTGTTTTAGATACCCGAGTCTGGCTTAGTATGTTATGCTTGTTGGGTACATACTCAGCGTACAATTCAACAACAAGGAATCATAGCACCTGCTGCTGATATGAATACATGTGTATGGTGCCATCGGTCTCATGCACAAACACGCAGAAACTCCATACCAGAAGGACCTGAACAGACCATAATAACAGAATTAATATCTTCAAGAGAGGTAACATTATCATCTTACTTAATTACATACCTACTTTTAGAATGAAATTATTGTGTAATTACCCAATACATATTGTATTATTTTGTTTTATTCAGATTGCACCAGGAGGACTGGTTTGCTATAGTTGTTGGGTAGCAGCCCGTAGACATGACATGTGGAGCGTGCTACAAGAATTGACAATAACCGGCAAACTTCAGGTCCGTCTAACCTTCACCAAGAGTTTATGTGTGCATGGTGTAGAATGTCGCTTCACCTAAAGCAAACACACTTGGCTAGTGGTCCGGTGCGAGCTGAAGTTGCAGAAAGAATGTATCCCAATGAGGTTATATTTTTATAATTTAATAAAACGCTATATATAAGTAACATCACTGTGCACTTAGTAAACTAACCAGTGACTACTAGTCAATTGTTAATATTAGAGCTAAGCCACACCTATCAGTGCCAATTTATTTTTTCACATAAATAACTGTAACCTTTTCTGTTGTCCCTGTAAGTAAACTGTTTTCTTGTACTGTTTCAGTTACCAGAACATGCGCTTCTTTGTTCCAACTGCTGGACACGTGCACAGGAAATAATAGAAATGGAGCAAGAAGTTGTTCAACAACAACAGCCACCAAGTACATCAATAACACTTGATAGTTTTACACACACGACACAGACAAGTGCTCATTGTTTTGTGCCAGCTTGTAACATTGTAGAAAGAAATAGTGTGCCGGAATACTTAGGAAAAATTATATTAAATTTGGAAAAAATATTTGTTACTGAAAATGCAAGAGTATGTAATGAACATAAATCACTATATAACTGGGAGTTTCTGGACCAGCATCAGTTCTCCAATACATTCTCAAAAAATGAGATAGAGTCAATGCTGAGGCTGAGTGTCCAGGACGAGGAAATAATAAAATTAAATTTTAATAATATGAATAATATTGATGAGGGAATTTTTGAGTTCTAGACTGGAGTCACAAAAGACAATTTTATTAATATTTCAAAAGTTATGCCCAGCATTGACTTGCAAAAACCCAAAAACTGCTTTGGGAACCTATTTAGTGAAAGCTCGTACAGGGGACTCCCATGAAAGTCCCTAAGTCCTCAATAACACGATTGCTGCAAGTAGCTAGAGGCATTGTTAAGTTTATTTGTGCCTCTCCACTTGGGAATTAATCAAACAAGAAATGATTTAATTAATAGGAATTTATTAATACCCGAGGGTTTATTCGGAAACAGAGAGGCAAGGGTACCAATTGTACTTCGAGGTTTCGTTTCGATGATCCATTCGTTATGGAGCATCGGTTCTGTTATCGGTTTTTACAGAAGGCATTCTATGACATCAAAGAACCAGTTGTAGATGTAAAGCTGCGACCTATGAATAATAACTACGGAAATTGAACTATAGAGGTTTGTATGTGGTGGAACGATTTTTTCAGAACGGTTGGTTTGAAGCGTAAGCAATTGTATTTGTATGGGCCGTCTAATGTTGGCAAGTCATCATATGAAGAAAGTTTTATTGGTAGAGTGAATATGAAGCATGTTTTTTATCCTGGGGTTGGGAAATTCTTTATGCAAGGGTTCCGTGATGGATATCTATTATATGGATATAGAATGACTAGCTGTGCCCCACGGTTTCACTCGCGTAGGTCTCGATCCCGTGGGTATATAGGGATAAACCGTGTACTATGTCCTATTCCAGGTCTACCCGTGTGCCCATCCTCTCCTCTCTAGAGAAGGAAACGTCGCGGCGGCGGGCGCGGCGCCAGCTTCGAACGGTTCGCGTATTACATTTTTAAACTCGTGATAACTTCGAAATTAAATGTCCGATTCGAATGAATTAAAAAGTATTTTACTGCTTCATAAATACCCTTGATGTTAAAACTATTTATTTGAATAAGAATTTATATAATTTTGATAAAACTCCTTCGCAAATAATGCATTAATTTCGAACAAATTTGATTACCATAAAAAAGGTAATAAGTCAATCTTAAAAGATAGACATATGCTGTCGCGGACTTTTTCTTGAACTTTTTAAGAGAAACAATTCCATCATACATGATATTTACGTAACATAAACCGTTTACGCAGCGCACGCAACGGAAGCTCTCAAAAAGGAATAATTATTCCCGTTTTTGCAACATTTGTCATTTATGCTCCACTCCTATTGGTCGTAGCGTGATGTTATATAGCCTATAGCCTTCCTCGATAAATGGACTATCCAACACAAAAAGAATTTTTCAATTCCAACCAGTAGTTCCTTTAGCGTTCAAACAAACAAACTCTTCAGCTTTATAATATTAGTATAGATTCGGGCGGACCCACAGTTTTTTAATAAAATTTTATGGAGTGACGAGTCTTCATGTCGGCGAGATGGATATCTCAATTTGCATAATTTGCACAGTTGGCAGCTGGTAAACCCACATTAGATGCGAGAGGACAGGAGCCAACATCAATTTAAAATAAATTTATGGGTGGGAATAATAAATGGGCAAATAATAGGGCCCTTGAACTACCAGCAACTCTAAACGCCGAATACTATCTGCATTTTTTAAGGAATGAGTTGCCAACTTTATTAGAAAACGTTCCAGAAGACGAGCGGCAAGCAATGTGGTTACAAAATGATGGGTGCCCCGCTCACTATGCGACGGCAGTAAGGGCGCAACTCAATGAAACTTACCCTGACAGATGGATCAGCCGATTAGGACCAATTTTGTGGCCTCCGCGATCTCCGTGTTTAAATCCCTTAGATTTTTTTTATTGGGGATGTTTAAAAGACCGGGTTTACAAACAACGAATAACGTCGGAAGAAGAATTACGTCAGCGCATCGAATCTGCTGTATCAGAAATAAACGAAAGTGATTTTGCCCGTCGGATAAGAGCTTCCTTTATTATGTGCAGACTTTGCATTCTCGTAGGGGGACGTCAATTTGAACATTTATTGTAAAAACAAAATAAACGATTTATTTGTATTTTTTTTATTCAACCTCCTAATTCTTTTCATACGCTGAAATACCTCATTAATTCAATGAACATTGCCTCTGAAATACAACAATTAAACATTTTTAAGAAAATAGTTGAATTGTGCACACTTTTTCAATTTTATTTTATTTCGTAATTTTTTGCACCTCTCTCAGATTCATAGTAATATCTTTGTAACGACAAAGAATAGACGTAAGTTTTATACCAAATTGCAAACCTTAGTAATTGTACAAGTTTTTTAAATAATGGTACACTTCGGTCTCATACAATATTTTTACAGGAGAATTTTTCCAATTCTGGTCTTTTCGTCGTAGAAACAAAACTTTAAAATTCAAGATTTTTTTTCTAAGGCTATTGAAATGTTATTAAGAAAAATGGTCTCTTATAGCATTAGTGAACTATTCAGAAGTGTTTGACAAAAATCACACCTAAATATGTTACCATTTGCAGCAACAGCATTAAAAACACCGAATGCTGGTAGAAAAAATAGTAAAAATCGAAAAAAAAAAATATCTTGGTTACCTTACGGTTTTTTTTTTTACTCTTCAAATTAGTTGTTGGAAATAGGTAAGCTACCTACCCGTTACGTTTGATCCATTATATACGGGACACCCTGTATATTTCTGGAACATCTCCTTTTGACCAGTGTTCTAACTGCATAAGGTTAGAACACTGTTGACGATTATACCTCAAGCTTAATTCCCAGAAACGACCCTAAACAAATTAACTATTTGTTTAGCGTTACCAAAAAAAGTCGCTTGGCCAACAAATATATCTTCTGACAGCCATTAATCAAGATACACTCAGCGGCACGGAATCTTGGCCAAGCGCTTATCTCGCGAATGCTTGCGATAACAAAAGCTGTAAGTGTTTCTAACGATTGTTTCTTATGAAGGTATGTCAAAAAATGCTTACCCTTAGTTGAAGAGGGTAATTCATTATGTTTGAGTGCATTATTGCGTAACTTTTAATTTTTAGTTGAATCGGGTTTCTGGAGCGACTACGAGGGTGGGTCAAAAAGTTCGCGGAATGGAGGGGTTAGAGAGGGGAGGGGGTAGTTATTTTTACCTGTCGCTACTTGTTGACTCAATACAATTATAAATACTAAGTTTCACCCTAATGGGTTCATTAACCTTTGAGATATCACTGGATAAACAAGTCAATCGGGAAGAAAATATAAACTATGGAGAAAATTGAGTATCGTGCCGTGATTAAGTTCCTCACTAAGCAAGGAAAAACGCCTCAGAACATTTTGGGAGAAATGACATCAGTTTACGGGGACTCTTGCCCTGGAAAATCAATGATTTACAAGTGGCACAGTCTTTTCAAGCAAGGCAGAGACTCAATTGAAGACGATCAGCGCTCAGGTCGGCCAATTGAGGCAACGTCCTCAAGCATTGTTGAAAAAGTTGAAAAACTTGTTCTAGAAGATGCACGCCTAAAGAAGAAACAAATCGCAGAGATGACTGGAGTATCACCTACGACTATTTTGAATATTCTCCATGACCATCTTGGCATGTCTAAGGTCAGTGCAAGATGGGTGCCGAGAATGCTCACACCGCTTCAAAAACAGCAGCGTGTTGAGTGTTCGCGCGAGTTTTTGGAGCTGTGTAGTGAAAACGGGGATGAATTTATGAACCGAATTGTGACTGGAGATGAAACTTGGGTTCATCACTATGAACCTGAGTCGAAGCAGGAGTCAATGCAATGGCACAAAAAAGGTGCAGCACCGCCTAAGAAGTTTAAGGTGTCACAATCGGCCGGAAAGATTATGGCTACAGTTTTTTGGGATTCCGAGGGGATTTTATTGATCGATTATAAAGATAAAGGTGTCAATATCACGGGGAAATACTACGCTACACTACTGGAAAACTTAAAAGAAGCAATTAAAGAAAAGAGAAGGGGAAAATGGTCTCGAGGTGTGCTCCTTTTGCACGACAACGCACCCGTTCACAAGAGTCATGTTGCGATGGCTGCCTTACACAAGTGCGGCTTCGGAACTTTAAATCACCCTCCCTATAGTCCAGATTTGGCCCCTTGTGATTATTATTTGTTCCCAAACATGAAAAAAGAGCTTCGTGGAAAGAAATTTACGGATGACGAAGAAGTGAAGTCGGCAATTTCTGCTTATTTTGAAGGCCTTGACAAATCATTTTTTTTCGAAGGTATTAACAAATTATTTGAAAGGTCTGAAAAGTGTATTAGGGTTAATGGAGAATATATTGAAAAGGAAAAATAGTTTCATGTTTAATTTCATCCCCCTTCCCTTTCATTCCGCGAACTTTTTGACCTCCCCTCGTAAGTTGCAAGTTTAAATTTGTGTGTTGTGAAAGTTTACGGTTAAGTTATTCAATTATTGTGTTTTTGTGCCTTTAATTCAAACACTAAAGGTGCTTTATAAACAGAAAAATGCCACTAACACCAGCACAGGTTGCACAGGCTGTAGCCTTGATCGACCAAGGCTTTATACAGCGCGAAGTTGCTGTGGTGCTTAACGTACCACGTTCGTCAATGCAGTATGCTCTGAAACGATACCGGGAGACAGGCCACTACTCCCGCAGACCAGGCAGCGGAGGACTTACATGCACATCGGCCCGGGACAACCGGTTTATTGTCCTGGAAATTTTAAGAAACCGCTACCTTACCGCTGTTGAGATACGTCAGCGGCTCCAAATCGCAAGAGGTGTGAATGTTAGTGAGCGTACGGTGAGAAGACGAATGGAGGAAGTAAACCTAAAAGCCCGTAGACCAGCACGCGGTCCAGAACTTCTCAGACATCATCGAGTAGCTCGACTTCAATTTGCACGTGAACACGCCAGTTGGACCCATGAGCAATGGGCGAGAGTACTATTCACTGATGAGTGATTCGCTTTTTGATTTGGATTGACCGGTCAAGGAGTCATTAAATATGTCTCGTAGCAATACCTCGCGTGCTTATGTACAACCACCAACCTACTACCAACAACGATATGATGATCGTAACAATTTCGATCGTCACGATGACCGCAATGACGCGCCCCACAGGGAGAAAGCGCAACGGTCAAGACGCAACAACCCCAGCCATCAACAACATAACAAATCCAAGATGAATAGTTTCCGTGAAAGAAAGGGAAATGAAAACCGCGCCCTAAGGCAGGAAGAGATCAAGAAGGAATTGTTCGTTGGTCTGGATGATGAAGCCATGACGCGTCTCGCCGAGCCACAGACGTTGCAACCAATTGTGTTGCCAGTAACAAGCCGTGGCGTTGGCATGTCTACCGTGCAGTTAGCCTACACTGCAAGACAATACAACACGGACATACGGGTGCCAAACATTTATGCCCAGTACCGTGTATACCTCGGACTTCTAGAAGCAAAAATTTTATCCCTTAAATTTCAATTCACAATGATTCCGAGATTCACAGACGCAGTATACCAGCATGAGGGCATGACGCCTTCTGTTCTGAAGATTTTGAAGACTTGTACCATGGTGCCAATCACTATGAAGAAAATAATCGATGCCGTTGGAGTCCTTACTCACGATGACAAGGTCTATTTGCCAGTGGTGGCAAAGGCAGAAAATGCCGATGGAATAATACCTAGACCTGAGAATATAATGCTGTCGTCCTTAAGAGACACAGTTGCAGCTTTAGCTGATGCGGACACTCCGTTGGTTCAACGCCAGCGTTTCGAGAATAATTGTCCGATTCCAGGGACCGTGTGGAATAACCATATTTTGATGAACCCTGATGATATCATAGCGGAAAACTATGACTTTTAAGTGTCGAATGGCTTTGCGTGCTCCAGATGGTCGGGAGCGAGTGTGGAGAAGAAGAGGAGAGAGGTTTCTACCCATTACCACCACACAAACGGTGAGTTTTCATGGAGGCTCTATAATGGTTTGGGGAGGAATAAGTTCCGATGCTCGTACGGAGTTGGTTATTGTTAACAACCGCTTAAATGCAACTCAATTCATCGAAGAGGTCCTTCAAGAACATGTTTTACCATATTCGGGGTTCATTGGGCACGATCAATTCCTCCTTATGCACGATAATGCTCGCCCACACGTGGCACGCTGCGTTGAAGAATACCTTCAAGACGTTGGCATTACAAAATTGCAGTGGCCAGCACGTAGTCCGGACTTAAACCCAATAGAGCATATGGGATATGCTCAAAAGAAAGATTAAGTCCACCTCCAATCCGCCAGAAACTCTAAACCAACTTAGAAATGCGGCACTGGCTGCTTGGGAAGACATACTGCAAGTTGATATCAGAAACATCATTCAAAGCATGCCAGATCGTATGCAAGCGGTTATTAGGGCTAGAGGAGGAAACACCCGATATTAAAACGTAGAGACAATGAAGAAAAGAGATGGCTAAATGGCTGCCCCCAGCATGTATAGAAATCTCACATTAACTGGGAATATTTAAAAAATCATTCATAAATTGTTTAGTGTTTGGTAATTTCTTATAACTTTCGTGAAGTAATAAACAAAAAAGTTTAATCTTTGTTTTGGTTCGTTAGTCATGACAAGATCAATGACACATCAAGGAGTACTTCGAGTTAGGGAGGGGACATATTGCATTTCCAGAATGTTAAATCGAAATTGAATTTATATCGATTTTTAATATCAGTTATCAAAACAATATAATTTCTGAAACTAGACAATTGTAACTGGATAAGCATTATACTAACACTTTGGGCACACAATCTTAATATATATTTAGTGTCTGTCGAAAAAAGGCCGACAAAAACAATAATATATTTTTACTCTTTTAACCCTTTCGATTATTATATCGATTTTGTTACACTTAGTCCAATCCCATCTCTACTCTATGAAAAAAACAAACGTCTTACGTCAACGTCAAACAGACGTCGTTTGAACGCTCTGCCGTTTATTTGCTCGTTGTGTTTTTTGTTTCGGATTTTCATTGACCCTCGCATTATTGGATTTATTGTTTGCTTGCCTACCTATTGACCTCTCACTACTCGACACGGACTTGAATTGCAATCTGTTCATCATGCGGTGCATAAATTGCGGTGTAGCTACGCAGAGACTGCGACGACATTTCACTTCTTCTTTGCCTGCTCGTTTACTCATGACCCTAGCACGATGGTTAACAATCGAGGTAAGTTATCTGCAGCTAAAATATTTCTATAACTAATAAATATAAGAAACAATAAATAAATGTGATTTTCAAGTTGTTTACCATGCTTTCCAAAATACATAATGAACTTGGCACAATGGATTAGAAAGACTTGTCTTGGAATTGTCGATCAGTCAGTTTACCATTTTATATATACATAGATTATGGGTACTAAGGTAATACAGTTTTGTTTTTTTTTAGGTTCCAAGAGATGCCAACATTTGTCATCCTTGTTATGAAAGGCTGAATTCTGCTGAAGCTAATGATGCTCGTTTATTTGGCCATACAATGGTGTGCATTACTTGTGGTCGTTCTGTGAGAACTGTACGAAATCATACAGTGGAAAGAAACGATTCAATTATGCAGAATTTACCAATATCACATCCAGCTTTCCATCAGGTAAATAAAGCGATGTTTAAGCATTGTGCTTTATAAATGTTTTTACATGCCCATCTTGCCTACGAACAGTTAATAGTCATCCTTACTCTCTTCATATAACTATGACACCATAAAAATACCTTAAATTATTATTTTTAGGTTACCAACTTTGTGTGTCATCCCTGTTGGATGAGGCATCAAAGGCAGACAAATCAGGATCAAAATCGGATAACTCTGCCTCAACCTGAAAGTGTGCCACAAGCTGAATCTGAACCTGAACCAATGGCTGGACCTGAACCTGAACCACTAGCTGAACCTGGACCAATAATGGAACCTGAACTAGCACCGAGACCTGTTCCAGAACCAGAATTAAACCTGCCAAATTATAAACGAGCTGCAAACACCTCTAGACACTGTGTGTTTAATCATTCCAGCATTTATAAAAAAAATGCTTATAGGAAAACATAATTTTTAATTCCCCGCAATACTAGGGTATGTGATGTACATTTGAACTTGAATGTTTGGCACTTGTTGCTTCAAAATAATAATATATACTCGACTTTCACTGCAAACCAAATTGAAGATATAATATCTTTAGCAAAATCTGAACCACCAACATTTAATTTTGAAAGGGTTTCTGAAATGCAAAATGTAATATGTCACTATTGGACAGGTTTGACAATCGTCAATTTTTTGAATTTATTCAATATCTTGCCTGCCCTCTCTTTCAAAAGGCCTAAGAATGCTTTGGCTATTTATTTAGCAAAATTAAGGACGGGTGAATCTGACAGACGACTTGCTACAATTTTTGCAGTATCACGTCCCACTTTAACAGCAATACTAAAAAAAATTAGAGAGTGTTTAATGCATTATTTAGTTTCTAATTATATAGGCCCAAACCATTTAAATCATGTGGATATTACAAATAGGAATTTGAGTATACCAAATGCTCTCTTTGGTAATGACAATAGACCGGCCATTGCCATATTTGATGGCACATATGTATATTTACAAAAAAGTTCTAATTATCTGTTCCAGAAAAAAACGTACAGCCTGCATAAATATGACAATTTAGTTAAACCATTTATGATTGTTTCATGTGATGGGCATATTATTGATGTTGTAGGACCATAAATGCTGCTACTCAAACTGATGCCGAGATTATGAATCAATTGTTTGATGGAGAAGATAGTCCGTATCGACAGCTTTTTCAGCCTAATGACGTTTTTATTTTAGATAGGGGGTTCAGAGATGCTATACCACTGTTACAAGCATTAGGCTATCAAATCCATAAACCCGAGTCATTGGATCCTGGTCAAACGCAATTAACAAATGAACAAGCTAATAAAAGCAGGAAAGTAACACTATGCAGGTGGGTAGTAGAAGTGGTCAACGGACGCTTCAAACGCGACTTTAAATTATTTCGACAACGATTTTTTTATGTAGCTACACCTCACCTCATGGAAGATTTTAAAATAGCTGCAGCCTTAATTAATAAATATCACGTATTAATCGAGGATAGTCTAAACTCGGGTGAAATAATTCAAAGAGTGGCACGTTTCATGGATCAACCTAACCATCTAGGTACCTTTGTGCGAGAAAATAATTTGAATAGGCAAAGATCAATGTTTTTAAGAGTGGATGGCAACTTGCCCCAATTAGAGAATTTTCAATATTGGAGCATAACCAATTAATACTGATTGCATTAGGACCGTATCGAGTTAAACAAGCCCGGTCATACTATGGAGAGCATATTAGAGCAAATGGTGTTTATAATATTGAAGTATGCCCAGATCTTGAAAGACTTAGTCATTTAGGCGGATCAAGACCTCAACTTTTAAGAGGCCGAATAAAGTCAAGACATATCGGCCAAAAAATATACTATGTATATATTTTGTATGAAAGCGAAGCCACTAACAACACTTTAGATGACATACTGTCATATTATTGCAGCTGTATTGTGGGTAACAGAACTCTGGGCTGTTGTTGTCATGTCATGACGGTGATCTGGTATCTTGGGTGGGCGAGACATCGGATCACATTATCATCTCCGGCTTCATTTTTAGACAATGTCCTAATAAGGCTCACTGAATAAAATAAATAAGCAAATCGCATTGTTGTTGTTTTATTTCAATATATTTTATATCCTTGGTTACTCAGTGCGTTCATTATCTAGTTAAGACAGAATTGTTTACTTCAATACAGAAATCTACAAATATTTAGGTTACTTAATCATTAAGATATTTTTCAAATACGTTTATCATTTCAACCATAATATTATTTATGGTTTCTGTGTAGACTCTTTATTTCATCTCTTTTGGAAAAGCAATTAAGATATTACGACAGAAGACTTAGTACAAGAAAGCGATTTTTGCGGGGAGTATACATCGAAAGTCTATCTATCGAAAGTATTAAGTTTTTTTGATGCAATTACCATTTTGTAGATATTTACTGCAGTACCTTCGTGCGAAATCGCTAGTCCGACATACAATTCTGTGGCCCTAGTGAAAAGGGATCTAAGTCCAAAAATGCAACTTTACAGGAGACGCAAAAAACACTCCGCGCGCTTCAAATTGCGTGTTTGACCTCGTGTGACATTTAAACCGCTACCAATTGAAATACATGTGAAGTTTTTTATAGGTAAACAATTTATGCTCTTTATTATTATTGAGTTATTTTTATTTTAATGTTATTAGTTTTTAAGATAGTGACTTATACTAACCACAAAATGAATTCCTTTAGGGTATAATATAACTTATACCTCTTCTCCCATAATGTTAAAAGTTAATTCATACAAGTGAAAATGAATACGCATTTGGAATGATTATGTTCATACTAATCTCAACAGAGTTACTTTGATTTTTTCCCTTTATTTTAGTGAAAACGGATTTATGTCTAATAATATCACATTACTCACTGAACCATTTTTAAGAACCAAGTGTTGTTGTATTGATAAACACTAACCAAATAAAAACGTGGGTAATTTATGTTAATTTAGATTAAAAAACACAAAATATATTTGAAAAAATCCGTTTAAAAGAATACAAAAGTACTTGAAACCGACTTTTGTAGTTTTTTTTGGTGTCAGTTGGACCCTTTTACACAAGGTAACTTCTTTATTTTTAGAGATAGCTTAGATCCGTTTACACTAAACGATAGAGCATTTTTCTCTGATCACTTCTGTATACTTAACTCATTTTCCACAAAATCGGACTTATACCCCTTTTCACTAGGGCCACAGAATTATCAATAAAAATCGTCGTAGACACATTGTAACGCCTAGACGAAAGTTCATAGCAATGTCATTTTTTTGAAGGTTTGTGTACCTTTGTCGTAGGAGTTACACGATTTTATTTTCAGGATTGTGCAGATATAAAGAGTTCCTTAAACTTTTTCAATACGAAATACTAATATTCAGCTATTCGGCTATATTTAAATACGAATTATTGATAAATTCACATGTGGCCAAGTTTCCGTGCCGGTGAGTGTATATTGTACCCATGCACGAATATTGAGGGAGTAGCCCTTTACGCAAGCTTTTTGTGACGGCACATGAGTGGCCCATTCAACAAAAACAAAAACTTAAGTCTGCTTAACAAAATTCATTTTTACGGACAAACAAAGAGGCAATCTCATAAATTACGGGAAAAGCGCAACGCTGCCAAACTTTTGTATTCCTCGAAACGAAACCTGCACGTGTGACGCCATCAGTAGGTAATAACGCCGTCAGAAATCCCAAACAAAAGTTTTTACAATGGTAACAATAGTGCCCATGGAAAAAGATGGTAACTGCCTGTTTAGGGCGACAGCCCACCAAATAAATAGCATAATGGATGGAACTGACATTCGACCACGTAACTGTCCGACGACACCTCGCTACTTATGTCTCGACGAACCGAGGGAACACCAGAATTCGTTTAGCACTTATAAATAACATTCAAGAGCTTTTTCCTAACAGCAAGCTTACGCAGGAACAATTGATAACAAAATACATAACCGAGCAATTTAACGAGACGTTCTGGGGAGAAGACATCATAATCGCCGCGTCCGAATTCTATCTCGTAAATGTACATGTGCAAATAAAAATCGAGAACATACTGGTGTATTCACCTGCCGGAAATTCAGTGCCCGGAAACATACATATCTTCTTCAAGGATCAACATTATCATAATGTTCCTTGTAAATGGATCAACGACGAATAAGACAAAAATACGTGCAAAGTCTAACGCAAGAAACAACTAAAAACAGCTCGCAAACCAAATGAAACGGTAGGTAAATACAATACAAGAACTGAACAAGGGTAGTCCATGAAACCCCGATTCCAGAACAGCCCCAAATTAGCTAGCTCATTAACACCGTGTGAACAAGTAGCATCAACATTACATACACCGATATCAGGGCAAGTCGCGGACGACACTGGATACACGATACTCAGAAACCCGCCTTCTTCAGTAAGTAGATACCCTTGCCCAGAACTACGTATTGCAACATGGAACGTCCGCGGGGCCTCAAAACCGCCCAAAAAAGATAGAATAGATGCGGAACTTTCAAATAGGGGTATCCACTTAGCCTGCCTACAAGAAACAGGGATGAACTTAGGAACATACAACTCCACCCACTAAAAATGGCATCTATCTGGAACCGCAGGTAAAGAACATAGGGGACTTGCAATTGTAATCAGAAAGGATGCCCTAATTGAAATACTAAACATTAAGAAGGATACTGACGCGATGTCAATCCACTTGCCCCGTAATTGAACAAAACATTAACTAACAGGATAATCATGGTATGCATGAATGAACGAACACACATCAAATGGTGTGACCAGCAAAGTAGGTGGATCATCAATGGAAAGGGAGTCAAACAAAGTTCCACGTTATCCCCTCCCCTTTTTACACTGGTCATGGATGAGGTCCTTACAACCCTCGAAGAAGAAACCCAACTAATCAAACTAGACCAAGATCGTGAAATCTCACTCCGCCGGGTGCTATCATTCGCGAACGACGACATCTTCATTACAAATGACCTGAAAGGGTTAGAAGGAATCGTATACCATATTAAACCCCTACTAGCTAGTGTCGGCCTCCAAATAAACGAAACAAAAACACTAATTAGAAAGCCCATAGCTACACAGAAAGCGACCTACGTGTCCGAATACGTGTACGTGTACGTGTGGGAATGGATTAAATCTACCTATAGTCGATGAAATTAAATACCTAGGCACCTACATAACATCTACATTAAGCAGGAGAAGCACAATCAGAAAACGATGTGAACAGGCCACTAGACACGAGTAACTATTACCATTCATAGAAAACTCAAAGATGGACTGGCAACTAGACAGACTCATAGAATGGTGATCGTACCGTGTATGTTATAAGATTTGAAAGTATCGACAATCATCAAAGCTAACAAGTCAAGACTGAGAAGATACGAGAGAGTTATCATGAGAGACTTGATTAACCACGCTAAGAATAAACCAAGACAAAAGAAAATGCACGAAATCGTACGACGGAAGACCAGTAACTAAACGCATCAAGAACCAGAAGATGTGCTATTTCGCACACGTTCACGGACGCGGTAAACCACACCTATTACATGCAGCAATAAAGTACATGGCCAAATCCAAGAAAGTAAGCCGACCGCTTTACACATGTAACGACAACCTAAAACACGACATGGCGCGCTTCGACAAGGAAATCCTGAGGACCGACATAAGATCAAAAAGGCAGCCAGCGAGATATAAGTATTTTGCCTGACTTAGATGTATATCATGCATCAAACTTTGAAGCTCCAATTGATTCACCAACTTGTGTTAACCAATCTTTGGATTCTGATATAACATTGGAATCAAAGTCAAAGTCATCGACTTATGATGATGTATCTGAAGTGAATACACTTGATGCGGATTTTTCTCCAGACGACAGTGGAGAGAAATACCGTCCTGAAAAAGTTAAAAATACATGTCCAGTAATAAGTAGTAAACGAAAATCCACATTATCATAGTTCTTGTTCATCTTCGTCTTCTTCCTCAAGCTCTTATTCATCAAGCTTTTCTTCATCAAACTCTTCATCATCTAGGAACACTTCTATACAAAATATTCTGTAAGTAAAGCAATTACAGCTTTCAAAAAAGACTCTTATTCTTTGCATAAGTACAGGAACCTACTTAAGCCTATGATGGTAGTTTTATGTGATGGATATATTTTGGATTGCGTGGGTCCATACAAGGCTACAACCTCAGATGCCTCAGATGATGATGATGAGATAATGTTGTCCCTTTTGAATGATGAAAATGATGCAGTAAGATCCTGTTTCAAAGAGATGACGTTTTCATTTTGGATAGAGGTTTTAGGGATTCAATAACATTATTAGAGTGTGGTTATGAGCCTCATATGCCACACTCTTTAACCCTAGACACCTAACCTTCGTCGAAACAACGAATACAGGACAGAAATATCGCCATATCTTTTAGCGCGTGCGCCGATCATCGTGACCTCGCTTGCCAACTCAGTGTTCGCCGAGCTCTTTCGGGAGGCATCAGAGTCCAGCCGGTAAGTACATAATTTCTTGAGATATTACTAGATTTTTCTTCGTTTCGACGGTTTTTGTATATATTTAATGCAATTGGTGTTTGTTCTTTTAAGCAGTTTTTGACATGGCTTCGAGACAAGTGGTGTCTGATGAGCGTGTAACGCAATTAATATTGGACGAGGAAGCAGTTCATCGGAAGGATTATCTGATAGCGAAACAGAAGACAATGTGGAGTTTGACAACGCATAAAGTGATACTCAAGACGATCCTTCTGATCGTGAGGATAGTCCCGTGAACGCTCAAGAACCTTCTTCACCGGCTCTGCTGGATAATGTGCTGGAGCTACAAACACCTCCTGTTCCTTTGCAAGATGAGGTCTCTTGGTAGATGGTAGTAATCCATCTATCTTGACCTTTTCACGAAGCAATATCCGCAGTCGCTCCCGTCATGTTTGGGCTACCAGCAAAGGGCATATAGTTCAAATAGAACAGCTGCAATAAATATTGTACGTGTTGCCAAAGGACCTACTCGTGCCGTGAGGGATATAGTGAATTTACTTTTATTATTTGAAAAATTCATGACTGATCAGATATCAGAAAAATACTAGTTGCAAAGAACGATGAAGGTCAAGGTGAAGATCAAAATCAGTCATCCTCTAGCAATGACCATCCACTAGTAGTGGCACCAAATATGAGAAAAAGAAAGGCTTGTGGTCTCTGCTCTTATAAAAAATCCATCCTAGAGTATTGCTGTAATTGCATAGTTGGTCGCCGAACGCTCGGTTCTTGTGCCCATGTAACGACAGTTGTTTGGAATTTGAGATGGGCAAGGTATCAGGATAACATTTTATTACCAGCTCAGCACTAAATCATGTTATTGTAGAAGAGGAATAAAGACATTAATCAAGGTGTTGTATTTTTTTTATTAGACTCACCTGTTGATGATGTTATTTATATCATTTCCTAATGAACTTTTTACACTAAGACGAACCACTGACCACAATTTCAACAGATTAAAGTTCGCTCATCAATATTTACACAAGCTTGATATTAATTTGACGTCTTCAACTGGTAGATATAATCTATACAACATCAATACACTCTCAATTTGTTGGATTTTACCCATTTTTCAAATCTCAAAACAGGCAGAATATTGATTATACTCGCCAGAGAGAATTTTTGAGAACATTACAGAACAAGATTGAAGCAACAAACTGAAGCTTTCACAGATCTTTATTACGCCGTCGTAAAAGTCGCCTCGAGCTGGAAAATCTTCTGCCAAATGAAGATGAATCTCTGTATTTGATTTGGGCCAGTAGTTGGCAAATTCTCGATCATGATGTATGAAATGAAGTATCGGCACCTACTAACTCCGTTAAAACATCAAATCACGTATTAGAAACTGATGATCACAATGAAAACGCATCTCCAAACGAAAATGAATCAATTGGTGTCTTATTGTGCGCTGACTGACGGCAAAATCCTTTGCCATCCCGTCCCGGTCTGCGTTGGCCTTTACACGAACGATTCCGAACCAAGCGTTTCCTCACAAAATATTTGCTTAGCCAAAAAAACATCAGATCTCAATACCTCAAATGCAGGCCAGGAAGACTTACCAGTTATTGATGATTCATTATTAAACTTGACTGAGTTGATTATTTTTAACTGTTTGTAAGCGCATTACAGGGGAAAAATGAGTGTCAATTTTACCATAATTAAAGAAAATTAGGTTCTTAGCTTCATAGACTCATGGTATCTCTTTGACCAGTGGCGGATTTACAAATTTTCAAGGGCTGTAAAGTTTTTTCCGCCCTTGCCTCTACAATTGTCATGTCCTAGATTATTTTTATTACAATCAAACTATTTCGTCCAAATTACACGTAAAATATTTTTTGGGTATATTTTTGGGATAATCAAAGCTCAATCGCATGCTACTTACACAATAATGTAGGTGCATTTGGTAAACGTGAATAAATAATCTTTATCCCTACAATTGTTAATGTTTTTTTTTTTACAGGATCCAACAAGCCACAGCAGCGGAGGCAGAGCCAGGCAAGGACACCGCCGACGCCGATGATGAAGGCGAGACGGCGAGGCACGGAACTACAACAAGGTACATTGTAACTTACTGATCCCCTTAACTTTTTTTACCTTTGCAATTATTATTTCTTATGAAACATATTTTTTTGCATCAGCATTGCCGAAAGTTCAGCCGTGAGCGAGCTTATTGTGGATGACAGACGACAGACGTTTCGAGTCAAATAGCCACTGTGTACGGGTCAAAGTGTCCGTACCAACGTGGGCAGTGTCCACAAATACACTTCAAATCCGGCATTCTCCATTAAGGTTGGAGATATATTAAAATGGATGGTGTCTTTTTATTCAATAACATTTCCTCAACAGTGACCAAATCAAAATGACAGAAAGACAAGAACAAGATGTGCTTTTTACACGAACAATACTTTTTAATCCTTTATCACATTCCAGTATCGAGTCTTCCAAATAATACGAGACACTGTGTTTAATAAACAGACGACATTTACATGTACATGTACATTTTGACAATGACAAAAAAGTGCCTTTTTAAGCAGTTTGTTTTTTTTCTTTTTCATTATTTTACAACATAACAACTTATTTGTACCCGTTTTTAACTGTAATTCGTAACTTTTGTATTTTGACAGCAATTTTTATTTTTTTATTACGTACTCGTTTACTCATTCATTCATTAATGTTTGCATGCCTAATCTAAGGTAGATTGTACACACGGCTACACATCAAGCTATACATTTCCAGTGTAAGCTGACCTCGCATTGAACAGAAACCCTATACAATGCGAGATCAGCATAAACTGGAAATGTATAGCTTGATGTGTAGTAGCCGTGTGTACGAGGATCACAATTGTTTTTTTAATACCTTATGTCATTTACCCACAATCTATGCAAATAAATAAACTTTACAATGACTATAACCAACGCAACATCCAAATACAACGGCAAATCCTAAGGGACAAGACGAATTATTGGAATCAAAAACTTTTTCTTCCAAACGACGAAACTAACGAGTCAAACGAATAATAGGAATCAATTATCTTTTTTTTCTCATTTTTTTATTAACTTCAAATTTTTTAGAAGGTACGACAAAGCAACTCAGCCGGCCGACAATATTTCGAGACAAACAACCAAAAACAATCAATATTTTTTTTTAAAACATCAGCTGATAGTGCGACCAGGAATATAACCGGAACAAACGACGAAACGAACGAGTCAAACGGATAATTGGAATCAACAAGCTTTTTCTTTTTTTATTTATTTTAATATAATATTTCTGTAGACCACTATTTGCTTATTTTTATTAACTTCAAATTATTTAGAATCTAAGACAAAACAACACAGCTAGCCAACAATATTTTGAGTGAAACAACCAAAAACAAACAATCGTTTTTCAAAAACAACAGCTGAACGTTATCGCAACCAGGAATAGAACCAGCACATTTTAGAGTCTAGAAATAACTTACGCTATAATAATGAAGTATAGCTTGTTCACTCTCAAATGAAGCGCCCCACTACCGTATTTTAAAATGCGATAATGGGGTACGTCATTACAAAGTTGACAAGCTATATAATTATGATGATCTCTTTGACCAGTGGCGGATTTACAAATTTTCAAGGGCTGTAAAGTTTTTTCCGCCCTTGCCTCTACAATTGTCATGTCCTAGATTATTTTTATTACAATCAAACTATTTCGTCCAAATTACACGTAAAATATTTTTTGGGTATATTTTTGGGATAATCAAAGCTCAATCGCATGCTACTTACACAATAATGTAGGTGCATTTGGTAAACGTGAATAAATAATCTTTATCCCTACAATTGTTAATGTTTTTTTTTTTACAGGATCCAACAAGCCACAGCAGCGGAGGCAGAGCCAGGCAAGGACACCGCCGACGCCGATGATGAAGGCGAGACGGCGAGGCACGGAACTACAACAAGGTACATTGTAACTTACTGATCCCCTTAACTTTTTTTACCTTTGCAATTATTATTTCTTATGAAACATATTTTTTTGCATCAGCATTGCCGAACGTTCAGCCGTGAGCGAGCTTATTGTGGATGACAGACGACAGACGTTTCGAGTCAAATAGCCACTGTGTACGGGTCAAAGTGTCCGTACCAACGTGGGCAGTGTCCACAAATACACTTCAAATCCGGCATTCTCCATTAAGGTTGGAGATATATTAAAATGGATGGTGTCTTTTTATTCAATAACATTTCCTCAACAGTGACCAAATCAAAATGACAGAAAGACAAGAACAAGATGTGCTTTTTACACGAACAATACTTTTTAATCCTTTATCACATTCCAGTATCGAGTCTTCCAAATAATACGAGACACTGTGTTTAATAAACAGACGACATTTACATGTACATGTACATTTTGACAATGACAAAAAAGTGCCTTTTTAAGCAGTTTGTTTTTTTTCTTTTTCATTATTTTACAACATAACAACTTATTTGTACCCGTTTTTAACTGTAATTCGTAACTTTTGTATTTTGACAGCAATTTTTATTTTTTTATTACGTACTCGTTTACTCATTCATTCATTAATGTTTGCATGCCTAATCTAAGGTAGATTGTACACACGGCTACACATCAAGCTATACATTTCCAGTGTAAGCTGACCTCGCATTGAACAGAAACCCTATACAATGCGAGATCAGCATAAACTGGAAATGTATAGCTTGATGTGTAGTAGCCGTGTGTACGAGGATCACAATTGTTTTTTTAATACCTTATGTCATTTACCCACAATCTATGCAAATAAATAAACTTTACAATGACTATAACCAACGCAACATCCAAATACAACGGCAAATCCTAAGGGACAAGACGAATTATTGGAATCAAAAACTTTTTCTTCCAAACGACGAAACTAACGAGTCAAACGAATAATAGGAATCAATTATCTTTTTTTTCTCATTTTTTTATTAACTTCAAATTTTTTAGAAGGTACGACAAAGCAACTCAGCCGGCCGACAATATTTCGAGACAAACAACCAAAAACAATCAATATTTTTTTTTAAAACATCAGCTGATAGTGCGACCAGGAATATAACCGGAACAAACGACGAAACGAACGAGTCAAACGGATAATTGGAATCAACAAGCTTTTTCTTTTTTTATTTATTTTAATATAATATTTCTGTAGACCACTATTTGCTTATTTTTATTAACTTCAAATTATTTAGAATCTAAGACAAAACAACACAGCTAGCCAACAATATTTTGAGTGAAACAACCAAAAACAAACAATCGTTTTTCAAAAACAACAGCTGAACGTTATCGCAACCAGGAATAGAACCAGCACATTTTAGAGTCTAGAAATAACTTACGCTATAATAATGAAGTATAGCTTGTTCACTCTCAAATGAAGCGCCCCACTACCGTATTTTAAAATGCGATAATGGGGTACGTCATTACAAAGTTGACAAGCTATATAATTATGACTTTACTTCCTCCAAAATTGTAAACACATCGGTTCTTTTACCAAACCATCAATTCTCCTCTGCTAGTATTCAGAACCTTGAAGAGTATACGTTACGCCCAACTGCCTCGTTCGTCTAGTGCAGGAGTCACCAAACTTTACCGCTGACATAATTATAAGCGGACCCTAAGGGTCGGTACAAACCGCGACGTGAAGCAACGTGACGCTGCGCGCACTTTTTAACGATTACCGAACTTATTTTCTTCACGAAAAGGTATAATGTTACAGTATTATACAGTGTACACACGGCTACACATCAAGCTATACATTTCCAGTTTATGCGGATCTCGCATTGTATAGGATTTCCGTACAATGCGAGGTCAGCTTATACTGGAATGTATAGCTTGATGTGTAGCCGTGTGTACAGTGCGAGCGTTAACGTCAAAGTACGCGGAGATGCGCGGTGCTACGCATACATTCGATATTGTATCGGATAATAAAAAAGTGCGCGTCGCGTCGCGTCTCGGTGTGAACTGATCCTATGTCTACAGTAAATATAACTAAAACAGAATCTACAAATATTAAAAAAAAATGAGTTTTAGTTGGCACCAACTTTACTCCAGACTTTAGACAGATGGTTCAAAATAAACATTATATTTTTTTTTTACATTGTTAATAATGATCTACTTACTTTTTTATTTTTGTTCATTACCTAATATTAGTTTATCCTTTTCGTGTGGTTAGTGACTAAAACTAATCGGTACTTGATTCTGTCAGTAAATTTATTGTAAGTATAAAGTTACATAACTATGGCTCAGCTTCTAAACTAGCTACAGCCATTTTGAAAGCGCCTTCTTTTGTGGTATTGCCACCAATGAATCCAGTGCTGTGGCAGAATATGCAGCCGTCTATTCCTGCCACTTCACTCAGGACTTCATCTCTTACTCCCCACCAATTCTTGTGTAACGGTGTCCTGAAAGTGATGGTACAGTTACTAAAAAAGTCTAATATGTTCAAATGCTTTCATGGCACATATAATGGATATCTGAGTCATCGGAAAACATAGAAATGCTGAATGACACTGAAAACTAGTGATTTTAGTAACTAGTTATTTTTCAAATTCTATTTGATGATTCAACATGGTGATTATATCGAAGTATTACAGTTATTTGCGAAACGAGAATATAAATGGTTATTTAAGTAATACGTGTAGTGGTCATTATGTTACGTTAGCTTTAAGTTTTTTGAACGAATAAGTTTTTGTAGCTACAAGTAGTTACATCATTAACGTAATATTTACTAACACAAATTTCCCTCACATTCACATTATAGCCACGGTCAATCAATCACATAATTTCTTTATTTTAATTTTGTTTTGGGTGATGTCTCCAGGTGCGGAAACTGGTGAAATCAATAATAAACCTCCAACTTGTCACTAACAACACAGAATTTTAAGTGTTATCGCCTTCTAAAGGCCAATCAACACATAAGCAAACAAAGAAAGTCAAACTATTCGTTTATAAACAATTTCATTGTCCAGAGGGCCCAGACAAGTGACAATTGCTTCGAAAGCGTTTCGTATTTCTACAACGACTTTCAACAGGATTGACATAGCTTTTCAATAGCTTATGTCAGTCCTATACATTTTTGCCTTTTCCATCATCGTTATCGCTGATAGAATGTCACTTTGTCTAGGGCCTCAGAAATCATCTTGTGTCATAACCATGAGTTGTTGCGTAGTTTAAATATTTTCATGTGTAATAATCTAATAATTGCCCTATTAATCTAATGGTCGCAAACACTGCTGCTGAACCTGAGGTCCTGGGTTCGATTCCCTGGTTGGGCAGTGTCATTGGATTTTTTTATCTGGAATTTCACAGTAGCAGCCCGGATTCTGGGTTTGTGCCCGGTTGATGACAATATGCTTGGCCCCCTATTACATGGGACTTAAACGTAACTCGCGAAATGTGGGTGTACTATAGGTACCTCAGCCCAACCCTTCGGGGAAACAAGGAGTGTGATAAGATATGTAATATAATGATAACTCACCTAGTTACAAAACTGGTAGGATTAACTGGAACCGCTTGCACTCTCCACGAGTTTGGTTTATCATTAAATAGTACGAATTTAATTTCATGTCCAATGTTCATTTCTTCTTCTAAATCAAACAAGTGTTCTTTCCAAGGGAAACGCTCAGTAAATTCAACGATCTGTCCAGATTTATGAATTTCGAATCTGTTATCCAATGCAGACCTAACGTAATCTCTTGCAGGAAGCCACACAGATATAAAATAGTTGACAGTGTACAGAAACTCTTCACTCACAAGTGCCATGGCTTTCTTGAACACTTCATCTAAATTAATATTTTGATTTGAGTTCCATTCTGGGTTCAATCGTCCAACCCTACTGCTCAGATTAGTGCGTATTTTGTACCTTGGTTCCTCTGAAGCTATTGGAACACCATTATCTATAGCATCAATTTCTTCAATGAAGTTTTGGTAGACTTTTTTGTAAATTACAGCCCGATCAGTTGAGTTGAGAGAAATATGTTTTGGAACGAGCTGCTGTATGACTTCTTCACCGTAGTAAGTATAAACTAGGCCCGCAGAACTTAATCTGAGGAAAGGAAGTTATTATAATGATTAAACCTATTATAAAAACTGTATATAATAAGAGAATTTCAGTGAAGTCTAGATTTCATTTCACTATCCAGACAATAAACATAAAGATCATTTTATTTTTATATATTTCAATTGTAATCCTAAATAATATTAAAAATGCGAAAGTGAGTTTGTTTGTTACAATTAGCACATGGGTAGCCAATGACTTGGAGATGGACATGGGCTACCTTTCATCCTGGATCTCCAACAAAGTCACGAGCAACAACTAGTTTAAAATAAATCTACAACAAAGAGTAGCCCATTGGGTTCCAATACTTCTAATGTAATTATTCCACTAAGTTACTGCTAAATAATATCATAATTCATGTTATCAGCATCATCAGCCTAGCCTTTTCCCAACTATTTTGGATTGTTGGGTGGCTTCCAGTCTAACCGGACACAGCTGAATACCAGTATTTTAACAGTTACATCATGTTAAATTGACTCAAATCTATTTTATTACTAGCTTCCGGCCGCGGCTTCGCCTGCGTGGTATGTCGATAAAAAGTAGCCTATGTCCTTCCCCGGGATGCCATCTATCTCCTTGCCAAATTTTATCGAAATCCATTCAGTGGTTTAGGTGTGAAAACGTAAATACAGACAGACAGACAAGAGTCACTTTCGAATTTATAATATTAGTAAGTATGGATTTTTTCTAATAAAATCAGAAAGAAAGAAAGAAAGAAAGAAAAATAGGTTTATTTGTCACAGAAACACTTCAATCAGACTTACTTAATTTTAAATTTGTCCCCCAGTTCCGGTCTCAATGAGCTCAGGGTATCATTGAACTCCCTCTGATGATGATCATAACGCTTCTTCTCATGGTCAAAGACTGCTCCTACGTCCACAACTATGTCACATTCATTGAGTTTGGCCGTATCCCGGGTTCTGATAATATCAGCATCTTTGTATAGAGGTAGAAGCTTGAGCATGTAGCACGCAAGGACTTCGTCACAGTGGAAGACACCATCGTGAGTTCCGATCTAAAATAAAAAAGGTTATTATCAGGCTGAATGATTAGTTTCGACTGGACTTGGATCAGATTCAGGTAATGGTTAGGTTTGATAGGTAGAATAATAATTAAAACGTGTTCACGCGTTCACGCGCTCAGACCGACAATAAAAGGTCCTTTTTTGTTGGTCTGAGTTCACGCTTTACAAAATTTGTGAGATTTACCGTCCAAAAAAGGAATCAATATAATTCGGTTCCTATTACTTCAACTAGCGACTAGGTACTAACAAATACATCTGTGCACCAACAGTTCATTTTATTTAAAACATTACATTACACATAAAAAGAAAGAAAAATCGCACAAGGCCAAGGCACAATTTTATGTAAAAAAGCAGATTATTATTACCACCACGTCCTAATGCTACTTTCGCTTTGCAAAGTAACATTAGGACGTTTTTGCCATAAACTATGTCCACATGTCGTGAAATATATTTTACCTAATTTTGCTCAACAACAAAACACGAACTAACGTTACGAAAAGCGGGAATAAAGGTTATAATAATCACAAGAATACTGAAAATATAATCCCACCTTCATGTTTCTTGACTCAGAGAACAAACGCCGAGTAACAAAATTGAATTGCGACGAATTATTAACTATACTACTAATGGTACATAAAACTTTTCTAAACATTTACTTGATTTACTCGTGAAACCTAAAAACCGGCGTGCGTGTACTTACAGATTATAAAATTTCACGTTGTACTTGTAAAATAACTGCGTTATTCCAAGCATTATTCGCGTGCGTCCGTTCCGTTCTCCCCACTTGGCTTAGTAGAATAGTAGGCTTAGCTTAGCCAATGTTGTCAACTTTTTTTAACCGAGTCCACTAGCGACGTGTTTCATCAAACCACCAGATATAAATCTTAAAAATAAATAAATAGGCCTTTGCCCAGGAGTGGGACAGCATACGCTAGGAAAAAAAAAAAAACTATATAGACACATTTTTTTATTTTTTTTATTCCTGCTTACACTACATTCAGTCGTTGTGTTGAGGTCCATTTGAAGATTTGAGACTTGAGAATTGAGATTTGATTGATCCAAATTATAGATAACATAGGTAATCTTTTTTTTTTTAATCATCCATCCTAGTAACAAAATAATTACTGAAAAAGTTAGTGAAGATGTTTGGATGTTTGTTATGTTGGGGCTACATTGTCGCGTTATCGCGAACTATACTTCGTGCGTTCTGTGTTGCTCAGCAAGACGTCAAGCGGTGTGCGAGAGAGAGCGCGCGAAGTTAAGTTCGCGATAACGCGACAATGTAGCCCCAGCATTAGATACCTAATAATGGCTGATTTTTTTATCCCGGAATGTTCCCGTGGGACATTTCTTCGAAATGACGTTGTTTTTCTCTGCCAGTAGCGGTGTCCAAACTCCCAGGTTTAGTAGAAATTCCACTAAGATGACAACACTGGAAAAGTCAAGTCCATAGACCGTAGACAGACCATAGACATTAGACATTTTTTTCGGCCTATTTGGCCAGTGGTATAATGAGTAGCACTGAGTATGACAGTTACGGTTTTCAAATCAACATCGGTTATCTGTATGGAATTCAATCGAATGGGGTTAAAAACTGACAGCTCGTTATTGGACTAGTGATAGTAGCGACATCTGAAGCGAGCTACTGGCAGCTTTTAACCCCATTGTTAACTTAAACTGTTTAGAATTTTCATAAATCAAATTATAAAGAAAAAAATATTGAACATCTTTTAATCGATTGATTTTGTTGTCAAGTGTTTTATTGAAACAGGACATCTCTAATTTACGGTTTTCAGCAACATGAGTCCATCTTCTAAAATATAGATGGCGCTACAAACGGCCTTCCCAGCTCGTTCAGAAATAATAGTTATTATTTGTAACTAATAGATGGTGTTACTAGTAAGAACTTCATGTTATAAATGCTACCGTTGCGTTTTATAAAACTTGAATGATATTGACACAGAGCACTATATAAAATACTGGTGATAATGAGAAAATTATTCAATAAGGAGGAGGTTCTATGTTCATCTGTATGTATTTATTTTTTGTTGTGTATGTTCATCAATATTTTTGCCAATTGTGAACCGATTTCAAAAATTATTTTTTAGTTCGGAAGGGTATACTCCCAATTACACGACTACACAATTGGCGAAAATATCGATGAACATAAACAAAAAAAAAATACATACAGACGAACATAGAACCTCCTCCTTTTTGAAGAAGTCGGTTAAAAATACTGGTGATAATGAGAAATTGTTTGGTTGGTCAACTGAACAGTATTATTTTTTAATGAACGGTTCCTGCGTTGACTTATAGAACATTGTACATAATTTGCAGCAGGTCAGCAGGTTTAAATTACCAACAATTTAAGGCATCATAATTTTATAAAGGCTCCTACAGAGTGTACGGTGGAACGGCCGCTGTGTAAATTATCACAATATTATCACAATCTATTTGATGCTTTGCTTGATTGGGCCGCGTACAGATGGCCGCACGTCCTTGGTAGGTGGGTAACTTATCCAGTATAAGCTGGCCTCTTACTTATTCTATTGGAACTCTGCATTACTCTGGGCTAGCAACATGACTAGAAACAACGTATAAACATTGAATTTGAAATATTAAAAAATGTGTATCATCTTAAAAAAAAGAGATGGCGCTAGTAGTATGTATCTTAGAAATCTAAATTAAATATTTATGACTACCTACTTATTATTTGAATAGGTTTTTTTATAATAATAATTAGGAAGTGCCTCCGTTGCCGGCGGTTGCTGAATTGGCTGCCGGCACTGATTTTACTGCCGGTTCCCAATGGCGTTATCTTTGGGAGCTGGCGCCGGTAGCGGAGGCACTCCCAATAATATTAAGTATATTCTTTTCTATTTTGCGAATGAGAGACCGTGGTCGGTCTAGTAGACTGTAGATTTGTTGACCTGGTACTTGTTGATAAGCCTAAACTGTCCTCCCTTATAGCCAGCCCAACACATGATATGTTTTATTTTATTGTAAAATACGTAACCGTGGAATTTCTTGCCTGCCCTTCCCCATACGAAACGACCTGCACATGGCTTCTTCTGACGTTTCGTGCCGTTGGGCCCGGCTGTCATTCGTGGATGAATGCTTCTTTGGCAGTTGTTACGGGTCGTCAGAAGCACGAAAGTCTGACAACCAGTCTTACCAAGGGGTATCGTATTACCCAGTTACTGGGTTGTAGAGGTCAGACAGCCAGTCGCTCCATGTTAAATACTGGTATGGTTATACTGGACTGGAAGCCGATCCCAACATAGTTTGGAAAAGGCTAGGCAGATTGATTAGGCGAATTCGACTAAATTAATTCTTATCTTGAGGATATTTTTTTGACGTCGGACTGCTGTTGTATGGATATCGACGAAGCCTACACGTAGAGGGCATAAAGTACAGCGCTCTACGCGTACATTACAATACCTAATGCATGCATGGTGTTGATGGGCGTTACCGCGCTACTGCAGTGCTACCTATGTTCGCAGAGGCAAGAATAGATGGCTTTCTCGCCATCATGCGCACCCTGCGCCCCGATAGCCCCAATGGCCCAAATAGCATCTTAAAAACTAAGTATAGCAGATGGACGGGACTGCTCCATACTGGGACATTGGATACATCTACATGCTACTGTGGCGTATTAACTTATATCTTGTGTTGTTTCTCTAGGCACTCATAGTTGCCCCAACGCTAAACTCGGGCGCTTGAGTCCCTAGTAGATGTTAGTGCTAACACTAGTTTCTAAGTGGTGTGCAGTTACGGTATTTTATTAGTATGAAATAAAAGCTTTTTATTTCATTAATATTTTTATAACGACTATAAAAATATTGTGGTCTCAGGGAATAACTCAAAAAGACAACATTTATTCGCAGGATAAGACCCGAGTAATAATTACAATAAAAAAACAACCGACTTCCAAAAAAAAGCACTAAATGTGAAAAATAAATTTAATTTTCGGAAGTCGGTGTCTTTGCTTTTCAATGTTCGTTTTTTGCCACCGAATTTCCAAATTAAAGTAATTTTTCACTTTTTAGTGTTTTTTTTTTAAGGAAAAGTTTTTATTTTTCAGTTTTTAGTTGTGGCACTTACCCACACAAATTCGAATACAACTACCTGCTGTGTAAATAACAGTGTCGGAGTAACTTAAAACATCGTCCATATAATAATATATTAAATGGGAAAGAAAAATACGTAATATTGAAGCTAACTCAAAAACTACGCAAGCAAAGTTAATTAAATTTATATGGGACCACCTCTAAACCATGACCTACCAAATAAAAAAAGAATCATCAAAATCGATTCATAATTGTCGGAGAAATAGAGTAGCAAAAAAAAAAAACAGACGTATGGAGAACCTCCTTTTTTAAGAAGTCTGTTAAAAGTTTAAAACAAGAAGTTCAGTTAAAAAGCAGTCTGATGCAGTCTGATGTCTGATTTGGTGCCGCTGGTGGCAGTTATTTGATAGTCCCTTTTCTTCGTGTATCAATCTTTGAAAAATTGAAAAGTTCGAAAATTTTAGCACCCCGTGTGGGATTGGTAAAGTTCTCTTTTAACGACGCCTGGTACTAGAGGGGCCTCATGGATCGTGGGGCCCTGGCCACTTGCCCAGAAGGGCCAAAGAACAGACGGCCCTGCCCACTAAGACCAAGGGTTTGAAAAGATGGCTCCATATCAGATAGTACATTACATTGTCCCCTACCACCGCCTCCGTTTGAACAACGCATAATGCAAGCTAAAATCGGTCATGTTGTTTTTTTTTTTTCCAAAACAATATCGTTTTTCAACCCACGCCAGCAGGCGTAGCATGGCGCTTTCTATCTCTACGAAGAATAGACATAGCTTTTTCTATACAAAGTGACAGTTCGTTTCTTCATTTTTGACATCCACCGTAGGAATCTTTCTACAATCTGTCATTTTGTCTTTCATTTCTAACGATCTTTGTCTAGGTCTTTTTGTAGGTAGACTATTTCGGAAGAAAGTTTTCTATCCTTACTGTCAAAATCACACTGACAACCGATAAATCCTATGACAAAACAAAGAATTCTGAGTCGAATTATGTAAAAGAGGGAATTTCGTAAAAAGTGCAGTTGACTCTTTCTATTTTGCTGCCGTCTCGTACTGTCTACTGTCTACAGGAAACGTCATTTTTGTCTACTCTTCCGTCGACTGCTGGATCACTTACGTTATCAAGATGAATCTAGAACTCACTTGTTAAAACTTATCAAGCCGTTTAGGTTACAGAGCATGCCAAACAATACACATACGGTCAGGGAAGTTATTTTTTTATCAAATTGACACAATCGATCTATCTGTCTAGCCTTTTCCAAACTATGTTGGGGTTGGCTTCCAAGTCTAACCGGATGCAGCTGTCTGAAAACCAGTATTTTACATGGAGTGACTGCCTATCTGACCTCCACGACCCAGTAACTGGGTAATACGAATGGTAATTCGCTTTGGTAAGACTGGTAGTCAGACTTTCGGGTTTCTGACGACCCGTAACGACTGTCAAAGATCCACGAATGACAGCCGGGACCAACGGCTTAACGTGCTTTCCGAGGCACGGATGAGTCTCGTTATATAAAGATGGACCCATCCACGGACCAGCCCCGGCAAGCGTAGCTTAACCTGATGGATCGACCCGTGCGGCTGTTATTACTTAGCCACGAAGCTCCTCAACAATTTTAATCAAATTTACACGCTATGTCAAAACTGAACTGATGAAAAAAAAAAAGTTACTTGTGTAACTATTAAAAAAAGTTTGTTCCTGCGTTTAATACCAAAGTGTTAAATTAAATCATAATTTTTGTTTTTTCTTTTCAGTTAATAATTTGACAACATTCATTGTGTTATTTACGTTCAATACTCAATATCTTTATTGCTTTACCATAATGTGTACTTAGGTGGTAACTATATAATTTAGATCATTATGGACCCTGTAGGGCACAGCAAAAGGGTAGAAGAGAGGAAGCCCTGTTTTATGAGATCATTAAGTTTTTATTGTGGGAAAAAGTTTTTATTTACATAATCAAAATCAGGAGATACTTACTAAAATTTCGCATCTAATATTTAAGTATTATTTTATCTGCAAAAATGTACATAGATATCTTAGATTATTTTTACCTGTACTTCTTATTCTTCCTCGCTCGTACGTTGTCAAGCGGACGAATTTTTCAAACATAATGAAGCATTGGATTAGGAATTTCCTTCAAAATTCTTCGGATTGTGAAAGAAAGTGTGTTACGCAATAATGGTGATGGTCATTAAACAACCATAACTGATTTTTTTTTTGTTCAGTATGTCTAGTTACCACGTTTTTTTTTTACATGATTTTTGTCCAAAAAAAGCTGCTTTTTCATACTTTTTGATCGTATAGGCACTTTTTGACTGAACAACGGTTTTCTTGTTTTAATCGACGAAATAAATGTCGACTCTTGTTGTTCTAGATTCAAGTATCATGTACTGAATCCATAGGTTATAAGTACATGTTTTTTAAATTATGCCTCCTATGTACTCCAAATACTCCAATATGCCAACCCCATTTTCCGCTTTTTCTTTTCAAACTCAGCGCCGGCAGCCATTTCAGCAACCGGCGCTGGCAGCCAATTCGGGAACCGGCGCAGGCTTTAGGCACTTCTAGATTATTAATTTCACGAAACGTTTTCTTCCAAGACCCATTGATACGATGTACCTAATTAAGCAACTAAAGACACCAACTAAACGCCACATTTAGATAAACGCAAAAAAGACAAGCAACTAAAAACACATAATTAGGGACAACAATTTTAATACTTGTAATTTTGATTTTTTTATTTAAATTTTTCCGCAATAAACTTTCCTGAGCACGTGTGTTTACCAATATTAGGTATAATTATTATAATATGTGGGTAGTCACTTTGCTTATAAATAAGCAAAGTGACTACCTACCTACGCCATTGGTTCTGCTCCCTTGGATTAATATACACTAAAACCTAGCCAAAGAATATATAAAAATGATATGTAAATATCCTATGAATTAAAACGAAAATCACGTCGGGTTGTCGCAGAAACAGACAGAGAGATGGAGATAATTTTTCCTTAATTTCATTTTTTTTTCAGACTAGTTTCTGACTCTATCGCCTTAATAAAAGCTCTACACGTTAGAAGTCCTTATATACACAGTTATATCATACTCTACACAGTCAGATTTTATTGACCAACACTAAAATATGAAGAAAAAAAATCAGCTTTTCCATACATTTTTGTACGGCATAGCAATTTTCTTTTTCATATTTTGGAGTTGGTCCCTTTATAGAAGTTGTTCATTTTCATTAAATGAAATGTTTATACTGTAAACAGGACACCGGATTGACTGTTACAGGCCACAAAAAAAAAGCTTGTTGTACATTTCCGTGCCTATTTATTTATTGAATACTTTAAGCACACAAATGTACAGAGGCGGACTTAATGCCATAGGCATTTTCTACCAGTCAACCTTTGGGTGATGCAGAGACAAACAGCCTATCTGACTACCCTTGAAAAGAAGCAAACTCAGAGGTCATGATCCCCTCCCTTATAGTATGTCCCATCTTTTTACTGCCATACTGTAGATCTATACAGGGTGTTAGGGTAAACACCGTTATCCTTGCAACCAGTGGTTTGGTTTCATTTATAGTACGTAAAATCAATGGAAAATTACAACATTTTTTTTAACTTTTTTAGATCTAAATTTTACCACAAGAGACGCAAGTTCGTTGCCCTATGCGCTAGGGCAACGAACTTGCGTCTCAACACGGGCGGGGGGTACGGGATGTGACCTGATGACCGGCAGCGAGCGCGATCCCCCCCTTATTCAGTCAGCTGTTTCGCTAGCAAGCACGGTGTCAGATAGAAACTTTTTAAAATCTTTTAATGAAAATAACGTTTTATTTTTGTTGTGTTCGGTTATTTATTTTAATATTTAAGTCAACTACCCATGGTTTGAATGACAAGAGTGTTTACCCTTACATCCTGTATACAAGGTTATTCGTATAATATGTCGGTAATCCATTAAGGGGATGTAGGATAAGTCATTTACAATTAAATTACCCCTGATGACTTCAATGCAAATGTCAAAAAAATTCGAGTCATTTAATATTTTAGAAAGAAAAGAAAAGAAAGAAAGAATAACATTTTTTTGGACACAAACAATAACAAAGTGACAATAATGTTTTAACGATAATGTGTGTCTCACGGCTGCGCCAAAAAGGTTACGCCATTACATTACATTCGTTTTTACATTTTTATTCATACTAATATTATAAATTCGAAAGTAACTCTGTCTGTCTGTCTATCTATCTGTCTGTCTGTCTGTCTGTATGTTACCTTATCACGCCTAAACCACTGCACGGATTTCGACAAAAATACTAAGAAAGTAACTCTGCCTGTCTGTCTGTCTATCTATTTGTCTGTCTGTCTGTCTGTATGTTACCTTTTCACGCCTAAACCACTGAACGGATTTCGACAAAAATTGGCAAGGAGATAGATGGTATCCTGCGGAAGGACATAGGTAACTTTTTATCGACATACCACGCGGGCTAAGCCGCGGGCGGAAGCTCTAGATCTAGTTTTCGGCTTTAATGATGATGCTGTCTCTATATCTATAGAAGATAGTGTGACTGTTTGTTACGCTTTCACGCTAAAACGGCTGAACGGAATTGTATGAAATTTGGCACAGGGTTTGACCTTAACCTTGAAAAGGACATAGGCTACTTTTCATCCTGGATCACAGCCGAAATCACGGGCGAGAGCTAGTAATACTATAACAAGCGGCAGATTATAACCATTCCGGCTTGACGAATCGGTGCAGGAAACTTTTTGGAATTCACAATTCCCTTGTTTTCAAAGAACAAAAGGGCTGGGATTCTTTGATTAAATGGGTCTGGAAAAGGTTTTTCGGATTTCGTAATGAAGCGCTTATACAAATATCAATAATGGCACTAACCAAACCCCTGTACTTCGGAGAGTGTGCGCAAGAGCTCCACGATCCCACCATCTCCCTTTCACTATCGGACCACCAGACGTACAGCAGGGTACCATCCGCACTTGGTCGATATACCGTCTAGTCGTACTAAGCGCTTCTCTTCCACATTTATTATGCACACGGCCAAAGTGTGGAACTCTCTGCCATCATCTGTGTGTTCCACGTATAACCCGTCAGCCTTCAAAACAAGAGTGAACAGGCATCTTGCTCGTTCCATCATAGACCTCATCTATCGCTTTCCATCAGGGGAGATGGCGGTCAAGAGCAGTCCCATAACACAATAAAAAATTAAAAAAAATGGATTTGGCCGAAAATTTTAAGACATAATATAACATGGCATACTTTGGTTTATCCTAACAATATTTACTTACGCATAATATTACTTTCGCATATCAGCAAACGCATAATTATTTTAAGCATAATTTCACCAATCATAATAGTGCAAAACATAACATTCAAAAGCATAATTATATTTACGCATAATGACATTAAAACATAATTTTTAAAGGCATAAGAAATACGCATAATAATTAACTGCAACAGAATAGAGACACGTTAATAGATTCTAGTCGTTTCTGGGGGGTCACAGTTCTAACCTAGCCTAACCTAAACTACCAAACATTATTTTTGTAATAAATACGTAAAAACAACTTAACTTTGTTTCGAATATTTTTTATGCCTGAACACTATTATGCTAAAAGTCATTACGCCTAGTAACATTATGCGAATTAAAATTATGGTAAAACAAATTATACAACAAGATAATTATGGCAAAAAAATTGTATGGCAAAAAAAAATATGGCAAATTATTATTAGACCAAAAAAAAATATACCAAAATCGTTATGTCAAAGAATATTAGGGAAAAAAACATGCGAAAAAAAGGGGTCCCGATAAAATGTACCGTAATTTTCGGTAATTCTTATTCTTGTAAAATGTGGGATATCTTGTTTTGAAATCACTATCTCTACATCAGTGTCACGCCATATTATAAAACAAAGTCCCCCGCCGGGTCTGTCCGTCTGTCTGAACGCGATGAACTGAAAAACTACCGAAAAGGATTTTCATACGGTTTTCATCAATTAACGGTTTGATTCATGAGTTTTATTCTTTAAGGTTTTGTGTAAAGCTGAAATATAAAGGTGGGTTTTGAAGATGTCAGAAAAAAACATGCCAACTCGGAGCTTTACCAATAGAGTTATATGAAAACAATGTATTACGGAATTGATACATAGTTTACCTGGATTAACAGGGTTTTTCCATGGTATGTCCGAGAATCCAGCCTAGGACTATGAAATTCCGTTTATGCAATTAGGCCTAGGGTGGATTCTCGGACATACTATCGCGTGGATGATTTCCCATCAAAAAAAAAATAGGGTGTATAATTTGGGGTGGATAAACGGAATAACCCGATTAACATATAGGTTACTTTTAATTAACACATAGGTTACTTTTAATTCCGGATGTACGTTCCCGTGGGATATTATCCGACATACACGCGGGCGAAACCGCAGGCAAAAGATAGGTATCTCCATAATTTGTTTATCTCTAGGTCAAGAAGTCAGTCATCTTTAGCACTAACACAATAGGTTTTATGTGTTCATTATTCTTGTGATCAATAAACTTAACACGGTAATTGATAAAAAAATGCATAAAAGTATCACTTTATGATTGACCCATGCACAAAGTAGGCATTCATAAAACAACAATTTTATGTAATTATATTTTTTTTCTTGCGTTCTTGTAACTGTTATTAAGTGCATACTTAGATTATTTAGAGAACTCGTTGACTTAATTAATCTTTGTTCGATCTCTAAATTAATATGTAGAATTCAGGAAAAAAAACTTTGTCATTGATGATGCATCGGTTCCCCGAACTATACGTGTCGTCATGTTCCATTATACTACATGGCCAAAACACGAGGTCCACGTTTTTTATGACCGTACATTCGTATACCAGTTTTCGTGGCTGACGGTACCGCTAGCACGTTAGGTCGAGCTTTTTTGAAGACGTAAAGTGTATCGGGCCGCGGAGTCCAGATAGCAGTTGAGCGCGACGCCTCAGTATCGCGCGAGTTACCGCCCGCGCCGGTCACGTTATGCCGCTCGACGAAGTCGGCCGAGCGCTCCCGAACACGCTCACGAAAAATCGCAGCCGGTAATTGACCAACATGTGATCGGCAAACACAAAATACCATAGAGTAATAACCTCAAAGTATCACCAAAAACTTTCCGCCACTTTCTCTATTTGAGGTTAGGATTTTTCCGGTTAACGTTTTTCCGAACAACTTCGCGCGTTCGAAAACCTTAGTTTCGCGATTTGGCAGCCGGTCCGGCGTTTTGCAATTGCATAACAATGCAGCGAAGGCCGGACCGCGTGGAAAAGTTGATTTTATCATTTCGCACAGGTGAAAATTTCTGCTTAGTGCCTAGGTGGTCTGTTTCCACGCGGCGTGCGTACGTGATCGCTGATTTTGGACGATTTCAGTGTAACGACTTGTGTGCTGGCTCGCCTGTTACGAAACGCTCGGGGCGAACAGTTTCTTACCGAAAAAAAAAAACTTTTTTTCGTTTCATCTGACGACAGTTATCTGCTAATTGCTTGACAAAATCTCTTTTGGCACGGAGGCGCACTGTAAGTTTGCGCCTTAACATACATTGTACACGGCGTCAGCGCACCAATTATTTGAGTAAACATTTGCAGACTTATACGTTTTATCGCGTCCTTTATCGATACTTTTAATTTTCTTATTGGCAGTGTGGGGTTATTTTTAATTTGTTTATTTTTCTCCCGTGTGACGGTACTGGCGTTTTTATTACTCTATGATATTTTAATGCCGAAATTATAAAAGTGTATTTTTAAGTGGTTCATGTGTTAGCTAATAATGTGCGTGATTTTCAGTTCGCAGAGAAACGTCGGTGGGAAATATTACTAGTATCAATTACCTTCCCTGTGTGATGTCTATTTGCACCAATAATACGAGTGTTGAGTTATTCGAGTTAGAGTTACAATAACCACAAGTGAACACGATCTGTTCGGAAACTGTACGAAAGTGACACGCCGTTGGGAAACTCACGCGGTTTTGAAAAACATCCATTTGTGTGAACTAACGTCTTTCGAAAGTGTGACTTCGGTTTCAGGAGAAAAATTTAAAGTGTAACAGTTTATTGGTTCCAAAATTTTGAATGTGCAACATCTGTCCTCGGCAGTGTGTAGACATTTGAACAGGTGAGTTTTGTCTCATTACCAATTTTATAATTTATTGTGTGTGCTTAGTGAAATTATTTTATGACTTGTACTGTTTTCCATTTCGGAGCTCGCTCAAACAGAGGGCAATAAAAATAAAAATAATTTCGTATTAAAGTTTTTAGCGGTTCGTAAATGATTAAAAGTGTTGTAGGCTCCGGCAAACTGACGCAAGTCGTAAAATTGTTATTTTGAGAAAAAAAGTGTGAGTTAAGAGTTAGAGAAAGTGAGTGCATCAGTCGTCGCACTTAGTAATATTAATCTGTTGTATTTATAGTGGGTGCATAGCTTATAAACGACGTTGTATCATCAACTAGCACTAAAGGTAGGCGTTATTTTAGAAATAGTCCACTACTGGCACTACTAGACAGACATTTCAGAGCAAACCTAATGGCACGTGTTCATACGAATACACATTCTAGTTCGTATGTTCACGGCAGAGCTATACGAGGTAGGTACAGATTGTAGAGAATGAAAATATAGAGATTTACTCAATCCTACTTTAATTATATATTATATTTTTTATTTTATGATATATTATTTGTTGTTACTCTTTCACGCAAAAACTACTAAACGAATTTGGATGAAATTTGGGGAACAGACAGACCTGGTTTAATACATAGGAACGTTTTATTCCGATATTCCAACAAGATCGAGACTTATGCGGGTGAAACCGCGGGGCGCTGCTAGTATTAAATAAAATAATCAATTTATTTATACAGTTTTTTTTGTAATAAACCTACAGTACAAAATAAATAAGGAAGAACTTTTTTTTAGGTATCTGCATAATTTAATAAATTAAATTTTCATTTGGTTGTGAAACTGCAAAAAAATCATAATCTCACTTTTACTACACACAGTAATTACACTTAGATATCAAAATGAACACTTTTCCTGTTACCGGAGAAGTAATTTCACTTTCGTTTTAAACTGCTTGCAATGAAAATCTTACTAGTTAACTATATTTCAGAATTGCAGTTCTTTTCAAGTTTGTATATTATTATTAATGCAAAAGTGAGTTTGTTTGTTAGTTACGCTTTCACGCTAAAACGGCTGAACGAATTTGGATAAAAGGCACATGGGTCGACCATGACCTGGGTTAGGACATTGGATACTTTTTATCCCGATATTCTCACGGGATTGAGACTTCCAGGTTTCCTCACGATGTTTTCCTTCACCAATATCAGTAATATCCAAAAAATACAACAGAGGTAGATATTTAGTAACCTATTCCGCTTTACTATTCCTAAAGAGTCACAAATAAACCCTGTATGAAATCGACACGTGTTTCACCTCTCAACGAGGCATCCTCAAGATGACGATTGACCAGTCGCGAACCCGAACACGAGATATTTCAAGATAAACTCGGAAAGTATCTACATGTGAATTATTTTTGTGTACTCACCCGGATTTTAACCCACAACCTTGTGTATGAGATGAGAGGCGTGGAAAAAAGGAACTTAGTTGCCATTAATCGTCCCATTAATTTGTGAAGGAACCGATTAGGTACATAATGGTTGTAGTAGGCGTTGGGCCAACAGCCTGTCATGGCAGATGTCGCTTGAGTTCAATGATTGCAGAGCAAGCGCCATTGAAACCATCAATTCATACGTATTTTGTTTGGTTTATTAATTTGTAGGTCAAAGTGAAGCTGCTCCTAAGTAATAAGAGCCGTACGGGTCGATCTACGGTTGCCGGGATTGGTCCGTGGATGGGTGACCATCTTTAAATACCGAGACTCCTCCGTGACTCGGAAAGCACGTTAACCATTTGATTGGTCCCGGCTGTCATTCGTAGATATTCGATATTTGTTACGGGACATCAGAAGCCCGAAAGTCTGACAACCAGGCTTACTAAGGGGTTTCGTATTACCCAGTTACTGGGTTGTGGAGGTTAGGTAGGCAGTCGCTCCATGTAAAATACTGGTATTCAGCTGCATCCGGCTAGACTGGAAACTGACCCCAACATAACTAGGAAAAGGCTAGGCAGATTCTTGAAAGTGTTCTCTAATTTCGCCAATTATAAATCCTATTTTATTTGAAAGACAACCTCATAACTTGACTTCGGAAAGTCAAATAAAATAAGCTGCAAAAAAAAAAAAACTGTTTTTCTAAACTCATAACTTCAAGTAGGTACGTACAACTACGGCAGTTGGCTCCGTAATCAACTGTAGTTACTAGAACGTATAGAGTTATAAAATCAATTCTTTTTAGGGTTCCGTACCCAAAGGGTAAATCGCACCCTATTACTAAGACTCCGCTGTCCGTCCGTCTATCACCAGGCTGTATCTCATGAACCGTGATAGTTAGACAGTTGAAATTTTCACAGATAAAACTTAAAAATAGAATAAAATAAATATTTAAGGGGGCTCATACAACAAACGTGATTTGTTTGCTGTTTTTATTGATAATGGCACGGAACCCTTCATGCGCGAGTCAGACTCGCACTTGGCCGGTTATTGTTCTATCTTGTTTAGATAGCGATAAATATCCTGTCTCTGCAAGTTTCGCTACCTAATTTTACCCTATATATTCTATAACTTTTGTCCATAAAAGTTTGGCTGCTAAACTTAACCTCTGCCTCAGTCAGGTAAAAAAAACTTTATTACGGGCCAAAGATGGAGTTGACAGTTTTTTTTTTCAATCTAAAACCAGACACAATGGCTCCGGTTTCTTTTATTATCTACAAGAGAAACATAATCTTATTTTAATAGCTTATTTTCAACCACTTAACATATTTATGCATAATTCTTTTGACTTTACGAAAAAAATTCATGTTGCATGCTAAATA
Source organism: Lithophane socia (assembly GCA_947522985.1). Lineage (NCBI taxonomy): Eukaryota > Metazoa > Arthropoda > Insecta > Lepidoptera > Noctuidae > Lithophane > Lithophane socia. Next base: position 3,002,751 of record OX383272.1, read on the forward strand.
TTTATTGGATTTTATTTTATTGTATTCAAAATATTTTTAGCAGATCATTAGGTATGTGTTTTGGCTAAATTTGATACGCTGCTACTAAATAATGCTGCAGATCAAGATTATTAAACTAACGATGTGCGAACTAACGTGGGTGGATATCGATAAGATATCGAAGAAGTGCGGGTTTATATCGTATCTTCCTGGTTCCGGGTAGAAAGAAATAAAAAGGTGTTAATGGCAAGCGTTATCGGTGACTTTACACACTAGTTTTTAACTAAACTTCTTTATCGTCTTTATTCTTCTTCTTTATGTTTAATCCTGTGATAAAACAAGAGTTCTTTCTAAAATATACACATACATACATACATAATCAGCCTATAATGTTCCCACTGCTGGGACACAGGCCTCCTCTCCATGAGAGGGAGTGGGCCGTAATCACACCACGCGGGCCCAGTGCGGGTTGGCAGATGTCACATGTCTTTTTTGGTTCTAAGACATGCCGGTTTCCTCACGATGTTTCCCTTCACCGTTTTGAGAGCAGTGGTGATGAAATTTTTTACACAAAGTAAAGCGCCTGTCGGGGTTCGAACCTACGACCTACAATTCGTAAGTCGCGGCCGTTACCACTGGGCCACCACTGCTCCCTAAAAATATACAGCATGTAACAAAACAAAACCCCTGTCCGATCCGAAAGGGGCACAAAGGTACCTACTGCAATAATATTACCCGAGGAAACAAAAAAAAAATGATAATAAAAAAGTTATTGCAATTTGAAATTTACATTTTTAGTACCAAATTACCCCAATTTCATTATATATTAGCAAATTTTCTGCACAGGTCATATGTTATGACTTGTAGACACCCGCTAGATGAAGGCCGCCGGCGCCCCATTTAATAACCCGGTAAAATTCCCGTTTGAAAAAAAAATGGGGCGAATTTTTTTTTTCTTTTTTCCAAAAAAAAAAACATAAATAGACTCTCAGTATGATTCTGAACAACACCCTCACGGATCGAACAGGGTTTTTGTTACAGGCTGTATGTTGCAGGAGAATTCACTATTTGTGTAATTTCAGGTAAACACTAACTAATTCAGACTTAAGCACACAATTTCGACATTCTACTTAAAATCTGCATAATGAGATAACGCGTATGCATTGTACACGCGAATATTAAACTTACAAAACGTTGAAGGACTAATATATACAATATCTGAGTTTACACACAGTGTATGCAATTTATACAATACTTCAGTAATAAAAATGACAAATTATGCAAACGCCACATACGCATTATATTCATTAGTGTGCGAGACAAAACAGCGTCTGCGACCGTCTGTAAAACAATGACCTCGTAATGAAAATTTTCTTCAAAACTAAATATAAATCGGCCATGATGACTTTTTGTCATAAAGTTTAGAATCGCACGGAATTTTTCGTTTCGCTATCTCGATTCACGCATACCGGTATCTAGCACTGATTTGATTACGACGATAAAACGAAGAAAGTATACAATGCACGATAGTGGCTGCGATATAAATTACTTATCTGTTACCTCGTTTCGTGTTATCTATACCGAAAATGTGGCGGTAGTCGTTGTTGCGTTTGATTGATTACTTATAAAATGTCTCGCCGAAATTCCAGGAAAAAAAAATTAAGATATTTTTTTTCTAAATTTTTTGTCAGTGTGCTCACTGGGCGACTTGTTGATTCTCTGGCGGTTGTGGAACTCTATTGTGACGTCATTCGCCCTTGACCATCTTTCTTTCGTTTGATGTTGGAACAAATTGTATAATAATTTTATTTATATAAAGCTTGGTACAGTTCAGGGTTAGCAGGGAACGCGCCAACGAGCGACACGTGTGCTCGCAAATATTCTTTAACAAGTGACATAAAGTACTTAAGCCTAAACTATGCAGTCTTAATATCTAGAAATGACGTGGAAAACCGTTCTCAGAATATTCGATAAACCTTGACAATGCTATGTTAGTTTTAAATGACAATAATACCAGGAGTTGAAACAGTGTGGTCTGAAAAATGATAGAATGAAAATCTTCGTCTGTAAATTAAGAAGTACCTACCCACTAATTTCACATATTATATAGGTATTTAGTGTTTAGCATCTATTTTTAGCTTTCTCTCTAGGTATCACAAGTAAAAATCGAGCCCATTTTATTAAAAAATACATTATAAGTTTGCAGTGTAATTATAACACTTTTATTATTAACTACAAAATATAAAATTTTGGATTTACTACTTATACATAAAAGGGGAGGAAGGGGGGGTACGTATTCTTAGCAACACAGGACCACTGGACTACAATATATTACAAAACAGAGATACCTAGTAATGAATGGAAAACTATCTATCAGTTACGTATCAGTCAGTAGTAAGTCAATAGAAGAAATATGGGTCAATTATATTGTGCTAGGATACTTATCTTGTTCATAAAATACATTTAGGCTTTCACTCTCGTAATGATTTGTTTTGCAAGACGGTTAAGTTGTATTTGAAAATAAAATTTTTTTTTCCTAATTATATTTTAATTTTAATTTAAGAATTTTTTTTTTTCGTTTTGCTCTGCCCGATAGTGTCCGTAATTGTACCTTAGCTTTAGGCAATTGTAACACCTTAACACATTATGGAATGCAAATAAATATTATAAATAATAAATGAATTAAACCTAACTCGAAAGATGTAGATATATTTCAAACAATTAGATAAGTACTAGATAAAACTCTAAATTACTTCGCGTGAAGTAAAGAAGTAAGTATTTATCTATAGAATCGGCTCTAAGTTCATTAAATAAACAAAAATGCAATAAAAAACAAACAGCTACTAAAACAAATAACATATCTTTTTTATGTCAAGAATGTAGTTATATTTGCATACGCTCAACTATGCGGAATTTTAGTGGCCCAAAGAATCGCAGCGTAGTACTCGAAAATAAGAATCAGTCGTTATAAAGTGATTGATACACACGACACGGTATCTACTCGAAGTCGTATGGTTAACGTGTGAGAACCACCGCCCAATCGCTATTAATACACTATTCGGCTATTTTAACAAACAAATAGACAGTTCTAAAATCAATAACGTTATACGAAAAGTCAATTAACCTTAATTTTGAGAAGGCAGCTAAAATGACGCTGAACGTTGCCGTTGGTGACGAGCGAGTTTAAAATAAGAAAGAGTATTTTTTTTTTTGTTCAAATTCATGTTGTCATTTATTTTCTCTTCACAAACAATGACATCATAATATTATTTAAAATATGCTAAAAAAAACAACGTGTCTCTAGTGTTTAAGAGGCTGGTGTCTAGAAAATCCTGTAGGTATAGCATACTCGTATCTCCAGGGGCCACCAGCGTTAACAAAAATTAATGAACCACCAAGACCATTTCATTGCGCATAGTTTGGTAAAACTGGTTACCGTTGCGAAAGTGTCAAATGGCTCAAAGCGTCACTAAAATAGTAAATGGTTTCCGAGTTCATGGATGTCATTAGCACCAACACGTCACTAAAAGTACTCATTTGCGTAACCCTTTTTTTTTCAAAGCACGTGCTTTTCTTAGCTTTTTATAGATTTTAAAGGGCTCTATTTTTGTACGGAATTATCGACATCATTATCATGAATTGTCGGTGATAGTCTGAACGATACAAATCTGCAACGTATTCAAATGAATAATAATATGAGTTATAGAGGAGTTACTGTCGGTTCAAAATTAGCATGTCGATGATAGTTAAAATAGATAAAATCTAACATGGTAGAAACACTTCTCGTCCTTATCTTTATACTTATAAAAACAGTAAACATTTCCCTAAGTTTAAAATGGCTTGCGTGGGATTAGCAACTGATCCTTGTATGTTTTTCTTGTACCAGGCGTTAAGAAAAATATAAGATTATCGTAAAAGCGTTTACGGCTTTATTCACGTACCTATATAGACAGGTATTTTATTTTTATTGACATAGACTAGGACATTTTATATGAAGTATATGTTTTCTCACACATTAATTTCCTTTTAAGGGACACTGAAATATTTATGAGTATCGGTTGACGCTGCTGGTACATTTTTGTGGACAGTTTTTTTTCTGATTGCTTTGTAAAAATAAAGCAATCTGACTTGCTTAAACAAATACTTATCATTTTAAGGAATCTAAATATCATACCATAATAATAGATGTTATAGTTCAACGAAATACTTGATGGTGTTAAAAAGTAATTCGTCCAAATTATTATTAAACACTCAACATAAATTATTCAGAAACACAGGTGCGGTAACAATTGGCCAAGGAAATGTCTCAAGGATCGTGATTTTCTTCAATATCTTTGAAGTCCATTGTTAGCTCTATTTTTTTGACATTTTAAAACTTATCTACAGTTCGAATGATCGAGTTGTAGATAAGTTTTATATTTTATTACAAACGCGTGTGGAATTACTCAATTAAAAAGGCATGTTTATATTATGTAATTTAAAAGTGAGTAAGTACTTGCACTTAATTCTTTACAAAATAATAAAAATACCTTCTAATAAAATAAGACGATTTAAATAAATAATAATGTTTAAAAATCTAAATAAAAATCATTCCATTCCCATATTTTTTCTCATTAGTTCTACAAAGTAAGTTTCGCGCAGCAACATTTTAGCCGCCAAAAAGCTGTAGAATGCGCTCGCGCATCCGAAACTCCGAAAGTCGAGATAAAAACGTAGGAAAGTTACACAAATGACTGTTACTCGTATAAACTAAATAACCGGACCTGATGAAGGGCTCAGAATACACTGTATAATTTAATGCTTTTTCGGAATTTTTCCGATATGACACGTGCTCCACCACGGTACAAAGTGGAACAAATCAATATTATGCATTCAAATATATTTATACCATTTGAGTTTGTTTTTTTTTAATAATTCTGTTATCGAACGTTTGTGTTACCAACATAGTCATAAAATTATTTAATTACGATGTTATTTAAAAGTCTATTTCTTTGTTGTTTTGTGACATAATTCATAAGATGAGTCTTTATTTGTAACTTGCAATAGTACATTGATAAGCCATGTTGTTACTAGTCCTTTCAGAGACATGACTAATGCTCGGTTCCAATTTCCATAAACGATTCGGTTTGCTTACAATAGAAATTCCGTATTTTGTATTTTTTTTGTGTAACGTAAATGTGCTGTTTTTGAAGCGAAACTTCTTAGGTGGCGATTCGATAACTGTAGTGGTATTCTGTAAAAATCTCACCATGAAAACTTAGGTGAAGTGAGATTAAAGTGAGCTGTCACTTTACCTGACGCTAGGAATTGACAGCTTATGCTTATGCCTTCACATAAGTTTTCAAGGTGATTTGTTTAAAGAATAGACCGACTGGACGGTGAAAATTCAAGGACGCGTCACTTTTAAGCATATTTCATTACGTGAGAGAGAAGAAAGATATAATTCTCTCCGTCTCTCTCACACTTAATGTATCTTATTTTTTTTTGTTTTTTTATAAACATTATGATTAAATATGTTTTTAGGCCCAGAATTTTGATTTTTATAAACAAAAAGTTCACGAGTATGAGATTTTTTCAAAAATTTATTATGTGGTCGCGTCTTCAATTTATTGAAAAGAACTTGAAAACAAGTTCTTTCCAATAAATTGATTCCGTTTTCCCGTAAAAATGTAGTTCAACGAATAAATTCTTGAATAATTTTAGTTAATCAGTTGTAATTTATTTTGTAAATACCGTTATTATAAAAAGATTTAAGATATCAACTGATACTGCTGAATAGAATTTAGATTATTTAACAGAAATAATTTGAATCTTCTAGATTTCTGGCAGTTTAAGAACTTACACTAATATCAATAAGGCACAGAATAATATATTAGGTAGTTCCATTGAGTGTAAGTTTTTTTTTTGTGATCTACAAGAGTTAAGTCCTGAAAAATAAGGAACTTTTTGCAAATGTACCCTGGCTAGTCTACAACAAGATCCCGAAAAGAGAAGGAAACATAAATTATTCTTTCAGCATAAAGAGAAAGTAAAACCATTAAAAATAAAATCTGTAAACGATTAACGCAAGCATTTCAAAAAATATAAACGCGTGTAAGTGTAAAATAAAAGCAATAAAATTATTTATCTTATAACATATTAAAATAAGTCAGCCTAAAATGTAGATACAAAATAATGTGCCCATTGAATTCATAAAAATTTAAAAAGTTTCGCAATATGAAGTGCGGTGCGGTGTGCTCACGATACATTTTGCCGATAAGCCGAAACACTTCGTGAATTCGGCTTTGGTTTTCATGTATTTTGCCTTCAGGCGAATAAATTATTATAAACTTTATTGTTTTACAATTTAATGGAAGGCTACTGAGCTTTCGTTGCAGGTTGCAGTAAGTTAAAATATTTCGGTTTTGTCTTTTTCATTGCATTAAAATTGACGATAAAATAATAAGTTCAATGGCGATGATGCTTATGGAGCTATGGCCAAGGAGTCATTGGCTAGATTATTGACCCATCAGCGGCTAGACTCATTGTCTCATTATGATTCTGGTAATAGCGAGTAAGTAACCTATTCAAATATTCGCCTAAAAGCCTGTCCTTTGTTCTCTGCCGTTTATTGAGACGTTGCAACAAATCTCTTTTGAACACTAAATACATGCATCAGTCATTAAATGAATGAAAAAAGTCGCAGTCCAAATATTTTAAAAAGTCGAGCACCAACCTGCCGGACCGGCTCCTGCACATGTTCCGGTTTGTATTTCGCGTAATTCTCGTCACAAGTTGACCCCTAAAATGAGATGTCGTTACCGAAGGCTGACATTTTTTGATTTCAATATTGCGTAAGTGTCATCGAAAACGGTATTTTGTCTGGAAAAATTATCAGTGGATAAATTTAAACTGGATTCGATATTTAAATGTTCGATAAATTGTCAGCATGTTACAATTTTTCGAAAATAAAGAACCGAATCGAATATGGAACGTCAACGTTAAATCTCCCATCTCTAGTTTTAGATCATCAAAAATTAGTCGATTTTTTGCTGTTTGTTTTGCAAGCAAGTCATTTTGGTACACAAGGTTACTTACAACATCGCTCTCAATCGGCCATCGTGTTTAACTAGTGACAACAGATCACAGTGGCGTGTATTTATAACTGGCTGTAAATAGTGCGTCTGATTGCTCCACTAATCACTATTACTTTCAATATATCATAGTAGAGATGTATAGCGTTGTCGTTTATCGTGGCTATGTTGTTGGAGCTAGGTATAGACCACCCCTTTCACCACACTGGTTGTTGTGTGTATGGTTATGTCACGAGAATTTATTTATTTATTCAATAAGTATACCAACATTATAATACATTATTTACGAATTAAGGTATTACTAACAATAATAACAGCAAATGGAGGAGCCTGTGGGGGAGGCCTATGCGTCAAAGGACGCGTTGATTGACGAAGACACGGAAGTGCAATAGTTGTGTTTTGCTTAATTTACTTTAATAAAATAAATTTTAATAACTAATTGCTTAATTTTTTTAAATTTTGATTTTTTTTAAGTAACTTATTGCTTAATTTACTTTATGAGTAAATAAAGACTTATTATTTACTTATTATCTTATCCTTTTTTTTTGCTTTTTTTTGTACCTACGTTTTCATCTAGTATCCTATCCACAGATTCTATGGCTGTCAAAGTGTCGACAATTTGCCAAAGCCTTAACGTAAACTAATGCAAAAGAAAGAATGTCCTGAATTTTAAATTGTCAGCTACCACATATTTATAGGAAATCTCCGTCAAACGCACCGCAGTCAAAGTAAAACCATTTCTAAGACACTAAATCGTAATTAACTAATTTACAACCAAGCTTACAACTTCAATTATCAAAAACTTTGGTTAATTTTACGATTAAACTTTAACTAGGAAACCGTATTTTATAACAACTTTAGTAGTAATGTATGTAGATTACGTCACGTTAAGCTGTTGTCGTCATAATTCGGTTGTAACGGTAGTTCGTGTAATAAGAACTCATAAATAAGCTTAAATTATTTCATTAATTAAAGTTTTAACAACTTCATGTTCATCTTGATCTTTTAATGACTTGATAGGTTTATAATTTTATAACTATAATTGACGCGTCTCTGGCGATTTTAAAATTTCATTTCGATTTGTCGCTAGTGATCAATCCATGATTGCAATATTGAAAATACCAGATCGAACGTTTTTTTTAATGAAATTGCAATCAAGAGTTAATTATTATACCTATTTCCTATTTATTTTTAGTTGGGAATAACCGGGAATAAAAACAAAACACAACTACGATAAGATAAAATAATTTAGATAAGAACTATTAAAAACCCACATACTTAATTAATAAGACATAACGTAAAACAAATATGTTTTCTTAGGACCGGTATGCAAACTGCAGAGTGCGTTATCATGGAAATTGAAATCTCTGCAATCTCAAATGATCTTGTCGTGATAAAATTGTTCAATGAAATATTCACAACCAATGACATAATTTCATCTCAGTTTGTAATAAAAATATGCTATGAGTGAACTGACAGACAGACGAAGGCATTGCAGAAGATTCAATAGAGACAAAAGTCGTTATCTGAGTGTTGAGCAAAATTCCTGAATAGCGGGCTGCTTTCACTAAGTTTCAGTCTGTTTCAGAGTTAGGGTTAGGATGAAGAAGTAACTGTTAGTATGTTGCTATAGGTATTCTATGTTGGTAAGAAAATTATATACTTTCTGCTCTGTGGTAACATCCGTCTGTCACATAAAGTCTATTACGAAAGGTAACGTGTTATAATAGGTTATGGGCCCAGCACGCTTCCACTGCGCTTGGTAGAACTTCAACTAGAACTACTACCTATTTTAACAATAAAAAAAAAACATACAATTTCTTAAGAAATAAGCAGTAGGTACCTTTGTACTCAAATTATAATTATGTCGCATCTTTATGTATTTTATTCTGTGAAAGTAACTCTGTCTGTCTCTGTATGTTACCTTTTCACGCCTAAACCACTGAACGGATTTCGGTAAAATTTGGAAGGACATAGGCTACTTTTGATTGACATACCAAGCGGGTGAAGCCGGGGGCGGAAGCTAGTAAATAATAAAATGAATTCCCGCAGATTACGAGTACGTAACAACAGGACCACACACAGCTATATCTCCCACTAGATTTCTCTCAAACATCCAGCTGAAACATTCGCAACAAGACAAACTGTTATCGAAAGTTCCTAACTCAATCTTACAGCGACGAACACCTCATTCTCTCACAAGTTCTCGAACATTATTTATTGACTACAATGCTGAACACGGCAAGTGAAGTTGTCTCCAAGACTGGACATGTTTCCCATGATCTTTAGTCCACGATTTGTCCGACAATATCCAAGTAACGGCAACACTAAACACATGCATCTGTCCAATGGTACATTGAATTGAATGGACTTTCTATGGTGCAAGCCATAGGTTATGGGAACAAGTGTAGCCGAGCGGGGACAGCTTTGTGGACATGGGTATTGAATGGGAAATTTATGGTTTTGCATGTCTTGACCCTGCACGGTAGGAGCTTAATGCGGGAAGCGCCATGCTGATGTTTGCGGGTTTTGTGCTAAGTGGATATTTTTGACACACCTACACTTGGTATCAAGACAGCTGGGAAAGTGCATGAGTGTTTTAACTTATCTATCAAATTTATATTTCTAAGTGAAGGCTAGCGTTTAATTTTCTGGTAAGGGACACCCGGGTTTTCATGTCTCGTTGACAAAATATTTGTCCACAGTTTTTTATTACCATTCTCTATTCTGCAATACTGAAGACTGTATTTCGGGACATATCTGTCCAAGCAGGATGGTACCTAGCACTCTTGCAATCATGATATTCATCCGCTGTGAGTGTTTGATCTTGGAAGATATCCCACATGCTATGCGGACTTTAGAAATCTTCCTGACCATTGATCGAGTGTATTGCCTGCAGGGAATCCCGAAAACTTCCTGTTAATGTATAATAGCTTTCCTAAGACACCTTGATAATTAGGAGCTTCCGAATATCAAACGGTCGTTCGGGGTGTTGCTATAACCACCACGCTTGGCAATGCCTCATATACAACAGCATTAAATCTTTTTGCTTACAAAGATTAATGCACTAAAAGACCTAGTTGGCAAGGCCAATACATTGGATAACATTAGGATGTTGCTAATTTCCGGCCCCGTTCACAGATTATTGTACATCTTCCTTATCAGATCTTCGGCTCATATTGGATCTTTAATGTTTTTGGACTTGGGTGTTCCAAATATGGTACGTAGATCGGTTTTGACAGAAGATAGATTGGTGATCGTGTTTTGTTACCGATATTTTGGTTCTGCTAGCCAAATTGACATGTTCCCTTTCATTCCTTTTCTCTTATGGGTGGTAATTTTTACACTTGTGAGGTCCCTTTTTGTGAGAAAAATCTTTTTTATCGCCTCAGAATGGAACTTGAAGTCAATATTACAGGAGCACTATTATAAATAAAGACTCAAAAGAAGCCTTTTCCGAGCAAACATCCAATGAAATCCCGTTCACATCTTCCGGGATTTTAAATAATAACACTTATCTAACAAAATGCTTCCCGTAGCGAAGTAGTTTTACTCTGTTTACTAGACATAATGAGTAAATACATAAAGTTGTATCACTAGTGCAGCTGTGTGTAGTTTGTGTTAGCGGCCGGACGGTATGCGTGTGCGCCATTATTCAATTGTTATGTAAGGCGACGACCTAAAATCGAATCGGACTGCAAGTGCCGTGGGGCCGCCGCTGGCGCAGTGCGAGCGGCGAGCGGAGAGATGAGCGAGGAACAGAAAAGGTTTACTAATAATAATTCATTTTAGAATAAAACATAAGTAAGAAGTTTAAGTATAATATCCATATTTGAGAAAATAAAAAACTATGTTAGTTAATCTTATTGTTAACTATAGTTTTCCAATTTTCTTTGTTTAAACCTTAGGTATCTTAAAATCCGCGAGAAATCGCGGCTCAGCGGACAGAGCTCCGGCAGGATCTCATGGCGGCATGGAGAGTGCGATTGTCGCAACCCAGTGCTGGGCACGCCACAATTGCGGCGATAAGTCCCCTCTTTGAGGAGTGGCTAGAGAGGCGCCACGGCGTCCTCACCTTCCGCCTGACGCAGGTCCTCACCGGACACGGTTGCTTCGGGAGGTTCCTGTTTCGTATAAGGCGGGAGGAAACGCCCGGGTGTCACCACTGTGTGAATCGCCCGGAGGACACGGTGGAGCATACGGTGGAGGTCTGCCCCGCTTGGGCGGAGCCCCGCCGTGTCCTCTTGGAGGCGATTGGCGGCGGTGACCTCTCGCGTCCGGCTCTGGTCCAGGCCATGGTACGGAGCGAGAGGGCATGGGAAGCAGTCACCTCCTTCTGCGAAGCAGTAATGCTCGCGAAGGAGGAGGCGGAACGCGTGAGGGAGAGGCAAAGTTTGCGCCCTCACGCCCCTAACCGCCGCCGCCGCTGGAGACGCCCTGGGCGTCGGGAATCCCAGGCGGATTCCCGGCCACCATAGGCGCGGGCTTGTGGACGGCGACCAATGGGTAGCTCGCCGTCCGATCAGGACCAGGCCCGGGTCGATGGCGCGTCGTGTTCCACGCGCGCCTCAAAGAGATGTCAGCACAATTGGCGGGGTCCGCTAGGACCGATGCCTGCCAGGGTTGCGGGTTAGTCCGAAAGGGATACCGGGACCTTGGCAACAGACAACTGAAGGAACACGGGTGGGTTTTAGTCAGTAAAAGTCTGACACGCCCTTCCGCTCCACCCAGAGCGGGAGAAGTCATTGGATGATTTCCCACCCTCAAAAAACACTGTTCTGGAACAGTGTACATGGGTCGCATACATTCAATTTTTAAATACTTTTCTTTTGTTTTTCTTACTTTTTTTACAATCAACCCTAATTATAATAGTGTTAAAAGAGCAAAGCAAAAAAAACGGTAGAATAAGTATTCGTAAAAATTCGACACCAAAGGATGTTATTAGAATTATAAACCATAAAACAGCCTTGCTTCTAACATGTATATTCGAAAACTAAGCCCTTACTTAAGATTTATTAAAAAAATCCTTGGGATGTGCGCTAAGTTTCAGCCTTTATCTAAATATTATGTACAAAATCAAAATATTTTATTTCACATACGCCTACATGGGCTCTTATGAAACGTCAGAAGCTAGGTGAACGGTTCCGATTGATCGTTTCCTATGGAGAAGAGCCGGAATAATTGGCTTTTACAATATTTTCGAATGACAGTATTAATAGGTATGGGAGGATACATATCATATCAGCCAGGTATTATTTTATTATCAGAAAAACGCCAAAAATCGCCTTCAGTGACGACTTGCATCCTAGATCCGCTAACTACTACTCCTAGATAAACCTCAGTGTGTCTTTGCTCTAAAACAATGAGTACATGTTTCAAGGACGAACTATGTACAGTATGTTCAGCACATCAGCTGATACGGTCATAATATTATTGTAGGTCAAAATTACCTTCCTTTTGGGTTTTACCGCAGGCGGGTACAATTACACCCGTAAGGATTTCTCGGGTAACGAAACGGCAGGAAAAAGCTAAGTTTTTTATACTACAGCCTTTACATGATAAAATTTACAGAGTCAATCAGACTAGCCTATTCCCAACTATGTTGGGGTCGGCTTCCAGTCTAACCGGATGCAGCTGAATACCAGAATACCATATTTTACATGGAGCGACTGCCTATCTGACCTCCACAACCCAGTAACTGGGTAATACGATACCCCTTGGTTAGACTGTTTGTCAGACTTTCGTGCTTTTGACGACTCGTAACGACTGTCAAAGATCCATAAATGACAGCCGGGACCAACGGCTTAACGTGCTTTCCGAGGCACGGAGGAGTCTCGATATGTGAAAATGGTCACCCATCCACGGACCAACCCCGGCAAGCGTAGCTTAACCTCATGGATCGACCCGAGCGGCCGTTATTACTTAGCCACAAGCTCCTCTAAACTCTCACGAGATAAAATTTACAGAGTATTGTTTACTTAGGCATATGTTTTGAGATAAAAAGGTGCATTGGCCGAGATACTCGTAAAGGTGAATTTCGCAAAGCAATTAGTGCGTAGTTGTTACCTAGTATTAGTTCGTTACTTTGTTAAGTAAACATTGAGTTGGTCACGTTGTCTCTCAATGGCCGCTGCAATCAAAAGTTAGAGGATATAATGATTGCCATTATTGAATCACCGCGGATGATGGATTGGCGATCGTGTGTTGTTTTTAGCGGAGAGGAGGATGCTACCCATTTTCTTGAAGTGATCTTCGTCAGATTTCAACGTACTTGTCCTCTCGCATATAATACAACCAGCTGATGATATGATGATGTTTGCTGCATGCTTTAAGAAAGTGTAGTTCTAATGAAAACTAACATATTTTACTATGGCACTAATTCTGACATATTAAAAAATCGCGGGTTAGTGGATGTTCGAATTTTTCGTCACGTTGTTTTCCTTCGAAAATATATAGAAATAGTTCACACGAGGACATTGTGCATCGATTCCAAATCGTGGAACATTTATGAACCTAAATGTTTGGCCTAAAAACCTTTCGCTTATCCTTGCAAAGTGTCTTACGTCACAGTATCTAGATATTTCGTTGTTAGTAATATACTAGACCATATTCACATGTGACTAGAGAACGGTAGGACATTCTAAACTTGTCAATAGGGTTGCCGATTAAGCTTTAAAAGGGTTATCTTGGGTGTAAAAATATGTATAAAACAGTTTTTTTTTTCTTCGAATCTACCTGTTTTTTGTTATAAATTGCTGCTGGTAAATATTTAAATTATAAAACATTTCAAAAAATATTAGGCTCAGGTTTTTGTTTAAATGTTTATTTTATTACCACAAAACCGTGTTTAACAGTTGTTTAGCTTAAAAACCTTTTAAACATGACATTTCTGTATGTAGTTTGACAAAAAACTGTCATTAAACACTTGTTCAACGCGTGAACAAGTGTCTAAGTTTTTGTGGTAAGGCCCTTAAGCTCTACTAATAATCTTTATAATAATAACAAGGTAGGTACTTTCTTTATCATAGGGATATTATTTTTCAGTTTTATTCGCGTTGCAAAGATGCTTTTAATAATTTTAACAAGCGTGATATTCTAACGAGCGAAAAAATGGAATATTTCGGATCAACTTGTTCCGGTATTTAACGTTTTTTTTCTCAAATAACCGTTTAACGTGAACAGGTATTTTTTGGTGGCTGTGGATCAGACACAATTTTGACCTAAATACTTACTATCACTGTAAAAAACTTACTGTTTAAGTGATTTTATTCGGCACCAAGCAACGAAAATATCACTTTTATGAAGAACGTAAAAACGATGTCAAAACAAAACCATTTGTTTTTTACTTATTGTTATTTTTATGCCCGAAAACAAAAATCTATTCAGCTAAATTTCTAAATTTTTATTGGACGACCTATTTTTTTTTCAAATTAATAAAAACTTAAAAAACTGTCAACATTTACAAAAAGACAAGTATTAAGTAGATAAAATACTGTTATTAATATCAACCCTAGCCACCTATCAGCCACAGTCACTGGTCAGTTTGGTATACGGCAGCCAATCGAGCGCCCGCCGCGTTGCCCAGTCAAAAAACGCATAACACGTAACTGTATGTTGCATTACCTTAGATAATAGACTAACGGACATAGTTTGACGCACTATTTATTATGAAGAGGTGCCTCGAGACGTGCATCTCTTTGTTTTACGATTGTTTTTGTTGGTACTTTAGATTTGTATCGGTAGCGGATTATGAAAGAGCTTTTGTTTATGCGTTGGATATTGTTTTCGCTTGTTTACACGTTTCTTTTGCGCTTTATTCAAATGACGGGGCTTTTTTAGTCAGCCTATAATGTTCCCACTGCTGGGACGCAGGCCTCCTCTCTGTAAGAGGGAGTGGGCCATAAGGCACCACGCGGGCTCAATGCGGGTTGGTAGATGTCACATGTCTTCGCTTTTTAGTATTAGGAGTAAAATTAGTCAAATAGCAGCAGTCGGCGGTGCGACGTTCTGTAGTTTCTGCCTACCCCCATGGGGAGAAGTCGTGAGGTTATGTATGTGTATGTAGTCAAATATCTCAGATTACCTACACGTTTTTGTTAAATTTCAAGAAGAGTTCAGTTCCTCTCGAAGAGAGGAGGCCTGTGTCCCAGCAGTGGGAACATTATAGCCTGATTATGCTAATACAGTTCAAGTACCTTCTTATTTTTCTACTCTGAACAAAAGTATTCCCCTTACGCCAGACTATGTAATTTTGGTGAAACAGCATTTTTGACTTTTCGAAAACAATAGCTCGAACCACACGCACATAAAACACCGCCGTATGTTTCCAAAAGATTCAACCGTCTAGATTATAAGAATTTAACATTGAAAATTCAAGGCAATGTCAGGCGTGAACCATAATAATACAATGTAAATCACAATTCAGATACATACAAAATGTTTCATAAATTATTCATCGAAAATTTTCAGTTTTGAATACGAATAAATAATCCGTCTGGATTCTTGTAAAAAACAGACAAACGACAAAATACAGTATTTGAACAATTTTACTCATAGCTTCTTGGCTATTGGTGATTTCCTATTAGACGTTTCGTTTTCCAATTTTTATTACTAGTAGGTAAGACTAAAACTAGTTTTCTTGCAAAAATAATTTGATTATTTTTACGTTTAGATAGAGTATCAAGCTGCAAAATACCTAAAAAAACAAGCCAACTTTGTTATGCATCACGCGTAGCATGACAAGGGTTTTTTTTTTCGACGGAAGAATAGACAAAATGACAGATACACTATCACAATTTGTCATTTTGTCTATTCTTCCCTCGACAAAACCCGTTTCTACGGTGGTCATGCTTCGTGTGCGTCATTGTGCTATCATTTTGCTTTTCTAGTGTGCATTTAGCGGCCAACAGTTGGACGCTATTTTTTTTCGACGAGTTCACAGCTTTGCCTGTCTCATAGTCATATTTATATCTTTGCTAGCTAGATACAAACCTAGTGTATTAGTCCATACACATCTACTAGATTGTATAAGTGTAGGTACGTATAAACCTACACAAAGTATCTAATATATAGACAACCATATCATACGTTGATACCTTAATTTAAACCTGAACCATTTAACTGCAACACACAGATTTACGAGTAACTGCATAGTTCTAAAATGTAGTGACCCACACACGTTTTATATACGACTCGCTGCGCCCCGGTTTCACCCGCGTAAGTCTCGATTCCGTGGGAATATCGGGATAAAAATCCTATGTGTTAATCCAGGTTATAAACTATCTGTTTGCCAAATTTCATCCAAATCCATTCAGCCGTTTTTACGGGAAAGAGTAACAAACATCCATCCATCCATACTTACAAACTTTCACATTTATAATATTAGTTGGATTAATCCATAAAGCAATAAATCTAGCGTAGTTTATAAGAACTCGTAGAAAATCCTGTGATAATTAAACCTGTAAGGCCAGGCCTTCAGCATATTGCACGTTTTCAGTAGGCAGAGTATTAATTATTTACGTAAAAACCAAAATCTGTGCAAATCTTTAGTCAGTTAATTGATTCAGGCGTGACTTTGCGGAAATCCATTATAAAATACAATAGACGCTGATATATTTAGTAAACTATTCCTCAAGAGTCATAAAAACCCTGTAAGAAATCGACACGTGTTTCACCTCTCAACGAGGCATCTTCAGGATGACGATTGGCCAATTCCAAACCAGAACGCGACGTGTAACCACACCGAGCGCTGGACGCAGAGACTCTGCGTCCAGCGCTCGGTTTGGTAACACGGTATATCAGCGTCTATTGTATTTTTTAAATCTTTAGTCACTAAAATATTAGTTATGTTACGTTACATCTAACTTACTAAAACCGAGTCCGCGTATCACTGGTCAGTTTCCCTCAGTCATTAGTTTATTCGCCAGTTTCGTTGATTAGTCAGTTTCAGTAAGTTAATCTCGTTTCGTCAGTTTTTCAAAAATCGTCAATACTTAAAGACACAGTCAGAAACCCACGTGGTTCCGCGTCATTTCGCTACGTACAAATATAATTCCAGCCACACTACACTTTATTTTTGTCCCACATATTTATATTCTAGCTCGGAAACTATTTAGTGATATATCTTAACAAAGAGTCTGTAACAAGACAGGCGTTGGACCAGTCCCGTTTGATCTAACATCAATTTATCGTTTAATCGGTTAAGCGCAAGTTAGAAATAAGTGAGTGCGACAGGCGAGTGCAATTAGTCAGTCTTAAGGCTAGTGGAGTAGTCTGAGACAGTACTGGAAATAAAGACAAGCAAGTGTTAGTGAGAGACGATAATTGAGACGAAAAGAACGAAATTAAGGTAAATATTCTTAGTCTGAATTTAACGAATCTAAACCATGACAGATTGATGAAACTGATCATACATAGCATTAAAGATAGTTAATTGATTCAGGCGTGAATTTGCGGAAATCAATTATAAAATACAATAGTCGTGAGATATATTTAGTAAACTAGTCCTCAAGAGTCATAAACAACTCTGTAAGAAATCGACACGTGTTTCACCTCTCAACGAGGCATTCTCAGGATGACGATTGACTAGTCGCAAACCAGAACATGACATGTTGCCACACTGATCACTGGGCGCAGAGGTACTTAATATATCTACGTCTATTGTATCGTATATAGCATGTTTTTCTTAATATTTTATTACACAGTATAGTGACAGTGAAATATTGTTAGATTCTAAATGCGTTGAACCTGATTTCTAAATTGCAATTTAGAGAGTCCCCCTTGTCATTTGCAAATTGTGTCAATTTAATATACGTCCTGCGTTTTTGGCACCCCTTTTTTCTACTTTTGGTTCCTGCTCAATTTTGTAGGTAATTCACCTTTTTTATCATTTCAGCTAGATACCAGCCGGTTTTAATGCCATTGAGTGTTCAACAGTAAACTAATGACAAGGTTAAAATGGTACAATAATTACATAATAATCGACCCAAAACATATTGGAATAAGAGCAGTTGAATGGTCATGATAAATCGTGATAGCTTCTGAGGATAAACTTCTGAAACACAAAGTATGTTGGCAAAAATAAGATTAGAACATCGATAGAAGTGGTAGCTGTACAACAATATACCAGTGATTATTTTGATACAGTAAACAGTCAGATACGACTGTATATCGAAACCACACAACTACATGTATCAGCAGGATACGGCTACCAGTTTCGATCACATATCGATAAGTTAGCGGGTACACTGGACCACACCCAGACAATATCGAGACGGCAACAACTATCTAATGGTCTAAGGGAATGACTCTACACGTGTCGACACGGATTTCATTTCTATTTTATAGTCTGTGCACTTAGGGGTCGATTCGGCCATGTTTTTTGAGAACCTTTGAACCTTGTGGCACTTGTTGGAGTCTTGTTTCTTATTGGGGGTAAGCAGACGCATCATTCTTGAGACTTTTACCAAGGTGAGGCAATGCTGAAGTAGGGTGCCGCGAAAGTATTTAAGTATCGAAGGTACAAGAGTTATGCAAATCAAGTTTTAATAAAACTGGGCAAATTACCCAGTTTTTCGTAAGAGCTTCAAATTGACCTTTATATATACCTCGCTGTTGGCCGCGACTTCGTCAGCGATCTGGGATGAAAAGACCTATGTCCTTTTCCGGGTCATGTTCTACACATGTGTTCAATTTCATCCAAATCCGTTCAGCCATTTTAGCGTGAAAGTGTAACAAACAAACAAGCAAACTCACTATCGCAATTTATAATATTAGTTTAGGACACGTAAATCGTTATGTAAAATTCCTCGAGAAAGGTCTATGCTCTGTTATGGGATAGAGAAAAACATCATAGGTGTGTAAGTTTGGCAAAATTACTTCACGATTAGCCAATCTAGCGGTCTCTAGTCCAGCGGGCGTTTGAAGGTCCTATATGACCCTAAGTCTATGACCCTACAAGTAAGTGTATCAACCTTATCATACAACATCGCTACGTGGTCGGGAACCCTAATAGGTTGACCATGTTGACCATTATTTGTAGCGGAATATTTTCTAAATGAGCAAAATAATAATCTAATTAGAATGCCCTTATAAGCAGATACAGTTGTATGAAGACAATTAAGATCTCAATGTGATGATGTGGAGGCACCAAAATTTGTTTTGAAGGTACAGTCAACCACACATCAATGGTAACATTTGCATGACGAAAACCCTTACTGGTACGATATAAAGGCGCTGTCACTGTCAAATTTTTATCAACTGTACCTGCTCGAAATATGAAAAATTATGGAAAGAATAAGATTGTTTTGAGATTTTTTCACGCTCTGTCAGTCATATGTATATTTTACAATTTTATTATACCATCATAGATCTTTGACCATAGATATCATAGTGTAATACCATATTACTAGTGAAAATTACACATTTTCATGACGGCGGGTTACATATAATAATTATGACGGAACAACTTTCATAAGAAACTTTATAGCCCGACACTGGAGGTCGCCCTTTAATTAGATAGTAACAAAATAAAGAATAAGAAATAACTAACATTTCCGTTTGCAAAACTTGGCCCAAACAGTTATAATATCTTTTAATTTGTTTATTAAGAAAGCAGAGTAGTGGTCATTTTTACTACACAAAAATATGTTAATTATTATGAGTGAAAAATATTTAAATTAATTTATGTATAATTAATTACTTGAATCATTAACACGGTGAATCCAATTCATTCATATTTTAATTGCTTATTTTTTAATTATTTCAATTTATTCTTTTCTCGTTTATTAAGATAACTTGATAGAAATCTTACCGCAAGTTTGACCAAACTTTTATACATATTATAAGTCTAATCCAGCGAATAAATTTTAAATTTTTGACAGATTTTCCATACAAAAACTGTCAGACGTCAATTTTATTCCACGGGTAAAAGATATCTGGCTTTGGTTAAATCAGCCCTTAAAAATTTTAAAAGCTTTTTATAGGTAGGCAACCTAAGCCTTAATTGGATTTTCTTTAGGTAATATTGGTAGGTAATGTGCAGGTAATCTTAAAATTATGTAAAAATATTTCGTTCTTACAATTCAAATGAATGTCTGACTGTCAACGCTCGAGCATAGATTAATGACACAACTGTAGAATGCAAGGAAAGTCACTTCTTATTTTTATGCAACAGTGTAAAAGAAAACATAATTTGTTGTTTAAAAAAAAACTTACTTTTTAACACAATTTTTCAGCCAATGCCGAACATTCTACATGAAAATAATGACCCTCGTTTCCTGACTAGACAATAACCAATAGGAACTCCGAACAGGCATGCCAATTTCAAAAAAAGAATCTGCTGGCTATCTGCAGGCAAGGCTGAATGCTACATTGCACAGTGCAATCATAGAACAAACAGTAAAAGTATATTTTAAAATTCAAATTGCGAACGTTCAGCTTAGTACAATAATAAATCTTCGGACATCTTCGAAGCATCCGCGGAGTCTAGATTTGTGCTGCCCGGTTGATGGCAATTGCCCCCTATTACATGGGACTTTGATATAACTGACGAAATGTGGGTACACTAGGTATAGGTACACCTCTGGCCAACCCGTCGGGGAATACAGGCGTGATATTATGTGTAATGTCATCTTCGTCATTCGGCCTCTAATGGAAAATATTAGTTAATCTTTAATTAGAGGTGACAATTGAAAAAAAGTTTACTATTGATTCTGCAAACATTATCTTAAAAGTTTTTTTATGGCAAGTTAACATACCGTTTCTAACTGACTAATTAAAAAGTAAATATGGTTGTTAAATTAAGCTGTTTTTGAAGCATAAAAAATTAAGCTTCCGTCAGCCATAACTATTAAAAATGTTTAATGTCATAGAGAATGTAGAGGCCGGTTGCAAATCTTTCGTCGAGTTTCTCTAATCAAGATAATACTCTATTTTAACTGTCGCTGCGCCGGCTGACTGCGGCGACTGAACGCTATCTCATTAACTTATCTATGTATAATAAATGGTGTCATAAAAACTGCCTACATATTTTGTTGTGTCATTCTTAGTATCACATTGTTGTAATTAGAACTACTTTTAATTGTCGCATTGTGTTTCTAAAAACGATAGATGTCGCTCTACCTATTTTCTTGTATTTTCAAGAAAAAAATGGGAGAAAACGTAATAATTACGTACGTAACTATAGAAATGGGTTTTCTATGGGTTTTGTCGACGGAAGAATAGACAAAATGACAGATTGTGATTGTATAACTGTCATTTTGTCTATTTTTCCGTCGACAAAACCCGTTACTGTTGTGGTCGTGGCGTGCTGAAGAGCGACGGTTTAAAAACTTATAGGACTTATCTTAGTAGAACTTCTATAAAAGTTGGACTAAGACTATGGCGGGGAAACAGTCACAATTTTCTTTTAACTTCATTAAAAGCTGTAACAGCCTTGACAGTCAGATTTAAACCACAAATTCCAACACAAGTCTAAATCATTCATTTCCCACGACATTTCTTTTCGAATTCTCTCAGAACCAGCCAGACTCCACTTAGCTGTCTATGCGTATGCATATTTACAGCAAACAAAAATAGTAATCAGACGTTTGTGCCACGGCTAATTGCCAACGGCTGAGTAACGAACCTGACGTAACACTGTGGACATAGCCGAGACACAAAGTGTGTCCATTCTAACCTAGACAATGTCACTTTCTACAATCAATGCTGAATGATATCAGATTGATATTTAATAAGGCGCTTTGCTTTGTGTAAATCATTTCATCACCACTGCTCTCAAAACGGTGAAGGAAAACATGCATCGTGAGGAAACCGGCATGTCCTAGAACTAAAAATTCGAAGACATGTAACATCTATACCAGCCCCGCGGGGTAGATTATAGCCCACTCCGTCTCAAAGAGAAGAGGAGGCCTGTGTCCCAGCAGTGGGAACATTATAGACTGATTATGGTATGGTATTTAATAAGGTATCAGGAAGGTTTTATGACTGTGCGATTTGGCAAGTCCCTAAGGTATTTTGCAGGTAATATATTATTTGCCCGAAATGTTATTGAAACCAAAATATAGCATATAAATGATAGAAATCTTGTGTTTACATCTTAATCGATTTTATATCGAGACGCATAAGTAAATAAAATCAAGTAATGGCTATTAGTAACAACTACAAGTAGACAGAGGAAAGGTTTCATCAATCAACTCATCCTATCGCAGTCCACTGCTGGACGTGGGCCTCTCCCAGGCTGCGCTACAACACAATGTCCTCCGCCAAGAGGAAAGGTTAAAATACTCAAATAAAGAAATAATTGCCCAATGATTTCGTTACTATTCAAGACATTAATGGTTAAAAAATTGTTCAAGGACAAAAATAAGTGACGGATAAAATTACAAAAGGCGTAAATTAATATAGTCAATGAAGCAAAGTTCAAAGTAACCAATAGTCGAAAATCACACCGAAACAGCTAAGCGTGGCTTAATACTCGACCTCACCACTGGTGATTTTCCAAACAGGTTTGTAATACACGCCCCGTTTTTTTGCGACACGAAAATGTCATCTCTATTTAAAACAGCAATGTATGACATATGTAAATTTTCACGTTCGGTAGACATACGGCAGACGAGGTGAGAGTAACGGTCGAAGACTATGATTTATTGTTATAACCGGTTTCTTATTTTTGCATATCGAAGTTGATTTAGAGAAATCTGTTGCTAAGGATAGGATGCGAAGTTATCAGTTTAAATCTATTGACATTCTTACGACTGGCCATGTCATCTTTTCTATGTAAGTATAAACTGCAGCTGAATACGGAAATACCACTGGCCGTTAAAATGATAATGGTTATCAAACATATTGACAACAGTACAATAATTGGTATGGCCCATTTTTAAGTCCACCACTATTTGGGACTTCCAAGCACTATTTAGTGACTTTTGACTCTCTTGATCTTGACTTAGGTTACCATACTATATACCATATTATCGTTTTGTTTTCCTTGGTAACCTAGTCCAGAGCCCAATCTTCTAGGTCAACTGATATTGGAATACTGCATCCAAATAGTACCATATTTACCGAATCGAAAGCCTATGAGAGTTCGAACTGGTTTATGATTTAACGGATCTTGTGTCAAACTTAATAGTTGTATGAGAGAGCTTCGCAAGATAGCAATGTGTTGTTTGAATTTCTTGTTATCACATAATATTTCTTACTGACAAGATTACTTGGGATATTAAACTTTATCCGTGTCAGATATAATGTGCATGATCTCCAAATACTGTAGAAGGGCCATAAATAACCGTTTAAAAAGTAGAAAAATATTTAAGTGTTTATCTATCTCTTTTGTGTCCAGTACAATATTGTATGTATTGTACTGGGCACAAAAGTCTTCACAATTAAATTATGGAACTTTAATTTCATCATCACTATTTCAGTAACATGACATGATTTACTGTTTGACGTTTTTCTCATAAACAACCTCATGAAAGGGTTTTCAATTATCATTTATTAAGGAAATGATTATTTGTAACAGCTTGTCTATTTTGTCTTCTCTGAGTTATATGATGTAAAATTTTATGTTCATCTTCATCCATGGTTCGTTTAAATATTTCTTGATCATAAATCTATTCAAATTAATATTCCATGGAATGTCTAGAATGTTGAAGATCGCAATTATAACAACATTTTCAAGGTGTTTGTAGTTCGTTATCAGTTCTGCCTAGAATCAGTTGTTCAAAACGAAACTAACTTCAACAAAAGCTCGTTAATCTCTTGACCTATTTGCCTGGTTCCTAGTCGTTTCTCTAGTTAAAACTTATTTATTAGAAAGCGTTGGTATACCAATTACAAATGCTTTTTATTTAATTATCGATGCATGGACCGGAAAACATTCTTCGCACACCAAATGGGACTTCAATATTTTTTTCTGCGTTCTAAATTTTAATTATATGGCTGCTCTATTGCTTATTGCAATACCATTAGCGGTCAGTAGCCTTTGTATCATCATATTTAGCATCAATATTTTTTTAATTAAAATTATTTTAATTTTTACTTATCGCCTTTTGCTGTTTTGTTGTATTTAATTATGACCTTACACATGATTGCAATAGAATAAAGCATGTATCAGAAATGTATGATCATATTTAAGGATATGGATCATCAAACTGAAATTTCTCCTTGGGAGCAACTTCGTAGTAGCGAAATAATCAGCTGTCCCACACAAATCGTCAATACCTTTTTTTTTCCGTGGCGAAATCCTCATGGATATCCTCCTTCTTGGGAGAACAGAGGGTTATTTCAAAATTTATTTCGGACCAGGTCCATAATCTTGTTAGTAACAATATACTTAATAACTAATGTTAGTAATGCTAGTATGTTGTGTTATGTCGGACTCCTACCAACTAAAACCCCACTATTCCTACTACTACCATGAGTCGGGGGCCTGGGAGATACTTGTACGAGTATATTCGCTGCACCCGCGACTGGTATTAGCCCGCCATGCCTAACAGGCCCCATAACATCAGTACCCAAACGACTCAAACGTATGGCACAGCTGATAATGTTTTCGCGATGACGATATTAATCTCATGAATAAAGTTGTTCATTGGATGGTCTATACCATATCCTTAAATATGACCACATATTTCTAATATGCTGTAGAATCAGTCTCTCCGTCTAATTCTTCACCATTCTGATACTTTCCGTTTCATCGTGTAGGTACTTTGCATTTCTACACCTATCATCTGTATCATCTGTAGAGTAGTAGTCGCATAGTATAGTAGTAGTTGCATGTTGATTAAAGCTCTTCTTACTATTTCATCAGCAGAACAACGGGCAGGTTAATAATGTTGGTTGAATCAACCATAATTATAAGACATGTCTTCAACTACTGATCATAATCTATGTCTCACAGATTTCTAAGATAGGTTCCTTCGAGATAAGCATTATGAAATTACACGAGACCCCCTGTCGCTAATTGATGTTTGTTTTCTTAATTACTCGTTAAATAATTCCTTTATGGACTTTATTGGAGATAAAGTAATCAATAAAATGTTTAATAGTATATTGTGTAAAACCTTGTCTATGGCAGTGAATTGTGCAGTGACGATATCTTAATACACGTTTTGAAATTCACGACAGTCACGTTCGTTATTGCATGTATTGATATACACATAGAAGATAGAGGTCTAATGATTTGTACATATATTACGGTTAATAGAATTTATCTTAGTGTGCCCAGTCCTATTCCAAAGCACAAGTGCTTTTGAAGTTCAAATTATTAGAGGTTTCACTATCAGGTTTCACGTCCAGCGTACTGTTATTGAATTTTTATCTTTATTGACATCAATGTATGCTTCATGATCCATCTGTATCACATATCACCCCATTGGTACTAGAAATCTGTTTATAGTGTTAAATAGATCGGGCGTTCATATATTGCTTCGAGATATGTAATTAAAACTCTGTTGTTTTAGCAATAATGTAATATGGTATTCTAAAACTCGTTTGTATACACCTTGTATATTATATTGATAAAATCTTAGCACAATAAATCTACTGGATGTCAATTAAATCCGAATGCTAAATGATTATTTTATTTAAATAATATCCGAACTGCAACTTTATACGTTTACAATTGTGTTTAAATCAGTAATTATATATCTGGGCTGTCTATTTACATTTTATGATGTAAATGAGCCTGTTATGGGATTTTAAACGGAAGTATAAATTGAATTTTCTATCAAATATCTTTTTCTTTTAACTTCTGGGTACAAGCCTTCTGTCATGCCTTTATCATCTTTACTTACTTGACGTTTTTCATATGTTTCTTAGCATTTGGAGGAATCTATTTCATTAGGTTAGACTGCAAGCTGCCCAACATAGTTGAGAAAAGGCTGAGCAGATGATGAATCTCTATTTTATACGTAGCCAAAAATCAACGAAGAAGTATAATTAATTGAAATTAACAAATACCATTTTCAGTGTCATTACTGTCGAGATGTATTCATTAATTTGTATGTAATGTACACAATATTCAAGAGTACAATAGTAGCCCTTTCCCACATGTCAAGTGCGTTATCATCAATACAACGTGTCTGACAACTAATTGGAATGCCCGACGTGTCTTAGACCCTAACATAATTGTTTTATTACTGCATACTATCAGCTAATTTTGTTATTGATTGATGTTCTTGACACCTCGTGTGGTGTACTACTGTGCATACAAAGTATATTGTAGGGTACTTTACAAGATATTTATAGCTTTTCATTTGTTTTGTTTAAGGATGTCCCTTTGGTGGAAACTTTTGTATTTTTGTATCGATTTTGGTAGGGATTTTTTTTATACGAAATATTTTTACGAAGCGAATGGAGAGGATTGTATTTTATTACTTTTTTATTAGCTTTATAAACTACTAGCTGTTGCCGGCGACTTGGTCTGCGATCCAGGATGAAAAGTAGCCTATGTCCTTTTCCAAGTCAAGGTTTCATCACAATCCGTTCTGCCATTTTAGCGTGAAAGTGTAACAAACAAAAAACTTACTTTCGCATTTATAATATTAGTTAGGATTCGTTGTTTACGAGACATCTCTCGTCTCTGCTTTGAAGCTTAACTCTACTAAATTACGTTTTCGATCTAAAGTCGTTATAACTAGTTCACAACCAATTATAAGTAAAATATGGACCTGCACGTAAGATCAGTTCAAACATACATACGTGCCGGAATTTTGTTTTACAACATCCAGCGAAGTTATTTTATTACTCACAATTACTAAATATTATGACATTTCTAACTGTACAGTAGTAAAACGGAATCTTTAACCAATCTTCCGTAATGCATCTTTATTACGAAATGAAACATGCATAATATTCATCTACTATTACTATCACTTTTATAATCGCTATGGGAGCCACAGAAAAAGTCTTGGTTATATTTTATTAGTTCACCATGATTAATTTTTAGTTCACTATGATTATTAGTTCACCTTGATTATTTTTTAGTTCACTATGATTTATTCGTTTTTTTTATCTTTAAGTTCTAAGGTCCCCCGTATCGTTCCAAATACTGACATTTTGCGTTGTACAGTTCTCGTGAATGCATGAAACTGCAAAATTGAAAAGTTTGAAGGTGGCTCATCAATTAAAGTCGGTGACTGTACCTTGTACTACATTGGTTAATTTTCTTTTAATGTCAATAATTTAACGCGGAACGTAGTTACGATTTTTTAATACATCAATGTAAATTATTTCATCAGTTTGTAAAGATTTACTCTGCCCCAACCTAATCCCGGCTCTATCTACTCTCATAAAACTGTTACAGAAATAAGATCACGACTAGCAAAGAACTTTTTTTGTTGAACTAATTAGTACACTTTGTATGGTGAACTACACTATACTAAATATCCCATAAAAAAATTCGAAGTAATATCATTACAATAAAAGCTGCTTAGTGTAGGTAATCAACACAAAATTAATTCAAGAGGCGTTTGTCACCGTTTTTATTGTTTTCAGTGTCTCACACAGTAAACTATTCGTTTATGGTTACGATGTCACTCGTTACTCGTAAAACTGAATCTGATGTTAATGGTTGCGCTTAGCTAAGTGAAGATGCGTTTCATCGCTTAGCTAGGGCTGGTACGGCAATAAAAAATGAGCATTTTATTAGCATTTGAATGTGTGAAGTAGTGAAAAGTAACGGAATTTGATTTATCGTAAAACAATGGATTAATGAGTAAGTATTTTCCTAAAGAGAAAATGGTGATTTAAACAAAATAAAAAAAAACCTAGACACGTTTAATGAATACGTTGATTTAATAAAAGTTTTAGCACTTTTATATTTTTGTTTACCCGTAAAACCCCTGATCTAGATCAGATAATATTTTTAGATATTTTTTTTTTTTTTTTTCGTTTTGTAGCCAGTATTAGTTATACGAGTAATACATATATGTTGACGTTTGTTGCAAAGCCTATTCTTAGAATAAAGAAAGATAATTTCTTTGAACAACAAAGATACTAATCGTTCTTATCAGTCTGTAATATTGAATTTAGGTTTATTGTCTGTTCCAAAATCCGCGACGCATACGCATGATCTACGATGATAAACAATGTATGCGTAAAAAGATAAGACTATGTTACGTTTTCGATCTTGCACACTTCATAATAATTTTAGAGTTTTTTTTACATACAGTACTAACCTAAATATGAGTAGTGAAAGCCCTATTTGGCCGGCATCTGAAAACTCCCAAGCATCTATTAGCAGAATAAACTGCTCTCATATAGCTTGCATTAGGGATGGCAGAATAAATACAAACTGGTAAACATGAGAAGAATTTATTTGTATAGTTTTATGATACAAGCGAAGGAATTCCTTAGTAAATTATGTTATTTAATTTTGTACAGTTTTGGTACAAGTATTTTGACTATTGATTTGACAGGGATTGGAAGCTACTAGATACGGGTATAGTTTCACAACGTGCTCTGTAAGCAGATAAACAAAAATACATCGTTAACCGATTTTTTTCTAGAGATAAACGTAGGTAATTCCATGCAAACAAGTTCGAGCAATATTTTGAGCCAACAAAAGAAAGACGGCCGTCCATAGCGGTTCATCAAAGTAACTTTTTGACACTAACTGTCCAATTATAGCGTGTGATACAATATTTCTGTAACAATAAAACACACAAAACGAATAAAATACTAAAAGCATTTCAATAAAAACTCGTAATATATCAGCTTATTTGAATAAAATTTAAATTTACAGCGATTTTCTTTCACTAAATTGAATTAAAATTTATAGATGAACGTATTTCATTCGATGTTTGAGTGCATAGCGAAGTTCGACGTCACTAGTTTTCTTCCAGAAGATTTATTATGATATCTAAATAATGCAAGCTTTTCTAAAGAAGTTTACAATCCAATTTATCTTTTCCCAAGCGACCAAATAAAGAATGCTATGAACTGCCTGTAGCCGACAGTTTCTGGCAGTGACATTTCAAACGCAGTTAATAATAATTTTATTTTGAGAGCTGTTTAAGACGGATTTAGAAGGCGGTAAACTTCAGGATGCTAATTAAAATAGGTTATTAGTACATTGAAGAAGTATCATTCATAACATTGGTATTAATAAATGACACACTGCAATCACTAATCTGTAGTAATAATGTTTGAAAATATAATGTTGATCACTCTAAGTACTAAAATAATATATTTAATATTTATCACTGTAATTCTAAAGTCTGCCAGATTTACTAATAAATAGAGTAATAGTTAATAGATGAATAGTTCGTTCAATAACTGAGAAAGGCCAATGTAAAACATCATTCCGAAATGGTTGAATTAAAGTCTGTTTTAATCTCCTAGACTAATTTGACAGGTGCAAATTCCAAACTCGAAATTGAAAAAACAAACAACATTCACTTGAAATGTCAAATTATATAGTCTTCGAGATTAAAAAACAGACTCGATAACACGAAACAGTTAACATAATTTTCATCAATGTGAAGGTAAATGAATACTGCTATTTAATATTCATTCGTCTTTCAGTCACTATAAAGAACGTCAAAAGTGTGATTCCATTAACCTTTTCAACTGTTAGTTATTTTTGTACATTTTAATGTCAGTATTAAATTCTACAGTTAGTGAAATGTTTGAAAACGAAAATATCTTCAGTTAACTATTTTTTGTGGGAATGTTACGAATCCGGAAGACTTACAGAATATCAAAGTTTAAATCTTTCTAAATCCGTTATAATGGAGACAAAACTACTAGGACAAATATAATTTTGAAGACTCCATTTCATTAGAGGACAGAGGTCACGACTTATGTCAAAGAAATTAGACAGTAAAGGTAGCTAGAAAAGCTATTTTTTCATGAAGACAATACAATAGATTCAGTACCTATATCAACCTCCATTATTCTTGACAGTGAACCACATATCAAGAAGACTTAATAGAGACTGAAATGGGACACCAATATATCAAGAGGAAGCTAATTCCCGTGGGATTCAGAAGTTTCTAGTTTCATACGAACTAGTATTATGTACAACCAACTAGACACATCTGTACAACATTTAGGACATATAACGATACTAAACTTAAGTGACGATCGTAAAAAGTTTTTATTAAAGCATTTGAAACACGTGTCCACGCATTAAATTGGCGAAAATGAGAACCAATTAGTTAGCATTTTGGTCTAGAACAACGCACTTATAAACTACAATTACTTTTATTTCAAAAGTGACAAGTGATGAAGATGAGACTACAGATTTTCCCAGTATTAAAACCGCGTGCTCCAATTTACTATTGCACGCTGCTCCGTCTCGGACAGACAGTAAACAGACATCTATGTAGGTATATACTCTATTATTATTGTTAACGTCCTACCTCTTTCGAGCATTTGCGTGATAATGCAAATGTTTAAAAATTGCTCCAAAAAGAACTAAACCCAGGATAGTTGGAAAAAGCTACGAAAATGACTCTAAATTCGAAGTTTTGGTAAATAATTCGTTTCTTCAGAATATATTAGCATGTTATGTTATTCATATTGATATGGAATTTATTGAACTTATATATCCAATATTAAACGATTCTCTTCTAAGTATTATTATTTGAAGACTAATGCGTACGAAAACCGTCTGGTAACATAATGTTTTTAGTTTTAAGTTTATTTTTACTACCAATAGTGTTTGTTTGGCGTTACTGTACGGTATGTTTTAGTCTACACCTGCTTGGATCATGGCCGTCCAAGTACGAAATTCTTCGCCGGTTAGCTATACCTCTTACTATAAATAATATAATTGTGAGTACGAAAGTTCCACTAGTCTTCATCGGCTTTATTAAATGTTATCTTGTCCAGAAAATTTTGAGGGCATGGCAGTATATATGGATAGTAAAAACCACACTTTTTTCATCACTATTTATTTTAAATTCAATTATATGTTTGACGTGATACGTGAAGCACGTTTTTCCAGCTAGTAACGTTAAAACCGGATTTACTATTCAAAAGCACAACTGCATTACTCGTATATTCCAACAGTAATTTGGCTCGTAGTATTTACTACTATATCGTCAATTATATAGCAAAATAAACTGAGTAGGTATGTCAACAGGGTCTACAACCTCGTCAAAATCTAGGCAAAAAATCTAGGTCCACTCTAGTCAGCTAGCCTGAGTGTATTGTTTAGCAATCTAGATCTCGTATCATTCAGGCTTCTTTTCTTTTTAGCGAAATATTATTAAGAGACACTTATTTTTTTATGATCGTAAAAGTATACTTTCTATTTCTGTGAAAAATCGCCCTAATCGTTTTTTTATGTAAGTAAGCAACGTTGTTATTTTTGACAAAAACAGTCTCTATAAAAATACTAATACGTTACACCTACATTCTACGAAACATTATCACAAAGATTATAACACAACAATACTATTTCACTGATTGTTATGGAAGATTAAATGGCATAAATATATGATTATAAAAAATGTTAAGTAGGTAATTCAAATTCACAATGATTAACTTTATTTATCATGCCACAATAACACCATAATAAGTGTAAAAATTAAATGAAAAATAGGTGTAAACATTTTGATTACATGTATAAATTATTTCCTTATCTCGTAGAGTGTGGGAAACGGGTTATCTGATGAAGATTATAGATGCACCTGTCAGGGCTGTTTGCAGTTGCAATCTGCATCAAATGTGGTACAGTTGGACGAGGTGTGATAACGAACCTTAAAACTATGTTGCTATACATGAGGCCTCTTGTTTCCATAATTTCCATCCATTTTGTAAAAGCATCCTCGATAAATAAGGAATAACGCTTAATAGGCCCAGCAAAATCGATATGAATCCTTTGCCATGGTTCTGATGGCAAGTCCTATATTTCATCAGCTCACTCTTCACATATGAAAACTGTTAAACCATATATATGAAGCAGTCAAAAACAAGAAACCACATATATATCATATGTCTTATTGTTCTATTTCTGTCAAGGAAAATACAATTTCTACAATGGTAGTGACGATATAGGGAAAGGTAGTCATGATACATAAGGAAAATATAAAACATAGACGAAACATTATATTGAAAAACATTTCATTATTAAGCTTGAACAAGCCACTATAGGGTCCACACTGTATCATAAATTACAGTATAGCTAAGTAGTTAAATGGAATCAATTTCATACTTTCATATTAAATGCGTAATTTCAAGCCTTGTCTGACCAGCCTTACAAAATAAATAAACAGTGGCTTCTCCAAGAAAATATATTTAAAACTTACGCACGCAAAACAGATTCAGTTCGATACTCTGCCACAAATCTAGACGCCAATTATTTTAAACCTAGACAGTTCAGCGTAATTTCTGAATTACAGTTTTACTTTTGGCATAGTTTATCTATTTATGAAACGCATGTGTAAAGATTAGATCACCGCCTACGAAGAGAACAGCATATTTTTTTTTAAGCACTAGTTTTCAATGGTTTTAAAGAATTATTAGAGCAAAAAATCATTATTTCCATGATACCACCCAGAAGTTATAAGCTGAGATTTGTGAATGATGGCAATGTATGCCAAAACATGAAAAAAGGCACTTTCACTTTAGGTAAAGTCACACATTTTAACATAGATACTGAAATGCAAACACGAACAATCCACTAATCTTGTTTAAACAATAAACCTAATCCTAACTTTAATGTTATAAATGCGAAAGTGACATTGTTTGTTGTTTTGTTTGTTACGCTTTCACGCTAAAATGGCTGAATGGATTTAGATGAAATTTGGCACATGGGTAGTCCTTGACCTGGGTTAGGACATAGGATCCTTTTATCCCGATATTCTAACCGGATCAAGACTTACGCCGATGAAAACGCGGGACGCTGCTAGTTGAATGTAAACATTTAAACCATTCCCACAATCGCGGCATCGTCCTTGAAAACTAACACAGAATGTAACATAACAAAATATCAAACTAGATGCATTAGAAAGAAAAGACAAAGTAGGTAACGGACTAAAAGCACACATACACAGTTAGCTAACATAAAAAACAAGTCAAAAACAGTTGCATCCATCCTCAAAACGTTAAAAGCTAATAAAAAAACCTGACCAATACTAAAAATTCCGCAAGTGTTTCTGTACGGTTACGATACAGGCGCTAAAACTTACGTAACAAAATGTTTTACTCAATGAACCGAACCGGGAGAGGGTGAACTCATGATCTACTCTAGAATAGTTCCAATCACAGAATAAGATATAACAGTAGGACCATTTGATTAACAGGGCACGTCAAAGCACGAAAAACTGCGAACGGTGTGTGAAATCGCGCGATTTGCGAATGAATGCTCCGATTTTTATATGCTATACCTTCTGTGTGTTTCCGAGCTCATTATTCTATGTTGTATAGAGTGTATCTTCTGTTCTTCATGTGTTTGTGGTTCCGATGCTGCGCGCACGCAAAATATCGATGCTAATTCTGTACACAGACCGAAGTTATGCATTGTCCGTTGTCGCTACCACTTCTGGTTTTCGGTCTAACGTTCGCCGGCTATTTTGATTCGTAACCTGTTTTTGAGCATCTTTGAGTGTTATTGTAATTTATTTTTATTAGTAGGATTTGAAATTGGGTTTTGTGACTTGGATACGGGTCAAGTATGCTGTTGGAATCAGTATTTATTGATATTTTTTCTTGATTTAGATAATTGCAGCTCTTTGAAAAACGGTGGGAATATCCAATATATTATCGCTCTCTTCGTTGTCAACGAAGCTCAATGGGTCCCTGCTGAACTCCAATCAGTGGAAAAAAATTGGCATACTCGTATGCTTTAATGATGTACAGTACGTTAATATACCTTTTTCGTGCAGACACCTAGGAATTATATTAACTGATACCATCAACTCTACTAGGTCATACCAATACCATTGTCAATTATATTATGGACTCAACTCAAACTCTTCACTCTTTTCTAGATTTATTCATTCATTCAGTTCTTACCGTAATAGGTCACTCTTTATCTCAATCCTTCTGCCTGTATATTCATAATTATGTTTTGTACTCGAGGGTTTCCTAAAATTCATGCTATCGACCGCTATCTAGCCTGATGATTGGTGCCCAAAGATACCATTTTACTCAGAGTCGCAACTTCAAAACAGATTACAGTTATCGGAAAGCACGTTTTCTCGTTTTCCAAGAAACATGAAACCTTTTTACCAATTATTACTTAAGATAACGAAAGTTCACTGACCCCGTGACGTCTTAGCCAGAAATAAGCGAAGGGAAGCTAAACTTCGGTAATTAGAAGTGTCGGGTACTATTTGTGTCCCTCATTTTTTAGCAAAAGTTTTGGCAGCTGCGCAGTGCCCGATATAGATGGTCGACTAGCTTTGATCTATTGACATGGCCCGACATTTCTGTTGTTCCGCGATACTGTTTCAATTTGAGGAAATGTTATGTTTAGTCAGGGTAGGACACTTGAGATTTCTGTTAGATCATCAAACAATTATTTTGCCACTATGAATCCATCCGATTACATCCTTAAAACTAACATAATAACATCTTTCACAATTACACAATTTCACAATTTCACAAACCCAAGTTACGACAAACGAATAGTCGAATACATTTACACCGTCACCGAAACGTAAAGCAGTAAAACCATACGCGTGCTTCTTAAACGTCGCCAACACACAAATGGCCACAAATCGTCATTCGCGATAAATTTTACGATCTGCCTTCACGTTTCTGTTGAATCATTTTATTTTGTGCCTTACATAGCTACTTGTGTTACTCAAAATAGTTTGCGCTCCTGATTTTGGTAATTCTGATTCAATCTTTCGTTTGTCTCTTCCGAGGAGTGTCTTATCTTATCAGTCTTTCGTTTTAAACCTTACTGTTTTTGCTTTTCTGTTATGCTCAATTCGGTTGCAAGTTTATAAAAGAGTGACTATGGGGTGGTTTTTTGCGTTTTCTTCTTCATTAGAAACGAGGTTTTGAAATAGAAGATGGCTCTTCTTTTTATTGGCTTTCGTTATTGTAAGGGCTTAAATAGTTGGGACGTATGGCGATCTTCATTCAGCCGTAACTCCTTAGCCAATAGTGGTCTGTCAATTTAATGGCCTAATAGCAAATAGACAAATCGTGAAAGACATCAGGGCTACCTGCCAATCATACCAAGCGAGACACATGAGTCAACGGAGGCAAATTAGTTTATTAATAATCTGTCTGCGCACATCAAGAGACTCTTTAAGGGATTTCGGTCCGAAATCATGAATTTAGGTCCTAATTTCTGAGAGATTTTCATTGATTTAGCAATTTGGCTTTGAGTTATGGATAAGTGCAGTTATTTATTCGTGACTTCTGAATGAATATATGAATTCTGACTAGGTATTTTCTACCTGTGTCTGGGTCGGAAAATTTTGTGAAATAAAGAACGTTATGAGTAGCAAAGAAAGGATGATGTTTTTCATTTTATAGCAACTATGAACAGGGATTTAAGTAGGCTCAGTAGACAATAACGAGATGAACCTGATGAGGAGGCCTGTGCTCAGCAGTGGGACAGTACCGGCTAACATAAAAAAAGGAGCTCGTGGCTAAGTAATAACAGCCGCAAGGGTCGATCCAACAGGTTAAGCTACGCTTGCCGGTGTTGGTCCGTAGATGGGTGACCATCTTTACATATCGAGACTCCTCCGTGCCTCGGAAAGCACGCTAAGCCATTGGTCCCGGCTGTCATTCGAGGATCTTTGACAGTCGTTATGGGTCGTCGACAGCCAGTCTTGCCAAGGGGTTTCGTATTACCCAGTTACTGGGTTGTGGCGGTCAGATAAGCAGTCGCTCCATGTAAAATACTGGTATTCAGCTGCATCCGGTTAGACTGGAAGCCGACCCGCACATATTTGGATCCCAACATATGTAGTTGGGAAAAGGCTAGGCAGATTGAGTACTCCTTAAAATAAAAACCTTTTGACAATGGAACCAACTCCGAAATCGAATAAAACGCTGTTTCATAAAAAAAGTGCAATACTACCACGATTAAAATGTATAGAACAGCAGTTTTTCATATTTCATAGTTGGTCCCTAATGAAAATAGTTAATTGTCATAAGTACTACTCTTCCTTGAGTATGTGCCTCGTTTAACCTAACATATGGCAGGTATAATGATAGTAACGCATAAAAATTTGGTCTATTTTTCTCCAAGCATCCATATTTGACAGTAAAATATTCTAATAGGCTATATTATGCACCTTTTGTGCCGTGAAACTCCAATGACCCAGTTTAACCGGCGCGTGAGCAGTACAGTAACACATGTTAACAAGAAAGTAATACCGGCTCGACTCATTGTTGACTTTTCAACAAATAAGATTAGTGTTTTGTGTATGTGCGATGATTTGCATCTTCGTGTGGGTAGTCACGGTAGTCTTACGGCATATCGATGGTAAAAAAAACGAGCGATTCTAATAGTCGTATTTGATGTGTAACATCAGACATCTTGGCTGACGTATATATGATATAAACAATATTGATCATCATCATCATCATCATTGTCATCGTCATTTTCATCATCATCATTACCATCACCATCCTTACAACCTTTCGGAAAATGGGTTAGTACCATCTGGCGGTCAACTGTAGCAGCGCTCGCGCTCATTGGTCAAATCAAATACCTCGCGCTTCCCCGGCATCCTGTTACACACTTCCGTCCCTTTTCACGAAATCACTCCCACATATTATTGCAGGAAAGCGAGAGGAAAGATGTTACACATAAAAAATTATATGTTTGACCTAAAACTACGTGAACTGCACTTACTGAATCAAAGCCCTTCGAATGTACAGGTAATTTGGACTAAACAAGTCATGCAGCGCAAGATAGAAGGTGGGCTGTGGGTGAAACTCCTAAAGGAGAATTTTCGCGCTTTCTCTTGTTAGTTTTTAGGGTTCCGTACCCAAAGGGTGCCAACAGAACCCTATCACTGAGGCTCCTCTGTCCGTCTGTCACAGGGCTGTATCTTTTGAACCGTAATAGGTGGACACTTGAACAATATGTGTGCGAGTTCGACTCGCAATTGGCCGCTTTTTTAAGAATATACGTCTAGTTTTGGCTTGCCGTAACCTATCTCAATATTCTGGTTCACAAACACACGCCATCTAACTAGTTTGTCATTTTAAGCCAAAAGTTGTGTGCAAAGTATTTCGAAATGTTAGCTGGTTAAAACGTAATATGATATGTGATGCCCTTTTCAATGTTTGCAAAATATAATAACACGTAACGGAATACAGGGTGTTTTTTAAAATTACTTATGTACGACTGCGGTTTTTGGTGATTTTAAAATAGGTAGTGACCATAATATCACGCCTATATTCCCCGAAGGGTTAGGCAGAGGAGTATCTAATAGTACACCCATATTTCGCCAGGTTTGTTTAAGTCCCATGTAATAGGGGGCGAGCTTATTGCAATCAACCGGGCACAAATCCAGACTCCGGGTCGCTACAAGAAATTCTTAATGGAAAAACTCAATAACACTTTGCCCGACCTGGATATCGAACCCAGGACCGTATGCTCTGCAATAGCGCTTGGGACCAGTAAACCAATTTCAGACTTCTGTTATAATACTTTTCTAAGTAAATTATTACCTATTAGCAAAAAATTGATTTTAAATAAAACTTCTGAGCCACTGCTCGTTCACAAATATATCCCATCAACTGAAAGGCTTATAAGCCAATAACAATATATTGAAGAAGTAATCCTCCATAAAATTGTAATAAAATTAAACAAATAATATGTTTACGTCGGTATTAACACCTCCTTTTCCTGCATGTTTTTGATTTTTGAAGTAAACGTTTCCAGGTATACCAAATTATATGTGCTAAGTTTCAATTTTATCTTAATTAATATTAAACTCGTTAATGGTGGGTCGTTTTAATTTTTAAATTGCTTTTCTCACTGAGACATGTTACATTCCAAAATCATTTAAAGTCAATGATTCCAAAAACTTTATATTTCGCAATCTAAATCTTACAACTGATTTTTATATCTATTTCCCTCTCTCCTAATTGCGATACAACTAGAAACAATTCACTTGAAACTAAAAGAATTTGTTCGGTTCTGGGTTGTTCAAAACCATACCTACCACAAACATACATATAATAAAGAGGTTCATTCCAACTTTAATTTCAAATGACTTTATTTTAGACCAGTGTGATTAATTTAAAATAGCAGTTTCACCATCATTCAGCCTTTTACCCAATTTGCACGGGTTTTCTGTCTAAACATCTCTAGTAGTCGTCATCTCAGTGTTCACTTCCTCCGATAATTATATCTTCTTCATCCACAATAGCAGTTGCATAAAATGAGAGTTATTTTAAATTCTCCCTGTATTTGCAACCAAGAAGGGCGCGTGGCAATTATTCAATAATGTCATAGTTTATTTGTCGCCTGTCATTGTCAACTGACACTTCTCCGGAGATGATACCGCGCTTATTGAATTCATTCTTATTTGTTTATCGTTAAAGTCTGTGCTATATTGTTATTTTTTCTTTCATTCACCCTCCCCTTTTTATCATTGTCAACGTAGCGTGTTATAAACATCTTATTAGTTCGTATATTGTGAATAACATCTGCTAAAGGTGCGTCATTCTCTTTCTTCTCTATTGTTATATCTGATTGATTGCGTAATAACTTAGATGTGACGCTAAATATTCTGTTAACTGTAATTTGTTTTGTAACCGGACTTAGACAATCGCCAATAAACAGGCATAGGACTTGAAAATCATTCAATTGGTTGTCTTTTAACTCTTTAAACTTAGACGGTTTTAATATCTTATATCAAACCACTTCATAGCTTTTATGTGGCCTTATCCAATCTTTGCATTATTTATTTATTTATTTAAACTTTTCGCACTAAAAAAAAGGTACAAAGGCGGACTTAATGCCTGAGGCATTCTCTACCAGTCAACCAAGGGTGGTGAAGAGATTAGATGGCAGGTGCTCTAATTGAGAGGAACGAAGAGAAAAAAATAATAATAATAATATATCATATTGCATTATAGATAAACATATAAACATATGATACATATACTTACACATATATTTACTATAATAAATACTATAATATATATATATAACATACAAATTCAAGGATGAGAGGTGATGACATGACTCTACTCTATTTATTTTGAGAAAAAACTCCGCAATTCATTGATTCACATTGATTCACATGATTTCAGTGCATTCGATTAACTATATTCAAAAACGCTTTCGCACCTAACTGCGACCACCCAGATTTATCAGCAAATTGATTTTGACACTTCCCTGATTCTTATCGATAAAGAAACATCAAATAATTCAGCATTATCTCGATTTTATTCTCGATTATGAATCGTTATAACCTTAAATATTTCATTTGTATGCATGTCAAGGTCATTCAAATAATATTAAATCAGCCATATGGTACCAGTCGGGGCTTTTGACATTATTAATCGTATGCTAATACTCTTTCTTTGATTATTCGAATTAGTATTCGATTGAAATGTAAGATTAATTCATCGAATAAGAATTTATGTCGCAAGTTCATTGAACTTTGGGTTCTTACATTTAGCTTTCATTATTTTCTTTACTAACTGTTTACCAATAAAAAATCTAATACCATGGTGGGTATTTCGAGAATAAACTTGAACATTACTATGAGCTTTCCTATTTAAATGGATGTTGAGTTCCGAAGGTCAGAAGTCAGTTGCTTCATGTACAATTCTGATAATATAGCCGCATCTGTTTAAATTAGAGTCTGACCCCAACATTGAAAATAATAAAAAATGATTGGTAGATGATTATGAGAAATACCCACTTTATATATATATATTATATTTATTAAGTTTAAGTATAAAATTGGTAAAGTATTAACATAAAATCCTAGAAATCATTTACAAAAGAAAAAGAAAAAAAAAGAAAGAAAAAGAAATCTTAGATTTTTTTTTTTTTTTATAATTTACTTTGAAAGCTAGTTGACGTAACAAATGCGAGTTTTAAAGCAAGTATATATTTGCCGGGTGACGTTTCACGAGCCATCACCAACCTTATAAATGAAGCTATCATTTCTTACTAATGACCGATATGTGTCCAAGCAGTGCAGATTCTGGCAATGAGCCAACAAAGACATTAGAAAATACGAATTAAATTCCCCACAACGTAGAATTTAAATTAAGATTTCAATAGACATCGAACTATCAAAAAAACAAAAGACAATCGGCTCTTTACATCATTTACTAATTAGCAAATGGCTACAACGGAAACTTGAAAAGAAATATGTTGTAATATTGACTCCGGAGTTAAAATCAAACAATTATAATGCCGATCAATAGATTACACAGCAATAAAGATAGATTGCTCAGTTGGACCGCACTCTATCTCGAGATAAGAACGGGAATACGGGTGAAGGTGTGTAGAAAAGCTTTAATGGTTCCGTACATCGATTTATGCCGATGGAATTTACCGGTGCAAGTAGTTAGGTCGCAGAGGTCAGACGGGAGTCGATACGTGTAAAATACTGGTATTCTGCTACATCTTGTGAGATTGGAACCCCGCCCCGACATAATTTGGAAAAGCTAGCTACTGCGTTTTGACCTGAGAGTGTAATGGGTCGCTGAAAAGCTGTCAGATAGATTGGCTTCAGCATCTTGGAGATTACATTCAGTAATCACGATTTTTTCTTCATATTCTCAACATATACTTTGGACTTGTAAGAATCGTTAATGTGTGTTTTCAGTTCCAACATTGTCCTCTTCAATATCCGTTTTAGTGTTTTCAGGAGTTCCGTAGATGTGTGCTAAACATTTAGTCTAAGGAACTCTAAAAATCTACAATTCAGATACATAGAAAGCTTATTGTAATCGAATGTATCGCATGAATCTTTTCTAATCTTAACGCGTTTGTTGACGCAATAGCACCTTGAATAAGTTGAGATAATAGGAAAGTGATTTCTTGAAACAAGTACCTATTAAACGAAGACGAACGGGTCAAAGAAGTAAAGAGTATATTTGTAGTTAAAAATACTTCGAACACTCAGTGTCTCAGAATAATTTGTATGAAAAATAAGGTTCGAATTTTCAAGTCCTGGATCGAACGTTGTTTATGGTCATTAAAGGCAAAGTTAGTGCTGAGGGGTATAAAGAGCGTAAAATTTAAGTTAATGATAAAAAATAATTGATTTTCGGTGAAAGCACTAGCTGTCAGAGAGTCACGTTTTTTTTCACAGTTGCGGTTAGTAATTTAGCAAGATCTACTATCCAAAACCGTGATGCAGAAATAATGCATTTCATTGACATTCGAACTGTACCTGTAAAAAATATCTAAGTTTTCCTGTTGTAACTAGAGACCAGAAAAATCCCAAAGAATAAGATTTTATAATTGTCGAAACATTGATGTACCAAATAGAAAGCTTGTAAGAAAAGCCAGTGAGGCGGTCGTACCACTCTTGCAATTTTTTAACCATTAGAAGTAACCAAAGCTAGGAAATGAAAAAGCTTTAAACAATATCAATCTATCATGATCACGCACCAATATTAACGTCATCACAACTGAAGCATGATACGATGATAAAACATGATTGACAGCAACAGAAGTAGAAAATGATGATCATAATCTGATATTCATAGATAATACAGTAATATATGACAAAAGCTATGATGATTAACTACTCAAACCAACTGATCTAATATTGATATGGTGGAAGTTCGTTTGAAAAGACATTAAAGCCATTGCAATGGTTTGAAGATACGGTCGTTAATCTTTTGATGGGATTCGCTTTTGTTGGATATTTCGGTAATGCTCTGTTGTCGTTAAATATAATGTTATAGAAATTAATAATCTTCATACGTTCTATATCTGACTCATTTATTGGTAAAGGAAGGGCAGTGGGTAATGAGCATGATTACATTGATGATAATTTTCATAATGTTAAAAACGTTTTAAACGTTCTTCTAAAAGTATTTTATCGTTGGAAAGTACACGAATCTAGAACAGCATTACACTTATCAGAACATAATCTAAAATTGTTTAGCTAAGAGTTCTATGCAACCAATTAGAGTAAGTTGATAAAATAAGGAATAGAATTTGCACCATTTGCAATCTCAATCCATTGTCGGCGAGTTTCTCGCTCCATTCAATTACTTGAAACAGGTTGACAAATTGAGACCAGATTGTGTTACTGGATTGCTCTATACTATTACCAGAGGAGAAAGCTATTGTAGTTAAGAAGACTTTATTTAAGTATTTGAAGATAGCAATGGTATCAGGAATCTAAGGTAGATCAGAATAATTTTGAATATACAAGCTACATTTTGTAATATAAATAATTTTCATTTTGACATACGAAGAAAATATTTTTGTCAATTATTACTTAATAAGACGTAGTCTCTAAAAATGATAATAAATATTCTAAATCAATTGATTCACTAAATGATGTTTCCATTTTATGAATGCTGAAATGTAGTAGACAAAACGATGACCCGGTCTACTTAGATACATTGAAATCATGGACATTAACAATCAGATTCAATCATTACTCTACACGATTCGATCACGTCAAAAACTTAACTGGTATGAATCAATAAAATCATCTAATAATTGAGTATGTGGAACAAAAACATCATAAAGTATATTGTAACGGACTTGGATGCAAAAGTTTTAAATAAACATTTATTAGCAAGGTCAAAATGGTAATGGATTTAAAATGTTAAGGGTAGACCCAAATTCGGTTACTAAAACACCTGTTCATATAAAACCCGTTAATGTAGGTACGTTAAATTCAACAAGAGGACAATAAAATTAACGCCGATCTGAAAGGTTATCAGCCAGTGAGAGCTGTGATTGGTCGCTTTCTTTAAAAAAGGGCGGCGAATCGTATGAAGAATTTGAGAGAAACACATCTGTTTAATTAGACAAGAATCATGATTAAATCTTGAAAGAAATCCTTACTAATATATGCGAAAGTAACTCTGTCTGTCTGTCGGTCGGTCTGTCTGTCTGTCGCGCTTTCAAGCCAAAACTATTGGACCGATTTAAATGAAATTTGGTACACAGATAGTCTAGAGCCTGAGAAAGGACATAGGCTACTTTTTATTGACATAACACGCGGGCGAAGCCGCGGGCGGAAGCTAGTATGTAATAAAAGAAATTACATCTGTACCGTTGCAGACGTTTTCTTCTCAACCGAAGTAATACCAAGTGTTCGAAAGTGACCAAGTCCAATACTAAAACTAAGATAACTTCGTTAGGAGTTAGAATCAGAGTTGGTCTACAAATAAAGACAGTTACTGGCTCCTTATCTTTGAGTGGTCGACTGCCTCAACGGCGATGCGATCGCATGTAAATGTTGAAAGTCGGACAGATTGTCGACCTACAATTTTACCGATCGGTAGCTATACGTTATCGACCTTCCTTG
Organism: Lithophane socia; assembly: GCA_947522985.1. Lineage (NCBI taxonomy): Eukaryota > Metazoa > Arthropoda > Insecta > Lepidoptera > Noctuidae > Lithophane > Lithophane socia. The sequence goes on from OX383272.1 coordinate 3,046,213, forward strand.
GCAACCATCACCGAATAAATTGTATTTAAAAGTTTCATTTTTATTTTCGTCCAACCTCAAAATGGTTGTTTTTAAAATAATTTTGTCACTGGCCTGTTGTAAATATCTAATAATCGACGTTTGTTTGTGCAGTGTTTTTTGTTCGAATGTTGTTATCACATTAATACACAAGTATTTTCATGATACTATTGTATTCTGACTGCGATTTCTAATAAAAGAGGTACCACTGAGCTTATCAGTATCGACGGTACAGTCAAATTTTTGTCAGGTATTGGACGCTGATTTGTTCTTATTATATTATAGGTACTGCTAGATACATTTTAGTCTTCAAACGAACTCTTTTCGTCATCATCATTATCATCCATATGATTTGTCTTTACCTAGGACTAATTAATATTTACAATAACCAACTCATTTTATGATTCATTGTTTTCGCTCATATTAGTCTCTTATTTGAATGCATTGTATTTACACAATAGTCCTCTGAATTTCGCACCTACTCGCAAGAGACATCGTTTCATCTGCTGTATCACCAACATGTCTCAGCAATGCGTATATTTTGCTTTTATTCCTAAAATATATGTCGCGAAGTTTCACTGCTACCAAGATTACTTGTAAAATTCTTTACCACGAATCGTCTGACTTTGTTAAGTCTATTTGCAATGCCTGTATTAAACAATTGTGAATTGTTCACGTGACGACGTGGTGTATCAGTTACCAATTTGTCCACCACACTCTATTATTAAACACACAATTATTTTGTTTCAGATCGTGTGAACAACCCGGCTTGCGGCGCTTGTAAACCGAGAAGCTGTCAATAATATGGTGCAATAAAAGTAATATGAGGGTGTTGGGTATGATGCGTGTGAGAGTCAACCGAACTGAGTTATAAATAAAGAAGGAAAATCATTCAAACTGGGTGGTGGAAGTAGTGGAGGGTTGAGCGAGGTATGAGAAGCGGTGTTGTGCAGTGACGGCGTCCGGGCGGCTGCCATGGGCGCGGCGCGCCATGCGCTCGCGCACGCGCCCGCTGCGGCTGCTCCTGGCGGCGCTCGCGCTCGCATCCTGCGCCGCGGCCCCCGCGCCCGAGCCGCGCGCGCAGCGCTCCGCCAACCTGAGCCACATAACTGGCACCTCCCGCACCATACAGATGTTCCTCAAGAATCGCTATCTGCAGCTGCTGCCGGATGGCACAGTCAACGGCACCACAGATTACAACAGCGTTTACAGTGAGTGCTCTTTCCTACCTTTCTATTACGAACCATATTAGCATTTTATGGAGCAGAGTGTGGCTGCACCTATCAAATCATTAATGTTTTTTTGTTTTCGCAAATGATTTTTGGACTCGCCGGCCAGAATTTCTTAGATTAGATTTCATAGGTTGAACTAGAAACGCCAAACAATAACGTTGTCAGATCTCAGTTTCTCGATCGTTACACCTGTCTTCACATTTGTAACAAAATGAATATAAGAATCAAACCACACAATCTAAACCCAGAGAGCGAAGGCTACTTTCAGGGAACATTTTTATACTTGACTCGGCTTTCTACAGTTATAAGACATTATAGGCTATTTCACAACACCTAAATCTTGTGCCTCAAGGTTTTTTGTTCCACAATCGATCGGCACGTACTATCAAGATCACAGCGGTACACTGACAGTGCTCCCAATTATATCAATTGATTTTTTTATTCTTTTTGATTCACTGAAGACTTTTATGTCTATTTGCTCTGCGAATTTGCACGTGCCTACAACATTATCGCCTGGTGGTATTTCCGCAAAAAAATCAATTGTTGCGTGGTAATTAGCAATATTCTCTATTTGTGCTCCGAAGAATAGTAATTACGTTGGTAGAGATGAGGAGAATACGTTTGCCATTGGTCGAACGGTATCTCCTGATTCGATTTTCGATATTCGCGTGTCATTACTCCATTTATTCACTACTCTGTGTGCTCAAAGATGAGTACCTCCCATCCATGTAGTTGCTAAGTTGTTGAGTAACAAACACTTTCTCATACTATACACGATTCTACTTTCATGCTACGTGGCATGAAAATGTTTCTTTTCATAGTTTTTTAGAGACTTCATTCAGAGTTTATACGGTACGAGCCCAATTATAAAAATAAACAAACAACGAATAAAGTAATATCTACTTATGTATAAATTCTTTTGTAAATAGCCACGCCTTGTATGCAAAATATTTCGCATATTTTTGACAAAAAAGTTTTATTTTACGCCCGTAGTCAATATTTAAACACGAATGATAAAACTGCGAGGGCATTGTACTCGAAGTTACGCAATCGTAGCCTTGACATAAGTCTTTGTATTTTCACTAGGTATCAATAATCATGTCTAGCTGGGTTCAGCTTTTCAAGCCATTATAATTGACACAAGAACATACTCGTATGGAACAAATACACGGCCTCGTAGATTATACGGAAATTATAGTTCCGATTTAGATCTGCAGACCTCTGCAGATCAGAATTGGAACTATGCCTAATTCGCGAATCGATTATAAAGGTTCGTTTAAGGAGAAACCATAAAAGTTGTTATTTTATAGCGTTCCCCCTAATTAAACCTCAACAATCCACCATCCAGACAACTATTGGACTTAAGATAAAAAACGCAACAGCATTTATTTATTTATTTAATTCAGAGACAAAAAACTCCATATAGGTTACATAACCACACAAAAATAACATAAAATCATAAAAAATGAGCGTGTTAGTAACAGAATAATTGTACCTAAAATTATGTTAGTATTGTTACTACAGTACGACACAACTTAGACGTAGAATAAATTTGAAAATTTGCATTTTTTCTTTTCAATTTTACTATTGATTTGGTTATAAAACTTTACAAGTTATTGCGTTCGCGTAAAGATCATTTTCACCTAAAGCAGTAAGTAATAAAGATTGGAGATTCTGAAAGCATACTCAGTTCGGAATGTGATCGGTTTTACGAATTTTGCCGATGCTACATCTAAGTTGTGTCATACTTTACCTAACTGATGCTTTATGTCTGTCCTTATCCACAGATTTTGGAAAAGACAGTCAAAACGGGCAGAAATGGCATTTAGGATGCTGTTATTTAATTTGCCTAAAATGTGTGTAAAACGTAATTTCCTAGACAAAATAGATGTTATTTCTGGTTGTTTAAATGTTAATCCCTATACGGCAATTCTTCCATATACGTAAAAGAGCATGAAAATAAATACCAACGACACGTGACGTTACAAGTATGTCGCAAGACATGTTCTATCGTAATACGTAAACAACAATATGTCGTTAAAATAAACGGAAAATAAATTATGAAGTTCCGATCGTAACTGAAGGAGTTGCGTTTTGTAATCCGTTTACATCTAATCGATCACTTGATTTTACTGCCGAGTTTTACTTTTAATGGGTTAAATATTACAGTTTAAATTAAGTTGCGTACATATTGGTAGGGGAGCCCAAGCGGGGATTTCGGGAGTTACTCGAGCGCGGCAGAATAACATACGGGGGGCAACCTTGTACCTTGTGAAGTACTCCCACCATACCTGAGCCCTGTACATAGGGGCAAACGCCTAGGGCAGCCGATCAGATTAGTAAAAACTCTCCCATTTCCTTATTTCACGCTTAAATTGTCAGATTATTGAAATGCACACTTTTCTGCATGTAACCAACTTACCTTACCTTAATCTGACGCGCTCGAGTTTTTCTAACGATCGATTTTTTTTTACTAATCTGATCGGCTGCCCTAGGCGTTTTGAGACGAGTAACTCCCGAAATCCCCGCTAGGGCTCCCCTACCATAGACGCTCCCCCCCACCAGTGAAAGGGTATACTTCACATAACCTTTTTTTCTTTTTAGCATCTAATCTTCACAATCCAATAGGTCCCCACGACGCTCGAGTAAATCCCCATTTAGCATCATTGCCTACCCTACTATACAGGCTGTAAGGGTAAACAGTCTTGTCATTCAAACCATGGGTAGTTGACTTAAATATAAACATAAATAACCGAAAAAAACAAAAAAAAAACGTTATTTTCATTAAAAGATTTTAAAAAGTTTCTACCCGACACCGTGCTCGTTAGCGAAGCAGCTGACTAACTGAGGGAGGGGTCGCGCTCGCGGCCGCTCAGGTCGCGTCCCGCACACCCCGCCATTGTTGAGACGAAAGTTCGTTGCCCTAGCGCATAGAGCAACGAACTTGCGGCTTTTGTGGAAAAAAGTAGTTTTAAAAAAAAGAAAAAAAATGTTGTAATTTTCCATTGATTTTACGTTTTATAAATGAAACCAAACCACTGGTTGCAAGGATAACGGTGTTTACCCTAACACCCTGTATTTAAGAGTAAAAAAATAAAGGTTTCAGTCAATCTATTACATTAGCCTGTCTATGGGCGTCTTCCAAATCCACACTAAAAGGCCAATCTGTTAACGAATTATTCTGAAACGGTGAAGGATTTATCGTCATAAATGATTTATTTCCTACTATTACTATCCACGCTAAATTAATAAATCATTTGTGCAATATCCAGTAAGTATTCATACTATCATTTTCACCCCTGACTTTTCCTATAAGGTTCTTGGAATTACGAAAATTATAAGCTTCATTGAAAGCCCCTTGTACCATAGAATGATTGAAATTGAATAGTAAGATTACAACGTTTCTAAACTATGGGCCAGTAGCTAGCTTATTTCGTTCGAGAACCATTTCTAAGGCCTCGAGCGCACTGGTATAGTAAACGCAACGAAGTATTACAATACACTTTCGACTCATGACAGTAGCTAATAAGTAAATATGACGTTGTAAAGTTATTATGTACTTAATACTGATACTTGACAAGTGCAGCCGTGCTATTGCTTTTAGTAGTTAATATAGGCTCAATTTGCGGAGAGTGACATGCAAGTAATGAGCTTCGTTTTTCTTGTTACTAAACTAGTATGTATATAAAGAAGTTTTTTCCAGTTTTTTTTTTGCTCTAACGATCTTACTCACTATATTTATGCAAACCAGACGACTCCTAGACGTAAGTTATATAACTCGGGCCAGTTTGAAAACGAATGACATAAATCAGGGCTGCCCTATTTTTTACAACGGAAAATAATAGAGACAGTTTAATTACATGTCCTCAAAGACATTCAAATAGTTCTGTAATAACACCATAGCTGTTAATATCACTCTTAATCTAGATCGTAATTATATATTTGGTATTCACAATCAGTTAAACGGAATTGTGATAATGGCTCAATAGGAAGATTTGAAAGGCCCCGAGCGTTAGCTGTGGTGGTCCAACTGTAAGATTGAGATCATAAAAGTCTAATAACAACTTTATAGACTCCAAATGGAGATTTCGTACTTCGATAGCGGACAGTTTCTATCAAGTGATTTGGTATGCGATGCTTTTTTGTTTGTTTTTATCGATAAGTGTGTCGATTTCGTAATATAATGCGCGGGTAAGTGAGCCGAAATTAATGACCTGTGAAATTAATGTAGGTAAAGATTGGATGCTGACGCGTTCGCCAGGTTTCGAGATTAAGGCCGCTAGTTCTGAGACGGCTGATTGTAAAATATTACACGCGTTTCAATCTGTTTATTGCATGAATACATTTGATTAACCAAACAGTATTTATTTTTATGGTAATCTAACGGAGATTACCTTAGTTTTCCGTTAACTGTGACAGCAAGTTTAACCACAAATATGAACTTCGAAAGCATGAAGAAGAATAAGAATTTCGCCCCTAGCATGATCTCCATCGCGACACGTAATACCTACCATGCGCGGACGCAACCAATTTTTTTTTTCTTGCAAAAACTGATCTTCATGAAATACTACAACAGAAATGAAATAAGCTTGGCTGCATGCGTAAAAAAAAACATTAAAAATAATTATTGCCTTTCTTGATTACGTTCCACTTCATAAATTTTTTTGGGAGTCATTAATTAGTATGATTAATTTAGCACTTTATTTGGTAAATTAATAAGAACTTGGAAGTTATACTGAATAGGAAGTACACTCGGCGCTAGCAAGAAAGGTAGAAGACTTGTCTTAAAAAAAAAAGTAGACATTCAGGCTCTCATCTTAACCACCGTTATTCTACTAATTAATACATGAATTTTCACGCCGACTTATTAAAAAAATTAAAACACGGCATTCTGTTATAAATTCGAAACCGTAGCAAATGGTTAGTTATTCAATAGCTTAATTGTTCATAGGCCACAAGGCCAATAAACCTGGTGATTGTTGTAGAAAACTGATTATTTAAAAATATATAAATGTACAGTCAGTAACAAAATTAAGTGACTATTGTATAATCATTTTAAACTTGTTTTTTAAGAACGGAAGCTTACCTTCTTTTTCTTGATTATAGATAAAAAATACATACTGAATTTTGTAATTTAATAGATATTTAAAATAGTGAATTTTAAAATTCGGAAATATCTCTTAAATATAATTCACCGTGACAGTCGACTTTGTCAAGCTCAAATCTTAGTAATTACTTTATGAATAGCCTCTTCCGTTATGTTCATCCGGGAGCGTGTGTGATGAATGCCTTATATTCGCTGTTAAGAAATGATGTGTGCCACGCTTTATATTGCGTGAGAAAGAATTATTGATGTACCATTTTATGGTCTTGCTTTTTGGGAATAGTTTTTTTCAGGTTTAGTATTTTTCTGAAATTTTTTAGAAAGGTAACGGCAAATAGCAGTTAAATTGAGTTTTATTTTTGTCTCGTGTTGCACAAAAACAATAATAAATTCACAAAAAAATCTACAAAATGACGTGCAAGCAGATTTTTAAATTAAATTTATAGAGATCAAAACAGCATTCAAATATTTTTATTACCACAAAAAATTTAATCTACCTTTCTCGACTTCCCGGTAGTAATTTCCCTCGATTGCAACATTTAAGTCCACACCCGCTATACATGGTCTCAAAACCAATTTACATTTACTGCTACCAAACTTCCAGTCAATCTAAAATGGACTCTATTTCCTCCATAAAAGTAGGAGATGAACTGAAATTGTGAAAAGTTGTGTGAAACTGTAAAGTGGTGGTGGTCAGGCCTTGTCGTGTAATCTACTGCTCTGATTATATCAATTACTTCTTTATTGAAGGTGATTTGGCAGCGATCGTACCAGAGTTTGCGATTGCATTGTATCGAAGATCTTAATTGTATTATTTTGTAGATACAGAACAAATAGAAATAATTCTTGAACTTCTTAAGCACCGGCTGCAAGGTTACAAGTGTTGCAACATCCGAAAATGAGGTTTTGTTCGAAGAGATTGTAATAAATACGAAAAGATTATTCTTTTAATTATGTTTTCGGTCTTGCCCAACTTTTCGGGTTTAGTAATAGATTGATTCTTAATCTTTTCTAAAGTTATTATTAAAGAGCTTTTACTTTATTATTGCGTAGCCTTTTATTATTGTGAGCTGGCACTTGTTCCACCACCGACGAGGAAGTGGCTAGCTATCAACTATTTTCTCGCTCAAGATACGACAGTGAAAGAGATACAGATTGACTAACAATATTATTACCATGTAAAAGAAATACCTATATATATCTTACAGAGATTAAAATGCAGTAATCCAAAAGTCCGAAAGCTGTAGGTATAGGAGATATAATTAATTTTGTTATCATTCGTCCAGAAGAATTATGTGCGAATTAAGTAGGTACACATGTCTATTTATCAATTAAGTCAAATTCGAACATGTGGATTGCAATACGTAGCAAAACCAACATATTTTTACAACAATACCCAAAACAGGAGTGGATAAACTGGTATATTAAGGGCCCGTTCACACGTACCTACCAGAACCACACCATATCGCAGCGAATAGTTCGTTGTGGTAACCACAAAATTTCGACGTGGTTGCGTTTTCGCTAGTATTTGCGATGTGGTTACTGTTTGCAGACAGTGTCGTCGTGTCGACGCAACGTTGTGGCTGCGGCGTGGTCTTGATGTAGTCGGTATCGCCCACACGGTTGATTTTGACGGCCAAATGTGGTTCCTGTGAATAAACTATTCGTTTTCGTACAAATTAGCACCCGAACACACGTTGTCGTTGTGGTGTGGTTGTGGTACGTGTGATCGGGCCCTAATGGTGTCTATTGGTAATAATACAGACATTATAAAATATAGCTGGGTTCCATGTGTTATCGATTGTTTTTTATGCCTTGTCTAGGCATGCTAGCTGATGACAGCTTTATTACATTTTACAAAGAAGTTCAAGGTTTAATTCACACGATAACCACGCTCAAATTGGCTGAATAACAAAATGTGCTCGAAATAAATATCAAAGATGTTTTAGATCGAGTAGCATGCAGCCTCTAACAATGGCTCAGTCAATAAATGCCCAATTCATAAAATACCTAGCATTCTACAAATACTTATTCTTAAAATGGCCAATTCGCAAACGGCCTATTTTAAAATGGCCAATTCGCAACCTCAATCTTTGATACGTAAATAGGCTGTCAAATCATGTCTCATGGTAAAAAAAACCGGCCAGGTGTGAGGCGGACTCACACACGATGAACCTACTGTGATAGACAAACTGTTTGTCTAAATATGGGCTAACTTAATATTATAAACACGAAACTGAGTTTGTTTGTTTGTTACGCTTTCACGCTAAAACGGCTGTCTCTAAAAAATATCAGTTCCACATTTTATTTAAAACGCAAAAACTAATATGCAACTCTAAACTGGGCTATCTGACAGAAGAAAGTTCTATCTCAAAATTCAAATCGTCAGACGCCATCTTTAACGTATAAATCAGTCATCAGATGCGTATGCGATTGGTATATTATGAGTATAATCGGCCATCTTGGGTGTGGGCAGAACAATACATGTTGAATGTTGTCAGTTTCTCGGTTTCGCTGTTTAGCTTATTTTCTTTTGTTAAAGGGAGCTAAGAATGTTTTACGAGCTGGATTCAAGAATGTTTGATGTCATGTGTGATTTTGAAAAGCGTAAGAAATAGAATATAATCTATCGATGATTTCGGAATCAGCATAAGTCTATGAAAACCTTTGGTCTTCCAAGAAGCTACAGCAGCACACAACATATATATTTTATATTGAGCAGTGGTGTCCCAGTGACCAGTAGTGGCCCAGTGAGCAGTGGTGGCCCAATGAGCAGTGGTGGCTTAGTGAGCAGTGGTGGCCCAGTGAGCAGTTGTGGCCCAGTGAGCAGTGGTGGCCCAGTGAGCAATGGTAGCTTAGTGAGCAGTGCTGGCCCAGTGGTAACGGTCGCGACTTACAAGTTGTAGAAATGTAGATAGTAGGTTCGAACCCAGCCAGGCGCTTTACTTTTTGTAAATTATACCACTGCTCTCAAAACGTAAAGGAAAACATCCTGAGGAAACCGGCATGTCCTAGACCCAAAAATTCGAAGATATGAGACATCTACAAACTCGCACTGGGCCCGCGAGGTAGACTACGACCCACTCCCTCTGAAAAGAGGAGGCCAGTGTCCCAGCAGTGGGAACATTATAGGCTGATTACGCTGGACCCGACAATAAAATCTTGATGGAGACTTTCGACCTTGACCGAAGTGAATCTGTAGGTTAAATTTTCAATTCAGTGGATCATACTACAAGAGCATAAGTGGCTTCTATTCAAGTTCAACTCATGAACAAAGCTTCATAACTGGATGAGTGCTCTACAGCATTTTGCCAATCAAGACTTGTTGAAGTATTCTGAATCAGATAAAGTTAAAAAGGAATGAAGAGGATGTGATAAGAAAAGTGTAAGGCTTCCTGTACATGACGCCGGAGACGCACCGGAGCCGCACCGGCGCTGGACCACATGTTTGTGTATACGATTGAATATCGCCCATGCGCCACACCTGCGCCGCCGCCGCACCGGAGCCGTGTAGATTTTACATTTTCATTTTTAGGTGTTTAGATTTTTTCTCATCCTGCGGTCCGGCTCGAGAGTCATGTATATAAAGCCTATGGCTACAAGAAAAAGGCAGACCAAAAAAAAGATGGTGAATTGTGTGAAAAACTATAATATGGTTACAAAAATTTGAAGACTGAGATGATAATAAGATTTATGGCGGAAACAGACGTACTGCACCGGCGGCAATTAAATCGGGATGAGTTCAGGAGGTGCTCGTGGCTAAGTAATAACAGCCGCACGGGTCGATCCATCAGGTTAAGCTACGCTTGGATGAGTGTCCATCTTTACATACCAAGACTCCGGCCATGTATTCAGCTGCATCCGGTTAGACTGGAAGCCGACCCCAACATAGTTGGGAAAAAGCTAGGCAGATTGATTGAGTTAAGGAGGATTCTGGAATATCCACTTTTCTCGACTTACTTTACAGTTTCGAGCTACTGTAAAGCTTAACAAACTTTCTAAACCGGACTTCGGTTATCCTGCTCCGCATCAACCTTGGGTCCAATCAGCATCAAAACTCTCAACTACATCTCTTGCACAAGTTCAAACAAGCGAACCATTATTCATTTTAATATTGTTATTAATTAACGACTTACGTCATGTTAGGTTAACTAAACCGTTAATTTAAAGTTATTTAAACCCGTTTCGGTTCCCACACGGGTCGAGAAAAGTTAATAATGTGGTCAACAAGAAAAATCTATTAATAGTCTGATGTTTTGGTGGTAAGTCGGATTGGATTAGCACATTAAGCGGTGATTTAGGGCGGTAATTCGTTTAATGTGTGTGATTTAAATGCTGTAATTTCATGAAGTTACATTGTACAAAAATATGAACAGAATTCTTAATATTTATTTAGCTTTGAAAAGTAGTATGTAGGGAGAGGTAGTTCAATAAAACAATATCTTTCATTGGTAATTTTATTTATTAAACAAAATGTAAAATAAAACATCTACTTACTGACTTAAAATACTAAAACATACAATAGACGTAGATATATTTAGTAACCTATTCCGCTTGACAAAACCGCCTAACTATCTTAAAATACTAAATAATATGTACAAGTATATAAAGAAAGGGGGGGAAATTATCAAAGGGCATCGGTCACATATCTTTCAGATAGAATAAATAAATAACACGGAATCGTTTTAAAATTTTACATCATGACATTTCAATGTCAGCCCATACCTACCGTTTTTCTTCTGTTCTACTTAAATAAAAAATATTTTTTTTCTCTTAATTATGCCATCAACTTCGGACTCGCGGAGGTTGCTTGTCCCATCAATGTTAACCTAAGAAGCTCTGCCTCTCCGATCTTTCTCATTTAGCTATGCCACTACCGTAGTGAGTAATCAGGTGAGAGTTAAGTCATTTTGGAATAAGTCTTCTGTAGTCCTGAGGGCCTAGACAAGTGACAATCGCTTCGAAAGCGTTTCGTATTTCTAAAACGACTTTCAACAGGATTGACATAAGCTTTTCAATAGCTTATGTCAGTGCTATACATTTTTGCCTTTTCCATCATCGTTATCGCTGATAGAATGTCACTTTGTCTAGGGCCTCTGCTGAGAGTCATAAGTCATTTTGGAATAAGTCTTCTGCAATCCTGTTCTGTAAAGTTCACTCTGAACCTCCAATTCGAAAGCGAACTCATTCATACCCTGAAACCGTCTGAATTTAGAAACAAGTGATATTTACAGTATAGGACTTCTCTGCTTCGTTGTTATATGACAGTAACTAGCAGATATTAAATGGTAGGTAATAACATATCGTTCATATCGTTACCCTGTTTCTCTCGTGAGAAGGTGTATGGATATCGTTTAGAATCGTATGTAATAACTAGTTACATTACGACTTACAGCAAATCATAGTTGTTTATAGTATCGTTTACTATAACGTTGTAACTAGTTCCACTCGGGTGGGTTTTACAGAGTGCAGAAAATCTTTATTGGTTGTTACGCTGTTTTAGTTGAATCTTCAGAGTAATATTGTCAATTTTTTCGATGAGAGAGTTATTAACTGGCTTTTCGTTTTTTTCCGATTTTAGTAAAAGGGTCACTGTCTTAGTCATGGGGCTAAAATTTACCGTTCTTTGGGTAAGTTTAAACTCCAAAAATAATATCACTTGTCTGCAAGATGAAGAAGCAAGCATCGATCACCATGTTTATTTACTCACTGAAAAACTGTTTCGGTACCTACCTATACAAAAATAATCCTAAACTTTATTTCTTAATTTACAGTTTAGCTTATTATGGTAATCCCTAAAACCCAAACTTCACACTGTCACCTCTTTTTTTCTAAAATCCCTTTCGAGCCAAAGTGAACCGACTCAAAAAAAGGTCTCAAAATTTCCATACAAGACTTGTACAAGCTGACAGCAGTATCATTACGCTACTAACAGACAGGGGTTGTCTGAATACGTGATTCTCGTTATAAATGTTGAAACTTGTCGCATTGGTGGCAGAAGGTACAAAGTTACAAACTGGATGGTTGTTCGTACGGAGGTTTGTTCCACTTACGACGTTTATAAAGAAAAAAACTGTCAAATATTTTAAATTCGAATTTCGTGTTCGAAATCCAATGTACCTTATTTTATACCGGAAGTTATAGTACCTGTAATTGGTTTATTTGAATCGCTACCTATAGGGGACGCGACGGCGGAGGCCGGCGCGATATGTCGTGCGGTGTTCCACAGGGCTCGGTTGTGGGCCCGCTCCTGTGGAACAAATGCTTTGAGTTTGAGTAGGGAATTTTAGTGGCTCCTTAAAAATATCCGAAATTTATAACAGGACCGATCAGGACAGTGGTAAGAGGCTAACAGAGCATCTGATGATGATGCTCTCTCTCTATCTATCTATCTATTTATCTCTGTAGTTAGCCCATGTGTTTTTACATTAAAATTAATTAGCATTCTTTACAACCGCACAAGTATCGAAGTAATAAATTAAGCTATTTATAATCATATCAATACCCGATATAATCAATAAATGACTAGATACAGCATTACACCAACAATGCAATAAATAAAAACTATAATAAGAATTATGACAGTGAAATATACGATACGATTTTACGACCAATGAGTCATATCTATTTAAAAACGAACGGAGGTAAAAACTACTGTTTATATTAATAATATCTAACGCCTACTTCTGGCTATTCATTTCTTTACATATTATTTGAATAGCTCTTTGTTATTTTTTTAGTTATTTTCCATATTCTTCAAGAATTAGGTTAGAATTATGTATAATTTGCCAGAATAAATAGTTATTAAATAGTAAGTAAATAGTGAGAAATAAGACAAACTATTTAAGCCAATTCGACAAGAAAAAAGAAAGAAATTAGTGAAAAAAAAACAGGTAAAAAATGTAAGTAAGTACCATTCTCAGAACGAAAACGGCAAAGCTTTTCGCACGGCTAAACGACGCATCCATATGCATGCGACGTGCGCCCGCGTCGGTGAAGACAGAAAGATTGATCGCGCTCTTTTAATATAGCAATTTACACCTGTTATGCTCTTACAGCTTCCTTATACAACATCTTCATCATCCAAACGATTATCGTTGGTGTGAGAAAAAATCCAATTTGTGATTTGAATTTTAAATTCAAGTAAATTATTTGCTGGTTACATTATTCTTCCATGTATGTACAAGATCGTTGTAAATCTTTCAGATAAGCATATTTGCTTGAAATACCAACAGCCCTTTGATGTTGTTTGAGTTATCTTTGGTACAAACCTGCATTAATATTCTAATTTATTTCAAAATTGCTTGTTGATTTTATGTGGCTCTAAGTTAAGGTGATAATGGTTAGCAATTATTCAGTGTCTGTCTTTATAATGCCGAGATCCGACGATCCGCGATTTTGCGGACGAACACGCACGGCAGACAACCACAGACCGCCACGCACCACGCACCGAGTACTTCCGATGTCTGCGATAAACCGCACGTACACCTTCCAACGGTGCGTCGTGCGGGCTCGTCTGTGTCCGTCCGCAATATGGCGCACCGTCGGATCACGGCATTATAGGGATCTTAACTAAAAATAGTTTTCAGATAGATAAAAAAAATATTAGACATGTATTTTTTCTTTTTTTACTTAATCAGAAAATTATGGCAATACATTGAGTTAAAATATGGCGTGACGTCACTGGCTGGTATTTTATACTGACTATTGAGCCACTCCCCAACTTTAATGCGTTTTATCTAAATCAATTTTTATTAATATGTTATAGCAAAAAATACCTATCCACTATTTTTTTATTATCTGACTGACGGACTAAATACTTTTTTTTACCCAGTCAACATCCCTATTGTGTATTTTACTTTTAGTTTCTTCGATCTTGCACGTTAGTGGATTATCACTGTCGTCTCTCATGCAAAGTTAATTTATCGCCGAAATCTTCAAATCTACGAGAAATTCAAAGACAAGATACGAACAAGTCTAACTACCAGACAGCATTCCACGAATTTTTACTCGAAATCGAAATTTAATCGAATAATCGTTGCATTTCAATTGGATTGGTTAATGGGCAATGCCTCCGACCATTGGACATCTTTATTTCGGTTCAGTACCGAGTTCAATCGATATAGTAATCGATTCTGACGTTTAAATGGTTGGCATTACTATAAGTGACGAAATTGAGTTTAATAATAATGAGATTATGGGTAAAGAAGATTTTCTGGCGAGTTAACAGATTTGGTTTGAGATTGGAATTGCTGGTTTAAGAGATCTGATAAGGGAATTAGGTGTCATGGTGCTGTGAGACAATAAACAGATGGTAATCAAAGCTTTTCCACTTATTCCAATTATCTGTTACGTAGGTATGTAAGAATTCCTTTAGTTGTTATGCAAAGTGTTACAGGTTACACAATACACAATTGACGGAGTCCGCTAGGACCGATGCCTGCCAGGGTTGCGGGAAAGTCCGAAAGGGATACCGGGGCCTTGGCAACAGGCAATTTAAGGAACACGGGTGGGTTTTAGTCAGTGAAAGTCTGACACGCCCTAGCCCCGCCCAGAGCGGGAGAAGTCATTTGATGATTTCCCACCCTATAGGTTAATCTTTTTAACTATACAGAGAGCTTAAGAAGGACCAAATATTGACCACAACGATGCGAATTTTCCACTAGACCATTTACATTTCCAAAGCAGCATGTAGTCGTTATTAAAGTCAAAGTCAAAGTCAAATAATTTATTTCAAGTAGGCACATTAAAGGCACTTTTGAACGTCAAATACATAGAAATAGAAATAGAACTGATTCTAGTTGCCCCTTCCAAAAGATAGTTTTCGTATGGAGAAGAATGGGCAAGAAACTCCACCGTTACTCTTTAAAAAAAAAATGTTTTAAAATATTTGGTATACATCAATTATATAATTACATGTGAAGACGATGCACCGAGAATACAATTACTGTACCACAATAGGTAAAAAAGAATTAAAAATGGAGCAATGACAAATAATTATAAAAGCCTCATAGCTATCTTACACTATAGCCATAACCCAAATAGTTATACGACGCGTGCTTCCTCTCAAAATCTAATGGTTTAATATCATTGGTAAGACCCATCAAAACAACCGTTATTTTTTACACTGATATCACGTTTCACGAAAACGCAATCATTTTCAATCTCATTAGGTGCTTATGAAGGCCATATAACTATTTATTTTAATTAGTTATTGGCCGCCATGACAGAATGTCAAGTATCGAATAGCTACGAATTTTGTCATAGAGTAGGAAGCACAGATGGTTCGGTGTTAGATAAAAGTTATTGATTTGATGATGTAGAAATTGAAGTAGATTGAAATGTTGCCATAAGCATTGTTCAAACTACAAATGACTTCATAAAATTACCTGGATTGTAGGAAAAAAAAAAACAAAACAACTTTATCCTAAAATCTTTGAACTAATATATGCTACCGATGCCGCACATGTTGAAACAACAAGGAAACATGAAACTGAGATAACAAAGTTCAGTAAACTTAGCGCCACACAGAATTTCACAACCGACACGGTTCAGGAGACGGCAAATATTAATATGCACCATTGTAGCCCCAACTTAAGACATATTAAAATGGAGGAACTGAATAGGGAAGCCAGATTGCTAGGCTGGGCTAGTATTGTACCAGGCGAGCCAACAATATACCCTGCGTGAGATAGCTACAATGACTTTCTAAAGCAAACACGATTTGAACTCGTATAATAGATGGTGTCAACTAGAACAAATTTTGAACAGAATTGTGTCCACAGGTTTGAGTAATTGGTGCTGTGTGGTCTACAGCTAATTGTGGACCACCCTTGTTTCAGTTGTATAAAGTGCGCTAGGTAATAAACCAATGAATGCACAACAGCAACTAACGTTTTGTTAACAACGTCACTATATTATGAATTAATTTGTGCTGATCAAGACCTGTCACATGACAATGGTTTTATTGTTTTAAAAAAACCTTCTGCTGTTATCGTTACTCGATTTATAATTAAACTATCAGTTGTTTTACATTCGGAAGCTCGTCTAATCTTAGCAAATTCTAATGTGACTACGTCATTGACTCTAAACATTGTAGATGCTGCTATTATCAATGTAGGACAGTTTTTATCAGCTATCTAGAGATTTTAGTCACGATGCAATTATTTGTGTAAGTGCACTACCGAATGTTTAATAGCTCTGCCATATTTATCTTGTCCTCTAAACGTACCAGAATTAGAGTAGTGTTCTGCGTTAATTTTACATAAAATCGCTGTCAGTCAGTTCTGGTGGTAATACGATGTCTAGGATTCACAGATTTTGCAGAAAAAGATAATTATCACTCTTGAAGTTGATAATTATTATGTATAGATGATTTTGGTCTAATAATTGATCAGATAGTAGGTATTAGTAGCAAATCCACGTATCCTTGAAACAAGAACTGAATGAACAGACGACCATTGTAGTCTAACGCTATTGCCACTAACACTGAGAACTGAAAGACACACAGCTTCTAAAGACTTCCGTCCGATACGCGTCAAAAGATGCAGCTGGCAGTGATTTCATACAAACTACATTATTGATATTTTGCTAGCCCATTTCTAAATGGTTTTTACAGAAGTCTACTTAGACACCGTTTTAAATGCATGTCTAAATGCGTAACATTACTGACCACAGTGTAGTTACTGTCAGTCATAATTTAGATTACATATCGAATTCCGAATACCCATTTGGATTATGAAATGTCGTAAGTCAAATTTTTTCAAACGTTTCTCGCTGAATGGCTTTATGATAAAATGTTAATTTTTTTATGGATGATTTATTTGGTATTATTATTGAAAACTATTCCTTAAGTTTAGATCTCGCTGAGAGAGCTCTAATTCAGACAGTTGTTTCAAGATTTGTATGCATCGTTTGAAATTTTATTGCTCCACCGAATTTGAAGGACTGGAAGGGCTATGTGCTAATAGGCTAAATAAGAGTTCATGAATGCAATACTATATTTTTCCAAAATTCACTTCAAGGCTAAGACTGTGGAAAATGGGGGAAAATTAAGAGCGTATCCTAATCTGATCAGTAATCGTGGCGCATTTTGAACGCCCGAATTCGGAACATGTTAACTATTTACCGCATATCTCGCCACATTTATTTATTTATTTATTAAAACTTTATGCACAAGTAAAAACTACTGTACAAAGGCGGACTTAATGCCTGATTTATGGTAATATTTTTTTAGCATGTATACACGCTATACTATTGCAGGTTAACGGGAACGCCCTTTGTTAGTTAACATACTGTATAATAACATTTTAACGAAGTCAAAACTGAATATTGTATATTAAAAAAAGTAATTGCTACGAGGTAACGCATAGGATACTTTTAATCCCGTTAGTATGTTCCCGTGGGATATTTTCCGACACCCATGCGGGCAAAACCGCGGGCAAAAGCAAAAAAGTACATTATAAACTCAAAACGTATCAGGAAAGTGAGAGTATTCTAACTTTATCGCAAATAAATTTCCAGATACACAAATAAATTAGTGTCACAAATGATATGATTTGCGTGTAATTGAATATTACGTATATTTTTGCGGTAGGTTATCGATTTATCTATAGTAATACAATGTATATGAGTTGAACGAAACTGTTTGAATAGCGTAACTGTTACAATATTGTTGCTAACGACTGCACGCGTGTTGATAATTTTAGAATTATATTCATCATTGAGATTGAGGTCTATTTTAGTATTTATATTGATTATGTGTTTTGAAATTGTAAGATTCTTCTTTTAGCAGACAAATTACAGGATTATCTTCAACAAGATTTTTCTCATTTTATTTTTGTTATTAGGTGTAAAAAGTTCCGTTGCTATCCCCACTTGTAGGACGATGCGGATTGAAAATAAATATGATACATTTTTATTTTTGTTAGTCTAGTTAGCGCAACAAATATAGCACATTACTGCCGCGCTCTGCAACACGGGCATTGTTGGACAGTCGTGAAAATGTGGGCCGAGGCGAAGCCGAGGCACACATACGTGAGTCCAATGCCTGGTTACGGCCAAGCGTTTATATAGTAATTTTCTCAAATAACGCGCGGAAATTAAAACTAAGTAAATGAATTATACATTCCAGAATCAATGACGAACAACGTTCATTTTTTTCACGCGTCACCATGTAAATTTTCGAAAAAATTGTCTGCTCAACAACGCAAATAACGCAATGACTGTTGCTGAACTGTCAAAAAAACCATTGCTATTGTAAGTGTGTTACGCAATTACCCAGCTGACCAAAGAGTGATATTACTAGTTATCTACTGAATTAATTAATCTTTTCGGTCGCGACACAACATAACCTAGACTCGAAATTCCAAACGTTTTATAAGTACAATGTCCTGTTTATTAACACAGGTGTACTGCGGCCAATCTTATTACGAATTCTACCAGATAGACAGGTACTTATTGATTTTTTATTTTTTTTCTAGCTTTGATTATTAATTTAATCGTAGGCAGAAAACAAGCACTATTATCGCGTATTGCAAAATTATTATTTATGAAATGAACTAATAAAAATACGACTTTGGTAATTGGAAATCAGAATAATATGATTTTCAAAGGGTTAGGATTTTTATGGACATCAAAGAGTGCCAAAGGGCCCTCTTGTCCGTGCGTCCGTCCGTCCGACTGTCGTCCGTCTGTTTGTCACAAGACTGTATCTTTTGCACCATAATAGGTA
Organism: Lithophane socia; assembly: GCA_947522985.1. Classification (NCBI taxonomy): domain Eukaryota; kingdom Metazoa; phylum Arthropoda; class Insecta; order Lepidoptera; family Noctuidae; genus Lithophane; species Lithophane socia. The sequence continues at coordinate 3,065,300 of OX383272.1, forward strand.
GACACTTGCCTTATTACCACAAAACCGAGTTTATCAGTTTTTTAGCCTAAACACCTTATAAACACGACATTTCTGTATAGACATAAGAAAGAAAGAAAGAAAGAAAGAAAGAAGAAAGACTGACATTAGTCACGCGTTGAACAAGTGTCTATACAAGTTTTTGTGGTAAGGCCCTTAAAATTTTCACCACTATAATACCAAATAAAATAAAAATACAACAAAGTTTAAGGAGATCCCCATACAAGAAACGGAGAAAGAAAGATGTAGGGCTAATAAAAAAAAGAAAATAATAGAAACCATTTCATCCATTTATAAAATAAATAAAAAACCTCCTGATAACACTACATTGAGTATGCAATTTCATTATTAGCTACACGAGCATAATTGTATCATAAGGAAGTCGCGTGATCGCGCTCATAAATAATAGGCAGAAAGTGAAAGCTTTGGCATCTGTCGGGTCTGACCTAATAATCTATGAAACTTATTAGCATAGGTGCATAGTTCCAAAATGTATGAGTACAATATTTTATCAAAATCATGTGTTTTGATAAGAAATAGGCGAGAATGTGGGTTTCTATAAAGCTGATAAGAATCTGAAGGATCAAACATTAAAAGTACTATCTATTTTGATTTTATGTCAGACTGTGTGTGAATACAGATGCCGTATGATCGTCTGTTATTAGTTGTGCTCAGAGGTGGTAAAACATCGTTCTAAATTTTAATAGATTTGGCGCGTGTCGGTTAGAGTCCTATGATGTCTAGGTACTAGATTTAGTCGACGACGCGCTTAAAGATGATTTATGTTAACATTCTAGCACAGCTAATTTAAGAAATAGTAAAAGTGTAAGTGTAAGTGAAAAGTATTTTCAAAATTAAAATAAGGTCACATGTGAAGATTAGAGTCGCATGTGAAAATGCCAATCCTAACTAATATCCTAAGTCCTAACTAATATTATAATTGGGAAAGTGAGTTTGTTTGTTTGTTACGCTTTCATGCTAAAATGGATTTGGATGAAATTTGACACAGTAGACCATGACCTGGAGAATGATATAGGCTACGTTTCATCCTGGTTCGCAGAAGAAGTCGCGGACAGCTAAGTTATCAAATAAAATAGCGACCTTACCTGAGATACAAATACTTGTAGATAAAGCGTCTCGGTCACCACAATTAAAGAAAGATAAATGAGTTCCAGTTAAAACACATGATCTCACTAACAGACCAATTAAAAACATTGCTGAGGTTATTACCGCATCCTCTGCAAAAGTCACAGAAGATTTCTTAACTGACTATGCAAATTAAAATGGATGCTCAAACAAATTATGTCGTAGATATCGACAAATAATAGTTTTAGGGCTGACATCCAGGATCTTGCCTAGTTTTGAGGGTGTTCAAGCATCCTTAGAAAGAGTCCAAGCAAAATCTGGGCATTCAGACACCTCGAAATATCGGAGTGGTACCTTCTCTGGCATCGAAGATGGATTTGAACTTGACCATGAGTAAAAAGTCCAGGGTTTTCATACTAGATGGTTTTCTAGATAGCAACCCTAATAATATAACCGATGTTACGTAACTGACCATCAAGGAACATCAATTAGAAGTAAAAGATAGTCATCGTTCACCTGCTGATTACAAGGAGGATTCGCGATACTTATCTTAGTTGAAAAATTATAAGCTACATCAGAAATTAACTTGTAAAACATGGATCTATTATGAAGATATATTATTACTTGAGTTGTTATAATGACTTCCTTATCCATGTTATGGCGAATTTATGGCTTTCTGTGTGCTGCTGTTTGACCTTCGAAATAGTAAAGGAAACGCATGTTTTGAAGTACTTTGGAATGCAGTTGCTCATTTGTCTTACGACTAACTGCAGTTAATTAAAGATGAAAGAAAGAAAACTTATATTTGCGGTAAAACACGACTCAAAGAAAACCACAAAAAATAATAACTTGGGGGAACATATATGCGTCATATCCACAAACAGCCATCGTTCAGCAAAATGCTGTGATCTTAAGCGAGATAGAGCCACAGTACAGTTGGACTCAGCATAGTATACTTACACTCAGTATAAAGTCCGACTGCAGCTTTCTATATGGAACTAATGATTGCAGTTTGACATTGCATATTATGCAGGTACTGCTTAATCTTCTTACTTCATACAATTCAGTAACTTCGACGATTCCAAAAAAAAACCAGTCTTACTAAAGAGTCGTGTCTAAAGTTCCTCATAATTTCTGCTTCATTTTTTCCTTTTTTCTTCTTCACAAATTAATTACATGTGATTTTTTGTCTTCCTCCCGACCTTGAGAATCGAATTACTTGAATCTTAATCTTACAGAGATTGATAAATTATTCATGAGTCAAAGTATCGCTTTACAATGTTGTATGTGCATAATTAGCGTTTTTAATGAGTGGGCTTGATTTGGAAATTATAATGCGATCAGATTATACACCAATTTGATATGACATTATGTTTGCATATGTTTTACACCAATTTGATATGACATTATGTTTGGATATGTTTTACAATTATATAATTGTTTCATTACCAGCTGTGTCCTCGTCTGTGTTTAGTTAGATGTATTCTTCAATATTTATTACAAATAACATCACGCCTTGTTTTCCCCGACGGGTTGGCCAGAGGTGTACCAATACACCACTCTTTCCTTCAATTTTCAATCAATCTACTTGACTACTACTTACTAACTAATCGACTTCCAATCTAACCAGAAGCAGCTGAGTACCAGTATTTTAAATGGAGCGACTGCATATCTGACCTCCACAACCCAGTAACTGGGGTGGGCTTTCCGATTCACGGAGGAGTCTCGATTTGTAAAGATGGTTACTCATCCACGGGCCAACCCCGGCAAGCGTAGTTTAATCTCATGGATCGACCCGTGCGGCTCTTATTACTTAGCCACGAGCTCTAAAAAACCTTTAAACCTTTCACTCATCCGTTGTTGCTTACCAATATTACCAACCAACATTTAACGGCCCCTGAAATCCATAAACCCAATTGTTATTTACTATCCATACCGCTACCTCTGCCTACACCGTTATCAGAACATTTGCACTAACAACTTGTTATATTATGACGGTTATGTAAAGTACATAAAGTACTGCGGATCCCGGTAGCAAGCTAACGAACGTCAGGCATCGGGATGTCTCGGAGACACTCGGAAACACTCGGGTGTGGTCCTACTGTAGGTGGTGTAAAGGTAGAGATAGACCAGCGATTAGATCGCCATTGATTGTTGTCGTCATGCCATTCAGTGTTATGGATTTTGAACGGGAAAGCGTTGGTTGAAGTAGTGTTTATTTATTGTAAATACTTTGTTGAGATAGTCGAACATAAGGAAGGTCTATTTCATTGCTTACATTCGTTTATGGCTATGCTCGGAGTTTCCCTGCGTGATCGAATCAGAAATGAAGAGATCCGTAGAAGGACCAAGGTAACCGACATAGCCCAAAGTATTGCCAAACTTAAGTGGCAGTGGGCAGGGCACATTGCTCGCAGAACAGATGGCCGATGGGGCCGAAAGTTTCTGGAGTGGCGACCGCGTACCGGAAGACGTAGCGTTGGAAGGCCCCCCACAAGGTGGACCGATAACCTGTTGAAGGCCGCGGGAATGCGCTGGATGCGAGAAGTACAGAACCGGTTGAAGTGGCGGTGCTTGGGGCTTATGTCCAGTAGTGGACGTCTTTCGTAAATCTTGATGATGATGATGATTCGTTTATGGATAAACACGCTTAATTCTTTAATTTTGTGTTTACATTGTTGGCAATGTTGCTGTCATTGGTTGCTTTTTCACTGTTTCTCTAATAAAATGGTACGAAATAATTGTTATATATATAATAGAAGAAAATGTCAATAGTTTTTAGAAGTATTTGTTTGCCCTTTTCTATCTTTATTGCTGGGAATAGGTCTTTCTTTTCTTGTGCCAATCCCCGTGCTCTTCTGCTAGCTTCATCTAGGTTCTATCCATTCCAGGTTCTTTTCCATCTTACTTTTAATATATTTTCCTTTTCACCATAATACTTCAGTTTCTTTGTTTAGCTCTTGCACAATATGAACTTTTTCTGTGTCATTATTTGAATACAATGTTAAATAAATAATTAATTTAGGTACACAACTACCAAGATCGTGAATTGTCGAATATAAATATTTGTATTTCTAATTTTTAAGAATACAATTTTGTGGGTATGTAGGTACTTTTAGAAATTAGAGCTTCATAAGTTGACTCAGCGTTATACCTACTGAATATCGATAAAATAAACTCGTGGGTATCGATAGTTGTAGATCGATCGATAGATTGCCGGAATGCTACCGACAAACATTATTATGTATGATAATAAACATTTAATGAGCACACAAATAGCTCTCTATGTAATCACACCTAAACTAATTCAACCGTATTATAATTTATGTGTAAGTATATAATATGTATAAGTGTTACTGTAAATTCCTGCCCAACCAACCATATGAAATACTTCATCATCATCAGCCTTCAGCAGTCCACTGCTGGACATAGGCCTCTCCAATTGCACACTATTCAGCTCGATTCTCGGAAACTCTCATCCAGCTGCTACCAGCCACCCTGTGAAAGTCGTCGCTCCACGTAGCCTGAGGGCGTCCTACCTTACGTTTGCTGATTTGCGGTCTCCACTCAAGAACGTCGGCTAATATGGCCGGTCCCTTCAGCTTACTTATTCTGGAATGGAATACTTGAAACACCTTTTATGTTATGCTACGTCCTGCTGCGAAACTTGTCACAGAATCACATAAAAACCTCTTCTTACATGATTTTCCGGGTCAGAGCCCATTCGTCCCCTAAAATTCGTCCCCCAGCATAAAAGTTGTAGATTCGGCCCCTATATAGGTGCCCATTGGTCTCCTGGTAGGGGACCAATTAATATTTTAATAAAAAATATTATTTTTAAGGTACCCATTCGTCCCCTCTAATAAATATACAATATAAGTTAAAGATTCGGCACCTATACAGGTGCCTATTGGTCCCCTGAGATAAAATTAGCTATATTTTACATAAGAAACGGTTAACATAGTACACTTGTGAACAGTTTATTAACGGAATTAATTTAATAAATCATAACAGATCATTGAAAAAAGAGCTATGATGAATGATAATCCGTCATGATAATAATATAACCTGTCGATAGGCTTACGATGCAAAATTGTCTCACTACGAATGGCTGTTAAAAAAACGGGTTACAAATAATAGATAAGGTGTTTAAAATTGGTAAGTACTCTCCAGATGTGCGCGGGGTGTGGAATGCCGAAGCGGGAGGGGTAATCTTAGCCAGAGTATCTGCGCGCGAGCAAATAACAAAGGCGTAGCCCAAAACAATAGACGCTCGATGAAAGGACTTGCACCTGATTGGCTAACACCAGTACTAGACAACTTCGGCGTATTTATTCCAGGAATGTGTTACTACATTTAGTTTACTTATAGTTGCAAATCCAAGCGTACTGATTTTTATACTGTCTCGAGTAAAAGTTTACTCATTAGCGTATCCTGTAGGATTACTTATTAAATTTAATTAGTGAGTGAAGTGATCAGTGCATGTACGTGAAGGAAAAATACGTAAGTTCTACTATTTACCTATACATCCCTATTTCAAAAGACTTTCATGTATATAATTGGAACGATGACACAGAAAAAAAAATTCAACTGAACTGATGTGATATTAGTCATTTTTTGTTATTTTAGTTATAGTTTGTTATATTTAAGTTATTATGATTTTTGCATGTAGTTGGTAAATATACAAAAAATACGGTGATTTTAGCCAATTTTTATGTAGGTACTTCTAGTTACAATTTATTAGATTTAAGTTATTACGATTTTGCATGTAGTTGGTTAATATACAAAAAAAATATATGTTGATTTATCTAGTCTTCAATAATTACTGTGATTTTAGTATTATTTTTTGTACTGTTATATTTTTTTAGATTTAAGTTATTATGATTTTGCATGTATGTAGTTGGTAAATATACAAAAAAATAAGAAGTGATTATTTACTGTTGATATGTGTTCTATTTTTTTTTGCATATTTTATATTTAATGTTGATTTATATGATGGTCAATCAAGGCTGATTTTTGTAAAAGAGTTGTATTTTGTTAGTTTCTAGGACATTGTGCTTTTGTGTGTTAATCTTATTTGAAATAAAGATGATATCTACCGAATTACTATATTTTTTATTTAAGCCTTTTCTGCGCGACTGTACCAGGACTACCAAGCTGCAGTATACACATATACATGTACTTATATTAGAAGAATGAATAAAAATAAATATTCTTCAGGGGACGAATGGGCCTCTCAAAAGTTCCAGGGGACGAGTGGGCACAGGGTGCGAATCTTAGGGGACGAATGGGCTCTGACCCGATTTTCCTTATTTTCAATTGATTCGGCTAGATATCAGTTTTGTTTTTCAAACCATTATCAAAACAACATAATCGTTCTATCCTATTTATACATGACAAAATCGGATACAATCGCAAAACTGAAGCTCGGCCGTAAATCAGATGGCGCGCCAATCGGTGATATCTCGCTGTTCAGCACCCAGCCTTATCTAACCCTATAAGTTAAACCAGTATTATATCTAGCTACATCTCTTTGTCGGTCTGTCAGTGCGTCCATAAAGTATAGTTTAAGTGTATTAGGAATATATTTAGCCGATTTGCACGCTCCGGGGTATAAAGTGTTTGACATAACGAGTTGGACGTACAAAGATGATTTATGTTTTATCCGTAATTGTAGGCTTGTTTTCTGTGTCTGAAGTGTAATATTGGTTTGGATTTATGTCTCGGGAGAGTAGTGGTTTGGTTTTTATACACTTACGTTTAGGCTGTATGCACACTGCAGTAGGCAGTTATGTATAGCAATAGGCAAAGAATATTTGTATGAAAATGATTCGTGGTGGCGAAGAATGGTGTTAATGGCCGACCAATAATATTGACATAATTATAATATACATAATTGAAACGATTTGCAGTAGTTTTTTATATTCAGTCCAAACCAAACATGCGGTTACAAGTAAATTATTTAATGAAACCTACGATACATTGAGGTTGGGCTAGGAGCATCATATTTACATAAATTATTTGGAGCAGCAAGTTTTGTAAGAATCAGCGTTACCTAAAAAGTGAATAAAATATGAGAAAAGTCGTATCTAGGTATAGTATTTTTATCTCACGATGCGGCGCGCTTTACTTGTGGTAAACAAGTGTACAAATACGCTGTGGATGTGAAGACGAGTAGTGTTAGCATATAACGCTCACACACACTTCCACCTTCGCCTGTGTGTCGGACGGTACCGAGAACTCCCACGCTTACACACACATCCACAGCGTGTTTGTTTTGTAGTTATCACAAGTAAAGTGCGCGTCGCTTCGTGAGATAAAAAAAATACTGTACATACATACGTTCTTAAGACAATGAGTAAAATTCGGCTAAATTATTAATCATTTGAATTAACAAGAAAAACACATGTTTTTGTCACTTTAAATAAAAAATATTATCTCATAATAAACATCACGTAAACATTAATTTATAGTGATCATTATAAGAATAATTTAATAAAATTACACATTACAGATAAGATCTTGCTAATCAATCTTCATAGCGGTGTCTTTAATTTGTCAGAGGATATTAATACTAATTAGCCAGTCTAAGGTCTTGAGAACATGTACTTTGGTAAAAAAATAATGAATGGGTCTTAAAGTAATAAACTGTCAATTTAAGTATAAAATGTACATTAAAAAAACGTAAGTAATAAAAAAAAAGTACATACAATTATACCTACAGATAACATGTATACAAAAATTAATAACAATTTTTACAGTTCTTTACGTAAAGCACGATACGTTTAACGTAACTTAGAGCATTCGGATTTCCAAAAACACTTCCCAAATTCACAAAATTATTATCAGCCATCCCACTAGAGACAAAGATCTCCATCCTTCCAACGTTTACAAAGAGAATGAAAAAAAAACCTACCTAAAGTCTCTTACAAAAAAAAGGAGAGAAATCATCAAACAATTTGTTAAGCAATAAATATCTCAATACACACTTCCTTCAATTATAAATAACTTAACTACACTTACGACTTTTTACAGCGGTAACACATGCCGGTCACTCATTCCCAGTCAAGACATGTCATTCTAATCAACTCCATATTACAGACAACGCGCATAATTACGCTACTGACAGGATAACTAGCAGATAATTAAGTTACGTTATCTAAAGGATAATTAAAACGTACGACATTTCTTGATAATTTAATTGGGTTTCTATTTTATTGATTTATCGTGTATGTAGAATTGTAGAGCATGTTTTGTATCGTATCGACCGGTAAATTTCTACAGCAGAATAGGGCACAATTTCCTGCTAACCTGAGTTAAAGTAAAGAGAATATTGCCTTAATCACCATCATCATGGTTGGAAAAAAGGTTTGGCGACGAAATTGCGGCTGTTTTGATAGCTCTCGAAATTATATAATTTGCTGAAGTGTCATATTTTCTCGAAATGATCTTACATATCCGCAAATAGAGAGATTTATTTATATTTTTAAATGATTATAATTATGTAAATATTTTATCATAATTGACGCGTATTGAATTTGCAAAAAACACGCGGGTTACTTTGGCAAAACCTCCACAATGCCTGTCATCTTGACATCAATTTTTAATTAAAACTTTATTATAACCTACTTTATCGTAGAGATCCATGGGCCAGACAAGATTTATTAAACTTCGTGTGTCGTACAGGCATTTCAGATACGCGTAAATCATGCTATTGGTAACGCATCGATGCACTTATCAAAATTCTATTGTCATTTAACAAATGAACTATCTACACAGCAAGCAGCACAGATGAGAACAAAAATATTCAAAGAATGTCTTTCATCATTAGATAAATAAAATTTGTATAATCTGAGACTTGATTGTAACTCTGGGTTCCGTACAATAAAGTTATTTTGCAAGACCTAGAGGCTATGTAATGATGTTATCATTTTTATAACCCATCTTCAAGCTCATTTGCCTTTAAAGGACAGAAAATCTGCAAGCGGCATCAAGTCAAATGCATAATGCATAGAAATGACTGGGAGTGATCAAATCACGCGCATAGATTGTATGCATTCACCTTGCTGCAGTTATTTTGTCGTGGATCTTATACCAATGAGTTTTAACTTGTTCTTGGATGTACCTATTTTCCGTCATAATAATGAAATAAAATCTAATTATAAACTACGTTAAGGAAAATACATGAGTTCTAGAAAAATGTATAGTGACATAAAATTACCTAATGTTCCTATCCTACCGTATTGGCAGACTGCCTTAAAGTGGGTGATAGACGTGCTTACTTAAAGTACGCGGTCATTAAGTTCGCGACCTTACTCGGCTCGCCGTCGGTGACACATTCATTGTCAAATTGGCTCGCGGCTTGCGGCGATGACAGACGGGCGAGTAAGCTCGCCGAACCATAAGTACGCGTACTTGCTCGCGCGTCTATCACCCCTTTTAGAGGCAGATAGACCAAATCGCTCACCGCACATTCTATAGCAGGTCAATTTTAGACGAAAATTGTAATGTTATGTAATTTTGTGCCATGTGCACACCTTTTGCAAATCACGTGTATTACCGCGGTTCCTGCCAATAATTTTAGTAAGGCTGTAGATTTAGATAGATAGATAAAACGTTTATTTGGTCACACGGACCCCTAAAAAAATTAAACAATGCTCATCGATTCAAATCTATATCTATTTCTGTTATCATATTAATGAATTATTCAAGTGCAGTGTGCCACTGCTCAAATCGAACCCAATGATGCACTTTCTCCTGAACAATGGATCGGCAGGTACAATGAATGTATGTAATGCAATGCACTGCATTACAGATGCATGCATGCATTATCTTACACGTGTCGAACTTGCCTATATGGGCTTAATTTTAGGGTTGTGCGTTGATGGAAATGATTCTTACGTTAATAGCCAGTCAGTGAGCTGCATTGCTACACCCGATTGACTGCACACTAGGTAAGCTGTGTTTTTTACATATTTTAGACGCGTTATTTTGAGGATAAACCATGCGCAGTTTGTAGAAATTTTGCAGTACTTTATTACAGGAATTTCCTGAAAAATACCTACTCAAGGTGCGCCATTTCTTCAAAATAAATTCTTAAATATTAATTCGTTTCAGTAACTTTTAACTATTCTTGCTTGACATTAATTTTAACAAACAATTTATAAAGAGAGATGGTAAATGCAGCAATGACATGAATCGCAAAGAAAATAAGTACCGTATATTTTTCAGAAAGTAAGTATTTTGTAGATAACAGCTGACAGCCCTACAGAATAGTTCATTTCCTTATAGAAATGGGATATTATTTAAAATCTACATAGTAACGTCTTAATTTATGTAAATGGCAGGTAGCATTGAACAATTATTTGTTTAGAGACAAAACAATACCATGTTGGTTATGGGCCCCCGTGTTAGTTTTGATGATACCTCCAAAATTAATTCAACTAGCCACTGTTTTGAGATTTTATCTTGTGTAACATTTAATTCATTGTGACTCGATACTTTTATGTACCTATAAATAAATTAAATAAAAAATAAAATTTGTTCAAAAATAAAATTTGGTATAATACAGTATGAATCTTAGTTTATTAGTATAATAATGTAACTGTTTATCAAATAAATGATCTGCTGGTTATATTGCTTTAAAGGTAAAGCTCTCTTTCAGTTGCGCCAGTTCTAGCCAAGTTTTAATTGTATGCCCTGAAATGGCAAAAAAGTGCGTATAAGTGCAATGCTTGTAGATGATTTTGGCTCGTTTATGTTTACCTTATTGCATTACATATTATGACTTTGACAGGTATACTTGTGCAGTTATCCAATTCGTGTGTGACCGCCCAGTAATTAAATTATAACATTCAGATTCCTCACATAATTGGAACACGAAATACAATAAATTAACCTACAAACGTTATCTTTTTTATCTTTTATCATTCTCATCTTTGATGGCGATCGTAATAAAAATTGTAGTCCAATTTGAGTCCAATTTAGTAGTCCAGTTTACGCACCCAATAAATATTTATGTAATAAGTTTTATACATTTATTGTACCCGTTATTGGAACACAATATGTAACATAATTAACGGTTTTTACTGTTACTGTTCGAAATAATTTATTTGGAGAATTGTTTGTTTCGTATTGTATTGATTTGTTGTGCAACTAATTCTTTAGACGAAAAAAAAACAATCTTTGTTTGTTTTGTTAAGAACGATGAAAACTCGTTAATTATTAACATTTTCACTTTTTCTATGTAAGAAAGTGGTGTTAAATATTAGTGGCTTTCGCAGCAAATACATATACAGGGTGTTTGGTGCATCGTATGCTAAATGAAAATGGCGTATAGGAGGGGTCATATGCTATCCCATTACCTATCCACCATTTTCATTTGGCAAACGATGCACCAAACACCCTGTATATTAAGGTACTAAACAAAAGAACTCATCTTTAAAAAAAAAACAATCGTAGGTATTAACATAGAAGATGGTTGGATGGAGGCCCTGATCTAGAAGTCAAATAGATGTGTGATAGGTCTCAATGACACAAACAAATTCAAAATTCGTCTACTGTATCAGTTCCTTATAGGAAGTCAAAACCGGGTTACAAAATTATTTATTAATATTTATACATGAGCCTGTAGGTGATCAGGTTTTAAAATCAATAAGGTACAGTGAATGAGCGCCTTTACATTTACCGTGTAACAGATCTTAGAGCATAAAGCTAAAGAATTATTATTATTAGTTTGTTAATATTTGGTTTTGTTTGATAACGAATTTGATTCTTTTTGGTTTTAAGTTATTCGATCAACTCAAAATAGAATAGAGATTAGAATATCACTGAAAAATAAACTAATATACCTCATTCACCAGTCGAATATTTTTCTCTTTCAACCACTCTCTAATGAGACATAATTATCTTAATTACTTTAACAACACATCGAAAACAGCATAAAACACGACATTAACCATGAAATATTACTGAAATCGTACTAATTGACGTTTGCTATTCGACTAAATTATTATTCGATTATGATGGCGATAAAAAACGTTTTTATTCAATTAATCTTTTTAATAAGCTTCGAAAAGGTACTAAATGAGACTTTAACTGCAAAAGAATTTTGTATTTAGAAGAGTACCTAGAGTATCGACCTTGTTGACTCTGAATCGGTAGGTATGTATATTCGACTATGAATCGAATAAATTCGACTATAAATATGTCAATAGTGGTGTGACATGTGAAACAACTAATAAGTTAGATTTTGTTTGATTGATAACAATTCCACAAGAATTAATGGTATTTTAATTAATGTACATTTTCTTTCCTAACAAGCTATTAAATATGTTGTTAGTTTTTTTAATGTAATGCTCTTTTATTTATTGCGGACATGATTGACAGATTTTTTGAGTTGATTATTTTTTATGTTAGGCCATTAGTATTCAAATTAATTTTAATTACCTATCACTTGGTAAGATCAGGCACTTTATTTAGAATCTTTATGACAAAAAAGTGCTTAGGTACTGTGATGATAGACAAAGCTTGCTAGCTCCGGTAGGTACGATTCCAACTGAAAAAAAGAAAAACTATACCCCATTTGAAATAAGATTAGACATTGAAACAAACCTTTATACAGTCCGTTCAACCGATTTTGACTTCTATACCGTAGGCATAAGGATGGCATTAAAAGCAAAAAAGATAACACAATACCAACTGTGTACTGCAGCTGCCATTTGTCATGCGACCAACGCAATAGAAGTCAAAATCGGTTGAACGGACTGTAAAAAAGGTTTATTTAAACGTCTAATCTTATTTCAAATGGAGTATAGGTATTACAAAATTTTTGCTAACATATTTAAAATACCATAAAACCCCCATTAGTTAACAAGATTGATTCAATTAATCATAATTATAACCATCACACACGTGTTACGTGACCCAAATTAACCAAGTTAAAATAAGTGGGTAATGTGTTTAACATGTTTCCTTGACATCAGCCGGTTAGTGCGCACATTATCTATAAGTTAATCTGCATAAACTTCACACAGGTATTATGAACGGTTATAAATAGAATGTTGGACAATGTTTAGCCTTCAGTGATTGGATAAGCACTAAAAACTGTAAAAAGGGATGTGGGTTTAGTGTTAAATGTTGTTAATGACCGGTAATTGTTGGATTTTGTATGAATTATTTTGTTTAAACATAACATAACATCGCGCCTTGTTTCCCTGAAGGGTTGGGCAGAGTTGTACCTATAGTACATCCACATTTCGCCAGTTTTGTTTCAGTCCCATGAAATAGGGTGCGAGCCTATTTCCATCAACCAGACACAAATCAAGACTGAGAAATTCCAAATAGAAAACCCGAAAACACTATGTGAAAAAAAAGGAAAAAAATTCTTATAAACTTATAGATAGTAAAATAAAATCGGCTAAGTGCGAATCGGACTCGCACACGAAGGGTTCCGTACCATTATCTATAAAAACGGCAAAAAAATCATGTCTGTTGGGTGGGAGTCCCTTAAATATTTATTTTATTCTGTTTGTTAGTATTTGTTGTTATAGCGGCAACAGAAATACATCATCTGTGAAAATTTCAACTGTCTAACTATCACGGTTCATGAGACACAGCCTGGTGACAGACGGACAGACAACGGAGTCTTAGTCATAGGGTTCCGTTTACCCTTTGGGTACGGAACCCTAAAAATTATCTAGGCAAGTTAACGCAAATAAAAACAAAAAAAGCGGCATCTAGATATAACTTGCTTACACAAACTGATAGCTTAATAACACAGTACTTAACTGCCTTATCAATCTAGTTCTGCCCACCCTTTAGAGTTACACCTTGATGATGATGACGTTGTAATTAAACGGATACTTCAGACCACCAGGCATCTATATTTGCTTTTAAATTGTATGCCTTAAGGGGATGTAGTCTGCGAAATTCCATTTTTTTTACGTTTTTTTTAAATATCATGTTCAATGTTGATCAAAATCTGATTCGTTTGTCAGCATTTGTTTTATTCTTACATTCAATATCACATTTATATTAATTTGATAACCATCCCATGAACGTACGCCAAGACAAATTAATTAAATAAATCTGAATAGTAGGCTTTTTAATATTCTTTTGATTTTGCCTAATCGCTTTTGCAACCTATAATTTATTAAAAAATATATAAGTAATCAATACGTGAGAAGGTTTTAATAGAAGAGATTATGGAGGGTAACGACCTCTATAGAAAACCATAGACTATTATTTATGACAGGAATAATTTACGCTTTTAATAATAGTTTATTATTTTATGAAAAAGGATATTTGGAAGCGTCAACAATTCTCTGGATTTTTTTGTTTTATTAATTTGTTTCACAGAATTTATGGAATCATTGAATAAACCTTGAGGAAATTGGTTAATTCAATGATTCTATAAATTCCGTGTGACAGCATTTCAACTTTTACGCAACAGACGTCAGAATTTCCCGCCATTTGGCCGCGCGGCCGCGCCATATTTAGATGCGTTCAAACCAAAGCTGTCTGTTTAGGGTGCGTTCGAATTTAGCAGATGGACGGACGTTAATCAAATTATTATTGTAACTAATATGGAAGTTCTTCGGAACTGGTTTTACTGGGTTTTGTTTTAATAAGTATGCCATGATTTTCGGAGATATAAAAGGCATACGTACTTAAAGATTAAAGGCATGTTATAAAAGTATAAGTGTTTTAAGCCAGTATTCCAATTAACATAATTAAAAAGAAGCGATAGCCTAATAAATCGTTATAATATCTTAATTCTTTTAACACTATCATTATTTTACCCAATAAAATGATTGCTTATGATTATAAACCGTGTTTAGCATTATCTATCATGTTTAGGCAATAAAAATACAATACACCTAAATCTATGAGTAGGATCACACATTGAGAACAATTTCCTTATCTTTTCTGGAGATTTACTTGTGCATTATTATTATTTTGGTCAATGGATAAATAAACTTATTTTCAGATTAATGTAAGGCATAGGTCTAAAATATATCAAACTAGCTTGCCCGCGACTTCGTCTGCGATCCAGGATGAAAAGTATAGCCTATATCCTATTCCAGGTCATGGTCTAGCAATGTTCCAAATTTCATCCAAATCTGTAAAGCGATTTTAGCGTGAAAGCGTAACAAACACACTCGCCTTCGGAGTTATAATATTGGTTAGGATTGTGAACATACTAACATTAATTATGTAGCATTACTACATTAAAAATATTAATTACCGTACGATATTCACGCGCGAAATGACTTCGATACGGAAAACTGCAACACAGATTAAACTTTACTAGTTAGTACAGTTAAAGTTCAAAATTGAATGCTAAGACTGACCACCCAGGCGATTCTCAGGGTGTCGTGAAGTACCTAAGTGATAACATTGTCGACTTATTGATAAGACGTATCTTGCTAACACAATTTCGGTCTGATTTCGCATAGACCACGTGGTCGGCTAGTGTCAATTGAATCAACTGATTAAGTTTGGGATCAATGAAACCATTATTGATTATTTATCACGGAAAAATATTCACTTGCATCAGCAAAAATTATGATAATTATGTTTGTATGGAGGAGCTGGTGGCTAAGTAATACAGCCGCACGGGTCGATCCATCAGGTTAAGCTACGCTTGCCGGGGTTGATCCGTGGATAGGTGACGATCTTTACATACCGAGACTCCTCCGTGCCTCTGACAGCACGTTAGCTATTGGTCCTGCCTGTCATTCGTGAATCTTTGACTGTCGAGACGGGTCGTCAGAAGCCCGAAAGTCGGACAACCAGTCTTACCAAGGAGTACCTTATTACCGTACTTACGTACCTCATTCCAGTGCAGAAATTAACACCTACTTGTGTTAAAAATACTATCACGAATAGAAGTGGGACATACTCACTTACATCGGTAGAACTTTCACAATATTTGGCTGAAAAATAGGTAGGTAATATCTGACATTTGATTTAAAAATAGGTAGGTAATATCTGACTTTGGATTTAAAAATAGGTAGACAATATCTGACTTTGGATTAATTATTAATATGGAAATCAAAATACTTGTTTAAAGTACAAAGATTATAGAATAGCAGGACAACTCATTTCTTCGCCTTGAACAACGATCGTATAGCGCGAACACCTGTAAACCTTAACTTCCTTGTCCACTGATAACATTATCCTTTGAAGATCTCATAGGGCTGCGACTACATAAATATTTCTCTGTCTGTAGTTGACTTGCGTTTATTTGCGTATGAGTTGAATAGAAAATCAAACTTCGGAATGTTTATTCATGAAGTGAATAAAAATGGCTTTTTCAATTAAAAAAAAAACGAATTCTTGTGGATACTCGCTTACGGCCAGATTTTTCATCAAAAATAATGATGAAGAAACTGGCCGTTATTTTCGTTAAGGAGTATGTCAGGGTCGTAGTAGGTGGCGCTCTGTAGTTTCTGCCTACCCCCATGAGCAAAAGGCGTGAATGTTTGCTATCTTCTCTCTTATTGTATGTTAGTAGGTACTTAACTGTGTCTAAATAAATAGAAGATAATTATTTATCTATTGTTAGAGTTAGTTCAAAATACCTAGTTAGTACACACTTAATTATACATATTTTCATTAATTTCATATAAATTCTTGATGGATTGATCACAGCATCTTCAAAATAGGTCAACGTTCTTTCAAAGTGCTCCATCATCTCGCTATGACTTCAAGAGGTAAGCAGATGTAACGCCGCACTGCAGAAGTAAATAGGTGAAGTATTCACGTCAAACTGAGACGACTAAATAGGGCTGTCACGAAGACCAACGATACATCTGTAAAAAATCTATATTAATATTGAAAAGTGTAATCGAGTGAATTACTGATGTGATGTGTGAGCATTATGCCTATAAGAAAGCAAATGCTGGTAACGTAACTAGAAAATGATGAATGATTTGACGCAGAAAGTTAAAATAATGAAGAAATTCTGCTTGTGAAAGTAAGTGAGTTCTTAAAAATAATGACCGTATTAATCCCGGCGACATTAAATCTTACATGCAGTGTAAACCTGTCCTACATTTATTACAAGTATCTTTGCACCTTTCATTTCTTGTCACCACATAAGCAAGGCTTTCAATTACACAGACAGACTGCGAGACAAATCGTGACACAAGTGTCCCAGACATCGCAATTTATGTCCCAACTTAAACATTGTCTGGAACTTTCTACAAATATGATTTCCAAAACTGTTAGGGCAACAACTGAACATTTCGAATTTACACCGGAATTGGTCTTGTACTTTCCTGGTTCTAAATATAATCTTAGAACGCGTTACAAAATATATTTATGAGTTACATTTATCGAGACACTTGTGTCGGCGGCGAAAGCTGACAGGTGGGAACCCTGAGTCGGCTGTAAATCGCGACCGCGCCGACGGATTATCTTTCGCCAAACAGAAGATAACGTGATGGATGTCTTACATTGTAGGCCGAGTAGGGGAAAGACATTGAGGGCTTAGAACCTAGGAAGTGTAGGCCCGTGAGGATTTTTAAAAGCGTTATCAGTAATGAAGGCTAGAAGAGAATTTGATGCGCTAATTTTAGTGTGAAGGTTTTGTTAGGTAACTTTTTTACAACTTGTTTATTACTTGCTGTTCATTATTTTTATAACATTCATTAAAAAAACACTTTAAAAATTACGCCTAATAATGATTTATTAATCATTAATAGTCGTAAAATTTTTGTTAATAGGTAAATAAAAAAATGAAGGTAACGTGCCACTATAGCGTAATTTTTCACATAGGTATTATCTTATTTTTCTGACAACCATCTAAATCTAAATGGTAATTCTAAATATCTCTTTATTTTCTTAATTTTATTACCAGACTAATCGCTTACATGGATCATTGATTTACAGTTGACAAGCTATGCGAGACCGGTGATATGTGATTATGGTTTTCGAACAAATTGATTAGTCCGAATGTATCGTAATCGTCTAATACATAATGCATGAAGCAATTTAGTAAAAACTTAGAGATTTTTACAGTTGAACGCAATTTCGTAAGAAGACAATAATAATATAAGTTTAACTCCACTAAAGTCCCGCAGAGTTCATACTTAGGTGCCTACCTATATATTTATCTTTGTATTTTTATGTACATTTTTATTAAACCGATAATTAATTATACAATCAGATTTTTTTATAATAAAACCATTATTGCCGTATTTTGATAGTCCCAATTCTTTCTTAAAAAGAGATCGAGTTTTTATTGTATATTTGACATTTTCATTTATGTTTTTCGAACAGGAATCGCGATGAGAAATGGATTTTGTTCAAAAGTCAGATAAATCGTTATATTAGTCAGCAACGGTCAAATAAAATTTAATTTATTAATTCAATTTGAGTCTTCTACCTTTTATTGGGTACATTTGATAGTGACAGCCGTTTGAGTCCTACGCACTGATTGTTATTTATGAAGAAACATTCTTCTGTGCCTATTGTCGTAGTTCGCAAATTTATGTGTTTCAATGACAAATCTCGTTTTTTTTTTCAATGGAACTATTTAGAAAGTCCTAAAGGTGTGTTCAACATGTCATTTGAATGTGAATCGCGTAGGAAAGTTCTTAAGCGACGAATGGTGATGTGCCATTAATGATTAAGCTGATTCCACAATTTATAATCGTCAATTATATTTATTACAATTACAGTGTACGTTTCTTGTTCGAGATAAAGTTATGTCATTTAAATCTACTAGAGGTTACTGGCAGGTTTTTTGACTTTCTTGAGTCGCGATTGTAAAATAAGTAATGCAAACTGCGTTTACTTACAGATTATTTAAACAGCTTTATAATATAGGAACGCAAACTGGCGAATTTTGAAATCATTTGTTTTATAAATATAGATTTTTCGCCGACAAGCAAGTTGGAGAGCACCTTTACCTAAGGGCCATTATTACTGTGACATCTTATTAACATAATATTTTATTATACTCTTCATCGGTGGGCCTAATAAAATTGTCCCATCATTGTCACGTTAGACAAATTCGGAACACATACAAATTATGTTAATGGTTGTTATAATAAAATACACCTGTTTTACTGTTTCTGTGATATATATGCAAACTGTTCGACGAAGGTTGGTGATTAACACCCACGAGATTGATGGGACTAAGGTGGGTTTAATGGGTTTATGGTTAAATATACGGGGGCACAGTGGGAATTTTTCTTTCACTTTTTAGTTGAGTACTATGTTCGATCAAAAACAAAAAATCAAAATAAAAATATTTTATTTCACATAAACCTACATGGGCACTTATGAAACGTCAGAAGCTAGGTGCACGGTTCCAATTGGTCGATTCCTATGGAGAAGAGCCGGCAAGAAACTCCACGGTTGCTCTTTTAAAAATAATTGGCTGTTACAATATTTTCGAATTACAGTGTTATTAGGTTTGGGAGAACAGTGTAGGCCTTTCAACAAGTACCAGGTAAATATCTTATCAAAATCTTAATTAATATCTTAACAAAAAAAAAAGTAAAAAAAAAAAAAAACTACAGTCCACTAAACCTACATTTTTCTCACATTCACAAAATGGAAAAGAATCTGTACAAAAGATAAGTAAGATAATAAAAATGAAAACCTTTTCAAACCAAGATGAGAGAAATCAATTGTCATTGCATTATATCGTTACACTTCTGTCATAATTTCATTTAATCTAAACTAAAATAATCTAAATCTTAAGAGGATAGGCATTACGTTTTAAGAAGTTTGATTGAAAAAATAAATATTTTTTTACTTATTTATTAAAAATAAGTAAAAAGCTGAAAATTTATTACCTGTTTAAAACACAAAGCGTCATCATTAAATCCGTATGCAAAAGACAGACACCAGCCTATATATAAAACACTATATATTCGTAATTAAATTATGACATCGTTATTCAGTCTAATCTTAATCATCAAAGAATTTGTTACTTAAATGGCCGAAACTCAACATTCATTTCAATTCCGTTTTTGTTCTGATATAGTATGGTGAAAAGAAATGTCCCTGATTTGGGACACCATCTTGTAGTTGACACAAATGGCACAATTAATCTCTTTTAAGATTAGGCGTGAAATTGAGATCTTTTGGTAATTGCAGTGATGTGTATGTAATTAATTACAATTAAATTAACTTGTTCTAATTTTTTGTTGTTTTTTTGTTGCAGGTAAGTACGGAATTCAAGGTTATTTGGAGCTTTGTAAGTAGGTAGAATATGAGACGGTAGGTATTTAATCAATATCGTAATTTTTACCTTAATAGTTTTTTTTAACAAAACACGAAAACAGGTCTTCTGTTTTCGTTTGTTTTTTTGGAAATTAGGACCAAACAAATACAGGGTGTTAGGGTAAACACCGTTATCCTTGCAACCAGTGGTTTGGTTTCATTTATAGAACGTAAAATCAATGGAAAATTACAACTTTTTTTACATTTTTTTTAGATCTAAATTTTACCACAAGAGACGCAAGTTGCATCTCAACACGGGCGGGGGGTACGAGATGTGACCTGACCGGCATCGAGCGCGATCCCTCCCTTAGTCAGTCAGCTGTTTCGCTAGCAAGCACGGTGTCAGATAGAAACTTTTTAAAATCTTTTAATGAAAATAACTTTTTTTTTTGTTGTGTTCGGTCATTTATTATTATATTTAAGTCAACTACCCATGGTTTGAATGACAAGAGTGTTTACCCTTACATCCTGTATATTTAAGCTAATACTTTTTTGTTATAATTAATATCATTAAGCTCACTACTATAATTACCAGTTACAAACAAACAAATGACGAAAAAAAATAGTAGCGAACTTTTTGTGTCATCTTCGCAATACTCTAACCAAATCGCACCGTAGTAGGTACAAATTCGTCTTCAAACACTGACAAGACTTACCTACTCAAACTGTAAATACGGCAATAATATCTGATGTCGCAACCTGATCCGGCAAGTCTGCCGCCTGTCTGCAGCCCTGACAGTTGAGCCAACAATGTGACATTACCGACTCACCGTTATACGACATGACACCTCTGATTGAAAGTTGAGCTGATGATTGCGATATTGTGCGGAATTCTGCGTAAATTTGTTAGTTCCGTGATTCATTTTAGTGATTCAAGTGAAATATATGGCGATGATAGGCATTAGCTTTTAAATGACCTAAGGCAATAGTACACAGGCGTCCGTTTAGAATTGACTCTCGCTGTTGCCCAAAAGTTCACGGTCCCGCGTCTAAAGTGCAAGGTTAATTCATAAATAATTTGATTTGATTCAAATTCTGTTCAAACAATGCAACTTTTTCAACGTCACGCAATTTTTGAGATCCCACTTATGATGACAGCAAATGTCCAATATGTGGGCCTAG
The DNA here is from genome assembly GCA_947522985.1 of Lithophane socia. Lineage (NCBI taxonomy): Eukaryota > Metazoa > Arthropoda > Insecta > Lepidoptera > Noctuidae > Lithophane > Lithophane socia. The sequence continues at coordinate 3,086,771 of OX383272.1, forward strand.
AAAACTGACAATCGCTCCAAAAGCGTTTTGTATTTTTACAATGACTTTCAACAGGATTAAGGTAAGCTTTTCGATAGCCTTTTCCATCATTGTTATCGCTGATAGAATGTCACTTTGTGTAGGCCCTCTGGACACAATAGTCTGAAATAGTCAACAGAAAGTTAGCACATTTCATTTAATTGTTAAAAGAGGCTTCAGGACCACTGTGGAACGATTACATGCTGATTGTATAATTGTTGCAGAGCAGTTGTGGCCCAGTGGTAACGGCTCCGACTTACGAATTGTAGGTCGTGGGTACGAACCCAGGTAGACGCTTTACTTTATGTAAATAATTTCATCACCACTACTCTCAAAATGGCGAAGGTATACATCGTGCGGAAACCGGCATGTCTTAGAACAAAAAATTTGAAGAAATGTGATATCTACCAACCCGCACTAGACCCGCGTTAAATTAAAGCCCACTCCCTCTCTCAGAGAGGAGGCCTGTGTCCCAGCAGTGGAAACATTATAAGCTGACTATGTTACTATAATTGTAGCCTCTCATAAAATAATCGAACTATCTAATCTAACTAATATTATAAATGGATGGATGGATGGAAGTTTCTTACTCTTTCACGTAAAAACTACTGAATGGATTTGAATGAAATTTGGAAAACAGATAGTTTATAACCTGGATTAACACATAGAATACTTTTTATCCTGATATTCCCACGGGATCGAGACTTACGCGGGTGAAACCGCGGGGCGCAGCTAGTAATACATAATTCTAGTCCGCTTCTAATAACTGTCACTTCCAATAAACCTTTAAATCAATCGACAATTGTAAAAGGAAGCCCAGAACATTAGCACCAAGAGTTTGTTCACCTTGTTCCATGTTATAGGCTGACGACACACCTATTTCCGCTGCAAAATTCAGCGGTGTTCATCTATGCCGACGATAGGATGCGTGTTATCCTGAATGGGAAGTGAACTGCAGATAAATCTTGGAAGCTAATTTAGTAATCTGTTCACGTATCTCCCTTACATATATCAATGTTGGCGGACGTTGATTCAATTATAGAGATGCAGTGCAAAAAGTAGGAGGTGAGCGGGCTATAAGAAAAAAGAGACTTTTGTAAAACAAATAATTTCATGCAATAACATTAAGATTTTGATAACACTGAACATTTTGTTGTGGTATTAGCTATGGTTTTAAATGACATTAAACAGTTGTCATCCAGACTCGTCTTTCATTACATCACATGGTGACAGCGGTAAATTAATATATTTAATTTAATTGGTTTGTGGAGTGGATTTTGTAGTGCGCTATGGAACACGCGCGACCACCCACAGAACTGTGTCTGGAGGGCAGCTCCGTCAGCCGGGCTGACGCATGGCGGCGTTGGAGGTCGCAGTTTTTGGTATTTTTGAAGGCATCGGGGGTGCTTAAAGAAGAACCGGGTATTCAAGCCAGCTTACTGATAAATTTAATCGGACCTGAGGGGTTTGAAGTCTTTGAGACATTTTCTTTTGACAAGGAGAGCGATAGGGATGATGTCAAACTATTGCTTACGAAATTTGATGAATATTTTGGAGTCAAACAAAATATCACATTAGCAAGGTACAATTTTTTTACAAGGGGTCAGGAAGAAGGAGAATCCATTGATCAGTATGTTACGGCATTGCGATTACTGAGCAAAAATTGTAAATTCAAAGATTTGGAAGAGGAGTTGATCCGCGACCGTATTGTTTGTGGGATACAGAGTACTGGAGCAAGAGATCGTTTATTGAGAGCAGAAGACCTGACGTTGGAAAAAGCTATTAAAATTGTCCAGGTTGACCAAATTTCAATAGATAATCGACGTTTATTGGAGACGCGTGGTGCTGGTACTTCTGGATTGGTACAGGTCGATGCAGTTGGTGTGCGCGGTGTAGGCAGCCGCGGTGGGCGCGGTGGCTGGCGCGGCAGCGGACGTCGACAAGGGCGCGGTGAGGCTAGTGTTTCTGCTGGTTCCAACACAGCCCGAAAAGTTCATTCAAGTGAGGCCGGAAATTGTCACAGGTGCGGTGGTCAATGCAATGAACCCAGTCTATGTCCGGCTTTTTCTGTGCAGTGTTATGTGTGCGAAAATTATGGACATTTTGCGAGAATGTGCAAGTTGAAAAAAGGAGTTAAGAAAATGTACGATATAGGTTTAACTGAAGAAAAAAGCAGTGAAGAAGATAATTGTGAGTCATTTTTTATATCAGTTTTGTACAATGTCTCAGAGATTAACTCGGAGGATTGGTATGAAACACTCCAAGGGAAGTGCGGATCCGAAAAATTTAAATTAGATACAGGAGCTGACATTAATGTTTTATCGTATAATCGATTTTTGTTGTTAGGCTATGACAGTGACCTAATTAGTGGCAAGCAAGGTGTTAGATTGCAATCTTATAGTGGTGATTTTATTCCTATAAAAGGTATTTGCAAATTGAAATGGTGGTATAAGGGTGTTTTGTATGAATTAAAATTTGCAATTGCGGTTAGTGATTGTCAGAGTGTGCTAGGGTTGCAAGCTTGTCTAACTTTAGGATTAATTAAAAGAGTTCATAATATAAATCTTACAGATTATCAAGATTTGTTTAATGGGTTAGGCTGTTTGCCAGGTGAATATCACATTGTTGTAGATAAAACTGTGATGCCGGTGGTTTGTGCAACTCGTAAGGTACCATTAGGAGTTCGCGATAAGTTACAAGATGAGTTAAATAGAATGATTGATTTAGGTGTCATTAGAAAAGTGAGTCATCCAACTCCATGGGTGAATTCATTAGTGATTGTTGCTAAGAAAAATGGGCAGTTGCGTATATGTTTAGACCCGAGGCCGCTTAATAAGGCGATACAGCGTGCACATTTTCAACTGCCAACAATAAATGAACTGGCTACTAAGTTTTGTGGTGCTAAGTATTTCTCCGTTTTAGACGCATTTTCAGGGTTTTGGTCGGTAAAACTGGATAATGCAAGTGCAGACTTATGTACATTCAGTACACCGTTTGGGCGATATCAATATTTGCGATTGCCATTTGGTCTTAATTGTGCACCTGAAGTGTTTCATGCGAAAATCAAGCAATTACTGGAAGGCCTAGAAGGGGTAGATTCGTTTATCGACGATATCATTTGTTGGGGAAGCAATAAAGACGAACACGATCTGCGTTTGAAAGAGTTGTTAAACAGGGCACGAGAAATTAATTTAAAGTTCAACAAAGATAAATGTCGTATATGTGTTGAGGAAGTAACTTATTTGGGTCACATTTTTAATAAAGATGGAATGAAAATTGATTCTGAGAAAGTAAGAGCGATATATAATATGCCGGAACCCATGGATCGGAAAAGTTTAGAAAGGTTTTTAGGGGCTGTAAATTATCTTTCTAAATTTATACCTAATTACTCAGAACATATTTTTCCCCTGACCAGATTGTTAAAAAAAGATATGACTTGGTGTTGGGAAGTTGGTCATAAAGAGGCATTCAATGAACTAAAAGAATTGATATGTAAGGCACCAGTTCTCTCTCTATTCAAGGTTAGTAGTCCGGTAGTGTTGTCAGTGGACGCGAGCAGCGTGGCACTGGGCGCCGTGCTCATGCAGGAGGGGCGTCCAGTAGAGTACGCGTCACGCACGCTCACTGATACACAACAAAGATACGCACAAATAGAAAAGGAAATGTTGGCAATAGTATTTGCTTGTGAAAAGTTTCATCAGTATATATACGGAAAAAGTAGTGTGGTCGTCGAATCGGACCATAAACCTCTGGAAAGCATTTTTAGAAAGTCTCTAGACTCAGTCCCAGCTCGCTTGCAGCGAATGATGTTGAAGGTTCAAGCTTATGAGTTGGTGGTCACTTATAAGCCTGGGAAGTATATGTACATACCTGATACATTGTCGCGGGCACCTCTTCCGGATTTGTATGATGATAATATTAGCAGGGCTATACTATGTCAAATTAAAATGGTAGTCAATAATATACCTATGTCGCAGAATAAGTTTACTCTCGTTAAGCGGGAAACTCGTAAGGATGAGTGCTTAAAATTGTTGCTTGAATATATTAATCAAGGGTGGCCTAATAAGTTTAACATACACAACGGTTTAAGATACTTTTGGTCTTTAAGAGATGAACTGTACTGTGTAGATGGTGTAATATTTAAAGACAAACAGGTTTTGATACCACATTCTATGCAAAGGGATATGTTAAAGCTTATTCACGAAGGGCATTTAGGGATTGATCGTTGTAAGAGACGTGCTCGTGAAGTAATATTTTGGCCGGGTATAACAAGAGATATTGAGGATTATGTGAGAAGATGTAAAATATGTCAAGAAACAGCAAACAAACCGTGTAGGGAACCTATGATTCCGGTAGCTATACCAGAATTACCATGGAATAAAATTGGGACAGATATATTTGAGTATGGAAAGCAAAGTTATTTAATATTAATTGATTATTATTCTGGTTTTATTGAGGTTGCATATTTGAAAGACACTTCGTCAAACTCAGTAATATGTATAATGAAAGACAATTTTGCGCGGTATGGTATACCGGATACGGTCATCAGTGACAATGGTCCACAATATTCTTGTCGTAATTTTTATAAATTTGCCTTAGAATGGGGTTTTAAACACGTCACTTCATCTCCCTATTATGCTCAGTCTAATGGTAAGAGTGAAAGGGCAGTTCAAACCATTAAAAATATATTGAAAAAATCAATAGATAGTAAATCGGACTTTTATTTAAATTTGCTAAGTTACAGGAATACACCGCGGGAAAATTTGAATTCTCCTGCACAGTTAATGATGGGCCGGCGTTTAAATTGTAGACTACCAGTCCATCCAGATTTATTGAAACAAACAAATGGTGATAACCTACAACATAAAAAAATATTGGAAAAACAAATTAAAATTAAAAGTTACTATGATCAGCATTGTAAACCGCTACCTGAGTTGAATGTGGGTGACGAGGTTATAATGTTAGGAAACGCAAATAAAAGAAGCCGTGGTAAAATAATTGGAAAAGCGTCGACTCCACGTTCTTATATTGTTAAAAACAAAAAAGGGATTTATCGCCGTAATCGTCGACATTTGATAAGACCGGTAAAGGATCCAGCCGACAATATTTTGTCTGACATTGATGATGAGTATTTTTCGGGGGATGATAGGGATGATGATTATGTGCCAAGTACTGAAATAAATGTATCGTCATCTTACTCGCCACCTCATACCCGCAGTAAGACTTAACTCATTGTATACTTACGTATTTTATAATGTAGAACTAATTATTATTTTAAGTTTGTTAATTATTATTGTTATATCTTTACCGTGGAATTATTGGATTTTAAGTTTGTGTTTTATTATTATTTCATCTTACTTAAGGGGAAGGTGTTGTGGTATTAGCTATGGTTTTAAATGACATTAAACAGTTGTCATCCAGACTCGTCTTTCATTACATCACACATTTCAAACCAGTTAGTGAGGATTTCCATGTATAGCCAAATTAAAATTTGCAATTTTAAAAACCCCATTTGTATGATTTTTAACACACTGACGAGAGGCGACCAAAATAAACCTAAAACTCTGATAGTCCACCTCATTTACACTATAGAAGTCTACTCATTCATTCTAAATTCAAATTTTCAAATCGCCATACTCTTCCACCATGACGCCTTTCTATCTTGCGTGGGCGCAGCTTCCTGCGCACTGACAGTTGACAGCGCACTGAGGCACCCGCCACCGGTACAGCCGCTGCTAATACAGTGGTCGCTACTGCTATAATAGGGATGTTCGAACAAGATGAAGTGGAGTTATTTTGCGTATGATATAAATCGAAAGTGTAATTGATTATGAGGAAGAAGGGACAGGTATTAATGTTGAAGATGTCGATAGATCTGAGAATACAGATGAAATAGGTGGAATTCTTAAAACAGATATGGAAGAGATGGATCGAAAGCAGAGTCCTAGGAATAAGAATTCTGATATGATGCTATTATTTAATAGTATGCATATAGGAAAGATACATTGATTAAACATAATATGAATTAAAATAGCTACAGTGGAGTAATTTGCTATCGAATATTTTATTTTTAACTACCTACGAGTATAACATTAAAAAACTCTATGGATGCCTAATAATAGGCCTCATTAGAGTGTTTTGCATAGGCGCTTATCGCCTACGAAAATAAAAGGATATCTTAAAAGTATAGACGCTAAACGACCGTCTATTTCGCCTTTTACGATTTACTTTAAATATTTATTCGTAGAAATATGGAAAAAAGATATGAAAATCAATAGCTTTTACATTTTGGGCACATAGAATTCTGTAGGCGGTTTAGTAAACACAATATTACATATCTATAAGAATCCAGCCTACAGGTTGTTGCCAATCACCTTTTTAGGCGAAGCAGATAAGCCTAACTATTTTTAGATGTGTCTGTTTATGTGACGGATATAGCAGATAGTTCAGTCGCGACACACACGCCTTTGGATACATCGTTGGTCACGTCCGCCTAATACACCTACTAGATGATGACCTATAAACTTGCCCTATTCACTATTTTCATCATCAAGTGCATATCTATGTTGGGTTCGGCTTCCAGTCTAACCGGATGCAGCTGAATACCAGTATTTTACTTGGTGCGACTGCCTATCAGACATTTACAACCCAATTACTGGGTAATACGATATCTCTTGGTAAGAGTGGTTGTCAGACTTTCGGGCTTCTGACGACCCGTAAAAACTGTCAATGACATCTACAAAGATCTACAAATGACAGCCGGGACCAACGGCTTAACATGCTTACCGAGACACGGAGGGGCCTTGGTATGTAAAGATCCCATCCACGGGATCAACCGCGGCAACCGTAGCTTAACCTTGTCGATCGACTTGTGCGGATGTTTTTAGTTAGTCGCAAGCTCCTCCCCTATGCCCCCTATGCCCTTTGCCCTATGCACTATGTTCATCCCCCATATTTGTATCTGGGTGCGGAACATTATCAGTTGAAAATTCTTATGTTTTGTAATCATATTGCACCACTATCCTTGAGACGGAATGTAACATTACAGGATCAACAAATTTTGACAAGAAAATTGACTATATACAACAAGCAGAAATGGCGAATGGGTGTACTATAGGTACCTCATCTCTGCCTAACCCTTCGAGGATTACAGGCGTGGTGTTATGTGACAAATATATATTTCTAGTACCATAGCAAGATCAATAATCCATTTAGCCAGCGTGCTTGTCACTATTATCTTCAGTTACCAAATCAATGACCATTTATATCAGTTTTAGGAGCGCAGCTATCTCAGAACAGCCCCCAGACATGTCTGATTGAGCCATAGATAGCAACTCTTTGTGTGGGCGATTTTTGCACCAGCCCAGTCTATCTATCCTGTACTTAATTGTTCCAGTCTCGTTATGAAGATATTACGGAACGGTAAGGGCGGCCCACGTTTTAATACCTGTTCTATTTGATTCTTGATTGTAATTGTAACAAGACAATGATTAATATTGTTTATGTTCGTAAAATCTTGCTTAATTTGTAACGGGTTTCATTATAACAACGGTTAGCTTAAGTGTTTTTGGAGGGTTTAAATGCAACCTGAACACAATAGGTTCTATGTCTGTTAGATCAATGGGAGGTTGATTATGTTCAATCAATAACTTTCGTATTTGTGATTTTATTTCCGTATTTTGGCTCGATTTTGAGCTTTCTTTATTTATCCATATATAGATTTCTTCCAGAGAAATGAACATCATTAAAATTGTGCGATAATCAACAGGACTGATAGACATAAATTACTAAAGGCTGCGCGGCTACTTTTCCAATTTTCTTCTATTATACCTATTCATACAATTTTTTTTATTATTAAATGTTTATTTAAATATATTTAAGTATAGGATTAATAACTAACAAAAAAAAACTAAAACTAAAAGGACTTACTAATAGATATAAGAACAAAGGGACCCTCAGGCGTCGAAGTATTCGTCCGCATCGCTGTCATCCGGAAAAGTGCCCAGAAGACTGGCAGCATTGCCACGTTGAATGGCAATGCTAATTCTTTGGCCAAAGAACAAGCCAGCCCTCTGGTCACGTGAAGTACAACTTTTCATATTAGTTTTTCTAAGGTTTTCTGTATTTTGTCTGTATTTTCTGCCATCTTTAATTTGAGATCGCATGTCACTGAAGATAACACGAATAGATACCTACTTGAGAACCAACCAAATCACAGTTTACTGTCAGTTTCGAATGATTTACAACTATACACTAGTTTCAGCCGACCCACATATTTTGCAATATTTGCTCAGAAACCACAGAGTACCTGTATTGTTATTATAAGTATTGTACTACTGGGTGATTTGTGAGAATTACTTCGTTGAAATAACCGCGTAGTCATCTTTGATTATTGACCAGATTTTCGCACTTTTTCGCCAAAAAATAAAGTAATGTGAGCTCATGTAAATTGTTAGTTTCAATGACAGATAAGATAAAATGCACTGCTGAAATGATATTTTTACCAGGAAAAACATAATATAATTATTGATAATATTTAGCAAAACCAGATGTTACCTATGGTTGATCAATCGTAAAGGCCTGTGTCAAGGCTAGACCGCTAACCGATCGCTGTTCAAAAATTAACATTTTCTTGTTTATCTTGAACTAGCTGATGCCCGCGGCTTTGCCCGCGTTTATTATATACTAAAACCTTATTCGAGAACAACTCTATCCATTGGTGAAAACAGCATGAAAATCCGTGCAGTAGTTTTTGAGTTTATCGCGAACAGGACGACAGACAGACGCGGCGGAGGACTTTGTTTTATAATATGTAAAGATAACTGCTTTGAAATAGTTATCCTATTATTTGGCACATATGTCTTATCCGCGGTCAAGGTCATGGGTATTATGTGACATTTGAAAAGTTAAAGTTCCTGCTAAACGGTCGCCAACCGTTTCCCGACGGAGGTGAACTTGGTGGTTTACAAGGCGTGTGGATGATGGTTTACTACCTACCAAATTTGAAACAGCTATGCCGGTCGCCAACCAAGGTCACGCGGTTGGGGACGCGGTTGGCAACCGTGTAGCAGGCACTTTTATCCTGTATAACTACTAAACAAAATACCTATCATGAAGTACAAAGTAAAAAAAAAGAAATCATTAGGTAGCAATTTTTTTACCTATTCAAGCATTTCATCAGTTTTGCACTTAACCTGTTCGCCTTGGTGACATTACCAAACACACTTTTGTGTATTGTGTGTACAACTGTGTGCGTGTCCACAGTATACACAGTGTGTATTGTGATGCGCGTACGCACGACTACGGTTGTTTGTCCACACGTTTCCTGTTCATAGATGTGGGTTTGGTAATATTTTGCTATTAGATATTCGTGTTAACCGGTTTTCTTTGCGGCATTCCGTAGATAAAGATATCATATTTTAAAGATAAAGAAAAGACAGCTTGTAATGTAGGTACTTTGATTTTATTTCACCATTTTAGTCCCGCGCCAAGAGTAGGTGGACCAGACTATTGGCTGATGTCGAAAAAGCTAACTTAGCAATGATATTGGGTAAATAAGCAGTAGAATTTTGATGTAATATGATGACAAATAGCCCAAAACCAGATTTAAAGAAAGAAAGAAAAAAAGAAAACACGTTTATTCGGAAAAAGACATTAAACCTAAGGAAAAAAAAATAAGAAAAGGTTGGGGGAAACATGCATCACACCCACGCAAAATGGCTATCGCTCAGCATTATGCTGCGACCCTATGCAAGACAGAAGACAGAGCCCCAGCGCTGGTGATTTCACATAAGCAACAGAACATCCTTCACCTGACAGCTGTCAAACGTAGTTATAAAGAAGTAAGATAGCGACCTTGGCGTGGTTATTTCGAAAACACTACCGATGGTGGTATTAACGTAATTGGTACCAGTAAAAATTTAAAGTAGGTAATACTAGATACCCTCAAACTTTCTCAAGATCTAGGTCACTTGAAGCTGTAGCACAATCAGCCTATAATGTTCCCACTGCTGGAACACAGTTCTCTCTGTGAGTGGGTAATCCACCACGCGGACCCAGTGCGGGTTGGCGGAAGCTGTAGGATTTTTTTTTTTGCGGATACGAAATCATCCCATTACTTCTCCCGCTCTGGGTGGAGCGGAAGGGCGTGTCAGACTTTTACTAACTAAAAACCCACCCGTGTTTCTTCAGTTGCCTGTTGCCAAGGTCCCGGTATCCCTTTCGGACTTTCCCGCAACCCTGGCAGAAAGCTGTAGGATGGCCTTAAATTCTACTCAGGGGGCCTAGATAAGTGACAATCGCTTCGAAAGCGTTTCATATTTCTACAACGACTTTCAACAGGATTGATATAAGTTTTTCGATAGCTTATGTCAGTCCTATACATTTTTGCCTTTGCCATCATCGTTATCGCTGATAGAATGTCACTTTGTCTAGTGTCTCAGGTTCCATCAGACATCTTTTCCTACATCTAGATTCAGTCAGCCAATCAGAACCAGGAACACATCTCATACAAACGTTTGACAGCGTCAGTTATCTCATATGGGTGTTTATAACGGTGTCCAAGGCCACAGTTATAGCCTTGACACACAGACAGTCAAGGGAGAAAATGTTGAGGCAGTGCTGGCTATGATGTCGATAAAATGAGGCTTTGAAATACGCGAGTTACGAGTCAAAGCGGATTAGAGTAATGTTGTAGCATTTGAAGATGTCGACAATGATGTTGATGGAAATAAATCGATAGAATTGAATGAATGATCACATGAATAGGTTAAGGAATTTATTGTCATAAAGTGTGACTTACTTAAGCGAGAAGCCATCTCTACCTCTACTAAAAATGGTGAGATTGAAGAGTTTCGACATAAATCAAAATTAAATCAAAAGTCATTTATTCAAACTAGGCTGAGAATCAGCACTTTTCGAACGTCAAAATTACATAAGACAGTCCCCCTAAACGCCTACCCTAAACCATTGACACCATGTAATAATGATAATAGTGATATCAAAATAATAAAAAATGATTGACCTATGAACGATAGTAGATTCTTAGCCTATCGAGGCATGAGATACTCATACGTACAACGTATAGAAACATGCGTACAATAATTAAAAATGCGTTCAAACTATTTCCCAAAATCGCTGTCTTCAAAGCCATACAACCTAACAAAGTAATAAAAAGTCATATAACTTAAGATTCCTTGAAAACTTCACTGACAAACCTTATGTCAACTAACAAATGTGACATGTGTTTAATTATCTATGGTAACGGGTAGCTTTGGTATGGTAATGTTGGTCCCGTTGATGATAATGTTGGTACCGCGGACGATAATGTTGGTGGCCGTGTTGGAATTGGTAACTTGATCACTTGATGTTATAATAACGTCACCGTAGGATTGGTGGCTACTACGAATCGGATTGGTTGTCTAGATTTCGTGTTGGATATAGTGTAAGTGAGTGTGAGTTATTGTTTTTTTGGAGCATGGTTACTGAATCTGAATTTAAGTCTAATGTCTAAGTTGTTAAAATGCATATTTTCTTCGATTTCTGAAGTTTAATTGAAGGTAGAATGTAGATTTTTATTGCCAGTATAATTATTTTGACTATTACAGTTTTCCAAAAATGTAAGTGGCTAAGCTGTTTGGTCCCGGCTGTCATTCGTAGATTTTTGACAGTTGTTACAGGTAGTCAAGAAGCCCAAGTCTTTCAGCCAGGTCAGATAGGTAGTTGCATTTTCATGCATTCGGTTAGACTGGAAGCCGACCCCAACATAGTTGATAAAAGGCTAGGCAGATTGATTTTTTGACATTTTACCATCTTCAATTTCTTTAATTGAATATACATTTACAATAACACAGATTTTAAAAGACACGACTTTATTATTTGTACATTTTGTTTGGTTTTTTACTTGTCTGCATTGTAAAGTCCTAATGAAGGGAGTTTTATGTTCAGTAACAAATATTTGTATGCGACTGTTTGCATTGTCTCGTACGTCACGGCTTAGCTGAGTAAATACTAGTCATTGTTGGGTAAAGCCTTGAATGACATTCTTGTGAGTCATCACGAAACAATTTTGGGCTCTGAGATGAATAAAGGGGTTATGAGGCCAGCTTTATTTTTTGGAAAAAAATATTAAGGGCGCACCCTACCTCAGATTTTATCCCGCTCGCACCATACTACTCGCGACCTGAGTGAGAATTGCTTTCTACGTAGGAAATAATGGTAATAAAAAAATGACATACATAAGACCTACTGCTTTATAGTTAGTTCAGTTATCATGCAAAGTTTCATGATCTAATTTGAAGTATTTTTTGAATACCACCGGTTTATAATTCTGTGCAGAGGTAACTTTGGATTTTTTTTCTATCGAGAAAATTTTATGTAATCGTGTTTTCGCCTCATATAAGACCTAGCATCAATCCTCAACTTTAACATATATTTATTTCAAAATTAATGCTGCAGTATTTTCGGCATAACGATCATGCTAAGCAATTTGTGATTGGGTGCGCCTTTAATCATGGAATGACAGTTTTTATTTAAATTTCTTAATGTGTAGAATACGAGATCTTGTAAAAGTTACCTTAAGAATTATTTAAGTACTGATCTTTGAGGATCAGCCCTGAAAATGCTAATATTTCCCAATTCTTGTGTCAACGACACCACTTCTTATTTAAGTCAATCACCACAAACCAGTACTCGCTTCACAAATCATAAAACAGATACGCAAAATTCGAAAATCATCAAAAACAATACATAAATTAGCCATTACCGTGTAACTTAAAACAATTCTTTCACTTCCCGCCAATCAACACATTGTTCCGATAATGCGTAAAACCTTTCATTATTAGCGTTCATTGTCGTCAGTCACCGCAAGTGAACCATTCACTCGCGGTGACTGAAGACAATGGACACGGAATCTTCCGCAGTTTGTAATGGTGGAGGTTGTCAGTCCACTGCTGTCTGAAGTAAGTCCTCTGTTTAATATACTGTTTGTGTTACTTGTGGCGACTGTGCAAAAAGTGGAAGATTAGCGAGGAAACTTTGATTGAATAAAGTACATCCCTTCGGCCGTCAGCTGTCAAAATAGTCTAGAAAATTTACTGATTTTCGGCCTATTTCTGCCTCACGGCGCAAATCAGACTCAGTCAACGCTCTGTAATTATTTTAACAATGTCAAAGTTGCCTAGCTTGAGAGTCATTTTGCAAGTTTATTTGATTATTGACGTATAAGGGATAACATAAATAAATTAGGGAGTAATTCGTGAACTCGTCCTACGTGCCTACGGCCCATTTAGGAGGGCTACACATTTATTTTGATTTTCTGCAAGTCGTCCTAAATGGGCCGTAGGCATGTAGGACGAGTTGACGAATTACCCAAATTAGGACCGAGGATTAGGGATTCGAGGTTTTCGAGTTAAAGTATTAATATCTCTAATAATTTTGAAGCTTAATCAATTGGCCTAGCCTATTCCCAACTATGTTGGGGTCGGCTTCCAGTCTAACCGTATGCAGCTGAATACCAGTATTTTAAATGGAGCGACTGCTTGTCTGAACTCCACAACCCAGTAACTGGGTAATACGATACCCCTTGGTAAGACTGGTTGTCAGACTTTCGAGCTTCTGACGACCCGTAACGACTGTCAAATATCCACGAATGAGATCCAGGACCAACTGCTTAACGTGTTTTTCGAGCGTAGCTTAACCTGGTGGATCGACCCGTGCGGCTGTTATTACTTAGCCACGAGCTCGTGTCTAATGCATTAATATTTATAATATAAAGCACAGAAATCTCGATATTGCCAAGTCGTAAAAACCGCGCGAAGTAGAGGCGAGTCGCTAGTTCTAATTATGATAGAAGGCTTATTCTAATTGTTGGGTCAAATACATTTCCTTTAAATTCTTTAATAATTTAGTTCTACATCAGATATTGTAAAAACGATATTCTCTCATCACTTGCGCCGCACATGAAGTTGTCTATTTTGTATGTATTGTCCAATAGTCAATGGAGACTTGCGTCAGGTTTTCGTGAAATCTTGCTTTATGTTCATCGTTATTAACATAGCATCCTTGATAAAAATGCATCCTTTTAATTGACTTGGCAATTATTACGCTGTAGATTTCCGCATAATTATTTTATTATCTACTTTAATTTGTTGGAGATCCTAAATCATTTTTTTTTTCTGTTGCATGACCCTCATCATTTAAAAGCACTAATGGCATACATTTTAAACGCGTGCTGACTTTTACTTTACTGATTCAAAAGTACACACTTTGACACTCTCCGTGACCCAAGAGACGGCTTTTACCTTGGCCAGAGGCTAAGTATTGCCATACAACGTGGCAATCCGGCCAGTCTCTTTGGTACATTACCAATTGACAGCGCTGCGGGTAGATTCTTCGACGTCATATTTTAGTTTGTTTAGAGTTTTATTAAAGTAAGGGTATTATAAAGTTATTTTTATTTATTTATTAGGATAAGTCGCTATTTATGTATATTTCATTTTAAATATGAATAAATATCGAATTTCCTATTAAAAAATTGGATAGTGTAAAAAAAATGATACTTATTAGATTAATTTAGCATTTCCATTAAATACTCGTCCCTATCTGTCACACATCTTCTATACGATATAATTCTAAAAACCTATAAAAGAAAAAGTCATTTAAAGTCACTAAGCAGCTACTAGCTACCAACAAAACCGCCAATTAAAGTACCGTTTATCTATAACTTAAGCATTAGCAAGTTGCGTAACACAACAATTAAAATTACAATTAAATTGGACCCACACGCATAATTACAGGTAACCCCAACCAATTAAAATTCACTAATTACTATTGTAATTTATCGTAACGGTGCGCGGTGTAACAATTATCGTCAATTATAATCGTAGCGATATTTTGATCTGCGCAAGAGCATTTTTTGTTGTCAAAGTTCAAGAAGATTATATGGTGTAATGGTATGTTAATTATGGTTATTAGACGGTAAACTGTATATTGTAGAAGCGAAATAGATGCCTACATGTGTTTTAGACTGGATGAAATTGTAATTGGCTGTAATAATGTTACCGATCAAAGGCGCATGATTGTCCGAGGGGCGGATTGAGTTGTCAAATATATTATACCAAAAAAGTGCTGCTATTTTTACTGAGCGATTTGTTGTTACAATATTGTAAAATATATATATCGGGCTAAAAAATATAGCATTACAAAGAAATAGTCTCAGTCACTTATTGCTAAAGTTTAAGATAAAGTTAAGAAAAAACAATATGGTGGCAACAGGATGTCTGCCATTTTGATTTATGTTTTCGAAATGGCTGCCATATTCATTTAATTAAATCAAGCAAAAGACATTCCTAGGAATGCAATCCAAACACGGATAAAACAACTTTTCAACGTAAACCAGGAGTCAATAATAAAAGATTAAAGAGTGTAGTTTAAGAGCCAGTGAACTTATCCCTAACGATATCCCCCCATTAGTTGAAAAAACGCAGCCGGGGCGGGGCTCTCAGACTAATGAATGATGATAAATGGTATAAATAAGATGTCAGCTCTTATCGCAGACGCGATCTTCAGATATCTACTGAACTCATCTCGTGTGTTCCTCATTCGTAAAGATTTTGTTGGGTCCAAAAAATTAACGATTTTTTTATAGATCGTGTGATATTGATAGTGTGTTGCTAATGGATGGATAGGTTTTGAGAGGCATATGGCGTAGCTTTTAGAACGTTTTAGTTAAACAAGACTACAACTGCTTAAGAAGATCTAGGTACTAAATTTCGAAATGAAATAAATATAAAAGTTATAATACTTAAACCCAACTACGACAAAAAGTCAACTAAAAAGATGTAAACAAGAGATCACAAACAGACAAATTAAAAATCCGGAGTCACACGTTGTATAAATCGAACAGATTACGTGTGACTCCGGATTTTGTATTTGTCTGTCTGTCTTAGGCCTCTAAAAAGCCTCACTTAATTTTAATATAGTTGTAATTTTTGCCTCAACTAACTTGTACATACAGATTTTGTATGAATTGGGAATAGCCCTAATTCGCGCCGAGATTGCGGCTGCACCTCACACGGGAAGCGGGAGGAACAAAAGGATATATTTTATTAAGATTACAAGACAGGCTCTGATGCTATCGTTAATCGTATGTTATTAGCAGACAAATATTATTCGATTATCTCGCTCACATTTAAAGATCGATTTTACATTTTTAGGGATGTAAAATGAGGTAATGAAGAGGTTTTGTGCCTTCCTTTATTATTATTATCATGATTTTAAGGCTCTGGTTTCGTGTAATGATTCTGCAATTTGAATTATGTGAGGGGCAATTCCCGTGATTTTTATGAACGTTCGCATTCGCAATCTGTCAAAAATACAATCAATTTTACCAACCTTTTTTGACAAGTTTGACAGATTGCGATTTGA
Source organism: Lithophane socia (assembly GCA_947522985.1). Classification (NCBI taxonomy): domain Eukaryota; kingdom Metazoa; phylum Arthropoda; class Insecta; order Lepidoptera; family Noctuidae; genus Lithophane; species Lithophane socia. The sequence continues at coordinate 3,103,214 of OX383272.1, forward strand.
ATGTAAACGTTTTTTGAGTAGGTAGGTCTCGTTCTTCCACAGTACAGTACAGTCGTAGTTCCATTTTTATGATCAAACTACTCTTAGGAATGGCACATATGAATGGCTCAAGATTTGTTGACCATAACTTTCCTATATAAATAGGTATTTAAAATACTAACATTCTAATCAACAGAAGAAAACAACGTACTTTTAACTGGACCAAAAAAACAATAAAGCAAAAATAACTCATTCAAATTCAGTATCGAGCGATAAACCGATCGATAAAACTGACTAAAAATACTTTACGGCCCCAAAGCAAACTGCAGGTAAGTATGAAAAGCAAATATTTGTGAATTAGCGACGTTCCACATACTAACAAACGTTGGGTTCAATGTACTCGTTGCATAAGCAAAGTGCGTCAAAAGTCGATCAAGGTGATACGTCATGCCGGTGCCATATGCACGAGATGATTTGGCTAGGACTGCTGAAATTCTCAAAAATCAAAAGAGATGGAGATAAGATCATTTTTATTTCCATATACATAAGACGTCATCGTTAACTTTCACTAAGATAGTACTGAAATAATGAATGACAACTGAAGAGAAACTTATTCAAGAAATAAGAAGCTCATACAGTCCCTTGTAAGAAAAGCAAAACTAGAAAATCCTTAGATAACTGTGTTATATTAAAGGCTGTATTCAGCAGCAAAAAAACCATTTATTTATTAGTTTTATGTTTATTACACTCTTGTGCAAAACGGTGCACTCAAATATCAATATACTACTTTTACAGCCAGCCCTTGACTTACTTATTATGCAACGATTACTTAATAAACAAATAACACACGCACGACACACACTGCACATTATTACATTAATTCACTTATAGTTATTATAAAATAAAAACCTTTTTATATTAAATACCTTTTAAAACTAAAATACAACTGACCAATCGCGTGCCCCACATACGTAAACTAAACTGGCATAACTCAAAATTAATTTTTAATACTTACATGATAAAAAATTACTTCAATTATCCTAATGCCTATCATACGTTTCAGCTCATTAGATATCTAAACACCGTAACAAATGGAACATCGCTCCTTTTCTAAGGGATTAAACAAATATATTACCCTAATACATCGGAACGAAGGTAGGTACATATTAATCAAAATTTCAATTGATTTATCGGTTTTCCATTTAATAACCTTTTATCACGCGATGGGGTGAACAATATTCAATGAATTTCGATAAATTGGATGGTTTTGTTAATCTTTTTACGGTTTTTATAATTTTTTTGAGCCTTCTGTTCCGTTTTGTGTTTTCAATAAAGTCTTATGACGTTTTAATTTATAATTTATTCTTTCCCTGCTAACGCAGTGGGGTGTAAGTATAAAAATTAAGTTAGTGCTTTGATATTATTATGTTTAAAATATATCAACGTGTCTTAATTTAGGACACAAATATGGTGAACGTGTGTTAATAAAATATCTTTGGTCAAAAAAACATTAAATCTCTTTGAAATTGTTCTTTAAAAATAACAGATTGAAGAGAAATATTATCAAATAAGTACATTAAAGTGATCATGACACGTCAAAAAAACGAAGTATTAAAGTATTGAAAACAATTATTATTATAATTATCTTAATATTAGCGTAAAAAACTCATCAATGTCTATTCGCATTTGTGCCAAATTAGTACTTTCTAAAGTTACTGTGCAAAAAGTTTTCATAACTTTTTGCTACTGGCTATTTAATGTTTTTTGTTCAGATTACGCACATCGATGATTTACTCAACATATTTTTTCTTTTGTTTCATTAGCTTCACTTGTTTAGGCCTCCACTTCATTGGGTAACGAATATATCGACCGCCTTTCCTTCAAACATAAAATCATCAATGTATAGCTTTTACTGGAAGCAACGAAGACGTCTTCAAAGCGAAGTCCCCTCGAAAAAATTACAAATATAGTAAACATCTTCCTTAAACTTACTTAACTTGCTTCGTATATCAACTCCCTATGACCCTAACATTCAATAACCCTGATTGGATCATTTCGTTCACGTATTTCATGATAATAAGAGCATGTTGAATGGGCTACACTATTTCCGAAACGTTATTACTTTTATGGTGATTACGTATAAATATATAGCAGATAAAGTTTCAATAAATGGTCCCGATGACATGAAATGGGCAACATTTGTAATTCGATCGACGATTTATCGACAATACGTGGTACATCACTACAGAAGTTGTGACTTTAAGTGTCAATATTTCTGTGTTTATTGAAATATTTTTAATTGATTTCTATATCAGTCTGTAGATGAATGAAAATGGAGGAGATAATGAGAACAATCAACGGGTAGAATCGCGTTAGTGTGATCTTTGGGAAATAAATATGTTTTGTTTATTGTAAGTTATTGCAAGTAAATTCAAGAGAGTGGCTGCGCTGCATGCTTTCGATTCGATACGGTACTTTAACATGAGAACAATATCGAGATAGGAATTTAAAATACGTCGATTCTTCTCCATACGAAAACTACCTTTTGGAAGGGGCAACTAGAATCAATTCTATTTCTTTGTTTGACGTTCAAAAGTGCCATATATGTGCCTATTTGAAATAAATTATTTGACTTTGACTTTGACTTTGTCGTTTATTTCCAAAAAAGTGTATAATTTCGAAATATTTTAATTTTTACTTATGCAGTTTTACTTGTAATGCGAACTTCACATTGTGTGTAGACACAAAAATTTACATTACATACATGCACAGATATTATAATACTACGATACATGTAAATTTTCAAATTTTCAATAAACCATTACTTTTGCAAAACCCTAGTAGACCACAAACAGTTCATTAAATCTTCCGCGACAAGTTCCGCATGCAGTCCTCATATATTAATAATGCCGTTTTGTTTTGCGCGCACGCATGAAGATTGATGAATGCACCCTCGACGCGAAACCGACGCCTTTTATGTGTATAGACACCGCTTTCCTGGATGCAACTGTATTCCTTATTCACGTTGACAGCATTTTTAGCCAAAGACTATAGCTGAGAAGAATAGACAAGCGTTGAAAGGACTTTAGAGCTCTTTAATAATCTGTGGTCCAAAAATAAAGATGATCGGAAAAATACTGATGTTTAATTTTAATTTGGAAACGGTTAATATAAACATATCCTTAGCTAGAGTATTTTTACTTTGATGCTAAACAAACATATCGTAAACACTGTACCTTAGTGGCTCGAAACTTTTTAAAAGCTTTATAATTTAAGCTTCATTCACTGGTTATTTATCCTTAAAGTTATTCGAAGTTAGTTTGCTGCGGAAATATTACAATATAGCAAAATCGTATTCTCACATTTGAAAAATCAATTTTTAACGTTTGAAAATCAATAGCTTTCAGTTCCTAAAAAAGAACCATGAATGAATGTTTGTATGTCAATGTAAACGGAAGCCAACCAATACATTTACACAAAGCAGCCATATCGTACAACTTCAGACAAAATGAAACGAAAACAAACCGTTCCGGAATTCCGTGCGCAAACGCAACGTAACCATACTTGTCAGCGCTGCAATATTTGCATTTTATTTTCGATATTTATTTTATATGCATCATCTACCACCTGTTTAGCTGAATGATTAACCACTTCGTTTCCTAGAGAAATTGTATGTTTATGGTATGTCAACAGGTTGTAAATATTGTGTCTAACAGCGTTTATTTTTGCTATACCTAGATTGATTGGAGTCAACGACCCTTTATTTTGAGTTGAACCAATTTAGATGTTGGGTAATAATTACGTGATTTGCGCACGAGTTAAGTAATGATTTTACTTGGTTATGTTTCAATTGGTGCTATTGTTTTTTGTTTTCTGCCAAATTAGTTCTGATTGTTTGAATTGGTTTATAGCTGTATCAAGGTTTAAGTGTTCTCGATGGCTTTAAAGGAATGTTACTCGTATACCACAAACGATTGTTAATTCGATGCGTTGTCAAGCAATAAAAAAAACTTCCAGAGAGTCTGTTTTCTATTGTTTTATTTTATGCCTCATTAAAAAGAATTATCGTATTATAGGAACGTTCCGTTGTCTTGTAGTTAAGGCGAGCTTTTTTCACGCTCCGTAGGTATCAAAGCAGTACCTCAGTCCCCGCCAAATGCATAACCATCGTAACATATTACGAAAACGCTGGCGATGTGCGCGTCTAACACACGCGCACCGCTCCTGAGTCAGATCGCAACACATAAATCAGAACGTACTACACAATCAATAATAAACCTAATCCCATCAAACACAGCGTGCATTTACCATGCGCCGTACATACTCACACTTAAACATAGATACGGCACACTAGATGCATTTTCCGCGCCCACAAAAACATTTGATGCTACGTAATGCACACATGCTCAAAAGGGGCGGGCATTAGAAAGTATAGGTACAGCAACTGAACACTTGTGTGTGTTCAGTCACTGTATCTATACTTTCTAATGCCCGCCCGTTTTGAGCATGTGTGTAACTCTAGGGAAGAGGGGTTGATATATTTATAAATATTTGATCGATAAAAATATCGATGAAAACTGGATACCTATGATGAAAACCGACTGCAAAAAAGTGAAATATTTTTGGGGCGTATTTTGCCATCATTAAAACCAAATTTAAGTAAAATATAATTCAAAAGTCATTTATTAATAAAACTGAAATAAAATGCATAAGTATAAACTCTAAAAAAACTAGATCTATAACTATTATAATAGTAACGGCTGAAATAACTAGATAGAAGTGTACGTACCTACTATGTTTTTTCAAAAAAAATTATCCGTGTTATTTAGAAGTGTTACACTTCTATAAATTTCACTCCACATAAAATTTCCATACCGGGGGCCATATGAAAATCGATTCTTGAGTAAACTAAACTCCAATAATATTAATTTATATTAATCAAATGTAAAAAAAAACCGTAATAACAAGTAACGATTACCTACCGATATCCATATCTCAGCGCGGTGGACAAATTGCAGTATAAACTTTCATAGTCATATAAATTCATACGACAATCGACATTATTATCGATAACCTACGTTAGAAAGTCTCACCAGGACATCACTACCTTACCCCAAGCGGCGCGCCGCACAGTGGTCTGAAAATCAAGCTCAAAAAACTACTACAATAAAGTATTTAATCAATATCGTTTTTAATTATTCTCATCTAAATAGTAATTAGCAGGCTATAAACTAACGATAGTATAAGTAAATCGATCGGCAACTTCATTTGATCACATCAAAGATTTGAAAAATCACATACAGAAAATTCAAAATTTCAAAAATTTGCTACGCGCAAATCGGCAACTGACTGCGCATGAATTGGCTGTCATCCTGATCGCCGTGTACAGTGCAATAGCTCGTGTGAGTACCAGCTCTTCAGTTCCATTCTATTCTATTCAAAAAATCTACTTTAAGTGTTTTCTCCCATACAAAAAAACACAAAACTTTTTTTCTCACGCGTGAATCTACTAATACCATCCATATTTTAATATCACGTAAAGTAACCCCTTTACGTGATATTAAAATATGGATGGTAGAAGTTTCTATGAGTACGGAGCTCCATTTTCAGACCACTGTGCGCCGCCGCAGGGCGTCCTGTACTATGCGAGCTCACGCTTACGTAAAGTATCGTTTTGTGAGTTTTACATTGCTGGTTCAGTCCCTTAGCGAAACATTTAGGTAGTAGTTAAGAAGCAATGTATTTTCTGCAAAAATAATACAGTCGCTGTGATATTTGAAAACGAAATTAATGTAGTAAAGTATTGTTTTGTGATTGTTACATTACTTGTCCAGTCACTTCGTGACACACTTAGGTAGTAGTTTAGAAGCAATGTATATACTGCATAAATAGTACAGTCGCTGTGATATTTGAAATGAAAAATAACGTAATAGAGGCAAGAACTCAACCGGCGGGGGTGGCGGGCTCGCAAAAATTGGCACACGTCCGACCTCCAACACGTTCCGCTCGGGACTAAAGGACGCGTGAAACCAATGAAACCACTTAGTTTTGAAATTGGTGGTATAAATATTTTAATATTTCACATTATGTCAGCGCATATTTAACACATTTTTTACGACCTTTATTATGGTATAAGTTTTATTATTCAAAGCCTAATAAAACTCAAATAAAATAAGAAATTAGACCGAAATTATACTTGTCTTTGCGATTTAATTGGATGCAGTAAAGTGCAAGTAATCGTGTATCGCATAGCCGGAATCTAAAGATCGAAGTATGAATTATGTAATATGTTTTTTTCAAAATTTAAATCCGTGTTATCTACGAATAAATCACAATAGAAAACGACGGTTTTTAGGGTAACATCGCCTTAAGCCGCAAAAATAGACCGATGGGGCCTTTATCAAATTTTTCCCCTCATCAAATAGTTTATAGTCACTTATCGCTTTTCTCATAGCAATAAAATAGAGATGAGGAACAACTCGATAAACACAACATTAAAATTGTCGACCAACGTCCTTTATTTCGGCCCTCGTAAAATTGTTTAATATCCTTAAAGCTGGCTATGGAAGACGCGGTTTTAAACGCGCGTTTAAATACACTCTTGTACGCTTCTATGGACATTGAAAATGAAAAATATTAATCTTATGGATTGATATCTTGACGAGATTTTTAATCGGCAGTTGAAAGAAGTGGGTTTAATGATAGACCTAACGACAGACATATGTAGACGTTTGAAAAAAAAAATTAAAGAAAAAAATGCTATATAAGGTTTAGCTTAGAATAAACAAAATATATATAAATTAAATGAAAAGCAAATTAATGGACCGACGTTCCTTTACGTGGCTTGCGGTAGGAGTTGACTGATAGAACTCGTCACGTAAGGAAAAAGCGTTATGCCCCCTCCATGCGCATGCTCCATGCCTTTCGCTCTCTCTCTCTCTGTCTCTTTCTATTACATACGAGTGTGTGTTTGTGAGCGTGCGAGTATCGCGTAAGGAACTGCGTGACCCCCGACCGCACACATTTTTTACTATACTTTCCCTTTCCTGACCCCATGAATGATAAAATACATTTTGATACTTTGATTGGGGTTTTCCACACTTAAGTAAAAATATAAACCTTATATTAACTGACACCTGTCCATCAAAATCTTGTTGAAATGACAACGCTAAGCGAGTTTTTCTTCACAAAAAAAGATTTTTTTTTACAAAATTTGCCAATGCCATGCCAATGCCAAAACTGTACGCATTATAAGCCAATCAAGAGCTTAATTGTATATTTATTAGGAACTTTTGGCTAACTTTGATTAGTTATTATCTTCTTGCGGTTCGTGACTTGCGTATCGTAAAACGAGTCAAAACCATTTTTTGCAGAAATCAGCAAATTGTTACGATTAGACCAACAGGTTTTCTATTATAATATTAGTTTTTCTTTTATTATTATTATTAAGTATACATTTATTCAAAGACAACTTTTTGGTCCACAGTTATTGCTAGTAATACATAAGTATGTTAGTCCAAAAGTAAATAATTATATGTATTTTTTTAAACTATTCATATTATGATTCAACTTAACACTTGCCAAATATAGGTATTTATGTTAATTTGAGTTTTGTATATAATATATTTACGAGTTATACGGGTAGGTAGGTACAGGTAGGTATAACCTAGAGGCTATTCCTAGACCAAACGTATTGGTATTGACTCTATTATAGAGATAAAATGATAATTTTTGTAGTATAAACATTTTTGTCATTGGTAGGTATTCAGCTTTTCCATTTTCAAAACAGTTTTTATGAGAGTATAAATAAAGTAGAATTCACACTTACGATCTATTGTTTTAAACCCGAAAAACAATATCATTACAAACATAATCCCCTTTATTTACATGTAAGTATTTATAAATGTTGCTTATAGTTATGTAATGATTAACGACTGTTTAACGGTACATTTTTGACGTTTAAACGTATCTTAACCTAAAACAACTTTTATAAATAAACCGCTAGTCGGACAACCACTTAAAAATCGTAGATCGCACGATGAACAGTCAGCTTTATACCACCCCGTGATTAAAGCGAATCCAGGCGAAAATTTAGATTAGGCTGCAGTAAAATTTTTATGTATACAGCATCTTCTTTTGATTGCCCAAACCCGCCGAAGGATGAGATAAATAAAGTAGTAAAGCTTATCATTCTCTGTCTGTCGGTATTTTTAATATCCTGTATTTGTTGATATTGTTTTAATAGTTAGTACATTAATTGGTTTTTTATGTTCTGTAGTGTAGTGTTTAATGGTCGCAAAAAGGCTGTTGGGAGATACTGACCATTATCTTATTCTTTTTTTAAAATCTTTTATCACAGACTAATGTTAGGAAAATAGCTTTCACAAGTGTCACTTTAGCTTTAGCCTGGTTCTTTTCTTTCTGAATTCAGTCTTCTTCAGTTGTTTCTGTATCCTTTAGCTTGACAATCCATGTCAAAGTCAAATAATTTATTGAAAATACGCACTTTTGAATGTCAGATTGGTAGTCGCTCCATGTAAAAACTTGTATTCATCTGCATCCGGTAAGACTTGAAGCTGCATGACCCCAACATAGTTGGGAAAAGGCTAGGCAGATGTATTCTTATACATTTCATGCCGAAATGGGAGTAGAAGTGCTTTAAAACGTTGTAGTACTGATATCGTCACGGTTATTTCATTTTAAAGACTAGGCAGCACTCCAAGTAGCATTAATTTATTTGGCAAAGTACGTGGACACGTGAACCATTATACAGTTGATGATGACATTAAGAACCTACCTACTTAAGTTCACAATAAAATAGCTAAAAGCACAGATTAGTACAGAGGTCGCACTCCGCATTTTAGGTATGAAGCTGACGCGGCGGGCTCGGCATTTTTTTTTTGAGGGTGGGAAATCGTCCAATTACTTCTCCCGCTCTGGGCGGAGCGGAAGGGCGTGTCAGACTTTTACTGACTAAAACCCACCCGTGTTCCTTCAGTTGCCTGTTGCCAAGGTCCCGGTATCCCTTTCGGACTAACCCGCAACCCTGGCAGGAGCGCTGTGCGACCTGAATTGGACTTTATTGTGTCGTAGCAAGAGTCGCTTTTTATTTAAATGCTTTTGCGGACTGAACCACTTGTACTAATCGGTGCTAAAAGTATAATGTAGATATTTTCATATGTTTACAAGAGGTATTAAAGTTTTTACGACTTGTCATTGTGGTCTATTTTCATGCAATCAATGTATTTTATGCGGGTTAGTCATCTGCTACTACATTACTCCATTACTTTTGAGGTAAATATTTATCAGTGCATTAAAAGTGCATCAACTTATGAAGAGTGGTACTTAAAGTGCACTAGCTCTGCTTCTAACCTTGTTGATAAGGGTTCGGTTTTTGGCATGAGATTCCCTTGTATTGGTCGTGCTGAAACAAGAGAAGATCAGCACTCTAATGTGCGTAACACACTTTGAATCATAATCCGACATTTTTGAAGGATATTTCTAATCCATTGCTTCATAGGTTTGAAAAATTCGTCTCCTCAACAACGTAAATAACGCAATGAATGTGGGTGAACTGTGAACTGTCAAAATGAAACCCATTGCGATCAATTGGCATTTTATGTGTGTTACGCAATTATACCGTTGATCAAAGTCCTCAAATCAGAAGCACTTATGAACTGTGAAGAAGTCCGTCAGTCAGAAATTTGAAGCTAGTTGCTAGTTCCAAAGCGTAGATTCCTGGTAATAATGACGTGGACTCAAACTCAAGGAATGCTGTGAGCATTAATCCTTGTGATCCATACATACCGTGGGTCACTATTGAATTAATAGTTTATACTGTCTAGTTTCCTATGATAAAAACTTATTTACCCTTTTTTTTTTGAGGGTGGGAAATCATCAAATTACTTCTCCCGCTCTGGGCGGAGCAGGAGGGCGTGTCAGACTTTTACTGAATAAAACCCACCCGCGTTCCTTCAGTTGCCTATTGCCAAGGTCCCGGTATCCCTTTCGGACTTTCCCGAATATTGGACTTTCCCGCACACATCGATTTACAAACTTTAGCTTTATTAAACTCTCCAATATCACAGCAAATCCTGGTTACACACAGGTTATCTCCCAACCCTAAAACTGTCGGTATCTTCGCAAATTATCATAAAAATGCAAAGCTAATCCAAACAAAATCGTTTGCAATAAAAATCGAATTAAACAAGCAATTTAAATTAAAGTTTTAAAAAATACTGTACCCGTTTCTCACTTATCAAAGTTCGTTTGTGATTAAGAACCCATCTCAAGAAAGTTAGGCCCAAAATATTTAATTACACGCGGCGGCTTACGTGGCTTTGGAAAACGAGCGACAAAACTTTAGGTTTCGCGTGACACTTTTTGTTAGGGTTGGTGCTGTGACTAAAAAAATCAATCTGCCTAGCCTTTTCCCAACTATGGTGGGGTCGGCTTCCAGTCGAACCGGATGCAGCTGAATACCAGTATTTTACATGGAGCGACTGCTTATCTGACGTCCACATCCCAGTAACTGGGTAATACGATACCCCTTGGTAAGACTGGTTTTGACAGACTTTCGGGCTTCTGACGACCCGTAACGACTATCAAAGATCAACGAATGGCAGCCGGGACCAACGGCTTAACGTGCTTTCCGAGGCACGGAGGAGTCTCGATATGTAAAGATCCATCCACGGATCAACCCCGGCAAGCGTAGCTTAACGTGACGGATCGACCCGTGCGGCTGTTATTACTTAGCCACGAGCTCTAGAAGTCATATATTTTAAAAGTATTCAGTATTAAGGTTATTAAGCAGCATGTCATATTTACGCGCATTAGTCGCTCCATATAAAATGCTGGTATTCAGCTGCATCCAGTTAGACTGGAAGCCGACCCCAACATAGTTGGGAAAAGGCTAGGCAGATGATGAGATAGATGGCACCCTGGGGAAGGACATAGGCTACTTTTTATTAAACTACCGCGCGAGCGAAGCCGGGAACGGAAGCTAGTAAATTGATATTTGTGAAAAGTCAATTCAGTATCTTGCTTTCATTACATAAATGTCCTACCCTACACCATATTGCCACTTATCAAAACGTCCTAACAAATTCTTTTTTTTTATGGTACACACGGCTACACATCAAGCTATACATTTCTAGTTTATGCTGAACTCGCATTGTATAAGATTTCCGTACAATACGAGGTCAGCTTATACTGGAAATGTATAGCTTGATGTGTAGCCGTGTGTACATCACACCTTTAGACTTAAAAATATCAAACTTCCAAAAAAAGGCGGCATCACTTCAACAACTAAGTATGCACAAAAAAGTTCTCAAAAGTGGCACCCCTGTGAATTAAACAAGGACGGCTGCAGACGGAGGTCCGTTGTTATCAGCTGGTACAACTTTAGGCTGTAAACCACTCACACTCCACTTGGCAAACAAATTTCGTAATAATATATTACGTTGGTACATTGTGGATGTGACTGGGAGATCCACCCTTGCGCATAGAACGTAGTGGACGGAAATAAATAAAGAAAGGCATTTCGAAAATTAGGGATCTTTTTTAATATTCAAGTATACTTTTTTAGGGTTTTTGGAGTTAATCAAAAACAACGTTTATAACAAATACTTTGAAGTAACTTCGCATAATGTTGAAAGCTTTCACTCAATTTTTTTATTACTGGAATCATCTTTAATTTTCAGTTTCGGCTTAGATTTTCCTAAAGGTGTTATTTATAGATATTATATACTCATGAATTTATTTACCTCAACTGAACATAAGATAACATAACATAGCACAAGCTCATTTATCTAACGCGATTCAGTGCAAAGATGACGTAACGATAAATATTAAATTATTTATAAAGACGAGAAATCTTATATTCCAAAAATGAAACAAAAAATAACGTATCAATCAATACACAAGAAATAAAAAGCAATGATTTTGAACATAAAAAAATAAACACTTCCAAACGGAAGTTTAAAAGAAATCAAATACATATCTATGCTACCAATTACTAACACTTAAGCGTACTTAATGTTCGCAACTGTACTTAAGTAGCTACAAAATTACTATTCAAGTAACCTATTAAAATATAAACCAACAATTTTTTTCCACTTGAATGAATGAAGAAGTATAGTAAGTTTTTATAACGAAACAACAATTTTATAGCAAAATCAAAGCTCTTATTTTAATTAAACCAATTATTGCATTAAGATACTTTTGAACTGTCTAGTGAGGCTTCGCAGTAGCAGCGTCTGGATTTGTGCCCGGTTGATGGCAATGGGCTCGCCCCATATTAGATGGGACTTAAACACAACTGGCGAAATGTCTGTCTAAGTATACCTCTCCCCTACCCTTCGGGGAAAAGAGGCATGATGCTATGAACCGTCAAGGAGTCTAGCAGTTAGTCGCCCGTTCCAGATCGTAGATTCCTTTGGGGAAGAATTGGCAATAGACTCCATGATTCTTCTTACTTATCCTGCCCTAGTCCCATTATGATTTAGGATCGGCCCAATTGGTTATTTTTTCTATTCTCCTTTGTTTGCCGTCACCTTATCATTCACTTCTTTCATATCATTCGTCACTCAACCCATCCATATTTTCTTTGTCTCTCCCTCTTCCTGTCCATCAATCATTTATTTATCACTGTATGCGTTGTATCCATCTTCGTCACATGAAACTCCATATTCAAAATTACTATATTTCAGATTTTTTCTTTGGTATGTCCATTCATTTCTACGGGGTCTCCATTAACAAATCTGTTATCTTCCCCCCTCTCCCAAGCGCCTCTCTTCCCGTAGGCTGCGCAAACGCACCGCGTTCATTAGGTACACATGTAACAGGTAGAAACACTGAATTATAAATCTTTGTTATTGATAACAATCGGTTTGTTTGTTTTATTGTCTTTGACTAATTTTGGGATTTTTTTAGCTATAGAGTTTTATTTATTTCGGGTTGATTCAAACATACTGGTACCAAATAGATAATTCACGGCTTTAGGATTTGCGCACATATCCAAAGTGATTTAAGTTTATTATTCATTAGACTTAAACAAACATGGCAATATTTTCTCAATAGATTAGGCATGCATACTTGAGCCATACATTGTAATTTGTAACATGTTTGTTTAGCAACACAAACGGTCCGTTGTCGGATTTGACTTAAAAGTCTTATTTATTGGAACCGGTCTAAGTTATTAGTTCTAAATTCGAAAACATGTCATAACTCTTGTTCTGTGTTATTTTTTAAGTATACCTTCCATTTCCATCCGACATCTACAAACCCACGGCTTCAAAGGCACCTCAAATATACTATTCACGAAATACCTTCAACAATTAAAAAGTCCTTTCATCCGTCACCCACGATGTTTGAAGGTATCCTTACGTTAAAGAGACCATTCTTCCTTACGTCAAAAAGGCACCATCCACGTAGGTGCCATCCGGGTGGCCTCTGCTAAACAGTAATATGACAGTAACCCGAGTTTACGATGGAACCATAACTCACCCCAGATTGTGATGGTACTAATAAATACAAATATTTTCTTGTTATGTGATTTAATAGGGTGATTTCTGAAGGAAAGAATGTTGTGGATACGGCGTCGGACAGAAATTGGAAAGGATTTTTTGTGGATTATAATTTTGCTTGAATTTGTAAAAAAATGTGTTTTTAGAATTTATTCTACAACACATTTAATGATACTAAATATTAGGGTTAAAATACTTGATAATACAGTTCTGATAAGAAAAGGTGTCAAAAACGAACAAAAAATTGATTATTTTTTAATTGCTAGACGGGACATTATGAGCGGCGATATTTTTTATTTAGACATCGGAATTCAAACAAACATTTTTATTAAGATACGCGTATCAAATTATGCAATTTTTTTTTTTCACATTAAAATTACGACCAATTAAGAGCTTTTTGCCAAATGGGTAGGCATTTTATTTATTGTGTTTAAACAATTTTTATAGACATTATAAAGCTATTAAAAAGTGTCGTTAAAACTCATATAAGAGTCGTAAAGTTGTTAATTAGGTTTGATTATTTCTTAACCTTTCAATAATTTTAATGACATTTTTATCCTTCTAGCAGTTGATGTTTCGGATGAACGAAAAACTAAAAATAAATAGGCATAATCATAAAAGCCTTAGTTATGCTTTCGAAAACGTGATTTCATAAACATCAAAAAATTAAAAACGAACTAATCAATACATAACTTTAAACAACTTTTATAAACTAGAATCTAGATCATTATCATCTGATGGTTATATATTTTCATGATAATTTCATTATGGCTACTCTTACGACTACGCACTCAAAACATTTTTATAAGGCTTTATCTAAATGCGAATTTAAACGGCAAACAAAAATAACTTTAAAAAAATACTTAGCTTATGATATGCTCATGCTTATTCATAAATACCTGCCCCATTTACTTGTCATTATAATATTTTTTAATAAAGGCCACGCTACACGTAGGTACACCTAAATGTTCTTATCTAAATCAATTCTCCATACACGGAAGCACATCCCTGTTACTCCAACGTACAGCTGATATATGTAGAAAATTAAAATCAGTTTAAGTTTGTTTATTACAAGCCGTGGCACCGTTAGGGCGGGTGCACACAAATAACTACTAATCGATATTAGAATCAATGCGTGCCACGCCTGCATGCGATGCTTAGGGTGTTCTGAGATCCTAGTATTTATAGCTTGCTTTCACATGCCGGTTTGCTCGAGAAATGTTCCATTTTAGCTGCAATACCAAAGGATTCTACAGTATAATACTGCGAAAAATAGGTAGGTCCTGGTAATAGGTTTAAGAACTTTATTTTCTCAAAAGAATTACATTCACTTATATGAGAAAAAAACTTATTTCTAATTAGTTTAAAATAGGCGACGCGACCGCGACGGTTACACAATAAAAATAAGTTATACAAGCAAGTATATTTATAAGTTAGGTTAGTTAAGTACAGTACTCGCAGACATTTTAAAATTTTATATCCGCTAAAATGTGGTTCTTCAGAGATTTTTTGAAACTATACATGGATTTTTGATCTTTTACATTCCGAGGCAATTTATAATTATTATTATTATTTTTAATAATTATTGTATTCGTTTAGCGGTAAAGATTTGAAAGTGAAACTAACTCTTACTTGCGCTTACGCATTATGATTACTATTTGCATGGTTTTTGCATTAAGCATAGTTGATGATGTTGTCATGATTATTTTGTAAAGCCACAAATTTGTCTTAAATAAAATTTACGGGGGGTGCTAAAGATCCCGCTCTCTATGTTCTATTTATAAAAAAAAAATTAAGCAGTTGCAAACAAGTGTCATTATTTTTTTTTGTAAAAAAATTACACTAGCCAGTTATCTGTTTAGAGCTCAATAATCTAGTCTTTCTTAACAGCAAAAAAAATATTGAATGAAAAAAATCCAAATGCATTTTTAAATCATACTGTATGTAATCTAAACGTCTTTTATGTGATCAGGAAAACAAACAGCCTGTAACTAAAACAAATAGTTAACGTACGTAAAGTTTATTGTTATTGGATAACTCCGAGCCCAGGTTCGATGCCTGCACAGGTGAAATAATTCAAATGTTTGATATGTAAGTAACTGAGGTGGAATTAACTTTGGTTTTATTTAACATCAAAGGTTTTTCCTTTGAAGTGTTTGGGACTTTCAACGTATAGTTTTGTTTGTTGATCAGGAAGTGGGAGAATCCCATAGCGACGAATTGACCGTCTTTTGTTTATTTAAGTGGCTATCGTCATTTGATCAAGGTACCTACTGTGGGCCTAAAACGGCCACATTAGCAATTCCTCTAAAAGCGATTCATTTCCCAAATTTCCAGCTGTCATTAGCAATTCCTCTAATTTGACACAAAAGCAATTCATAATGTGTGGACCATTTTACGAATCTCCATAGAAAACTGTCAAACTGATGAATGATTTCGTAATTATGAATCGCACGTAGATCATATTATGAATTGTCAGTTTGTGACATTTTACGATAATTCATAATATTTTCCTATTAGGATTCTGCCAAAGTGACTGTTTTTAAATCCCCTGATGACGGATGCCTATAATTAAAGAATTAAATGTGATGTATAAAAATATCGAATGTTTTTTTGATCGACCGTTCAACGTACCGCATATTCATTCTATCGAAATATCAATTTATTGAATACTTTTTTTTAAGAATACAAGAAAAACAAAATTTACTAATTAGTAAATTTGTATTTATATTGTATATTTTTGTATTCTTAGTTTAGAAAAGTTTACAAGTTACTTTCAGAGTATTTTTAAAAAGCTAACTATTTTACAATTAAACTTTTCGATTGGTAACTCGACAATAATCATCATCTGCCTAGCCTTTTCCCAACCATATTGGGGTCGGCTTCCAGTCTAACCGGATGCAGCCGAACACCAGTATTTTACATGGAGCGACTGCCTATCTGACCTCCACAACCCAGTAACTGGGTAATACGATACCCCTTGGTAAGACTGGATGTTAGACTTTCGGTAACTCGACAATAATAGTTAGAGAAATCTTATTGAACTCACTCACACGACACGTAGATTTATAATAGAGGTTTAGATAATTGCAAAACTAAATCAAACTGTGAGTCTGTGACCCAAAAGCGTAAATCTTACGAACGAAGATTCTGTACTTTATCTAACTACAAAGTAATAATATTTGCTAGCCAATATTGTGAGTATTCATTACAGAACCTTGGGCAATTATTATTATAACTAATATGCGCCGCTTAGAACATAGATAAAGGGACATAGGCTATAAACCGTACAATAAACTTCATACATATTCAAAATTTATATGAGAATATGTATGGCAAATCTATTGTTGTGTGTCTAATTATGGTTTTATTAACTTCGCATATCTTCATAATATGAAGATATATTTGCATATTACGCAAATATAATACCTATAAGCTATGAGTATATTCTTTAACAATATCAGCAAAGTAAGAAAAGACTTGACGTTAAAAATAATAAGGAAACTAAACCCAATAATCAAAGATGACGTCACACATAACGAGCAACTAATAAATCTCTTATAACATGATAATAATTCTGTACATAATGCTCTTAAACACACGAACATGCAACGAACATGTCCGACAGATGACTTAATAAGGCCTAATAAAATTATGCCGACGCACGAAAAGCAAACACTGGCGAGAGCGAAAGTCAAAAACCCCACAATTTTCTGTTTCAAAATTTGATAACTTCATCTCACATAATAATAGTGCAGAGAAAATTACGACCACCAATCACGTGTGTCAGTTTAAACCGCCCGCGTTTGAATTTCGAACGCTACGCTCAAACAACGACTGACCTCCGACGTAGGCAGACGTGTGTTTAGTCAGTAATTTGATGATAATTTGCAAAATGAGAACGTGTGCGGTTTTCAGAGTGGAGCTTTGATTTTTTTCGCTGAATTTTCATATTAAAATGTCGCTGAACTCTGGGGTAAAAGTACTTGAACGGATAATTGAATATTTTATCAGGCCGGGTAACAGGCTCGTTAAGGGTTCATGAATATAAAAGCGGTGTTCCCGGGGTATCCGGCTTACTATGCCTGATTTTCATTGCGGTTCAAAACTGCCTGTTGGTCGTTCAACTTTCGCTTTTACAGCACTCTTTCATTTTATGGCTGTTGTGGGCAGAACAAATTTTAATATTATTATTTTTTTAACCTCCATTAAAATTTTATCTGATATATTATGGTCTTTTGTTTTCAAACCTTGAATTTTTCACGTTTTATCTAAGCGGTTTGTTTTATTGTTTTAAATTAATTACGGTTACATATTTTTGGTTGACATTCTTTTGCAGTAAATTCTTTCGGTGTTTTACGGTACACTAATTAGTTGGGAACAATTTATAGGGGTATTAATTATATGAAGTCAGCGCAAGTCAGTTTATGCGAATTTTATAGGTGTTCAGCAATTTTATTGCGTTTACTAATTGAATTGATAACGAAATATTGTGTAGAGTCACTTATTTGAATAAGGAAGTTTTTATAATAATTTAGGAATAGCTTTGTACCAGTCGGGATCCTGGATTCACGCTTGGTTGTTGCCACGAACTGCTTAAGTGCTTCACCACCCCGGCCAAAGGTGATTTTAGTCAGTAAGAGTCTGACAGATCCATCCGCCCGCCCCAGGGCGGAGGACATCCATGAGGATTTCCACACGCAAAAAGCCGCATTCACTTACTTAGTTCTTTAATATAAGTGAAGTGGTGTTATGTGGTTGTAAATACTTACTATACGTACATCTTTGCGGAGGCAAAGGTATACTATTCCTTCTGGGGCTAACAAGCGTGATAATGAGATGCAGCGAAAGGAAGAAACTTTTCGGAAAACTTTCATTTAAACTTGATAAAAGATACCAATATATTTTTCCCATTTTACACAAGTTTAAAAACGTAAGAAAAGTAATACATTTAACAATAAATACACACGTCTCCGGTTGATTTACGTGTTTCACTGGCCAAGTCTGAAGGTTGAATGACATTATTAAGACATATTGCTTGCCACCAACGGTATTTAGTAAGGTAATGAATTGCAATAAAAAGAAAAGGATTATCTTTTAGCCTATAATGTTCCCACTGCTGTGATACAGGCCTCCTCTCTTCAAGAGGGAGTGGGCTGTAATCTACCACGCGGTCCCAGTACCGGTTGGTAGATGTGAAATGTCTTAAAATCTTTGGTTCTAGGACCATAAGGACATAAAGTAAAGCGCTTCTCTGGGTTCAAACCCATGACCTTCAACTCGTAAGTCAGGGCCATTCCCACTGAGCCATGACAACTCCTGAAAATCCTCTCAGTAAAAAATATTCCGATTTTATAATATGTTACTCTTCATGCAAAAACACACGTACGCAAATTTATAATAAAAACCAAAAAGCAGTGCTAATTGTATAATAATCTTATCGTTATTAAATAGGTTACTTTAATATTTATGTAAACACCAAAATCTGGCTTCCAACGGAACTCACTCCATCTCAAACGATACCTATTCACCAAAGGAATCGACAGTATCGCAAATAATGACGTACAATGCTTTTCGGTGGTTCATGCCCGACCTATCTTATCGTACAAAGCTGGCAATGTAACACTTAGTAGAAGATTTATGGTAATATCAAGTGCAGTGTGGTAAGGTTAGGTTAATTGATGTCAGAGGGCAAGTAATAATTCTGAGTGTAATAAACAAAGATGATGGCTGGCGTTTTGTTTTGATATGCACCTCTGTTGCTTGATGTTTACTTGGAGATGGCGCCGTTTATTAAGTCATTTTCTTTCGACTAACAAAGTCCACTTTTCACAGCTTTTCTTTGGTACTTCATTATGGAAAGTAGTATACAGAATGCGCTTCCATAAAAGAATATGTTTATAGGCGATATTTAGAAACATTTGTAATTCCTCCGTTTCCTCCTTTCGGAGTATCTCTAAAATGAAGGGTTTCTTAATTTAAATAGTGCTAGTATAGTCCGCTTTACCGTTTCCGGCGACAGCGCCCCAGACTAATTACTTTCGTGTTTTCGTCAGCTCTCTGATGGTAGCAAATCTTTGTTCTTGAAGATCCGGTCACACACTGGGTACAGAACAGCTCTTCTGTACCCAGTGTGTGACCGATTTTCATCAGCATCTTTATGTGTTGGTATATGAAGGCTTTGGGCGACTCTTGCGTATTTGGCGCTTCTTGTATAGATCTTGAAGATTATTTTGTTTCAAACCATAAATAAATTAATGCTAGTACCTACTGTTCGTATTAAGTTTAAAATATTAAGGCAGCATGCCATTTTTATCCTTCTATAGTTTTAAAAATAACCCTATCAAGAATGTAGGCTCTATTTTAATAAAAAAATACGTATACTGGGTAAAACAGGGTGGGTGGTTTAGAAAATGCGCCTTCGTAGCTTCATCTAGTGTTAGGTTTCATTCCATAGCCTATGAGTCCTATGAAACAGGAATGAAGCGGTAGCGATTTAACATGCCTGTCTATTTTCACTCAGATTTTTACAAAAGTACTGTTCTAGTGCTAGAAAATATTTAGATATAGAGATATAGATAGTAAGTCTATTCACAGCTTTTTCATATGAAAATATTCTAGCATAGCTCTTGTAAGTGGCCGCGCCCCTTGTGATTTTCATTTTTCACCCCGCGCCCTGGAGGCTTTTATTTAGGCAATATCGTCATTTCTTCTTCCCAGCTAAAGCACTAAGAAGTGAAGTGGTGAAGGGTGGGGTTTTTGGGGGACCGGTTTATGTCATTTTGACGAAAAAAAAATGCTGATTTTCAGCCTAGTTTGAATAAATGACTTGTGAGTTTAATTTGGGTCCTTTATTAGATAATCATTATAACCACCGCAAGTAATAAAACTAGGTGTGAGTATGTTTCTGGCACAATGCACTGACTCTATATTGGAACCTTCATTTATAATCCGATAAATGAATATTACTCACCTAAATGCATACAATAGTTCTCTGCCTAGCTTCTTATGAAAGATGGTTATTAGTGTAGTCTAAATTATTGCCGTAGCAGAGAACTAGGCTGCGAAACACAGTCGTCTGACCAGATCCTTCCGTGAGCCTTGTGAGGAGTAGTAGTTGTAATAGAACTCGTTTTGAAGAAGCTCACAGGAGGTACTTCCTCTGCCAGGGCTGCGGGAAAGTCCGAAAGGGATACCGGGGCCCTTGGCAACAGGCAATTGAAGGAACACGGGTGGGTTTTAGACAGTAAAAGTCTGACACACCCTCCCGCTTGCCCAAAGCGAGAGAAGTCATTTGATGATTTACCACCTTCAAAAAAATAAGAAAGGTCCAGTTCACCATTCCTTTTTCTGCCAACAAGCACCGTTGGTCTACATTAGACAAGTTTGGCCTTTTCTCTGGGATGATGATGCAATCAATACACCTGGGGGCCTAAAACGGCCACATTAGCAATTCCTCTAAAAGCAATTAACTTCCTGTATTTCCTTTAATTTGACGCAAAAGCAATAATGTATGGACCATTTTACGAATCTCCATGGAAAACTGTCAAACTGATGAATTATTTCGTAATTATGAATTGCACGCAGAACATATTATAAATTGTCAGTTTGTGACATTTTACGATGATTCATAATAGTTTCCTATTGCAGATGTCCATGGACCTTAGTGTCCAAATCATAAAGTAGGGCGGCCTGCTGTTCAAACACCAGTTAATATAAAATAGGATTCTTCCTATTCTTCTATTGTAGTTCCGCTGCTACCGATACACGATATTTTAATCACCAATTCACCTCAGAGTACAATCATAACTGGAGATAACCTTTCACTTACTAACCCTGTAACTATTTACGTTCCGTTACGAGTATAAATTGAATTGTAACTACTTTATGTTACAGTTGTCAATTGCTATCTAACTTGCTATATATTTCACTCACACTTTATTGAAAACCCAAAGTCATAATTTATTTATTGGGTGACGCTGATATCTTGCAAGCAATTTTGTCGGTAAATGACTTCCGAAATGTTTCTGAAGTATGGCTTGATTTGCTACCGGATATAGTCGGGAACTGATAAGGCTTATGATAAGGCATAGCCCATACTCTTGAGAATTTGACGTAGGTAATCTTTTAGACTAAAAGATTAAAGATTAAAAGATGGAAACTACATGAATTGAAAACAAAATAAAGATATAAGATTCCATTAGCGTTGTTTCATAATATATAATTTTGCAAATGGAACCCGCTTATCTTATTACTAAGCCTCATCCTAGACACATCATTGTAAAATAATACTCTCATGTGCGTAGACGCACGCAATCTTTGACACGATGCACGTGCAAACTTGGACTTTACGACCACATGACAATCGCAAATATGAGCTTTAGAACTAAAACAGCGATATATCTGTAAAAGTCAACTGCTAAGCTTTAATTTTGAACTTATTTGAAAAACTGCCTTATAACTAAGTTGACTTAGGTTATGGTTAAGTCTATTTAGTTGTCCTTAACAATGGAAAAAAAAAACTCAAAGCATTTATTTCAAATAAACCAATTACAGGCACTTTTGAATTGTGAAGGGGTCGGTCAGTCAGAAAGATGAAGCTAGTTGCCCATTCGAAAGCGTAGTAGGTTCCTATGGAGAAGAACGGGCAAGAAATGTACGTAGTCAGTCTTTCATAGTCCACTGCTAGACATAGGCCTCTCGTTTGAGCGTAGGCCTTGCATATGCAATCGGGCCTAGCCATCTTTTTATGGTCCAACTGGTCTGTCAGTTAACAAACCGTTGAGAACAATGAATCATCTTCTTCTCTTAGACAGGAACTATAAGAGATACCTCATGTTGTGCATTTTTTTTACCAATCAGCAACAATTTTAGCGGGACCGTCTGCTTAGAGTTTGGAGAAGAAGTAATGTCTTGACTGTTGTATCAATCATATCCAAAAGTCGGTTATGAGACCTGATTATATAACCGAGTGTACAAGCTTATCTTCTATATGTTTTGTGTACAAAATGAGCGTGACTACATATATTTAGCGACGTGGCCTACATTTGCAATCAATGTTATTGCTTAGATTCGGCTAATATCGCAATGGTTTAGTTTTAGAAGGTACTGAATAGTTTGCATGCAGTTAATTTCATATTCAAGAAGTTCTTTTTTTTTGTGTTTAGTGACTAACCTGGTGGTCAGAGTTTTAAAGCCGCCCATGGGCCTCTGATTTGGCTTCATATGGTGTCGAGAAATATCGCTCAGGCATGCCGGTTTCCTGCCAGGGTTAGTCCGAAAGGGATACCGGGACCTTGGCAACAGGCAACTGAAGGAACACGGGTGGGTTTTAGTCAGTAAAAGTCTGACACGCCCTTCCGCTCCGCCCAGAGCGGGAGAAGTCATTGGATGATTACCCACCCTCAAAAAAAAAAAGGCATGCCGGTTTCCTCACGATGTTTTCCTTCACCGTTTTTTAAGGAAGTGATAATATAATACGCATATGAATGCGCAAAAGTTAGAGACTGTAGAATCAAGAAGACTACAGTGAAACTGACATAAATGTTACAATAGATAAAAATGTAGCGAAGTCAATGATAAAGTTAATTCTGACCGTGAAAAAGTAATTAATTTTTGAGCAGTGGACGTGAACGACAAATTATTTGTAGAACACTCATGATCGAGTTATATTCTGACGTACGGAATAAACACGAAGTCTTAATTATTTTGTATACAACGTCAATATTGATAACCTAATCACCCAGTTATCCAAGAGACACAAACAAACAAGATTTTGCCACTAATTTCGCACTAGATTCGAGAATTTCCAACAATTCTCTCCAACATAGGCCTACTGGCCTTGAGAAAGACGAACGCAAAGCGAAATCAAACAACATTATCGCTATGTACGTAGCAAATAGACATATCTCGGAATCGTGATTACGTATTATCGGACCAGATTCGCGGAGTCAATGAACTCTTATCAAAGGAAGATATGCGTCGAGTCTTCTGACAAAAAATACAGTAAGTGTTTTATGAAGACATCTCTTTTTCTCACCGGATGTGAGATAGTAGGAGAATTGTTTATTGTGGGATTAAAATTCAACACTTTGAAGTATTCTTTTGACGATGGTGACTTGTTTGGCCCTTTTACAAGTTCAGTGGCACTTAAATAGGTGGTTTGTTGTTAGAACGAAGATGAGCTACATCATTCTTAATCCCATTTGGTTATGATCCATTGAAGTTCTATGAGTCAGTGATGAATCCATAATAGATACATATGAAAGTAAGTAAGACATTGAATTAGATTCTGCGTTCCTTCAGAAGCGGTAACATAAGGAAGGACAAGTCAATATTTATGTGGTGACTTGTTTTGTTACAAACAGCCTATTTATTTGCCAACAGGATTTGGTTCGAGTCTACTTGATTTGGAAATCAAATGAGGATTCAATGGCCAAGATTCTGCAATGTAAGAGTAATTTCTTACAATGCGTTGTATCCACCAACATCATGAAACGAAGAGACGATCGTTATAATCGATAACCTCCAAGTAACGACAGAGGAAGATGGCGTCAACCCTCAGACGAGACCGAGTTCCTAGCAAATCTAGTAATTGAAAAACGTTCTCTAATCTTATCTATGATCCTAATGGTATTCTGGCTCCCTGCCAGAATCTACTTCGGTTAAAGGAACCAGGCATGCGTTCATTGACAAGTGCATGGACAGTGCCATCCACACCACGCCCACTTGCGACCTAATTTTAATAAGATTTTTTCTTCTCTTCACTACTGGAATGTATAACGCCAAATGATTATAGCGTTATTCATATAGCCAATAGCAGTCAACTGCTGGACATAGGCCAATTGCACGCTATTTAGCTAGACCCTCGGCTACTGTCTGGATAACAGTAGCCGAAGGTCTAGCTAAATAGTGTGCTACCACTATTGTTTTTTTTTTGTTGTTTGGAAATCATCAAATGTCTTCTCCTGCTCTGGGCGGAGCGGGAGGGCATATCAGACTTTTACTGACTAAATCCTACCCGTGTTTCTTCAGTTACCTATTTCCAAGGGCCCCGGTATCCCTTTCGGACTTTCCCGCAGCCCTGGCAGGCATCGGCCCTAGTGGACCCCGTCACTTGTGATCCAGCTACCACCCTGCGTTTACTGAATTGCGTTTCTCTTTACATCTTGGTATCCAATCCCTTTTTCAATATATGCTCCTGACATATATAACGATGCCCCTGAAAAGTTCTTAAAGACTGACTCAATGGAGAATGAACCATAAGTGATTCTTTACAATACAACTCAATTTAAAACGTCTGTAGTTAAAAATGCGGTGACAAATTGGTATGATGCCAATGTTTTTTTTTGTAATGGTTTCGGTCAAGCACCTCGTGCGTAGACATAGAGTCTGCGACATATGCATGGAATTTTTGATATACTCTATTCATACTCGTATCTAGGAATAGAGCTCAAAAATCGGAGCATCTATAAAAACAATAATGGCTTTACGTAAACATCTTTTATCTTTGATTTTGCTCTTTGAAATTTTTCGATGTCAGTTTTGAGTGAGCTATTAGAGTTCAATAAGTTTTTTTTACCAGTGCCATAGACTGAATTATTCAGTATTGTAACAGTTTTGTTTCATTATAATTTTCCATCTTCTACTTGGTTAAAGTTTTTCAATGCCATCTATTGTTTTTCAGAATGCTGATATTTTCCTTTCCCAAGGAAGGATTTTTTTTTGAAGAACGGAGCAGAACGGTCAATTGAGCTTTTAAACTTTTAATTCTTCAATGGAGCTTAGCTTTTAATATTTCCTCTAGCTACATCAATTTTAGTTTGTAATCTGACAGTTTACTTATGTAACACATTTTCAACAAGATTCTCGTGCCAGTTTGTTTCAAAAGCAACATCCTACACTATATCTGCTAATAGTTCATGCGTGACTGCTTATTTTTGTATATGACAGCCAACGTGTCATAAGTAGACATAAACACTTCTACTAGTCGATATTGCGATTTTATTTGGAGCTAGCAATGGATAACAATGGATCTGATCAGTTAATTACTCAATTTCAAATCATTCTTTCTCATAGACGATTGGACAAGAAAAATCATTTTGCGCGTATCGCAAAATTAATCGTCTTTTCATCATCTACAAATAAACGTTTTGTACAGTAGGACACAACTTAGATGTAGCATCGGCAAAATTCGTAAAACCGATCACATTCCAAACTGAGTGTGTTTTCAAAATCTCATCATCTGCCTAGCCTTTTCCCAACTATGTTGGGGTCGACTTCCAGTCTAACCGGATGCAGCTGAATACCAGTATTTTACATGGAGCGACTGCCTATCTGACCTCCACAATCCAGTAACTGGGTAATACGATACCCCTTGGTTAGACTGGTTGTCAGACTTTCGTGCTTCTGACGACTCGTAACGACTGTCAAAGATCCACAAATGACAGCCGGGACCGTGCTTTCCGAGGCACGGAGGAGTCTCGATATGTGAAAATGGTCACCCATCCACGGACCAACCCCGGTAAGCGTAGCTTAACCTGATGGATCGACCCGAGCGGCTGTTATTACTTAGCCACGAGCTCCTCACTCAACAGATAATATAGATATCAATTAATTTAAGAACATTTTGTATCTGTCAATATATCCTAAGTAATGTAACTTGATGTCAGTGGTTTTTAGTTTGGCCAGAAGCAGGTCAATGCGGTTGCTTATTTGGTGCAGTGCAAGGTGTAAGCTGTAGTACCAAATATTACAAAAAAAAGTATTTGAACTAGCGTTTATTACTATGTTTACGCAAACGCAATAACTTGTAAAGTTTTATAACCAAATACGGATGCTCAAATGTATACTACATCTAAGTTGTGTCGTACTGTACCTATGATGTATGATGTATGATGATCTTATAGTAGTAAAAATAGCACAGTAATACATGTTAGCTAACAATAATAGCTACAAAAAAAAATCAAGTAACAAAAACTAAAACCCAACTACGACTTAAAAGGTATAAACAAGACACCACAGACAGACAAATTAAAAATCCGGAGTCACACGTGTTAGGGCATATATCGAACAGATTAGGTGTGACTCCGGATTTTTAATTTGTCTGTCTGTGGTGTCTTGTTTATACCTTTTAAGTCGTAGTTGGGTTTTAGTTTTTGTTACTTGATTTTTTAAAAATTTCTTTTGTGGTTATAATATATATATTTTTGAAATGTGCTTATTAAGCCCTTTCATTTGATACCCCACATGATACGATTAAACCATATTTTTTTTTAAGTTCCTCACTGTATGTCCTCTAGAGGGCGCCATTTTTAATTTAATGTGACTTCACATAGCCTATAACCAGCGGACAATCACGACGCTTCTAACGATACCTCATTTGTCAAATTGTGATAAGTGGTTTGGAAGATAGGAGGGAACAGATGAACATACATACATACATACATACATACATACATACATACATACCGGTCAAAATCATAACCCTCCTTTTTTCTTCGCCGTAGTCGGGTAAAAATAACAGAATCAATTAAAATGAATTTAAATAACTGTAGTGAATTTAAAACTTCATAAATAACCTTCAGTAAAGGAAGGCAAAGAATCGATAAAACGAATGTTGCAAAATACACAATATTAGCATTTGCAAAACGAAAACCGCCAAATCCTCGCCTGATGGAACCACTTACGGACCACTAATTATGTACTGACAGGAGATTTCTTAATTTGCTGATCGGCAGCCATATGGAAGTTTAAGGAGGTTAATCATCCCATTTGAATCTGCTGCCAAATATAATATGGATGATTGATGAATTGATTGACAGCTCCGAAAAGTGATCGTAAAAACCTTGTGAGGTAGAAGCCATGAAAAATACTGCTTTTGGGCCACAGTTATAGGAGATTTTAATATATGTGAAGACGTGCAGGTCTTGTTCTAAGTTCTAATGACTATTACTATGTGGGCTCTACCATCCTAGGCAATGCCTGGCGGACAGTAGTTGTAATTTTGGTTTTTATTGCACCGTATGTTTCAAATAACCGCACTGTTTTGATTTTTATTGAACTGTTAAAATGGAAGCTACTGCGATTTTGAGTGTGTTTTGCAATTTAGGAACCAGGTTGATGATCGTAGACTCCTCGGAATTCATAACATGTTCATGGTTATGAAAAGTCTGACGCATCAATTTTAAAATGTTTATTGTTCGGATTCTTTCACTCGGCATCTTCTTAACATCTCCCAATTTCCATAACTCTTGTTATTGTTAGAATTATTTTTATACTAAAAATCATAGTCAGCGGGGTATTCACCTTTTTGGCAAGGCCGTCTGTCGAGAGAGACGGCGTTATTGGAACTGTATTGTGTTTGAACGAGACGGGTATATTACTGAGAGTTATTGCGGCATGATTTATATTCAATAGCATTTCTTCAACAGGTGTGTAACCCGTTGCGTTATGTTATTTCGATTCCATGCCAAATTGTATATTTATAGAAATTATGTGTCGCGAAAATATATCATTATCAGTGAACCCTTTTATCTCTTTCTTTGAAGTCGCGAATGTGTGCCGAGATAATGGCTGCTCTTGCGGTATCTTTTATCTTTTCTATTCTATTTCTGTTAACAGCGTAAACTCGTAACTGTACGTTGATTGTCTTGCTTCATTCAGTAGTTATTCTTATCTGGTTCGTAGTATTGGGCTCCTAATATTTAGACATGTTTACAAATTCATTATTGTTTCAAAGAACTTACTGTTTTCATCGGTTTTGAAGTTCATGTCATACATTAATCACATGTCCGCTCCTACAAGTGGGTCTCTCGATCTTTAGTACAATCAACTGTAGGATTTTGCAATAATCACCACTCTTAGCTGAAGGATTGATGATCGCAGTATTTTACGGGCGCTGCTAATCACCATCTGCCTAGCCTTTCCCAACTATTTTGAAGTTACCTTCCAGTCTAACTGGATGCAGCTGAATACCAGTTTTTTTACATGGATAGACTGCTTATCTGACTTTCACAACTCAGTATTTGGGTAACACGATAAGGGCACTGAATGTACTTCAATCAATCCATTTGTGAACTTGTATTATCAAGGTCAACTTTTTTGTAAACCTTTGAATTTGAATAACCTTTATTTTTCCGTCTTTTTCAGGTAAGTTCGTAAGCCGTTCAGATCTTTAAGAGAAACCCTTTAGTAAGTGGATTATTCTGAAATTAAAATAATCACATACGATAAATGCTTGTTCTGACGTTTGATCTCCGCTGTCACATATATTTTAATTTTATTACGAAAAAAATATTTCAAGCGCGCGTAGTTACAGAATAAAATGTTCCTTTATAATTTATATTTCGGGAAAGCTAGTAGATAATAATATATTAATTCAAATAATGAAATGGGCTTTGTGGATGACCTGTTTTTATTATACCTAGTTATTCTTCTGCCTCGTTTAATTTTGTTCTGCTAAAACTACGCGATTGATTCATTGATTAAAATTAAACCATTTAGCACAGCAAATATAATAATAAGCTCAGAATTATTATTTATTTAGACATAAATCTACGTTTTATGTTGCTCTTGTAACTGTTTTATACACTAAGCCTTTCGCTATTGAAACGCTGTATACATATTTTAACCAAAGGAACCTCGATTTGTATATTTTAGAAGTATGCATGGTATTTACCTACACTATTTGTATGAGATTGAGTTTCATTTACCTTGAAAACATAAATTAATCAATTTTAAAACACGATAAAGAACCGGATTGTATACGTATTGTGGTATTAATAAATCTTAGCTCAACTAACCTATTTAGACTTTCCTGTGCTAAAACATAGGATATTTGTTAACTGTCTATCAACTGTGTAGGTACTTTTTCTTATGTTTGTTTTAGTTTTAACGAGGCGTAGGAAACAATTTGGGCATTTTTATTTGCATTTTTGCATAAAAAATTGTAATGGTATTACCGGGAACCGTAGCGATAGTATTTGAAAACATTTAGATATAATTATATGTATATTAAAGACTCCCGCAGACAAGCGCGACACGACTCCGGAAGAACAATTTCCATGAAGTTTTCGTAGAAATTGGTTCACCAGAGACGCGTCGTGCCTATCTGCGAGATCCTTTAAAAACGTTAAAAATTCACCTCTCACTAATTCTTGAAATGCCAAAAAAACTCCTTGTTTATTGACTTAAAACTTACCTAACCATATATTATACTGAAAAAGAAACAAAAACGAAGCTAATAAGAAGAACAAACTACGCATTTTATTAGTACCTACCATTAAAAAAAGTGAGAAATATTGGTAACGGTCTGTCGTTTATAATATTACATGTATTTAGCGTCAATTTATTAGTCACGTGCCTAAATTGTTCCTCAATTTTTCAATAGCCATACCACGTACATATTTACTTAAGGTATATACGATAAGTGCAATTTAGACATGTCGATATTTTTTGCAACTTTTTTTTGGTTCTAAACTCTAGCTTTGAACCGGATGTAGATAAAAACGTGATAATTATATGCGAATTGAAACTACGATGAGCATATTATTATGAATTTTGCTTTTCAGTGTAAGTGGCGCGTTTCGCATTTAGGATGTTTTTGTTTTTCTAACTCGTGTGACGAAATACTGGACGGCCATAGTTAGCCATGGCATAGTTACGTTCAAACGTAGTAACAATAGTGAAATCAATACGATATTTTCTTTTAGCTCCGCACCCAAGATAGCTACTTATCTCACACACATAGTACTAGTAGATAGTTACTTGTCTTAGCTACTGAGCGTGGGGTCCTGGGTTCGATTCCCGGGTCGGGCAAAGGTTTATTGGGTTTTTCTATTAGGAATTTCGTAGTAACAGCCCGGAGTTTGGAAGTTGGCGGTGTGATACCCCCGTGCTTCGGAAAGCACGTTAAGCCGTTGGTCCTGTGCCTGATCTCTCTCCGGTCGTGTCGGATTGCCGTCCCATCGGATTATGAGAGTGAGGGATGAGAGAGTGCACTTGTGTCTGCGCACACACTTGTGCACTATAATATCTCCCGCGCCGAAGGCTAGTCTCCGTTGAGATTGCCGCCGTGGCCGAAATGCGGTCTGGAGGACTATTATTTTTAGCTACTTATATTTAATATCTCTTTTTGATCTTTAACTGTGCTATTCAATTCCCAAACAAAATCCACAGAGACTCGCGTTTCTTGTTTTCATTCATATTTGATACTTCGCCTTAACACCCAGTCGAAAATGTTGGCATATCGCCAAGGCACAGAAAAACTAATAAAAAGTTTAAAAAAAAGTAAGATATCGTTGTCTGGTCTGACTGTCATTAGTAGGAAACATGATGATTGACGCGAAAAGAATTTAGGAAGTGTTGAAAACTTGTTCTTTCCTTGTATCAGCAATTCGGCACCAACTTTATGAGTATAGTTTATGCCGCGGTGCCATATTAGCCAGTCATAAGCGGGCTATATTATATAATGAGTTTGCTAATTTCTAATTTATGTCTGTAATTTTTATGGTGTACATAATAAAGAGTATTCTATCTATCTATCTAAAGTGAGTTTGTTTGTTTGTTACGCTTTCACGCTAAAACGGCTGAACGGATTTGGATGAAATTTCTTTATTTAACGCCCCGACTATGTTAGTAGTGAGACAGCTTCCATGCAGGGACTGCACACACAGTGCACGCACAGTGTGGTATCCTACTATCGTAACTAATATGATAAATGCGAATGTTTGTTTGTTTGTTACGCTTTCACGCTAAAATGGCAGAACGGATTTGCATGAAATTTAGCACATGGGTAGACCATCACCTGGTTAAGGATATAAGATACTTTTTACCCCGATATTCTCAGGGGATCGAGAGTTCGAGACTTATGCGGGAGGAGATGTGAAAATTTGTATGTTTGTTACTGAATCACGCAAAAATAGTCTACTTTTTATCCTGTATCGCAGACGAAGTCGCAGGCAAAAGCTAGTATTTAAAAAAAAGGTGGATTTCGAGATACCACACCGGGACTTTACCAAACCTATCTACAGTTTGTTTGTGAACGTCAAAGTCGTATATTCGAATGTCCATCAAAAGACCTTCCTCTAATTTTCAAGGTAGTAAAAATTTGTTAAGCAAACAAGACTTGAAAAGCAAGCCTTACGTTTAATGTGAAATATTGCAAAATAATTATAATATACAAAATCGAGTTGTCAAATCAAACGTCCATTACTGACGTAATTGTGCAAAACATAGGCAAGCTCTCAATAAAGATAACGAATGAAGGAATGTATAAATTGATAATAATTACCTAGCAATTTATACAATTATAATTATGTCACGGCACAAATTTGGTGCAGAAGGACCTTTTTAAACAATATGTGATCAAGCTTTCGAAGGCATTGACAAACATCATAAAATATTTGTTTTCTAAAATTTCACAGCGATGTAGCGAACAAAAATGTACAAAATGCCTATGGCATTAAGTCCGCCTCTGTACATTTGTGTGCTTAAAGTATTAAATAAATAAAAATGTAATAATCTCTTTGTGGATCACGTTAAAGAGCGGCAAAAAGGTAGTATCATGAAGATGAAAAATTTAGCATCTTCCTTACGCTGCAAGAATTATTTGGTTTTTCATTTGCAAATAATGCAGTGACGAAAATTCAAGAATAGGCTCATAATATAGTATTCAAAAGTGGATGTTAAAAAGATGGTATAAGTGCAAAGAGGAATATAAACGAATGAAATTGCCTTTTCATAAAAAGTCATCATCATTTAAGCCGAAAGATGTCCACTGCTGGACATAGGCCTCCCATGCACCGGCACTTCGACCGGTTCTCTGCTTTTTGCATCCAGCAGATTCCTGCGGCTGTCACTAGGTCATCGGTTCACCTTGTGGGGGGCCTTCCAATCCGTCAACTTCCGGTCTTCATATAAAGTAGCTTCAGATTATCCTTTATGTTCCTCTATGGTTGAAGATTCCGTGTGAAGCTCGCTTCCACCTTCGGCCTGGCCTGGCCTGGTAAATTATCTGATCATCACTTACCGTTAATTGAGATGCAGGCCAAGAGCTCCTCGCTGTGGGTAAAAAATAAACTTATATACAATTTATAATCTCAGATAATTTACATTCACTGTCACTTAATCAACTTGTTTGTGATTCCAAAACATGTTCTGACATTCCAAATTCAAAATTAGGGTTTTCCGCTACAAATTCTAGGGACTAAGCCTTCTGATATTCTTGTTCAATGGTATTAGCGGTTGATAAGTCGCGGGCCCGGCGCCTGCGCACCGCAGTGCAATTGTGTCACCTAATTGTCCGCTTGTCGCTTGCACTGAAATCCGTGGAATCGCCTTGTTTATCGAAGAATTTTAGTTGCAGAAGAGAAAGGTATGTTGGCTACAGATCCATAAAATTTTCAAAAGGAATCATTTATTTAACAAAAAAAGTCTAAAAAGAGAAATGTTTGTCCATTTTACCATACTACATCATAATTTGAATCATTGTTACTGGAATTACTCCACCAGGTTCAAAAAATATTTTCAAGTACTTTTTTGGGTAGAAATTGTGCAAAAGCATTCAGAAAGCGACTCTCTACCACTTTTAACACTTAAGAAATATTTAAAATATTAATAAACACCAAAGACGACTCCACCCCTCACTCAAATGCTTAGTACGATCGGTGTACGATTCGAGTCGACCGCATGTTTGCGGCCGATAGCTCTAGTAACGATATGCGATGGCGAGACACCGCTATTAACAGGTTTTAGAGGTCCTTAGCGATTTCTTACTTTTTGAGATAAAGTTCATGTCCTGAAAGTCCTACAAACTTAAAATAAAAGATTATTTCTTGAAGTTAAGCACAGAATTGTCACAAATTACAATACCGCCCGAGCTCGCCAAGAAGCTCTTTTTCCTCTCTCTTCACCACCTTTTAAGCGCTGTGTTTTACTGCCTTTCTTCTGTTATTTGACCTTTCACCTCCAATTATTTCCTGTTAACTCGACCCGGCCATCCAACCCCCAGTGCAAAAAAGCTCACCCTTCTCCAAATTCCAAAAATGATGTAACTGGACAATAAAACTAGTACCTTATTACTACAAAACCGTGTTTATCAGTTGTTTAGCCTAAACACCTTTTAAAAATGACATTTCTGTATGGAGTTTGACATAAAACTGACATTAGACACGTGTTGAACAAGTGTCGAAGTTTTTGTGGTAAGGCTGAGCCTTATGTTATGAAATAATAGTTATTTATGCAACTAATATATAATAAGGGCTTTTAATACCTAATTATTTACAGTTGCATACAAGATTTTATCTACACCCATGATATGAATCTTCTATTAAACTTTCTGTGCAATACCAATATCGAACAAAATGGCGCGGTACGACGTGACTTCAAATTTTTCGAATTCGAATGTTTTGTTTTTAAATTACGGTGCTTTGTTAGTGAAACGCTCGTGAACGACAATGTTCTTTTTTTAAATTAGTTGCATTATGAAATTCAGTTCAACATTATAACACCCGTTTGGATGATATTATGGTTACTATGATACTGGTTGTTTTAATGTTGGCAATAAGCTAACTGTTTCAGAAACTTTTAGAGAGGATTTATAGCATGGATGTAGATAAACTTATCAAGCATTATCGAAAATTGAATAACTCATTCTATTAGAAGTTCTGTGAAATGTATACCCTCAATTGAAGTACACTAAATACGATACAAATTGCATCCAAGGTCGACAAGAGCGACGTCAGTTTTAATTAATACGTAAACACAATTATTACAATCAGTGCAATGTATCATGAAATGTAGACCATAACAGTTAATCATTTTAAAGTAAACTAAATTAATGGTAGTTTAATTATATTTTATCACTTTTTAGATGAGATTACGTAACTGAAATAACTGCTTTATCATTAGATATGCATGGACTACTGCACTTATCTATTCATGTGTCTAGTTATTAATAATATACAAAAGACAGCCATCATATTATCAAGTAATAAAAGAAGCACATGATTCGTGGAAAGGGACTTTCACGAATCATGTGTTTCTTTACAAGGATTTTCAGGAAAAAAAGACTAATGTTTTTGTCCGGTACCGCATTATTGTCGCTGTCGAATTTCAGATATTTTTTACGGAAATGCACTCTTCCATGTTCTTCTTTTCTCTTCCTTTTCTTTTTTTACAAAGCTAAGGTCATTCATAAAATATACCATCTCTAAGTTCAATTTTGGTGCGTAATGATGCAAGATGGATGTTTCATATCATACTTGGTAGGCAAATTGATCAAGTAGCATCATTTTAAAGAAACTAGGTCATCTTTTAACTGCCTCGTGATTCCTTGTTCTATAAAATGATCATTTACCTATGAAAAAGTGCATACCAAACGCAAACGTATCTCTCTACTTTATGCTACTAGTGCGGAAAGTAGGTGGTTTTCGAGCACATGCATTGTAAAATTATGATAAAACCTACAAATTGAAATCAATAGTTATTCCTCATATTTCCTTGACATCTCGTCAGCCTACTATTAAGATATCGCCTGTCTTAGTAATATCTAACCGTACCTTGTTGAGACACCTTACTAAATGCTACCTTAATTAATAACTTAGGACCAATCTTGACGCCACACCACGTAATTCGTACCGATTTGTAAGCAAATTGACAACAAATTGACCTGTCTCGCTAAAAGTTGGATAATAACCACTGGTTGTAACCTTATAAAGTTAGAGTACTTAGTTAAATTCACGCCTTTTTTACCCTTTTGAGGTGAGACGTGAAAGGAATGTTAAGTAGTTCGTATTATGTGGACCACACTGCTTGATACAAAGTTGAATAACGACAACCAAGACTTTTCTTATTGCTTGGTTACCTATTGTTTAGCTGATAAGTCATGATGCATAATCAGCCTATACCTAATGTTCCCACTGCTTGGACACAGGCATTTACCACGTGGGCCAAGTGCCGTTTTGTAGATGTCACATGCCTTTCCGTTCCTTTACTATGTTTTCCGTCACCGTTTTGAAAGCAGTGGTGATGAAATTATTAGCAAAAAGTAAAGCGCCAGCTTGGGTTCAAACCCACGTCCTACAACTCGTAAATCGGGGCTGTTACCAGTACGCCACCACTGCTCTTCTCTCAAATTACGATAAATAAACCAAATTGCAAAAAAATGAAGCTGTCAATAACCTAGTGGTGTGATCGTCGGACTGCCAAGTCATTATAGGTCTCGAGTTCGAACCCAAGCAATCTCTGACTTTTTGGATTCATGTGCGTATTGTATAGTTATAACTTGCTTTAAAAACGGTGAAGGAAAAACATCGTGAGGAAACCGGCATGCTAGCGAGATATTTATCGACTGCATGTGAAGCCAAGACAGAGGCCCATGGGCGGTGGCTATTCACTAAACACACAAAAAGAAGAAAAACTAAATAAAGTGCTTTCCTATAATCTCTACGAAACTAAGCCGATCTATTGCATCATCATCATCAGCCTATAGCAGTCCACTGCCGGACATAGGTCTCTCCAATTGCACGCCATTCAGCTCGATTCTTGGCAACTCTCATCCAGCTGCTACCAGCCACCCTGCTAAGATCGTCGCTCCACCTAGCCTGAGGGCGTCCTACCTTACGTTTTCCGATTCGCGGTCTCCACTCAAGAACACGTCTACCCCAACGGTCATCGGTTCTACGGCTAATATGGCCGGCCCATTACCACTTCAGCTTCTATCTATTGCATAAAACATATTTTCAATTCATCATTGAAAAGCAATAAGACGACCAGAAGCAGAACAAAACACCTCTCTAAGCTACATCAACTCCAACCATCAAACAAATCTAATTCCAGCGATGACAATAGACCTCTATAAAACGTCAAACCTTCTAATCCTCTGCCA
Source organism: Lithophane socia (assembly GCA_947522985.1). NCBI lineage: Eukaryota > Metazoa > Arthropoda > Insecta > Lepidoptera > Noctuidae > Lithophane > Lithophane socia. The sequence continues at coordinate 3,139,607 of OX383272.1, forward strand.
TCCATCATCTGCATGCAGTGAACCGTATACAGAAGTTTATCCAACCAAAGAAAAATCAAGACTAGGTATATCAGCACGTGCCAACGTTAAACAGATAATAACAGATCAACCAATCTGCCTAGCCTTTTCCCAACTATGTTTGGGGTCGGCTTCCAGTGTATCCGGATGCAGCTGAATACCAGTATTTTACATGAAGAGACTGTCTATCTGACCTCTATAACCCAGTAACTGGGTTATTACCCAGCTACTGGGTTATAGAGGGATACTGGGATATACGATACCCCTTGGTAAGACCGGTTGCCAGACTTTCGGGCTTCTGACTACCCGCAACGACTGTCAAAGATCCACGAATGACAGCCGGGACCAATGGCTTAACGTGCTTTCCGAGGCACGGAGGAGTCTCGCTATGTAAAGATGGTCCACGGACCAACCCCGGCAAGCGTACCTTAACCTGATGGATTGACCCGTGCGGCTGTTATTACTTAGCCACGAGCTCCTCACTCAACAGATAATATAGATATCAATTAATTTAAGAACATTTTGTATCTGTCAATATATCCTAAGTAATGTAACTTGATGTCAGTGGTTTTTAGTTTGGCCAGAAGCAGGTCAATGCGGTTGCTTATTTGGTGCAGTGCAAGGTGTAAGCTGTTGTACCAAATATTACAAAAAAAAGTATTTGAACTCGCGTTGTGATAAATGGTTTTATTTCTGTAAGTAGGTTAGTGCAAACACTATTACCCCGCGACATAAAAAGTGACATATGCACGGGAGCGATCACGTGTTCGCGCGACTATCGCTTTTAAATTGGACGTGTGGTGAACAGGCCTCCTCTCTTCGAGAGGGAGTGGACTGTAATCTACCAAGAGGCCCAGTGTGTGTTGGTAGTTTATAGATGTCACACGTCTTCGAATTTTTGGTTCACTCTGTTTGTACCGGCTAATATCCGAAACGGCTGGACCGATTTTGACCGATTTTCACTGGCAGCAGCAGCAGCTGATGTTATAAGAAGTAACTTAAGCTAATTTTATTTTAGAAAAATATTTATGGTCCACGCGGGCGAAGCCGTGAGCAGCAGCTAGTAATTTAAAAAAAAATAGTTGCTGAATTATAAATTCGCTTAAACTCTTAACTTAAGACTAGAACTTGCATCCGCTCTAAACATTACAAGTATGCGGTTATGTATAAATAAAATTTAAATGTACAATATATATTTGAGTAATAATATCAATTTACACGCCACAGTAATGACAACTGTGTTTTACGATGTTTGCTTACTGACAGAGTAATTAATTGTGGTCATCCTTGCGTGTGATAAGTATGCAATAATGTGCAAAGATTATGGAAGTGAGGTAGATATGCTACACGTTGCAACTTTATCTCCATTTTACCCCGCCCACACCTCTAATATCCGAAAAAGATTCGGAGTGCCTGCAGGGTAAGCAAACTGAAGTGGCAGTGGGCTGACCATGTTAGTCGAAGGACCGAGGGCCGGTGGAGCAGACGAGTCCTAGAGTGGAGACCGCGTATCCGCAGGCGTAGCCTCCCAGCTAGATGGACCGACGATCTTAAAAAGTCGTCTGGGACAGGCTGGAAGCGGAAGGCGGAGGACAGGGTATTGTAGCGCAGCCTGGGAGAGGCCTATGTCCAGCAGTGGACTGCGATAGGCTGAGTTTATTGATTGACACCTCCAATTGTACTAAACAGCCAGTTGCAGAAAAGAACTTTAACTTTTAAAGCTGTCATTAAATACTAATCTTCCATTAACTTGTTGCAGAACTAACGTTTGGTTCTTCTGATTAAATTAATGAAATCATTAGTGATAATGATCCATTACGTAATGGGGCATTATTTTTTGTCTTTGTGCGACTGGGTGAAAGTCTAGTTTACTCTAGAAAGCCAGTTAAAAAATCGTGTAGTTTCGACGTTTTAGGGTCTGCCTTTTAACGTTCCAATACGCCTAAATTAAAAATCGCCTATTCATGACAATCGATTTTTTATTTTGCATATTAATTTTGAATAGCAAGATTTTGAACGCGTTTGGATGCGAGTTTCGCTACCTTACGAAGTCATTAGAAATTAGTGTTAATTATCTTATGTGCCTATAATTACATCGATAGGTACCCATTGAATAAACTGAGACTGAATTCATAACTCTTTTGGCATCCAAGGATCTAAGGGTGAAGTGCCACATCTCTATTTATACAATCTATGCAATGAATAGATACAGTACAACATACCTACAACCCGAGGTGTTAATAAAACAATAATAATTGTTATATTATTATAATAATATGCAGAGACAATAGGATATTGTTTGTACAGAGGTATTAAATTAATATAGTTATAGCTATTAATTTATATAGTTTATATGTTTTTAGTAATATTATTCATTTGTTTATCGTGTTGGGTATAATATGAGGTTTCTGGTGTGAATTTCAAGTAAGTGATAATGAGCAAAAAATATGCACATTTTCTTGTGAAGTGACAAATAAATATAATCTATCAATGTCATCTCACTTTTTCACTTCCACTCTCATAACAGCATGAACTATAAGATAACATCACGCCTTGTTTCCCTGAAGGTTTGGGCAGAGATGTACCAGTAGGTACACCCACATTTTGCTAGTTTTGTTTAAGTCCCATGTAATAGGGGGCGAGTCTATTGCCATCAACCGGGCACATTTCTAGACTCCGGGCTGCTACTGTGAAATTCCATATAGAAAAAGCCAATAACACTTGGCCCGACCTGGGAATCGAACTCAGGACCTCATGCTCGGAGGCAGTTACGAACTAAGTAAGTAAGTAAAGCTCATGCCGGTGTAAAAATATTAGCTAATCGGCAAGATGTTAGCGGCTTGACTGACACAGAGGGCCTAGGCAAGTGACAATCGCTGTCAAAGCGTTTCGTGTTTCTAGAGCTCTTTTTTTCCTTAATAATTTTTTGACATTTCTGTCATCGTTATCGCAGATAGAGTGTCAATTTGTGTAGCCCTCGGCGCGATCCCAACGAATGTACTTGTACATTTTATAGTTTGTATTCTCGTGCGATCTCGTGGCTAAGTAAGGGGCAGGTTAAGCTACGCTTGCCGGGGTTGATCCGAGAATGGGTAACCATGTTTACATACCAAGACTCCTCCGTGCCTCGGAAAGCACGTTAAGCCGTTAGTCCCGGCTGTCATTCCTTAATCTTTGACAGTCGTCCGAAGCCGAAACTGTAACAACCAGTCTTACAAAAGGGTATCGCATTACCCAGTTACTGGGTTGTGGAGGTCAGTATTCAGCTGCATCCGGTTAAACTGGAAACCGACCCCAAGATAGTCTGGCAAAAGCTAGGCAGATTGATTATATTCCGTCTTGAAGCTATGTAATGTAAACATCGTAGCTTCCCCACAAAATTGACCTCAACAGAACGTATATATACAAATATTCTCTCCATGCGTATCTTCCGTCCCCACAAAAATAAAACAATAAACAAGGACAGCATGCTGAAGTAAACGCGTGACGTTGACGAGGGCGGCGACGCGAATTGCTTAATACATTGCATTGTGTGTGATGAGGTATACCTGTACACTTGTAGTATGGTTTATGACTACACTGGTTGGGAGTTATAACTTTATAGATCTTTCTTCTCTCGTGTTAAAACTTTTCTTCGTGCGCTCTCTCTCGCACACCCCTCGATTACTCGCTGAACAACAGAGAGCGCACGAAGAAAAGTTCGCGATAACGCGAAGTGTAGCCGTAGCATTACTCGAACTATTTATTGAATGAGAACAGCTAGTATCGCGGTTAAACTAAATTAGCCAGTCGATAAGGTGGTTGTACCGTAATGGATTGAGAGGGAGAGGAAGGCCAAAAAAAAGATGGATGGATAGTGTGGGGAAGGATATGAAAGGCGTAAAGGTTGGCAGGGGAGAATGGAAGAAGAAAACGCGTTGCGCCCCCAAGTAACATGGGACACGGGCAGGAAGATGATGAAAGTGGCACCGTGGCTGACTGCCCAGTGAACGTCCGATGTACATATTAGAATCACCACATGTAGAAGCTTTCACATGGAAGATTATCGCTGTATGTACGCACATACATAAACAAACTCCATGCCCTTTTCCCATTGGGGTAGGCAGAAACTGCACAACGCCACCTGCTACGGTCCTTAATTTATTTACTCCTTTCATACATCCATCAACGCACACGTCTTCACTTAAACCTATACAAAAACACCCGAAAACACTTAAAGGAAGAAAATACGTTTATTTGCCGCAATTTTGACGCTAAAAATGGACAAATACACGAAAAAATAGCAAATAAGAAATTGGGGGAAAATATGCATCACATTCACGCAAAACGGCCATCACTTAGTAAACGAAATCGCTGGCATTGCAAACTTGCGTTCAGTTTACCAAAAAAAATAGACAGTTACATGTTTTCGTATACTCAACTGTTGTAGATTCTTACGTACAGCGGAATTCTTTAGCAGTCGAGTATACCCGTCACAGATGATTACAGATACCACCTCCGTCTTCCTAACTCGATATTTATTTATAGTCGGCCCACAACAGCATAATGACGTCTATATTTATTTTGCTATCTCCTCGCCCACAACAATTTAATGTCAACGTAACTGACTGGAGTTAATGCGAATTGACAGTGAGTTAAAGATGGTGAATCGATGGAGCAAGGCTCATTTTGTAAGGTGGGTTTAGTCATAAGTCTATTTGGGACTGATAAAAAAGTCTGAATAGCAGAAATATTCGGGGTTGCTTCATTTCGATTTCAATAAAGCATAGGTGATTTTTTTTTACAAATTACCCCATAAGTGGATTTTAACTGGTAAACAACTTTGTTAAATAACGAATTTGTTAATTGGATGCGCACGCGCTCCGGCCAGTTGTTTACCGGTATCATTTTTATCCATACTTAATATTTTCAATTCGAAAGTAACTCTGTCTATTTGTTACCTTTTCACGCCTAAACCGCTGAACAGATTTCGATAAAATTTGGCAAGGAGATAGATGGCATCCCGGGGAAAGACGTAGGCTACTTTTTTGACATATATTTAATTCTCTTTCTTTCTACTTCTGAGACATCTACATCTTCTAAATATAAGTAGCCAGATAGTTCCACTAATTTAAAGTCCTTACGAGTTATCATAAAATGGCTATGAAGTATAAAAATCATCGATATCACTAATAAATTCATTAATATTATAATACCTACATAGATTTTTCCGCCCACCGAATCATTCAATCACTTTTCAATAAAAGAATGAATTAAAATCCCCTTTGACTATGAATACTATGATCGAATAATAAAATACGTACCTATAAAAAAAAATGGATAGGTTGGGTATATACCTACATATATTTGACTGCAAATGAATCTGCCTATAAAAGGAGATCAAATGAAGTTATTAAATGGATTCCACTTACAAGGCTAAAGCATTTATTATTTTGTATTAAGATCTCCATATTGTAATAAACTTGTCTGCTTACTCCCTATTTGTAATATATCTTGATGCTCTGGTAGATTGTTCAATCTCAAATCCGCCCAAGTCGAGCAAAACAAACAACAATGGCACAGCCGTACCATCTTTTCTCGAAGCCATTTAGGACACTTTCTACCCCCTGTAACTCTATTGTGGATAAAGCTAGAAGCCTGAATTTTCAGTGACCATGAGGGCTTAGTATAACTAGGTATATTCCCATGGCCAAATCATTCAATTTATTAAATAAATAAAGATGAAAAATAGATAGGTGCTGAATAAATTAACAGACTTGGTTTTACATTAAATCTCACATCTTTTTGCGGTAGAAGAACTGCGTAGCGAGACTTGCAATTTGTTACATGTTATGTTTTTGATGGGCTATTCAGTAACACTCGATATCAAAATGATACTGAAGAAAGCTGGGAATTTCGTATGAAGATGTTTCTTCAAAAATTACTGTACCGTTTTGAATAAAATCGAATCGAATGGAATTGAATAAATGAAACTTTGAAGTTTCATTTATATATTTTTCAATTCCATTCGATTCGATTATTTTAAATAAGTTTCACAGATTTACATTTAACCAAAAACATTACAACTTCCAACAATTTACACCCTAAATTAAATTAAAAGAAAAAAGCTTTAGTGACTGATTGAGATTTAGTGATTTAGTGACATAAGTATAGGGAACAGCTGATTTTTTTCACACTGAACAGCTCAGTTTTGATCCCGTAGTAAAAGTTGTACATAATGATGAGTAAAGTCACGTGTTTAAGTACCAAGTCACCCTATAATATTGTCCATGTTAAAATAATCTGGAAATCTATTGCAGTCAGCAAAAAAAGAAACATAAATTCTCCCACGACCAAACAAACAAATTAAAACTAGACCACTACCAAATACAGACATAAATTAGGTCGAAACAAACGACAGACAAGCCATCCATCTTCGACTAATCACCGTGTAAAAACCAAATTAAAATATAGTTTCTTAGTAATTCAGATGGAGTGTGTTTCAAAACGTAATCCAAAGTAATCCGGGCTGTAATATCGGTGTGTGAAGACGAAGAATCGGCAAAAACGTTTTGACAATAAAATTTATGTGGCGATCGGTAGAAGGCTTAATGGGTTTCGTCTTTGAAATATATGGGACTAGCTGCGCCCCGCGGTTTCACCCACGTAAGTCTCGATCCCGCGGGATAAAAAGTATCCTATGTCTATCTGTAAGTACGCCAAATTTCATTCAAATCCATTCAGTAGTTTTTACGTGAAAGAGTAACAAACATCCATCCATCCATCCATGCATACTTACAAACTTTCGCGTTTATAATATTAGTGCGAAAGAAAGTGACTTTGTTTTTTTATTTCTTTGTAACGCTTACACGCTAAAACGGCTGAACGGATTTGGATAAAATTTGGCATATGTGTAGACCATGACCTGGAGAACGACTACTTTTCATCCTGGATTGCAAACGAAGTCCCGGCAACAGCTACTAAGATTATAATAGAGTCGTGATAACTGGATGGAGTAGACCTCTGTTTCTATTCACCATTTATTTCTGTGCTATCCTCTGTTATTGAGGGACCTTCGGGCTGATCATCAGTTACCATCAAGTGAGATGCAGGCAGAGCTTCATCGTTGTGGTAAAAATAAAGAGGTTATGTAGCTACAGGACCATCTACATACCTACTTGAAAATTATAATAAAATGAGGCACTGGTTACGTTTATTAGGCTGTCTTGAAGTAACCTCTTGGATGTACGACTTTCAACGAGGTTCAAATACATATTATAAATTATACTTCTACATTTATAAATACAAAGAAATTGTATGTATAATGCCAACACCATACAAGCACTTAGCGAGAAATCACAGTAGTTCTAACTGACACTTCAATGACATCTCAACAACTGATTGAGTAGCGATATTGTGACCATACTCCAACACTAATCTCTAAACGATAAATATTTAAATCCTCCGTTAAACTACTGCGGTTAACTGTCACATGTCGTTAATCTCAGATTGAAACGTTAGCGGTAACGCTTTGATTGTTGCGCCTGCGCCGCGAGATCTCTGTCAGATGTTATGATTGGTAGCGGTTTTTTGCTCGCCCTTGGAATGGTGGCTAAGGTATGAGTGAACACAGTTTGCATTTAAGTTCGTAACTTGTACATAAATTGACTTGTGTGAGAAACGCATTTAATCTCGTTTAAGAAGCAAAAATAGTTCGTTATAGTTTACACATTGCAATTCCTATATTTTTTTTACCCCCGTATGGGTCGCGTAAACAGTTTGAAAAACACTGCTCTAAGCTAAGACGTCCGTGTTTAAGACGTTAGTCTAGTATTTATAGATCAATACTGTTTTGAGCCAAAACTGATTTTTCAGTACTTACCTACCTACAGTATTTTGGAGCTACGCCTGAGCTACGGGGGGTTTAGAGACTAAATAAAGATAGAACCATAACAAGAGAAAAATATTTTTTTCGTTGATATTCTTGACATTTTAGTAAGTATGAATGAAATAATGCTATCTATTCTATTGTATGTTCCTATTTACACGGTGATTCACTCATTTGGGCTAAACTAAACGGACCTTTAGACAATCTTGACTCAATTTCTGAAAACCTTTATCTCTAAGTTTTACTTCATCTAATATTTTCCTAGCACATAATATTATATGCTAGGAATTATCCAAAAGCTTTGTCCTCCCGCTGCCAGCTTACAACTTAACCCCTTCACAACTCAAGCCGCATTTTAATATCGCGACTGGTTATTGGTTATACGCTAATATGGTTCGCTATTTCAAGGCGCTAATTACCGGCCTTAAGTAAAAAACATTACTAGGTATATATTATTAGTGGCAATGATAGTAGCCTAGTGAAACAGGAAATTTAAACAAGTATGTGTGTAGGAACGATTTGTAACGAGTTAGTCGATGATTTTGTGATGTCAATGCTAAGGATAAAGTGTAATCTTACTTGAGTAATTTGTATGATAATTGGAGCGTATTTAAGCCGACTAATTATAATTCATCATGTTTTTTTGTCAAACTGTACCTAGGAAGTGGATATAGCACATTTTAAAATTGAGTGGAAAACGTTGTTGAATTGTCTTGTCTTGACTAAAGTAACACAGTTAATTGTCTATCGTTACGTTACCCACCGGAGGGCACAACACTCGGGTAGCTACTTGTAGGTTAAAATAACTTCTATTCTCTGAAATCTCTTAAAAACCTTCTACATAAATAAAGGCAAAGCCTCCTTTCTTAAGTACTTTGTAACATACTAAAACACTTGCCAAATAAGTTTGCAGTAATCCTTTTAAAGAGCCTAACATGAGTGCGTAAGTCAACCGCGCTACCGACATCGCTGTCTGGCCAATCTTTTCCACACGACATGAGCTAATCTCAAGAAAAACTAAAGAAATACTTAAAATACAATAGACTCAGATATATTTAGTAACCTATTCCGTTTGACTATTCTTCAAGAGTCATAAAACCCTGTAAGAAATCGACACGTGTTTCACCTCTCAACGAGGCATCTTCAGGATGACGATTGACCAATTGCAAACCAGAACGCGACGTGTTACCACACCGAGCGCTGGACGCAGAGAAAATGAAATGTCTCTGCGCTGGTGAAACACGTGTCGATTTCTTACAGAGTTTTTATGACTCTTGAAGAATAGTCAAGCGGAATAGGTTACTAAATATATCTGCGTCTATTGTATTTTATAATGGATTTCCGCAAAGTCACGCCTGAATCAATTAACTAAAGAAATACTTAGCTGCCGTATGTTTTTCTTGTCTCGTCGTCGTCATAGTCTTGTATGAAAAAGACTGCTAGCTGTTTTTCCAATTGTCTGATAATTTTATCCAAGATGTAAAGTTTATTTATTTATTTTATTATTTATGTACACACAGTAAAAATTAAAAGATACGACATAATTAAAATATGAGTACAAAGGTACAGCTTATTTCTTAAGAAATTTCTTCCAGCAGACCTGTGAAAGGAGAAATGAGAAAGAAATGTAGACAATAGTGTGTGAGAACAAGAAGAGAAAAACATGATTATGCGAAGTCTTAACTAAAAATATCAAATATACCTACACATATACGCAAGAAAATTAACATTATTATACTTAAATAAATACATAAAGCTTAAATATTTAAACATAAATACACTAATTGGTTTAATTGGGTTTTTCTTTTTATAAAACGCTGTCAAACATCAACTGATAAACCATAGGCTCGACTTGGCGGAGGCACTACCGTGGCTCCAGATGTCAGTGGTAAACTTTGCCATAAACCTACCATAGACCAGGGGTCTAAAATGGCCACATTAGCAATTCCTCTAAACGCAATTTATTTCCTGAATTCCGAGCTGTCATTAGCAATTCCTCTAATTTGACACAAAAGCAATTCATAATTTGTGGACCATTTTACGAATTTTCTTAGAAAACTGTCAAAGAGAAGAATTATTTCACATTATGAATTGCACGTAGATCAATTACTATGAATTATCAGTTTGTGAAATTTTATGATGATTCATAATTATTTGCCAATTATGATTCTGCTAAAGGGCCGTTTTAAGCCCCCTTTAGTTAACTAAACATTGCCATAATCACCATAACAATCTCACTCCTTATTTAGGCAGACTCATAAGCGCGCGCGCCGATAACAAGCGCCCCAATTATCGCGTCATTAACACGTCTCACTGATTGACGGCGATATGTTCATAGCAAACGAGCCTTGTTTGGTTTATCTGATGGATTTTTAGCCATTTACTAGATTATATGCATTGAGGTTACCTGTAAAGATTTGTAACACCCCTTCCTTGTTATTTACGTTATTTACCAGGTTAATTCCTCAATTTCTCTACATTCTGTTCTATGTTAGTGAGATTGGTTTCTGTATTAGTCCTTCAAGTGGGCCAGGGCGGGCGTCGTTGTTTATTGCTACCACCCCACCTCCTTACAGAAAAAGATTAGGTCTCCTAGTCTGTTCAGAACATCTGCAAAAGATCAGGTGTGACCCGAGGGTATCTGTTCTAATTTGGGTAACGCATGTGCATTCAAACAGCACGTGCGCGACGGGTTCCCTTCCATGACTGCTCAGCACAGAGGACTGTCCGTTATGCCCATTGTATACTTCTCCACATTATACTACCCTCAAATTCTTCTCCAATCCCCGAAAATTCGCCACAAACTCTTCGCCACTGATACGTGACACTATATCGATGATTGCACAACGGAACTGAAATAGCCGCGAGCGCAATAGCACGGCCCACTTAATGGCCGTTTGTTTAAATTCCAATGCTTATTCATACATGTTATTCGTTAATTTGTTATACAGTATTCAATTACACACTGGTTATTATTATTGGGGTCTGTGTTTCCTTGTTTTATGTTGTGTTTTGGCGCGAAAGTTTAATTAAAGCGCTATTTTAGAGGATTTCGAGGAGGGAGGCAATGCATGTGGGTAAAAGAGTAATGAATATAAATGTTGATGGATGGAGAGGGAGAGAAAGGCCAAAGAAAAGATGGATGTGTGTGAGGAATGATATGAAAGAGAAGGGAGTGAATGATAGCGTGGCGGTTGACGGGGGAGAGTGAATGAAGAAAACGTGTTGCGCCGACCCCAAGTAACATGGGACAAGGGCAGGAGATGATGATGGTTGGTTGGAGTCAGTTTAATATAAGTTGTGTCGGTAAATACTATCAGTAAAAATAACAGACGTTGAAGGATTATTTTACAGGCACATTCAGCGGTTAATAATAAAAAAACATATGAAAGAACGTGCTCAGTGCTAATGAGAAATATTGAAGTTACGTTTTGAAATAGCTAGCTAGCAAAAACTAATGGTTTCTTTAAAGAGAACTGGTCACCGTTAAACAATGTGTCACCTGAAGCACTGCAAAGATTGTCAATGCCTTGCCGCTAGTCAAGTAGAAAATTCCCCCAAAAAACAGTTTTGCCTTCCAGGAAAAACGCTTTCACAAAGCGTAAAAGCTCTATACAGCGTGCCGCTTTAATGGTGACATTAATTTAACACACGTATACGATGAATTTCATTAAACGTTATTATTTTATTGATTTATGTACAATTTTCTAAATTACCATCTTGGAGCAACCTGTAATTAAAGAACTGTAGCGAAGATGTCATTTGCCGGGGTCACGGGCGAATTGAAGGAATGCCGCGCAACTTCTTAGAAGTTATGCTGTCAAAGGATCGGACCGATACAACGTTAGCCAGCTAGTACATAACTTCATGAATGAATCTTTTACACAGAGTGATCTCAATTTTGCTTATGTTCTTATTATTTAGTTTGTTTGAAAAATTATTTTTTTCAATTTACGAATTATTTTATTTTATTATAATTTTTATGATTACTGGCCACTAGCCCTACCCGTGTGTTAAATTAATGTCGCCACTGTAGCGGCACGTTGTATACTTCTACTCCATTTAACCCATAACATAATTTTAAAACCTTTATTTTTATTTAATTATATAAAATCAAGTAAACTACAGTTATATCCCTCGCAATTACTAATGTAATTACTTATTCCGTCGCTACTAAGTTTAGCACAAACTGCTTGTCTATAATGACTGAAGATGTGTCGTAATGAATGTCCCACAAAAAGGGCGGAATATACAGCTTTATCAAGATGGTTCAGTGCCAATCAATCGGTGCAATTAAGAGAGTTGTCCCGTTCGATTCCCGACTCATTTCCTTATGCGAATACAGGAGTACACGCGATGCAGGTATTTTTTGTTTTTTATTTTTAAAGATGCTTCTCAATACATGTTTTATGCTCGTTAACTGTTCGTTTTTTGAAAGTGGCTCTTGCTTTTTTGGATTCTTGTGATTCATTGGAGGGTTACGTGATTGGTATAATAGTGATGTCCGAAAATCGACTAATTGTTTTTTGAAATTCGAACTTTTTGTTAATAGACTGAAGAGGTTTCTAATTTCTTGTAAATAGAGTAGGTAGCCATGTTTATTTTTGATAATCAACTCGCCCTTTGAAAACTTTTGAAACCCTTCGTAAACTTGAACATTATTTTGTAATATTGTAAATGTAAAATAGCGCACATTTTTTTACACTATCCTACTGAGGTATATAAGTTTACACTTCATATGAAATATTAGAGGAATGCATAAACAATTAGTATTCGAATAACTGAACCTGCAGTAAACAACCGTCCCGATCGCAATCCGTCTGCACCTTTACTTTACGGACGGCCTTTAGACCAATTATGCAAATCTCTGACATAAATAATATCTACGATGATATTCATCATATTATTTGCCTAATGAATCAACAAGGCGCGTATCCTCCACGTGCGATACACTTTGCATAGTCGGCGCCAACGAACAACAGTTTAAGGATATTATTACTATGTTATGATAAAGGCAAATTACTAGGCTACTTGTTAATTGCCCTCATCGATCATATTGACTAGTGTCAGTGACTATAATTGTTGTGGTATACAAGCTTCCGTATGTAAAGCGATTTTGTTAATTTGTTAGTGACATAAAGAAGGCATTGCATGGTCTTGGTTTATGATCCAGTATGATGCAAATATTTTAAGTCTTAGTCATCGCAGATCATAATATCTTGCAAACCTAGAGATACCTATTTGATATAGTAAACTGAAATAAATTGCTGGTCTTAGGCCCTTTGTACATCCTGCTAGGGTTGCGGGAACGTCCGAAAGGGATACCGGGGCCCCTGGCAACAGGGTTTTAGTCAGTAAAAGTCTCCCGCACCGACCAGAGTGGGAGAAGTCATTTGATGATTTCCCACCCTAAAAAAAAGCCCTTTGTACACACACGTTTTTGCCGTGAAAAACTACGGTTTATTCGCCGTGTGTAGGCACGGTCGTCAGTTTTGAATGGGTCACTGTGGAAGCTTGTTGACAGACACGTTTATTCTACGGTGCGGTTTATACACCGTACCGTAAAGAAACCGCGCTGTGTACAAGGATGTTATTGTAAAAACCTAAGATATACCAAAATTCGTAAATGATAGGTAGCTATCTAAAATCTATCATTTACGAATTTGTTTTTACAATAACGTCTTTCCTTGTAAATGAAAGGTTTTAAGTACTTATAAATCTTAGTCTTACCAAAATATGGTACTAAATAGGTACAGTTTTAAATTGTAATAATTTTTCATAGACCCTTTAATCGACCCTTTACTAAGGCAGTTTCCTAAATAGCACCTTTCGCGGGTCGAAATAATGAAAAAGAATGAGTTTTTTCCTGAATACTAAAATGTTCTGATATTTGTAATAGGTTTGCGATATTAAATACCGTTACCGAAGATTCGTGTTAATCGAAGATGCATAATAGTATCTATGTATGCCTCGTCATACAGGTAGTTAGATACTTTGTTGCCTTCATGCCTCGTGGACCCCAGCCCTTGTCTCATGTATCATACAAAATTCAATAAATCGATGGCAAAGCATTTAAATTGTCATAAAGAACTAGAAATTGTTAAAATATGCATTGCAAATGAATCGATATCCGATTGCTTTGTAAATAAGCCTACATTGTTTATACTAAGAACAATCGATTTATTTTATCGATAAGATTAATCGATGTTTTGAAAGATTGTGATTATTAAACTATTTGTTACATAAGATTGGAATAATGAAGTTATTAATTTAAGAATTTATGGAAGCAGGAACTGTTTTTGAAATAACTTATCTTAGTTTGTTGTGAATTAAAATAGCATTTATGTGGTAATGTAGTATGTTCTGCGCAGTGTGCGGTGACCTTTATATAATACTGCAATATAAAAATTATTCCACCTTTGGGTAAGAAAAGATAGCCTTTTTGCTAACACATGGTGTACACTCTGCACACTTAGGTATTGTACACCTACCTATGCCGTGTTATTTCCGGAAAATAATTACTTATCTTACTTACCATCACGCCTTGTATCGTGTTACTAACTGGGTTGTGGAGGTTAGATAGGCAGTCGCTCCATGTAAAATACTGGTATTCAGCTGCATCCGGTTAGACTGGAAGCCAACCCCAACATAGGTGGGAAAAGGCTAAGCAGATGATGACTTACCATCACGCCTTGTTCCCCCGAAGGGTTGGGCAGAGGCATACCTATAGTACACCCACATATCGCCAGTTATGTTTAGGTCCTATTTAATAGGGGGCGAGCCTGTTGCCATCAATTGGGCACAAACCCAATAACCGACGACCTGGGCATCCAAACCAAGACCTCATTCTCAGCAAACAAGCAAAGGCAAAACACAATAACGTATTAACTAATAAATTCAGAGAGATCAATCACCCTTGTTTTTAAAAACCAGCTGTCATCATCTGCCTAGCCTTTTCCCAACTATGTTGGGGTCGGTTTCCAGTCCAACCGGATGCAGCTGAATACCAGTGTCTTACATGGAGCGACTGCCTGTCTGACCTCCACAACCCAGTAACTGGGTAATACGATACCCCTTGGTAAGACTGGTTGTCAGAGATTCGGGTTTCTGACGACCCGTAACGACTGACAAAGATCCACAAATGACAGCCGGGACCAACGACTCAACGTGCTTTCCGAGGCACGGAGGAGTCTCGGTATGTAAAGATGGTCACCCATCCACGGACCAACCCCGGCAAGCGTAGCTTAACCTGATGGATCGACCCGTGCGGCTGTTATTACGTTGCCACGAGCTCCAAAAACAAGCAATCTTTACAAAATACCTGAAACTAGATTTCTTTCATCATATCTTCACCTAGACAAATAGATATAAAATCCAGGTCGGCTACTTGTTTTTCTATACCAGGATCCCATAGGTACAGACGTGAGGCTATAGATCATTCACGACACATCTAGTTTTGTTGACAGACAGACAGACAGATAGGTTGATAGGCGCTCTACTTATTGATATAGATAAAGTAGATAGATAATAGTGTTGTATACAAATTGATTTTATGAATTGGCTATGATTGAATGATACGATTTTTTTGACATATATTTTTACTAGCTGCGCAGATAGTATCAAAATAAATACTTAACGAATAAAATTATTCTTTTGCATATTTATACTATACATGGTGTAAAAAGACCCATCACATAGCTATCAATTACGCATTCTGTACATCAAATTAAGTAACATTACACAAAAATAATTTCTAGGAAACGACTTTTATTTTTGGTGTGAAAAATCGCTGTTTACGGTAGTGCGCAACGTAAAGCACGCAAAACGCTGTGTTTATGGGTGCATGCAACGTTTCAGGGTTTGTGAGGTTAAAATTAAGTTATAACATTTAAAATTTGTTCTCTTTAAAAAACATCTGAAAAAGTTGGAACTTTTGACCTTCAATATCTCCGTAACCAGAAGGTTCCCAGGTATGGTCCAGAACAAAAAAATTATCTCAATGACGGGAATAACAAGTGACTTTCGGCTTTGTTAAGTGTCTTTTTACACCCGTTATTTATTAGTATGGATTTTATCTCATAGGTTTAAATTAAGGTAAATCATCCTCATCATTATTTAATTATTCATTGTTTTGTTACAGGTAAGTATGGAATCTAGAGGCTGCATGTTTTGAGCTTCGTAAGTACTATAACGGCGGGTCATCGATGACAACATCAGAATGACAAACATTAGCTGTAGCTGTTAGATTGCGTGGTAAGTTGGTTTTTACGTCAGTATCAATGTATACTTGGACAGTGTACACTCCACAAAGTTGAGGGTTGACCACTTTTCACGCTTAAACAGCGGTCACATCAAGCGTATTTGTCTTACACCCCGATTCAACCTTAATGGTGGCTCGGAACATGAGGCGAGTTGCTGCGCAGTAACTAATTCATGGGTCAGCGGGGATGAGGGGTAGGTACTGCGCAGCGAGAAACTCACTTCCGAGCCGCCATTAAGTTTGAATCCCGGCAACCCCGGCAAGCGTAGCTTAACCTGATCGATCGTCCCGTGCGGCTGTTATTACTTAGCCACGAGCTCCTCTTAAGTATACAAATAGATAAAAAACAGGTAAATACCTTACCAACATTTTGTAATAAAAATCCAGACAATATTATAAAACCAGTTAAAAACCTTAACATCCTCATCAGCAGTGCTTATAGTTAACAGCTTCATCATCGTCTGTCTTCAAATTAAACCGTTTGTCTTAACTTTATGCCCAAACAAGTGTATTTAATGCTTCTCTCACAGTTAACAGTGTTCGATATAAAGGCACCGCGTCAATTTTAACCCTTTACGACTACGAAAATGGTATCGGGCTCAATCAAGCGGTAAGTGTGTGGCGCCGAAATAAGCGGGTCATTATAAACGAAAAAAAAAACATGCTGTTTTTTGTTTCATTTTAATAATACGGAATACAAAGAAAAAATATCGTACCGTAACAAATATGACTTTACAGAATTATAATCATTAGAATCAGCAATACAACTCCGCTGATCCTGTTATCACTTTAAAATATCTGGATGTTCATAATCTACAACAGATTAATTATACGGCATCAAACCGCACAATCCCATCCCCACTTTCTAACTTCCTCTTGAGTTATAAAGACATATTTGATGAGTACTAGCTTCCACCCGCGGCTCCTCCCGTGTGGTATGTCGATAAAAAGTAGCCTATGTCCTTTCTCAGGCTTTAGACTATCTGTGTACCAAATTTCATTTAAATCGGTTCAGCAGTTTTGGCGTGAAAGCTCGACAGACAACAGAGTTACTTTCGCACTGTAACATACGATAATGCTAGCTATAACAGTTTGTTTTCGGAATCGGAGTACGAATTTATTTACAAATTAGGTAAAGGCCAGCTGCAAAAATAAAACAGCCAAAATGTCGCTCATTCCGTTAAACAAATCTGCCTGAATATTTTATTCTAATTCGACCATCAACGGATTATCATTATCATTTATCTCCTGCCCTTATCCCAATTTATTTCGGGTCGGCCCAATAATTCTTTTTCTTCCATACTTCTCTATTAGTCGTCATCTCGGTAGTCACCCCCTTTCTAGCCATATCGCCTTTCTCACAGTCCATCTATCGTTTCTTTGGTTTTCTTCCCCTACTTTTATAGCATCCACATTCATACTCAAAACTTTCCTCACGACGTTTTCCTCATTCATTACCATCATCGTTATCATTATCTTTCATAATCCTCTCCCTTCTATTAAAATAATTTTCACGATAAAAGTGACTAACAACCGCGTCGCCATCTGGCGGGTTAAATGGCGTCCTACATCATTAAATAATTTGTCATTATTTGGACGTGTTCCAAATTGAAAACTCTCAAAGGATATTCGCAAGATTGAAGTAACGTTTTGTCGTGCATTATTTACAAATTAACTGCAAACAAATTGGGTTTGTGAGTTTCTGACAGATTTTTCTGGAAATAACTGGAATATGTTAAAAAGATTGTCGTTTGTTTTGTAAGAAATCTGCTTGCTGTCATCATGTTTTATTTAAGTCATTTATATTGTAATAATAGGAGGAAAAAAGGTTTTTTAAATGTTGGTAAAGAAAGTTGTATTCGTTCAGGTGTAAATATTTTTGGTGTTCTTTTTAATGTTTCGCGCTACTACTTCCAGAAATGCGGTTTAAAAAAACCTCGTTTGATACAATGTTAATCACAATCAGCATTATTCATGGCAAAATAATTGTAATACCTAGCACAATTCGCATATTTTACTTACATAATTATATATCCAACACAAACATAGAAGCCACAAATCCTGCTTTCCCTAGAGAAACCACAGCCATGATAAGACAAAGCTGTGCCAAATCGCAATTAAATTAATTTAGCATTACTTGGTGGAAATAATTTAATTAATTCGCGGACGTAATGGCCGATCGGGCCGCATCAACGGTTAATGGGCGCTTTGCATGCATTCGCGGAAGCTTATCGCATTGCCGGCCGGTCAAGTGTAAACGTACCCTAAAGACGGGTACTTATTATCACTTTTGGAAGAGTAATGATTGATGATGAAGTTGTTACGGTTACTGATGTCAGTTGTGGAAGTTCCGGTAGTTTGAAGATTGTAAATGTCGTGAAAGTCCAATTATGGCGGCAACTTTTAATGTGACGTATTGCACCAATTTAAAAACCGAACTATGCCAGTATGCGAGTTATAAGATTATGCACAGCTGAATACAATCTCCGAAGAAGGTTTCCAGGAAATATTCGTTTGGACAGGGCACTTAGCAAGACACATGGATAGCAGATGAATGGACGTCAATAGACAGACAGACACCCTGTAAATGATCGTGAATTTAACCAGATTTTAGATGGAGTTATGAGCAATGGTTGAAACGATGAAAAAAATTCTACCCAAATCTCTTGAAATTCCCAATTTTTTGCCATCATTTTAACACAAGGTTCTCAAGAAATTAAGTCCTAATAAATTGGCGGAATCCCCAGCCTATGAGCATAACTTTGAAAGTACAGTTTAATTCAATGGCACTTTAATAAACATGGCAGCTTGCTATCGAAGTATCGGCGCGGCTTAATTTACTATCCTTTGCACCGACTAGCGACTCCCCGAGAAAGCGACAACTAACCGTGTATTAGATTTCATCCGAATAATTTATTGTATTGAGTGTTGGTTTTTGTTTGTTTAGAAGTAAAAAGTAGGAAAATCACAGAATCCGTTGAAATAACTGGATTGAAATACGGAAGGAACAAGATATACGGGTGGCGATTGTGATCGGATTCTTGTTTTCAGTACCTATCGGGATTTCTCAGATTTGCGGGATCGAGACTTTTGCGGGATAAACCGCGTGTCGCGTTAGTTTATAATACAGGTAAAAAACAAAAAAAAAACTGGCTTAGCACACTACGCTATTTTTGCTCCGAGAGACCGAGAATCAAGGCTACTTTATCGTGTTACCAACTCAGTCGTATAATTTTGTATGGAGAAGCTTCAAAGCACATCCTTAACACCTAAAACATAATTAACCTTAAACCCAGCCATACATTAACTGGATTAACGGTCTCTAATATATTTAAACTGAGAGTTTGCACTTGAGAGTTGCAAGTTCAGATATATTGGGTTCAGATCCGACGCGATAGGATCGCGTTCCCAGCACTAACCGTTAATGACTGGGAACGGTTCCGTGGGCTAGAGGTCTTGGGATATGGTACCTTCGCACTATGGAATGTATTTTAATTGTAATGGGTTTACGTGGAAACCTTTTGGTATACTGAATATCTGTCTTATCGGCAAAATGGATACTAACACCATTTTTTAGACAGTTTTTGACAGAGAAAAGTAATCATCTGCCTAGCCTTTTCCCAACTATATTAGGGTCGGCTTCCAGTCTAAACGGATGCAGCCAAATACCAGTATTTTATATGGAGTGACTGCCTATCTGACCTTCACAAACCAGTAACTGGGTAATACGATACCCCTTGGTAAGACTGTTTGTCAGATTTTCGGGCTTCTGACGACCCGTAACGACTGTCAAAGATCCACAAATGACAGCTGGGACCAACGGCTTAACGTGCTTTCCGAGGCACGGAGGAGTCCTTAGAAAGTAATGTCAGGAAGTATTTTCTTGCGTTAATATGCTGGGATCATAAATCAATGGGGAGCAAGCCTGGTAGTTATGACAATAATGACTGACAACAGTTTTTTAAAGATCATTTTAATGATGATTGTAAGAAATCCATGAACAGCTGAGGATTTTTGTAAGAAAGGAGAGATATGTGATGATGGAGTGACACGGATAAATGAGGATATTATGGTAATATGGGTCGCAAGCTAGACAAACACAATTTTGGTCAGGCCATATAAGGACCATGTTATGTAGATTAGCGATAATACTCGAATCCTCGACAGCCGTTAAAAATTGCCATTGATCTTAAAAAGGACTAAGTAACTGCTAGTTCAAATTGATATTATTTTGACATATATAAGTATATAGTTTGCTTGAACTTGCTCCTTTACTCCAATATTTTCCATACAAATTGTAGGACGTTACGGACGGAACGTTAAAAACTCGTAATATTTAAGAGTCTACCTAGGTTAGCTGCTGATACTGAAAAACAATGCGCTTATCGAATGTTTTAACGTATTTGGTTCACAGTTCCTCATTACCAGGGCCGTTTCCTTTACTTTCATACTTTTCCTAGAACATAACACAGGCGCTGTTAAAGAGTCGCTTTAAATTGTACGGTAGCACAGGAATAGTACATGATTAGGTGAAACAAATTCTGTAATTGTCCATGTAGAATTAGGGATGCATTTAGAATGGTGAAACGGCGTATGTCAATTCGAATTTCATTATAAGAGGAATCAATGTCTCAAGATGACAAGATATTACTTCAATAATTATCATCAACAATGTCTACATCACTTCTAGGAGTATTTACAGCATTACTCACTTGCATTTCATCAGGATTATCCGACGGTTTTCAAACCAGAGCTATCGTTAGCTGATCACGTTCCGAAGTCACGAATTTGACTTGTCCTTTCAGAAAGTGTCTGTACCGCTTACCGTTTTGTCTTCAAGGACCAATCCAATTCCTTCCAGCTTTTACTCCTTATGCAAATCCTTTAGTTCATCATATCTTAGATCAGCATTGGCCTGAACAGCCTTACCACTAACTCGATCATTACGGACTACCCACGAGATGTGAAGATTGCATAATTTAACTACTCAATTGAACGAGCTTTATCTGGAAGGTGTTGTATTGAGGACAACAGATAGATAGGAGCTTTGTCGGATTTGCTTCGATGTTGGACGGTATCGGGTGTTTCCATAAGATTAGACTAGTCATTCTGACCTACAGTATGAATTGTAGACTTTACAGTGTTAAGTTTTAGTTCGGTAAAGTCCTGAGGCCCTAGACAAAGTGACATTCTATCAGCGATAACGATGATGGAAAAGGCAAAAATGTATAGGATTGACGTAAGCTATCGAAAAGCTTATGTCAATCCTGTAGAAAGTCGTTGTAGAAATACGAAACGCTTTCGAAGCGATTGTCACTTGTCTAGGCCCTCTGGTGTGGTCTTTATTAGGGGTTTATAGTATGTTCCATCAATCAAGTTTCTTTAAGCAACACATGGGTTTTTGGATCGTTACAACCTTGGGATTTTTAAGACATTTTGTTTTTGACCACTTTTGTGTGTATTTTTCTTTCTTTCGTGCTCGGCGTGGTGGGCCAGCTTCAGAAATAAACGCTAGATCTGCAACTGGCACTTGGCGTTACATTATTATTACGGCCAGTTTCTTCATCAAAACTAACAGCTAAAGTAACAGTCAACTGTTCTTTTGCACTGTTGTATTTTCAATCGTCGGCGCTGACGCGAGGGTTGTAAATCCAACAACGCGGAAGAACAGTTAAGTGTTACTTTGGCCGTTAAAAAGTTAGTTTCTCACCAAAAATAAAAGGCTACGTCTAGTTTGGGAGTTAGGATCAGATCCTTGTAATACATAAATTGTAGGTTTGTGACTTTTAGTGTCTGTCATATTTTAATGTATTTATTAGTGACAAATAATCGTTTTTATTTTATATAGGTGCAGTTATTTTGCAGGTGACAAGCATTCTTATTTGATGAAATTCTGTCTGAAATTCCTAAGTAAATTCTAGCAGAAAACTTACCTTAAACCCTATAAAACAGATTGACTCTCAAATGTTCACGACTACCATACCACCCATACAAAAACAGTAACATATTTATCACGATCACTGTTCACATTTACATTGCGCCAATTGGTTTTACTTAGGCTGATAAATAGCCCATAGCTGTCCACGGAGCGAGTTTACAATTTATTACTAAATGCACGAGTTTCCTTGCGCTTGCGCTCCTTCCTACGTCTAACTCGTTACGCGGTTCCACTCCCATATGGTAAGTAAATCATTTGGACTTTCCCAAATATTTACATACAAGCCTAGAAGGCTTTATTGACTACTGAATAACAACTGAAATCCGGGCAGACAAGACAAACTTGGTCGTCGTGTTACTGTCTAGTATACCCTTCTCGTATTATAAGTTGAGTACACGTAATTTCTCTAATAAATGTTTGAACTTTGCTTACGTAATTTCTCTAGAAAAATGTTCTAAAAAGGCCCTAACTGTGTGGAAAGAACGCTTGTCTACAACATTGCTACCATCTCATCATCTGCCTAGCCTTTTCCCAAAAATGTTGTGGTCGGCTTCCAGTCTCACCGGATTATGCTGAATACCAGTGGAGCGACTGCCTATCTGACCACCACAACCTAGTTACTGGGTAACACGATACCCCTTGCTAAGCCTGGTTGTCAGACTTTCGGTCTTCTGACGACCCGTAACGACTGTCAAAGATCTACAAATGACAGCCGGGACCAACGGATTAACGTGCTTTCCGAGACACAGAGGAGTCTCGGTATGTAAAGATGATCACCCATCCACGGACTTACCCCGGCAAGCGTAGCTTAACCTGATCGATCCGTGCGTCTGTTATTACTTAGTCACAAGCTCGCTTATTACAACATCAGAACATTGCTATGATCTGGGGAGTTTAATTTTTCGCCGTGTTGCCTAACACAGCATAAAACCGTCGCCAGCCTAAGCATGACCCATATCCGTTTCAGCTTTCTTCATGCCAATTTAATTCAACAACCACTACGCTGCTAATTCGAAAAGCTAGTCCCTCCAAAATTTATTATCGACCTACAGACTTAACACCACAGTCACGAGCTTTTCTTACAAGAGCCCAAAGAGCCTTTTCATCACAATTAGCTCCCAAGATGTTCTCCATTAACGCATCCAATTCCTGACCTCGGCCGCAGTAACTTACCCTGGTTTAAACAGCGCTTTCCACAACTTTACAAGGTTATTTACCTTGAAACAAATTGCTGTTAATTGGCTGAGACTAATGAGAACATCGTTTGGTTAATCCATATTGGTTAGAACAGGGTTAGGAGCTGGTTAATTCTGTATTAATTAGGCGAATAGTGAATGAAGTACTAAACAGGAAATGCGTAAGACTAAAGATTTCCAGTTTGCAGTGATTTGTTCTTTTATGAATGTTCACAACACATCACACGAAACCTACAAGCTACCTACTCATTGTAATGCTACCGTTCTATTAATTTGTAACGCACTATTAGGTAAAATTATGATCAAACGCACACATTTCACTAACAAATCAGATTCCATATCAATTACTCCACTAACTTCCTCAAATCCGTTTGTAACTCCGTCCCGTCAAAGGCCATAATCGTCGTACACATATCTAGAGAAGGCGTGAAGCCGGCACTAATAGACCCCCGGCGATCAACACTTAATTACTTACTTGTACCACTAACAGCATCCTGAAACTATTAAGTGCTAGTCAAGGGGAGCTCATGCGTAGTTCTTCCTTATTTATGAGCCCCTACTACTTATCTCACCCGGCTTATCGAAGAGCACGTTAAGCCGTTTGTCCCGACTGTCATTCGTGGATCTTTGACAGTGGTTACGGGTATTTAGAACCCCGAAACTCTGTCAACTAATTGATATCTTTATCTATATTATCTCTTGAGCGAGGAGCTCGTGGCTAAGTAATAACAGCCCCGTGGGTCGATCCATCAGTTAGGTTACGCTTGCCGGGGTTCGTCTGTGGATTGGTGACCATATTTACATACCGAGACTCCTCTGTGCCTCGGAAAGCACGTTAAGCCGTTGGTCCCGGCTGTCATTCGTGGAGCTTTGACAGTCGTTGCAGGTCGTCAGAAGCCCGAAAGTCTGACAACCAGTCTTATCAAGGGGTATCGTATTACCCAGTTACTGGGTTGTGGAGGTCCGATAGGCAGTCGCTCAATGTAAAATACTGGTATTGGCTGCTGCATCCGGTTAGACTGGAAGCCGACCCGGAGAAGGCTAGGCTGATTGATTGACTACGTATCTTAGTGGGCTATGATGTAAAGTTGCTTCGTTGGTTAAGCTGTCATAAAGTACGACTGGTGAACGGGTGTTTGATCCTCCGATTGGGCAGTTTTTTTAGGGGGTTTATACCTCAAGGAGTTTCTTAGTTACACGGAGTCTGGTTTGTCCTGTAACTGGCGACAGGCTGGCTTTCTATAACAATGAACTTAAACACTATAACACTGCTCCCACTGATATTTAAAATAACAACATTAAAAACTACATTTTCTCTAGAAATCTAGCTTCGGACCTCACGCTAAGCATTCTGATGCAATTACCTATTGCAAAGTTAAGCTTTTCATATATCTTATTTCTAACAGAACCTTAAATGGAATATAAGCGTTAAAATTAACTATAACAGTTATCATTAAAACGTGAAACCTAAATATCGCTTTCCATTGAAACAAATGTACGACTTCTATTCAATTTAATATACCTTTTCAATTTGCTTGATTCAGTTTTAATATCTAAATGATAAAACAAATTACGATCATTAGATCCTATGATCCAATTATCGTATAATCGCTTTATCTTATAATGTAGTACCTTATAATTAATGATAATGTAATTATACGCTCGAGATTTATTTTATAAATTATTGGCGGAAGCCACAGAAGGATGAGAGAAGATAAAAATAGCTGTATCTCGCTTCATTTCGTGTTCCACGACTAATTGGCGTCTACACTTGAAACGTCACTTGAAATAATCTCATCATAAACAAGATTCCTAAATAATAATAAAAAAATTAAAATAAAATGCCCAATTAATTATTTCAAAATCGTTGATTTTGTTTTTGGTGTACAAAACAGAATAATACACGAAATCTCTTAAGGGGTTTTATACTCATCATTATTAACAACTTTCACTATGAGACCAACCCTGAAATCGCGTAAACCCCACATTTTGACGAGCTATGTGAACATAAATGTAGGGAACAGCTGATTTTTATGTAGGTAAATGTTTATATTAATTGTAATGATGATGAATGATACCTATATACGAGGACCTCTATCTTTTTCCACACTCTGTGTCGGAAACAGATAATCAGATAGAACTATAATTGGTTGTTAACTTTGAAATGCTTTCGTAATTTTTAATGGTGTTTTAATTAATTGCGCAGGAGTGGATTTTTCTCTAGCAATCAGTAACAGTATGGTTAGATTGGAAACATATTTTCTCACAATTATTAGTTAGAAACTGTTTCTTAGTATCATTCCGATTGATATGTCAGTGTCGATAAATCTATTAAATTCTATTAACTGGATTAGAAAAATTTCTTCCACACAGTTCAGTCGAATCAGCCATAAAAGAAAATAATCAAGGGGTATTAATGAACCAGGTTGACAGATTTTTGGTAGGTACCTAGTACAATATCTACCTTAACTTAACGGAAAATTAAAAAAAAGGTTTCATTTAATTACAATACATTCACAGAGATTTTCTGTTGTAAAAATATTAATAGACATATAGACAGTAAACGGATTATTCGGTTTAGGACAGATTCTGGTTTATCAACCCCAGTTGCAGTGCAATTTTTTCCTCTTTTATACAAATTCAGTTTCATACAAAAACAACTAGTAGGGGCCTCACAAGCGATACTAATGTGTTAAGAGCGGTGGATCGCGACGCGGGCGCATCAAAGATCGCGCCTTGAGATAGCCGCATTCATTACCGCTTGCTGCTTGTTATTGTATCGGCGTTGTGTATCTAGAGCGCAGTGGATTGCGAACTCAGGAAGTGTCAGGATATGGGGAGATTAGGGCTTAATTGTTAGTGGAATGGTTTTGTCCTTCTTTTTAATATGATCAGTGAGGTTGGAGGCAAGGCTCTAGAGGGCGCTGGACTTTCTTAAGGATCGTAACTTGTTCAGGCTCTATTTTTATCTTAACTAGGTACTAATATTATATACAGATACTGACTGGATCACAATCCCTTGGACCTATAAATCTGTTTAATGTATGATGACAAGCCAGGAATAAGAACGAAATTCCCGCGGGATAACGTCGCTGAAAAAGAAAAAGAATCATTTATTTATTTAAACTTTTCGCACTCAAAAAAAAGGTACAAAGGCGGAATTAATGCCTTAGGCATTCCCTACCAGTCAACCAAAGGTTGTGAAAAGATTAGATGGCAGGTGCTCTAATTGAGAGAAACAAAGAGAAAAAAAAAATATAACATAATATATATCGTAATCATCAAAATCTGTTCATAATTGGCGGAGCACCGCTTAATAAACAAAAAAAAAACATACAGTCGAATTGAGAACCTCCCCTTTTTGAAGTCTATTACAAAAATATAAAGAGAACTCACACAATAGATTATTGGCATATTGGCATGTAGCACTGTGTGTGCCGTAGAAGACAGCAAATAACAACTCGGTAAACTTTTTACATTGTTCATTTATAATAGCGGTCATTAAATGATTATTTTAGTACTATACCCAATCGATAACTTAAACATAATTCGCCTCCATTTGCAAACACACGTTCACGAGAAAGATGTTACTTGTCATGCATGTATGTTTATGTGAGGTAAACTACGAAACTGTTACAACTTCCGCTAGCGCCCTGCCGCTAAGTTACAACTTAAACATAACTTATTTATAGTCATAAGCCGATTTACACGTTTTTGAACTAACTTAATGTTTAAGTTAAGTAAGAAGGTAATACGGCGCCCTGTGGAGATGCTCGCTGATTTAATTAAGTACGAGTTATTTATATATGATTAGTTCATTGATTTCCGTAACGGGAATGTAATTAGGGATATTGGTATTACTATGATACTGAACCGTATTTTACGTGAGTTAACCAAATCGTCTCATGAATTTAGAATATTATGCATATGTATTAGGCATAAATAGTGAAATATTTGTACGTTTACTGACTGAAGTTATGACACTATAAATTCACGGAAATACTTAATTATAAATGGATCTAATAAGATAAAATAAGACTAATTTAATTTACATTAACTTAAAAAAAGTTGTCGGTGTCATCGATTTATCACAGTCGCCAACATGATTTGATTGTATGTAATTTTTTTGTGTCTGAATAAAGGAAAAAAATCTTAAAAAATTGTTATATCAATAAACCTCTTTTAAAAATGAAATACATAAGTACCTCTTAAATGTGTTTCAACAAAGCCCTGTAGTGAATTTTTGAAAAACTTGTATGTTTGTTTCATTTGAGAATTTCATGAATAGTTTAGCGTACCTATATGTGAAAAAGTGTTATGTCACATGTAAGTACTAAAACGGAGCTACATCTGCAAAAAAACTGCTGAGCAGTTTGGGAGAGGTAATGTATTATTTTAAACAAAAAAAAATGTTGTTGGTTTTTAAGTTGTAAAAAATATTTCTGAGAATAAACATTATTTCATATAATTTTCATTCTCATTAAAAAAAACAGTGGATTTGATAAATAAACACTACCCCATAAACATAACCTTTTCAATTACCTTTTTCAGCGGAGCATAAAATCGTTTTGACATTGTATGCCGCCATTGTAAGATGGCGTCCGATTGAAAAGATAACGCGAACTAGGGATTAATATTATTTAGTCTGAAAGTATTTACGTCTAGTATTTAAGTCACTGCTCGTTAAAATGTAAGCTTAAAAGATTAAACTTTGATGAGAGGGTTATTAAGTGAAGCGAAAGATTGAACATATTTACTTCGGCGGTGCTTGTTTCATTTGTCTAGCTTCTTCTCAATTAAGTTGGATGATCTTCTAGATTGGCTGCCTTTTAGAGGTCTGTGGATATCAACTAGTTATAATTGCGATTCTCAGGATATCCCAGTTTTCTGACATCCTTTATTGAGTACTAGCCTCCACCAATCTCAGCGGAGACCAGCCTTTGGCTCAGGCGATATTATGGTGCTCAAATGTGTCCTTTGGCTCAGGCGATATTATGGTGCTCAAATGTGTGCGCAGACACAGGTGCACTCTCTTTTCCCTCATTTTCATAGTCCGATGGGACGGCAATCAACGTGATATCCGAGGCACGGTTGGTATCACACCGCCAACTTCCAAACTCCGGGCTGTTACTAAGAAATTCCTAATGGAAAAACTCAATACTTTACACTGCCCTGCCCGGGAATCGAAACCAGGACCCCATGGTCGCGCTTGCGACCTCGAGAACAACGGGGCAGTGATCATAGTGCTCCTACATAAAGCAAAAAAGTCATTACTTTAATCTACCTAACACCCGAGGTAGGTACTTATTATTGACCACGCAGAACTGCCAACTAAATCACTATAATTTTCTAAACAAGACACATTGAGTCATACATTCATTGTGAAGGCGGTAATTCACAAGGACATTAATGCGATATTGCACATGAAAAATCCGTGCTAATACAGACATAGCCCGGAGGCGAGCCATATATCGTGTTACTAATACTCTAAGAGCCGACTTACCGCTTGAGTTATGAGAATCATCTGTTATGTAGACTCTTAGCCTAAGGGATGGATGGTATTGTACCTAGCTGCGGAAGGACTAAGATAGGTAGGACATCGATCATGATTCGTGTTAGATTTGTGGTGTAAAGTAGCATTAGGTAGTTTTTATTGTGTTTTGCTGTGTTAGATTGGATGGTGGCCATTCGTTAGGAAGTCCAGAGGCCCTAGACAAAGTGACATTTTATCAGCGATAACGATGATGGAAAAGGCAAAAATGTATAGCAAGCTGATATTAGCTATCGAAAAGCTTGTCCTGTTGAAAGTCGTTGTAGAAATACGAAACGCTTTCGAAGCGATTGTCACTACTTGTCTAGGCCCTCAGATGGATAATGTATCTATAGTAGTAATGTAATTTCCACTAATATTGATGTCAATACATATTTTATCATCTTTTCAGTTGGTGGGCGGCTACTGACTGAAAAAATGCAGCAGTAGCTTTGGCTGCTAAGAATCTTAACTATCGGCAACATACCTACACTGCCATTTTATCACAAATTCCCTATTTTCGAAATTGAAAAAAAATAAAATTGGTTATAATGAAGAACTTTTTTTTTCTTTATTAAAACCAAAAATTATATAAAAACGAACTTAATCCCGTTAATCCCGTAGACTAATCATTTGACATTTCAAATGATTGTTGTTTGTTTTTCAATTTGGAGTTTGACATTTGCACCTGTCAAATTAGTCTACGGGATTAAAAAACGAACTTTATTAGTGAATTGTTTCTTGTCTATGAACCCTAAATATAATTAGTTATAACCTATTGCGGTAGTTTAACTGTTACTTATATGTATTATGGAAGTAATGTTACGTATCCATACCTACCAAAATTAAATTATTGCAATACGATATATTATATATTTTTTCTCTTTGTTCCTCTCAATTAGAGCACCTGCCATCTAATCTCTTCACCACCCTTGGTTGACTGGTAGAGAATGCCTCAGGCATTAAGTCCGCCTTTGTACCTTTTTTTGTGCGAAAAGTTTAAATAAATAAATAAATAAAATTAACAAACAATTTCCTTTCAAATTATTAAAAGAAAACCCATCTCTTTGGCGTTGTACAGCTCTAAGCTAACTTGTAACCTAGTTAAGTATTGCTATATCGGTCCCAACAGCCGCAGTACCGTATTTAGAATACCATGCATTCCGATCTATACATGATCTGCTTACCTCGTTTTACGGTTAAAAGGATTATGTTACGTGCGGAAAATATGCTGAATTAATGAATATTTGGTATCCGTTTATAGTGAAATTATTAATTAATTGGGGTAACTTCGACATTTGAGGGACACCTATCAGGATCAATTGGATCTCATTAGCTTGAGCAGAAAAATACTGCTAAAGGTAAGATGTTCCTTTCAGATCAACTCTAAAATCTCAGTTAAGTCATTTACAATTTACCATACTTTGGAATAAATAATTTAGAAAACAATTAACTTTTACACAAGCTTTACACAAGCAAGAAACCAAACCCTCACGTATTCGTACACAATTTCTAATTTTACTTACCTAAAAATTACATACTATTATTTACATATTTGCGTAAGCGCACATTGTCACAAGTATAAACGCCGTAAGTTCATAAACAACAGTGTTGTGACATCACGTATCTCATATGTAGCTATTAGCGCCCTCCGGTAGCCGCTAAGTTAAAATTGTCTTCTGAAGTGCCTTCACTCAACACCCTGGATTTGTGGTTTTGATACTTTCTTGTTTGAAACTATTGTATGGTACAATAGATACTTATCTGCAACAAGAAAAGTTTATATTCTTTAAAATGACAACATAAAATCTATGGTGATTATTTAAGTTTATTCGTAAACGTTGCTTAAAGTTAATTAATGATTATTGTATTGACCACCATTTTTTTGACATTTAATCACCATCACCTTTACAACATTTATAAATAAACACTTCTATCTTCGGCTATCTTTAATTTACCTATTTGTCAGGGAATTTTAATACTAAACTAAACTACCACCTTACTTAGTGATTGAGAAAATCCATTATATTAAAGTCTACATGAAATTATCGCAAAATTTCTTAAATGCTCGCTTTCTTAGCGCTGGACCTTAGTCCAGTTAAATACTCCAGTAAATAAAAGATCTCATTACCTACTTACTCTTCTAATAAGTACGGTACTTATGGGGTACATTCATCCACATTCCCCCACAAAGTTCGTCAGATTAATATGTAACTATTAGCGCCACACAGTAGCCGTTAAGTTAAAATTATCTTTCGAGTGTTTCGCCCACTCGGGACCACTCAACACCCCATTGAAAAGAATGGCTAACAATTTTGATACTTTGTATAATTTATTTTGTATGTTGCATCAAGCTGGATTATAGACCTAGTTTATTTAAAATGGACTAAAAGGCACTGAAAAATATTAATATCTTGGCTGGTATTAATAGTATTTTATTTTTCAGACATTTTTCTTTAAATCTAGATAACTGTATTTGATGCACTAATGCAATTTTATAATTATTTGTTTTGTATTTTTGTTAAACCTAATCTTAACATCATGATTTTTTTAAAATCTTTTTACGTATTATCTCAGTCTGAAGTGCTATCAGATAAAACTTACAACACGGAGAATTGGAAAATAAATGTCAATGATAAATCATCCTTAACTGATATGCAGTTCATTGCACTTTTAAAAACACCAACAATACGTCTATCTCAAATAAATATGAATTTCGTAGCAAAATGTACAAATAATCATCAAGCCTGTCTAAGATAACTTTTTCGAAGATTCGCTTTCATTTTCTAAAGTATCAACTACATTCCACCGTAGTAGTCGGGCCTGCGCCCGCGCACCCAAGCACGTGCCTCTAATATAAACTACGAAACCGACCAAATTAAATAATTCATAAATTAATTATAGACTTTAACGTGTATTACAAATATTATTACAAGTTACACCTTTTTAATTAGTACAGTGGTGATAGTTGTTTTACCTGACTACAAAAGGAAAAAAGAGTTTGTAGGTTATGTTTACTATTCGAAATCGTAAAACTAGCTACTTTACATCTGTAGAGAGCCCCCACATAGTTGGGAAAGATTGAACAATCTGCCTAGCTTTTTCCCAACTATGTTGGGGTCGGCTTCTAATCTAACCCGATGCAGCTGAATACCAGTATTTTACATGGAGCGACTGCCTATCTGACCTCCACAAACCAGTAACTGGGCAATACGATACCCCTTGGTAAGACTGGTTGTCAGACTTTCGGGCTTCTGACGACCCGTAAGGACTGTCAAAGATCCACGAATGACAGCCGGAACTAACGGCTTGACGTGCTTTCCGAGGCACGGAGGAGTCTCGGTATGTAAAGATGGTCACCCATCCACAGACCAACCCCGGAAAGCGTAGCTTAACCTGATGGATCGACCCGTGCGGCTGTTATTACTTAGCCACGAGCTCATCTGATACAAAATTGTAATGATTTAAAAATCAAGTTATCTCAGTTAGGTTAGTAGGAGGTATCTTTCACAGCTCTATCAACGGATTTGATGGAATTTGGCAAAAAATTATCTTGGAATCTGACCAAAACTGTTCAACCTTAGCCAATTAAATATTAAAACATGCATAATCAGCCTATAATGTTCCCACTGCTGGGACACAGGCCTCTTCTTTCTGTGAGAGGGAGTGGGCAATAATCCACCACTCGGGCCTAGTGCGGGATAATCCTACTATCCTACTAATAATATACGTAAACGCGAAAGTTTGTGGGGATGGATGTTTTTTACTCTTTCCCGCAATCCATTCCTACGGGATCGAGACTTATGCGGGTGAAACCAAGGTGCAGCTAGTATCTACATAATATTCACTAAGCCTGAAAGACGAACTTCTTAGACCAAGATCAACAGATCAAATTACTAGATAAATAACGAGTCATACAGCATAAAATATCAATATTGATCTCAATCCACCGTCAATCGATCCCACACTCCAAGTTAGCAACTTGATGCACCATCAATTGCTCTCGGTCCTTATAATCAACAATCAGTATCAACTTTCCAACACCTCGTTATATTAAACCGTTACTGTTAACCTAATAACGATAATTGTTGGATAAATAACGTTGAAATATAACTATATCTGAGCAGGCGCCGATATTTACAATTGTGGAAACAATAACAATCAATTCTTCGTAGTGTAGTACCGCGATGCTATAATAAAATAAGTTTCCTGTAACTGTAGTGCTGTACCTCCTGACCCATATCGATATCGTTTTGTTTTGTCGCGTAATTTTGGTCTAGGTGCGGTAATTTTATTATGTTATCGTGGAAATGTCAAGTGTACACAATAATGTACAAGAACATACCTACTTTTCATGCATTTACAACCTTGCTCGATCTGTTTTACAATAGAACTATGTAAATACTATACAAACAATGTCTCCCTACCAAAGTTTTCACTTTTACTTGTCAATTTCTTCTATTTAGATTGGCTAGGAACTTACTTTATTTATTTACTACAGACTACCATTAGATTAGCACCGCACAATAGTACGATAAGTTATCAAAATGTTATGCGTATGCACGTAAAAACATCGTGAATACACATTCGTCAGGAAATATTGAAATATCAGCGATTTACACTTGCAAGTGTAAATCGCTCAGTCGAAATGGAAAGTGCTCATAAATAAAACAAACAGTTTTATGATTCAGTTTGAAATGCATAAAAAGTGTAGGTATTGATTCATTTTAACAAAAATGTTCAATCAATCTCGAAATAAAATGCACATCTGAAGGCGATGACACGACCGCTTAAAGATGAAATAATTTTATACTCAGACTCAGCCCGTTAAGCTTAATTTAGTGACAGGTAAAACAATTCTACATTAGAGAGTGAATTGGTCCAAATCTGTTTTGCCGATTTTCCATTACTGAAGCAAAACAAACATCCAAATTCTGGCATTTTTTCATTAGTTAGAAGATTAAAGAAAAAATTGGCCGAACCGTATCTGCAGTGATTATCGTGTGATGTTCAACATCGACAGATTTATCGATATTTATTCGCACAGCACTGTTTATTTTCTTTCACCGTTTCGATATTTGCGATGCATTTTGGAAATGTATTTCTTTAAAATTTAAAACCGATTCTTAATGCGAATGTTAACAAACATGTTTATATTAACGATTAAAAATATTGGTGGAATGTCCCGGAGTTATTAATGGAAATTCGGGGAAAATCCGTCGAATTAAATAATTATCAACCTTAGCTTTTGCACTTTGTTCAAAAGTAATTTCAATTTCAAAATGGTGGACGAAAATATCCATCAAAATGACAACATAATCTCACCTAAGACCGATTTAATGTGGAATACAATTTAATAAAATAAATTCTTTGTCATAAACAAAGGTTACAGTTAAAAGATGTGAGACCCTGGCTAAAGTACCTAGGTACCTGTATTTCAGGAGCCAGTTGCTTCTGCCAGTTAGGTTACAATTAAGCAAGTTTTATGCCGCAAAAGGTATTATAATTGTATTACTTAAAATCAACGTTAACAGCATAAAGCAAAAATCCAGAAATATATATATATATATATATATTAAGTCAAGTTTCAAAATAAAGTTTCAAGTTTGTATGGATATTTTCGACCAATAAACTACGTACGTGCGACAATGCCAAGCTTACTCACGATTTCATGAATGGGCGGTTATTACGTTAACAGTTACAAACTGTCATCTCAGGTTTGCGCGTTGGCGTGCGAATTTACTCGAACATTTCATTCGTGAATGAAACACTGAATGAAACGCTACACCTTCATTCAAGGTAGATCGCTATTTCAACACCTACGAAAATTGTGTCTCTCACTTCCTTTCGTCGACTTATAAGTTAAACGGGACTGGCGGCTTGATTTGCGATCAAAAGTTTGGGGTCAAATTGTTGTAATCATTCTAAAAGCCCTACACTACCTACCTCAAATTGCTTAGCATGATCCTCCGTTATGCCGAAAATACTGCAGCATTAATTTTGAAATAAGTATATGTTAAAGTTGAGGATTGATGCTAGGTCCTATGTTTGGCGAAAACACGATTATACATAAAATTTTCTCGATAGAAAAAAAAAAACAAGTTTTTCTTTATTTATGATAATGCTGATGACCGCGGCTTCGCCCGCATGGATGTCGGTTATTATAAAGGTACTAAAACCTTCCTCGAGAACCACTCTATTCATTGATGAAAACAGCATGAAAATCGGTGCAGTAGTTTTTGAGTATATCGAACAGGACGACAGACAGACGCGGCGGCGGACTTTTTTCATCATAATGTAAGTTGTACACGAGAAAAATACATTAAAAAAACACAACAAAACATACATTGGGTGGCAATCATCGATCAATTCGCTATAATGCTGCAACAACAAACTTACACGCGTATATTGAAGCCTCTTCCATGTTTCAAGTAGCTGTTTCTGACAGTCAGGGGAGCTCCTGTTTTAAGGAGCTGGTTCGGCTTTGCACGAGGCGAATATATCGGGTCGAAAGGGTTCGTTAAAACTGCTGGTAGGTTGAAATTAGACTTTTAATTATCACACACGACATAAAACTTTATATGAAGTTATCTTTATCAAGTCGAAACAAAGACTGACGCTTACCGATGGGCGTCTACGTTTAAATACTAGTACACACACATTAAAAATATTACAAAAACTGCGGCAAACTCGCGTCCATGCTCGCACGCTTGCCCGTGCGGAGGTAGGTACCATCATAAAACTCCTTTGTTTTGTTGTACTCACCTACGCCCGTACAAGCGGTACAAAACAATCTTATCTGTAGGCTTATCGGAAATAAAAAACTTAGTAACTAAACAATCACTTTAAATAATTAATATTAATTACGGTGCGTCGTGCACAGTAGCTAACTACATAATGTTCTTACACATTCTTCTAATAAGAATGTACAGTAATTTAATCAAATAGTTGTAACTCTGTAAGGCGAGGAGCGGTTAATTTCAATGACAGTAACTGTAGAGGTCGCCCTACAAATATTCAGAGCTCCAGAATAAATAATATTTAACATATTCCAGGACCATTGACGCAGGATTAGTTTACTTTGTACGGTACAGGGGTGTCACGTAAGAGTTATTTTTAAATATATTATACTAACTTCCGCCAGCGGCTTCGCCCACGTGATGTCTTTATAAATTATAGCCTATGTTACTAAGTGATAATATAGCATTCTACTGGTGAAAAATTTTATAAAATCGGTCCAGTAGTTTATATTTTCACGAGCTATGCGAACATAAATGCACAGAACGGCTGATTTTTTAAATAAATTAAAGTGTTTTTGTCTCTGTCACGTAGTTCTTCTAAACTACGCAACGGATTTTGTTGCGGTTTTCATCACCATTTTAGAGAATTAATCCGGAAGATTTATGCGTATATTACATTAATATTTAACTTACATTTAATAAAGAAATCTGGATGTTTTGTCAAGTCTTAAAAACCGTGCGAAACAGGAGCGGGTCGCTAGTATAGATATAAATCCACTTTCTACTATTGCATAGAAATAAAAGTATATGAGAAGCTGTTAGAAATGTACGTTAGTTTATGAAATTGTAAGTTTAGTAAGCGTTTGGGCTCTGTAATTTCGTGTGATCTTTATGACTGCATATAAATTTACAGTTTCTAGTTATTTCATAATCACTTTGACAAACTGCAGCGGGTATACAGCTCTAGAATTGAAAACTTTATTGCTTTGCCATGTTTTCGTATTTAAACTGGCTGTTAGCTAGCTTAATGGAATATTTACAAAGTCTAACCTAATAATATTGATTTGATTGATTCTATGTATGTAAAGTTATATTTTTTAGAAAATTAACTACCTACCTAAATTGTCCGCATATTCAAATCACACAGTGTATGAACACGGAAAATTAGTGTAGATACTGTGTCAATTTGATAAACAATTATTTTCTCTGACATTTTTGTGATAGTGACACCCCTGCAGGGACATAACAAGGGGTGACAAGTTCACAGTTTAAAATTATATCCTTAAAACATCTGATAAGTTCGGTGCGCCTCAAAGAGAGGCTCGGACTTACATAAATAACACAAAATATTATACAAGCATCTGTAGTGAAAGATCTTTATTTATTAAGATGTTAACTGTGATACTAGCAATTTATGAAGTCGGGATCTCTGCCCATTACGAAGATAATGATATAAGATAGAATGTTTTTTCTTTTTTTAGTATGATGGTGTTACAACCCTATTTTGGGCAGGGTTACCAACTATTTTGATTGGTGATTGTTGGTTTTTTCGTGTGAAAATTGTGTTTAAGTTTTTTTTTTCTTTTTTTTAATAGTTACCTTACTTACTTGGATGCCATGAGTCCTGAACAGTGAGGTAGGCTTTTTCAGTCGGTGCAAAGGACAGCCATGAATTCTAAAGAATATTTATGTTGCCTTCCGTGCTCGTTAAAAGTTTTCGTGTTGGCAAAGTTACGCAATTGAAATTCCAAGTTGTTTTTCTTTAGATTCTGTAAGGTAACTTACCATGCCACCATGGGCCGTTTGTCTTCAGGTGTATCTAGGTAACTGTAGACATGGGAAAATGCTATGAAAAAATTGTTATTTATTATGTACCATGTGCGCCCCGCGGTTTCACCCGCGTAAGTCTCGATCCCGTGGGAATATCGGGATAAAAAGTATCCTATGTCCTATTCCAGGTCATGGTCTACTTATGTGCCAAATTTCATCCAAAGCCGTTTAGCTGTTATAGCGTGAAAGCGTAACAAACAAACAAACTCACTTTCGCATTTATAATATTAGTTAGGATATATTTCGCTAAATCTTGATGAATGTTTTAAGTTAACTGGACTCAAGCAAGTCCAAAAGGTACTTTTATACTTTGAAAGGTTTTTTTTAATCGAATTTATTCTTAAACAAATGTTCTACTGATATTAATGAACATGTTATTGATAAAAATAAACTCAACCATCGACAAAACTCACTTTATCAAGTAACCGACACAGTTAAACTGCCCATTTAAAGGGCTTTACAAAAAACAAAAAAAATATTACCGGAAACTTTTACCAGAGCATTTCTCTGTTCCGTATTTTCGATACAAGAATGTGTCGCAACAAATATTATAATTTCAAAGGGGACATGTGGAAACTATCAGGGTTTTATCTAAAAAGCGTTTGTCTCGAGCGAGTAGCCGTATCTCTCACTAACGAGTAACTAAACGGCGATTTATTGTAGGAAAGTCACTTGTAACAGTAACCAATTTGTTTTACTAACATATTTTGTGGGCTAAAACTTCGCAAATTATTACAAGGAAACTTTAAAAGAACAAAAACAGTATGCCTTGCGATTTTTTTTTTTTGTCTAAATCACAGTTTCAATTACATTTTTTATTAAGTAGCGGCACGGCGGTTAGAAATAAAAATCCAATGTGCAACCCGTCGATCATTAAATAAAAGATCCATTTGAAATCGATAAAAAAAACATCATGACAATGCGAAAAATTAAGCCGACATGATCGGTCAAGCACGAAATAGTGATTTTTTAACAACAACTTAATAAATACTTGACGGATTGTTTTTGCAAAAAACCAAAAATTTTATTGCAAAAAATGTTATATTATTATTTAAATTATATTGTTAAAAATGTTAGGATATTTTTTCACAAATGTATTTTATTAATATTAATAAAACTCGTAATTTTAAAGTTCAATTTATAATCGAATGCTTATAAAAGAAGATGAATGATGATCGATGCAGGCAAACCTGCGGCGCGGTCGCTAGTTCAATACAAACATGTCATTTTAAATTACCCGATCGATTCTTTGTAGACATTTTTATTGGGTTGCAATAATTTAATGTATCACTTAACGAGAATAAAAAATATTTATAGCCGGCCATCTTGGTGTGAGGTTATATTTATTTTTGTTGAAATAAATATTAAATCGACATAGTAGATTGCTTTTTCAGTTTTTTTATGCTATTTAGAACATTTGCGTCAATTGTACGGGGTTTACATACCTACATAAATCATTCCCAAATAAATAACACATCGTAAAGTTATCATTGGTAATTTTAATAAAACCAGAGATTTATTTAACACAATTTAATTCTTATAAAATTTATTCCAATAGGTGTCTCTATGTCAATTAATTTATGACAAACCTACCTATAGTTATCTGTAATATATTTCTAGCATTTTTGCTTTAACTAGTTGTTACAAAGTAATATAGATGTTCTTCAGAAAGGTCAGGTGCGTAGTACTCGCAACCAGGGGGCAGGGCCTAGACAAGTGACAATCGCTTCGAAAGCGTTTCGTATATCTACAACGACTTTCAATAGGATTGACATAAGCTTTTCGATAGCTTATGTCAGTCCTATACATTTTTTCCTTTTCCATCATCGTTATCGCTGATAGAATGTCACTTTATCTAGAGCCTCAGATGTATGAACGTAAACGAAGCAGAGTATCTTTGTAAGATTTGTACTCCAATTGGTTAAAAGGCGTGACTTTTATATATAAAAATGAATCCCTATTTCCCTTGGTCACGCCATCACGCATGAACTGCTAGACCGATTTCGCTAATTCTTTTTCTGTTGTGTTTGTTTTTGTCAGGATAAGTTTCTGATGAAAGAAAAAATTAAGAAAATGGCGCGGAAAATTGACAGGACAACGTCTGTCGGGTCAGCTACTATGTTTAAAAAAAAACGATAAACATACTTTAGTCTTCAAAACCTATTCATCTAAAAACAAAAAAGGGTACGAACAAAATATAAAACACACGTCAAAAAAAAAGAAACGTTAAAGCGAACTCCCATTCAAATATAAACAATTGAAGTTGAACCGACCGTGAAAAGGGACACTTGCCCTGCGTGTGGTATTAATACGGATTTGACAGCCCTGATGGGGACAGTCAACTTGTTTCATAATAATTGGACGTGAGTGACAGCCCTCAGTTGATTGATTTCATACTACTGTGTTCTGTCCCTTTCTTTGTTGGGTTTTGATTTAATTAATTCTGGTGTACTGGGCTTGATTTCTTTTTGTGAGAGGGAGGATATTATACAGAGTGTCCCTAGAGGTATGAATCAAATCGAATAGGGGCATGGGCAAGGTCATTTCCAAACTTTTTAACACTGAGAATGTCGGTGCAATTTTTTACGGTTCAAAAGTTATGACCAACTTTCTATTAGGGCTATCAATTTTTTATATTATTGTATTGTACAAAAAGTTTGGCTATCATGTTTTTGCAATATGTCTGATAGGCAGTCGCTATATGAAAAATACTGGTACTCAGCTGCATTCGGTTAGACTGGAAACCGACCCCAACATAGTTGGAAAAAGGCTAGGCAGATTGATGTCTTTTGAGCGAAATGTCACCAGTGTTGTTATTGGTAATGAATATGCTTGCTGAAGAATCATAACCATAGGTATAATTTGCTTCGGAATTCAACTTGTTTCAGAATCAAACTGCGTCATTATTTAACAGTTCATCACGCGATTTTTTATTAAGTGTGTTAGATGATGTAAGATGTCTTAGGAAATATCATTATGAACATTCTTACTGTACTTCGCTAAGAATAAGCCCTCCAATCACCAATAGATTATAAAAAGTGTCACCAGGGCTCACATAGGATAACGAAACATTTTAATACACTGACTAGTAGTTGAAATATAAAGTTTATAACCTTATACTTAATATAGAATAACGTTGATCCGACCTATTACGTTCCTAGTCGTAAACGGTTTACGGCCGATATATCGGTGTTCTTCGGTAAACGCTGCCATTTGCGATCGACATCGTCTTTATAGGATATTACAATAAATGTTATATACAATTTGGTAGAACTGTGAGGAATAATTTAGGACATTTTATTAGATATGGTACGAAAATATTAGAAAAAGCTATTATAGGTACCTCCAATAGGTATCTTCTTTTTTCTATATGTTGTACCTACAAAGCTTGTCAAAGTGACATTCTATCAGCGATAACGATGATGAAAAAGGTAAAAATACATAGGACTGACTTAGGCTTCGTTCACACGGCATTGTCCTGCACGTTTTTTTGTAATCGTTTTTTTAACGAATAGTCAACCGGGTGTTCATATGGTAAATTTTAATTCGTGTAAAAACTAATAGCCGCAGTTTCCACACAGTTGCCACAGTGAGTAGACGTCACTGATGGATCCACGCTTGGTTGTTCTTTTATATTGGTATCAAAGGCGCCAACGGTCTCGCCGCCGACAAAACAGAAGGTTTTGGGTACATCCTATTAATCAAGAATCTGTGCGTACGATCACATTTGAAAAATTATTCGAAAATCTTAGAAACGATGAAAAAAAGTTTTTGATTACTTTCGAATGTCTATTGAAAGTTTTGAAAAGTTATTCGATAAAAAACGTATGACATCGTGTCGTGGGAGAGCTATCGAAAAGCTTATGTCAATTCTGTTGAAAATCGTTGTAGAAATACGAAACGCTTTTGAAGCGATTGTCACTTGTCTAGGCCCTCAGGATTCGCCAAGCTGGTGTAAATTGGCCATCATTCAGATGTAACTAACCTGGAAAATAAATCCTGTGGTAAGACACATTCACAATATTAATAAACTAGCTGCGCCCCGCGGTTTCACCCGCGTAAGTCTGGATCCCGTGAAAAGATCGAGATAGAAAGTATCCCATGTGTTAATCCAGGTTATAAACTATCTGTTTGCCAAATTTCATCTAAATCCATTCAGTAGTTTTTACGTGAAAGAGTAACAAACATCCATCCGTCCATCCATACTTACAAACTTTCGCGTTTATAATATTAGTAAGGATAAGGATAGATACATAAACCTTGAAATAGATTGATTCTATCTTCTTACATCATAAATCTACCTACTGCTTCTATATTTGTAACCTTTTTACTAATCTTGCATTGAAAGTAACCCAGTCTTAAGGACAACATTTTTGTCAGATTAATGCTAAACCAGAAACTTAACATTACCTTTCTAGCAAGATTGAATTTGCAAGTCATCCGTTATTGACTTGTATTGGCAACTGGCAGCACCCAATAAGTGTCCCATAAATAATGTTTTATATTCTTGTTAATTT
The DNA here is from genome assembly GCA_947522985.1 of Lithophane socia. Classification (NCBI taxonomy): domain Eukaryota; kingdom Metazoa; phylum Arthropoda; class Insecta; order Lepidoptera; family Noctuidae; genus Lithophane; species Lithophane socia. Next base: position 3,181,503 of record OX383272.1, read on the forward strand.
ATAGGATTTACTGGTTCTGGGAGCAGTTATCGCTTGTTATGAGGTATAAGTAGGGGATGTGATTCTTAAGTTGTAGTTGTAAATGTTGGTATAAAACTTTCTAGGATGGTGCAGAACTTTGAACTATAAAATGTTTGAATCTTAATAACCATGGGATGTGTTCAGCTCTATCTGCGGACTTCTCAATCATAAACTTTCAGGTTTATGTGAAATAAAATCATCATAATCATCATTTCAGCCGAAAGACGTCCACTGCTGGACATAGGCCTCCCCCAAGCACCGCCACTTCGACCGGTTCCGTGCTTCTCGCATAATTTTATTTACTTTTTTTTATGTTAGCCTATACTGTCCCACTGCTGAGCAAAGGCCTCCCCCAAATCCTTCCAAACATCCTTTTCTAGGGCCACCTCGATCCAACCCTTGCGGTACGCGTCTAGATCGTCCCTCCATCTCTTCTTGGGCCGGCCTATTTACTTATATACCTTATTTTTTATTACACGAGCTATGTACAGTTAATTCTTTCCTTTAATTCAAATTATTGTTTCTTTTATCATAAACTGGAATTTACCTATTGGGCTCAAACAAAATATTTGGTCTATTTATTACATAACACAGTAATCCACTAATGAATCTAGTCTAGTCTAGTCTCTCATGACCTGTTATTACAAAAATTGGAGGCAACTGGGATTAGAGGCATTACACTTCAATGGTTATCGTCATATCTAAGTAATAGACAACAACGCGTTACTATTACTAAAATGGATACAAGTAACAATTTGACATCTCACTTTTCTGACTTTAAATCCAACAAACAAGGCGTTCCACAAGGGAGTGTACTGGGCCCTATTTTATTCCTATTGTATATTAATTCTATCACTACTATAACTAATCATAAATGTATACTATTCGCTGATGACATCTCTATTATTGTGACATCTGATAAAAAAAAGTAATACAATTAAAGACCACGAGACAGAAATTAATAATGTAATTGAAAGATTGATAAAATGGCTAAAGGAAAATAACTTATCCATAAACTTAAAAAAGTCCGTTTATATTAAATTTAATAAATCAAATAATGCAAAACAAAATATTAAAATGAATATACATAAAATTAACGAAGTAACGCAAACAAAATTTTTAGGAGTAACTTTGGATCAAGATATCAACTGGAAAGCACATGTTGATACAGTATCCAAACGAATTAATAAGTTTGTATATGCACTAAAACAGATTAGAAACATAACAAACATTAAAACGTCTATAACAACATATCATGCTTATGTTGAATCAGTACTACGCTATGGCTTAATTATGTGGGGAAATAGTACTGATCAAAATAGAGCATTTGTCGCACAAAAGAGATGCATAAGAGCATTATGTGGCCTTAAGCCCGACGAATCTTGCAGGCCGATGTTTAAGAAACTTGATTTGTTACCGGTACCGTCCCTTTATATTTTTGAAATTTGTTTGTTTGTGTGGAGGCATAGGGAATTGTTTGCAAAAGCAAGCGATGTAAATTCTCGCAGCAGGCGCGACCCCTACAGGCTCGTGTTAGATGTCCTCCCAAGGCTTGCGAAATATAATAAAAGCTGTATGTTTATGTGTGTCCAGGTATATAACAAAGTACCAAATGAATTAAAAACATTAAATACAAGAATGTTCAAAAATAAGTTATACAAATTGCTCTCTGCTAATAGATTTTACAGTGTTAAGGAGTTCCTGGAACATAAAATCGCATGATGACTTATTGTTTCGTTATGCACGTATTTGCACGCTTATATCTGTTAAGCAAAACATGTTTGTTCACATTATTAACCTATCCATCTTTTATACCATGTTTTTAGCAAATAAATGATTATTGATTATTGATTATTGAACAACTTCTTTTAAAGGACCATCTATGAAATATCAAAAATAAACTGCTGTTCCATACAAAACTAGTTATTAGTTAACTAGTAATTCATTTATTCTGTTTATATGTATGTATGTAAGTATATATGTATTACTATTTATCCTTTTTCGAGTTATCTATCCCGTATGTTGCACCTGCCATGTTTTTCTCTGCATCACCCTAAGGTTGACTGGTAGAAAATGCCTCAGGCATTAAGTCCGCCTTTGTACGTTTTTTTTTTTTTTTTTCTTGTGCATAAAGTTTTAATAAATAAATAAAACTGCAATACTAAAATGATCAAAATGCTATATGAACTAAAATAATTTTTTCAACCGCTAATCGACTTCTTATCATGATATTTTGACATAACTATTGTGCTGAAAATTTAAAGCATCGTAAAGTCGTAGAAAACGTAAATAAAACAACTTTTAATAGCCAAACATTTTCCAATTAAACAACCAATTCTTATATTTAAGTTTAAAAGCAATAAATAAGAGGTAGCTAGGTAATAGAAATCATAATATTTTGTCTCAATCTACAAACGTGAAGGAATCGTTAAATTTTAACGATTTGATTACCGACGACTCGACGAGTGATTATTTCAGAAACTTTCATATAATCGGCTCTTTACGTAAATCCATACTAATATTATAAATTCGAAAGTAACTCTGTCTATCTGTCTTTCTGTAGGTCTGTCTGTCTGTCTGTATGTTACCTTTTCACGCCTAAACCACTGAACGGATTTCAATAAAATTTAATAAGGAGATAGATGGCATCCCGGGGAAGGACATTGGCTACTTTTTATCGAAATACCACGCGGGCGAAGCCACGGGCGGAAGCTAGTATTATATAAAGGAAGTACTAAACTGTGCAAGGCTGGAATTTTACGCATTTTCATCTAAGTTGGCTATGAAAAGTGAAAATATTTAGAAAGACCATCAATCAATATGCCTCGCCTTTTCCCAACTATGTTAATCGGCTTCCAGTCTAACCGGATGCAGCTGAATACCAGTAGTTTATTTTTTAGAAGTACCATACTTACCTATATTATTTAGGTATTGTATATAAATTTTCTATATAGAAATAATTTTCAGCAAGTTTGTAACATGATTTATGGAGCTCTGAGTAGCTTGGAAGATTTGTAGGTACATCATCATCCAATCTAACCGGATGTACCTGAATATTACGTGTACATATTGAATGAAAATGGCATCGCTTCCTACAAATATTTACTTATCCTATTACATTATCCTATTACATGGAATATACTGATAACTCCCTTACTAACATTAGGTTACCTAAGCTGCTACAGCATAGATGCGTAATATCTTAGCTTTCTACATTACCCAGCATCATCATAACCATCATAAATTCAGCTGAAAGTCGTCCACAGCTGGAAATAGGCCTGCCCCAAGCACCGCCACTTCAACCGGTTCTGTGCTTCTCGCATCCAGCGGATTCCTGCGGCCTTCACAAGGTCATGGGTCCACCTTGTGAGAGGCCTTCCAAGGCTACGTCTTCCGGTACGCGATCGCCACTCCAGAACCTTTCGGCCCCGTCGGCCATCTGTTCTCCGAGCAATGTGCCCTGCCCACTGCCACTTAAATTTGGAAATTCTGCGTGCTATGTCGGTTACCTTGGTTCTCCTACGGATCTCTTCATTCGATCACGTAGGGAAACTCCAAGCATAGCCCTCTCCATTGCAATTTGGGTGACTTTTAGCCTTCTTCCCATTGTGAGCGACCTTATTTCAGTGCCATAGATCATCACTGGCAACACGCACTGGTCACGGACTTACACGGAACTCCCATCACAAACACACAAAGAATTAATGAAATAAAAACAAATAAAAACTGTTCATACTATTGACATGATGACCCAAAAATTCTGCTAAACTTATCAACTGGCCCTGATATTATCTTAATTATTTAATTAAACACACAGTTCATTGTATTATTAATTACGGAAATGTTGATAAGTCTTATAATATTTTAATATTTTCCCCTGCCTTGACCCTTGGGGGTCAATATTTATGAATATCTTTATTTTACGTAATTCTGTTTGTTTAAGATGTTATTTTTGAACAGACAGACTGTTTTCAGTTGGTACTAAAGGTTTCTTAGAAAACATATTTTATAATTCTTTCGCAAGGTTAAGGCCGTCTAACCGGAAGCAAATGTTGCGAGAGTACTTGATTGTCGCTCTCTATATAAATATGACGTAGGTACTCGCGCGATCAATCAAGTCTATGTTTGAACGTCATCATTTGTATAAACGATTTGACATTTCAGGTGATAGTTGTTTGTTGTTTCAATTTGGAGTTTGACATTTGCACCTCTCAAATTAGTCTACGAGATTAAAAAGCAGACTACTACGGTATATAGCTATATTCCTAGGGATATGACTATATCACAGCTTCAACCATCTTACTGCGACTTAAACATATTATAAGTTAAAGTCACTTTACGTACGTGTCAGTCTGTGTGACCGCCTTTTTCTTCTTAACTACGCAACGGATTTTGATGCGGTTTTTACTATCATTTAGAGAATTTGTTCCGGTTTTTTGTGTATAATAAATTCATTCGCTAGATGCTCTTGCTATAAACAATGCCTAAAACTTTTCACTACATTGCAGAAAATAATTAAGACTGATTAAATATCCTATTTGTGCTTTTTATGGATTTGTGCCCGTTTGATGGCAATAGGCTCGCCCCCTATCACATGGGACTTAAACATGTGCTAAATGTGGGTGTACTATACCTCTGCTTAACCCGTCGGGGAATACAGGCGTGATATTATGTTATCATAAAATATCATAATCAAACATTCTGGATTGTTTTATAATCGGTACGTTTCTCTAGGCACTAGAAAATCCACCTCTTTTTTTATTTCCTTTTTATTTAGCTTGAAACATTTTTTGCTTTAGGTAGTGCAATTCGCTAAGGCCAAAGAGACAATGAACCTGTTTTTTTTTGTATCAAAACAGTTAACAGGAACTTACTTTGATAGAATACCTATAGCTTCTAAGTGCCTAGATACAGTTTAAGTAAGCTAGCCCAATTTTATGTTACTAATTAGTGTGACATTCTCAAGTACAGCTCGAAAAAAAATACAGGGTTCCTTGCGTCTTTTTAAAAGTTATTACAATGGCCGAGCCGTTTGGGGTTGAAACACTAGGGCCATGCCATGGGGTCCGAGTGCTCAATTCGTTTTTGGAGACATCGCCAAGCGGTTGGTCGACTCTTTGTCGATTTTTTGCCCAAAAAATCGTCATTGAAATACATGCGACACAGGCCTGTGAGGGAGTGGGCTGTAAATCCACCACGCGGGCCCAGTGCGGGTTGGTAGATGTCACATGTCTTCGAATTTTTGGTTCTAGGTCATGATGGTTTCCTCACGATATGTTCTTTCACCGCTTTGAAAGCAGGGGTGATGAAATTATTTAAAAGTAAAGCGCCTGGCTGGGTTCGAACCCACGACCTACAAACTCGTAAGTCGGGGCCGTTACCACCGCTGCTCTCATAAGCATTCCGATAAAATTATGATAGTTCCTGGCAAAAGACAATACATCAACACATGAACACAATAAGGACATCACACATAAATCATCTATTTAGGTACACTAGATCTACCAATAAATATTCGCGTCTAACGAACTCTGGCGCAGCTCGTGATTTTCCCAGGAAATTGCGATTAGTGCCGACTGTCACGGTTCTCTCGATCGATACAGAGTTGATACAGTATTCGATTTGCTCCAAATATGACAGGTCAGGCCGGCCGCGGGAAATCGAGTGGTTCTAGTGAATTTGTAGGATGATTCTGGATGGTGATTTTGGTTGAACTGTAGAGAAATGCACTGATCAAACAGCAGATACGACTTACAACGTACTAGTTTCATTTAGTCACAATCTTAACTTTTATAAAAAAGTAAGTACCCTATTTCTTTTATTTAAAAAAGTATTTCTTTTATTTAAAAAAAAGTATTTCTGACATAAAAAAAATTATATCTCTTATAAAAGTGCAGAAGTCATTAAGGTTTAAAATAAATCAAGAAACAAAGTGTTTATGCATATGAATCTCATGATAAAAATAAATGCCAAACTTGCCAATTGATAAATATTTTAGCTAATTACTTAATAATTTTACTAAAACGGGTTATCCAGCACCTAATAAAGTTTCCAAATATATAGACTCCGTCGGAGTCGGAGAACTTTTTGTAGCTATGTTGATTTCACCGGAGTCACTCCGATGAAATCAACATAGCTACAAAAGTCCTCCACGGTTTCACACACTTAGGACTTTAGCGTCAGACTAGGTCATTACTTTGTTTAACTTATGTTCTATTCTCAGTCCCAACATACTAGTGCCCGCGGGTATGTCTGTACAGAACCAAGTTTACGACGACACTAAAGATAATAAGGGAGAGAACGCACTGGGCAGTTTAGACGTAACACCTTTTTAGCTTTTTCCTGAAAGATCACAAATGACTTGATATACCATCATCATCATATTAATTTCAGCCGAAAGACGTCCACTGCTGGACATACCAAGCACCGCCACTTCGACCGGTCCTGTGCTTCTCGCATCCAGCGGATTCCTGCGGCCTTCACCAGCACGCGTAGCATGGCGCTTTCTATCTCTACGAACAATAGACATAGCTTTTTCTATATAAAGTGACAGTTCGTTTCTTCATTTTCGACCTCCACCGTAGAAATCTTTCTACAATCTGTCATTTTGTCGTTCATTTCTAACGATCTTTGTCTAGGTCTTTTTGTAGGTAGACTATTTCGGAAGAAAGTTTTCTATCCTTACTGTCAAAATCACTCTGACAAAGTGACAACCGATAAATCCTATGACAAAACAAAGTATTCTGAGTCGAATTATTTATAAGAGTGAATTTCGTAAAAAGTGCAGTTGACTCTTTCTACTTTTCTGCCGTCGTACTGTCTACAGGAAACGTCATTTTTGTCTGCTCTTCCGTCGACAAAAAGGTGCTCATGCTACGCCTGCTGGACATGCATCGGTCCACCTTGTGGGGGGGCTTCCAACGCTACGTCTTCTGGTACGCAGTCGCCACTCCAGAACCTTTCGGCCCCAGCGGCCAGCTGTTCTGCGAGGAATGTGCACTGCCACTCTTCGGGCTATGTCAGTTACCTTGGCGCTTGGTATACTATAAAAAAACGTAATGCAGAAAATGGAGAACTCTTACATCATTTTTCCAGCATATAATTTTCTTGATATAATGGAAGCATAAAGTACAAGATTTAGATCTTTGTTTCTCGTGAATGTGCTACGCAATATTGTCAGCATTTCTGATTCAATAATAATCTATTGTGGAAATTAATCATAACTGCTGGTCATATATTTCTTCAATTCTTCTTCTAAACGCGTAATGACAATCTAAATAAACTCAGCCCAGAATTCGGCATACAATTTCTTCAATTGTATGCTCCTTAACGGCGCAGTCTAACTGCCTAGTGCGTTAACACCTCACACTTTCATATTATGAGATATGTTTCGCCCTAAACAAAGTTTCAAATAAACAGAACTTATTTGCTTCGAATTTCCTTTAAAGGAGCTGAGACCTACTTGTGAAATGGAGTTGTACATACAAGTACAACATGGTACCATAATGTTTAGCTTGTAACAGGAGATTTACTTCCACTGCTAAATACAGGGTGCTTCCTTTAGGACACTAACACTTTCACTGTTTGCGAAGTAGATACCTACATACATATATAAAGTTATAGAGACCTACAATAGTTTAATCACCCTGAACCAAATTTCGTTTATGGAACAGGAAAAGGTTTAAGGAGACTAACAAATTGGAGAAATTGAAAATGCTTCTGCAAAATGGCTGAAAGACTAACGTAACTTAAGTATGGTATTTTGTTAGGAGCTCGTGGCTAAGTAATAACAGCCGCACGGGTCGATCCATCAGGCTAAGCTACGCTTGCCGGGGTTGGCCCGTGGATGGGTGACCATCTTTACATACCGAGACTCCTCCGTGCCTCACCCGGCTGTCATTCGTGGATCTTTGACAGTCGTTACGAGTCGTCAGAAACCCGAAAGTCTGACAACCAGTCTTACCAAGGGGTATCGTATTACCCAGTTACTGGGTTGTGGAAGTCAGATAGGCAGTCGCTCATGTAAAATACTGGTATTCAGCTGCATCCGGTTAGACTAGAAGCCGACCCCAACATAGTTGGGAAAAGGCCAGGCAGATTGATTGATTGGTATTTGATGAAAATTGGTCCAATCTTTAAAAAAAAAAATTGGGTACTTATATTAATAAAGAAAAGCAAAGGCAAAAAGGATGGGAAAATAGTGGGTGGCCTAGAACTAAAAACTGTATAAACAGAAAAAAAAAACCATAGGTATGTAGTTTTTACGACAATCCTAGGAGAAACAAACAGAAGTTTTAAGAGCTATTTTATTACAAGATACATGTTGATCACACTATTGATAAGAAGATGATTCCGATCGTATACGCGATACGAGATCGAATTACGTTAACGATCAAGGACACTCATTTAATTCTATTTATGACTAGCTGCCCGCTCCGGCTTCGCACGTATAGCACTAAGTACTTACCTACGGTGCACCTACCTATCTACCTACCCTCCTACCTACCTACATACCTACCTACACATACCTATATACACCTACCACCTACCTACATACATACCTACCTACCCTACCTACATACCTATCGGTCTCATAACAACACTTTTCGGTTGAATCTATTAACATTTAGAAAACAAGGGTGACAGACACAATAAGTGTTTAGAGTCGTAAAAATATGTTACATAAGTCCTTGGCTGAGTATTGGTGTGACTCGTGGGTCATTGTACTCATCATTATGAACAACTTTTACTATTGGACCAAACCTGATATCGGGAAAAAATTCGTCAAAATGAACAGAACAGCTGTTTCATTTTTCACATAACGTCACCTGTTTACGTATCTGTCACTAATTACCAGTCACCCTATAGATTTCTTATTAGATCTCCCCAAAGACGTCTAATATACAGTCGCTCTACGTGAATTCATTCAACAGCACATGACGACACGTTACAACTAAGCAAGTGATCGCAAATAAATAGAAATGTTTGGGATTTTCGACATTATAGAAAAGAAAATGGCTATTACCTAAATAGGTATTTCCACCTTACCAATATATTTACAGAAGCAGATATAGCAACATACCTTTAACGTGAATTATGTAGCATATAAGAGTGCAAAAGACAAACAAAAAATATCAAAATGTTTAATTCAAAACTATCTGATGAATTAGTTCCAACTGATTAAGAACTACAAAATTCAAATTAATCTGGGTTTGGTAGAAACAAAATGGTTAATGGACATAATTTAACATTTATTTATCACTAATAAATGGTAATAAATCTACTGGTGACACAGCAAGTAAGAGATTAACAAAACGAAACTGAATTTAATAAAATGTTATCTGCATATTTTGGTGGATAAATAAATGTATCTATTAATTGTACATCTGACAGCACTGGTCATTATTAAATTGTTTTTTTAGATGGGTGGACGATGATACAGGGTGGCAGACAGTCGATGTCCCTGCCATCCTGTTATACAGCATGTAACAAAAACCCTGTATGATCCGAAAGGGTACTGGAATAAAAATACCAGAAAAAAAAAAAAAAAAAAAAAAAAAAAGGTACTTCAATTTGAAATCCACATTTTTAGTACCGAAATTACCCCAATTACATTATAAATTAGCAAATTTTCTGCAGAGGTCATATGTTATGACTTGACACCCGCTAGGCGACGCGACGGCCGCCTGCACCCCATGTAATAAACCGGTAAAATTGACAAAAAAATCGCCTTTTAAATCGTCAAATCGTATTTACTAGGCAGCAGCATCTGAAATTATGATAACGTCAAGAAGAATACTTTAAAATATTGAAATGTCAATCAATCAATCTGCCTAGCCTTTTCCCAACTATGTTGGGGTCGGCTTCTAAATATTGAAATGTATGGAAATAAAAGAAAATATCGTGTAAATCTTTGAACGCTCATGCATATGATAATATGACAGACATAATAGTGCCAAAGAGTCCAAACAAATACGCAGCGACACAAAATTGTATTTGTTGGTGAAGAATTTGTTTGTTTGTTATTTTGAACGCGCTTATCCGATTAAAATTAAAAGAATATTTCAAATCCGACTGGTAGATCCAGAGATCTACCAGTCGGATTTGAAATATTCTTTTTGGATTTAATTGGCTAATTCTGTGATAAGGTTATAGGCTTTTTATTTGCATCACGCTATGACCTTACATCACGCTATGACCTTAAGGAGCCGAGCAAAAAGAAAAAGTCAGAAAGAACGCGGTGGGTCGGGGGCCGAGGCAGTTTTATAAAAATCTTACGATTTCTACGCGAACGTAGTCGTAGTAGGAAATACACCAGAAAAACAAATCAAAAAATATGCCTTGTGGGCGAGCCTTATGTCCATCAGTACCATCAGAGAGCTATGAACTAGAGTAAAGAGTTGTTCTACTGACCTTCTAAATACTCGTAATATTTAAACACTTCGTATTACAGTTATGTAAATAACTACATAAAGAGTAATACATAGGAACTGATATAATTGTCTCAAAGCATACCACGAGTTAAAATGATGCGGAACGTTTGTTTAGTGTTGTCATTCAGTTCTATCGATAATATTTATGGCTTTGAATACTCAAATATTCTGAGTCTATCTGCCTGAATAGCATGGTGACAGCTAATTAGTTCAGGTGCGTAAAAAAATTGGGTTACCATCCTACTTACCTACTAATACGTACGTACGTACGTACGTTTTATCTATCTATCTATCTAATAATAGTATAATCAACACAACACACAACATCACGCGTGTATTCCCTGAAGGTTTAGGCAGAGGTGACCTACCTATAGAACACCATACCACAAACAAATAAAATCAAACCATAACAAAATAAATAATAAAAATTAAAAAGATCATAATATAATCATTACAAAATTCATCCCATTGCAGTAATACTTTCATAGAAAACATAAGAATAGATAAATGAAAATAAGAAAGCCATACTTTATCTTCTTCAACATTCATGAGTTCAAATCTTCGTCATATCGGGCAAACTGTCTGCATCAAAAACATACGCTATCAGCGTGTCTACCGAGTCTGGGTCAAGATGCCACACTTAAAGAACTCAAACCACGTACATCAAACTTGCACGGCGTTAATTTGTTAGCGCAACCCGTTTCTCATTTACATAATTAAATCATTTGCAAAAAATATTCAGTTATTAATAAATAACCCATTCATAAAAATATTAACTAATGTCTTTTGGTAATATTTAGTCAAAAATATACAATCGGAACAACTTTAGTGATGGGACAACAAAGGATAGTTAAATCAAGAATAGATATCGATAAACTTCGTCCTACGCGTGCCCGCGAAATATTATATGACGCGTAAATACAACTAATTGTGAGTCATCAGGCGTTCACGATTACAAACGACATTTTGTCTCGGCCTCGTGTTAAAATAGATCTAACGGCGCTATTCTTATCAAACCGACGCAGTATAACTGTCCTAGACATCTACTAATCGCACTGTCATGTAATAAACTCTTGGTTTAGTGGTAAGCATAATTTCACATGGACAATAATGATAACATTCATAAATTAACTTGATCAAATTGTCGAAAAGAAAAAACATTATGTTCAGTAATAGCGCACCCTTGTGTTTTACAAAAGCCTATTTGGTCTAGTCCATATCACATCCATGCGTAGGAAAGTCATAAACGACTAAGTTCCAAGTCTGCGGTTAAAATCAATAAATAAACCACATTACCATACAATTATAGACATGCATGACAATTGATACCGCAACCATCTCATCAGTTACAACAATCACGAGAAAATCAATTGTGTTACAGTTACGTATACATACGAGTATGACGAAACCCTGTATAAACAATAACCGTTCCGCTTTTATCGATATTTACTCACGTACGTCACTAGAGGGGTGCCATACGTGCGCGGGAGCACGTCGTCGTGCTGCGAGTGACGTCACGAGCGAAGTCGCGCGAAAATCGCCGAACAAGGCCGAACATCGACCTCGGAACCTACAAACTGACAGAATCGTGAGAGTGTCACGTGTAGTTCCTTGTGATGTGTTTGTGGGCGTATTATGATATGATTCATAGAGTATGAGTTGCCGATAATGTATTTCTAATCGCGCTGGGAATGTTATTAGATGCATTTGGCTAACCTTTCGCCAGTAGATAAGCGGAAATAGACACTTGAAACAAATATAATTTATTTGTTACATTACAACAAGTGCTGCTGTTACTACCTACACTTAATGCAATCTCAATCAAATCATCATGATGCAAATCTAATAATAAATATTAATCTTTAATCGTTTCTATTCATAAAATCAGTTATTTTTCTAATTAAATATTCACAACAAACCTACGATAAGATCTTATTTAATTAAACTCATAAACAATATTGGCATTCCAATTACGTATGTACGAGAGATAAGACAATAATATACCACTGTTATATAGTCGGTGCCACCGCTCAAGTCTATTTGACGCGGCTCTAGTGTCTATGTCACCGCATCCATTGAAATTGTATTAAAAAAAATGTAGGTAATTCCACAATTTTCCGACGGCCTTCATTCGTGGGCGCACTCTATAAAGATTTATTTGAGATTCAATAAATAAATGTTTCGAGTGTCAAATATTTTCATTACCAAATCTAGAGTATTGACTTTTAAACTATCCCGAATTGTGTGATTTATGTGGACAATTGAAGCGGTGCTATAAGAAATTGATAGTTAGCGACAATTTGCGGTGTATCTGTCACGGTCAATGACCATAAATCAATTAATAGCGACCATTAGCGGATTGATGAGGACAATCTTGTAAAATCTATCGCGACAATGTCAAAACAATATTGGGCAAAGTTTTACGACTATACTTTCTGAGTTTTATAAGTGACTCATGTATCTAGATATGTTTATGGTATACATTATTATTGTTAAGTGGGATTATACAAATATAATTAGAAAGAAAGAAAGAAAGAATAACGTTTATTTGGACACAGTTCATGAAACACAAAATACAAATAACAAAATAAAGAATAAAAACAATGCTTTAACAACAATAGTGTGTGCCTCACTGCTGCGCCAAAAAGGTTCATTTCAGCATTAATGCCAGACAGATACTGTCTGACTGTGACTGTCTGTCTAATAAAAGTTATAACTCTGATGGAACTTGTTAATGTGGATAACACTCTTCTAATCTTAGTTCATTTCCAAGCCTAGGATCTAATATACCATGATGTTTAACGTATTTTAATAGCCCCCGGTATTAATCAAGAAAACTCAACGTCACGCCTTCAAAGTCCAAAGGGTAATACAGAAGTGATAATTACGAAAGAATCTATTAAACAGTAGTACATTACCAGCTTTCTACTCAAGCCTGTTATTAAACCAACCGCTTCCCACTTTCTTACAACTAATTAAGGATCATAAACCTGCTTCAGTCCATATTTTTCTCATTCCCAGAGGCACATCATTTACGATCTCAAGTGTCCCAACATCTATAGATAGGGCAGCTATAATCTCTGATCCCAGTGACAAACTACTTAATAAAGCATCTGACCAAATATTTTCAGTCATAATCTAATCGTCGCTACGGTGGGCCCAAACCGGCCTCAGTACACCTCAATGCTACCAACTTTCTCCGTAATTATTATTTATACCAGCTTTGGTTTTATCTTACACTTTATAATTTCATTACTTGACATGTCTTGATACATTATTATCTATCTTTGTTAACCTGGCATTAAGTTGCTTAATGTTTATCGGAGTAATGAAATTCTTGACGTAAGTTCTGACGTAGATGGTTCGATGACTCAGATTTGCGGGAGCATTGATCGATTGGTTTGGAATAGTTTCAACTATTTTTCTTGTTGAGCTGTTTTTGGTGCAACGTTATATAACTTTGACGTCAGAGGTCCTTGATGAATCAATTGCATTTTCAAAGCCAACTACTAATGACTACTGTCAGTTCAGATTAAGTTTTCTAAAATTGTCATCTAAACTATCAAATACCCGTAAAATCCTATTCCTTTATCATACCAGGTCAAGGCGTCACCTCCTAATTAAATTCTTACGACAATAATCTCCCGCTTAACATTTTTACACAAATAATTCCGAAGACCGCCGGATATCTTAAGATAAATGCGGTAAAAATGAGACAGTTATCTTACGTCACAGTAACTGATAAGCGAAGGTGAAGAGGTGACTAGCTGATAAAAACTTACCGTTATATTTACACTGGCTACTTAAGATGCCATAGCGATTAACAGGAGGAAATGAGATCTCGAATCGGGTTTGGCCGTTTGAATCTATAAATCTTGGTATAATTTTAATGGATACTTGATAGCTCCAAAGTGTTGTGTAAGCTGATTGAAATATTGTTTGTAAACAACCGATACAAGTTTTAAATATTTGAGAAATGAACACACCTTACAAACTATGATATACTTTAGACACGCCAACAAAACGAACGATGATATTAGGAGAATCGTTTGACTCGAGTTGCAGTCGCCTACATTGCGGAGTGATTATATTAGCATTTCCCTAATTTGACTTCCGGTCTAACCAGATGCAGATAATATTAGCAGTATTCCACAAAGAGCGATGATGTCTCAATCTCCCCGTCTACATTACTTGATCAGATATTCCTGTATCATCTTTTATCCTGTTAATTAATTTTGAGGAATAATACCATGCCTGTAACAAATAATACATAATTACAAATTAGAATCTCATAATATGTATAGCGTAAAAGTAGTAACGCGGCAAGCATCTAAAACTAAACAATATGAGTCCTAACACAACAGAACATTTACACATACATGAACATAATGAAACTTATTCTAATTATTCTCTATATCTAACTACAAATAATACAAATACATTCCAACCCAACTCGTCCAAACACGTCATTCATTACCAACTTGTACCCTACAATAATGAAAAACACTCATGCCCGCTTTATCCGAGCGTTAATTAGATAAATAACAGTGATTGCTCCGCTCTTGACACGTCCACACTCGTGTGTGGTCGTCGCGTGACTGAACGCTATTACGCGCTTGCGCAACTAGCGCCATCTAGAGGACGTGATCTATGATTAAGTTTTTACAATTATTAGCTGTGAACTTCGATCAGTTGATCGAAGGCTGTGAAATTGTCTTTTATAGTAAGTTTCACGGTGAATCAATGAAGTGCGTTAGAACTTTCTCTTCGTTTATTATTTAGAATAGGTTATGAAAATATTACTATGGATATTTTATTCATTTTGAAGATATTTATCATTTTCGAACAATGTTTATTAATATATTCATACTCTTTGAACTTATTACACTTTTTGAACAGGCACAATCTAGTTTTTTATGCGTAGCCATGCCATTACAGTAAGCTCTAACAAGCAACCCTAATATTAAATCAACTCCGAACTACATTTTATTTTCACTTAACATCGACTAAAGTCTGTTATTTAGCCGACTAGCGTCGTTTAGCGTCGATCATATGTATTTAAGGGTGATTTTGTATCAATTTAGTGATTTACACCTCGGGGGCAAATTGAATGTAAAGCTAAAGTAGTGCAGGTGCATACATTGAAATGATCATTACTTTCACGTGATTACATATATTGCGAAACCATTTTGTTTTATACTTTCCTCCATTTGTTTCTCATCATTCTTCAATGAAGTTTCTAATGAAAATTAATAAGACCAAGTTTCTCTTTCCTTGGTATCAAAACTGCATTTACAATGCCATCAGTTAATCTAAACCACATCTTTGTCCGTTTAACCTCGTTTTCAGCGTCATAAAATCAAGTAAAAGATTAATTAATCGATAATCTTTGTAATAATCGACCACATCCCCTCACTAGCCTTCAATCGCTCGCGCTATTACTATCTTGGCAGCCACTCACTGCCTCTCAGTGTCGGCAAATTGCACAAAACACCCCATTCACGGCTATTTAACGTGAATTAGCTCTAAGTTATCGATAGCCTATGTTTATCGACTTGGTTACATGATTATTTTTGTTTGAAAATGAATAAAAATGGCCGTAAATGTCTAGAAGTCTCCTTTTTGTTATTATTTAATATATTTGTGCAGTTATAATGAGTTGGTGTCTTTCAAATAAATAATGTTGTACCTTCGTTTGATTGAAACCTCTTAAGACATAATAGTGACGAGATTAACAATCGAACAAGTCATCAATATCTCAAAAATCCATCCTCATCTGGATTTATTTAAATAAACTGACAAATATTTTGCTTAGAATAATACTATGCACACTAACCTACTACCATTCTATCGCCCTTACTCAATATCATTCTAAAATCCTTCAAGCACTATAATTTTTTAATAACCCGAATTAATTTAATTTATAAACGATCATAATTTCTGTGTACGTTTATAAAAAGTATAAAAGTAACATGTCCGACAAATGGTATGATATTGCTTCGTCACCATAATTGATAAACTGTACGATAAAAATGAATGGCAGTATTTTAGGCTCTTTTTAAATATTGCTACTTATGTATAAGCAGAGTACTTAAGTCACTTCTACAGTAATTATGTAATGGGTTTCTCGGTAGAATCGTTTATGGTATTAAAATTATGGAATATGACTTCAAAAGTTAAAAGTCCTCGTAATTTTCTCGCCATCTTGTACCTACCCTTTCATGGAGTCGATATGATGTATTAATTTTGAATAAAAGGACGTAGTTAAATAATAAGCAGGAATTAATACTTTAAAAGACTCTTCCATCATGAAAACTTAACCCTGGTTAAAAAAAAAAATACAGAAAGAAGTTTCATTAAAGTTTCATAATGAAATACTTAGTTTTTTGACACTCTGACCAAATCTTTTATTTTAATGTAGGTACTTTAGAGAACCTGCAGAATGAAAACTGACGAGAATATTAAAAAAAACATAATGTGGACCATCTGTTCACCCTAAGTAAGGAACTTTTGTTTCAAAAGCAGCACTTAATTCACCTACTGCCTCACCCGCACTTTGTCAGCGGCGCCCGCGCATCTGAAGAAAGCCGCGGGCGCCGATACGTTAACGATACACTGGCTTATGAATGGGAGTCGTGATGAGACGTGGCCACCGTGGTTCTCAGCCACTGAAATCAAAAATACCTACAGTACAAATATACAGTACCGAGTTAGCAATAAACTAGTAGAAAACCGAGAAAATAAGCTTGGCGTATCCTAGACGAAAGATTCTTGGAAACCGTAAAGAAAGAAAAAAAAAAAAAACGAAAGTAGATTGGAGAAGTGGGATATTGTTAGCTGTAAGCCACCGAACATCAATTAATCTGCCTAGCATCAATTAATCTGGGTTGTGGGTCGGCTTCCAGTCTAACCGGATGCAGCTGAATACCAGTATTTTATATGGAGGGACAAGGCTGTCGGCAGATATGTGAGGGCAGATAGGCATCTGCCCTCCACAAACCAGTAACTGGGTAATACGATACCCCTTGGTAAGACTGGTTGTCAGACTTTCGGGCTTCTGACGACCCGTAATGACTTTCAAAGATCCACGAATGACAGCCGGGACCAACGGCTTAACGTGCTTTCCGAGGCACGGAGGAATCTCAGTATGTAAAGATGGTCACCCAACCATTGACCGGCAAGCGTAGCTTAACCTGATGGATCAACCTATGCGGCTATTAGCCTCTTACCTCCTCGGTGGTAAGACACCGAACACCATAAAATAAATAAAAAGTATAATTAGGAGGAGAATACTTCTTAACAAGCAGGAGACACGAAAAAAACTTAACTATTGGGAAAAGGCACTGAATGGTTACAAAATCAAAAACGTAAAGAAATCCTTGTTGCTGTCTCGCTGTGCTTTTGTTTGGCTTACCAAACAAAAGCACAGCGAGACAGCAAACGCGCACGTCTCGCACGAGCCTCGCCTTGTATGTGAAGCCTCTTATTATATCGATCATATTAACACAGCTGCTTGAGGGTCATTGAGCACTTGACATGGCTTGAACTTAAGAACAATAAGCTTCCGTGCTGCCTTTGCGCATTTTCAAGTTCAAACTTATAAGGTCCCGAATTCTGCCCATGCGCATTAAGGAGTTCAAAGTTGAGTGTTGACTTTCGACTCGAAATATGAATATTAATATGTTCTCGTGTCTAAATTTTCGCACAAGTCTTAAATGGCGTTTGTGGGGGTCATTTTATTTGATTCCAATTTGTGATGGGTTGTGTGTGGTCTAACTATGAATATTGATGCCTTAACCATTATTTATTTAAGTACAAAAGCTCTATTTGCAAAACGGTTTTACGTAGATCGAGATATACAAACGGTTTCGTCAGTATCATCCATAGCCTTTTTCGTACTTCTGCCTTGCAGAAGTAAGCTTCATGGGGATACAAACCATTATTTTTTTTTCCCAAAAATTGATGCATCTTACTGGTTCCGTCACGTAAAAAGAACGCTGGCCGTTTACATGCGCACTGACCGATTTATCGATTCAAGCCTGTTCCAAAGTACTAGTTCTTTAGGACGCGACTGTATCCTTGCGCAGACACATCCCCTGCACTGTCGCTCAGCGTTCTTTTTACGTATCAGCAGCAACTATACTGTAAACAGCGTACAATGTTGTGTTATTTTGTCTAAATATTATTAAAACTTCCCATAAAGGCTTATATGTATGGCCTAATGCATGTGTGAGTGTTGTTAACACATTCATGCACACTAATATTATAAATTCGAAAGTATCTGTTGTCTGTACCTTTTGACGCCAAAACCACTGAACGGATTTCGACAAAATTTGGCAAGGAGATAGATAGCACCCTGGCGAAGGACATAGACTACTTTTTATCGATATACCGCGCGAGCGAAGCCGCGTGCGTAATCTAGTTATCAATAAATATGGCCATAATCTAGCATTGAATAGGCACATAATACGACGTCAATCAAGAACCATAAGTGGACATTATTATTATGTTTAACTATTAAGACATTTCGTTAACATAAGTTAACTGTATGAATATTCAACAAATGCTAGATGTGTTGAGAAACCTGACACGACTGACCCTGGTTTATTACGATGACAGATTACTGCAGGCCATAAGCTGGTACCTATAGGTTAAATAACTATTACCCTCGGTTTTTGTATGTAAAATCGAATCTCTGATTGGATATCGAATGTCTCATATGAATCATTGTGAATACTGGCAGATTCCACTGCAAAGTTTTGGGCATTCCACTTTACCCCACCTATCAGGCGGCTGGGTGTGGGGCAAAGTGGAATAATTCATTAAATAATAAATAAATAAATACTCATTTATTTCAGACTTATCTTTCGATTACATCCATATTTGTTAGTATTAGTATTAGCATTAACTCTTACTTGTTTCTTACTCTTGCTTAATTATTTTATCAAAATAAGAGCTGCCATTTTATAGAAAGTGATTTTATTTAACAGAAAGGCAAAAAAAATCTGCTGTACTTGAAAAACCATCGAAGAAGTGTTTGGCAAACTGTGGGAATTTATTTATTTATTAAAATTTTATGCACAAGTAAAAAAAAAAAACTGTAAAAAGGCGGACCACAACCGATATCAATCTGCCTAGCCTTTCTTAACTTGTTGGGGT
Source organism: Lithophane socia (assembly GCA_947522985.1). Classification (NCBI taxonomy): domain Eukaryota; kingdom Metazoa; phylum Arthropoda; class Insecta; order Lepidoptera; family Noctuidae; genus Lithophane; species Lithophane socia. The sequence goes on from OX383272.1 coordinate 3,201,116, forward strand.
CGGCTTTCAGTCTAACCGGATGCAGCTGAATACCAGTATCTGTGGGAATACAACCACGAAGTAAATATATAGGATAGAACATAATTTACCTATCTTAACAAACAAAATAATATCGTTCTAGTGTCAATATTAATTGTAAGTTCTAATTTAACAATAATTAAGACTAAACACGCGGATATTAACAGAGCAAGCATCGTGACACCGGTAACCGCTAATTAAAAGCAGTGTTAACGTCCAGTTATACGCTAAATATAACAGGTACATATCGCCACCAATTAGCTATTTATAAACGACTAGCTTCCACCCGCGGCTTCGCCCGCGCGGTAATTCGATAAAAAGTATGCCTATGTCCTTCCCCAGGGTGTCATCTATCTCTTTGCCAAATTTTATCGAATTCTGTTCAGGCTAGGCGTGAAAGATAACATAGAGGTAACAGATAGACAGACAGAGTTACTTTCGAATTTATTATATTAGTATGGATTTGAAGATATCGTTGCAATATACAGTATGTTTGAAAATAATCTAGGTTGGAATATTTTCAAGTTTTAAATGCAAGTACGTAAATATGTAGATCTTCTAATTCTGACGGTCTCGTCAAGAGTGAGAAATATTGTAAGCAAACGGTTTTTATTTTGACCCATTGTGATAAAATTCCAACTCATTTTGAGAAGTGCACATTCTGCGTCAAACCCGAAGATTTCAGGTGATCCTAAGATAAATGCGAATAACGTTTATAGACAAAACGAACTGCAGGAACCCGGGTCGTTCATTTTAACTTGATAACTTTGTAAGACCAGAAAATGTAACATTGGTTTCTACATACATATTAATACAGGAACGTCATCATCATTAAACCGACACTAATAGTTACAAATCGCCTTATATTCCTCTAACAAAGATATTATCACAAGAATAATACAATTCACTTCCTCTCAACATACATTATTGACTAGATTCCGATCCTGATAGCATTTACGACGTCGGTCACTTACATCAGCATGTTAATAACAATTAAATTAAACATCGTGTAGCTATCTCTTGATCTCTTACTGTGTAAATATTTTAAAAGTTCCACTTTATACAATCATCGATATCTAGCGTATAGTTTACACATATACTTACTCTGAAAGTAAAACTCTCATTTGCCTGTAATTTTAACGAACAAGTCATAACCATCAGATTATTATAATAAGATGAGTCATGCCAAAAGAAATTAGATACTCAAAAATTATATTTATTCTTGATTACAAGTATCGATCTTTTCGAAAGGTTCACCTTGAGCACGTTCATACTTTTCCATACGTCTGAACCAATTGGAAAATACCTCTGACCGCTCTTCTTTAGAAACCTCAGCAATCTCGAAATTATGGGCAGCCAGTGCATTCTTTGCTTTTAAACCTTTTTCCCTTTAGTTTTTCTTTGGTTCTTGGAAACGTAAAAATCACAAGGCGCTAGGTCAGAGGAATATAGTGAGTGAGGGAAGATAGACACGTTTTTTAAGTAAAAAAATTCTAGTGTTCTGGCAGACGTGGCGGGTGACATTGTCGTGGTGCCAGAGATGGTGCCAGATTCCTGACTGCGGTCGCTTGTCATACCAAGCTAATATTACTGTTCGAGCACAAACTGTTTCAAATATGTCAGTAAACAACCAGCCTATAAAACTTGCCAGTGTCAAACAAATGAGTAAAGAATATCTAACTTCTTTTGGCATGACCCTCGTAATTCAATTGTCTCTTCAATTTGAAGTCACTGATCGCGATCCTTGCCAACCTAATCCATGATCGTTCCAATAAGCCTGATTACTTTTACTTTCTTCCTGATATCATTATGTTGTTTACCGATTCAAGGTCTCCATTCAAGAACACCTCAAACTCAACGGTCGTCAGTTCTACGAGTAAAGGCCGACCCATTGCCACTTCAGCTTGCTTACCCCACCAATATGTAAAGTAGAAATAGGTATGGTGATATGACTCACAAGACGATAGTTCTCACTTTCCCTGACAACAACAATTTAACAAGCAGATACTATTACTAATGTGGTTCTCCATTCTTCACTCAACAGATGATTTCAGACACAGTCAAGCTTCCTCTGTTGAGCTTGCAAAGGACACTATTTCGGTTTCCTTCGGCGCCAGGCGCCAATGCATTAAAAGCCCTGTCTCATCACATGCGTGAACGAAACTTCTGTATACTTTGCTTAGTTGGACTGCTGAGATTGCCAAGTAGAGATAGTCGGTGCATCTTTATTACAAAATGAAGTCTTGTTTATTTTCCTTTGCGTTAATTACTACAGTTCCTGTTTGTGGCTTTGTTCTATTTTGAAATGTCTAGACCGAATGTGGACAACTGAGTTATGGATAATTTGTTTGACTCGAAGTCGATCGTTCTTCACAGATGTTGGAGCGCTAATAGCAAGCAACTATTAGTAGCGTTTAGTTCTGTTGTTTAGCCATATTTAACCTGACTATTAGCGATTTTGGGTTTAGATTCTGTGGCTTATATTTGCGCGTGTTGGGCCAGGGTGGAGCAATAGCCAATTGTGTAATCACATTGTCTTGTTTACTTCTTTTATTGTTTTTTTTTTTGTATATTAACACCTTGTAGCTATAATTAATGTAATTAGTTATTATTTAACCGTGCTTTTGTATGTTGTTTTATGTCTTTTGTGTGCACCAAATAAATGTTTTATCTATCTACCTAGTTAAGGAAAATGGGGATGAGAAAAAAGTTGTGAGGAAAGTTTTGTTTATGAATTTCGATAGCTATAAGAGTAGGGGAAGACCAAAGAAACGATGGATGCACTGTGTGAAAGATGATATGGCTAGAAAGTGGGTGACTACCGAGATGACGGCTAATAGAGAAGTATGGATGAAAAGGACATGTTGCGCCGACCCCAAATAAATTGGGATAAGGGCAGGAGGATGATGATCTTTCTACCTACATATAAGAACTTAAAAGTTTCCTGTTTCTCGGAAATATAAGTGTGGTTAATACCTTCGAGCAATTTCTTTTTCGTTGTCTAATTTCATCTCCATCAAAAATGCAGACTCCAATAGTGCGCAGGCAATTAATTCTCTTCACAGTTTTATATTAAGAACTCCAGAATCGAGTCGTTTTATGAAACCCATCTCATCTACCTCAGACTTCCCTTTATACCCCCTTTATGTTTTCTAATACAGTAAACAAAGTTACAATGGCTCGGTAGCCGGGGGACGGTCGTTTAGAGTAACGTCTTCACATGCTGGTGTGCTAATAACGCATTGTCGGGACGCCGTCTTGGGTTCTAAGCTATAAAACTGTTGTATTCAAAGTTTAGAGTGCAATGTATGGCATAAGGGGAAGATTGAGACTTTGAAATTAATTTAAACATGACATGTGCCATGTTGCTTTTGCGTGCGTTATTTATCATAAAGGTCGCAAGTGTAACTACTGCATATGGGGCCCTGGGGGCCTACCACTACCGCTTAAAGCAGTATTATTTTAATCTTACTTCGTGGGGAAAAGAGATGAAGCTATACGTCCTGTAGAGCTTCATTTATTTCCTACAGTGAAGTAATATTAAAATAATACTGCTGTAAGCGGTGGTGGTAGGCACCCTGGGGTTCGATTCAGCGCCGTAAGTACGTACGATCTGAATTATTTTGAAGGATATTGCTAATACATTGCTTCATACGTTCGAAAAATTTGTCTGCTCAACAGCGTAAATAACGCAATGAATATTATTGAACTGTCAAAATGAAACAGAGATTGATCGTGTGTTACGCAAGTCGAGGTCACTCTTAGTTGATTTAGGTTTTTTCATCAGGAATTTCTAAGTGCATCTATACTGCGACGTAATTATGCCATCATTTTTCCAGTGTTAGTGAGAGACGGAGCTATACAAGGCCGCTAGCACCATCCTTTTTCCGCAGTGGAATAATGATGGCATTAATACTTCATAGTCAGCCCCAGATTTAAGATGAATGTCCGAATTGAAGTAATAGGTTTTCCACCAATTTTACACTGGCCTTCTATGGATTCATGTTTTGGGGTATGAGGAACAGGGTGTAAAGTTCACTCATCCACCATAGAAAAGGGAGGATCCTCCGACCAGACGGGTGTTGTGTCTGGCGGGCAACTGCCCAATGATTGATATTGGATTCTTGTACATATGTCCACTGCACGGTAAACTTTAATTGCGCGATGCAGGATTGTGGAGTAGGTGTCCATCTATTATGTAGAATCTACTTTCCATAGACAAGTCAACCTAAAGCAAATATTGACGGGAACGAACGTGGTTTGTTTTTACCTATGTAAACAGAAATACTCTGCTGTCCATTCTAATATCAATGTGATAATGATATAAATATTTATACTAATTAACAATCATCCTAACTTTCATTTTCACACATCTCTGTTACAACAGTTTACACCGCGGTTAAACCAACGTCAAAGAGCCTGCGCTTACACCGAAACCGGTCCAGTAGTTTCGGGGATTAACATTGAAGTACAAACAAACACTAAAGACTCCCAAGATGATTGACAAATATTACTCACAGTTAGATTTGAAAGCTAATATTTGTCTCGAAACGGAGTTGCAGGTGTTATCGCTAGTTTTATTATGATAAAATAGAAGACTCTTTATTGTGTACTTGTACACCATAAAAAATACAGATATAAATGTAGAAATGTAACATAGGGTGACACAATGGGTGGTCTTATCGCTAAAACCGATCTTTTACAGACAACCTTTGGATGATTATGATCAATATTTGTAAATCTATTAGAATTATTCATGCATTTGTACTTGTGCATTTCCAATGGGGTAATTCGGAAGCCGATCCTAACACTAAACTGTTAATCATCCTAGGGTAATTTACACAAAACCATAATGTCCCACAAAATCCTGCATCGCGCAGTTAGAGTTTACCGTGCCAACAACATATATACAAGATCGACTGTCGGACGATCCTCCCTTTTCTGGATGAGTGAACTTTACACCCTGTTTCTTTTACCTCTACATTGGTGACCCCGACGTGTGTATTATACAATGTTGTATTATACAAAATCCCATATGAACCAATCATGAGGCCATTGGCACATGTCATAAATGATATATTGTTATGTAAAATATTCTCTGGCAAGTCCTGACCTTAACATATTTTTCATTTTCCCCATTTAAACCTACCATATTTACGGAGAGCATTTGAAACGCGTTGAATTTGTTACTGGCAACATTAGTCGCATGAATAGTGTTGTCATGCAAATAGCAAACTATTAAGATCGCCATTTTAGTCGACTCAATGAGTGTGGAACGCGCTTTATTTATACTTAAGATTATCTCGCATTTAGAGTTGTGAAAGATGTTCCGATTTGTTTTTACTCGATTGTGTAAAATGACAGTTATGGTTTTTCATAATGAGCTCTTTCAAGTTGAAATGTCGTGGTGTTCACTTCCTTGTAGTAAATGCGCTTTTAATATTTATTATGAGGAAACATTTTGAACCTTAGACCATGCTGGATGGCCGCGGAGTTGCTTCTCGACAAATAAAACGGGATGCGGTCGCGTCTTTAACAATCAGAGATCTTTAAACGACTGAGAATAAATGTATTTTAACTTGTATTAGCTTAAGTGCAGATGCTTAAGGTGATATTACGAGTTAACTGCTTTCTAACAGCTCGAAATTGCTCGTAGCACTAAACCGTATGCGTTGAAATGAAATGCGTATTTATGATATATTTTACGGTTACCTGTGATTGCTACTCATTGTGTTTGTCACAGCAAATCAGTCCTTGAATCGTCTAGATGACCCAGACTGATTGATTAATTTATTTATTCATCCTTGCACTGGAACGCCACAAATCAATTTCACCAACTGAGTAGTAAAATACTTTATCTACTGTTTTTGCATCGATGTGATGAATCGATAAACACGATTATGATCGATACCTACGCAACGAATTGATATTAATACATACCGAGACTCCTCCGCGCCTCGGAAAGCACGTTAAGCCGTTGGACCCGGCTGTCATTCGTGGATCTTTGACAGTCGTTACGGGTCGTCAGAAGCCCGAAAGTCTGACAACCAGTCTTACCAAGGGGTATCGCATTACCCAGTTACTGGGTTGTGGAGGTGAGATAGGCAGTCGCTTCATGTAACATACTGGTATTCATGTGCATCCGGTTAGACTGGAAGCCGACCCCAACATAGTTAGGAAAAGGCTCGGTAGAATGATTTTTTGAGTAGACAATTATTGTGTATCAATTTTTTTTTACAATATAGATCCATTTTGTTTTGTTTTTCGGTAGGTACTGTAACTTACGTGTACCTACTGTCTACGTCGCCATCTTTGTTTACCACCAGTAAGTACCTATCTAATAGTTTTTCCTTTGTCCCCAGCGATACTTCAGCGTGCGACGTTCAAGGTCGGCCTCCTGACGATCCAGGGGGTGTCCACCTGCCTCTACCTCTGTATGGATGCTTGCGGGTTCCAGTACGCTCATGTGAGTATACGTTACCTTTTATACCCTGGATAAATATAGAAAAACACATTTTTTTATTCAAACATACAATGTCGCATCACGGAAAAAGTAAAAGTATGCAATACCTAAAAGAATATTCAGTAATGGCAACACAGTGAGTTTTCTACTGTGTACCAAAATTACTGGAGCCACATTTCATCGATTTTACGGTAACACTTAGTTAGTTGAAAACAACTTATTTAGGCATATACTCGTAACTAATAATTATATTTAATTTTACGGTTACATTTTGGTTGACAACAGCTTACCTAGGCATAAATAGTAATTATATTTAATTTTAACCCCAGACATATCTGTATCACGATTGCTTTTCTGTCATTCGTAAGGCAAGCAATAGTCCTCTTAGTCAAAGTCAAATAATTTATTTCAAATAGGCACCTATAAGGCACTTTTGAACGTCATAATTTACAGAAAAATATTCATAATTGATTCTAGTCTGTCTAAACATCCTCGCATGGAGAAGAATGAAGAAGAGACTCCACTGTTTCTCTTATAAAATGTTTATTTTTTCGTTCTTTCTCTTTCGTGTGGTTAGTGACTAACCTTTGTCAGTTTTTTTGCGAGTTTTTATGCGTATTTTGAAGTCTAAGCCTTGTGCAGACTGGCTCGACGCGACGGCGCGACGCGACCCCTGTAATTGTTATACCGTGAAGTTTTCTCAGAAATTGTTTTATTAGAGTCCCGTCGCGCCAGTCTGCACGAGGCTTAGCCCTAAAAAGCAAACGGCTGAACTGTACGCGTGAAATCATTTCAACGCCCCTTTGAAATTTTCGATACCACTCTATACAACATCATTTCGGAGCTTATTTTTATAACCTTAGTGACGACAGACTTAAGGCCGTAAAAATTAATAAAACAATAACATCACGTAACGAACAAATTGAACCTTTTCCAGTTCAACCAGACGTCAGAATCAAAATACCCAGCATTTTGTTGAAAGATCATCAAAACAAACTATGTTTCTTTCAACGCGGCATGGTCACCGCTTGTCGTCGCTTGCGCAACACGCGTCCGTTAGTGTTGCCAGCTGCTAGCAAATTGCGGGACTTGGAGGGGGTTTTGGACATGTGAAATTAAAAATGGTTAGCTTTTTACAATAGTTTTAGAAGTGCAAATAAATATGTATGTAGTAAAAATTCCATGCTAATTAGTGAACAAGCCATGTATTTCATAAGATTTAAATGAATCAATAAAAACAACTTGAAAAGTAAAAACAAAAAGCAATAATATCTACAATATCAGTACTACTTGGGCCGATAGCAATCGCGGAATCATCACATCACTAGCAAGAGCAACCCTATTCAAAATCAAGACATCTGGCAACACCATATCATTACCGCTCAATAATCAGATCAACGCCATCTACCGGTAAAGTAGCACTAATTACGTTCATATGGTCCAGGAGATTAGACAAAATGGTTCAGATCATCGAGAGAGATTTGTTACCAATCAAGCTACTGAGATTGGGGTAATAAGATCAATTATAATTATAAATCTGGGGTAATTATGGGGAAACCGAAGATTAATTAGTAATTAAGGTATCTTGTTGGGGTAATTCGATTAATTGTATTAAGATTTCGTATAGTTACATGTATTTATTGGTTTGATAACGTTAACGTTTTATGTACTTGCTTAAGTGCCCTTCATTACTCGTATTTAAATCTATTTAGGTCGTAATTTATTACTAACTTTAAAAAACTTAAAAATAAACAAAACTTAACATATTTTTGTAGGGCCCACGGTAAATTCATTTAGTATCTAAATAAAAAATATCTTGCAGAGCAACTTACTACTTTACACGTAAATGATTGGTAGCCTTCTTTTGCAGAAGTCGTATAGCATAAAATAACATATTCAGCCTATAATTTTCCCACTGCTGGGACACAGGTCTCCTCTCAGTGAGAGGGGGTGGGCCGTAACCCACCACGCGGGCCCAGTGCGTGTTGGTAGATATCACATGTCTTAGAATTTTTGTTCTAGGACATGCCGGTTTCCTCACAATATTTTCCTTCACCATTTTGAGAGTAGTGATGATGAAATAATTTACACAAAATAAAGCGCCTGTCAAGGTTCGAACCTACGACCGTAACTCGTAACTCGCGGCTGTTACCACTGGGTCACTGGGCACAAAAGTATTGTAAGACAATAGGTAATGATTAATAGTTACAGATAGATGCCTAATTAGCTAAAACTATAAGCTTCAAAACAGCAAGACCAGAACTTATTACCCTTTTCACGACGATTATGTGACAATTGACAAACCTTAATCTTTTAACCTTTATTTTGCCGCGGACAGCTCCTGAACTCAGCTTAGAAGTGGATATTGCGTTCACTTTCATTGATTAAATCCGTCATAAGTGTGTTAGTGGAGCTATCATCCTTTAGAGTCAGTCTAGACGATTAGAAGAGGCTATTTGACCTAAGCAAGTAGGTACTTTATCTAACAAATTCTGAAAACCGTGTCACCCTTTTTGTAGGCTATAGAAAATGTCTACAAACATTAAGAAATAAGAAAGCTCATTAATTTGTTTACCTATTTGTAATTGGAGTCGGCCCCGAATGAAACACGCGAAAGTGTGTTTTATTTATCTAATTATTTAGAAACAAACTTTTTAGCTGGTATCAATTACTTTACTGCAGTTTTCACTACTGGTTTTAAGGTTAAAAGGAATAGAAAATGAACTTGGAATAAATTTAAATAAAATAACATGGCGTTTCTGTTAATCTATACATAATGTACAAATTGAAGTGTTTGTTTGTAAGGAAATATACACATATCGGTAGTTTTACCCAAAAAAAATCGGTAATACAATGTAGGTACCTACTTACATTATTTATTATACACTAGGGGTATAATCTAGTCACCTGTGATGTCATCTCCGTACAATAATTAAACTGTACGTGTCTACGTGACTTATACCTATTTCTCATGTTATTGCAAGTACCCAATGAATATTCAGAAGCAATATTATTCAGAATATTAAGTTTCAGCGTTACGAATGTGCGTGGATTATGCAGGAAGTGTCTTATTACGTCAGAAAACCTTAGCTTTACGTGAATCATAAACTAGTGATCTACAAAAGTAGACTTATCCGCCCCATCCACCCCTTTTATCAGTCCAAAATCTTAGAAAAAAGCAACTCGATACACTAACCAAAAAACGCCTAATACCGAATACGTAAAGAGAGACCCAAGCCCACCTATAACCTATACCTTTAACTCTGCCGGGCAACTCTATTGCATTAGTAGCGTAACGGGTTTGACGCAGAATGTGCACTTCGCAAAATATGCACTTGACGCAAAATATGCACTTCGCAAAATATGCACTTAATTGACGCAAATCGTGCACTTCTCAACCCAAACCACACTCATGATGCGGTTTCAAAATAACTAAAAACCAATGGTATCCAAAAATGTTGCCATCTATTATTTTGAGCATTGATGCGGCGATGCCACCCTTCTAGAGCGTTTGTTGTCCTATGCCTTTGATATGCGCTGCTCAGAATGGATGGCAATATTTTTGGATACCATTATTGGTTTTCTAAGTAATTTTGAAACCGCATCACATGTGTAGTTTGTGTTGAAAATGGCACATTTTGCGAAGTGCACATTTTGCGTCAAGTCCCCTTTTTCGATGTGCACATTTTGCGTCAAACCCGTTTGAACTAGAGAACATAAGTAGACCACCAGAAGCAAGAAGCACCAGACTCCAGCTAGACTGAAGTTCTGAGTCAAAAACTTCAATTTAGCTGAGTCTTATAATCTGGCAATGTTTTCTCAGTGGTCCATTGCCACAAAATTATAAAACAGCTAGAGTTATTTCTTAACATGAAAATTGCTTTATTATATAAAAACAGCCTGTTGTGGACGAAATGGTTACGTACTCCATCTTAATTTTTTTTTTTTAATCTTCGCTATTTACAAATCTGTTTGTAGGTCAATCGACACTCAACAATAAAGTCGCACCTGTAATTTCGATTCATAATTAATATCGACTCAAGATTACAGTCTACACATTCAAAGGCGGTTCAACAACAAAGATCCATGTCTATAGTTACTTTCACCTGCTCCAGGATAACGATCAATCATACATTGATCGATAGATCGATAAAAATCCCTTTCATGAACATATTTATTGACTTCACACAAAACTTTTGCTTCATAATATTACGGATAATGAATGACGCCTACATTTAATTTTTACAAAATTGTTTTTGAATACGTCAAAAAAGTTGACATCTGTATTTCGAAGGCATAGGATTCAAAATTGTACGTGACGGCTTTTTGTATGACTTTTTAGGTTATTGTATGAGTTTTTGTATCAATACTAAGGGCTATTGTTAATTGAAACGTTTCGACGTTTGATCTATTTAGTCGGGAGTCGGTTTTTGTCTGTGGGTGGGATTTCGGATGTACTGTAGGTGTTTTTCTATTGTTGTGGTGACACTATCGGTTTGTACGTCATTTTTAGTTTGTACACAGCCATAAACGTCATTATTTTCGACGTCACTTTTGTGTGTAGAAGAGTGTGTTAGGCTCCTAATATGGAGCGGATATTAAATTTAATGGCTCTTTCAAACGTACAAATGCCTTCTAAATCTTGTAAAGTATGATTATTATACCCAAGAATATTAAATACGTATTTAATTTTCTTGGGTAAAATTATGTTAAGACGACAAAAAATAATTGCAAAATATTAAATAAGTTCAAAACAAAATCTTATTTATTTTCTTGTTTTGTGACGCTGAGTTCTCTATTTGCCAGAAAATAATCTGCCTAACTGTTAAAAATATATGTAAATCGCTAAAATAATGTCCAAGATTACCCAAAAAAAATACTTTTTCGTTTTAAAGACCTCATCTTGTCTTGTTACCATCCATTTTAACAAAACAATATGATAATTCCCTTAGCAAATCTTCGTAAAATCCATAAAGATGGCTGTTGCTAAGAAAAAGTCATAAATTTTGTAAACGACCACTCGACCCGTGTTTAACTTAAATGTTGCCTCCAAATTGGATTTATGTCTCAATATTTAAGTTTTTACTTTAGTGGCAACCCCAATGTGTCAAGGGAGATAGATGTAAGTCGGTGATCTATGAGTTTGCATATATTAATGACCACCTGTGTTTAACACGATAAGTTGAGTTAAATGAGTAGTTTAATAGTAACTGTCGTTCTCGTTTACTTTACGGTCTTTTGGTATCTACCTACTGTTAGTTAGGTAGTAAGTTTACAGGGAGTATTGAAGATGATAGAAAACTAAATGCTTTATAGTCAGATAGGAAACGCCGACCTCATCTAGTTTTTAAAATATGATTGTCGTGTAAAACTGTTTGCACTAACCTACTTACAGAAATAAAATCATATAACTTTGTTATATTTCGCGATACTTAACTATTTATTTTCTATGGTCAGTTGTCAGTATCAAATACAAACGATTTCACCTCCTTTTCAGTTGTTGTAAACCAAAATTTTAACAATTCACATTCATAAGGAATTACGTACAATCACATGATTAAATTATTTCATTCACTTCCATGCAATACAAATGACACATATCATCGAATGGTAAACAGACAAACACTCAGTTAGATGTTCGGGACGCAAGTATCGCTAAACGTTATTTGTCACAATTTGCACATTTTTCACTCGCGCCCCTTTCCGTGGGGAGCGACGACAGCTCAATATGGCCGACTAATGACAAATGACATGAATTTGTATTTTGACAGCTTGCTGTTAGTGACTTGGTTAGAGTATTGTTGAAAGAATGTATTACTTAACTTGGGGGATGGGGTGCCATATGAAGCCATAATAGCATAAGCATAATCAGCCTATAATGTTCCCATTGCTGGGACACAGGCCTCCTCTTTCTGTGAGAGGCCGTAATCCACGGCGCGAACCCAGTACTGGTAGGATGTCACTCCAAATGTCTTCGAATTTTTAGTTCTAGAACATGCCGGTTTCCTCACGAGGTTTCCTCACAGTGTCTCTTCCACTGCAAGTAGGTAGAATGGTCGGATGGGAACACTCCCGAGTCCCGATCTATAATTTTAATATCAAAAGCATTTATCATCCAAAGAATTTATTACAGTTAGTTCTCGAACACTCAGACGTTCCGTCAACGCATCTCAAACGTTATCACTCAAAAGGAGTCGCTTTGAAAAATGGAACGCAATTCAAAAATCGAACACGACACCCGCTAATCGTGGAGGCGAGGACATTTTAGGATGCAGGCTTGACATAAGCGTAGCGGAGTAAAAGGAAAACAGAAATTGCCGAGACCGCTTCATAAAATTTTGTTTCAGTGCGGTTATTGGAAGTGGTCAGGTGCGGTTCGGACAAGAGCTGTTGAAATCAGTGCTCTGAGTGGAATACGGATAAAGTGCGAGAATGAGTGTGAGTGATAAAGTTAAAAAAAACTATTCCCTTACCGGAAAAAATAGAGCACACAGTATTTACATCAGCTGTTCATTGTTTTGCCGGCTCGTAACATAATGTAAAGTAGAGGACATGTTGCAATGCTCTACATCGTTTAACTTCATCGTTCGACAGCAAAAACATCGCGACGGACATTGCTGAAAGTCATGAAAGCGAATGTCGACTATTCCGAGTGATCAGAATCCCGCTCATCCGCTTAATCTCCATATGTTATATCACCCTTAACTTAGCACCCAATTTAAATCGAACAATAAAGGATACGAATAGTTAATCGATAGCTCATTTTTCTACTCGACTAACGCCCGGGTGATCCCATTAAGGAGGCGCAACACTAACATAGGGCGCGATAAGGATGTAGTGACACCATTAATCAGTGAGTTCTCGATTCATTAACGCGCGCGGCGAGCATCGATTTGTCATAGGGATGTGCGTTAGATACGGGGCAAATTGTTTTGGTGCGATAGCTCTGTTTGTCTATGATGGAGTAGGGATGGGAAGATTGTTTGTTGCACTTAGGGATGCAAGGAATATCCGAGGAAAAATATTGCTTGAGATTTGTTTAATAAAAGCTCGTGATGGATTGTTTGTTTACGGAGCTAAAACTACTATGAATTTCCTGGAAAATCTAGTTGAAAAGGGAAATTAAAAAGCTTATCCATCAAGGACAGAATGTTTGCTCGTCGTGACAATATTAAATCATAACTAATATTAAAAATGCGAAAGTGAGTTTGTTTGTTTGTCACGCTAAAACGGCTGAACGGATTTTAATGAAATTTGGCACATGGGTAGACCATGACCTGGAGAAGGACAAAGGCTACTTTTCAATCTGGATCGCAGACGAAGTCGCCGGCAACAGCGAGTCTTTTATAAATCTATTTTATTTACACCCATGCTATAAATCCTCTCTAAAAGTTTCTGAAACAGTTAGCTTATTGCCAACATTAAAACAACCATTAAATCTCCAAGAAAGATTCAATTTGGCAATTATGGTGATCGATAAGACGAAGAATTTGCCTTTTATTGCCTTAAAATCATCCCTGGTAAGCCCCCGGGGGCTGGGTACTTGCCGGGCCCGTGTTGAAGGATGGGGTGGCATCACCGGTGATGCCACCCCATCCTTCAACAAAAACAATTCAATTAAAATGAAATTCTCTTTTCCAAGTTTTTGAGTTCCTCCCAAAATTAACTTCACCTTGAGCAATTTTTAATTTACAACTCAGTTATTTTATTACCCTTAACCTCTAAAAGCGTTACCCCTTTGAACCCTCGACTATGTCCGGAACGCAAGACATTCCTACAGTAAAGGCGCAAGACTTTAAAGTACCGCCTTTACGACTGAAGACAGACAAAGATAATGTTAAAATTGGATAAGAAACCTCTTAAATGTGTTTAATTAGATGTTTAGTGTTATTAGGTGCTGGTAATTATGTGCTTCCGTCATTAAATGTGTCCCAAATGTTTTGGTTAATGTAAATATGGGATGCTGTGCCGCATTTGTCGGAATTGTGGAGCTTCAAGTTTAAGATGGTGGCTTCGCAAACAATCAATAAACTTAAAAGAAAATGCCAGTTCATTAATAAAATTAATGCAAGGATAACAATAGTGAAAATACGGCATATGCTCCTACATCTACACAATTTCGGAAGACACGCGGAATTCAATACGTGTTATGTTATGTATTGATTGACAAAACTGTAATGGTAAAGTCGCGCAAACCTCTACGGGAAAACACTTTTTGGTAATGAGTGTTTCGAAAACCAACGTCAATCCTAAAGTTCTATCCAGCACATAAGTTAATCGTCTACGAGAATACTACAGAACGAATATAGGGACATAGTTGAAATAGCTGAAACACTCAGGAATTCTGCGACTATTTCAATCGCAATTTACTTTCACTGAAGCTTAGTAAAAGGGTACAAACTTCCTTTGAATACCTAATTTATTTCAAAGTTTCTACAGTACCTAAGATAGGACTTGTGATAACAATTTCGTTAGAATTTAGGTCTAAGACTTATATCCCCGGCGGAGATGGGATTATTATGAAACATATTCGAATTCTATTTAGCCTCTACATATCTTGCAGTAACAGCCAGACACCAATGCTTAGCCTAGGAGTAGCTACAAACCAATGCTTATTTGAACCCAACACTAACCTATGTGACTCAGATATGGCCTTACCACAAAAACTTAGACACTTGTTGAACGCGTGTGTAATGTCAGTTTTATGTCAAACTCCATACAGAAATGTCATGTTTAAAAGGTGTTTAGGCTAAACAACTGATACACGGTTTTTTGGTTATAGGTTAGTGTTTAAGAATTTAAATCAAAATATGCTGTATGTTTCAACAATCATTTAATTGAAAATCATCATAAGACATACAATCTTAAGAATCTCAATTATCTGTATATTTCCATTTCAAACGGACGGAAGCGGACCTCCATACATACGATCTAACTGTTTATATCCAAAAACGGAAGACAGTCAATCCGATAATATATCAACTGTATGTCCAACTTTCACGCTACCGAATCCAAAATTAATTGGAGACCAATAGAATGTTTTGATAGCTATTAAAACAAACGATATGAACGAAGCGAGGAGCATCCATCATTCATATCTAGCGGCTTTCAATAAGGTAACTTTCTCACTGACTTAAGGACTGGAAGCGGGAATTCAGTGCCTTGTAATCAGGTGGATTTTATTAATAAAAGGAATGTACGTATCTGTATAGATTAATCTCCGAGCTATGAGTTGAGTACAGTTTTTTTCTATCATCTATGAAAGTGCTTATTGTTATAGGTTCAGAATCTGACGACAGGGCACTTTCTACGATTGTCAATAGAAAAGTCAAATAAGAGTTATCTGATTCATGGAATTTAAATTGGGTAACAAAGCTTTAACTTTAAATGATTCTTCCCCTTCCCATTTTTTGATATATGTAGATACATATTATTATTTTAAGTCTGTTAGAGTATATAGTTATGATTAAATAAAAACTGTCACAATACTTTACCCGTAATCATTAACCATGGCATGTAAACTTGGACACAAGTCCACAAAAAAAATATTTATATAGAACGGTAAAGTGTGCAATTAGCAAAAGCGACATAAAAGTTTTATCAAAACTACCTAGCCCGCGGGAAATTCTATTATCACTTGCACTGATAACTCGCCTGTGATTCAACACTAAATTAATAAAGCAAAATCATACTGAAATCAGTTCACCAGCCGACAACTTAGGTTAAGTTCAGCTTACCATCTAATCCAATTACAGATACTGAGCGTGAGAATCATTAGCTAGTCAGGATTATAGCTGCATATCAAACCTGTCTAACTATTTCCTTCTTGGTCGGTTTCAACCGTTTTCAATGGATTATGACATGAATAGACGATAGATATTACAACTGCCATAATGACAGTTTGAAATGCTATTGCGTAAACGGTTAAGGCGTTTGATTATGTTAGTATATATTTTTAAGTCGATTTGCCGGAATTAAATATAGATGTCGGTAATTTCTTGATAGAGACGGTTGTAGAATTCATGAAACAAAGTGTGATTATAAGTAAAAAATAAGAAACTTTAAGTATTTTCGCAGGGAGTTTCGGGATTCCTCAAGGGACAATAGTAGGTCCCATTCCCTTGCATTACAATATTTTTCGGTTCTCTCTCAGGTTTAATAGGGTGACACTATGTCTCAATCTCCGAAACAGGTTCTCTTATTAAATAGGTAGGTCAATAATCTAGTATTTCCTCACATTACCTGTTTTACTTGCTAGTTTGCATTATCATCCTAGCTTATTCTCTTGTATGCATATTGGGATTGGCCAATGGCATCCAGTCTAACCAGATAAAATCGACATTCTTTTTATATTACAACACGATATTAATATAATTACCTAATAATTTTATTATAAGTGTAGTGCTTTGCAACCGTCTTCCGCCATCTTACAACCGGAAACAAGTATTAATAAGCCCATCACTCGGTGTCCGTTTTGTAACTTTTTAATTTATTACCTGTCATAATGCAATGCAAGTCGCTCCATACAGCCTTGTACGGTCACTCTATGCATTATTAAAATATTCTTCTAATTATACAAGATGTTTAACTACAGATCATATTCTAAGATAATTTTAAGCAAAATATTCTACATACTATGCTCACATTTAATGATTCTTATTTGTTATTTTGCTATGATGATAGATAATATCATACTTAATTATTATTCGCAGATTAGATCTTAAATAAATATTTCAAAACAACTTCTGATGAAACTAGCAACATTGGATTATGCAGATATCCTATCTAATACGTAATCTGAAGTATAGTTACCAATTAATTCATGCCTCGACGTTTTTGGAGACTTTAATGTAGTTTAAACTGTTCCAAAGGCAAATTGCGACCGACACCCGGGACAGTAAGCCAAGAATTTATGGCTCCATTACAGGACACAAAACGAATCGACTAAAACGGACAATAGGCACCGCTTAACGAAATAAAGCGTTCTCAGATAATGACTAGACGAGTATTAATAACCCGCTTAGAAGATAGCAACACCGAAATAGCCTTTATAAAAAGACTTTTTGTAAAATAAAACTAGTTCCATTTTTAAATTCGGACTAAAGGGTTTCGCCGCGCCACAGGCGCCGCTCGTGTTGCCACCACAAAAAATCCAAGGACAACAGAAAAAAGTGTTACACGGACCACAAAATAGACATAATTTATACTTGAATTAACGACCCCATTGTGTGTTTTCGTTGTAATTTTTATTTACGATTGTTTACCCTATTTTATGTTTTAATATGACGCCATATTTATGGCTGTTTGATTCTGTCTGTAGGAATGTGATTTTTTTCTAAGGGGATGTTTTAATTTATAGGGTATTTTGTATCGACATTTTGATGCGACTGGGTTGTTTTAAAACTCTTTTAAGTGCTGAAGATTCCTTCTGATAGCCAGTTTTTTCTCAGCAGTATGTCACACAATATTTATTTCCACTGCATAATAAATATCTCTATTGTTAAGGTATAATTTTTATTGGTATTAATTATTATCAAATGTTTACATGGCCGTATATAGCGGACATAAAATTATATTAGTCGTAAGATATTTTTATTACAATAGACAGAACTATTTCTATCACCGTGCGCTAAAAATAAATGCTTCAAATTAAAAATAACGTCTCGGATTCTGTTAAAGATGCTACAAAAATGTTTACTACGGCGTTCGGAAACACATTTAAAACATTTCACACGCCGTTCATGTAGTTCCTTATTTGAATAAAATTTTATTTAGAAACATGGCGGCGTCTAAACTAGATCACACGGTGTCTTGCTACGCTCGTAAATAATTAAGAAATAGCTTGTTTTAAATAAAACCACTAAAAACCTGTGTATACATATCGACAATCACATATTTTACTGCTTTTTTAGTATCCATGGAATTCCCGAAAGGACGACTAGGGGCGGGTTACGAGTCCGAAGATTGGAAGATTATAATTCGATATAAATTTAATAATGATTAATAATGATATCGACTTTTGGAGTATCGAATTAGATTTCGATTTTAAGTACCGTGGAGCTGCTTGATTACAAATTATTTGAAATGGTTCGGTTATTGTTAATCTGTGGTGAAAGCACAGGAATAAAATGGAGTAGACTTTTGACTAGAAAAACATGTGAACGAAAAAATATGGCAATGGAAACATTAAAATTTGATTTTATGATGTCTAAAATTACCCAAAGATTATTTTCTTATTAACCCCTGAAAGTATGTTTTCTCATTTCCATGATACGCACTTCTCAGTAGGTGCGACAAATTATTGTTTACTGTAAAATAAAAGTGACCACAATGAATCCGCAAAATCAACAAAGTTAAAGGATTTTGGTAAGTTCTTAAATAATTATGTTATTCAAATTTACACATATACATATTTCTATTGTACCAGTTATGTTTCAGCAACATTAAGCGCTAATAAAAATCGTTCTTAGAATCGTCTCTTTAACAATAAATCCAAGTAGGTATCAAATTGAAATAGCTTAATAAACTAAATTCTCTCAAGAAAATGACGCTCCCCGCCCCTAAACTATAAATTAGTACACCACGTTTAGTATTAAACTTTAACTACAAAAAAAGTATGAAGAACCTATAACGGCTCTTCACATCCTTGTTCCCTGGTACAGCAACCTAATATGGGAGTTCTTAAATCCCCATAAACCGAAGATGTTAGTGACGACAATGAGGTAACGGATCGTAAACTTTTTATCTCTTCATTCCCCTTTATTTCCTTTTTATACCCTTTGTTTTAACGTGAACACAATCAATATAAACCGTTTGGCTAAGTGTTCCATTCAATCGTAATGGCTTTCAAGTGAAGGCGTTCGAAATTTAAACAGTCAAATCGATTTTGAATTAGTCGATTCTGTCATTTGTAGCGAAGGGTTGGTTTGATTAGGCTGTTTGTGTTTGGTTTTGTGCCATTTAATGATATTTTTTTTTATTTTTTTTATTCGTATGTTGGTAAAAACATTGCAGTGTCCAATTCATTGTTCAGTTTTAACAAATGTCACGATTCACGCTTTCTAAAATATAGTTAACTCGAGATCAAATTATTATTTAATAGACTAGATCACACGACAATCGCCTTTCTAAAAAAAATGACGTTTTTACTATTATTTTAATGACTACATTTTGATTTAAAAATTTACGTTAGAAGAAATTAAATTCATACTTTAAAATAATTATAATTATATTGAGATAACACAGTTGCAATCAGCTGTTACAAGTGTTACAACTAATCTACAGGTAATTACGAGACGTCTTAGTGCGAATTTCGCCAATGACACTGAACGCGATCAGCACATCTAAACCGAGTTCAAGGGCTGTCAGTGTCATTAATACAAAGAAAATAATGACACTGACAGCTCTTAAACGTGGTTTATGTGCTGATCGCGTTCAGTTTTATTGGTGAAATTCGCCTTTAGTCGATTATAAATATAGAAATTTCTCCCCCTACTATTAGAAATATAATATACGCGATAAAAAATTAAAGTGATCATTATATCTTCATAAAGAGACTATAAATTCAAAATGTCGTATTATTGGATGGTCAACGTATTGATAAATTAGGTTAACTAGCCGTGAGTGATGGCCGATTTTATTTTATGAGCTTTTTAACGACCTTTAATATTGGTATTATAAGTTTTCTTGTCTGTTTATATTGTTTCAGAAATATTTCAAGCGATTTTATCTTGGAAATTATTTTTATGGCTGCGTGATGTGTATATCTGTGGTGACGTGAAGGCTTGGGAAATAAAACTATGAGATATTTTTGTAGAGCTAGTTTGAAGAGGGAAATATATAGACACTAAGTCCCTTCTGTAATTTCAGGTCACAAAATACCCTTTGCTAAAAAAACTGTATATTTATTTATTTAATACTTTAAGCACACACATGTACAGAGGCGGACTTAATGCCATAGGCGTTTCCTACCAGTCAACCTTTGGGTGATGCAGAGACAAACAGTGGTAGACATGCGGTGGTGTTGGTAGGATATGTTTCAATTGCGGGAAAGTCCGAAAGGGTTACCGGGACCTTGGCAACAGGCAACTGAAGGAACACGGGTGGGTTTTAGTCAGTAAAAGTCTAACACCGCTCCGCCCAGAGCGGGAGAAGTCATTTGATGATTTCCATAAACAATAAAATAAAAAAATAATAAGTTATATGATTCAATGAAACATCCTAGCACAGAATAACAATATTAACGATACTAGTACTTAGGTAATACTTTTCAGTTTGATTTAAATATTTTATTTATTTATTCTCTTTAAAGTGTATTATCACGTTTTCACAATAATGCGACTAGTTTTGTAAAAATAACAATAAAACTAATAATAGCGGCCCTGACCCGGTAGCTCGGACCCTGTTCCCGATACCGGTGGGCTACTATTTTTTATATTTTTAAATGTTTTATATATATTTTTTATTGTAATATTTAAAAATATAATTTATATGTATGAAAAATGAAATAAAGAAACTAATAAAATACTGCAAACATAAAAAGTCCACAAATATAAGATTTGGCCCACATAATCCGGTCTTCGCAAATCTCACACATAAATAAAGATTAAAACTAGATTATATTGAAACGACATTCGCCAGAAAAATTCTCAACCTAATGAATAATTCAAAGGTCACTCGAGACTCGGAGCAACCATTTGTTTTAAAACGAAACCTATCATTAAATATTATAAGCCATAATAATAATGTTAACAAAACGTCATTAACATTTTTAATTTGTTTAAAAAGTAATAAGGAACTATAAGTAAATGTCAGTGAAACTAATTTAAAGCATAAAAAAATATGTCACGATCTATGGTAGACTTTGTATTCGTCTAGGTTTTATTCTTGACATTTCATTAAGTTTTTAATTATAGAACGTATTAGGTAGGTATCTTATCTAGGATGGAATCGACCGCGTCTGTCGTGGGAATAAACTATTCATAAACACCTCTGGCCTGTTTTTTGTTAAGATTTTGCAGAAATGCATTTGGTACTTCAACTATTTAAAATAAAAGCGATTGCAAGAGCTATTTACAAAAGAAAAGTTGGCACATGATGACATAAAGTTCAGTTATTCTAACACGTATTGTCAACCCCTACCTACTAGGTACAACTTATACTACTTTTAATCAAATGTAATGAATCAATTTGAAAGGGGATCGGCCTCTAGCCGATTTTGTAACATAAATCAAGCCAATTAAAGAAACAATCGAAATCAGTCTACTAATTCATAAAAAGAACACGAAGTTCGAAGTCCCGTAGATATTCATCAGCCTCATTTTATGCTAGCCAATTCCAAAGATTAGGAATAATAAAACAGAAAGAAGAATGAAGCAATTAATTCTACTACCTCGAGCCGGTGGTATAAGATTGCCTATTCCAAAAATTATGAATGAAATTTAAAAAAAAAAATCGAGACTATTCGGAAACACGTCATTAAATTTTATTAGAGGCGCCGCCATCGTATAAATTAACACTAGATTCACAGACGACAGGTTAGATTGGCCACAAATACTTGGGTGACGATGAAAAAGCCCTAGTTTTCGGGTTGACGGAATCCCATCAATATACCTGGAAGTGATGTATTCTGACCGCATCCATCTTGTTATTGATCGCGATCATCGATTTCGGGGAAACGACTAACGATTGCTGGCAACCCTACGATGTGTCACGTTCGTGATTTTTCGGGGCCAACCATCGCCAATTAGGAATTGTTTTTTTTTTCTGTTGTAAAGTTGGCTATTAATCCAACCTCCTTCGACTTTTTGAGAATAAAAAAGAAACCGTTAATAGTTTTCCTGTTTACTTGTCCTGTATTATCCTTGTTGATTTTAACCGTTTATCCTGTTTCGAAAAGCCTTTATATTTTTTAACAATAGATCCTAAACATGTCTCTTGCCGTACAAATATCGGTAAATTCAGCGATTGCATTCATGAAACTATCTACATACCGCGAATGCATCGAGAGGCGCGCATTCACTTGACTGACATTCGATTATTGAATTTGCATTCGAAATATAAATTGTTGATGTTTATCTTAAATACAAATGTGGGGACATTAGGTTTATGTGTAGTCAACCTCTTTGGCCTTTTAGATAGTTTATTGACAAGTAATATGGAAGCAGGTCGCATTGGAGGAATAAATGCTATGCCTTTACCCGGTGGTCTTGGCGACGATAAGACCACACCGTCACCATACTTTATGTAGGTATTATTTCAGCCCAGAGGCTTCCAACAATTCATCTGTTAAAGGTATTAGAAACCGTTTCGTTACGATAGAATATTTAAATACATTTCTCCGGTTAGGTTGTAAGTTATTAGTTTCATAAAATATGTCAAAAAGGGCGATTGAATAAAATTAGGTTAGTCAGCATGCTAAAATTAACATTATCATGTTTGAGCTAGTATTCTATAATGGCATGCTACGATTACCAGACTTTTATCTTTCCGACGAATTACTTTGAAGATGGTCTTCAGCTGAAATCATTTACAATCTGATGAAATGACAGTCATGAATTCATGCTCATTGAACATTTCATTAAGAAACTTCAATGGCGCATCGAAAGGCTACAACTCAACAAATCTAGGTCACCGACCATATTTATTTGCTATGTAACCGTCGCACTAACTTGTTTATAATTACCTACCCTAGGTACAATTAATTGTTGAAACAAATGTCAAATGACGTCATTAACTATGGCAGGTTGCCAGTGTGTTCGGTTATTCAAATTTCGAAGTCCAATTGAGTCTATGAAATTCATTTTTTACGCGTCTTGACATATTATATTTATATTTTTCTAATGTTGCCGATACCATGCTAAATTCAAATGTCGAAATGGGAATTTAAGCAATATAACTACATGGTGACTTTTTCAGCTACTTTTCGTTTACTTAGCTACCTCTTTATCTATTGTAATCAGAACATACTTTACTTAGTATTGCATAAGCATCTCAGACATCTCTGTGTCTGTGTATTAATTTCCTGTTTCTCTTGTCACTCGCCATTTCCTAGTAAATTGTGGAGCTAAAACACATGTCAACATAAGCTTTAATTATTTTAGCGATACAATAATAGTCTGGTATTAATTGGAGTGTTCAAATACCATTATTAGTTTTACGATCATTGTCTTAAACTAACTCGCAAGTTTATTATAAACTGAGATTACTTGAGGAGCCAAAGCTTGGAGCTAATGAGATCTTCTTAGCTTACTAAACAGGATCTTTTAAGTTCTTTATTATAAAACTAGATTTACTTAACTTTTTTAGTATCTCTGTCGGTAAGTTTTAAATCTAGATTCAAAATATCTACTAACTTATGATAATTCTTTTTTTTCCTACACGGTCAACACATTTGGCCCGTTGGACCTATTGGCCCATATATCTGGCATGCAACAAACATGGCCGGCCCAGTTCCACTTTGGTTTGGCAGCCGAGTTTGTTTTCACTTATTTTGTAACTTAAGGGCTGCCAACGGGAATACCACATTGATAATTATGGATGCTCTGCTTACACATGCAATAGGAAGCTCTCTCGGGTCAGAGCCCATTCGTCCCCTAAAATTCGTCCCCCAGCATAAAAGTTGTAGATTCGGCCCCTATATAGGTGCCCATTGGTCTCCTGGTAGGGGACCAATTAATATTTTAATAAAAAATATTATTTTTAAGGTACCCATTCGTCCCCTCTAATAAATATACAATATAAGTTAAAGATTCGGCACCTATACAGGTGCCTATTGGTCCCCTGAGATAAAATTAGCTATATTTTACATAAGAAACGGTTAACATAGTACACTTGTGAACAGTTTATTAACGGAATTAATTTAATAAATCATAACAGATCATTGAAAAAAGAGCTATGATGAATGATAATCCGTCATGATAGGTAATAATATAACCTGTCGATAGGCTTACGATGCAAAATTGTCTCACTACGAATGGCTTGTTAAAAAAACGGGTTACAAATAATAGATAAGGTGTTTAAAATTGGTAAGTACTCTACAGATGTGCGCGGGGTGTGGAATGCCGAAGCGGGAGGGGTAATCTTAGCCAGAGTATCTGCGCGCGAGCAAATAACAAAGGCGTAGCCCAAAACAATAGACGCTCGATGAAAAATCAAAAAAATCAAAATCAAAATATTTTATTTCACATAAACCTACATGGGCACTTATGAAACGTCAGAAGCTAGGTGCACGGTTCCAATTGGTCGTTTCCTATGGAGAAGAGCCGGCAAGAAACTCCATGGTTACTCTTTTAAAAATAATTGGCTTTTACAATACTTTCAAATTACAGTGTTGGTAGGCATGGGAGGACAATGTAGGCCTTTCAACAAGTAAGTACCAGGTACTTAACAAAAATAGAAGATGTTCAATAAATCTACAGTCCAATAAGCCTACAACGTTCTCACATTCACAAATAGAAAATAATCTATCTAAATGACTAATGATAATAAAATTAGAATTCAAATAAAAATAAAAACCTTTTTAAACCAATTGAAGTGATTGCTATTACAACTGTAAAAAATTGAATAATTATAATCCTGTCCACAAAAGCCACTAAGAGTTGAAATTAATTGCAGGTATATAATGTCAAATACAATGATTGTATGTCAAGGATGAATGTAAAGAAAATAAATATGGTAATTTGGGAGCAGTTAATAGACTCTTACATAAATATGCCGTTAATGAGGTACCAGGGAAGCCACATGTGCAGAAGGAATTATTGCCAAACTTCCTTGTCTTCAACGTAGTCTTTAATCTTATAATATGCTTTTTTGATAAGGACACGTTTGATGTGGGTTTTGAACTTTCCATCGCTATGTTCTGTAACCGACTTTGGCAACTTGTTATAGAAGCGGATACTGTTTATTAGAAATGACTTGCTTGTTTTAGTTAATCTAAATTTGGGTATGACAATTTCATGTCTACTTCGTGTATTTATATTATGGAAATCGCTTCTTATTTTGAAAAGTCCTAAGTTTTTGCGAACATACAAAATACTTTCAAAGATATAGAGAGAAGACAGAGTCAGTATATCAATTTCTTTGAATTTGTTTCTAAGGGACTCGCGAGGACCCATTTTATAGATCGAGAAAGGACTTGCACCTGATTGGCTAACACCAGTACTAGACAACTTCGGCGTATTTATTCCAGGAATGTGTTACTACATTTAGTTTACTTATAGTTGCAAATCCAAGCGTACTGATTTTTATACTGTCTGTAAGGTAAGGTAGGTAAAGTTAGGTAAATATACAAAAAAATAAGAAGTGATTATTTACTGTTGATATGTGTTCTATTTTTTTTTGCATATTTTATATTTAATGTTGATTTATATGATGGTCAATCAAGGCTGATTTTTGTAAAAGAGTTGTATTTTGTTAGTTTCTAGGACATGAGATTTTGTATGTGTTAATCTTATTTGAAATAAAGATGATATCTACCGAATTACTATATTTTTTATTTAAGCCTTTTCTGCGCGACTGTACCAGGACTACCAAGCTGCAGTATACACATATACATGTACTTATATTAGAAGAATGAATAAAAATAAATATTCTTCAGGGGACGAATGGGCCCCTCAAAAGTTCCAGGGGACGAGTGGGCACAGGGTGCGAATCTTAGGGGACGAATGGGCTCTGACCCCTCTCTCTATACTGAGCTTCGACCACAATCTCATCTTGTAGGACTTTCCAAAAAAGAAATTCCAATACTTTTTTCACTTACAAGACTTACAAGAAATGTCTGGACTTCATTCCCTTTTTTGAGATTCATGTTTGGTTTTTCTTCTTAGGCGTAATCTAGAAAAACATCTGGGGGCTTAAAACAGTCACTCTGGCAGAATCATAATAGGAAAATATTATGAATCATCGTAAAATGTCACAAACTGACAATTCATAATACATTTCATACATAAGTACCTACATAGAAAAATATTATAATATTATGATTTCAATTATTGTTATAAATTTAAAAATTGTTTGAATTACCTATTTAATATGTTTCTTTTATTTTTTTTTATAAAGAGTTTGTAATTTTATACTTTTTGCTGTCCCCACAGGGTCCGTAATTGTACTTTTAGCTTTAAGCCATTGTAATACCTTATCTACATTATGGAATGCAAATAAAATATGAATATGAATATGAATATGAATATGACCTGCGTGCGATTCATATTACGAAATAAATCATCTGTTGGACAGTTTTCTATGGAGATTCATAAAATGGTCCACAAATTATGAATTGCTTTTGTGTCAAAATAGAGGAATTGCTAATGACAGCTGGGAATTCAGGAAATGAATTACTTTCAGAGGAATTGCTAATGTGGCCGTTTTAGGCCCCCTGACAAGTAAAACTGTTATATTTAACCAACACACAAAGATCATTCATCACAGCACCACAAAGATGACTAACCAGTATTTCCCTAACCTCTAACTCCGAAATCCCTTTTAACTCTCCCGTCACTAAAAAGCCCTAACGCAAAAGTCTTCATTTTAAAACACGAGTGACATCCCTGTATAAATCTTTCCCTAGACTACTGTAATTGACATATTTATTGCAGAATAAATAACTCTAGAGACGCGTAAATTAGGATTCAGAGCTTTCTAATTTAGCATTTACATTGCCATCTACTGTTATCCGATTTCAGAGGTGATTTTCCTACGGTGTTGGATATCGTTCTTTTTTGGTAGTAAGTTTGTGGGTGGCTTATGCTACTGTAAAATTGAAACAAAGCATGTATGGTGGAAGCTTAGATAGTGTCGATAATTCTATAAGATACCGTACTTCAAGATCGGATTGTACGTAAACTTGGAAGTTAGGAGACTTACAATTTATTTGAAAACTAGCTGCGCCCCGTGGTTTCACCCGCGTCTCGATCCCGTGGGAATATCGGGATAAAAAGTATCCTATATCCCATTCCAGGTCATGGTCTACCCCTGAGCCAAATTTCATCCAAATCTGTTCAGCCGTTCACGCGTGATGGCGTGACCAAGGGAAATAGGGATTTATTTTTATATATATAGATAAAAGTAGGACCAAGGATCTCTCAAGATCATAAAAGGAGGTATAGTGGGTAGTCGTCCTTTTGAAAAGTACCGTCAAAAATAAAACGAACATCTTAACAGTGTTGCCAACACCCTAATAACCCACATTGTGGGTGTAAAGGGACACTGTTAGGTACAATAAAAAAAAAGTAAAAACCATAGATTTTATTTTATTACTTCGTAAGTGACATAGGAAGGAACATGTCAATAAGGACACTAAAATTTAATTTCGTCATATTATATCCTTTACAAGGAACACGAATAGACGTATCTTCTTTGGCGATTGTTTCTGGTCCATAAAGATCGTACACGATAACCCTATCTATGCTAGTGTCGTGTCGCCTATTCACTATCGATAGTCGATCATCGGTATCGATAAATTCATGATCGTAAAATGTTTGACCCTCGAGGTTGGCACGATTTATCGATTAGAAAATGTATGTAAATATTATGAGTATCGATATTTACATGTTGCAGGGAATCATTGAATTAGAATAATCTTGTTAGTCTTGTTTGAAAGCGCGTAACTTAAGTTTGAAATATTAAATTGCACGCGTGCATGCATGTATTATGCATGCTTTCACATAAACTTGCGGGTAGGAACTTACCTTTATTCAGTCACATTGAATAACTTACGAATCTTTTCATAAACGGACAGCAAGTAAAGTTATCAAACGTATGACTGGTTATTTTATGACCAAATTGTGTACAGTAAGTGCGGTATATTTACTACTAATATAAGTGTATTTTTATGTCTTTTTCATACGGCCCGCAACGCAATAAACTTGACTGTATTAGCGGATGTGACTTTATGTTATCGTAACTCGCAACTGTCATTTAATAAAAACTTATAGCCATGGCATACTGACCACGGTAATTTTCTGTTAGAAACTTTTCTAATTGATCTTATCTCTAAAATTAACTTTATCGATATCCGAATTGCTACTGATCAATCTCTAGAGTATCCTTATCTATGCCTACTTCTCACACCATTTGCCCTATGATCCAATTCTCTAAACGAATCCTGTTACTATTATTGGGAATGGGTCCCGAGCGATAAGATAGCATATATTATGACGGTTGCCACGTAGGTGCGATTTAATTGATAATAACGTGTGCCACCTGCCTTAATTGTTCTATTAGTAACGGTTAATATTTATCTGTGGCTGATAGTGATGTGATTGGGGGATAAAAACCGTTTTTTAGTTGAAGGACTCCAGAGTAAGAGATTCCTTAATTAAATGTTGTGTAACACTCATTTGTTTTAAATTTAAAGACAATTTGATGAAGAGTTTATTATTTTTATTTTCTTATATCAACTTATTTGAAGATAATTTTTAAGCCAAGTGTAGGTGTATTTCTCGAATGGGTAGGCTGAACCGAACTGCCTTAGACTGCTGTGCCATCACGGTGATCAATCATTATTATGTAGTACCTGGTCGACCGAGTAATGCTCGGTGAAAAGAGATAAACATATCATCCAGGTATACCAACGTTTTATCATATTCCTGAGGCTGTGAAAATAGAGAAAACGAATTTTCCCAGATATGAGACCTAGCCAAATCGATTTTTCGCTCCCGTAAACCCCTTTAATGTAACTTTCATCGAAATCGTTAGAGCTGTTTTAGAGAACGTGATTAGAAATAATGCTCATTTAATAATATACGTAGGATTAGGAGGCAACCCCATTCAATTTAGCAAAAAAATGTAATAGAACTTTGACCAACCTGGGAACCAAATCCAGGCGTTCACGCTTGACACCCATTAGGCCACTGGAGCAGTCTTATAACAATTTCTCTATAAAAGTAAAATCCCAAAACGCTCCAATACAAATCGTGTCCATTCTCTATTCTCTTTAAAATGGCCACCAATAATTTTCAAAGCTCATAATTAAAAGCCTTAGGCCCGTTTTACACGCAATTATATGTCTTTTACGATTAACAGTTAAACAGTAACCGCATACGGTACATAGAGACGATATTAATATCATCCAGTAAAGCTTCGGGGTAAATAGCGACCTCTAGTGGTCCATTATGAGGTTACAATGTGCAGTGCTGCCAACTTTATGGTTTGCGCGCCAATAAGGTGCACGGTGCTATGAATTGGCGGGAATATTTTTGGCGCGAGTTTTGAACGCCATTTTGTGGAAAATATTAATTTATTATGACAAGAGCCATATTTTCTAGATAAAATTCCTATTTGTTCGAACATTGATATTAGTAGGGTTATAATGAGTTGCGAAATTAATCAGTAACATCATTAATGTATGAAACAGTGAATTTGACCTGTTTTTAAAATTTCCCTATACTAATAAACCATAGACAACATTACCACATTTTATACCAATACGTACTTAATTACAAACTTAGCAGCACACCTCTAAGAAATTCAAACTCCATGGGTGGTATACAGTGCACACCGAACGCATTATTTAATAGCGACTCCTTCAAACTGATTACATTCCATTGCGCATTTAGTACGCAAACACCAACCAATCAGTTATGCAGCTCCCGCTTCCTATTTCAAACAGGTTGTAATTGTCGAGTGCGCCAGTTAAATTTAATGTAGACCATTTGTTTAGTTAACCACGCTGAGATTTAAATATGTTGTGTTGTGTGAGCAGTTACTAAACGTAACTGTCTTTGATGAAGTATTTAGAGCATGGTTACAGGAGTTTTCGTTTAGTTACATGTGTAACCTAATTCGTGTGACAATAGGGCAGCAGCTGCCAGTGAAGTATGGAACTAGGAAGTCCTAATTTGAGGCTTGTTCGGTAAACTTTAACAGGCACTGTTACTTAAAGAACTTTTCTTAATAATTTCCCGGAATTCCGCATTCGATTGTGACATTGAAAAGTATAAGTTGGAAACTTATAAAATTGCCAGCTGGTTTAGATATGGCTCTAAAAGAATCATTTTAAAAATTGGATTGTCGTAGTCACTTCTTTTAATCTTAGTCATCGTCGGTTAACAACATGAACTTATATCAATCATCTGAAACTTTACAGACTTCAAATACTTAATAACGGAAACGGAAGGCTCCGCGCCAAAGCAGAACGATCCATTAACAATAGACTTAATAGCTTATCAACACAATTCAGTTTATCAATCGACACTGGTCAACAAAGGTCTTCAGAGCTTTCGAGTCGGTAACTGTTCTGCAGAGAGAGTTAGTCGTCTATATCTCTACATAAATTATAAATTAAAGTCGCTTTTCGTGTTTGTCTATATGTATATCCGCGTTGGTGTAGAAGTAAATATTAAAGTTACACTAAAACTAATAAATCTAGATATTTTGTCAAGTCGTAAAAACCGTGCGGTCTTGGTTCGCACGCGGGTCGCTGGTATTCATATTATAAACTCTGGCACAAAGGTTTTTCTCCTACCAGACCTAAATGTATACAAAACCACAACTTCCATGCAGAAAAACAAGTACCGCCCAGGAAACCAGCAGTTTCTACTACACGTCCGATGAAAGGAAAGTTCGTAAAAAATGATTTATATCTGCGCAAGAGCACCGTGGATAATTGAATACGCATATTCATAAACTATTAGATAGCTGTCTTATGGGAGTGTCAATTCTACCAGTAACATGGTAAGACCTCGAAATATCATGACATACAACGATTTATTTGCCTGGCGAAATGTGGGTGTACTCTAGGTACTTACTTACGCCTCTGTCTAAACCTTCAGGGATTACAGGCGTGGTGTTATATGTTATTTTCCTATTAAAATACCGGAATATCTAGTTGACAAGAACAATTTTTTTTTATTTTTTTATAAATATAAATTTTATTTCCAAAAACACACAGGTAGAAACCTTAATTACAATATACAAGGTATTACTAAAATATCTAAAGTATTTACAAGTATGTAACAAAACAAAAACAGGGTAAGAGCTTATTGGGCATAAAAAAATTCTTCCGCATCGCTGTCAATGGGAAAACTGCCCAAAAGGCTGGCAGCATTGCCACGTTGGGTGGCAACGCTGATTCTTTGGGCAAAAAATAGGCCAGCAACTAAGACATTGATAGCTACTCCATAAAGTATAAGTCAACGCGGGGCCATCGCTATGGGAACGGCATTTTACTAAAGAACTTCCGATAGGACAAATTGCTAACACCATAAATCTATGGGGCAATAATTTTCACCCACCGGCCGCAGTAACCCGCAAACCATCGCAGATCGAATTTAATGTTCTCGATATTATGTGTCTTGGGACAATTTAAGAGGCATTAGTACACCCTACAGCGATTCACTTATACATATTTATGAATAAAACAACCAATTTGTATTGCTTCGTGCACCCGGCTGCTGCAGCCATAACGGCACCACAACCGGGGGGGTAATACGGTTATCCTAAAAGGATAGCCCCAATTTGTTGAAATTGTCAAACCAATTCCTTGTACGCAGCTTTGTGCTCCGTTCCGCACATAAAAGGGAGTTTATAGCGGATTTATAGAGTGATAAATTGTGTTCTGATAGTATAATTGTAGGGTATGGCAACCGATTCTTAAATCCATACATAATTCAAATGAATGTGGCTCCATTCCAAGCAGTGGTCACGGTAACAATGCTGACCCTGATTGCGACAACGTTACTCTGGAACACACCAACAGTCCCCATAATTACGCCTTCTTTGACAACTAATCGCATCTTTTTCATTGTTTCAGAAGGATCTCTCGGACGATTGCGTGTTCGAGGAACATATAGAGGAGAACAACTATAACACATACTCGCGGTTACGCAACGGGAAGAAAACCTTCTTGGCGCTAGACAACAGGGGGAGAGCGAGACGAACGCAGATCCCCGTGAGTCGGCCGCTCGGCAACCTCTCGCCGTATGCGCTGACGTTGACGAGGCGTTGGGACGGGCCCAAGCAGACGCACTGTCCGCCGCGGCGGCATCGCGGAAAGCTGAAGCGGCCTCCGCCGCGACACAGAAACTGCCACATACGCCTCCAGAAAGCGAATTTGAGGCATAAGAGGAAGCACAAGAAGGCTAACAATCCCAAGAAAAAGCAGCGGCATCCGAAGACGAGGAGAAAACACGAGAACGGGACGACGACCACGACCGAAGTGACGTGGGACGAGTCGACGATGTCGACCATGTCTACGACGGACGCCGAGTTTTTTCGGTCGGCGACCGCGCAGGAGGCGGTCGGACGCGCGTGAGTCGGGCGCTGGTCGCGGTCGGGGCAGCCGTCGCGCTCGCACACTAGCACCGTTCCACACTTACACGTGCAAGAATCTCTGTATCATTCCTATTTAGTGCCGTTCCGATAGATACACGGAACGGCTCGTGAAATATTACGACAAAGTAGCATTGCTCTCTTACGAATGGCGCTCCAATTTAACTATCGAGAAAGTTGAACCCGTGACGCGTTCATAACGAATGTTTGTCGAAACTTGAACTTCGTTTTCCTTTACTAGTAGTACGTACGAAACATAATACTCAATGTTGAGTTAGGCGGTGTTGCCGTTAAAGTCGATACATGTTAACAATAAAACGAATGATATTATTCTACCAAAGCTACTGAAATTATCTATCTCAATTTATATTCCTAGTTCGCTTTAAAATGTAGGTTTATCGGCAAGATTCCAGTTGTTAGTTACTGAGGTGTGTCCAAACATAAAGCGGTAATCGTGTGCGGCTGCCGCACTGTGATTGGACGACTGCCGCGCGCGAACGCTTTTGTCAAACATTTTTACCTAACTACATCGCGGCAGAAATGTGTCCTGCAAACTCCGCGTGTTACTGCCGCGCTCTTGCCGCTCAATGTTTGGACACATCTTCTCTTTTCAAGAAATTAACGTAGATGTTAAATTAACTTTATTCGATAATTACTAAAACATTGATTGTTTTTAACGTCGAGATTATCGTTTGGTAAGGTGGAACTGTGTTAGGAGAAGGCAAAAGATTCCTGTCAATTTAAAATTTGGCCTAAATACTTATCGTTTCGGAATCACTCTCTCGAACGAGCATCACTTCATTCACGGTCATAATCAATGTTCATTACTAATATTTCTTTAATTGGTATAATATCTTTAAAAACCCATTAAGTAGCATTCGAGTAATATGTTTCCTTAATTAAGCCTAAGTTATTCGTTAATGGATTTGATCGGAGCTCGTTCGGCTCCGTTACGAACACAATATTTTTAGTGTCCAGATATCTTAAATGCTCGTAATTCTCCTCATTTACAAAGTGCTCTAAAAGCTTAGGTATTCAAATTAAGAAATTAACGCTCTATTCATTTTTAACATCAATCGTAAACGCGACTTTTACTTATTTACATCATCTAAATTAAAACATCTACGGCTGCTACCACTATTTGCATCCAAATGCTTCAATAACACGAAGAGAAGAAATTCCGAAACGTTTTTGTACTTAGATACGTGTGTTGAGGTGTAATTTCATAAGAAATTGACTGAAAATTGGACTGAGTAATGTAGTTTATGTTGGTTTCGGCCTAGGCTATGATAGGATAACGTAGTGCGGCGGACGGCATGCTTCTGTATTCTATACTAAGTTATATTCGAGCGTCGGAGGCGAGCGGCCCTGTAGTTAATGTCTTCGAAATTATAATCGACATGGATAGTATTCCCACGCGTGCCGGTGGCTTTGTGACACCCTGCCTGACACACCCCGCGGTGAGGACTAAACCAGTTCGAGCTGGTAAATAAGAAAAAAGCTATAAAAATTATAATTGCGCAATGCGCATCACTAGTACAGGTCCACTCGCCTCGACTCGTCCAAAAATGTAGTGATAAACATTCGACGACGAAGTGACTATTAGTAAGTAGTTCTAAAACGTGTATCTAATTTGTAAATTTATTTATTTTCCATAGAGAAAGTCGTATTTTGTTAACGTTTTAGTTGATGTTTTTTATTCTCTCGTCCCCTTTAGTTCCAACCGATTGTAGATGTGTAGGATGTCATACGCTTGTACTTTTAGTGAGCCAATATTATTTGTATTATATTTTTAAGTCCGTTCGGTAACAATATGTGCTCTGTATGCAGTTTTGTATAGTGTGTAATGGATGCATTTGCAAATATTGTGATTGAATGGATTTTACACGATTACATTCTTTTTAGTGATGTCCCTCGCATTCTGAATATGTGCGCAGATTTTGTAGCAGGTGTATAGTATCTTGTTCTTTGTCAGCGAACATTTTTTTAACGGGCAACACTTTTATTTTCCGTGTACTTGTATTTTCCCCGCAAAGGTTGATTTTGTTCATGAATTATGCAAAACGGTGGCCCGCTTTCAGTTTTGGTTCATAATTAGCGTCTATCTATTTCGAATTTCTCTTGAATTCCAAGCCTTGATAGGATCGATTGAACAGGTTCGTAGTACCGGTAAAACTCCACCATAGACTAACCATGGAAATTAAATATGTCAATTACAAAATAAATGTTCGCTGACTAAGTTTTACAGGAGTTTTTTTTTTTGTGAATATATGCAGCAAGCTTTATGAATGTACCTACGTATGTTATACGAATGATATTTTGAATTTATTTATATGTATGTATAATATTTTAGGTATCATATGAAAGCGACATGGAATACGTACATAACGAAGCATTTACTCATCTTATAAACATTTTTATATAAAATAATCACGATCGTACCGATTCCCTGTCGTTTTCGTATAAGTCAATAAATTATTCGATTCTCGGATTCGTTATACTTGACTCGTTATTGTAAATGAATACCAGTCGATCTTTATATTAGTGTAGAAGCAGTATTTCGGTATTGTAAAAAATGGTTCTCCGTTACAGTATCTAGTTTTTGTAGTTTTTATATTGAATAGAGATTTTAAGAAACTTCAGCAGATGTCAACAATTTTATTGGTTTTTATTTTGTTCTCCTATAAGTAATGTTACTGGCAAGCATACAGGTGCCGTGTTTACAAACTCTATCTCGCTACAAAAAAAAGAAAACCATAGACAGTTCTTTTTTTTAATAATACCAGTTAAGAGTCATATTCAGCCTATTAAGTAGTAAAATATAAATAAATATAATTTATCAGTCTGCTATAATAAATTATGCGAGAGTTTGCATAACAATGTGCCGATGATGGTGTAAAAATATGAGTGTTATAATTATGTTAATTTAATGCCCATGTGCCATAATATATACTGCCCTTTGGGTTAGCCTACCGATTCAATCACTGTTAATTTTCACGCAGTTGCTAAACTCAAGTACATAATGTCAATATTGTTAAGAAATAAGGGGAGAATCTACTTAACGGCCAATTAAGGACAATATATAAAATTGTAGATAAAATATAATAAATATCTTTTTTCCTAACGTGGTGTAAATACCCCTTGTTTCTCGAAAATTATAATTATATAAGAATGTCAAGAGGAGTCAACAGTATTACTTACTTAATTAATTTCGATACCTTTTTACAATAATTACATACTTTTAAAAATGTTCGTGTTTGCTTAGTGCATTTATACATGTACGATTAAAAATTAATTCTGAATAATTTAAACGTTTTTGAATGTAAAAATCAAGTATCTTTAGATGTTTTTTCTAAAGTAGAATTTAAAAATTTACTTATTTACCCACTTAGTTCTACCAAAAGAAAGATTGATCGAAACTTTTAGACAATAACTTTTTACAGCCTCTTATACCGACAAATAAATAAAAACGATTCTATAATCTCTGCGTTTTCTTTACGACTAGGTACCCAATAAACAAACATTCATTATAATAATACCAGCCTATTATTATCACACTGTAACCCTGTCCACCTGTAACCTCTTAAAAAAATGAAGAGATTCGTAGGAGAATCAAGGTAACCGACATAGCCCGAAGTATTGCCAAACTTAAGTGGCAGTGGGCAGGGCACATTGCTCGCAGAACAGATGGCCGATGGGGCCGAAAGGTTCTGGAGTGGCGACCGCGTACCGGAAGACGTAGCGTTGGAAGGCCCCCAAGGTGGACCGATGACCTGGTGAAGGCCGCGGGAATGCGCTGGATGCGAGAAGCACAGAACCGGTCGAAGTGGCGGTGTTTGGGAGAGGCCTATGTCCAGCAGTATACGTCTTTCGGCTGAAATGATGATGATGATGAAATAATGATGATGATTATAATGATGACGATGAAATGATGATGATGAAATGATGATGATGATTATAATGATGATAATGATTTAAAATAAATAAATAAATAAATAATGATGATGATGATTATCCCACTGCAGTGCAAGGGCCTATTCTTATACGCAGAAGGCACGACCATTAATCACCAAGGTTGTTCAAGACAAGTTGGCGATTTCAGACTTATATTAAGGGGGATGCGCTAAGGTAGGTACCCCGCGAAATTCAAATTTTCTTAGGTTTTTTCCAATTTGCAGGTCAGTGTCAGGTTGTATGTTCGGTTGATTAAAATAGGATTCGCGACTGCTACAGATATGGATTTACAGACTTATAAACCTTATGTTTATAATTCTGTAAATCGGTTGAGTTGACACGGGCCCAGTTGTCAATGACCCCATATGAGGACCATGTAGATTATTATCTGAGATTGTCTTTATGACTTACGTTTAGTCTGCTTTACCGCCTGGCCACGGGACATTCCGTTGCAGCGAATTTTCGCGCGGTGCGAACAGCGAAGCGTCTTGCGACTAAAACAAATGAATAAAAATGTACTACCCGCTGCACCGCAATTCGCGCCGCCTCCTGTCCCGTGGCCAGGCGGTTAGTGACATGCAAATTCGAAGTCGTTTAGGTACCTAATCGAGTTCTTTGCTTTCGTAAATGATTACCAAAGTAGGTAAATACGCATCGATTTCGGTAACCCAAGTAAATATTGCCAAACATGAGACAGCAGTCTTCAAAATCTGAATAGTGGAATAAAGTGGAATAAAAAATCTAATAAAATCACAAACATCTCTATTATATCGAATGATTGTTCAGCTGAAAAACGATTCCATTGTCCATTCGGTTGGAAAATCTAAACGACATCGATTCCGCGATTCATTCGATTGTTTGCACATTTCAATATGGCATAATATCATATCAACCGTGCTGTAAAATGTTTGCGGTAGAGATGGAGGGAGCCATACTTGTTACGGTCGCGAATCACACACAACATACAACCTGACACTGACCTGCAAATTGCAAAAAACGTAAGAAAATTTGAATTTCGCGGGCTACGTTCGCGCATCCGCCTTAGGCTGGGTATCCACTTAGGCCCGGTTTCCAAAAGATGTGGAAAAAACGAAATCGGATTGGTTTATTCAAACACATCTGCTCTCGTCTCCTCTCCTCTCCGATTTGGTGGATACCGGGCCTTAGGCTGATTTCCCACCAGAGATGTGTTATGCAGCTGTGCTGCGAGGATGTGAAACCTAAGCTACGAAACTATGTGACCGTTTCCACTAATGCTAAGCTGTGTAGCGGAGCGAGTAAGATGTGCTATGAGAAAGCGCCGCCGCGAGGTAGCTGTGCGAGGAAGAAGCGCAGCTTGAGCTATGCGATGCAACGACAGTAGGGGAAGGCACGGGGCGCGGCTGCGGCTGCTCTGCACATAGCTACACCACTCGCGTATCCATAGCTCCCATTCATAGCACGCATCCATAGCAAGCATCCATAGCATGCATCCTTCCATATAAAAAACATTGTTTAGTTGAACCCGTTTCCACCAGTGCTATGCTACGAGTATGTGGAGCTATGAATATGAGTGGTGGATATCAAACGCATTTATAGCAACGTAGCATAGCACATCTCTGGTGGAAAGGCACCCTTAAGCTTTGGTATCCAAAGGAAGCGGTGAACAGTCACACAGTAACCGTGTGTTTGCACTGGCGAAACATTCATGACAAAACAAAATGTTGAAATCTCTATTTTCTGTCAATGTTCCATACAATTTTTGACAGAAACTAGAGATTTAAACGTGTTTTGTCTTGAATGTTTCGCCAGTGCACACGCACGGTACAGTTCGATTCAAACTTAATGGCGGCTCGGCTCTCTCCTCCTTGAACCGACAGATGCGTATGAAATTATTAAAATTATATCAGACCTCAAAGTTGAAAGTGCTCCTGGTCCGGACAAAATTTCAGTTATTCTTATCAAAAGAGCTTTAAATTCCTTACTAGTACCAATGATGCACATCTTTAACCTGAGCCTTGAGACCGGTACCTTCCCAGAATGCTGGAAAGTAGCTGCGGTTTCCCCTATTCACAAAAGCGGTCCCAAACATGCTCCAGATAACTACAGACCTATAGCACTACTAAGCTCTGTCTCTAAAATATTAGAGAGGATTGTTAACTCCCGTCTTATATCTTTCCTTGAGAAAAATCATCTCATCTCTGATAACCAATTTGGTTTCCGAAGAAATAGGTCGACCGAGGACGCTGCCACTCTCCTTGTCAATTGTGTCTCTGCTCATATTGAGAAAAATGAAAAATGCCTTGCAATCTTCCTTGATCTTGCAAAGGCATTTGACACAGTTTCAACTGGCTTACTCCTCAAGAAACTGGAATGGTTAGGAATAAGAGGAATTTGCCTTGAATGGTTTAAAAGCTACCTGACAAACCGAAAACAGTTCACAAAAGTAAACTCTTTCACTAGTGACCAACTCCCCATTAACTTTGGAGTCCCACAGGGCAGTGTACTTGGTCCCACGCTTTTCATCGTCTATATTAATGACATACTAAACCTCTCTGTCAAAAATGCTGATACTATAACCTATACAGATGATACAGCCGTTATATTTCATGGAAAAACGTGGGAACATGTACACTGTCTAGCAGAAGAGGGATTGACACTAATTGCGAATAACTTGGACAGAAACCTCCTCACGCTAAATGGCAGCAAAACAAAATATATTGTTTTCTCCAAGACTGCCGCTTCAAAACCCCCGGAACATCTAAAACTCAAACTGCATCACTGCTCTTCTAGCATTTCTACTTACCCTTGTGACTGTCCTCCTCTTGAACGTACCACTTCCATTAAATATCTCGGCATTTTCATTGATGACCATCTAACATTTAAGCAACATATATCCAATCTTTCTGGCAGGGTAAGAAAACTCATCCACACCATGCGTAGACTACGAGACTGCCTACCCACAGACACACTACAACAAGTTTACCTAGCGCTATGCCAATCCATAATTCAGTATTGCATCAGTTTGTGGGGTAGTGCTGGAAAGACCTATCTGATTGAAGTAGAACGAGCACAGAGAGCGCTTCTTAAAGTAACTTTTAAGAAGCCCTACCGGTTCTCTACTGACTTACTCTATCGTGAAACGAGAGTTCTCAGAGTCCGCCAGCTTTTCATTCTATCTGCCTGTATGAAAACTCATAAAACTATTAAAAGC
The DNA here is from genome assembly GCA_947522985.1 of Lithophane socia. Lineage (NCBI taxonomy): Eukaryota > Metazoa > Arthropoda > Insecta > Lepidoptera > Noctuidae > Lithophane > Lithophane socia. The sequence continues at coordinate 3,241,012 of OX383272.1, forward strand.
CGACCCGACTACACATCAATCATAAGCAAAAGGAACTATAGAATCCCAACACCTGACAACACCTCTTTGCTAGCTAGACGTTCCCCAGCCTACTCTCTCATAAATACGTACAATAAAGTCTGCAAACTCTGTGAAATCAAAAATACAACTTCGTTTAGTTGCAAAAAAATAATAAAGAAAATGTTGCAAAACTCTGGTTACGACGACTCGGAACAATTAATATAAATGCCCTTGACCTAACACTAAATCAATGATGCACAATGGGAACAAACACGCAAACATACACACACACTCACATACACAACACACCACACCCACATCACACTTAAACAAACAAAATACCATACAAAACCTGAAATCACTATTGTTTAAATTCCACGTTGTAAGTCGTACCCCGAGCCCCAAGATACAGACTAACTGTCTAGTTTGGGGCTCACTGTTAAACAATCTGTGTAACCTAGCTATAGGTAATATTGTAATCTGCAAACCTGCTAAATAATTTGTAACCTTGTTTTGCTTATAGGTAATATTGTATAGCCTGTAAACCTGCTGACTGTATTACCTGGACAATAAACAATTTTCTAATGTAACGGCTGTTCAAATACAGAGCGTTATTTGCCACACAAAATTGGTGCAAATGACAGATTTTCATGACGACCGTTACGACGAATAATCGTTAAAATGAGATTATTTCCGATGTCCACCACTTGTTTGGCCACCAGTGGGCGACAGCGAAACTACTTTCAAAAATTATTCTAGCTGTCCACCGCTGGGGGACAGCGAAACAATGCCCCAGTGGTGGCCAAAAAGTGGTGGATATCGGGAATAATCGTTGAAAGATGGAACCCCTTTCTTATGAAACTAAAGCTTAACCATCAAACAGTTCCTTAGACATCTTTCTCGAAGGAAGTAACGCTGAAGGCGATTCATACACGGCACCGCGCACCGCCGCGGTTGGTGGTGAAGCAGATCTCATGTCGCATTGGCCTCTATTAAATCCGCTGATGCCTAACACACGTACACACGCTACACATCAAGCTATACATTTCCAGTTTAAGCTGATTTCGCATTGTATAGGATTTCCGTACGATGCGAGTTCAGCTTATACTGGAAATGTGTAGCTTGATGTGTAGCCGCGCGTACACCGCCTGACCGCGCGGTCAAATTGTTAGAGACCGCGGCGGTGCGCGGTGCCGTGTGTGAACCGCCGAAGTGGTCAATTGGCTTATTTACACAACTTACCTATTAGGTAAAGTAGGTAAAGGCAGCATAAAAAATAATGAATCAGTAATGAAAGTAGGTAGGTACACACGGTTACACATCAAGCTATACATTTCCAGTATAAGCTGACCGCGCATTGTATGGAAATCCTAAACAATACGAGATCAGCATAAACTGGAAATGTATAGTTTGATGTGTAGCAGTGCGTTCATACGGTTGGCGCAGTGACTGAGCGATTGGCGCTAAGGATCGTGGGTTCGATTCGAGCACAGAACTATGATCACCACATGTGTGCCATATCAAAAGAAGTAAGTACTTATACATGCGTAGGATACATCTGCATAATCTACTAAGGGCTGATTTCACCAATGAAACTGAACGTGATCAGAGGGCCTAGACAAAAGTGACATTCTATCAGCGATGACGATGATGGAAAAGGCAAAAATGTATAGGACTGACATAAGCTATCGAAAAGCTCAATTCTGTTGAGTCGATGTAAAAATACGAAACGGTTTCGAAGCGATTGTCACGTGTCTAGGCCCTCTGCACATCTAAACCGCGTTCAAGAGCTGTCAGTGTCATTATTATTGGGGAATCACTGACAGCTCTTGAACGCAGTTTACCTAGTTGTGCTGATCGCGTTCAGTTTATTTAGTAAAATCAGCCCTAAGTACAAAAAATCAATCGTAGTATTATAGCGACAGAATTATGGAGTGTCCTGTAGTACTTTTCTGTTAACCCACATAGAAAAACAGCTTGAAAATAACTTCAGTATTATAACTGTACTGTAGAACTAAATAGGTACAACAAACTTATTTAAATTGCTTTTATTTTGCAATCAGTAGTACGTAGTACCTACCTACTGGGAACACAATTTAACTAAAGCAACTACTACGATTTGTTAAAAATACCTTACAAGATTGTATGTGTATGTAAATTCGATACGTAAGTTCGCCAGAACCTTGAAGAGAAAAGCATTATGGTTATCTTTAGTCATCAGTATATGAACGTCAATTTCGACCACATTGTTAAATCTTCGGTAGTATAGTGGTAAGTATCCCCGCCTGTCACGCGGGAGACCGGGGTTCGATTCCCCGCCGGAGAGAATCTTTTTGTATTTTTTTTGCCATATATTTACTTAAAAATTAAATACAAAATCACTTTGAATCTTTTACTCATAAAAAAACTTTCAAAAATAGGTTTTACGCCGTAATTACTTTATTGTGTTCTTGGGGGCTCTGCCCTGAAAAAAAAGCATCAAATGGGTGCAATCAATGGGCAATTACTGACTACGTGAACATAACATATTCAATTCAGTGCCTTTACATTTTTATTAACTTAGGACAGAGTGATGATGATCGCGGGTATTTCGAAACTTGGTAATCAAGACGAAGTTCTTTCACTTCAAGGTAGGCTGAACAAATCGCCCAACTTCTCCCATCTTCATCTTGGTGAGTAAAACTATCTACTGTCAACTCAGAGGTCTTTAGCCCTCAACAAAAATAATTTTGAAAGTAGAATGGCCTCAGAACGAAATGAATGAAATACCTACGCAGAACGCATCTCCGTCAATGGAACGCGCCAGCCATTGATCGCTCCCGATCATATTTTTACAAGTTGGCAGCACTTTGTACTAAGTACTAACTGACGTACCGGTGGCCAATGAGAATAAGTGTGACAGAGATAGGCTTAACACACTCATCAGTATGAGTGAAAGAGATAGGTAGTAGATGACGATCACGTGGACAAGCTGCAAAATTATGTGTAGCTATCCATTAATTTCTAGCACTTTAGAAATAAGGTTCAGTATTGAGTGTCATGGATGTAGTAGGTTTGTTCAAATGGCGTTCGGTCTGAAGTGGTGGCGTCACTGCATATCGAATGAAGGTCGCTCGCTCGTTTCGTCGCTCGATGCTTCATTCGATCGCCATTTTGTATAGGCGTTTCAACTCGTAATACTTTTGATTCGATTCAGGCCTATAATCGTTTTCGTCGATTGAATAACCTGATTTTCGGCGGTAAATTGACTATCAATCTAGTATCGATACAAAATGAAGAAATGTTCTTCAGTTGTGTGGAGGTTTTTTGAACGCCTTGAAGAAAACAAAAGATGTGTTGCAGTGTTGTGTAAATTATGTGAGACTCAATACAAATACTTCGGAAATACGACTAATCTAAGGGCTCACCTGATAAACAAACATCCTATTCAGTGGGAGCTATCGCAGAATGGAACATTGGACGAAACCCATTTCAGAATTGAAGATGATGATACAAATCAAACGACATCTGCGCCTAAACGAAGAAAATATACGCCGAGGGCTCGCAAAGATAAAAACGTACGTTATTCAGTATCAGTTAATAAGGAAGAATCAACCGGATTGGGTGCTATGCCTAAAATCGAAATACAACGGGTACCTATATTGTTATAATTAGGTTATAGTTTCCTTATCAGTTATCAAACCGATTCTGTTATCGACAAATTATCGATTAGCGGTCATCGGTAGAGAGTGAAACGTTGATAAAAATTCAAGTAATCGATTCGAGAAGTTCGATCGATAACGAGAATGACGTAACTGATAATCGATTTTTGTTTGTTGTGTTGATGTCAACGTTATGCATGAGCTTCCAATATATTTTAGTTTATTCGTTAAGTAAGATATTAGACTAAAGTGTACCCATTCAAAGTATCTCGGTAAGATTAATGCCTATCGGTTTAATTCTATGATTAAATGAATTCAACGTGTTTGAAGATTTTGAAGGTTATGACGCTATTTTCATGTTTACAAAATGTTGTTTGTGGCAACCAATGAGCTGAAAAGTTGTTGTCTTTCAGCCAATTACGAAATAACACGGACAACGACTAGTTTTCATTGGTTGTTACTGGGTAAAGTAACCCTACTATAAAAATGTACCTACTGTGTGAAAGTAACTGATCATAGGCAGGCATTTAGTCACTTTGGTTATGTCCCGCCAAAAAAGTAAGGAGGATTTTATTGAGAGTCTATTACTAGATTTCTCTGCAAGATTGCTGTAATTCCTTATTCCATGTATTTGACAATAATAATAAACTAGGCTTCTTATAATTTCTTTCTGCAGTTTCAAAGTTTCATTTATAAGGCAAAATACTTAATGATAAACAAAAGCTTACTTAGTTTCAAGAACACTGTGAATTGATGTTTTTAATGTCTAGACTAGGTCTAAAATAAAAGTAATATTCCAGTTGTCTCACAATAACTTTAATTTCAGGTTGACGTGTTAGAAAACACAGATTCTGACATAGAAAGGGAGGACGGGAATGACGCAACCATAAACTTAGTTCGCCAAATGCACGCAGGAGGAAACACAGACGAAGAGTGGCTGGAGGACGACCCTTACCAAATCACACATATAGAGACGTACGAGCCTAAACGGAAGAAAATGAAGTACAGGAAGATTAAACGTGAAGTTGCTTCCCCAACCGGCCTACCTGGCTTCTACGTTGCACCCAAAGCGGAGAAGACTGTCATCTACGAAGACTCACAGAAGAAAGATGAATACTCTGTGTTTGGAGAGTATGTTGCGAACAAACTGCGGAAGTTCAAAACACCAAGAACGCGGGGGAACTTACAGCAGTTGATCACAACTATTTTATGGCAGGCAGAGTACGGACTATATGATAATGCAGAAGCTGTGAAAAGAGTACTGATGTATTCTATTCAGGCTCCTGAACCAGAGCCTGAACCATCTGTATCGGTAGCTTTTGAAGCTCAAATACAAACGGTTCAGGCTGAAGAAATTATTGAGCATCGAGAAGATCCTATCCAAAGTAATGAGGGTGATTTAGGAGTAATTAATTAAAGGCATAATATTATAAATAGGTTAATTCATGGTTACATAATATTATTAATATAATAAAGCTTGTTAAAAGTAATTGTCTTTTGTTAATTTATGCTGGTCATTAATTCTATCACATTAGCACTCAAATCAATTAGTAAAAATCACCTTCATTATAGTGGCCAAAGTACTGGACTTGGTTGGCTATAATGAACCCATTAAAATGGTAGCAGTAAAAATACCTATGAAAAGTCTATAATTGCATACATCACTTCTCATTATTTCTCTTGAGTCGATTTGTATTGTAATTTGCAAACCATAGACTAGAGGCATGATCCCGCAGACAGGCGCGACGCAAGACCGGTAGAACAATATTTCCGCGAAGTTTTCATAGAAATTGTTCCACCAGAGTCGCGTGACGCCTGCCGCGGGAACCTTTTAACTTTAATTAGCTAAGTAAGCTTTTCATACGAATTAGACCATTACGTTTATGACAATAAGGTTCATATTTGCATGAAACGCCTACTTAGCAAAGTAAAGTGCGGTCTGTAATTGTTGCCCTAGGACTAAACAGAATTTTCTGATTACACTGAACAAAATACTTTATTTCTATTGCTATAAAGTACTAATTTATTGTAACATCGATGCAGACATCAATAAGGCTTCGAGCGCGCAAGCTCGTTTGTGCTTTGCGTCCCTAAAAATAAGGTTGATTATTCAATGTCCTGAAAATCCTCTGCTCCGACTAAACCTATATTATCCACCAACACAAAATTAACCCTAGTGGCTGGGGGTCAAATTAAATTAGCTAGCGAAACGTGTTGGGTATCGATATCTAAACACGATAAAAGAAAAAATTTGATGTTTTTTTTGGGAGGTTAGCGGCCGCTGGTTCTTTCTTGTTTTATCCAGGCGTGGTCCCTGGGGGTCACGGGAGTCGTGACAAAATCTTGGGCTGCGACCGCGCCTGGTTTTATCGTGTAGGTCTGTATAGATCGATACCGTCTGCAGAGTTTCGCAATTTGACACTCGTCACTCACACAGATCGTCAATATGCTGCACCAGATCAGGAATGGATGCGGACGCTAGAGTAAGGCGTGGTAAGGTAATCCCTCTACATCTCAAATATATGTAAAAATGACACATGGAAGGTCATTGTTGATTTCGTAAGTTTAATTATGTAAAAGTAAACCAACTTGACTATTTAGTCGCCATTTATGACATCCACCAGGATCATTATAACACCAAACAGTTCTTGTTTTTTCGAGTACCTACCTACATACCTTACCTAGGTACCTACGCTAAGTTTACAGACGTACCTAATTATAACAGATCCAGATTATTACGTAAAGAAAAAGTTTCATCAACTCAGTACGTGCTACGTGACCAAACCTACGCATTTCAAAATCACGTGAAAATTCGTAGCGAAACATAGTTTCGGGCTATTTTTATGTTCACGCAAACGGAGTCATCGCACGGTCGCACCGATAATGTTTTTGTTGCAGACTTTGGGACAATATTGATTGATTGTAGTGAAATAGTGTACTTATATGAATATAACTCCACTAGGAGGAATTCTGGAGGAAGTAATACTATCATACCGATTTCTACATTTAAGCATTGTTCTCCATTTTTTGCCGGTGAAATAGCTCAAAATAGCCACATGTTATGAGACTTCAACTATGTCTCCACTCTATATATACAGGGATATTGGTAAAACACCAAAAACCTCTTAAGCAGTCATTGTACTCATCATTATGAACAACTTTTACTATGTGTAAAATAAGAAATTGCGAAAAAGAAAACAGCTGTTCCGTACATTTTGACGAGTTATGCGAACATAAATGTACGGAACAGCTGTTTTTTTTTTCGCGATTTCATATTTGTTCCCCAACCAAGACAAAGCGCAGTCAGCAGTGACGTGAGGCCGGTTTCTTAATTATGTGTGCACTTAGTGAGGTGTAGTTTCATTATAAATGGTTACAACCATGTGTGCGTGTGACCGTGTATGCACAGAGCGGAGTTGTAGTTTTCCCATGCTTCACTGTATTGTTCGCAGCGCTCTGTCTTGGTTTTATATTTGGTCTGAGGGTAGAAGTACTAAGTAATTTGTCTTCACAAGTTCTCATAGTCATTTACAGGACATAAAATCTCAGTCAACTACCCTCAAAGTGATCCTCCATCATAAAAGATGCACTATCGTTTGATACAATTAATATACCAGCAGGCCCAACATTACGACGCATAACAGTCATTTTAGAGGCAAGCAGAATCGCAGGTCAAATGCGTGTTGGTCCTCTAATTAACGATAAGGATCATATAAATTGGTCCCTCATAGTTCATGGTCTTAAATGACTAGGCAGGCTGTTTGTGAATTGCATAGAGTCATAGAGCAGAGAGCGAATGACGTTACCACAGACAAATAGATGGTGTGAAGTATTTGGGTCGGGTGTTCAACTCAAACCAGGATGCAACTTAATTGTGCAACTAAATAGATGGAATGGACGCGGTAAACTGGTAAGGTAATTTAGATGGGAACGTTTTACAGCTGTTAAACAACACTAATTGTGCACGTTTGTATGAACTGGAAGGCATTTCTCTCGCATTCGTCATTGTCGTTCAATTCGTACTTTTCCGTCGTCGTAAAAATCACGTTGAGCTTTTCGCGAAATGTCGATTCGAGCATTTCTCGCAGGAAAGCCATGCGACATACCTTAGTTTACATACATGCGATATGGAAAGAGTGGTCGTGACCAGTCGACAAGTCGACTCGTTCATGACGCTGGGCAGGGCTTAGCTAGCGCCAAAGTGATAGTGGTGTTTTATCATAGTTTTTCATACGAGTATTACGAGTGTAATTAGTCCCACCAAAATCGATTAGTGCCACAAAGTACACCGGGGAGCTCGTGTCTAAATAATAACAGTCGCACGAGTCGATCGAAGTTTAAACTACGCTTGCTGCGGTCGGTTAGTAGATGGGTGATCACCCACTACATATCGAGATCCCTCCCTGAAGCACGTTAGGTAAGTCGTTGATCCCGGCTATCATTAGGACATCTTTGAAAGTCGTTACAGTCAGAAGCCCAAAAGAAAACCAACCAGTCTTACCAAGGGGTATTGTTTTACCCAGTAACTGGGTTTGTGGAGGTCAGTCGCTCAATGTAAAATACATACTTAGGTAGGTAGGTAATATAGGGTAAAAAAGGGTGAAGGGTTCTATTCCCAATTGAAAGAAAGTCTGAGTAGGCTCAGTCCGTAAAGCTTTTGACTTTTCGTAAGAATCTTTTAGCTGAGAACTAACAAGAGAGCATTTTTTTCCGCTAAGTTCTAAAATTATTATAGAATGCCAATGGTATTTTAAAATAACCCTTAATTCGTAATCGTTAAGGCTTATTTTAGATTGTACTCTACGTATCAATCTTGGATAGCACACGCGCATGCGTTACTTGACTTTTCATGCTTTCTCCCTCACATTATAACTTTGTCTTGCTCGCACACGTCAATCCACCGTTCTGCCAACATGGCCACGCTAAGCCGTACTTCGACTAAATTATTAAGAAAAATACAGTTTTCACCTGTTATTACGCGTAATTTTAGTAATGTGAAAAGTGATAATTCGTTGAAAAAGGTCTTGACGACCTGTGTGTGCGTCGCGGGCGGTGGCGTGGCGTTTTATGCCGTAAATAAATATGGGAGGAAGAATACAGTCTACGCTCTCAAGGCGAAGGTTAGTCATATTTTGATCTATTATTCATAGATTTCTGCACTTATCGATCCACTATAATGTCTACGCATACCTTTTCTTTGATAACTGATTGGTTATGCCTCTAAAAAGGTTAGTTTATGTCATTATTTTTAATATTCACGCAAAATCGGGAGGTTGTTTATAAATAGCACCACAGAGATTTGACGTTTCTGCGAACGTTCCGAAATACGTAATGAAGTAAACAGCTTTTACCAAACACGCCGAAATATTTAAATCGATGTTTTATTTTTATTATATTGTAACAATCTGAGTATTTTTATTTTAAAGTATTGCAAAATTAAAATTATCCAAGTCGAGGGAGGGATTCCGGTGAATCCGGTCGACATCGAGATGATACCGGGCGCACTATAATCGATGCGGGTTTTACCAGGATAGTGGTAACCTTAGTCGTAGCAGTAACCAAAATTCTTCGATACCTGTAATTACCGTAATCTAATAAAAAGGTTTTCGGTCCCTGGTTTTAACATGGATGGGTGGCAGCGCAATAATATTATGTTCATAACCTGCACACCACATTACATTGCTGTATGTAGGTAGGTCGAGGCCTCGAGAGTCGCTTAAGGGCTTGGCAGTCCGACGGTCTCACCACTAGGCTATCACTGCCATTGCCAAAAAGTCCTCAATTTCTAAGTAACTATTGAACTTCATAGTGTCGGCCTCAGTAAAGTGTCTGCTACACGGTTGCCAACCGCGTCCCCGACAGAGGTGACCAAGCTAAGTCAGAGGTCCATGGGCGGCTTTAAAACTAACCACACGAAAAAGAAAGATAAGGACTTTTATATAAAACTTTTGAAGACATGTTGCATTGTAAACAATAGCATGATAGTGGAACCTTTTTACACCCTGAAACAATAACTTAACTTCAGAAAACCAACAACAAAATGCAGTCGATTTATATCTCTGCATGCAGTGACATATTTGTCGCACAGTTCACACCCAAATCGTCGATAATAAATAATCCGAAATTCCTTGTTTTCGATACTAATGGAATCGATTAATATCAAGCATCGGCATGAGAACTCGGTAGGCGAGTTTAAAGTTATTTTTTTACTTTAAACACGTGTTAAAAGGAGTTAATGAGTTCCTGGGGTGGTTGGTGTTAATAAGACAGGAGAATAATTGCCGTCATCGTTTATGTGTTCCCGGGTTTAAATGTCGGCCTTTTTTTAAAGAATGAAGTGTTGATTTTAAATTATACGTCGTGTGTTTAGAATTAGAGGGGGCTTTGTCTAGTAAATAAATGCCCGCGGAAATTCGAATATTCTTACGTTTTTTTTTGCAATTTGCAAGTGAGTATCAGGTCGTATCTTGATCTAAATATGACGGGCTACCTTAGCTTATCCCCCTTAAATGAGTTGAGCCCAGTAGGTGGCCACGCTACTCGCGGTATCACTGGCGGTTTTAGGTCCTCAGAAGTGCAGGTGTATGGACACTTTTGACACTCCACGATATGGGACAAGGACATGGTTTGGTCACGAGCACCACATTCGCATTGGGTATTGGTGGACTCATAGAAATATTATATCTATGGATGGAATCAATAATCACCTATTTTGCGAGATTGTGCTCACAGCGGCCTACTTGGGTCCGCAGTCGATTGATTGCTTTCCGTAAAGCCCACCGCAGGTCACGTCCCGTTGGCAGATGATCCTGGGGCTGAAAGAAGTTCCATGTAATAGGGGGTAAACCAGAGCCTAACAACACTTCATGTTTTTGGCCCAGTCTAACACTTTGAGGCACTAAACGCCCATAGCCGTTATAACAATAAAACTTTTATTACGTCTCGTTCAGTGTCCTTGAATGCGTTAATCATACAAAGCATAATATATGAAGGTGGATATGGATATGATCAGCCTATAATGTTCCCACTGCTGGGACACAGGCCTCCTTTCGGTGAAAGGGAGTTGCCCGTAATCCGCCACGCGGGCCCAGTGCGGGTTGGTAGATATCACACGTCTTCGAATTTTTGGTTCTACGATATGCCGTTTCCACACGATGTTTTCCTTCACCGTTATGAGAGCAGTGGTGATGAAATAATTTACACAAAGTAAAGCGCCTCCTGACTGGGTTCGAACCTATGACTCGTAAGTCGCGGCCGTTACCACTAGGGCCACCACAGCCCTATTCATATGCATATAATAAATAACATTATACAAATTACATATTTCCTTATAAGCAGCCTTTCCTTATAGGACCAGATACGTACAATCAAATGCCAAATAGGCTCAAGAACTGAGGATAACGACAAATCGCAATACCTACATTTACTTACAATACTTACAGACATCGTCCACACAGTTAAATTCTGACAAATTGATATCTTACAGCTCCATGAGGCTCTAAAGATATTTTTGATGGGACAACAAGGTTGTGTTTCCTTCACAAATTCCTTGTAATCAGTTGTATATAGCGAATATTGGAATAGTTGATCCGATTAATCTAAAATCTCATAATTTATTGTATTATGGATTTCTGTTGGGGTGTGTTTATGATTATTTGGTTTGGTTCAGAAAGGAGGTTAGTGCTAAAGATAGAGGTGGCTATAATTTGATAATGTATCAGATTGATGTTCTCAGCGATTTCACTGACAAAGTAAGTCAGTTTGTCAAAAGGTCGTGACTTTTACCTAATTTAAGTTAGGGGAAAAACTAGCCATAACTAAAAAGGTGTTACAGAATGTGCCTTAGACCCATCATCAAAAGTCAAAAAGTCAAATAATTTATTTCAAGTAGGCACATCAAAGGCACTTTTGAACGTCAAATACATAGAAATAGAAATAGAACTGATTCTAGTTGCCCCTTCCAAAAGGTAGTTTTCGTATGGAGAAGAATGGGCAAGAAACTCCACCGTTACTGTTTTTAAAAAATGTTTTACAATATTTGGTATACATCAATTACATAATTACATGTGAAGACGATGCGCTGAGAATACAATTACTGTACCACAATAGGTAAAAAAGAATTAAAAATGGAGCAATGACAAATAAATTAATTAAGTCTGTGGTAGATACATGGTGCTCACATATTTACAAACATTGTAAAAGTATACGATATCACAATATTCCTACAAACTTACAAGTAATAGTAATAGGACAGTGTGTGAGTTTAATAATCATGAAATGTAAAAAATCTATGATATACAAATAATAAATTATACAACTAGATTAGCAACCAGTTTGATTTTGTCCAGATCACCATCTACAAAACTATTCAAAAGTAAGTAGTACAAACTTAAATCACCGAGTTAACTCATTGGTGAATTGAGTCAGGGATGTGGCGGATGCAGATTTTTTAACAGCCGCGGACGCGGTTGCTGTTGCGGCTTTTTAGTGACTCTCATTCGTGGATTTGAGTCACTAAAAGTCTGTCTCATGTTTTTCAAGGGATCCGGCAAGGCAATTTTTTTTTTTTTGTTTTTTTTTTTTGCATTTTGCAGCGCAGTTTCGTCGAATTCAATTCGCGGCGATTAAGTATAATAAAATAAATACTAGGTACTTGAATAAATATAATCATTTAAAAATCAATATAGCTCTGAAAATTATACATTATATGTAGGTACCTACCTCATTCCATGCGCATGAGCTCCACATTGATTAATGCGGATTATTGCGGATGCAGAGGTCTAAATAAATGCGGAAGCTCCGCAATTGCAATATCCGCAAAATCCCAGATATGAGTTTCTAACACGTTACCTTTGAGTAGCGTCATTGACGATAGGCTGTGCGTTTGTACTAGCAAAACATTTACGACAAAACATGTTGAAGTCTCTAGTTCCTGTCAAAAATTGTTTGGAACATTGATAGGAACTAGAGTCAACTTCAACATGTTTTGTCGTGAACGCTTCGCCAGTGCAAACGCACGGTTACACTTCAAAATAAAAGTTACAACGACCTAATGGGCTTATAAGTGACAATTAAGCACATAAAACGCTAATCATGTAATGCTATCAACAAAAGACCTAAGCTTTTACAAATATAATGTTACGAGCATAGATAGCGGTAATTCAGGCTTTGAAACAGCCCGCCCTAGGTCCACTTAGCCTACATATGAGCACGCAAACGCTTTATAAACATTAGGGAAGATAATACCATAATGTACACGTTACATTGCTAAGCCGATTAGCCATCGGGTGATGTATGTACCTAGGTGAATTAGCCTATTTACCTTATTCCCACTGATATTTAAATACACTATAAACTGGGAAAATGAATGTTTACATGTCTACATAATATTTAGGTTAAATCTAGTCTGTATTTTTCTTATTTTGTGGTAGCTAAAACTTCGACTTAGGTTGGGTTCACATTAGGTCGGACCGACAGTTTGAACGACAAGGGAAGAAACGATGGATGGACAGTGTGAAGATGATATTACTAGGAAGAGGGTGATTACCGAGATGACGACTAATAGAGAAGTATGAAAGAAAAAAGACATGTTGCGCCGACCACAAATAAATTGGATACTGGCAGGAGAATGACGATGACACAATTAAGCCACAATCTATCTAGCCTTTTTCCAACTATGTTGGGCTCGACTATTGTTACCACAGGCAGAGACAGAAGAAGAAGACTTGGGGGGCAGAGGAGTACAGTACCTACGCTCTTAATTCGCGATCAATCACTCTGCCTATCCTTTTTCCAACTATGTTTGGCTTGGCTTTCAGTCTAACCGGATGCAGCTGAATACCAGTATTTTACATGGAGCGACTGCCTATCTGACCTCCACATCCCAGTAACTGGGTAATACTTTGGTAAAACTGGTTGTCAGACTTTCGGGCTTCTGACTACCCGTAACGACTGTCAAAGATCCTCGAATGACAGCCGGGACCAACGGCTTAACGTGCTTTCCGAGGCACGGAGGAGTCTCGATATGCAAAGATGGTCACCCATCCACGGACCAACCCCGGCAAGCGTAGCTTAACCTGATGGATCGACCCGTGTGGCTGTTATTACTTAGCCACGAGCTCCTAACTATTGATCTCCAATGTAGTTTAAATAACAAAGCTCATAAAAATCAAGATTCATTTGCAACCAACACTCGATACTTACCCCATTTAACAATGAATGACACAGTTTAAATAAAGGCCATATTAATCGGATCAATCGGTCGCGCTTCGCTGTTCCACTCAGGCGCAAGAGACGATCTATATCGCAATGATCGACTGGATTGGGATGACTTTTTAGTTTTTAAATTACTGGACTCCAATACAGCGTTGGTAATTGGACAATTAATTGTTGAAAGAGGCTTATTAATAGCTTTGTTGACTTGTGTGGCTACGTAATAACAGCCGCACGGGTCGATCCATCAGGTTAAGCTACGCTTGCCGGGGTTGGTCTGTGGATGGGTGACCATCTTTACATACCGAGACTCCTCCGTGCCTCAGAAAGCACGTTAAGCCGTTGGTCCCGGCTGTCATTTGTGGATCTTTGACAGTCGTTACGGGTCGTCAGAAGCCCGAAAGTCTGACAACCAGTCTTACCAAGGGCTATCGTTTAACCCAGTGAATGGGTTGTGGAGGTCAGATAGGCAGTCGCTCCATGTAAAATACTGGTATTCAGCTGCATCCGGTTAGACTGGAAGCCGACCCCAACGTAGTTGGGAAAAGACTAGGCAAATGATGCTGTGCTTTGTTGACTTCCATCAAATAAGATAACATGACGAAAGAGTAGGCAGAGGGGCATTTATAGTACAGTACACCCATATAGCCAGTGATATTTATAAGTTTCATAAAATAATGTCAAGGCCTGAGACAAAAATTAGCGCTAAGTATAAAACTTCCCAACAAACATTTTTGTCATATAATCAAACTTGTATATGACCTTAAGTCTTTTTAAAGTTATTTTATAGTCATTATTTTAACTCTTCGTCATGTACTGGTGTATTATATGTCCGAATAGTCATAAACATTTTTTGTCGTATAATAATGTCATACGACGTTATTTCGACATTTATAAAACTTACTTATACAACTTTTCGTCCTCTAAACGTTTTCGTAGTATAAACGTCATAAAACTGTACATTTTGTCATATAATTACCTTTTAAACATCTGCTAAACGGATAATAATTGTTTACACGTAGTATTTGTTACCATTATATATAAGTCGAATAAGTATTACGAGTGCGACCTGTATACATCCTAAAGTATCACAAACATAATAATACGACCGCTACTTAATTAATACTCATATTAAAGGTTTATAATAACCTTGTATACAATTTTCGCGTTCTTTAATACAAAGTAATAGAGCTCAAGCTGAGAGTGAGGAAAATAAGAAAGGTTCCGTATCACATTTAAATGCAAATTTAACTAATCAATTTAACCAAAATACTACAAGTGTGCCCCGCAGTTCATTTTCCAAAGTTCAGGACTCTTGTTGATTTTTCGAAGTTGAAGTCATCCGAAAATGAAGATAATGTTGATAAAGAAGACACTTCAACCAACAATGATGACTTCAGAGACTATTAAAAAAGTGGGATTTTAATATTCCACAAGTTGCATTAAAGCCAAATAAATCTATATGAAGGAGGTAATAAAAAAGGCGGTCAATTCAGGTCAAGTCAGGTCAAGTCAGGTCAAGTCAGGTCAAGTCAGGTCAAGTCAGGTCAAGTCAGGTCAAGTCAGGTCAAGTCAGGTCAAGTCAGGTCAAGTCAGGTCAAGTCAGGTCAAGTCAGGTCAAGTCAGGTCAAGTCAGGTCAAGTCAGGTCAAGTCAGGTCAAGTCAGGTCAAGTCAGGTCAAGTCAGGTCAAGTCAGGTCAAGTCAGGTCAAGTCAGGTCAAGTCAGGTCAAGTCAGGTCAAGTCAGGTCAAGTCAGGTCAAGTCAGGTCAAGTCAGGTCAAGTCAGGTCAAGTCAGGTCAAGTCAGGTCAAGTCAGGTCAAGTCAGGTCAAGTCAGGTAATTTTAAACGGTTTTTATCCATTTGTATTAACCAGTCAGGTCAAGTCAGGTCTGTCAGTGATTAATGATAAAATTACCACAGATATTATAATACTACACAGATAACATTACTATGTAGTTGAAAGAAAAAATTGTTTCATTTTTTTAATTATCCCAGGAACGTAATAAACATTTCAAGTTTTCCATTTAAAATGTGCGCGTATCATTTCAATGAGGTCCATCTTTGATAAAAACTTATTAACATCCGCATAATTAGAGATCATTGTGGGGTTTACCTAAAACAAAAATATTATTTAGACTTAACCACTTGAGTCCTAATGATGCACGCGATGCATCAATCGGAAATATCCTGGAAATATTCAAGCCCCACTGATGCTTAAAATGCATCAGTCGATGCCACGCAACTTAGGTCTCTATTTCTACTGAAATACTGGTTAATAGTGTCTATGGGCAGTAGCACTCTAGAGTTGGATGATATTCACGTCAAATTAATCTACTAAATGCTTAATCTGTGCATGGAACACCACTAAAAAATAATATTTAAAAAATAAAAATTGACGTTTGACAGTGTCATCTGTCAGAGCGACTGCGCGGGTGTGCGTGGACGGTCTCCGTGCATATTTTAATAATTATTTCGTGTTTTTACTGCCGTAATCGTCGTGAAGTGATATTAAATCAAATTAATAATAGTTTATACATCGTGTGTGATAATAATATTACCAAAATACATAAGTTGAGTGTGCAAAATTAGCGTATCAAAAAAATGCCGTGAAAGTACTGAGTGTGGTGGTGATTATGTGAATAGTGTTTGTTTTATGATCTTTACAGCGTGGGAAGCTACTATAAAATATTAATTAGTGTAATTGAATCAATTTGTAAGTGATTTTCACTACTATAACGACATAATAACAACATTTTGTCGTCAAAACACAGTCCTTGAAATCAAGGTCAAGATGACCTCTAGTTACGTAATAATTTTGTTTTTTATTTTCTGTTATTATCTCAAACTGTATTTTTTTTTAGATTCGATATCTATTCATAATACTGCCTGTAAAATTTTATAACAATAGAAACAGTATTTTTAACAGAAATCGTCAAAACATAAGAACAAATAAACTACCACGCACTTTACGATAATATTGTAAATCCTATTGTATTCATCCGTTCACCGTATATAGATAAGTATGTGGTCTGTTTATTCAAGAATCCAAATTACTTTACGTTATCGAGCTGCGATAAGTATAACTCAAGATATTGAGGTTTTACCCGGAGCCGCTGATACGCGGCGGGCCTCCGCCGGGGCGCGATGTCGGGCGAGCAGCGGGCCCTAAAAGAATTACGCGTTCCAGCAAGGAACCTGAGAGGAGTTAAAAAAATTCTATTTTTTAAATATAAATTCTTTGAACTAAGTTAGCTAAGCGTTTTTAATTTTATTACTGATCCCTAAATCAACTGTAATGGCGTAAACATTTACAATGAACACGCAGTTTATAGGTCGGGAAGTTATGTAGTTGTCATATAACGCAGTCACTTAATAAAATTATTAATAAAATATGTGAAAACGTTAGAGTTTTAAAAGCGCATAAAAAATTTGTTCCAAACCTACCTCACATTAATCAGTAAACTTGATTGCACAATGGTTTACAACTGATGAAATGGTTTTATCACCTCAAATAACAAAGAAAAAATGCAATATTAACTCAGCTGTCAAAAACACCGCCATATTAAAATAAAGTGATATAATCTGTTACAATATAATTTCGTTCAATATGAGCATCATCTTTAAATTACAATAACACAACGATTACATTATATAAAAGTCATATTGTGTACCATAACTCGACCCGAAGTCGAATACACGCCGCGACAGCTATCATTACATGATATTTAGTCAAATCGCCGACGTGTATATGACTACTATGCGACTAAGTAGGTATTTATATGACTGTTACACGAAACTCTTAGCAACTTAAGTTGAATAAAATGGGCCCTAATGCCGTAGAGTAAACGTCCTTATGACATTTATACGATTATACTAAATAACATTAAGTTGCCACCAAAACGTCTACTCAACGCCGTAAATGTTTGTTGGGTTACCGTCCAAAGATTAGGTACTTACTTCTTCCCTGAGTTGACTTTACTTGCTGTATGATCGAAAAATTACATATAAATTGGGGGCCAACTCTGATGAGTTTTTGACAGATTTTGTGTGGCATATCTGTCAAAAACTGATCATTGTGAGACCACTGACACGTTTGTAAATTAGTAGTCTTGGCCCCAGGTCACCACTAACTTCAGTTTTCAAGCTGTTAAAAAACTGATGAATTCAGCTCTTTGAGGTTTAGGTTATACGTCAATGTCATGCATACCTGTAATTTTATATGGTTACTGAAATGCCTATTTTAGATGTTAATTAATTGAATTGTAAGTGACTGTGCTGTTGGTGTGCTTATCATAAATAAATAAATACCTGGAGCAGTCTATGGAGGAATTTACGATAGGAGCATGTAGGTACTTCGGCTTTCCTGTCAAATAAAAATAATCCCAACTAAGTGATAAGAAAATTCTGCCATACTATGATGTCAAAGTAAGTACCTACTTGTAACGTCTGGCGGCGCCAGCTTCATCCGCAAATCCTATCATTATCCCCTGCGCAAACGCCGATATTGCTGCGATGCAAAGTATAATTAACGTCGATAAACGCTTTATCATGTCGATTAAGAGAAAGTGTGTCAATTTGAGGGTTTTTTAATAAATCTTTAAAAGATTAATGCTTTTGTTGTCTGCTGGAGGGGAGACCACACAATGGGCCACTCGGCACAGTTTGAAATGATTCGGTACTATCCGCTGGAATACTTGTATCAAATTATTAATTTGATTGTCTTCAAGTACCTGAGGTTTCTTCCATAAGCTTACTTAATCAACTAACATTTTGTCTTATAATCCTACTTACAGTATCAATGATTTTACTTTGGAAAATTATAATATTAATGATTTCGCATAATATTCTAAAACGTATCCCATCTTTTTATTAAATGAGACATGAGAGCGATCTTGCTTACTCGAGAAGACTTAAAAAACTCACCAACTTACTTTCATGAATAACGTTTCAGTGACGTCATTCGCCGGTTAATTGCGGACAATATGTGGCGGCCCCCGCTCTTCAGATTTAGCCGACGGACGTCAAAACCGACCCCATCCTTCCTAAATCTAATTAACCATAACATTAGCACCATTAAAAACCAAAAAACATTCTCCTAAAGTCGAGAAATCCCATCCCAACACTAAAGTCAAGTAATAAGAGCCTTGTGGTTTAAGCAAATCCCTTGCATCGTCGCCGCTCTTCAGAATCCACTCATACGCACCCCGTAATGTGACAGGCGTGGCTTAAATACATCGTTTATTTCATCTTATTGGTACTTAATGACCGACCGCCAGTGAGATCGTTTTCTGAATGTATTTTTGGAAGAATTGGCTGTAAAGATTATTGCATCGTTGATATTTCTGAATCGTCAAAATGTCCTTGACCATTACAGAAAATGTCGTATAATGTTTATTAAAATACTTAAAGCATACAAATGTATAGTCAGGCTAAGTGAATCATGACCCACTTTGACGATAAATCGTGTGAAACTGTCAAAATAACAAAGATTTCCTTCTTTACAGTGCATTCCGCACTTAGGACGTTTTAAATATTAAGCAATCTATCAATACGGGTAGGAGATCTATGCAATTTTAAACTTTGTCATCACTGCAATAGATAATATTTTAGATTAAGCATTAATAATCATATTTTGAATCCAAAGTCTTTGGAATTAACTATAACTCAGAACAAATGTCCCTCAGAAATTGGTGTCAAATAATATATTTTTAAAAGCTCTTAACAAAGATGGAGACTTCAACAGCTAATTATCTATGTAATTAAATGGCAGATGACAAGGTCGTTACCAAGGAAATGTATGTTTACGCGAATGTCGACCTTATTGTATTTGAATGTCTGTAAGAAAATAAGCTTATGGCGGGTTAGACGAATTTTTCGACTGTCCAGAGGCGATAAATGAGGCGATAACGAAGGAAAATGTCGATATTATTGTACCACAACGCATCATCAGCTTTCCCCTACTGCGAGACAGAAGCAAAAGACATGGGGAAGACAAAAGATTACAGTACCTCAATCAATCTGCCTAACCTTTTGCCAACTATGTTGGGGTCGGCTTCCAGTCTAACCGGATGCAGTTGAATACCAGTATTTTAAATAGAGCGACTGCCTATCTGACCTCCACAACCTAGTAACTGGGTAATACGATACCCCTTGGTAAGAATGGTTGTCAGACTTTCGTAATTCTGACGACCCGTAACGACTGTCAAAAATCCACGAATGTCAGCCGGGACCAACGGCTTAACGTGCTTTCCGAGGAACGGAGGAGTCTCGGTATGTAAAGATGGTCACCCATCCACGGACCAACCCCGGCAAGCGTAGCTTAACCTGATGGATCGACCCGTGCGGCTCTTATTACTTAGCCACGAGCTCTTTATATTTCGCCATAATGTATGTTATAAACATAAACATAAGACATGCGTTGGGCAAGTGTGTTACTTACTGTAATAAGGAAAACCTCAACAGCTTTTATGATGTTCAGTTCCAATTCTGATGCTCATTTCTCGGAAAATGTCACCTAATAACCATATTTTTCCCTCTACCAAAACCCCTAATGCATATAACAATAGATTTCCTGATAACTTTTACTCACTTAAGGTTCAAATCAGTTACAAAGTGTGAACAGGAAAGTCTACAAATAATATTATTTGTCATTCTAATAAATTATTCCGTTCGAATGCTCCTGCGGTGACCTAACCCAGATCAAACTGATCGGCGTACAAATTGATTGAATGAACTAACACAATACTATGTATGACACTATTAACACAGAATGAATAGTACAGACAGAAGGTCCAGGCTCCATACAAAGAGCGAAAACGCATGTACTATACATAGACACGCTTCACGTACAGTCACGAGCATAAATACCTATGTTTTTTTTTTTTTTTTTTTTATAAAATAAATATATCTGATCATTTGTGGAAGGCATATACAAGTGGCAACAAAAATATGTGACATCGAAGGAACACCAAAACTATCTGACGAACCAAAATGTAGGATACTGCATTGGCTTCAAACAGATGTGACGTGACGTGACCAGTGATGTACTGAGCCGATGTCGTCAGATAGTTTCGGTGTTCATTCAATAGCACATATTCGTGCTCTCACTTGTATATGCCTTCCACAAATGATCAGATATATTTGCCGTCATCTTGACGACAAATATTAATGAATGAATCATGAAATCACATACTATTGCCGAGCTGTCCACAGTAATATATTTATGCTCGTGACTTTACAGCGAGTGTAAGCGCACTTGCGACTGGCAATTTGTTTGAGATACTTTGAGATCTCTGTACGTACGTGTATATATGTGCGTGCGCATGTTTTCGCTCGTTGTATGGAGCCGGCCTTCTGTTCTATTCTGTGCCAACACTAGCCACCGGCGCCGTTTCATGATTCATGGTCGATTGACACAACTGCTGCAGGATTTCCTATTAAAACAAAAAGTGAGAAAATGGTAATTTTTGGCATTGTTCTATTGTTTCTTGGTGATTTGTGGGCAATAGTAATGAGGTTATTTTCGATTTTGGCGTTTTGATCAAAAATCTTTATGTATGACGCTTAGATTTGGATTTGCATGTCTGCACCGCACATCTTTGTCATACAATGCAGTTCTATTTCAGTATCATAAAAATAATAAAAATGCTAAACACATCTTTTGTTCAACTTGGACAAAAAGAAGCAGCATCAAAAATAAGGGAAACCTTAAACCAGTACTAAACATTAATCCCGAATTGTGGGCTGTGTGAATAGTGGGCTGACCATTTTGTTTGGTTTGTCGAAGGACCGGTGGAGCAGATGAGTCCTGGAGGCCAATTCTCGTACTTAAAAAACGTTCACATTCAAGTGGTAATCTGTCAAACTTGTCAAAAATATTGGTAAATTGATTGTATTTTTGACAGATTGCGAATGAGATTGCGAATGACATTAGGATGCGAACGTACTTTATATTATCTGGAATTGCCCCTCTGGAGTGGAGATCACGTATCGGCAGCAAGCGTAGTGTAGGACGCCCGCGCCCCCTCGCCAAATGAACCGACGACTTTAAAAAGTGGCTGGCACATACTGGATGCGGAAGGTGGAGGACAGGGTATTGTGGCGCAGCCTGGAAGAGGCCTGTGTCCAGCAGTGGACGGCTATATAGGCTGAGTTGATTGAATCCAGAATTCCAGACCATCATATCTACTAGGTATGTCGATGTCTCAATCTTATTACACCACAATAAATATTCAATTTAAAACAATCAAGCCTCAACAGCATCCAGAAAGTTCCCTTTGTGCATCAGATGATTCCATCATCTCTATGACACACTGAATCTGACAGTAGTCACGCACACAATACTAATTCATACCTATCACGGAACAAATAATATCGTCACTACACCATCATAATTGATACTCTGTGGTCTAAATTCAATCATTTTTGTATAATCAACACTTAGTATTGCCTCAATGCCTGACCACATGCAAGAAAGGGCATCGGGATTGTCCCCTGGCCTTTAACTTATATCCTATATGCGTCACCTGTCATAATTTGTAGCATTTTCGTCACGTACTTTCGGCTCCCGACTTTGGCTTGAATTAATGTTATAGGCATAAAGTATACCATTCATTTATGAGTCAGCTCAGGGAAATAGGTTAGAATCGTGGGCGATGGTTTATTAACTTATCACTAAGTAATATTACAAAGTTTCCTAATAGATTATCGACCTACGTACAGTCTTACTTCAATGTCTCCATTTGCACGCTAATCAGTGCCCTTGGGCATGACAATATTGGATTGTTAAAGATAAGAAATGGCAATGATATGTATGGGAATGACAATTAAAGATCGTGTAATAGATAACTTTATCAACGGTATTGAAAAGCAATACAAACCTTTACGAAAGACGTTAATTATTTACTCAAGTACCTACCAATCGGCCAACTGAGCTGAATGTACACTAAGATATTTTCTAATATGGGCATGAAATAATTCTCTTATCGCGCCAGTTGGTATCGACAATATGGAAGAAGAAGCTCTTGCGAATTCATTTTTTTTTTTAATTTATCTGAATACAACACGACATTCTTACGGAATTTGTAACATAACAAAAATATCACAATATTTAGCCCAATATTAGTCATTGATGTCCAAGAAACTTTATAGGTACATTAGCAAAGAATGCAAAGGAAAAAAGCCAACCAAACAGCAGTGTGTCCGATGCTCTAAACACCGCACCTACAAAGCGATCTAGCGAAATTGTATACATGAAGTTTTTTTTCTTCTATGACAAAGTTGTACATCAAACGTTTTGTTTTGTAGCAGACGAGACCCATGTTTCTCAGTCGACTACTTTTTTCTTGTCGAAGTAACACAATCCACTGTGTCGCACTAAACTGTCCGGAGCTCCTACTATTGATTTGTGAAATACCGCATTTGCTCGTGCGCATGGTTTAGGACGAATTTTATGTCTAAAAGTGCAGTAACCTCTGGTCCTAAGGATACATCAATAATTGAAATACATTCAAAAGTTTTTCCTTTAGGCAGTCAACCATATTACGCTTTCAGTGTTTTTGTAATATCTGCAACTATACTTAGTGTATTTACTGATTCACTGCAGTACTTTGGGTTCACGTTTGATGAATGTTTACCGGGAAATAAGCATTCGTATGAAAAGAGTTTCCCGGATAATACACCAACACAAAACCATATATTTATTCCTGCATCCATCATAGTCCAAGCTTATATCACCCAAGTCAGTTGTAACAAATTCTCGAAAACTTATCACGCATCATCTCACGACTGCCATCGATTAATCAGAGGGCAAAATGGAGGAACAAATGGTAAGGCACCCCAGCCTGCTCGTAACAAAACACTTGAATGGCGCGCGATAATATCAAACTCACGATTAAAAGTAAATCAGTCGATGCTATTCAACGGTTTAGCCCTAAATTGTAGCAACCCCCTATAAACGGGACCATATTATTGTCCGATGCCCATTAAGTAAAGGGTGTTTCGGGGAAAGGACCACCTGCATCGCCATTGATCTAGTTCCAAATACATCCAAATATTGGTCAGTGTATCACTAGTATTTTTTGTCAACCTTTATGATAGTCGTTGTCTAGTGATATAATGAGATAATTTGTTGTCGAATCCTTTTGTAACTTTGTTAGCTGCGTGTAAAGAATGGAACGTACATTTTGAATATTTATGGATGACTTAAATAGTTGTGACGTTATGGGAGTCAGAAAAGGATGTGTTAAATAAAAAAAGAGTTGGCGCCTTTTTATCCATATTATCGTACAGTTTATCAGATATATTAGAAGGTATGAATGGAAAACCCAAGTTCTAAATGAGTTATTACAAAAGAATATGCTCTGCTTACAACAATGGCTATTCAAACCAGTTGAGGGAGCAGACTTTATTAGGTAATACCCAAACTCCACACGAGTGAATCATAAAACCGGCCTAGTCCAAAACAAGTGCGGTCAAGTAGCAAAAAATATCAGAGATATTTCTTATAACACTTGTGAACAATTACTACTTCATATCAATATGTGACAGCTACGCTATTGAAGTCATAAATACAAAAGAACCGTAGGAAGAGGTCTAAACTTGATTAAGTTATGATTTGTAATGAACAGCTTCATTATAACTAATTAAAACAGTTGTGGGACCAATCAATATGTTATTGCATAATGTAGACGAAATCTTTGAAAAGAGGCCATTACCACACTATGGAACCGTAACAGACCAGGCCTATAATATCATCATAATTTTTTTAGGTCGCCTCGTCATGTCTTTTTCCATGAATATATGGTTAAATAGTTGTTTCATAACTCGGAACTAGAAATAATCCCGGAACTACTTAAAACCATTTTGGTCACAATTTCGTTGAAAGTGCTGCAACTTGACAAGTCGTTTACAAATGTTAAGACATTATTCCGTTTTAACGAGATGTGGGAAGGTAAGAAGCTGATGTTATGGTCAGACGGGAAAATGCGCGATTGTATGTTGATGCTGATTGTGCTAACACACTGATTTCTTACCTCGTAAATTCACTGTGACACCTGTAGACTCTTATTAAGATGTGTCGTTGTGAAACTACGCCAGTTTAGTGAGTAACTTGTTGGCAGAAAGATCTCAATAAAGAAATAGAGAAATAAAGAAATGTGTTAGATCAAAACAAAAGTAATATAATTATTAAATACTCTATGAAGAAACACTTATACGCCTTTTTTTTTTTATGAACACTTATACTCCTAAGGGCGAATTTTACTAAATTTTTATACCGAATCTTATCCTGCGAATAAATTTTGAATTTTTTACAGTTTTTCCATACAAAAACTGTCAGACGACAATTTTATTCCACGGATAAAAAATATCTGACTTTGATAAAATTAGCCCTAAGTTTGTAAAAAGAATTACTGAGAGAATTATTCATGCCCTATTTCAGAAATCTACCGCCATTGGAGTAGCTAACGGCTCGCGAACTTTCGAGAACCCTCATTTCACTTTCATTATCACCTCCGTAACCGTCTATATCAACAATAGCTCCGGAAATCTCTCCCTAATCTTTTCATTAATCTATCGTCAGTCTAATAAACAAACATTCTCCCCTAGTTATTCGGTTCCCTATCAGTGCCAGTGTCTCCGCTAATTTAGCCTTCGTTTCGCAGACGATTAGAGGTACGGGTCGAGTGTAATTGATTGTTTCTCTGCACGTCTGCTTCTGAGGGTCCCCTGGCTGTCTTTATGTCGTTTATTATTTACCTATCTGTTGAGCTTTACAAGGGGAATTTGTGTTGTTGTTCTAGAATATTCTAGAGCTGTGATTCGATCCGTTAGCGTTGCGTTTAAGATCTCCTAGAACCTGGGACTGGAATAATTATCTCACTTAATTATATGAGACGGAATCAAAAATGGTTTAATTAAGTAATATTATCACCTTCAGATAAAAATTAAGTAGTCGCTTAGCGGCACCTATAATGTGAAATGATTCATTAAACAAAGTTATGAGGCATTTAAAATGACTATTATTTACTCATTTTGAAAACAGCTTTTTGTTGGCACATCATACAATTATCATCATACATCTTAATAAAATGCGAAACTAAAAGTGATGTTTTGATTACGTTTCGCACAATGAAAGTTTGTACAATTAGAATAACGTTCGACAATTTTAGCAAAGCTGATCCAAGAATGCATTTTGGCATCGACGCAGAACGAACGCGGTCACGTCTACAGAAAAAGTCTGTAAATAGTTTCGGTAAAATTCCCATTACCGGAAATAGCGCACGACATAAATCGCAAGGGGCCAGAATCCCCTAGAAATGTCACTGACAAAACAAAACGTTCAAGTTAATCCCCTCCTTTTGGAATTTTTCAATCAACCACAAACATGTGACTTCATAATTCGTTTCACAGTGGGACCGCTTGAGAACCCCGGTGATAAAGATCTTGCTACATGACATTGAACCCTCTTGCTTGAATCTTTGGGTTCAATCTCTGATGGGGTGGTAGAGGAAGGTGGAAAAAAAGTGAAATGGCGCGTACAATAGGTTATGGCGGTCATTGAAACAAATCTGTTAGGGGCGTTGTTGAGGGTAAACACATCCTTAACAAGTTTGAAGAGTTAAGAAGGATGGATAAGGAGGATTTTTAAACTTAATTGTTTTGAAATAGAGTGAACAATAAGCTAATGCTAGTGTAAGATACAACTTTAGCTGTAACTTAACTAATTGCAAAGAATATGGCCCTAATTTATTTTGATCCGTAAAGTTGTAAATACCTTCATTAAATCATATTATCGAAACAGTTATTCCCTAATGAAATAATAATTTATTTTATGATACTATAACATTTATTTCCGTTAGAACCGGCGACTTCCGGAAGCTGTTGTGACTTTGGAATCTGTTGCTATATAATGGTCAAAGAAAATTGATATTACGAAACATTTTAATTGGGCCCTCTTTATCTGTGATTAATGAATTACCTCTTATCTTATATTCTTCTTTATCTTCTAAATCACTACTTCCTTTCCATTTTATTTCTTAATCTATATTTACATAAACAGTTCGTGTTTTCTATCCAATTCTTAAAATGGTAGATTTGTTTGTTCCAAATTCTTCAACTGGAGCTATACAAAGTTGTTTATTTTATTTAGTAACAGATTCGCTCTTCCGTGTTCCGTTGCTTCCGATGTAGAGCACGTTTTCGTTTTTACTGAAATTTTAATAGATTTTAGATCTGATCAAAGCTTTTGACATTATAAACAAGCTATCATACAGAAGAAAAAATGAAACCTTAATCAGTGAATGGGTAAACTTATTGATGAAAATATAACATTGAAGTTAAAGCCTAAATTAAATTAATTTGAACGCTTCTGGTTCAAAAATATTACCGTGTGACAGTTCTCACACATTCGTATGCATTGTCAAATCAGTTCATACATCGATACTTCAAATTTAGAACACGTTGACCTGCGCCCGAGCAGCCACACGCATTGTTCACAGATAAACATCTTGTTCGTCAATCACTACCACGACCTACCCTCATAAAGGGACTAGAATTCTTTTTACGAATATAAACTCTATTCTTATTCTAGTAAAGATAAAATTCGGAAGACTAGGAAAATTAATTTATGGCTAATAATGGGAAAATAGACCATTAAGTGGCGAAGTGTTTAAGGGTTTAACATAATTTTTGAATTGAAGGGCGTTGTCTACCGGTGTAATAGATAGTAATTTCTTTAGTATTTACATTACTTATGTCCATAGCGTTTTAAAGAGAACTACGTCTGTATCGTCAAATAGGTTACTTGCATAATACAATCAAGAACACTTAAGTGCCCACCACACCATCTACATAACTCTTGTTTTGTTCTTTGCCAATTTTTCTGTGTGCTGTTCATACTTCAAATACATTTAAACTCAATTTTCCTCTCAAAGTGATATAGGTATAATGAAAACCAATAAAATATGAACAAGCATATTAATGCTTCCATTAGGACTCGTGCCATGTTGGATTATTCCACCGTACTGTTGCTACCAAGATTATTGCTACCAGTACTGAGCCTAGACTAGACATATTATTAAAAATCAAAAAGAAAAACATGCATGTATGTCGCTATTAATATATTCAATTGAATGATGACCAAGCAATCGACAGTGTCAGCAATTGGCATGCCAAAAGCAGCACGGACACAAGACCTTGGAAGAACAATGTCTTCCTTTAAAAGTAAAACGCAGTTAAACGACCATACAAATTAGGTAAGGACAAGAAGCGCTAACGAATGATCAAAACAAATCATCCAAAGATTCGGTTCCTAAACCGGAAAGATCGACTCCATTACCGGTAAAAACAGTAATAGTTACAGTTGGCAAAATTAAAATAACATTCAAAGATGGGATCCCATGTGAAGAATAGGAAAGAATTTTGACCATGATTAACCGCAAAATAAAGTTTGTGAAGGAATAAAGGCTGATTTATATAGAGCAAGCCGACGAACACTGAGACGATGTGACTAATAAATCTCAATCAAGATCAGAGATACGATATGATTGGTCGGTCGACTGTCGGCGGGAGATGCCGATGATAGCTTACATAACTAGATTTGCGGTGGTAATGAACCTGTCCTTTTATTTTAGAACTAGCCCTTTGAAGAAGATTTGAAAGTGTTTTGTAATGGCTCGTCTATACCAGGGCTTAGTAGCTGAACTTTGAGATATAATGTTGATATGTTGTTGATATAATGTAGTGTGCTTATCTTGTAAGCAAGTTAGTAATGTAATGTTAAAAATCAAGTAAGAGATGTATTGTACCAGTAAAGTAAATTTTACCTATAGATTTGTACCTTTTAAATAAATTCACTGACAAACTGATATGAATAAATGATGTTGATTTAATTGACAGATTTGATATGATTGACTATCCGTTGTAATCCTTCTGAAAACATTTACCTACTCGACAGTACATTACGGGAATCATAGAGTATCCTAAATAATTCCCGTAATGTGCTGTCGGTGACAGGGCAAATTGCGGTATTACATCCCACGAATCCTTGATTGTTTTTTTGCGGAGATCTATGAATAAATGAAATAATAAATAGAATCTGTCAGAAGCTAGTTAGCTTGTCAACTGAGACAAATTGGACATTGACGAGATCTTGTGAGTGAGGAGCGAGTAATCACTCATTATTAATCTTACTTACTGGCGAACTAGCTTCAATATGTCACTGGCGTTTCGATGTTCAAGTGACAGCGCTTAGTAATCATCAGGTTTGACAGGCGAATTCATGATCGTAGCATCAAAGTGTTGCTACCCGTCCTTACGTTTGTATTGATACAGTAAAAGCTTTAGTTTTGCATGCCTCAAGGTGTAATATGGTTGAACTTTGCTCTATTTTTAACAACTTTATGTAATTACCCATATGAGCAAATAAATTATTTTGAATTTGAATTTATAGTCACTTTTATTTTAAGACAGCAACAAAATCTATCGAATCTTGTTAAGTTTAAAGAAAACAACAGGAATACAAGTAACAGCGTTACATAGAATGCTTTAGTGCTCGATAAAAAAAAAGAAGAAGTTTGTACGATATTGTAGGGTAGAAGATTCTTACTACTGATTCTGATACTTTCTGAATTATGAATGTTAGGTTTAAGTACGTATTAAACAAAAAGGTCGAAAATTATTAAAATTAGGGAACTGACAGTAATTATTTTCCTGTTCCAAAGTGGACAATTTTCAAAAATTAAAAAAAAAACATAACTCGAAATCTATGAAAAATCGCGGAACATGCATATATTTTTTTTGGACATAAATTTTCCTGCCATCTCTATATGAAATGAATACTTGCCAATGCATGCCAGTAAAGTACTTAAAAAAAAAATGTCAGAGACAAAATAGATTTAAATACTAATGTTCTCGTAGACGAGGCTTTAGTATTAGAAGCATATCCTATCATACGGCTGCAATCTCGGGAGCCTAGTCGACTGGTCGATCTAGATCTTTTTTGTAATGATCCCTTTCTTTGTCTTCATCGGTATAGACTAGAGATTTGTTCCCGTCGTTTGTTCTTTTTGGAATTCACTGCATATCTTCAAATGTGTATTTATTTTACTGGGTCTTAGGTTATTCCTAACTTGTTTTTACTATAAAATGATGATAGATGACCTTTGAGAAGCTCGTGGCTAAGTAATAACAGCCGCTCGGGTCGATCCATCAGGTTAAGCTACGCTTACCGGGGTTGGTCCGTGGATGGGTGACCATTTTCACATATCGAGACTCCTCCGTGCCTCGGAAAGCACGTTTAGCCGTTGGTCCCGGCTGTCATTTGTGGATCTTTGACAGTCGTTACGAGTCGTCAGAAGCACGAAAGTCTGACAACCAGTCTAACCAAGGGGTATCGTATTACCCAGTTACTGGGTTGTGGAGGTCAGATAGGCAGTCGCTCCATGTAAAATACTGGTCCAAGCTGCATCCGGTTAGACTGGAAGCCGACCCCAACATAGTTGGGAAAAGGCTAGGCAGATGATGATGGGATGACCTTTGAAATCAATACCATCGTCCGCTGTTTTCTTTAGATAGCCTTCTATTACAGATAGACATAGAATAGGTATTGTCTTTTTTTTAATTGGCCGAATAAAAGGTCTCTCCGAAGTTCTTCCAGGTACTTTCATTCTTTTTCTTGTCCACTAATTTCTCTGGCTTCTTCATTTTGAAAATCAAAGTACCTTGCTACATATGCCACTGCCGCTTGACCTGAAGATCTAAAACCCCATTAGCAATCCTCTAAAAGCAATTTATTTCCTGAATTCCCAGCTGTCACTAGCAATTCCTCTAATTTTACACAAAAGCAATTCACAATTTGTGGACCATTTGACGAATCCATAGAAAACTGTCAAACTGACGAATTATTTCGTAATATGAATTGTACGCAGATATTATTATGAATTGTCAGTCGATAATTTTCCTAATATTTTCCTCATAAGGTTCTGCTAATGAGGCCGTTTTAAGCCCCCTTCTCACCATAAAAAAAAAACTGTTGACAAAAACAGAACCACCTTTGTACAGTATTTTTTTACTTGTGCATAAAGTTTTAATAAATAATAAATAAATAAACACTGTCACCTCACACATGGATACCTACATAATAACACACACAGACACCTAATTACTATAATTCCTTTAGTCGAGACCTCTTGTGAGTTTAATCCGTGAAACACCGCCCGTCATTGTCCGTTGTAAGTGTTTCGCGCTAAACTATCTGATATAATCGTGATTCAATTTGCATACAGTTAGTTCTGTCTCGAAGATAATGTGAGCGAGACAGTTAAACACATCCTTAAGGCTGCCTGTCCACTGGAGCGGAGAAGCGAGAAGAGGAGCGGAGCTGTGCCAATATTAACCCAATAGACTCTAAACTCTGGGTAATAAGGTTAATACTGGCAACTTCTCCGCTCCTCTCCTCTCTTCTCCGCTCCAGTTATCTAATATATAGCAAGATAGTGCTAGGAAGTTAGTCATTCTGGCCTCGTGTATACAGAACTATCCTCATTTATAGGCTAGTAAGCTAGTGATAGTTTAATAAGATGGGGTTCTATTTTTCAGCTAGTAGAGCCCCCCACTACTGATTTTAGTATCCTGGTTTACGTGCTTCCCTTGTGTGGCCAGGGATGCTGGTATAGTACGGATCATTTTACTCTACGGAATATAAGTCACAATGCATACTAGCATCGTGTAAACAGCTCTAGCTTGTGCCAAGCCAGTATATTAATTGTTTGCTATCCTAGCAAAAAAAACTAGCCTCGTGCAACTCAGGCATAAACGCTGCTCTTATAGATAACTAGGTTTTGCCCGCAGCATCGGTCGTGAGGAATACGTTTAATGCAATAGCGTTAAACCGTACCACCCTACGTTGATGCAGTTTTACATATTATTGAGTCCTGTTCCTGATACTCACTGATTCTAGGCTATCTTTCTTTCTTTTTCGTGTGGTTGGTAAATGAGTTTTTATGCTGCCCATGGGCCGCTGACTTAGCTTCACATGCCGTCGAGAAATATCTCTGAGGCATGCCGGTTTCCTCACGATGTTTTCTTTTACCATTTTTGAAGCACGTGATAATTATACAATCCGAAAAGTCACTTGGGTTCGAACTCGAGACCTATGACTTGGCAGTCCGACGATCACAACACTACTACTATTCACATATCATTTATATCATTAGTACATTCTAGCCTGTGTTAAAGATAAATATGGGGTATTCTTTCGAGAGTTTCTATAAAATAAAAAAGTTCTTGGTGATACATTTTTCATTAATTACCTTTTAAATCTTTTATTATACATATATATAGTGCACATCGTTTTGACAATCATAATGTTATTAACTTCGGCAGTTTTGATGTTTTTATTCAGTAGTTGCTATGTTGCCTTCCTTGACGATATTCAATCAAATCAATGATTATAATATCGGCCACATAAGGTTAACCAATTGAATTTGATAGAGGTTTTATATTATCGTTTACTCGTAAGTATTAAATTTTTTAATATTTTTTATATTCTGTTACAGGTAAGATAAAAAACACACGTAGCAACAATACTCATTATGGACAGCGGCAAGTACAAGGATGTAATTTTATAATCAGAAAATAGTAATAAATATTTTTGGGATGTCATAATACCTATATTAAAAATGACAGAAATCGATTCAGTAAACGTTTCTGAACGAACCACTTTCATAATATGCATTAATTCAGTCACACATTGTATGCAACTTCCTAGATATAATCGACTATTACGAGTCCACATCTCCACACGTTCCCATGCCTGATAGCTTACAAAAGGACCAAAAACTAGAGCTTGACAATACGGCCGAACAAATGATGTATTGGCCGATAGGATCGATATATGTGGCATAAATCACTATGCTCCTAGTAATGTAGGTTTCCTATCAGTGTTATCATACTTTGACTGTTTATAATTTATTTTAAGGTGTCAAGACGACAAAGGACCAACGAATTTTGGGTGTAGTGTTGTTAGGAGTAAAGGTGTATCAGTTTAGTGGATTTAAACTACTTCAAATACACATTCAAGCTTACGTTTTTGTGTCAAAGCAAATATTATAATCAACTTTGGCAAAAGAAAGGTGGTGTTAATACAAATTAATTACCTGGCAACGTTGTCTTGATCATACCCATTGAATCATTCAAGTTTATTACATAACATAACATCAAACCTGTATTCCCTGAAGGGCCCTCTGCCTAACCCTTCAGGGAATACAGGTTTGATGTTTACCCACATTTCGCCAGTTATGTTTGAGTCCCATGTAATAGGGGGCGAGCCTAATGCCATCAACCGGGCACAAATCCAGACTTCGGGCTGCTACTGAGAAATTCCATATGGAAAAACTCAATAACACTTTACCCGACCCGGGAATCGAACCCAGGACTTCATGCTCAACAGTAGCGTTTGTGACCACTGGGCCATGGAGGCAGTCGAGTCTATTTATTAATTTCTATGTTATATTACTATATCATAGTGTATCTTCCTACTCACTAGTTAAACGCCGATTTTCTCCAGTCAATCCCCATAACTGTTATATAACAAGGGCTTATGCGATTACCACGGTCCTCCAAACAAGCCGACAAGGAGAGCTATCAACGTGTCGCTTCTATATTAATTATTTAGCTCCATTTTCACGGTAGATCCTTATTAACGGGATGTACAGGAACAAAACGGTATGAGGTATTACGGAGTTTTAACACAGTTAAAAACCTCCACCATGTAATAACCTAAATTCTAGCAAATAAAGATATCATTCATTTAAAAGTATAAACACGCAATAACAAGTATGATTTTTGAAAACTGCAAGACTCATTGTTACAATTTTTATAGTCAACAACTCGACAACCCGACAACTGGGAAGTCACCATTGCTCTCATAGCAGTGGTGACTTACGAGTTGTAGGTCATGGGTTCGAACCCAGACAGGCGCTTTACTTTGTGTAAAAAATGTCATCACCGCTGCTCTCAAAACGGTGAAGGAAAACATCGTGAGGAAACGGCATGTTCTAGAAGCAAAAATTCGAAGGCATGTGACTTCTACCAACCCGCCCGATTGGGTCCGCGTGTTGGACAGCCCACTCCTCGAAGGGAGGAGGCATGTGTCCCAGCAGTGGGAACATTATAGGCTGACTAGTGCGCGCAGCGGTTTCATCCGCACAAGTATCGATCCCGTGGGAATACTGAAATAAAAAATCCTAATTCAGATGATGGTCTACCCACGTGCCAAATTTCATCCAAATTCATTCAGCCGTTTTAGCGAGAAAGTGTAACAAACAAACAAACTCACTTTCGCATTTAAGTTAGGATTATGCTATATATTTTTTCTTTTATTTCTAAACGTGCATGAGTAAAAATCTTCCGAATCTACCGTGCCCGTAAAACTGGGATATCAAACACATAACTTTGGCCCTTCAAAAAGAAAAAAAACTGGTCATGAAAAAGTTATACTTCTTAACGAAGCTTTTAAAAACATTACCTCTATAAGTACTTAATAACTTATCATATCATACTTAATATCTATACCAAAGATATAAAATTCTATACATATTATACATTAAAGTCGCTTTTCGTATCTGTCCGTGTGACCGCGTTGTTCTTCTAAACTACGCAACGGATTTTAATACTGTTATATCAACATTAAGAAATCCTTCCGGAATAGTTTATTCCGGAAGGATTTCTTGTTGAGGTTGAGGTGTATATTACATTCATATTAAACTTACATCATTATCATCAACTGCCTAGCCTTTTCCCAACATGTTGGGGTCGGCTTCCAGTCTAACTGGATACCGCTGAAAACCAGTATTTTACATGGAGCGACCGCCTATCTGACCTCCACAACCCAGTAACTAGGTAATACGATACCCCTTGGCAAGACTGGTTGTCAGACTGTCGATCTTCTGACGACTGTCAAAGATCCACAAATCACAGCCGGGACCAACGGCTTAACGTGCGTCATATTAAACTTACATGTAAAAGAGAAATCTTCCATATTTTATCAAGTCGTAAAAACTGAGCAAAGTAGGGGCGGGTCGCTAGTTAAGTATAAAGAATACCACACACAGCAAGATATAATACAGTCTCATCCAATGAGCTTGAACTTGGCCAAGTGATCGAATTAAATCATCCCACAGAACCGGTCCTCCTCTGGATGCCCTGATTTTGCCGACTTATGTGCACGCTACGCCAGATTTATTGGCCGGAGACGAGAATTTAGACCCTGGACTGTTACAAGACAAGTAGTTTTAATAGAAGATGGTTAGTTAATGCCTGAGCTTAGAGTTTCGACGCGAATGGTGGCTGTTTGAAACATCTTACGCATATTTTAAATTGTTTAATGATATTAACTCGTAAGCGTGTATTCCTGACTAAAGGCTTCAATAATATATAACTACTAGCTGTGCCCCGCGGTTTCACCCGCGTAGGTCTCGTTCCCGTGGGAATTAAAACTTATCTTATATCCTATTCCAGGTCAATATGAGGAACAACTCCATCATACATAATATTTAAGTAACGTAAACCGTTTACGCAGCGCACGCAACGGAAGCTCTCAAAAAGGAATAATTTTTCCCGTTTCTGCAACATATTTCATTTATGCTCCGCTCCTATTAGTCATAGCGTGATGTTATATAGCCTATAGTCTTCCTCGATAAATGGACTATCCAACACAAAAAGAATTTTTCAATTCCAACTAGAAGTTCCTGAGATTAGCGCGTTCAAACAAACAAACAAACTCTTCAGCTTTATAATATTAGTATAGAATAACCATAATGATTGACAAAACCGTTAGTAATCGCTGTATTAGCAGTGGATAGCCTAGTGGTGTGACCGTCGGACTGCCAAGTCATAGGTCTCGAGTTCGAACCCAAGCCACGCACCTCTGACTTTTCGGATTTATGTGCGTATTGTATAATTATCACTTGCTTTAAAAATGGTGAAGCAAAACATCGTGATGCCAGAGAAATATTTTTTCACGGCATGTGAAGCCAAGTCAGAGGCCCTTGGGCGGCCTTAAAACTCTGACACCAGGTTAGTCAGTAACTACACGAAAAGAAGAAGAAGATCGCTGTATTCATCAAATAAAAACATTTATATTGTAATACATTGTATGCATTATGAAACGGATGATTTAAAATCTAAACTCATCTAAAGCAAACATGTTATATTTTCTGTTTTCAACTAATAAACGTACTGTGATATTAATAAATCAGCCCACACTTCCTCAAACACTGATTAATACGGTTGTAAATACAGACATGAAATAACAGTAATAATCTATAGAAATCCTACTAATATGAATGTGAAAGTTTGTGTGTTTGGATGTTTGTTACTCAATCACACAAAAACGGCTCAATGGATTTGGATGAAATTGGCGTTTATAATCTGGATTTAAAACATAGGATTTTATTACTTTTTATCCCGATATTCCCACGGGATCGAGACTTACGCTGGTGAAACTGCGGGGCGCAGCTAGTAAAGTATTATTTTCCTTCTATGTTTTCATCATCAATAAGCAATCACTTCTGAGGGGCAATTACGACTGAGATTATTCTCAGTCTCAATCTGTATAATTAGATTCTGATTTACATAAATTTTTGACATAATTGACATTTCTTCCTTCGTTTTCATTCCGTTCCGCGGCAATGTAAATTGAGCCTAAGTCACGTATGCACCAGAAGCTTAAACGAGCTTCGATTTAAACATATTCCTTTACAATTAATACATTAAAGGTACCGGTTATAATTATAATAAGACGACGGGTAACGATCCCAAAGCAATCGAAAGTGATATTTTTTCCTACATTACTATCAGCGCACCCATATACATTTGTGTCGTATTAAATCCTCGCGCATGCGCAGTGCCCGTCGAGAGTGAAACAATGGCGGCGCGGGCGCACTGCGACGGACGGTCACGCGCCCATCTGTCATGTCTTCCCCAACAGGACCCCCGTGTGAGACTATTTTAATATAGTTTGTATCTATTTTAATTTTTAGATCGCGGTTCACCTGTTATTTTGAGCTTAAGAAAGGAATTTGCATTGTTTTTAGTTTAGTTTGAGGTTTGCGGATGAAAGGACCAATTAATAGAATGATCCGATTAGTAAAATTTAAATCGTAGGCGTTATCTGTTCAAACATAAAATTAATGTGTCATTCATACGTTCAGCAGCATATTATAATTAGGTTTTCCTTAAAATCAACATCCCATTTGTTCGTTTTTTGATCTTTTAGTAAAACTAAATTAGGTAACAGTTAGCCTGTAATTTTGCACGAACTTTCTAGGATAGGAGGTTCCCAGACCATGAATTAGTGAATATTAGGATTCCCTTTCCGTTCTTTTAAAATCACTAGTTATGCTTACTCCAACAT
This sequence comes from Lithophane socia, assembly GCA_947522985.1. Lineage (NCBI taxonomy): Eukaryota > Metazoa > Arthropoda > Insecta > Lepidoptera > Noctuidae > Lithophane > Lithophane socia. Next base: position 3,278,282 of record OX383272.1, read on the forward strand.
CCATCAACTTACACCAAAACAACAAACAGGCAGCCACAATAGACATGAATAAGACAACAACTGTCAGTTGCAACACCCAAAAACTCATCGAAGAATATCAAGTGACGTCTAAAGGTGACATTTACTGCGTCTCGAAGCGAGCACAATAAAAAGCATACCTTTTTAATAACAAGGAGCACCATTGTACTGTTGTCGTCACAAATCATGTCCGAAATGACGTTAAGTTCATTTAAAAATTGGCAGTGGAGCTGTGTGAACTAATAAAGGAAGTCGAAATTGTTTTTTTTGGGCTGGTTTCGTTTTTAATTGAAAGGAAGGTGTTATTACTAAAAAAACAGTAAAACTTACTTAAATATTTTCGTGGAATAAACAAAAGCAGCTGAACAATTATCCCTCAACTATACTCATAAGACTTTCCTGAATCTTTGGTAAAAAACCAAGAAATAGATGACAAAATAGCATAAAAAAGTTAAAAAATGTTGAAAAGCGTAGTTCTCCTAATTGTTGTGGGAAAAACTCAAGCAGACAACAAACGAAACGCATTCGCGGTGGAACACGAATTTTGACAGGTTGCATCGCGCCAAATTCGGCAGATGCGTTTGCGCATGGGAACACACTGTCGCCCTCAATCATTGGCCCGTGACAGACGGGCGTTTTTGATCGATCGCCATGTCTTTGACAGCGAGACAAAACCCATGTTTTGCCATGTAGGTACATGAACAGTTCTTGCGGCTCTAAGGACCCAGATGAACTTGTTGCTGCTGTTGGCTTTATATCAGCCCTTTTGATGAGGGGTCCTCTGTTTATGACGTTTTCTGCCAGAACAATAGTGATTTTGGTGTGTGGCCAGATCCGATCAATCATATAGAAAATTATATTCTGAATTGATTTCTGTGGTTCGGCGATGTAACAAACTTCTGATCAAAAGATCTCATAAAGTTTTGGAGATGTTACAAGTACATAAAACAGACTTATTCATATCGATTTCATGAATACAAATGTTGAAAACCCTTCAAACAAATGTAGTGTCTTAATATTTAAACAAATAAAAGAAAATTAGACTCGTACACCAGTCAATTCAGGTTGTGTGGGCGCTGGATGAAAAGAATTCACTTAATATCAAATAGAATGGTTTCACTGGTAAAATGGGAGTATGCAAATGAACCGGTTAAGGTATCTATTAAGAAACTAAGTACACGTCCGCATTGAAGTTGACTTCAAAGGAATCCATTTTTTACTTGACTAAAGTTACATCGATAAAGAGTTACCTAACAAGTCCAAATACGTATTTACAATTCTTCGAGTTGTATCAAAATGTATGGACCTTTGCCTCGGCTCCTTAGATCAGACAATCGTTCCATATTCTCTAAGCACAATAGGGTATCGTTGCAATGTCACAACATGTCGAACGAAGATCTTTTTCTGTCCGTTCAAAACACGGACGCTCCCAAATCAGACAGCAATTTATGTATCAGAAGCTATGAAGCTATAAAACAATTTTACAATGCGGTGTACTACAAAAGGCGACAAATCCCACGTATGTTGGTCGCACAATCATGCTATTGTGACCCTCCTTGAACTGTGTTTGGGGATTGAATGCTCATCACTGTTGCAATTTGGAGTGGAACATTACAATTACTTAGCGATTGTTGGCTTGGGAGCCACTTTGAAGGTTGAGACGAAAAACAAATCTTGGTTTATGTTTGAAGATGAACGAGACTGACATGGCTATTAACTGGTTCAGCAAACAACATTGCATGTTTCTTAACCAAATAAATAATAACCCTGTATTTTAATGTAAACGATTTTGAAAGAGAAATGGTAAAGCTTAGTTTGATTATCTTGTACAAAATCTTGTAAATGTGAATATTAAAATGTAGTTAACTATTCGAAAGCAGAAAACTATTTGATAGTTGATCATAAAATACATGTCAGTAAAAACAAAATCGTCATAGACATATTCACAGAATCAAATAAACGCTTTGTTGCTATTTAGGCTACTGGGTGTTGGAAGTGTTAAAATTGGCTCAGAAACCAGGCTCGGGAGAAACAACAAAAAATATCTTAGCTTCGGTCCACTGCGCTAGTACTTAAATATAGGTACAGAAGACGAGATACCGTTACATGTGAGAGCCATTATAGCTCGCGATTCATTTAGTCAGATATTACAAATAGTCGTATTAGAAATTAATATATTGATCATATACAAATACTATAATTTTATTGCTTTTTAAAAATATTTTTAAGCAAATCTTTAATAATGACAGCTTATTCTCAACTGCTGTTATTTTTATATATCAATTAGAATATAATATATGTCTAAAGCATCTATCGATTCCATTTAGTGTAGGTACCCGTTTAACATAGTGGTCTTTGGACCTGATAACCATCACTCGGCTTTCTTACGACTTATTCACATCAAAATCGTATCGCAAACACTAAAGGGCTGAGTTGCCGAAATGAATTAGTAAATCGACGTCGACATTCCCGATGCGTCCCGTCTCACGACTAAAAAGAGCGGCGACAATGTCTAATTTATTTATGAGAATCGGTAGCCCCTCACAATGGAACTTAGAAAAGATCTTCAAATGGGAAAACAAAGATAGCGTCAATCCTTTGAAGGGAGAATGGTTTTAATTAATAAAGGGTTTGTAGACAATAAGGTGTTGAACTCCCTCCTCTCCCTGAAAATTGGCCGGATGAATTATTGATAGCAGAGGAGGAACAGTTTATTGTTATTGAATGTTTGATGGTCCTTTGAGCCCTCTGATCTTTGTTCACTGATAAATCAATGTTTGTAGATCTCGAGGGAAAGTTAGATATTCATGTAGATTATAGAGTTAATTATAAAGACAGTGTATGGAATTAGTTTTGGCTTGTTTGATAGTTTACGAGGTAAAGGTAATGAAACTATCTAAGTCGTAACATTTAATGACACGATGGAAAGTTGGTGTGCACTCTCTTGATTATGATCTCTGTGTGTTTTCTCATTAACCACGCAAAGTGACTGGCTAGAGAAAGACATAACTATAATAACTGCCGATGTTTACACCACACCAGGTTTTACACCATTTTTATTAACTTTTGGCTCTGTTGGCATAAGATTTTCTTATTTTTAGTTTTAAGTGTGTACTTTCTTATTTCTCAAATGTTCTGTTGTGTCTTTGTATGACTCGAATACGGATACAAAGATGCACTTCTTTGTATTAGAGTAATTATTTCGATTTCCCAACACGTGTCATTCTTTGTTGTTTTGCCCTGTTCCAACTTAATCTCAGCTTATTAAAAAGTCAATGAGATGGCACCGTCGACGGCTCGTTACATCATCTCCCCTGATTTCCTGTCAAAATTATTAATCTATACGATTTCTCTCATCGTAAGCTTTTGTCTTGAAGAGTGTCATATTTATTTCCCACAATGACGCAACTAGACCGCATACTTGAATAACCACAGCATGTTAACACATTCTCGATACCACAGCGTCGGGTATACGTGATAATTCATTAGCCGATACACACGTCATTCTTATGATTACTAATACCAACGTTACTCTACCAACATTTGTACTAGCCTCATGATTGGCAATCAACGCTTCATTTCCAAACTTACGTCCTAGACTTAAAGCTGCTATAACATTTTAATTGGCTGCAAACACATCTATGTACGCACCAGATTAAATAATTAGTTCGTCAGAAACTACTTGTCCGTTACTACAGGTTTGCATCCTATCTTATTAAACGTCAACGCATCGTTCTCTAACTAATGTATTTTTGCAAATGATCCTCCCACTCATTTGGTTATGTTAATTGATTTAATTGAAGCCCATAATTTAGCTTTTGAAATGGATTTGAATAATCGGTCATTAAAATTGCATGAGCATGATATTTACAACATCTGTCTTCTTATAAGTGGATGGAGATTTAAGTAGATCTGTTGAATCGCTTAGGGGCTCGTTCGCATTGCATTGAATGTTTCCTATACCGCTTTCGGTCACAGTAATTGGATTTATGGACTTAAGTATTTAAATTCTCGCGTACATGAACAGAATTGGAGCACTTCCCTTGTTATATTCTGAACGCTAACAACTTAAAAGTTTCTCTAATACTGCGTTTAACCCTAACTACTTGTCTACCTACTTGTACACATCGATATAAGCCCAAGATTGTGTTTTTGAATGTCCTTTTAACAAAATCATTGTTATTAAGCAGGTTAATTGGACTCCTAATAACATCGAAACCTACCTCAGCAAATATTAGCATTCGTCGGCTAAACACAGCCTTTGCTAATATTTGGGATTCAGCAAAAAATAAGATAAGGCGAAATTAAATAGCGTGGATGAATTTAATGGTAGAACAGAGATATTATGTTAATTCAGCCATTAAGTCAATGGGCTTCTACAGAAATTACCGGTGGTCCTACTATATCATTATCGTGTTTTTTGTGAGCCACTTCATTATCCGTTGTTTGTTCAGTGCGGCTTTTTAACATAATCACGGCGGCGACGATGTGTTCAAACTTGTATTTTAGTTCGTTTGATGACTTTATCAGTGAAAATTGATAGTTACAGTCTCGCTTTAAGATTTTTTACAGCGCCTCGTAAAGCCATCTCATTCTTTAAATTGCCATCAATTTCGTCAATCGACATGATTGCCACTGCCACCCAGTTTTCTATTATTATACTGTTGTATCAGCTATTAGCTACCGTTTAAGGATCACAAAAAATGTTTATTTCATCATTACGTCTGTAGACAGTTTATGAGGATTATAAATAGACATGACAAATCAATTTGAAGTCATTATTCGTTGAAAGCTTCTAGGAAATCTATGCCTAATAAAAAGCTATTGTTGTAATCGCAAATGGCTATCTATGCTCATATATGTCTAATAAAAGTTTTTGCGATCATGTCAATGACTATTGAACCATATCGAATATATGATATACTATAACAAAAAAATCGATATAATGAGCAAATTCGTTTGATGTGTTTCGCTCGGGGCAGTACAGCGTTTGTTAATGAGAGCTGAGGAAATAACTTACAAACTGACAATACGTGTATGATTTCGAAGGTCGTATATTTATAATCAATTTGTTCCAATAAATTCTTTTTGGGTGGCATTTGGAGCATTTTGATTTGTGTAGCCATTTGTTTAAAATTACCATCACCAAAGCTGTTACAGCTATCCATATTTTTAATACCTTCGCTTATTTTGATTTTAATTTTATGGATGTTAAAACTGATGTTGATAAAGGTTTTATTTATTGTTGATATTGCATAATATGATATTGGTATATTATTACAGCATGAGCAGCTATTTTATTGATTGTTATTGCAGGGTTATAAGTTCAATCAGCTTTAGCATGCAAATGATGCTTAACGTCCCTCTATTACTTCATATCATAAAACTCTCATCACTTATTACGACCTTATGACGCCATCATTACAATAGCCAACAAATAAATATAATTGACGAGTTCATTGCTCTCTTGCTTCTAATTTGCATTGACACTGTTAAATAACAGCGTAGTAATATATAACTTGATTGAAATTTACAGCATGCCAAATTTTTATTGAACTCCTTTGAAGGCCGATTCAATGTTTGTAGAGTATGACGTGGTATATCGTAAAAGGTTACTGGGTATTCCACTTGACCCGATTTGAATTGAAAATAGGTTTGTTATGTTATCATCATCGTTTGAAGAAGGATATGATCACTTTGATGACTACTCGTGCAGTGAATGGGCCTAGTATTGTCAAGGCTATTTGTGACTCCATCATGAATCATCAACATGTTTTCAGTATGCTGCGGCATAATTTGGGAAGTAACTTAATCTGATAGATGGCTTATCGTACAGACTAAGTAATTTCCTAATGCCATTAGCCTCAGTAGCACTCGCTTCCAAATAAGACTTGCCTATCTCGGCGACGAACGTGACAAAATCAATAAAAAACTTATTTAGTGCTTTATTATTCACTATCATTAGGAAGTTATAGTTCAAATTGGTTTTTCCTCCTTTTTGACTAAAAGATCAGCAGAACTTTTGTGAACTTTTCTCATATTTGTATTAGACACATTTCTATGTCTATAGTCTTCTTTCATACGCTGTCTATAAAAAAGTTAGTAATCTATCATTGAAAGTTGAAGTGTGACGAACAACTTCAGCAGAAGTAAGAATACCCATTACTAACTTTCCTTTGTGTATTTCATCACTTGTGCGAATTGATGTAGGGTGTACGTTGTTATTCATAGAATTTCACAGATGAGCATTGATTTTATGAGCTGGAATAATAAACTCAATAGTCCAGTATCAACATCAGTTTTAAATAAGTCTACTGTTTCAAATTATGTTTCCAATTTTAGCAACAAATTGCCATTCTATCCTTCGCTACATAGATCGACAGTATTTTTACAAATACTTTGATTATTTATGTCCAGATAGAGTGTCGCGCTGCACTTTTCTAGTGTGTGTGCATGTCGCGCTGCGCTTTTGTAGTGTGTGTGCATGTCGCGCTGCACTATTCCAGTGTGTGTGCATTTAGCGACCAACAGTTATTAGACGCTCTTATCTCGCTAATTTTTTCGACGACTTCACAGCTTTGACTGTCTAATCTAGAATTCTAGACATATTTATATCTTTATTTAAATCCTATTGTTATTAGTAATTTTTATATTCAAATCCTGCCAAATTCGTTACTTAACTGAACATATCATTTTATGCGAATAACTTATTCTTAGAATCTTCATTGTATAGCTCGAAGCAAACAGCTCGATTCTTTGAAATGATCACAGAAAAAAACATTGGAACACCGTGAAATTAAAATCAGGTGTGCGTTAGAGAGGGTACACTACATCCTATTGCTATCTCTTTCGTAATTAAGAAAGTAAAAACAGTAGTGCATATAAGAGAATATATTGTATAAACGTATGATTTGCAATCAGGGGTGATTGCAGTGTTAAACAAAATAATTGAAACTGATTGTTTTATTTTGGCGGCCTTATTATTCTTTGGCAAGATGATTCGATTTTTATGGGGACAATGATGTCTTGTCTTGTGCTTTTTGGAACGATACGATAGTAGAGTCATAAAATGAATTAGGGACGATTCGAAAATCATGTGATATTTCATGGACTGTGTTGTGTCTAATTGAATGTCTAGTTCAGTGACATTATGTTCTACTATAGTTTCATGTTGTGTGTTATTTTTGTTCCTTTCATTTAACTTCCACATTTCATCACCGTAGTTTTTAAACTTTATCTGTCAACTACTAGCTCATTTCGTGAACGCCGGCTGCAATATGTTATCTAGTACTCCAGTAAAACCACAGATGAATACAGATGGTTAACTCCGCAAAATCATTTAAATAAAAAGCGACTCTTGCTACGACACAATAAAGTGCAATTCAGGTCGCACAGCGCTAATTACCTACAGTTATATTCACCTAGAAGTTGCCTCTTTTTCTCTAGCGTAACTGTTATATCTTCTGACTACGTTAGGTCCACTGAATTCGACAAGTCGAGCCCGCCGCGTACCTACATATCTACAACATGTAACGTTAAATGCGCAAAACCTGAAAATAGTTTGATCAGAATAACGAGCAGAATCAATTAAACTACTTTTTAATATAGGTCACATTTAAAAAAAATCTTCATTTAAAAATCGTTGGCGTGTCTATTTATTAATAGGTTAAGCCATCACATGCGCATACCCGCCAAAATAGGTAAACAAACACAATTGTTGTCGACCAATTTAAATTTTCTCATGTACGCGGGATAATAATAGCTTTTATTTTAATGCAAATACGAATCTTCCAAAACTAAAACAGCACCTAAAATCTTTACAATTTTTTTGATGATTTTTTTCTCTCTGAAATAGGTCAATTGAATTAAAAATCAGTTGGGGTGTCTGAGGTTTTGCGCATTTAATGTTACACGTGTATAATGCGGAGTGAAACATGACCTGGAAAACACACGTTGAAAATACATGCAAAAAACTTAGCCAGTATTCGTATGCTCTCTATAATCTCAGAAAAGTGTCAAATCGGGCAACATTACTGATGGCGTATCATGGGTATGTTGCATCTACTTTGCGCTATGGGCTTATATTTTGGGGGAACTCACCAGACAGAGAAATGGCGTTCAAAGCCCAGAAACAATGCTTAAGGGCAATGTGTGGCATACAACGCACAGAAAGTTGTAAGCCACATTTTCAACAGTTCCAAATATTGACATTCCCGTGTCTTTATATATATGAAGTGGCGATTTTCGTCAAAGCTAATCTACATCTCTATACACATCCAAAAAGCACAAGACACAAACATAAAATATGCGTAAGACGTCATAAAAAAGCAGTATTTAATAAAAACATTTTGGGCATGGCACCCAAAATATACAATAAGTTGCCAAAAACTATCACTGACCTACACAAAATAGACCAATTCAAATTAGGTTTGCACAAATTCCTAGTTGAAAAATGTTACTATTCTATTAATGATTATTTAAATGAAAGATGACTGATTTTATCTGAAATGACCACAAATATCCAATAATTAATATTGTAATTCTGATTTGACTTATATACTTTTATTTTGACATTCTATTTTTAATGTAATGTTATTCTGTGTATTTAATGTTGCTATTAGTACCTAATATATTGATTTGCACACCTCATTAGGTTATAATACAATGTACCTTATATACCTGTAACACCTTTTTGACATGTATTATGCAAATAAATGATTTGATTTGATTTGATTTGATTTGAACATCTGTATTCATCGTGGTAAAATGTAACAAAGGAAACGGGTGACTTGACGTAGAATTACCGTAACTTCTACGTCAAGTCACCCGTTTCCTTTTAACAAAATTTATTCCTTTAGAAATTGTGGAGAAACCTTGCTCCGTCTTTGTTGAATCCAATCAATTCGTTTGCTAATTACTTGGCCACGCGAACTGATAATCAAGGCTTTCGCGGTACCCTCTAAATCATGAACATCTGACGGCTGGCTTGGGGGCGGGGGACCACACAGCTCTTTGAAATGTTCGCTAAATGGACCAATCTCACGGTGCTAGACTATCGTAATGACTTAATTAGTATTATCTCTGAGGTTAACGTGCTTAGCCTGTAATTTGTGGAGCAGCAAAAAATTTTATCAGGAAATGTTTGATTTAGGTGCGATACCGGTGCGTGCAGTGTAAAAAAAATGGTTTAAAAACTAGACCAAGGAACTACTGACCTTGTGCAGTATAGGAAGACTATATATCTAACCTGCTTGCTAGCATGCTTTTGTGAAAAACCAAGGCCAAAATATCGTTACAATTTGTCCTTACATATTTAATTTAGTACCGTGTAAATAAGAATATAATTATTATATTATTTTCCCCTAATTATACAAAACATAATACAGTATGTTAACTAACGAAGGGCGTCCATAAATGCTGAAAAAAATAATATAATAATAAAATAATTACAAACAAAAAAAATGTATAGACGCTATACTACTGCAGGTTTACGGGAACGCCCTTCGTTAGATAACATATTGTATATAAAATTAAACCATTGAACATCAATACTTAGTTGACATAAACATTATGCAAAGTTCAACCAGTCGCCCGAAGTTCACAAAGTTATTACAATATTGCATCATAGGCAGTCGCTAAGCCACCTGTCACTGCGCACTATTTCAACCTTTGATCAACCTGCTAAACGCCTTCACAATATTAATATCGCCTGGAGCTCTGTTTACCCCATAAGGGATAAACGTGAGCGATATATCAAAGGCAGTTCATTGGCGAGACATAAATCTTGGGTTAGATACGTACCTCCAAGTTCGAGGCGGGTTTGTATTGACGAAGTTGAATGAAAATTAAAAGAATACTCAGTGTATTTACTCAGACATCTTGGTATGTGGCAAAATAGGAAAGTATATTTTAAAGAACCTATTGATTTTTACGTACTTTCAAGATTTTTACACTTTCCAGAAGCATTGTTATGGTAGGTAATAAAAATTATATTCCTAGGTTCATAGGGTGGATGGGCGTATTTATTTTATCGCGAAAAAAAAATTAGCAGTTCCCTACATATGTTCGCATAACTCGTCAAAATGTAGGGAAAAGCTCATTATTTTTTTCGCGATTTCAGGTTTGATCCCATAGTGGAAGTTGTTCATAACGATGAGTAAAATCACGCATTTAAGTATCGGAAACATAATTTCGTTGCTAGGTTCCGCATTTTTTGAGGACTAAAATAGCTGTACTCCTAGCGTGTATGGGAACTTAATTTCTGTGTGAATGGTTTTTGATCTTACGAGATCATCATCTGCCTAGCCTTTTCCCAACTATGTTGGGGTCGGCTTCCAGTCTAACCGGATGCAGCTGAATACCAGTATTTTACATGGAGCGACTGCCTATCTGACCTCCACAACCGAGTAACTGGGTAATACGATACCCCTTGATTAGACTGGTTGTCAGACTTTCGTGCTTCTGACGACTCGTAACGACTGTCAAAGATCCACAAATAACAGCCGGGACCAACGGCTCAACGTGCTTTCCGAGGCACGGAGGAGTCTCGATATGTGAAAATGGTCACCCATCCACGGACCAACCCCGGCAAGCGTAGCTTAACCTGATGGATCGACCCGAGCGGCTGTTATTACTTAGCCACGAGCTCCTCTTGATCTTACGAGATAATAGTAAATTATATTTTGGTACCTCCATTTTGCACAAACAGGCAGACTTCATATCACATTTTATAAGATTATGAATCTTATCACAACTTAAGTGACTAACCATTAAAAGATGACTCGTTTCAATTAGTTCTAGTTTGGTCAAAACACGTCACAGACCATAGACAAACTCTATAGCAATAAATCGATGGTTATGACTCACCGCCATGCCCCATAGACAGGACTATCATAACAAACAACACAATTGTTCCACTTTGAATGTCCCATAACGAACCACAGAATAATTCAAAGAATATAATTCAAATCTAATGTGAAGGATCTGATGAAATCAATGTTTTTTCTTTGTCTATATATTATTAGTAACTCAGCAGGGGCTAAATTGTAAATACATAATAATAGAATACTCTAAATTATGTACATAATTTAGAGTATTCTATTATTATGTATTTACAATTTAGCCCAATTTTTTATTATTGTATTATTAATTTCTACATTTATATTTATATCTGTATTTTTATGGTGTACACCATAAAAATACAGATATAAATGTAGAAATTAATAATACAATAATATAATAAATAAATAATAATAATATAATTTTATTATTAATATTTTGTTACTGAAAATTTAATCATCCTGCATAAATAAATGTAAAAGTATGCATGTTTGGATGTTTGTTCCTCAATCACGCAAAAACGGCTGAGCGGATTGGGATGTGGCACACCCGTGGAATATTTGCCGACATCCACGCGGGCGAAACCACGGAAAAAAGCTAGTAAATAAATAAAGTAAAACGTTCATGTTTGATAATTATTTGTGAAACTTCTTACTAAATAAACGTTATAATTTCTTTCTTAGTATCTGAAAATAATGTTAAAGTTGTCACATTTGAGAAAAAGCTTTCAATCAAAATTTTTGCCATTTTAGCCAATGCTGTCCCACTCCTGGGCAAAGGCCTCCCTCCACTCCTTCCATCTTTCGCGGATAACTGGATAGGTTCCATCAAAACTGGAAGGAGGAGGCGCGGGCTCTAAATAAAACTTATAGTAAATTAAATCAAAGAAAGGCGTTGATTTAGAAACGCCAGGCTTATTGTTCTCATCACATCAGAAATCAAACATATACATGCTTTTTCCTTTAATAGATAAATAATTTATAGGTAAAGTAAGTCCAAACTATGTTTCAAGCAAGCCCATAATATATCTGCCTAGCCTTTTCCCGACTTTGTTGGGGTCGGCTTCCAGTCTAACCGGATCCAGCTGAATACCAGTATTTTACATGGAGCGACTGCCTATCGGAACTCCACAACCCAGTAACTGGGTAATACGATACCCCAAGGAAACCCATAAGAAATGAAAATGTAGACACAAGATTACAAATTACAAAATTACAAATGTAGTTTACAAGATTACATAATATAACATCACATCACGCATCGCCTGTAATCTTAGAGTAAGGCAAAGGTGTACAATGTGTACATGTACATACAGTACGCCCACCCACATTTCGGTAGCTATGAAGCCCCATGTCATAAAGCGCGACGAGCCTATTACTATCAACCGGGCACAAATCCAGACACCGGCCTATTACTGAGAAATACCTTTATGGAAAAACCCAAGAACCACTTTAAAAAAATTAACAATTATGAAAAATGGAAAGCTCATTCACAACTCTCGACCTCATTCCAGACTACCCACAAAACTACCTTCACATACAATTTGTTCGTGTTATATTCAAATAGAGCGGCCATAACTCTCTTACGCCCGGGGCGAGCCGTCACACAAACATCACTTGTCAACCATTTACATTTTAATAAAATAATAAAGCTATCATATAAAAACGCTTTATGTTCCGTTATGGCTGTCTGTACACCCCCTAACTATTGTCACTGAGAAGATAGGGTCAGAAGTTCCAATCCTTTGGCCCGGTTCTCACTAAAGGAGAGAATTGAGAACGTATCTCGAACAACCAATACGCTTCCCTTATTTAAATGACCTCACCATCAACGCACTAATTTGATGGAAACTAGGTTTTAAAGGCGTGTTAATTTCAGCATTTACCAAGGTTGTAGCTGGCAATCCTCTTAACAAGAGAAGGCTGAAAAATTCATCGTTTCTATATTCTGAGCCATACAATTATGATACACTAGCTTCCACACGCGGCTTCGCCCGCGTGGTATGTCGATAAAAAGTACGCACGCTTGAAGAAATGAATGAATGTTTTTGGGTGAACAAAAATCATGGAACTCGCATCATCGTCACGCTTGAAGAAATGAATGAATGTTTTTGGGTGAACAAAAATCATGGAACTCGCGTCGTCGTCACGCTTGAAGAAATGAATGAATGTTTTTGGGTGAACAAAAATCATGGAACTCGCGTCATCGTCACGCTTGAAGAAATGAATGAATGTTACTTAGTTTTCACTTCTATCGGCAGCCCCTAAGACTGCCTCGCAAGTTTGATTGATTTGGATCATTTTCATGGGCTGTGGTGAGTAGACTTTCTAGTACCATTGTATGTTGTGCCCATAGCGTGATGCTGCTGAGCTCTTCCTTTTTTTGTTCTAACAGATTGAGACATTTGAATTTAGATGTGATTTTATTCAAATCTCGGATATGGCTGGATTATTTAGATTTGATATGGTTACCTAATATTGGATGGCTGGGTTATTGTTGAGTTATCGTTTGATAAATTGTTATTTTAGGCGAAAGTATTTATTAAGATGGTCAGTTTTCTTCTTCAATAGGCGTTTAAAAAACTTCAAACTTCGATAAACGGTTTCTGAATGAAATGAAATTGCGTCGCTCGAAATGGAAAACTGCTATATTACGACACTGCTTGGCAGTGCTTGGTCATACGATCATGCGCATTGCCAGACGTTCGATCCATTAATTTCAATAAAAAGGTTCTTTCAGCAACCCTGCTTGGGACCAACTGCTGCTTTTAATTAAAATCTATAATCCTTTTTAGAGAAAACTACTGATATTTTCAAATTGCTGCGATTCGTCACAAGAAAACATGAATCAACTAAAAATTAAATCGAATCTTTCTCTAGATTACAAAGTATGAAAGTAATCCGGATAAGACCATAACTTAAAATAACCGTAAGCAATAAGGAAACAGTGGCACATCTAAAGTTATCTTAATCGTGTCGGTCACAACTCGTCGTTTAACTGACAAAGTGCCGACAGTGTCTCACTAAAGATTTTACGAGCGATATCAAAGTGATAAATGTATGCAGCAGTGAGAGATTTGATTGGCAAAGCAAAACGACACATACATATTTTCGTGGTCATAGCTATATTATGGCTAAGGAGCTCGTGGCTAAGTAATAACAGCCGCTCGGGCCGATCCATCAGGTTAAGCTACGCTTGCCGGGGTTGGTCCGTGGATGGGTGACCATTTTCACATATCGAGACTCCTCCGTGCCTCGGAAAGCACATTAAGCCGTTGGTCCCGGCTGTCATTTGTGGATCTTTGACAGTCGTTACGAGTCGTCAGAAGCACGAAAGTCTGACAACTAGTCTAACCAAGGGGTATCGTATTACCCAGTTACTGGGTTGTGGAGGTCAGATAGGCAGTCGCTCCATGTAAAATACTGGTATTCAGCTGCATCCGGTTAGACTGGAAGCCGACCCCAACATAGTTGGGAAAAGGCTAGGCAGATGATGATGAGCTATATTATGGCGCAATTTCATTAGTCGATAGGGCCCGCATTCCAGGTGCGAGAGATTTCTGGAACGTGTGCCATAGGGCCCGCATTCGGGGAACCGAAAAAGCATTTGACTCACAACCCGCAAGCTGTATATCGACCGATGAATTTCATTGGTCGATATCACGATCGGTATAAAAGCAAGCGGGGAGTCCCTGCAGACGGTGACGAACGTATGAACTTGTTAACTTTCATTGGTTGTTATCTCGCCTGCGGGGACTCCCCGTATGCTGTATACCGAACGAGTTAACAACCAATGAAATTGCGCCATTAAGAACATAGCTGGTCATAGCTTGATGAGGGGCTTGTGGCTAAAATATCGCTCTTTGCCTCGGAAAGCACGTCAAGCCGTTGGTCCCTGCTGCTGTCAATCTTAGATCTTTGACATTCGTTACGGTTAAAGCTTGTCCACTCCGATTTTACGCACACGGTAACGCGGTACTAGAACTGGTCATTTCAGAGTGGACAAACTATAACAAATACAAATACAATATGTTTATTTCTTTACCAACAAGTTTACATTAGTTTGTGATTGGAGCCTCCTTTTAAGCATGATGACGCCTGTGTTAGGAGACTCCGCACTTCCATAGCTTTGGCTGTTTGTTCAACTTGTAATTTTTATATATTTATTTATTTATTTTACTTATTTCTTTTTCATAAATTAATGTGGGTGTGTTGGGTGTGCAGAGTGTGTGATGTGTGAGGTGTTTCGAGTGTGTGTGGTGTGTGATGTGTGTGTGGTGTATGATGTGTGTGTGGTGTGTGATGTGTGTGGGGTGTGTGATGTGTGTATGGTGTATGATGTGTGTGTGGTGTGTGATGTGTGTGGGGTGTGTGATGTGTGTGGGGTGTGAGAGGTGTTTGGCTGGTGTGGATGTGTGTATGAGAGGATGTACGTGTGGGTGTGATGGTGCCAGTATAATTAATTTTCACTTATTTTAACAATAATTCAATATCTGTACACGTGCGTGATTTTAACCATTCAATTAGCATTTTTTTACATTTATGAAGGTGTTCAGTGTAGATGTATATTTCTTTGTTTATTTTATTATATAACCGTGCTGAATGATTATTATATTGTGTAGCAGCAAAATTGGTTTTAGATTGTGGGACTTGCGCAATAATATCCTTTCTTCTTTTTAATGTTACTTTTTGATCAAAATTAAGTGTCTTATGTTTTTTTAAGACCGAGGCACAGATATATAATTTCCGAACAGACAACAGGCCACTGACTTCATAAAGACTTTCAGTAGGGAATCTCCGTTTCTTGAAATACATTATTTTTATCAGACCTCTTTGCGCTTGTCAGAAGATGGATGAAGCAGAATTAATACTACATGTATATTTATAGGATATTCCCCTATTTAGTAAGGTTTCGAGTGTCAAAAGGTTGTATGTATCTCTATATGGTGTTTAAGGAAAGGGTTTTATGAAGAAAAGCACAGAAAGACAAGACTAGGCATTTATTGATTAGGCTTGTCGGTTAAATACGGTAATGAGAAAACTAGTTGTCCGTTCCGAATCTAGGTCATCATGGAGAAGAAGGACAAGAAACTCCATGGCAGCTAATTTTAAAGTATTGGATCAACACATATTTACTTTAGCATAAATCATTGTTATCACATTATTCTCTGGGACTGTTTCTCAAAGTTATAGCAACTTATCAACGGGAAGAAACAGAACATGAATATTCCCTAATTACATTACACAAGACATATTATAACAGATAAAGAAAAACATAGCTATCAGCAATAATCAAGAAATATGATCAATTAACTTACGTGAACACAATAGGAAGTCCATCTTTCACCACAGTTGTATCCCAAAAAGGTCCCGAATTGGCGGGTACACGTATTTTATATTCTCCCAATACTAATCAAGTACCTCTAACATTGCCGCCATTTTTGACCAATCGCAGATTGTCATAGATTATTGTTTAATAATCTCTAACATAGTTAACAATGAACAAATCTTAAATAGTGGAACCATTTTAAAACTTAATAAGGTAATTTAGCAATTTAGTATTTACTTATTTGGTATCGAAAAGCAAAATCAGATAAGTTATTGACATCCACTTAAAGTTAGGAGAATCGTTTGAAACTACTTGTGACTTTTGAATCACAATATAAAATCTTAATTAACATTATAATATCATATTAATTAGAACTTAATCATTTATTGAAACTCTAAATAAATAAACATTTGTTTTGTTTATTCAAAAACCACCAATCATAACATAAGTTTGATGACCTACTTTTCGTCTAGAATCGCTGTTTTTGATAGTAGTCTTTTAAGTCACAATAAAAACCATTAATATAGAACAACATAAACATCGAAATAGTATATAAAATCAAGGATATATTTTAAGTACAATATAATTCTGTTATCATTAAATTTTAGGTAAAAGTCAATATTTTTGTATTTATTTAGACCAACTCACAGATCACAGGTTTCGTTCGTAATTGAATGTTCATCTAGAAATACTGCGAAAGTTTAGATTATGAATTAAATTGAAGATTAATTTTATATAATGCTACATATTCCTGACACGGCCATTCTGATCTGTGCTTCGTCCCGAAGTACATAGGTACATTAACACAACATAATGAGCAATCATTATTGTTCGATTATGGATTACAAACATTGGTTCAAGTCAGGCTGACAATATTTCTATCTACATTAATTTTACCTAACCACATTAATGGCCTCTTTGGTATAACATTGCTATCCACACTGATATCCTCCTTGATTATCACATCGCTATCTACACTGATATTCTCTTTGATATTATATTCCTATCCAGACTATTCACTTTGATATCACAACCATATTCACACCGATATCGTCTTTGTTATCATATTCCTATCCAGACCGATATCCACTTTAATATCACATCCATATTCACACCGATATCCTCTTTGATATCTATTTCCTATCCAGACTGATATCCAATTTAATATCACATCCATATTCACATCGATATCCTCTTTGATATCATAATATTATCCACAACGATATCCATTTTGATATCTCATTCCTATCCAGACTGATATCCACGGTGATACCACATGTATATTCACAACTATCTTTTATATCACATTCCTATCCACACTGATATACTGTTTGATAACATACAAAGATAATCAAATAAAAGAAAACCAATTCAACAACCGATTTATAACTTGGTACATTAAACTATAGTGAATAAAATGCTGATGTACTTTCAAGATAACTAAACGAAATCTTTTTACTAAATAAAAAAAAGAATAGTGATAAATAAAATGAAAATAATAATAATAAATTGTAAAAATTCTTTGAAACTAACAGAAAATTTAAAAGAATTAGTAGTATCTATTCATAAATTTCGTACCGAAACTAGTCTTTTAGGTCGCAATATTTTTATTGCAACTTACAAGGCTGAAAATATTAATTCAGTGATACAGGTATTTTAAATCAAAACTCTTGTTTCAAAAACTATTAATTTACAATGAGAATGGAATGAATAAAGTTTTAAAACGGAACGTAACTAAATCAATTCCATCTGTCATAATGACAGCTGATTTGTCTTTTTATAGTAAACATTGCGAATTGCGTTTTACAATATCAACAAACAGTCTTGTACTATACATATGAGGAATCTAACACGGCCATACTGACTGATACTTTGCTCTCAAAGTACTTACAATATCAAAGCATCTATGTGCATTAAAATCTAACAAGTATCTTTGTGAACACATTCATCCAATTCTCAGTATCATCTTTGTGACTACTAGAATCGTAACAAGCTATCTTCATTCTTAGCCTCATCGTACGTAAGCACCAGAATCTTACATATTTAATGCCAGTTTCATCTTTGTGACAACTTGCAACCCATTCTTAGCCTCATCCTATGTGAGCACCAGAATCTTATTAACTATTGCCAGTTTCATCTTTGTGACAACTTGCAACCCATTTTCTTAGTTTTTCTTTTGCAATTGTTATAATTATCTTGTAAAGTTACTTTTCCTTTTAAGGCAAATCTATCATTTTTTTTTTAACTTAATTTATCATGGCGTCTATGATCTTGGTTAACATAAACTATTACAATATTATAGTCTATAGTATAACGTCTAGGGAATCAAAACCTTTCTTGAAACGTTCAGCAACTTGGTAAGTCTTTGCATGGCCAAGTTTCGTTCTGCATGAACATCAATTTATAGTGTGTTCCACATTATTGGATTGGCAATATATAATTTAATCTTGTCTGTACACAATAATGTTATGTTTGCATTACGACCTATCAGTAATCGCAAGGGAGAAAATCAGCTGATTTTGTGAAATTTAGAGATAATTGAACTTTCCATATACCTCTCGGCCAGTCTGATTTATTATTCTGTAGTGAGCATAAAATTATAGGTAAGACCTAAGTGTATATCTTTGCATACCAGTTTTGAATTAGTGTGGGCAAAACAGAGAGGAGTGGAAAAGAGACAGAGTTTTTGCCCTGCAGTGGGACAACACAGGCTAAAAATAAGTAATTGACAGTTACGAATAGGGGTACTTGTAGTTATCATAAAGGTGATTAATTTGCCATTAATTAAACAAAGACCTAATTTGGTTAGTATTGAAATTAGAGCTCCGATCTGTATCAATTATTAAGGACGGAGTTCCGAAAACACTGGTACATTATAGAGAAATTCCATAAATTATGATCTAAATTATGTTTTTGTCCTTCGACTAATGTTGAGAACCAACCTGTGTAATCAAATGAACCATATGGGAAGGTATGGGTATTTTTTATTTTATTTGATGCAAAGGTCTGTGTTTGTCCCCAGAAGGAGGGTAATGTTTTTGTTTGCACTGAGCAATATAGAACAGAAGAAATCTGAAGTAAAGCTTAAACCCTGCTAAAAATCCTGCTTTGCCACGTTCCTTTAACAACGATTTTAGAAATTCATCATTTCAACCATATAAGATCAAAAAGCACAAATAATATTTTATTTACTTTCATTTACCAACTTTGAATTCTTACTTTTATAGTGAGATGAGGTTACCCTACATTCAAAATTAAATTTATAAGCAACACAGCTTAATATCTGCAATGACCATGATATTACCTTTTGTCCACCCCTGCATCATATTCATTTATATTATTTGAACCAATTATTATCAAGTATTTTATCTAAAACTATTACACAAAAATCTTCCAATTTTATAATCTTCATTAAATGTAGGTATTTCGTTTTAACTTAAGAAGAACTTCTGAGGGGCCTTACCGAATTTTGCCGCTTCTTATTGCTGGAAAGGTTCCCGATACTCGTTTAGCAGCTCGAGGTTCTGTAGACTCGATGCTTGACCAACAGCTTGCAGGTCCGCAGTTGTGATGCTCGACCAGTTACTTGCAGCTCCGCAGTTGTGATGATAGACCAGCAGCTTGCAGCTCCGCAGTCCCGATGTCAACTACGGCATGTGGCAGCGCGATTTCATCGTCTAGTTGCGAGTTAGCTTAGCGGCCCGCAGACACCAACAGCTTCCAGAAGATCCCGATAGCTCCAACATTGTTCATGAAAATAGAAAAATTCATTAGAAATCCGTTATGTAAGCCAGAGCCCTATCCCACTTCTGATGTCAGAAGATGGATGAAGCAGAATTAATACTACATGTATATTTATAGGATATTCCCCTATTTAGTAAGGTTTCGAGTGTCAAAAGGTTGTATGTATCTCTATATGGTGTTTAAGGAAAGGGTTTTATGAAGAAAAGCACAGAAAGACAAGACTAGGCATTTATTGATTAGGCTTGTCGGTTAAATACGGTAATGAGAAAACTAGTTGTCCGTTCCGAATCTAGGTCATCATGGAGAAGAAGGACAAGAAACTCCATGGCAGCTAATTTTAAAGTATTGGATCAACACATATTTACTTTAGCATAAATCATTGTTATCACATTATTCTCTGGGACTGTTTCTCAAAGTTATAGCAACTTGTCAACGGGAAGAAACAGAACATGAATATTCCCTAATTACATTACACAAGACATATTATAACAGATAAAGAAAAACATAGCTATCAGCAATAATCAAGAAATATGATCAATTAACTTACGTGAACACAATAGGAAGTCCATCTTTCACCACAGTTGTATCCCAAAAAGGTCCCGAATTGGCGGGTACACGTATTTTATATTCTCCCAATACTAATCAAGTACCTCT
This sequence comes from Lithophane socia, assembly GCA_947522985.1. Classification (NCBI taxonomy): domain Eukaryota; kingdom Metazoa; phylum Arthropoda; class Insecta; order Lepidoptera; family Noctuidae; genus Lithophane; species Lithophane socia. The sequence goes on from OX383272.1 coordinate 3,298,865, forward strand.
AACATTGCCGCCATTTTTGACCAATCGCAGATTGTCATAGATTATTTTTTAATAATCTCTAACATAGTTAACAATGAACAAATCTTAAATAGTGGAACCATTTTAAAACTTAATAAGGTAATTTAGCAATTTAGTATTTACTTATTTGGTATCGAAAAGCAAAATCAGATAAGTTATTGACATCCACTTAAAGTTAGGAGAATCGTTTGAAACTACTTGTGACTTTTGAATCACAATATAAAATCTTAATTAACATTATAATATCATATTAATTAGAACTTAATCATTTATTGAAACTCTAAATAAATAAACATTTGTTTTGTTTATTCAAAAACCACCAATCATAACATAAGTTTGATGACCTACTTTTCGTCTAGAATCGCTGTTTTTGATAGTAGTCTTTTAAGTCACAATAAAAACCATTAATATAGAACAACATAAACATCGAAATAGTATATAAAATCAAGGATATATTTTAAGTACAATATAATTCTGTTATCATTAAATTTTAGGTAAAAGTCAATATTTTTGTATTTATTTAGACCAACTCACAGATCACAGGTTTCGTTCGTAATTGAATGTTCATCTAGAAATACTGCGAAAGTTTAGATTATGAATTAAATTGAAGATTAATTTTATATAATGCTACATATTCCTGACACGCTCGTTCCACGTCTATAAATTTTGATTTCGCTGCTCCACCCCATACAGGTATACAGTAGACTATAACCGATTGTGCAAGGGCTGTGTAGATTTCATTCAAAAGATTCCTCTTAGTGCCCGCTTTTTTGGCTATACTTGTAGGGACCACGTATCTTAATGATTTAAATATCCATCCCAGTTTTCTTATTCTATCAACAACGTGTTCGAGGTGGGAGTACCAACTCAAATGTTGGTCAATTATGACACCTAAATATTTGGTTTGTGTTACTTTATTAATTATAGGACATGTACAGGCATAGTTCGTAGCTCGTTTACAAGAGTGTATTTTAATATTCAAATCTTGATCTGGTTGTGAGCGATTTCTAATTGTAAAGCATATATAATTGGTTTTGGTTGCGTTTAGCGTAAGGAGATTTTCATTAAGCCAATGAGCAATTTGAGCCATACCTATTTCAGCTTTGAGCTTAACTTCTGACCAGTTATTCCCATAGAAAACAATGGCGGTATCATCAGCATAGGAGAATATTTTTGCGTTATCTAGTTTTAAGTTACATAGGTCATTAATATACAATAAGAAAAGTGTTGGTCCTAAAACGCTTCCTTGAGGCACGCCGAAAGACACCAGAAGCCTGAAAGTCTAAAAACTAGTCTTACCAAAAATGTATCGTGTTACTGTAACTGGGGTGTAGAGTTAAGATAGGCATTCGTTTCATGTAAAGTGATGGTATCCAGCGGCATCCGGTCAAACTAAAGTCATTGTACTCATCATTATGCACAACTTTCACTATGGGACTAGCCCTGAAATCGCGAGAAAAAAATCTGCTATCCCTACATTTATGTTCACATACCGCGTCAAAATGTAGGAAACAGCTAATTTTTTTCGCGATATGACCCATGAGTATTTTACGACTAAAATTTCATCCTGTATAAGCAGATGACGATGAGCCATCTAGACTAAAAATAAAAGTCTTACAAAATCCTATCGAAAAGGAAGAAAAAAATCATATATATTTAACTCAGGGTAAGGCACACAATATACACACAAATAGGTCGCTATTATCATCTGCCTGACCACAATTATGTTGGGGTCGGCTTCCAGTCTTACGAGATGTGGTTAAATCAATATCTAACAAAATTCTTCATATATGCAGTGACTCATCTGACCTCCGCAATCCAGGCCAATTTACTACTCTTAGACGTAACTAGTTGTTAGGCTGACTACCCTTAACGACTGTCTTATATGTTCGCTCCATCTCTTGCTATAGCCCCATGAGTTTCGTAAAAGGCGACTTGGAAATTTTGACAAAAGCAGCAACATATTTCTATTCTGTTTAAACATATACAAGACATATTTCATGGCTATATCTCATATTTAACGACTATACGTTATCTAATTTAATGTTTAATGGCTATACAACATTGTAGTCCTTCACTACATATTACAAAACGAAGTCCTCCGCCGCGTCTGTCTTTCTTTCTGTCTGTTTGCGAAAAACTCAAAAACTACTGCACCGATTTTCATGCTGTTTTCACTAATAGATAGAGTGGTTCTCGAGGAAGGTTTTAGTATATAATAACGGGCATCAGCTAGTTAATAATAAAACCTAATTAAACTAACGCGGACACCTGATATTCTGCTGAGCCCAGTCAAAACATACCTGTCTCCAAGCCTGTGGTCGCCTCTCATTCATCATACGAGCAGCAGATAATAAAGCGACTGGCCGTGTCTCGTCGCCTAATCGAATCGTTTTCCACGCTGTGGGATCCAGCACGAACAACAGAGTGGGTAGAGTCGTCTTAGTCTTTAAAAAATAGTTTCTTTTTATTCCAGCTTCAGTCCAGTTAAAACTTGAATAAATTAAATAACTTATGAAGAATTTCTGTGGGTGTTTTTTGGTAATATTGACCCTCGATAAATTATTTTATCTTTCAGTCCATGCTTATTTGAGTTCACATTCAACTGCCTTTACAGTGACTTTTTCTTTATGTTGTTTTGTTAAAAATAATTACTATTTTTGGTTTTAATAATTCATTTGTTTGGTTAGCGTCTCCACCCATCTCCTGTTTGTATTTTCACTTGTTACACTACCTAAATCACCACACTAGGTATTATATGATATTTTCTAAAGCGATCTCTATTTATCTCATTGTTCATATAGTATATTACGATTATTGTTCGTATTTCATTTCTATCTTCAAGTGCCATTATTGTTACAGTCATGACACTACGTCACTGTCTTATAATGTTAAACTAAGCCGTCTCTATTCATCTCCCTGTTCATTTTGTATATTACTTTCACTATTATTATTTCTATTACGTTAATATCGTCGAGTGCCATTATTGTCACGTTCATGTGCGTCCGAGGCACCAGATCATTATCTTCTGATCTTGTGTTATGTCTTGATGCCACCATGGTTAGGTCTATCACTTTTACTAGTATTATAACTAAAATGCCAGTGCACATGCTTAGAGAATATAATTTTAGTATTATCTATGTATTCTATCGTGTGAATTGTTGTGAAATGAAAACTGCGTTAGTAGTAAATACTAGCCCTGATTTGCTTAGTAGTAGCAACCATTTTCTGTCTTCTGTTGATAACATGCTAGAAGCTTTCCTCCTTTTCGATTTTTATACCTAGCTAACTCCTTCCGGTCTGATGATCAACCTTTTTTCAGGAGTATCAGTACAGCAATGTATGGAAGTCTGCTGGAAGAAGGGCCTTTTGAAATTGCGTCACATCACCCGATTTTCTACTATCCACACCCTTTGATGTTTATTGAATTAATTACAACATAAGTGAAAACTTTCAACACCTAATTATTTATTGAAGCGCCTCCCAATAAATGTTAGTAACATTATAATTTACGTTCAAACAATTTTTAATTATGGTAATACTGAACATCGATAGCCGAGCTTTAGATATAAATTGTTTTATCGAGAATCTATCGATGCGTGGGCGCAGCACCGAACTTATTACGAAGTTACGTAACAGATATTTAGTTGGTGACATTTCTGATGTATTGAGTTTGAGTTTATAGTCGTACTTAAATTGAAAATAAGCAAAAATATTATTTGACTCCAAATTCTTAAGTTAACTGTTAGGTCAATTGCACAAATTGTGAACAGTTATTTATTCGCAGAAAGAGCTGGAGACTGAATGAGACAGCCATAAAAATGTGAGATAAATTCGGGACGCCAACTAGGATAGACGTATCGCCAATAAAGCTAGGACACTACTTTGAGACTTAGAAAATATGCGCATACACTTGAACACGGAGGTATTTTTCATCTAGAACTATGCGAAGGAATTATGGTTTTTAAAAGAAAATTTATGAATTTCAGCTAGAACCACTTGCCGTCTGCGACGACTGCACCTTAATTGGCAGAAACTTAACTGGCAGAAAAAGCAAATAAATATAGATTTTACTTTTAATCAACATAAATTAGAAACAGTTAACAATTTCACTCTCCTAGGTTTAACAATAGACACTCATATAAACTGGAAAACACATATACAGACAGTAAAATCAAAAATTTCAAAGTTTTCATATGCTCTCCGCGAAATAAAAAAGGCTACAAACCTAAAAACCGCAATAGTCACATACTACGCGTATGCTCACGCTTGGTTTAGCTATGGCATCATCTTATGGGGAAATAGCACAGACGCTCCCTCCTTATTTACCCTCCAAAAAAAGCTAATACGAATAATTACCAATATAGAACCAACAGATAGTTGCAAGCCTTACTTTCAGAAACACAAAATTCTCACCTTGGTTGGAATTTATGTCTTAGAACCATCGAGATATAAGTACTAACGTACTAGAGAAGCTACGTCAAATAACTGAATTGTCCTATTCTTCGTATTGCATCTTTAGTTCGCTGCAGCGCTAAAATAATAACAATTCGTCTAAACCGTACCTAATTTACCACAGTGCTAGATTTGCTGCGGAAGTGTATTTATTCTCGGCAAAAAGGTCTTAAGCGCCATGTAAATCACGGCACTTACGCGTTTTCTTCGACAAACTGCGGCGCGATCGCCGCAGTTGAACGAGACAAAGTAGGAATTTACGGTGTCTTCTCTAGTACGTTAGTACTTATATCTCGATGCTTAGAACTATGTAAACTGGTCCGTAAATATCCAGATTCTTACAACACACGGGGAGACATACAAACAAATTATTCGTTGCGCCATAAAAATAGACTAAATTTGCCCCCCTCCCGCCTTAAATTACATTCAACTAGTCCATATTCAATGTCAATAAGAATATATAATAAATTACCAGAAGACATAAAACAACAAAACAAAACCAGTATATTTTTAAATAAACTAAAACAATACTTAATTAAAAAAAGCTATTACACAGTACAAGAATATCTTACGGATAAATCCAATATTGAAAATAATAATTAAAATAACAAAAATAAATTGTATTAAAATACTTAAAAAATATATTACATTAAAAACAATGAAGATTTTTTAAAGTAATGAAATAGCAATACCAAACTAACTATAATTAAATAAATAATAAATGAATAGATAGACCTGTATATAAAATATTAATAGAATATGTAAACAAATGGAAATATAAATACAAAAATACATAGAGAATAGGATATGGAATAATTTATAATAGATAAATTCAATTCAATAATAATAACGCATAATTATGACAACCATATATATTTTAATAAGTAAAATAGTAAAAAATAAATTATACCATAATACTTAATAATTATACTACATTAAGAACAATAAACAAATTTTAAGCTAGTAAATAAATATAATAATTAGATAATTAATTAATAAATGGATAGACGTATATAAAATATTAATAGAATAAGAGAATGAATGGAAATATAAATACATAGGTAAGATATAAATAATCCCTAACATAATAACAAGAAAAACTTGTAAAGCGCTCTTCCGCTCTCTACCTATTTTTAAAATTTGCTGTGCCCGACAGGGTCCATAATTGTTTCTTTAATTTTATTTACCACCTAATTTGTACATTATGGATTGCAATAAACAATTTGATTTGATTTGATTTGATTTGATTTAATTGCGTAATACACGATCAATCCGAATTGGAATCTGTTCGAAACAAATGTCTAATCCATCGCTTCATAAGTTCGTAAGTTACGTTGTTGAGTAGATTTTTTTTTTAAGGGGGAGTAGTTTGACAGCAAAAAATCATATTTCACCCGCGCAACCCTTACCTACCCCTCTCATTAAACACGACGAAAACAAAACACAATGCCTTCCCGCCAGCAGAAACTTTTCGTCTGGCTTTTATAGAATTCGAATTTCAATCTTCTGTAGTTTATTTTGCTTATACGATACGCTAAGCTTGAATTCAGAACTATAGATCATGTTCATGTTTTGGAACTAGAAACTCAATGTTGACGTGAAAAAGTTCAAATTTAAATGTTACCAAATTTTATTTAGGACCTTGTACAATTTGTACCTAATGACGTCTTTGTGGAAAACTGTTACCAAGTAATAAATATAATGCTATATCGTGGATTTCTCTCTTTGGAGGATCGTGCAAAGTGATACCCAAGTAAAAAATAATATTCGTATAATGAATTTTGCACTTTATTGTGCAACGAATATGGCATGTGTCATGAAAACCTTTCCTGCGCCAAACGCGAACAATCCCCTTCGAAAACATTTGAAATATGCATCGATCACTAATAAAGAACTAGATACACAATCAGCGTCAAAAAATGTCCTCACCGAATGACCGCCCACTTGAACATTTGGGTGGTCTTTTCATCTAGTAGCATTCGAACGCTCCGACGGTAAACATGCCTCAGTGCTCGTTTAAAAACTGCAAAAATCACACGTCTAGGACGCTAAAAAAGGATGGAGTTTCATATTTTTGGTAAGTATTAATATTATCTTTATATAATTGTTAACATTGTATTGTAAATACTGATATTTTGTCAAGAAATCATCGTAAAAACTTTATTTTAAATTAAGTCGTAACAAATAGCAGGCGATATAATGCAGCTAAATTGTAAAGACTCTTACTAAACGTATTAATCATACTAGCGCATGCCCACTTAAATTGTTTGGGTTATCCACGTTGACTCTGTTCAATTTGTTGGAGACGCTATATATAATAATTCTTTTTTTTTTATGCTAGATTTGATTTTCGATTTTATTTACCCGACTGCGCGACGCAAGGAAGGGTAATGTGTTTATCAGCCTATGTATGAATAATTGACCTAAAATAACTGCCACCAACTGCATCAGACTACTTGAAAAGTGACTTGTTTGGAACTTGTTAGTTGTTTTTTATGAGTCGGGTTTTTTGATATTGTATTTTTTTTTGTGGTTTTTTAGTAGGTTACTGTATTTTTTTTTATTTTTTAAGTAATTTAGATTCATTAATAAGTAAATGTGGTGACATTTATTTATTTCACCACCATTTATTTATTTTTCCACTTCACGAAATGATATTTTCTGAATGTGAAGATCTGATTTGTTACAAAAAATACCAAAATCGCTAATTGTATGCCTTTAATATTTAAGGCGTTCCCTCAATTCCTCATAGATTCCATCATCAGAACAAGGATTAGATGTAAAAAGGACCAACTTGGGAACAAACCTAATGTAATACCGTTTGAATCATCTCAATCGGTCGATCCGTTTTCGAGTTATCGGTGGTGTGCAAACATAAAAAAAAACCTATATATTTATAAATACGCGACGCATTGAGTAACCTCCTCCTTTTTTTGAAGTATGTTAAAAATACCATACATAATAATTTACAGTACAAACAAAAAATATTGTTCTGGTTCGTCTCCATTCGTTCCTTGTCCTAGCGGCGAGCCTCGGTTGTAAAATTTATTACTTTTTTTTGGCACTTAGTAATTGTTACTTTAAAGCATGCGTATAAGGTTGAAGTTGTTTTGATGTATCTTGAGCAGTGAGTACCGGTCGTAAAATTTTATTGCTTTTTGTAATAGCTTTGTGAATACGACTTTAAACGTTGTAGGTAAGGTTGAAATTACATTAATGTATATTTATTTTAACTAAACACAATTGGCGACATTTTTAAGAGAAATTTTGTATGAGATTGTGTATCTAGTTCTTTATTAGTGATCGATGGAAATATGTGAAAAAGAGGCCGAGTTCTGTACAAAAGAAATAAATGTAGGATTGTCGGCTTCACCACTAAAAGAATTGACATCTATTCATCTATATAAATGGGTGCCAAAGTACCAAAGGGACTAATTATAACAAAGGCCCGAGGTACGCGCTCAGTACCGGCGCTGTGTTTTGGGCGCGCGCCCGGCGCGTTTTGGACTCGTCAAACGCAACAATATTTCCACATTTTGTTGTAACTTTTGAACCGTGTTTCTTTTAAGTTTATTACTAATGCGGAGAAAATGACAAGGAAAAATAGTGAAAAAGGAACTCGCGTCCAAGCGTCAAGGGCACGGTTAGGCTTCATTTACGGAGACGCGAGGAGTCGCGCGTGGCTTTGGGCGGCGCGGCTCGCACTGAATTCAAACATATGGCGTTGTATGAGTGCGTTTACGGAAACGCGATTTTACACGCGTTTGTTTGAAGTGGAGCGTTTTTTGCGGCGGAGCCCGCGAATGGCATAGCCGCGTCACACGCGGCGTTTCATCACGGCGGCGCACGTAGCAGCAATGCCCGCGGCATACCTTCTCCCAGTCTTATTTGTAAATCGCACAACGGAGATGCAAGTTGAGAGTGGCAAGTTGCGACATGTGCAGGCCTAACGGCGCCATGGGCGCTCGCTTAGACTGCAGCGCTTGATATAATTCGTTACATAGGAATTCATACAATTTTATTGAGCGCCCGAAACGCAGCGTACAAAATGCGCGTCTCGGGCGCTTGTTATAACTAGTCCCTTAGTAGAAAGTTTAGTATGGTCCCTCTTTTTAACTGTTGAAATTGTAGCTTTGAAAACATGCCAAGTTGCATTATAACTTTAGGCCTCATTTACGGAGACGCGGGGCGTGGCGCGTCATAACATATGGCAATATACGTCTTGATTGTCGCGGTTTTTTTTGGGGTTATAATATATATTTTTGAAATGTGCTAATTAAAACCTTTCATTTTTTACCCAACATGGTATGATTAAAAAATATTTTTTGTTGTTCATGATATGTCACCTAGAGGGCGCCATTTTCAATTTAATGTGTCTTCATATAGCCTATGACCAGCGGACGATCAAGAAGCTTCCAACGATACCTCATTTGTCAAATTGTGATGAGTCTTTTAGAAGATAATATGTGGGAACAGACATAGATAAATACATAGAAACCGGTCAAAATTATAACCCTCCTTTTTGCTTCGCCGTAGTCAGGTAAAAACTAAAACCCAACTACGACAAAAAGTCAACTAAAGAGATATAAACAAGACATCACGAACAGACAAATTAAAAATCCGGAGTCATACGGAATCTGTTCGAGTTCGTTCGTTATACCAATAACCGAAGAATAAAGGTATTATTCTAAACAAGTTTTATTTAGGGGCGGTCAATCGCTCCAATTGTTCGTCTAAGGGTCACCTTATAAGAAGTTTGTCAAAAAAAGTGGGAGTAAACGAATTTGGATCCTGAGTATATCGCAATAAGATTTAATCTCCAGTGCGAACTTTCAAATGAACGTGGAATGGGCTCGTTGGCTATGTTGTAAATTTTCTCCGCAAGAAAATTCACCGCAATACAGAGCAATGGCGCTAGTTTTACCTACTTCTTTCTATACTCCGTGCTACTATACCAGTCAAAAATCTGTCAAATAAAATGTATGTCATCTTGAGTTTTCAAATATCAACATTGAATTTTATATGTTTATTTAGACTCGTAATTTATTTATTTATCAATCAATAACACTTGTAATATTCGTTTTGGAAGTGGTTTTAGTGTTTTTTTCATGTTTTCTATGTCTCAGTTTCTTTTGTGGAATGTGATAAATTACGAAAATATTATTTACGAAAATAAATAATATCTCAGCGCAGCTAAAAATTTGAGCGTAGTCCTCTCGTCTCAACAGAGCGACGCCGACTGATTTGTGAAACAAAAATATGCTTGAAGTTCCCGTAATGTGCGACGGAAGATGGCTTCTTCCACGAACTAAGAACGTCGTAAGTCCTACAAGCTTTGATTCGTAATAAAACCAAAAATAAAAGGAATAAAAAAAAAAGCCTACACAATTTTTTTTGCCTTGTTTTAATACATATAATCATCTAATTTTTATCATAATAGGCATTAGCATTTTAAGTACAAATCGAAAATACGTGAAAATTAGAGGTAACTTCGTGATATTTTTTTATCGAGAAAATTTTAATATTTTGTGTTTCTGTTCCACAAATAGTTTGGAAATATCATGTAGTTACTCATACTATTTTTATTTTACACCTAAGTCTTATTAATTTCATGAAAAATCAAATTGAAGACAGGCAATTTTGCTTACTACCCGCCCTTAATTTATGAAGCAATGGATTAGACATTTGTTTCAAACCGATTCCAATTCTGACCGATCGTGCATTACGCAAATATTGTTAAACATTAATTGTAATTGCGTCAGTAATAGAAACTTCACTAAAGTAAAAGCAACGCAATAAGAAAGTACCCCCAGAATCTAAACAAAACATTTCGAAATACTCTCCTTTTCAACTCGTACGATTGTGAAACCCATTTCGATTCGTCCAAACAAAACAACAATAATTGGGTCGACTGCTCAAATCGATTCGAAAAACTTAATCGATATATCTAAAAAGCCCGGTGAGTCGGTAAAGGCTTGGTCGGCAAACCCTCAAAGGTGATTAATTACAGGCCAAACGTTAATTGTGAACGGCCTAATTTTTATAGACTGCTAATTTGTGTGAACGTACCGCGGATTCGTTACAGGGATAAACACGTTAGCTTTTTGTTTTTGGCTGCATACCATAGCGGTACATGCAGCTTGATGAAAGTTCTACACACAAATAACTTGAAATCCAAAATAGTTTAAATAATAATTTTATAGAAAAGTCCATCTAGCCAGATCTGCATCTGGGGTGTGAAATGATTTGGACCCAGATTGGTGAAACAGATAATCCGAAAACTGGACCCTAAAAACTCTCCTTTTTCTGCGGGACCAGGTACTAACTTATGCAGGTCAACATTAGTAGCGGGCTCTCCAATCTGCGTCACATAAAACAATTTCCACCAATAGCTAAAGCTCTTCCTTTCATAATCATCATCATTACAGCCGAAAGTCCACTGCTGGATATAGGTCTCCCCCAAGCACCACTACTTCGACCGGTTCTGTGCTTCCCGCAACCAGCAGATTCCTGTGGCCTTTAGAAGGTCATCGTTCCTCCTTGTGGAAGGCCTTCCAGAACCTTTCGGCCCTATCGGGCATATGTTCTGTGAGCAATGTGCTCCGTCCATTACCATTTAAGTTTGGCTATTTTTCGACCCATGGTCTATGTGTGTATGTGATTAGGGTAAGCTCTTTCTTTGAAAACTAAAAACAATGGGACACCCATCAAATGCCCGATCTATGCAGACCGTTTATGAGGTAATTGTCATAGCCTCATATTATATCTAATGAGTTATTAGATCCTTACTTTTGTAACAATGTTAAAGCTGGCTTATCACACCTATAAAGGGTTCTCATTATCGGCATATTATTGCACCATAAAAAAAATAATAACTAAACTTAATCAAAGAGTAGGCCGCTAGCAAAAAACACTTCCTATATTAAAGTAACTTATTATCGATACGACAAGGCGCATGTAATCACAGGAAAACGAAACGAAAAACTGAATGGACGGCTATACATCAAAGTGGTGCAAGCGTGTTATTTGCACCACCGTGCCATATATGGGACATATAGGGTTGCCATTGCCAATCGAAATAAAAAGATCTTGAGAGCTTTAAAGTAAGCGTAATATGCCTATAGGAGTTCTGTATTCTAAAGTTTTAGTTACAATCATCTTTCTAACCTCTCAAGTATATTATTGAACCCTTATTTTTCTGTTATTATGGTAAAATCCATTGGCTAAACCAGCTCTCAGACTTGACAGTCACCGCTATTTCTAAATCATAGCAATATAATTGATAATGATCTGGAGGCTTTAGATTGCTCTAAACCATCAGAAAAAAAGAGTAGACCTATTGAAGTTATATCTATATTGTACTATCTAGATTTGTCACACAGCTACTTTCATCTCCAAAAGATCAACCGGCGCGGTACTCCAAGGTCTGTCTTTCTATTTCTCTCGGCAACCCTAAACCATCCCACCACCGTGCCATATAAGTCACACTACCACACAGTGGTCGATAATTGAGACGTTTTCACGATAAACGCCGTCTAATTGACCGTGCCATAGAGTTGAGCTTAATCGCCGCCCCAAGCGTGTAATTCCATACACGATTATGTATTTTTTTGTTGAAGTTGTTCTAGTTTTCATATGATTAATTGTGTTCCTTATAAGGCGGTGGTGTCTTCGTTCTTTGTATGGTTCTGTGTCCGTGTGGTAAGGTTTCTCAGGGTTTGAGCTTTCACGAGGGGGATTTGGTTTCAGCAAAATGCTGATATTTTGTATGGTGAATCCACATGCTCGAATTGCTTGCGCGATATACTTGCGCATTTGATGACATTTTTCTTGAAAAAATATTAGGCTTAATCAAAGTCACTACTGTCATACAGTTTATTAATATATAGAATAATAATATATACTCTTACTCCATCTTTCTTCGTCTCGCTTCTCTATCTTTATTCCCAAATATGAAAATTAAAGCAAAATTAACCGAGTAGGCCTCGAAAATGGCGACATTTTTCATGTTAATAGAAAAATAAATTTGTAGATTGTCTACCTTCATAAATTCCGTAATTAGTAACAGATTATCTTAAGTAAAATTTACAAGTAACACAATAATGAACACAAAAGCTCCAAATAACGATACTAATGAAAATGTAACGCCAGCACTACACTAATAAAAATGTTAATTACAGCGTTATTAATCTATTGTATCATATTAATAACAAAGTGTAACAAACAAACTCACATTCGCATTTATAATATTACGAGTCATGGTGAACCTAACATGAAATGTAACGTTGAAAGAAATTAACCTAGTTGTTGTGTTACATTCCATGTTGCATTGCAAGGACGGCTTATTAGTGCTAGCATGCGTTTCGTCATGCGACGTTAAACTGCAATTTTAATATTTCTCATTGACAATCAATTATCGTGGACAAATGATATATAGTTTACTATAAAATAGTGATAATTATTATTTTGGAACACGGACTCATGAAGAAATAACTACACATCTTCATCAATGGACCTCTTTTGATGATAAACAAATCGAGATAAAGAAATACAAATAGGTATGATATACAAATTAAAATAAATAAATACAAACACAGTTGATTGGTTATGGCAACCATAGAACATGTTAAAACTTTTACATTACGATGTGTAAGGGGATCTGTAACTGAAAAAATGCATACATAATAGAAGTAATGGAGGAAGCGTGTGCAGAACTGTCAGCAAAATGGTCGTAAACAAAATAGCGACACATACATAAATTGTATTAGAGGAAAAGTTTATTTTGCTTCTACAAGTTGCAAAGCGATTCTTTCTGTGTAAAGAGTACATATAAAAAGAAAATGAAAAAGGTTTGATTGTTTTCTTTAATATTATTAAGTACAAACCGTGTGCCCGATGGGATACAAACATTTACCCCCTTTTGGGGAAGGATTTCAAAACTTTCTGCCGTCGTCCTCACCTTTGTTATAAAAGGACCTGGTGCCTATTATGAAGTATGAATGCCACCATTTTTCCAGTGTGATAGAGAGACGGAGCTAGACAAGGCCGATAGCACCATCCTGTTTTCGCAGTGGAATAATGATGGCATTAATACTTCATAATACTACCCCTGTTGTCCAAAATGTCATGCTTCTAGACCTGGTTTAGGTTGTGTGTTGTCTGTCAGTGAATGTTTTTTTTAAATTATATGATGAGAAATCACGATTAAACTGTCTCTCGACTCAGCTTCACGCTTTCATATTCCTTAAATCATTAACTTTAGCCTGCAACCATCCAATACTAGATTCTTCTCTCTAGTGTGAACAAGACAAGGTGGAATTATCCGGTACTAGACTGTTTGATAATGCCTTGAACAAAAAAAAATACATCCCATTACTAAAAAATATCTTACGTAGGTGCCTTTCGGAAACCGAAAATAATAGATATTAATAAACAGATCGACCGAAACGCACTTATCAAAAAAAAATCTGTGCGGTTAGTGGAAGTGATCAGGTGCGGTTCGTGAAATCAGTGCTCTGAGTGGAATACCTCAATCATACGATTAGAGTCTGTAGACGCAGATTGAGGGTCGCGATAGGTACTGGGGTATCATTTATGACTTCCTTTTGAACGATAACGATGTATAACAAAGTATGGATGTAGTTACCTTCCGCATAATTGGTCTCATAAAGTTAAGATCTCTCTGCTTACAAATACTTTAGTAAGGGAAAATTGTTTAGGAGATATAAATGCAATGGCCCAGTTATTGGCGTGGAAATGTAAATACGTATAATATCAGTATCATTTCATAAAGTGCACAATCCAGCTCAGTTATAATAACGAACTGTCTGGTTGCCGGATGAGAGTAACAGAATCATCATCTGCCTAGCCATTTCCACTATATTGGGGTCGGCTTCCAGTCTAACCGGAAGCAGCTGAATACCAGTATTTTACATGGACCGAGCTGCCCATCTGACCTCCACAGCTCAGTTGCGTAATAAGATAGGTCGTCAGAAGCCCGAAAGTCTGACAGTCTTAAGATGGGGTTCTTATCACTGTCAGACTTTCGGGCTTCTCACGACCCGTTATGACTGTCAAAGATCAGCGAGTGACAGCCGGGGCCAAACGGCTTAACGTATATCGTGCGATAAGCTAAGCGATGGTCGTTTTACGTAGATGTGACGCATATTTTCCCCCAACTTGTTCTTTTCGTCTGTGTGTTGTATGTATCGATATAAAATATCAACTATCGAAAATATATCAAATACTATATAATTCCAATAGCAACACCGCTGTCTCCACTGACTAAAACCGCTGGAATTCAGAGCCGTAAAAAGTAGACTTTTTTAACCTAATTTGGTATAAAACAAATACAATTGAACTTAACTATTATTTTGCAAATAAGTATTACTTATTTAAAATAATAAAAAAATCACGGATATATCGATGTTTTTTTTTTTTTCGTTAAAGTTATATCGATACTTTTTGGGACTACTGGCATCCCTACCGCAAATAAACATTTTATCTTTTTTCTTTTCTTTCTAAATTGCGTGTGATTAAAGAAGCTAGTAAGGTATGTCCATCAATATCAATTACATGGGAATGACACCATTCCATACAAACCACATAATCCATTTCGTTACGTGACGTAGGACCAAATGAACAATGCCTTATCGCACACAATGGTACAACTCGTCAATGAATCGAATCGCAATCGTTACGCTCGTGTATCGAATGAACTCATCACTTGCACTATCATGACCGTGTCAAAACGTCTAGTAACGAGCCGATACTATTGATATACGGTTTACCGATTAGGTTTGTATCGACAGCTGAATCGATTAGGAGAGGAGAGGGAAAAGCTAGGCAATTGATGTTACCATTGATCCCTACAGTACAGCAGCAAACTTCTGGCCTCTTCAGTAAATCCATTTAATTGTTGTTTCAATAACTTAGTTTTATAAATATTCTTGTAAAAACAGCTATTGTTCATGATGTTTCATTTATACGTTATCTCGGTTTCTAGCCAAGGTCCTGCTCCTGACTAAGCATTGATACTTTAACTCGGTACTCTTGGAAACATACACACAATTATACACTTGCAGATACTTTAACTACATATCGGCATCATCGACATCTACATCGCCACATGCGAACTACGCATCAAAGACCTGAAGTCACACAAAAATCCTGACGTCACATAAATCCTGCATCGCGCAATTAGAGTTTACCGCGCGATGGAAATATATACAAGATTCCAACATCAATCGTTGCGCAGTTGACCGCCAGACACAACACCCGTCTGGTCCTATCTGAACCAAAAGGAATTGTTTCGCTACAAGCAAAGTAAACTAAAAAGCACTAAAAAACCCGTTACCGACTTATATAGCTTGCAGAGTAAGCAAACTGAAGTGGCAGTGGACTATGGTGGGCCATGTTTGTGGAAGGACTGATGGCCGGTAGAACAGACGAGTCCGGGAGTGGAGACCGCGTATCGGCAAGCGTAGTGTGAGACGCCCCCCAGCTAGATGTACCGACCACGACCTTAAGAAAGTGGCTGGGACAGACTGGATACGGAAGGCGGAGGACAGTGTTGTGGCGCAGCCGGGGAGAGGACTATGTCCAGCAGTGAACTGCGATAGGCTGAGTTGGTTGAAAAAATCAGAAATCCACTACCTCCTTTCAGTAAGACTTAGCATAACAAGTGACCTATCTCCTGACTTAGGCACCTTTGCAATACCGCCATACCTAAAGGGGCCACATGATAACCTTGCTCGTGATACGCATACTCATGAATGTAAATGACTAATACCTACACGCTTTTTTATTGAAAAACAACTTATAGTACATACTACATACACTGGAAACTGCCTATTAAGACTCGCGCCGACGCGACTCTAGTGAAACAATTTCTATGAAAACTTCACGGAAACCATACAGATGTCGCGTTGCACCTGTCTGCGGGATTTTTTATACTTTCCTTATGATTGTTTCTATATAACGGTCTTATAATCTAATTGCTACAAACAAGCGGAAGAAGTTGCTTTTGGCAGTTACACCGCCATTTGTATTACGTTTCCTGATTTTTTTCCTCTCAGTGTACAATAAAGAAGTTATATCTGTCTATCCTTTGAAAGTTAAAAATCCGCTACCCGCTTCTAATATGACCTAGGACTACAAAGGACCTATCTCTTGACTTTAGCACCGTTGCAATACCGCCATACCTAAAGGGGCCACATGATAACCCTGCCCATGATACGCATACTCATGAATGTAAATTACGCTAGGCTAGTCTCGCGACCCTTAATGTAGATTACCGTTGAGGCTGGAGCTAGTATTTCAAAGGTAATGAGGTGTTTTAGGGTCGGTCATGACTCTGACCCGAGTTAACACCTTGTTGGAAGATAAAGGATGCTCGCACGCGATCGAATGTGGCTGAAATTGTTCATGTGCACGCACTTAGGTTCAATGTTCATACATGTTGGGGAGGCTTGGAATTTGGTTTTGTTTTGTGATGTAGTGAATTTTGCGGCAAGTACAAGATACAGAGATCAGCGTAGCTATTCACAACCGTTCGATACGCTTGCGTGCTGAATTGAACATCAATCAATGTTATCGAAGGAGTCTTCTAAACGCTGTTAACAAATCTGCAACTCGAAAATTTTACCAAAATAGATCGCTATTCTTTCGAAAACTATTTGCGGTCGGGGGCAAGATAAATCAGGTAACAAAAAATGAGTCATTTTATTCAAATTTATATTCATTTTCATTCTTATTTGCATTCCATAATGAAGACACAATGCTTAAAGCTAAGGTACAATTACGGACCGTGTAGAGCACAGCAAAAAGTTTGATTTTTATTTACATTTAATCGATTGTGTTGTTGTCGATGATGGAACCTCTTACGTTGACATAATACCTGATACAGTAGCTAAAGAGTAGAGACGAAAAGTATTAGAGAGGATTAAAAAATAGTATTTTAGACACGGAAGCCTGTCGAATGTTTGTGAATAGCAATGCCAAACAGTATAGAAACACTATGAGCACCATGGTAGGAATTTTAAATATTCATTTATAAGACCACCTTCATGAAAAAATAAAGGATACTTTAAAATTATGGTCTCATATAATCACACAAATTAATGCGTTAAGATGCAAACGCGCTGTTCCATTATTGTTTAAAATGCAACAACTTTTTTCAATTTGTAGTTATGCAAAGTATTTTCATCGTCTCATCCTCACATTTGCATGCTAAACTAACAATTGCAATTATTACAATCATTGTATAGTGCGACAATAATTGTTTTCGATTCATATCTCAAGATAAAGCTGCCACGCGACAAAATATACGCAATTATGCGCCCACTCCTAATGTCCATTTGGTTTCTCTTATTGAAGTTATCAGCCAAGCGAGATGCAATATGCATAATGCTCAGATCACGGAATAATAATGGTTATAATATGCAATTTGCAGTATAATTTTCAATATAATATTATTCTTTGAAAAAGCAAAGGATTAAGAAATTAATAAATAGTCTACAAAGTCATCGTCTGCCTAGCCTTTTCCCAACTATGTTGGGGTCGTCTTCCGGTAGTCTAACCGGATGCAGCTAAATACCATTATTTTACATGGAGCGACCGCCTATCCGACCTCCACAACCCAGTAACTGGGTAATACGATACCCCTTGGTAAGACTGGTTGACAGACTTTCGGGCTTCTGACGACCCGTAACGACTGTCAAAGATTCACAAATGACAGCCGGGAACAGCGGCTTAACGTGCTTTTCGAGTCACGGAGGAGTCTGGGTATGTAAAGATGGTCATCCATCCACAGACCAACCCCGGCAAGCGTAGCTTAACCTGATGGATCGACCCGTGCGGCTGTTATTACTTAGCCACGAGCTCCTACCTCCTATAATTTTCAATATGCTATTATTCTTTGAAAAAGCAAAGGATTGAGAAAATAATAGTCTACAAAGTATGCAGATGATTTGTAAACGAAAGTCAACAAATCAATCATCATCATCTGCCTAGCCTTTTCCCAACTATATTGGGGTCGGCTTCCAGTCCAACCGGATGCAGCTGAATACCAGTATTTTACATGGAGCGACTGCCTATCTGACCTCCACAACCCAGTAACTGGGTAATACGATACCCCTTGGTAAGTCAACAAATCAATAAACCCATGAATGACCTCACGAGAGCGTCATTTCTGTAAATCGTACTTCGTCGTGTCAAGTCTCTTGCTTAGATGTGCCACATTCACCCAGATACTGTAATTATATTCATAAATTGAAAATCTAGAGATAAGAAAACCACAAAATTCTCTCCAAATCCTCAGATATTGTCCTCCAACCCGGAAATAGGTTAGCATTGTCGTTCGTATATCAAAGACTACATCAATGGCTAGAGTCCACGAAACCTCGAAATTTCCTTATCTTAATACCAAAATTTATAGGTGCTACATGGCATACATGGTGTCATAAGTCCCCGATTCCGTGCTCATGTTTCTGTCAGGTCCGTGAGCAAGTTTGCGGCTCAATCGTAGTGCACTTTCCACCCTGGTACCGCCCACGTTCCCAACTTGATGGTATCTAGCGAGTTACGAGCTCTAAGAAGATGTTGCCTCGTGTTAACGATCGTATGTGTGTGTATGTGGATTTCTTGGATATTGGATGCGGTATTTGTGGTGCTATGATGGTACTTAGAATGGGTGAGAAATATGTGGGCTGTGAGAGGGAAATTAGTTACCTGTGAATAATGTGAGCTTCAGTATTGAAGCAAGAATCGTTAACTTTAGCCTAATTTGCACGTACGTAATGCACGATTGGTCAGAATTGGAATCGGTTTTAAACAAATTTCTCATCCATTGCTTCATAATCTGCTCAACAACGTAACTTACGATTATGAAGCAATGGATTAGACATTTGTTTCCAACCGATTCCAATTCTGATTTATCATTTACTAGCTTCCGCCCGCGGCTTCGCCCGCGTAGTATGTCGATAAAAAGTAGCCTATGTCCTTCCCCGGGATACCATCTATCTCTTTGCCAAATTTTATCGAAATCTGTTCAGTGGTTTAGGCGTGAAAAGGTAACATACAGACAGACAGACAGATAGAGTTACTTACGAGTTTATAATATTAAGTACTAGCTTCCGCCCGCGGCTTCGCCCGCGTGGTATGTCGATAAAAAGTACCCTATGTCCTTCCCCGGGATACCATCTATCTCCTTGCCAAATTTTGTGGAAATCCGTTCAGTGGTTTAGGCGTGAAAAGGTAACAGACAGACAGACAGATAGACAGACAGACAGACAGAGTTACTTTCGAATTTATAATATTAGTATGGATAACGCAATTAGGATGCTGGTATTGGACTAATCTGAGCTCCAACAAGTTACAGTAACTACCTACCCAGTCAACTTTACATTTATTACTACTATGGGTCTTTCAATAATTTACTCTGTTTTTCTGGAGAGAACAGAGCTCCTCTTTATAATCCGGGATATCTGCGTAAAAACAGGAGATCCAATCCCTCCAGAAAATCTATCTCTTCCAAGACTAACTTTTCAGCATCAAATAGTACTGTCACATCCTGTCTTTTCTGCCTCCAGGTAACTACAAGTCTAATGGTGCGGGAATAGTTCTAATATGGACTGTATCTCGCGTGTATTTTGTTAAACGAACGTATCTGAGAAAATCCTTTGCAGTTCCAGTGTTTAGTTGAAATTCATACGTATGTTCCTTGGGGACTTTCGAATATTTTGTACAGATTTTTTCTTCGGTTAGATAGAATTTAAAGTTAGTTGTGTGGTCTCCAGAGAGCATTGCCTCTTTTTCCATGGATGTTTTAATAAATAAATGGAATCTTGCATCACCCCAAATTCTCCCCAAATTATCATTGTCCTTCGATCAACTATTGATCGAAGTCATTGTCAGTCATTAAATATCTACTGCTGAGGGTCTTACAGCAGTGATAGCCTAGTGGTGTGACCGTCGGACTGCCAAGTCATAGGTCTCGAGTTCGAACCCAAAGACAAGCACTTCTGTCTTTTCGGATTCATGTGCGTATTGTATAATTATCACTTGCTTCAATAACGGTGAAGGAAAACATCGTGAGGATACCGGCATGCCTGAGAGATATTTCTCGAAGGCATGTGAAGCCAAGTCGGAGTCCCATGGGCGGCATAAAAACTGACACAACACACAAGTCACTAACCACACGAAAAAAAAAGAGTCTTAACGAATAAATATGTATTGAGTTGATACGTTTGCTTGTCAGACATGTTATTTGTCGAAAAACAAGTAATAAACCAACAAAGTATAATATTTGAGAATGTTTGACAGTATGAATATAGCGTTCCTGTTTGCGGAGTTCTTTATAAAGGTCCAACGAGTATTGGCTTTTCAAATTGACAGCCCTAGAACTTAAAATTATTATTTAATCTGTTAGCACAAAACAATTTCTTGTTGATCATCGCTTTATCCGTAACAAGTGCCCTCACGTGTGTCTATCTGATAGATGCTCTTGTTAATCACCTCCTGCTGTGCCGACGCTCCTTCGCCGTTAGTTCAGGATACAGAGCACGGAATCGCCGTGTCGAGACGCCATTACTAATAATATTTGTGTCCTTGCACAATTTTCATCTGTCACAGGCATAGTTAGCATTTCCACGGGCTCAGTCAGTTTCTTTGAGTAAAGGGTAAACACTCACTCAACGCCCTATTTGCATGGAAAGTGTTGACGATACCGTCTTTAACAACGGCCGCAAAACCGTCTCCGTGCTCTATGGTTCAGGATAAATCCAACGTGTTACATTTCTGTACTGTTACTATTGTAACGGTCTCAACCAAGTAATAATAATGAAGGCTACAGTAATTGTGTTCTGTTTGTTTATTTGTTATTGCATTATTGTGCAGTCACGGATTGCCAATGTTGCTCATGTTATAAGGGGTAACCGTGTCGTTGTTTTGGTGTAATTCTATCTGAAGCTAAGTATCTTGTTTGATCTGTTTAGTGACCTAGAATAGAATTAGAGCTGCATAAGTAGCAGAAGGAGGAGCTCCTGGCTAGGTAATAACAGCCGCATGGGTCAATCCATCAGGTTAAGCTACGCTTGCCGGGGTTGGTCTGTGGATGGGTGACCATCTTTACATACCGAGACTCCTCCGTGCCTCGGAAAGCACGTTAAGCCGCTGCGTTGGTCCCGGCTGTCATTTGTGGATCTTTGACAGTCGTTACGGGTCGTCAGAAGCCCGAAAGTGTGACAAGCAGTCTTACCCAGGGGTATCGTATTACCCAGTTACTGGGTTGTGGAGGTCAGACCTACCTATTCCTAATTATCATTATGAGCCATTAAACCCTGTAACCCTATTTTATTAACCCTGAATAATCGACCTTTGACAAAAATGCAATACTTTATAGGCTCATACTTACAGCAAATCGAAACTTTACCATTGACGAAATCGTTATTCCTTTATCGTGTTTTATGGTAATGCCATTTAATTTTAATATTTACGATTCACATGAAAATCTTTGCAAACAAGGCTTCGGAGGCACGTACTCATGTGAACTTTCACCTGCATTGTGTTTAAAATAGTTTGCTTTTGTTTTGTGTTTTCTATTGAAATCCAGTAAAACCTAGATTCCCATTCGATTAAAATTAAATGTGTATTGTAAAATCTCTCCTAGCAAAATTGTGTATGCACAATGTCTCGGCACGAGCTATAAAATTCAAAATCCAGAAACTATTGGGAATTTTAAGGTCCAAAAGGACAAACATTTACATTACCCCAATTACGTAACATTTTCTTTCACAATCCGAAGGATATTGAAGGAAATTCCTAATCCATTGTTTCATGCTCGTATGTTTGAAAAATTCTTCTGCTCGACAACGTTGAATGCTTTCGAATGATCAAAATGAAAGACAGTGTCACGCAATCACCCCCCTGATCGCATGAATAGAACAACTTTCACTATAAAACCATCCCTGAAATATGAAAAAAAAACAGCTGTTCCGTACAAACCTTGGATCTTATACTTCTCCTCACTGGGTATCGTATTACCCAGTTACTGGGTTGTGGAGGCCAGATAGGCAGTCGCTCCATGTAAAATATTGGTATTCAGATGCATCCTATTAGACTGGAAGCCGACCCCAACATAGTTGGGAAAAGGCTAGGCAGGTTGATTGAGTCCCATTTCATCGCTGAACATTTACGAGCAACAACAGAGCTTACATTAATAACATAGCCTACAAAAGCCATCAAACGAATCCTTAAAGCCGTGAACCGGCTTGTAATTCGGTCAAGTGCGACCCTCGTGCTAGCCTCGACATCTAATCTCGATCAGCTATCTGCGGCGCCATCGCAATCATGAGCGGCGCCCGAGTGGTAATGTGTTTTAGTATAATGAGAACTAATTGACAAGTGGTTTGTTACTTATTGAGATATTAAATTGGATATCGTTAACAACGTATAGTACCCGGATTTTTATATTGCATATCGAGTAGAAACAGTTCGGCTTCGTAGAGCGTTGCTTCTGGCGCTCATACCTGTGTGACAACCTTTTTTCTAACGCTTGAGTATTTATGGAGATATCGCTAAAAGCATATTCCATGCAGTCTAACGTGGTATTCGCAGTATATTTTCTTAAGCTTATAGGAATTGCTATCTGCCCTCTTGATAGCATCTCGATGCCAAACCTGAGAGAATTTAGTGAAATCTTTCATAAAACCTTCTTCATCCAAAGGTTTTCTAGAAAAAATTGCTTATAGAAATAAGACCGTTATTTCTACCGTTATGGTATAAGTTATTTGCTTATGTTCTTCATTTCAGTGTAAAATGCCCACCACACTGTT
Source organism: Lithophane socia (assembly GCA_947522985.1). Classification (NCBI taxonomy): domain Eukaryota; kingdom Metazoa; phylum Arthropoda; class Insecta; order Lepidoptera; family Noctuidae; genus Lithophane; species Lithophane socia. The sequence continues at coordinate 3,322,171 of OX383272.1, forward strand.
CTATTGTACCATATAAGTAAACATAAATACCTACCGTTTTTTTTGATCTGACATAGACCCGGAGCTTACCAAACACTAATAATCATCATCCTTATTGTATAAAAACTTTCACCAACAAATAATTTTTCCTTACAAACCTGATGCAATTCGGTCAAGTGCGAGCGAGGCGTGTTGAAGCCTCGGCTTGTAATCTAGATCTGTTTATACAGGGCGCCGGCGTCTCCACTTGCCGGCTCACGACGTAATCGCGATCACCCTGTATCTTTATATCTTTACTTTCTGTATAATGGAAAGATACCTTTGGATGAATTGATGGTTTGGTTTCATTTCCTGGATTGTTATAATTTCGTATTGATTTGTTTGGTTTATAATGAGAATATTCTTCATATAGCAGCGCTATTTTTCCGGAGAATCAAATCTGTCTACTGTTGGAAAAGCCTCTTCATCTAACTTCCGCCACACCTATTTGGCCTCTTGTTCATAAGACGCTAACTACAGATAAACGGCGGTCACTGTCGGATTGCATAGAAAAGAAAGAGAAGCGCGATGACATAACGCTTGTAATTTATTGCAAAATATGAAACAATTATCGATTTATTCAAAAATTAGTTAAATAATCGAAAATTAAAAACAACCAAGTTCTGCGTTCAAATAAAACGTTCTTATTATCTATTAAAATACCAACGTACGTTGATATTTAATATAGATATTTTGGATTAGAACTGAAGGTAAAAGGTCAATTTACCGTTAATTTGTATCGAGATTTTTTTTATCAAAACGTGTAACAACCAATTTCTGAGAAATATGTTCAAGATTAACAAATATTTTTTCCGCTACCACAAATTATATAGAGTTGGCAATTTTTTTGTCCTATTTTTACCGTTTGCCTGTTGTCAGCGCCTTAATTTCCTTTAATAAAAAAAATCTTAATGGTTTACTCATGTAACACCGCTTCAGCTGACTTTTACATACACAAAACCTTTTATCTTTTCTGAATTTTAGGTCACTTTTCGTGTTACTTTTATGCATACAGGTCTAAGTGTAGATACGTATCCAACAGTGACCTGAAAAAAGCTAATTATTCGAAATATGCCTTTATTCAGATCAAAACAGTAAACATACAATCACTTTTCCCTCACACTAAACCCATTAATTGCACGTCACGTCGCAAGCGCAGCTAATCTCCGATCGACACCCAATCGTTTACAGTCAACAAGAAACCTAAACTGAGGTTGTGTAAACGAAACGAATTAATTTAAGTTTAATCTCGAGAATAATCGAGCGGCGCGTAGTTTGTCAACGACGTCTCGCTTACACTTAGTAAAGAAAATCGTTTCATTACCGATTCTTAGATAACTGTTGCGCGTATTTGAGTGTTTTTCAGTAGACCAGTTTAGTTTTTTCAGAAGAGGAATTACTTGCAGTTTTCTAACGCCTGCTCTAAAATACAAGGAAAACATTATAATACCTACTCAATGAACATCAAGACATCATTGCTATCATGCAAAAGGAAAAACTACACCAAAATGAAAGAAATTATGATTGTGAACAATGCAGTTTAAAAGCTGGTGACCCTAAACTTTAGGGTCACCAGCTTTTACATTTTAAACAAAAATAAAAAAACAGCCACAGTCGCTAACTCGTCTACATGCAGCAATTTACCACAACAATTCACACTCGTCCTTTAAACTGAGTTTTATTGTTCTACAAGATTATCCACCTTGTGGTCAGTGGTCACAACATACCAAAGAAAAGAAAAAAGTATTTCGATTCAAAGAATTCTTTCAACTATACGTTCGCTAGGAATCTGTTCACCGCAATTATGTAACCGTTCAATAAAGTGTGATTGAAACCGAGTGAAGATCCATTATTGTCGGTTTTTGCAGCCGCACTCGCAAAATAAACACGGCACAATGAATTACTTTATTTGGTAGGTTGACTATGCTTTAATCATACATAATAAGTAAAAATTAAAAAAACTTTTCAAAAAGAAATGAAATATTTCAAAGACTACACAGATTTGTACCTCTGCAACCACCAAACTGTGACCGGATAAGTTTCACGGGTGATGTCCGATACTGCACCACGGCCGGTTCCTTACAGCCATCACTGTCAGTGCCAGACTTTCACTCGAACAGGTGCCGGCCGATAGTCCTGCCAAATGAATGGATACTGTGAAAGCTAGGGTTGCTGGCTCCGAGACTATTGGTTTAATTTGAGGTTATAGATGATGAGGATAATCGTATGTAAAAAAAAATCCCCTCTGATGCACTAAACTTTTGGAAAAAAATCTTGAAGCCCCTTTTTGCATCGTACATAGTAAGTCACCGCTGCCTGGACTGCTGCTGCAATCAATTTTTCAAATAATACAGTAGTAAATATTATGCTCACCAACCTTTTTTCTTAACTTTATAATTTCATCTATGAATAAAAAATATTGCGATCTTGTTTAGAATTTGCAGCGTTCTTGAATCGAGCGTAATCTGTTTTTGTCATAAACATCTGTCACTCGCCTAACAAAACCTTTTTTTTTTAAACTACTGACATTTGCTTAGCTACTAGCGAAATAAGCTTCCCTACATCAAATGAAATGGTCGCTTTTCTTTTATGTCCAGTAATCAACGATACAGTAGCGAGGAAGTGATTAGAATACTGAGCAAACTACCATCAGTGGGCGTAGACAGTAGGAATTTTGATTGAGTTAGCCGCGCCGGTGGCTCTGACGGCTGCCCAGGCGCATTCGACACCATCCACGATTTATCGTCGATCGAGTGACGTAACGACTAATAGATCGTCGATCGGCGTCGATCTGTTCATCGTGTTGTAATCTCGTTGTTTGTAATTTAATAAAAACGTGGGTAGGTTAAATATTTTTATGTGATGAAAGATTTATTGTGGTTACTTCTTGTCGTCATAACAAATATAGATTGGATAAGTAATAGCTAAAATAAGATGTTTTGTAAGAAACAATATTAATGGTTTAAATTCATATACCTACTAACAGTTATTCATTTTAGTTGTGATTATTTCATCTACAAACATAAATTCTACCTACAAATATAATTCTACCTGAGACATGACCTGAATCCACGTTTTTTCATCTTTGCTAAAAAGAATATGCAAAATACCACAAATTAATAACTCTGACTAAACCCTAAAAAATGCGTAAAAGAAAATTATAATATAAGCAATGTGTGAAACTGTCGCGAGCTCCTTGTCTCGTAAGCGCGGGCGCAGACGACGCGACTTTGAGTGATTTAGAACGAACGCATAAACATTAATACAAGTCTAGTAATTAATATATATACGAAGTTGAATGAGGAATGTTATTGTTGTGTGTGAAATTGAAAATTATATTCGTAATATGTCTTTGGTATGAAGTTCGTTTGCTTGATGTGTAAGGGAAAGCGGATTTCTGCCTATTTTTTCAGGATATGGCTCTATTTTGGCATAGAATGATGTTATTTTACAATATGTAGGTAATATTGCTATGCTTGCGTTGTTTAGAAAAATTTTAACGAAGACAACTTTTTTTTTCAGGATTTTCTCATTCAAAAATTTCAAATAATAACAAGATGATTCAGATAATTCTATTCTATTCATAGAAAATCGGATAATCCCGTTTTTACGGTACAACTAGCTCTGAATGAAAAATTTTGACGTAAAACTGACACTTTACTGACAACTTGCGGAATCAATAACTATGGCACTATCAAGCCATCTAACTATCTAATCTAACTAATATTATAAACGCGAAAGTTTGTAAGTATGGATGGATGGATGGATGTTTGTTACTCTTTCACGTAAAAACTACCGAATGGATTTGGATGAAATTTGGCAAACAGGTAGTTTATAACCTGGATTAACACATAGGATACTTTTTATTCCGATATTCCTACGGGATCAGGACTTATGCGGGTGAAACCGCGGGGTGCTGTTAGTAATTAATAATTACGTTATACGTAATCAACATTTACCAATTTGCATAAGTTTCGTAAGTGGCAACTTTGGAATTATATCAGACACTTAGATGAACAACATCATTTTCGCAAGACTCCTGGATATCTAGCCTCGAAATGTTCTTCGTTATCAAAATGACATAATCGTAATGAGAATCAAAGTACTTAGTACAGGATATTTCGTTCAGAAGGATCAAAGCTACTTAAGCAATAGTAACTTGTACCTAAATTCTAGTTATTATGATTATGATCTGTGACAAATCAGCTAAGGGCTTATTTAATATCAAAGTAAGTCGATAATGCGGAAGAAAGGTGCCTCAGTAATTTCCCGAGTGAGGGGAAGTAGCAACAGCAAGCTACATGTTGGCAACATGTAGCTTGGTAAACATCCCCATTCCCATCCCCACAAGGCTTGATAAACCTTCCTGTAATTCATCATCATCATCATCAGCCTATAGCAGTCCACTACTGGACATAGGCCTCTCCAATTGCACGCCATTCAGCTCGATTCTCGGCGACTCTCATCCAGCCGCTACCATGCGAAGATCGTTGCTCCACCTAGCCTGAGGGCGTCTTACCTTACGTTTGCCGATTCGCGGCCTCCACTCAAGAACACGTCAACCCCAACGGTCATCGGTTCTACGGCTAATATGGCCGGCCCATTGCCACTTCAGCTTGCTTATTTTGTGAGCTAAATATGGCTTGCTTATCCTGTAATTGTGATTCAATTTTTCTTTTAAGTGTTCCTGCATGTTACTAATATAGTTTTTAGGTAAGATGTAATACTAACACCCTATGGGCCTTGATGCCTGGTAATAAAATATTTTTACTTTATTCATTATAGTACCTTCTCTCTCTCCAAAAATATCGTTAAATGTTAACGATTCTCTAGAGAGAGTCTAGAGTGGTTACTTACAAAAACTAACCAGCATTCGAACGCGTGTTTTTCTGGGCCGTTTGATAGTCTCTCTCTATAGTCCTATAGCAATTTAATTTGGAAAATCTGTATTTTCCAAATTAATATAGCAATTTAATTTGTAAAATCTGTATTTTCCTAATTAAATTGCTATTTATATCGCATCGCCACTTGTCCCAGTCTTTCTGGATTTCGTCAGTAAAAGAACCACTACCACCACTTATGAGTACCTAATTTATTGTAACATGATCGTGCTAAGGCTCCCGCAGACAGGTGCAATGCGACAGTACAATGCGGTTTTATAGAAATTGTTCTACTAGAGTGGCGTCGCACTGTCGCGTTGCACCTGTGTTCGGGAGCTTTTACTGGTTTAAATGGCTTCCTATAGGTGCTCTTGCGATTCCTTCATTCTTCAATTTGGTCTCTTATAGTGATAGCACATTACCTCAGGTTTTGCGTAAAGTCATTCTAGTGTATTCATAGGTCCACCATTGGTAATAGTCACCATTGGTTATCAAGAAGGCCAATGTCACTCTGCTTTCTTACCTGTAATATAAAACAACACAGTAAATGATTTCATAACAATCACATGCACGAAACCAGGAGCACCACTAATAACTAGTTGTTTACACTTTGTCGCGATGATCGCGATGTTGACACGTTTGTCTCCGCAATGTCGCGTTATTTATACTCAGCTCATCGCGCGCACTGGGTTTAACATTAGAACGTTGCAGCAAGATTTAGGGCGGACGGTTTCAAAGATATTTGTACGTAATATTCATTATTTTTGATGATTACGTTGAAGTCCATCAACTATGAAAGCTTCACCAATGAGTTTTTCAATTTTATAATTGTTTTATCAATTAGGTACAGTCACGGACTTTAATTGATGAGCCACCTGGCACTGTTCGTATTTTAGCCGTGTAATGCAAATCGGGTTTATTTGGTTCCCGACACGCAGTCATATGTCTTCGTATTAGAAAAAGAAAATTATATTTCATACCGGTTGGCTAACCTGAGAGAGCCAGAACTACAAACTTGACAGCAGAGTGACTACTCAAAGTCAACTAATTGCAGGTCTAGCAACAGTAACCTAGCAACGATAAATAATTGTTGCTAGGTTACTGTTGCGATAGTAACGTTAGCGTACGGAGAAATTCTCTGACATCGATATTTCAACTGTCACTGTCTTCAGTTATGTTTTCATAATTATCGAGTTAATGAGCTATGATGTAAAGGAGGTTGGTATCAAATAGATTGGATAAACTTAATGCAACATTGTACTTATTTTTATCATTAAGAACTTATTAGTCTACCTCTATGGATAAGACTATTTCCGATTAAAAGTAATTTATTTGTCATCTTGATATTTCAACTGTCACTGTCTTCAGTTATGTTTTCATAATTATCGAGTTAATGAGCTATGATTCAAAGGAGGTCGGTATCAAATAGATTGGATAAACTTAATGCAACATTGTATTTATTTTTATCATTGAGAACTTATTAGTCAACCTCTATGGATATTTCCGATTAAAAGTAATTTATTTGTCATCTTGTTTACGAGCTTGCGATTTGAGTTCGTGTTTAATCGTGTAATCTCGTGAATGTATGAAACTGCAAAATTGAAAAGTTTGAAGGTGGCTCTTCAATTAAAGTCCGTGACTGTACATCTTCCGCTTTTCGTGTCGATGGTACTTCTTTACTTGCTTTTTTTATTTCATACTAGTTATTGCCTGCGACTTTGTCTGCGATCCAGGATGAAAGTAAGCCTATGTCCTTCTCCTGGTCTTAGTCTACCTATGTGCCAAATGTCATCCAAATCCGTTCAGCCGTTTTGGCGTGAAAGCATAACAAATAAACAAACAAACTCACTTTCGCAGTTATATTAGGATAGTATAATAGTTAGGATAGTTGGGATAGTTAGAATTTTACATTGCATGAACCGAGTACCTGGCCACGTTAGGTACACACGGCTACACATCAAGCTATACATTTCCAGTTTATGCTGATCTCGCATTGTATAGGATTTCCGTACAATGCGAGGTCAGCTTATACTGGAAATGTATAGCTTGATGTGTAGCCGTGTGTACATGATGGATTGTTAACGCCAGGTTTTTTGGCATGAATGTGCCTGTAAAAGTCTTATGTATGTTAGTCAATAGCTAAACTGTTTTTGTAGCCTGTAACGGTTACTTATTAAGTTATGATGGCCAGTCAGATATGATTTGAATGAAGGCTCCATCATATTAGATGATATTTCATAATTAGATGTCCTATGACTCGAAGTATGTTCGTCTAAGTCGGAGTTAGTCATTTTTTCTTCGTACAGAATTTCATTCTTCTCCTAGTAAGTAAATTTTCTGAAGATTTCGGTATTCAATTAATCACGTCAAAGTCCATTGGCACCTTTTTTCTTATTTGGTACTTACTATAAACTCTCTCACGGTATGATAAATACAGTAATAGATACCTAACACACAAGTGGTATTCAAATACAAGAGTTCAAGTACTTGTTATTTCAAACATTGCTCATATATTTGTTTTCATAGTTTATACGGTCACGCATAGGACACATGAGGACCCCCAATGAGGTTCGTTGTTAATGTTACACCCAAAACCGTTGACGACGATATCATGCACGCATGCATGCTTTCCTGCTAGGCAAACAATATTCAAGTGCCGCCGTATTGATACCTAGCAATGTAACTGTTTTAGAGACACAGAAACACCGTGAATGACTTTCTTAATGATACTGACTTAAAATATGTACCTACTGAATAATTTAATTTTATTCCTACCCCGACTATTGTTTCAACTGTTATTCTATTAAAATAATTTATCATGTCATCATTGCTATTCGTTTTATATTAATTCACTCGTGTTATAAAAATGTTGCATGCCTAATATAAAGTAGATTGTACAAAGATCACCCATATTTTCATTGTCAGTATGTATTTTACAGGACACACATACACACACACACATCACACACACACATCACATCACACGCAAAACACACACCCACACACACACACACTCACACGCACACGTCACACGTCACATCTTATTTACTGTACCTGCAATCTATGCAAATCAATGATTACTTTACTTTGTTTCTCTATGTCTAACACAGCTAATAGCTATCACGGAATAGGTACTCTAAAAGTCAAAATAATGAATCATCCATATCCGTTTCCTCATTACCCAAACCTACTCGCAATGAAGTTACGATCACAATACCAACCGGAACCCCAGCTTCCTCTATTAAAGGCAAATAGTTGAAATTAGCTGATCCATAAAGCGAGAATCCCTATGTTTATGTAAACATCAGAACAACGTGTGCTTATCCAGCAGCCTCGTTCCACTTCGCTACAATATCTCATTGTTTGGCGCCACAGCTACAGAGCTTGACATGCGTGGCAGACGGACAGGTAAATACAGGTTCCGTAGTTAGAAAAAAAACTAAATAAAAACCTCCATCCTAATTGCGTAATACACGATCAATCACAATCTGAATCGGTTTGAAACAAATTTCTAATCCATTGCTTCATAAGTACGAAAAAAATATCTGCTCAACAACGTAAATAACGCAATGAATGTTGTTGAACTGTCAAAATTAAACAAGATTAGTCTTAGGTTACGGAAATAAGTTACGCAATCAGATAGCTGAAAAGAAAATTAATTTTGGTATTCCATAAATAGCATTTTCATTATGTTAGCTTGTTCATTACTGAACAAAAATGTAGTAAGTACACGGTTCTCAAAACGGTGAATGAAAACATCGTGAGGAAAGCGGCATGTCCTAGAACCAAAAATTCGAAGAATATGTGACAGCAACCCGCGATGGGTACATGATTCGTTGTTAAATCATCATTCAAAATTATTTCTGTAAATCGAAGCTTTTCATTATAGTGTCTCAAACCTTTCTTCGAGCTATAGGTAAGCATTTAGGAAGATATGTACATTGTTACGACAGCAAGACAATGTAATCCTAAGGGTTCGTAGCATGTCTACGGAATTCTAAAATTCCAGTTTGTTTATCCATTCCGCTGGTCAAACGCTAATTGAACTTAAAAGGATCACAAATTGGCACATAGTTGCGAATAATTGTTCGTTTGCGGAGCTGTGTTGAAGGAAATTGCTTCAATCTTTAATTCCGACGCATTTTCGACATTCCTTTTGTCACGAATCGTAATTTGTTCGGAGGAATTCCTTTTGTTTAAATTACTGTTTCTTACTTCGAGTGATATTTATGAGAATTTTGGGAATTGTAACGTTTGGGTGAGTGATCGGAAGGGACGGTTGTATTCGAGGAATGTTTATTGAAAATATTAGCAGAAGCGACACTTGAGCAATTAAATTATAAGATTGACACAATTGTATTCTTAACGTGGCCACGCGCGTGGTTAAGTTAGACGGAGTCGTGTCTCTACAAACATAGAAATTGTCAATAGTATATATTATATTTATATATATTAAATATTCACTAAACTTTTATATTACAAATCTACTGGAGTAACAATATGCCAAAAAATGAAACTCTGTATATCTAATGACGTTCTCGGTCTACATACAAAAAAATAATCAAATATATCCAATAGTTTACTTACGATTGCTAGTCAAAGATCGGCAAACCCCATAGTCGACCCATCACTACTATTTAGTTTGTTTGAAAAAAATACTTTTTTTAATTTCGATATTAGGATTTGTTTGATAGTTCCAAAATACTCTTATGCATTAGTATTGCCAGTGTTTTCATTTATTGTTGTATTGTCGTCTCCACATTGTATATCTTGTTCCCTAAATTCGACAAGCCATAAAAGAAATTAAACAATTAGGAATATCATAATCGTATGACACGTAATATACTATTCAATAAAGAAAACATGATCCAAATCCCTCATGACAAACATATCATCGAGATAATTTAACCCTCAAGTGCTCTTCACATCAAGTATACTCCTACTGAGTGCTAACCCCTCAAAGACGGATCTAATTACAGAAATAATCCCACAAGTCGAACTTTAACGAAAGGGTGAATCGTCAAGATTAACGTACGTGACAATTACGGTAAAAGCCCTTACAGTCGGCTGTCAGACGTCATTTATTTATATATTGGTGGTTCCACTCCCCACTGGGACTCCCAAGGGACTTGCCTAATTGCGCGCTGTCAGATGTCACAAACGTTGGCTCAATAAAGTTGGCTGTAAGTGCTACCAACTTGGACCCAATGGGGGGGAATGTGGTTAACGAATGTTAGATTACTTTTTGCTTGGCGAGTGTCATTTTTTTTTAAATCGGTATCGCGGTTTTGTTTAGATTGTCAATGCTCATCTTTTTTAACCCAGACGGAAAAAGAGGGGTATTATAAGTTTAAAGTGTGTATCTGTGAGTCTGTCTGCGCCATCGTAGCTGCGAAACGGCTGAACCGATTTTCATTTTTTTGGTTTTGTTTGAAAGGTGACTTAATCGAGTGTTCATAGCTATAAAAAAAATCTTTTATTAGATGCTTTGTTTTTATCGGGGGTTTTTAAAAAAATTATTTTAATTTAACTTGTTATTATATTTTTCTTCGTGTTTTTTGCCTACCTACCGCAATGTTATCCCTTAGATTTATCAAGGCATTCATTAAAAGCTAGCTGATTGTTGGCTTGCTAAAATTACGTATCTTATTAAGTCTTCGACATTTATATCAGACTAATCAGAGCCAGATTAATCCCAAGTTCCGTATACCTTTATTACCAGTATACCTTTGATTCTAAATCGAAACAACAGAACTCAAAGGATTCCCCATTTTACAACCTCACAACTTACAAACCTTGCAATAAAGACCGAATAATCAAAACATTCCTAACTTTCAAGTTCCCTCGCGAAAGTCTAATGCTGTGCAACTGTTTAGATAACGCAAAGTGTTCTGTAATATCGGCATTACCGAGTGTTACTTGTTACTTCAAAGGTAAGGAAATAAACACGATATAAATAAGGGTTTTATAAACACTTTCTACTGTTATCTTATTATTTAATATGTAAACGGAGAACGCCTTACGGGAGAACCGTTAACCTGTTTTGGTAACTTCAGAAGTTACGGAAGGATAATCTACTGGGATAAGTTTATCTCCTGTGTGAACTTTGTGAACTGATCATTATACATGCCGCTATAACTTCCCCCTCATAACACTCCACTTTTTAAGGGCTTTGGTACTTCCTCCTATACTTTGCAAACAACGCCTCAATCAATCTACCTAGCCTTTTCCCAACTATGTTGGGGTCGGCTTCCAGTCTAACCGGATACAGCTGAATACCAGTATTTTACATGGAGCGACTGCCTATCTGACCTCCACAACCCAGTAACTGGGTAATACGATACCCCTTGGTAAGACTGGTTGTCAGATTTTCGGGCTTGTAACGACAGTCAAAGATCCACGAATGACAGCCGGGACCAATGGCTTAACGTGCTTTCCGAGGCATGGAGGAGTCTCGGTATGTAAAGATAGTCACCCATCCATAGACCAACCCCGGCAAGCATAGCGACCCGTGCGGCTGTAATTACTTAGCCACGAGTTTCTTATGCCTTGTTGGCTTATGAAGCTCGTGTAAATTATAAATTACAGTAAAATTTCAGCTCATAACTGAAGCTAAAAGCTTGACCAAGCATCATGTGCTAACTCACTGCATGACAGCGATTTCAAAACATTTTGTCACGGGTAAAATGAAATTGAATAAGTCACTTTGAGCTTTGTCAGGCCACCGCACTTTTCTAACAAATGCGAAATCGACGAAAGGTTTCATAAACAAAGACGCTGATACACCTGAGATAGTGCACGTCCCATGTCCTCCAAGAGTAACACACAAAGAACGCACGTGTCAAAACGCACCCGTGACGTTGGAACCAATAGTCACTACGTTGAAGAACAGGAATGAAATAGTGAGGTTAATACAGTGAGCTGAGATAGTATAGAAGGTATAATAGAAAACGGATAGATTTGTAAGAGATGATATACATGAAAAGTGAGTGAATGAGAGCTGATGGGAGTATGGAAGAACATTTTGCTCCAAATAAAGAAAGAAAGAAAAGAAAGAAAGAAAATGCATTTATTTAGCACAGTCAGTCAAATCCATATAATATGAGACAAGGGCAGGAGAAGAAAGTACAAACATAGATTTACAGGCTACAGACGAAGAACGTACGTAGCGAACGTAAGTAGGTGCCTTGTACTAGAGATTTAAAAAAAACTGTCCAATTTTTAAGACGAAAAATAACACAGGGGGCTGCCCGCTCTTTACTACAGTCTCTACCCTCTAAAATAAGCCAATAAACCACGGAGTATATAAACCTATTCGCAAATATGATACCAAATAAATACATTTATTTCTGCTATACTTACTAATTCTTCGTCGAAGTATTAACATTCACACATGGACAAGCATTTACCATAGATTACGAGCTAGTAAACTGTTGGGCTGGTGACCAACATATCTTAATGACAACGGCTATCTAAATGATGATTGGCTAAACCTGTCTCGTTTGCATCGACACCATCTTACTACGGAAACTCGGAGAATTAAGGTTTATAATTTTTGGGATCCTACGACCTACAATTTTTGAAATAATTATCGTGCTAGGGTGTCTAGTGACACACTTAGTTATTAATCGTGATTTCAGGAATTTTGACTCAAAAAGGCCTGAACTACAATATACTTAAAAAAACAGTTCATTTGCCCAACTATGTGACGATAATAGTTTTCTCTCCGATCATCCAAAGCTTTCCAATATTTCTAATAGATGTGTGAAAAGAAAAAGCAAAAATACCTGATTGGCTTGCCAACCTTCATTAATTAAAGACAATATTTTCTTATACTACGAAAGTAATCTATAATCCAGACTTACCTGATAGCCATCCTAACTAATTACAAACAAGTTCCCGCGAGTTTATTCTAAGCGAGAAGCGAGCGAACATAAATGGTACAACTAGAGATAATGGCGGTTCGCGCCAAACGTGGCTCAGTTGAAACAGAGATTGATTGTAATGGTCGGTTAGTGCATGATTGAAGATCAACGGACTTGACATCAATGAGCCTGGATTGGAGGCTGGGTGCCGATTACAAGTGATAAACGATTTAGATTAGACAAATTTTACGTGGCATAGCTTGAATAACAGCCTCATTCACATTCAAATTAACAGAGATGGCGTGTCAAATATATAATTATAGAAACACTGTGTATATTGAAATGCCTCGTTTCCGTTTTTTCTTTAAGAACATATATAATATTACGATTACTACTATCCACATAAAGTCGTGAAAATCGAAACGCGAAGAATCTTAGCTATTCAAACTTAACCTTTTCGCACTAAACTAAAGATTTTCAGTGAAGAAAAGAACTTCGTAATCCGAAAAACATGAAACATGAGAAGATAAGAAATCCTTTGGCAAAGCATTATGCGTGGGAAGGAGGTCAAAATAAAACTAAAGCAAGTAAAACAGTATAAATAACCAAGAGCAACGCAACTAACATTGTTGTATCCAGAGATGAAATGACCACCTGTCATAAATTGCATCGTATTTTGCAATCTTAATATTCTATAATTATGTTAATTTTACTGCTACGAAGCTTCCATTTGCGACACATTTTGTAATGGTAGTGCTCCTTCCATCTATTTATTAGCAGAGGAAATCGAGAAATATACGATATTTTATACGTAAACTGATCTACATATTGAGTGTACGTACTGTCACTATGGTTCCCAAAGGCTTTATTGCACCCATTTTGTCGGCATTTCCATCATAAGTATAATCATCATCATTAGCCAATACCAGTCCATCCAGCAGGGGTGCGCCAAACTTCACCTAAATTTTCAACTCCGATAATTGGAAATCCGAAAATGTTCTTCCTAACATTTTTCATCCTAACAATCACAATTCCTAACTACTCTGTCTCTAATGTTCATAATTCCGAAGCATTCAATTTCATAATGTCAGTAGCAATAAACATCTATTATACTTTTATTTGTTTTCCTATATTTTGTCAACATAACCATCTTTTACACTATTATTCAAAGTCATATCTTTTTGTGTAGATTTCCTTTTATTCATAATAATCAGTATTATATACATTAATTTTGCGTAAATATAAGGCTAAAAGAGTCTTGGTGTTTTTTGTCTCCGACTAACCGTTTGTCGTAAAAACGTTGTGGAAGGGAACCATAGGTTAGGTTAGGTTAGAACTGTGACCAACTACGCACGAGCCGAGCGAGCGAAGCGAGCGTGCCGCGGCAGCGGCCGGCGAAGTGCACGAACCGAATCGGTCCTAGGCGACACTCTGACCTTCTGAATATGAGTGAAAATATTATGGTAATTGTGTTTAGGGATAAAAGCGTTATGATAAAAAACAGTAGGAGTTTAAATATATTTACATTAATGATATTATTCATTACAATTTTCGGAAACATGAGTGTTATGAACATCGCCGGTAGCACTACAAATAGTATGAATGAAAACTTTAGGATGAAAAATTTTAGGAAGAGTGATCATTCGGATTACAAATCATTAGGAAGAACAATTTCGGGTAAAGAACTTTAGGTGAGCCAATATGGACCCATCCAGCAGACATAGGCCTCTCCAGTTGCACGCTATCAACTCGGTTTTCGGCAACTCTCATCCAGCTGCTACCGGCTACCGCGAAGATCGTCGCTCCACCTAGCGCCCTACCTTACGTTTGTCGATTCGTAGTCTCCACTCAAGAACACGTCTACCCCAACGGTCATCAGTTCTAAGGCGATTGCCTAGCTTAAAATATATCAGTCATTACAGCAATGCTATAAAATTATGGCAATCATTAAAGTCATAGAAAATCCAAATTATACGATCGTCATTTTTTTCAATCGATGATTCAAATCTAAAAACCATGCCTCTTTTTTTTACCAGTAAATCTTCAACTAATTCATCGGTACCGTTGCTTCTTACCTACCATATCTACCTCAAGTAACTTCTGCTTGCTCTTGCAACAATATATTATGAAAAAGTACATCTCCTTTCATTACTATGGTAAGCATCTTCATCGTCGCAAAAAAAACATACTCCAATTGGATTTGCAGACTGGGTTTATCCGCTTTAACATTTTTTTTATCAACGATTGATTAATCAACTCTTAATTGAAACTGTTTAGTGAACTGTGCTTTTTAATGGATATAAAGCTTTTTGTCTTTCTTTGAATTAGGATCATTGTTCTAGTTGGGTAATGTTGTAATATTTATTTATGGTTGTAAAGCATGACTTTGCTTGCTTGCGTACAAGGTAGACACTTTTTGTAAACTTGATCCTGTTTTTATTTATTTTATTATTTATGTAACCACAGTATATATGTATACTGGTACGACATATTTCATACACACAGTAGAATATATATTAGTACGACTGTAAAATATATACGGGTACACTTATTGAGAACAAAGGACTTATTTCTAAATAAGTTCTTCTTCTTCTTGTTTTCTTCTGCTTTTTTATTTTATGGTATTTGTAAATAGCTTTACTATACGATTATGTTGACATTAACGCCGATAGCACCCCTCCGCCGCGAAACCATAGCAGCGAAACCGCAGTAGTTCAATTCGCGTCACTTTGAATCGGATTCGCGTAGCGGAACATGACGCGAGTCAGTACAATTGAACTACTGCGGTTTCGCTGCTATGATTTCGCGGCGAAGGTGTGCTACCGGCGTAAACATCCGTAATCCTGATATTTTCCAATTACAAAAGTCAATATAAATATATATTTTTTACTCCAAAAAATGCATGCAAATGAATGCAAAGAAATAAATTAGCTTTGGTATCTAGTAACAGTCGTTAATGTGTGTTGGGATTATTTGGCAATACAACAGCTCTCCTTCCTCCTCATTCAATATCCATCACTTTCTTAGAAGCAGCTTGAAACATTCCTTTTTCCTAAAGGCTATAACCGCAGACGCCATCTATTCCTAAACCCATTCATATTGCACTTCAAATATTCGTGTAAAGTTGCGTTGACTTCCCGACTTGACACTGTCGGCTGAGATTAATCGACCGCTTTATCCAGTGTCATGTTTTTTTTTTACGAGTACGTCTGGTCTGTCTTAAGCTTTTTGTTTGTTTTTGCGGAATTGACTTCAAATGAACCAAATATTTCATTAAAAACATTACAAACTATTCATTTAGTGCGCTACTTTTCGTAAAACATCCTTTCTACTGAAGGAACGCAGTCATCGAACATGCTAATAAAAGTCAACTGCATCTACAGTAACAACACAGAATCATAAAAGCTCAACAAAGTTATAAACAACATTTTCCTTATCTAGTTACAACCAATTTGTATCTAAACTACCCATATTTGCTCTTGAAGACGTTGATTCTAATGACTCCTGTACACTGTCGAGCAAGATAAATCACCCACTTCATAACTATAGTAGAATGTCACGTACTAATACGTCCATTTGACTTGGTTGTAGTGCTAATGGTAGGTAACCGGCACTTGTTACCTATTTGTCTTATTAACAAGCTATAGTTAGCGCCGGGCAATGTAGGGTAATGGAGAGATAACTGATCGTAGATGGATTTGCATTATCTGAAGGTGGGATGGTATTTTTGCAATGAAGTGGCATTCTCTTGGTTTGATTGGAGCAAATATTTCCTTGGTCTATAAAAGCTTGCCGGAATGAAAAATAAGGGAAGTCTCATAATTTTGTGCTAGCAGACATATAGTTTGTGATAGGAATCAACGGTGACAATGAAACAACGCTAGTTTACGAAGGAACTGAACTTATAACGATTGAAAATAATGATATATTAAATCTCCGATAAGCGCAAATTCCTTACATTCCTCATCATTGTATATTACAGCCTCACACCACGTGAAATTCTCAAAGAAATTCAGCACTTCCACTTTCATCTTCGATATTTATAGCAAAATGTAAGGTGCGGCGGGCGCCGGTAATCTGCCATTAGCGCCGACATCCTTGCCTGTAATCGCGATGAGAATTTATCATATATCAACCAGTTTATACCGAAGGATATGATGAAGATGCTGTTCAGGTAATATCTAGATAAGTAAGCTATCGAGAGGTGTTGTTATTACCTTGATAGATCGGAGGTAGAAGAAAGTTTTATACCCAGTTGGGACGGATTTTGTTGGAGATAAGGATGATGTAAATTATTGACTGAAGAAAGCAAGGCTAAGTTAGAAGTAAACAATAAGATGTAGTCCGTGCTAAAATAAAAAGTTAATAAAAGATGCAGTTGGCATAGGAAACAAATTATGATGACAGAATCTTACATCATTTGAAATTGTAAAAAAATTAAAGTAATAAAAACTAATATTGTGATGAGTGGTTTAGAAGATAGGAGGAACAGATGAACATACATACATACATACTCGTCAAAATCCCCTCCTTTTTTCTTCGCCCTAGTCGGGTAAAACTTAGCAAGACCCCAAACAAAAGATAGACGGTATCCTATCCATAACATACGAATGAAATATCGTTTCTATCTGTAGACACTTCTAATGAAACAACAATAAGTGACTTAGAACAGCTAGGACCGTTTCTCTATGCCAGGTATATTTACGAAGTTCCAGCTACTGGGACAAGTCAATCCAAACAAAACAGTGTATGTTCGACCTTTAGCCCACTTTACTGAGAACCAAACAAAGCGCTGTCTTCAAACATTCACTCGTAAACAAATGTCCAAATGTCCGACACAAATGTGCAGAGCTTGTCGCCTGAGAATGTAGAACGCGTTGCATTCAACTTGATGTCACAACCTTGAATGCGGAAATATGTCGAATAAAACTATGTACGCGAAGGGCGCCGGCGCAGACTTGAGAAGAGAGGGGGATATGCCAACGGAATCATATGATGCATTAATATGCCTAAAACTTTACGAAATCCAGCATCTCAAACTAAAACATCGTCTGTATATCAGTCGTTTGTGTATCGGTATATCATTCGGAAATCAGTAGATGTTGGAAAAAATTGTCAACTATGGTCTATAGTCTAAATGGGTCTGACTTGTACGGATTTACAGTCACAAGTTAAGTGTTTAAGCTTGAACACCCTGGTAACTATTTATTTATTTATTTTATTATCTAAGTACACACAGTAAAATACAAAAAAGATACGACATAATTAAAATATGAGTACAAAGGTACTGCTTATTTCTTAAGAAATTTCTTCCAGCAGACCTGCGAAAGGAGAAATGAGAAAGAAATGTAGACAATAGTGTGTGAGAACAAGAAGAGAAAAAACATGAATATGCGAAGTCTTAACTAAAAATAACAAATATACCTACACATATACGCAAGAAAATTAACATATTCTTTTAATAAATACATAAAGCTTAAATATATAAACATAAATACACTATAGGTACCTATATAATAATAAATACTCAAAGTTGAGAGGAAAGATAATGCTCTTTTACACGAAGTTTAAATAGAGAAACAGTTACTACTAGTACTACTACTAGTAAGAACTATAGGTTACTAAGCTTTCTTTTAAGAAGAGTTCTATGTTACCAGTAATAACAAAATGTACGTACAGTTTTGGAGTGGTGTAGAATTAGAGGAGTCAAAAATTTGTGAGTGACCTAAGTTGTAATAGCAATCACGCCATTTGGTTTATATAGGTTTTTTATTACTTTTTGATTATTTTTCTTTTATATAGATTATTTTCTATTTGTGTATGTGAGAACGTTGTAAGCTTAGTGGAATGTAGATTTGTTGAACATTTTCTATTTTGTTAAGTACCTGGTACTTGTTGAAAGTCCTACATTGTCCTCTCATGCCTACTAACACTGTAATTTGAAAATATTGTAAGCCAATTATTTTTAAAGAGATACCGTGGAGTTTCTTGCCAGCTCTTCTCCATAGGAAACGACCAATTGGAACCGTGCACCTAGATACTGACGTTTCATAAGTGCCCATTGTTTTTTGGGGTTTGGAACTCTTCCTAATTTTCCGAGACACCACATCCACCTTGCATCTCAGATCTTGAGTATAAGAGTCCTCATACTATTTTAAGGGAATGTCCCCCACTGGCTGCCTGATAGGATCATAAATTGAGTCCAGTTTCGCTGTAACAGTGCTGACGAAAATATAACGTCTAACTAGTCAAGTTTAACTGTTTAACTTTGTATTTAGTTACATTTATGGGCGATAAAGTACTGGCAGCAATTGTTATCAGTATTGGACAATATTCTGTGCTTTGGAACAGTTAAGATTGTGAAGTAACAGTACTTAAAGTAATGATCACATGCAAATCTGTTGTTTACAAGCTTTGCTGTGAGGTCTCTTTGTGCCCCGATCAGGACAAACCGTTTAAGTTCGATGTTTTACAGGGATCGTAAATGTCCGCCATTTGACATAGAGACTTGCAATAAGATTGCCTTATTTGGCTTTAAGGGTAGTTTTTTTTACTATTATAAATTTTGACGCTTCTAATTTTTGTATCTCAGAGTACCTAACTAACTTACCAACTACTTTATCTACTTTTAAAATTATTATAAAAAAGACTCTCTCTCTCCTTAAACATCATCATTATTTTTTTCCTTCCTCCTGTTTCATGATTTTTAATAGACATATATTTATATAGATTAGTATTTGCTTTAGGTATTTATGTATTTACTGTGTATATAAATTGCACACCACAGACTACCCACAGTATTGTCTCTCCTACCCACTCTCTTTTAATCCATCCAGAGGATGTCTTTAAAAGATCGCTTTTAGTGATAAGACTGCCCATTAGGTCACCCTATGTAAAATTTCTACATTTTTGACTGTAATTTATATGGACTATATAATTTATAGAGTATTCTATTCTTTAAAATAGTGTTGATTTTTTAGGAGTATGAGGAACAGGGTGTAAAGTTCACTCATCCACCATAGAAAAAGGAGGATCCTCTGACCAGACTGGTGTTGTGTCTGGCGGGCAACTGCTCAACGTTTGATGTTAGTTTTCTTGTTGTTGGATTTTTGTGACGTCGGGATTTTTGTTTGACGTCAAGTCTTTGATGCGTAGTTCGCATGTGGCGATGTAGATACCGCCACAATTTCAAAAACAAATCTTACATCAGCTAGTCTCCATGTTCTTCCACGTCTTATATTTGTCTCTCGTGTCTTGCTTATGCTTTATAATCTCCTAATTCTTCACCATTAACATAAAGTCTATACAATCATCGTCTTATGCATTATAAGTGGCGCCAAGTATCTTTGTGACTATGTGTGAGTAAGAGATGTTTCGATATAGCCAATCTCACTCACACATCAGAGAACCTACCTATTCTAATATCCAAGTAATAGGTATCGCTATCTCCGTCTATTTAGCAAGTATTCAGATAATCTGACGCCTCGCTGTGAAGCCGCAAACAAACAGATACGCTCCAAAAGCATCCGGAAACATTCGAGATTCTGAATAAGACTAACAGACACACACTAGTTACTGTTGATGTTATTGATGTTAGACGTACTTGTAATATAAGGGATTATGATACATATCTGTAATATTGATTTAAGTATTGCTTTTTGGGAAGACTGGACTGGTGAGCAGTGGTGGCCCCGACTTACGAGGAGGTCGTGGATTCGAACAGGGAGGTTTACTTTGAGTAATTTATTTCATGACCAGTGTTGTCAAAACGGTGAAGGAAATCATCGTGAGGAAACCGGCATGTCCTAGAACCAAACATTCGAAGACATGTGACATCTACCAACTCGCAATGGACCCGCGTGGTGCATTACGGCCCACTCGCTCTCACAGAGGGGAGGCCTAGCTGTGTCCCAATAGTGGGAACATTATAACCTGATTATCCTAGGAAAACTGGAAACAATCACACATTTTTGGAAAAATTGAGCCCTCTCATACGTCAATAATGTAACATGAGAAATACTAGATATACCAAAAATGATAATTAGAAATGGAGTAAAACGAAACTGCCGATGACCGTATTAAGATAGATTGTCAAAAAGTGAGTAAAATATCTAAAAAATTCTTGAACCAAGGAAGCATCTAAGTTTATGCAAAGATACGTATAAAAAATCTAATAAATAGGTAAAGTAATAAAGTCATACGGGTCGCATTCCGAACATAACTAGTCTGAATAAAATATTGGAATACCAACCCGACCAAACATTGTGAAATGAAATTATAGAATAAAATTAAATACAAGCATGCTCTGAATCGAATTTGTATGAAAACGTAGCAACTGCGACCAGTTTACGTTGACACTTTAGCGTGGCGCTTCGTGTTAAGGCAAAGAGTTGGAGTAAGCACAATTCAGTACCTACATTTTTAGTTCCCATTTTCGCAGTAGGTCAAGTTATGATGGTTCTTGCGTTCCTGTATTGTGACTTTGTGAGTCGTTATCTATAATCGATTAGATTTTATAGCCAACTTTATTGACTTTTGAAAGTTTGATTGATTTGAACATGTATTGAAGTGTTAAGAAATATTTTTTGTCGTATAATTTTGCGTTAATTGCAGTAAGTGTTGACAGCTCCACTTTTCCGCTATTAATCGTTCTAGTATTGGATATCGATATTATTATCAGAATACATCGATACAAAACCATGCAATATGAGGAAGGTGTCTCTCTAATGGCGTTGGTATTTCCTCTTTCGTGGATTCAATACCAAGAATTTAACACATTTCACCAAATACTGAGATTTGACCACTGATAGGTGACATAAATGTTAAATACAACCTACATTACGAATTCTTGCTTGAAACATTAAACAATTTCAATGTAAACATTTAAACTAAAACCAAAAGTTTTCCTGGTCGAACAAATTCTCTACAAAAGCTGCAATTTGAAGTACAATCGTAAAGTTGGTGATAAAATTATCACTAGTGATAGACAAGGAACATTATTCTTGTATGTGTTTAGTATGTAATAGTACTCCTAAACATTACTGTTCAATACAAGGGCTTAAATAAACGTTATTTACATAATTGATAGCTTAGTTAGTAGTGTTTATAAGAACTTTAATAATGTACTAAATAGTCCAAGTCGCTGTCGCTTTTATTTTGTTGTTTAGTGACATGGGTATTTGATTAAATCTACTCTATGTTGGAGTATGCTACATATAATATGTCATTATATTTTGGCAGTAACTTATACATATAATGATTTATTGATGTAGGATGCTGATACAGTGCTAGCCATCCAATTGTTACCCTTCTTTCCTTATGCTCTTATCCCTTATTATTACGTGTCGACCCAAGATCACTCTCTCTCTTCTCTTGATCACTTGCTACTTCTCTATCAGCCGTCATCTCCGTGTTCCCACATATCGTCTTTCACACAATCCTTTCATCTTTTCATGAGTTTACCTCACGCTCATAAAAGTCGTTGCCTTGAAGACCACACACCTTGAATTTTCACCAACATGTAAATTAGAAAGTTAATTTACAATTTCCAATAAAATCATATCAATAACATTTGCCTAACAAAAAACGATTCAATTCAACGATTGCACAACATACACACAGTCGGTTAACCCCGCGCACAATGCATGTCAGAGGTAGGTGACACACGGGCGGTAAATCACACGAGCCGAGCCATTAAGTTCGGACATGTTCGGCTAATACGATACAAATGTTTGTACAATAGAGTGTTTAAAACTGTCGCTTCACGATTTATGGGGGACGTCCAGGAACGGGGGACAGGGGTGGACTTGAAAAACTTAATGATAAATAAAAACTTACCGTAGAATCCAATGATGATTGTATGTTTCAGTACATTTTTTAATGTGTGAAAGTTGTAATTACTGAAAAAACTAAAACGGATAAACATTTCAATTATAAAGTAGATATAGCCGGAAGCACAGTCTCTTCATCAAATGTAATTACAAATGCAGTCACCCCATCTTTATTCTATATTTTTCCGACCCATTTCTACATATTCTTGTTCAGCGATAAGGAATTTATGAACATCAAAATAAACTTGTAAATCAGTCTCTGTAGTTCGGTCGGTTCTCACAAATCCATCTCGTTGTAGCGCGTCAGAGCCGGCGCCTGCGCACCTACGACGCGACGCGCTGTTTATGTTAATGTATACAATTTCATTATTTCCTCGACTGGTTTGCGTCGGGAACAACTTTAGTACACGTAAAGTAGGAATTAATTTTAATATCAGGCTTTATTAAAATCTATGATCTGATTTTATTATTTCAAGATATAATGACGAAGTCTTGTTTATTTCACAAAATATCTGGACCTATGTTGAATCCTGGGCAGTCAGCCTAACTGACTAATGTTTTTGCCACAGCATCGGCATTCGGCAATAGCTATTCTTAAATTGAAGCATTCGTCCCTCAGATACTTGCATTCATCATCATCATCATTGGCAGTCTGCCTTTGTGCCCTGCTTTCCTGGTCTTATACAGTAGGCCCTTCCAATGTACATTTCTTCTTTTAATATTCCTTGTCGCCAATCTGGATGACTCAACCCGGAAAGGTTGAATTCCTCACGTTAAATGTTCTGCGAGGAAGATTAACTTCTATTCAATTATCGCCAGAATGATTTATTTGTGTTTTACTGTATGTCTGTCTTTACGGTTTACCTCGTGGTTTGCATTTGATGCTGAGTTTATAGCGGTAGGATGGCAAGGTCTGTTGTATTGTTTGTTTTGGAAAAGGTGGAATACCATATCTTTTTAACCGACTTCTAAAAGGAGGAGGTTATCAAATCGGATGTTTTTTTTTCATATCAAATAAATATGGAAATCTATTAATAAATATTCGTTTACTATCTTTGTTCTAGTCCTTCTTTGAAATTGTCTGGCCTTAACAAGGCTTGCTCAATCTTCAGTCTCCTGCATCCTAGGGTTCTACAACTTTTTCAGAGGCATCGACTTTTTTTTTTCTACTAGCCTACGCTGGCCCACTCCTGGGCAAAGGCCTTCCTCCACTCCATCCATCTTTCGCGAGCCCACGTGACCTCCTCCCAGTTCTGACGGAACCTATCCAGCCAGTCCCGCATACGACTACGTGGTCTGCCTCTTTTTTAATAAATCAGTCCAAAATAAATCTTACAAAATTTATAAAATAAAAACTAAAATATATATTAAATAAAACTTACTGCAACAAACCACACTTGTTATAATCCAAAGCAATATGCTACTACCTACTCATTCCACGTACGCGAAAGGTTTCTTCCTTCCTTATAGCGCTAAACTATCTCAAATACGGACAGAAACATCATTGAATGTCACCTAAACCCAGATTTAAGATTGCCCAACTATCAAATAGACAACTATAACTTTACGAATCCCTGCAGCTATATCTACATCGTCCAATATAAGTTGACATACGGCAAAATATGGCATTAAGGCAAGATGTTCTCGTTTTAATGGACATTCAACAGTGGTCTTTACATTCAGCGCTATTCTGAGGTTCCAAGTTATACTGTCCACTCTGTTAATACGACCAATTTTATATTGCACTAGTTGCACTGACATTTACTGGAATAAATGGGTGGTACAGAAGTTTTATGTTGTTGTTTTTTTTGTAGAATATGTCCGGTTTTAGAATGTGATCTACTTTTGCCGGTTCCGTGTTGTAATTCGTCAAGTCAGTAATGTTTGATATATTGAATTAGTGACAAGTAAGCTTGAAAGAGATAATTGCATGATTGAAGTTATAGAATGTGATCTTAGCGGAACTTAAAGTATCTGATTACTGAGGAAGGATAGAAAATACTTACATAAGATAAAACGAAAGCATGCAAGCAATTCCTAAAATCAATATTTCAAGTATGACCAAGATCGTTTATAATATGTGTCCTTGATACGTTGAATCAAGGGCATGAGGCGATCAATGGTATTAAAATCGATAAACGCATTATGATATTACTTAAACTTGTGAATAAAACAGGGGCTTTATTGCACCTCTCGCAGGCGTAGCATGATTGACGATGTATTACAGTACGCTGCTGAGTATAATAATAGGCCTTTCCTATAGACGGTATTGTATGCAGCTACACCTTGAGAATGACTGGTTTATTAATTAAATAGCGTTACTATCTACTGTCACCACGCGAATTTTAGCCATCAGAACTCAAAAGCTCGTCTAACTATATCACTAGGATAGTATATGCTGATCGTGCCACAAAGACGTATTAGGCAGATTCAGGAAGTTGTTCATTGCCTACCGTATCGGTCTCATATTTCCCCATACCCCGTTCTTAGTTAACCATTAACACTAGTAAGTCATATTACAAAACAAGAACTACCCACATTCAAAGCAGTAGTGTCTCAACACTACCGCACTCCATAGTCGATCGTTCATACTTTCATTCACACAGATGAAGTGATAGAAACAATATTTACCAAGTCGGGTAAAATTGAAAGCTGAGCCGGTAGTCCCATAGGCTAACTAGGGCTGCTAAATTAAAAACAAGAAAAGGTAGATCATCAATCTGCCTAGCCTTTTCCCAACTATGTTGGGGTCGGCTTCCAGTCTAACCGGATGCAGCTGAATACCAGTATTTTACATGGAGCGACTGCCTATCTGACCTCCACAACCCAGTAACTGGGTAATACGATACCCCTTGGTAAGACTGGTTGTCAGACTTTCGGGCTTCTGACAACCCGTAACGACTGTCAAAGATTCTCGAATGACAGCCCGGACCAACGGCTTAACGTGCTTTTCGAGGCACTGAGGAATCCACCATCCACGGGGATGGGCGACCATCTTTACATATCGCATAGGTTAAGCTACGCTTGCTGGGGTCGGTCCGTACCAACCCCGGCAAGCGTAGCTTAACCTGATGGGCTGACCCGTGCGGCTGTTATTACTTAGCCACGAGCTCCTCCTTCGAAAAAGTAGTTTAGGGGTATGAGGAACAGGGTGTAAAGTTCACTCATCCCCCATAGAAAAGGGACGATCCTCCAACAAGACGGGTGTTGTGTCTGGCGGGCAACTGCCCAATGATTGATATTGGGTTTTTGTATATATGTCCACTGCACGGTAAACTCTAATTGCGCGATGCAGGATTTTTGTGACGTCAGGATTTTTGTGTGACGTCAGATCTTTGATGCGTCGTTCGTATGTGGCGATATAGATACCGCCACAATAGATCATAATACCCGAAAAAGAACACAAAACAATTGGCGGAGAGGAAAGAAAGGACAAAATAGGTGTGACTAGGGAAAGATGGCGATGGTGTTGAAATAATTCAAGAAGATAGTGCAAATGGGTGACGTAGGGTATTCAATTACAGGCGAAATTTATGTACAGCTATAAACGGCTTTGTACTTTGAAAAAAAGTGAAACATAAAGAACCTATTTCGTCCTAATTCTTGAAGTTTCATCCACAAACAACAAAACTAAAAATGGAAATAACAAAATTGGGAAATATGGAAATATCGGAATCAACTAGACCTGTTGAAGGTGATACTATCGGAATTCTCGAAGTATTGCGAGAAGAAATGTTTAATATAGTAACTGACGAATGTCGTACTCATTTGAATAGATAATAAATAAATCAATAACCTAGTCAAATACCGGACGACCAGCCCTACAGCCTACAGACGACAGGTAAATGAAATGCTACAGAGTACAGATATCAGGCCGTGAAGGCGTAGGTACAGAGTTACGAAGCAAGTATTGATAGATAACGATGTCACTTTTAATTGGAACGTAGCTGGAACATTCACGCTTTTTCTCCATTGAGGACTTGATGGCATGAACTTGTGATACCACTTTTATCAATGAACTGGAGTTTTAATAGTAAGTTATAATAACCATTTAGAATTCTATATTTGCCTGGAAACAGACCCATAGCACTGCACTGAGGTCTTATGAACTGGCCAAGTATATATTGAACGTTTTCGGAAGTCCGAACATAACATACACTCAAGGTGCATTAAGTGAACTATTTTATTTGATTGTATCAAAACAAGACTTTAACAAAAAGACTAAAAGAAAATTAGACATAATATCACGCCTGTATTCGCCGAACGGTTAGGCACAGGTGCACCTATAATACAGCCTGTTATGTTTAAGTCCCATGTAATAGGGGGTAACCCTATTGCCATCAACCGGGTACAAATCCAGACTACGGGCTGCTACTGAGAAATTCTAGACGAAAAACTCAATAACACTAAAAGGCAATGATATCAACATGCAAATAAATATGTTAGCGATCAGCGAGCACCTTGAGATCACAGCACGTAAAATGTAGCCTTTAACAGCCACCTTTACTTAAAGAAACATTCCATTCACCTACCACCATTCATTAAAACGCATTTAATAACAAACTCAAAATTATGCTAGCTAACGGTGAAACCAGCACTAACCCGTCCTTTGTAAAATATGTACAGCGTAATGACGATTTCTATCGTCGAAGCGAGCCGATTAATCAGTGCTGTTGCTTGTAACATTAGTACAGAGGATACTAGACCTCATAGCTGATGCTAAGTCAATGAGCGTGAGAATTGCTTGCATATATTAGTCTCGATTCAGCTAATTGATTAAGTGAAGGAAATTCGAGGAGGATGGTTGACGGCCTGCGGGAATCCTAAATCTTTTGTTGGAGACTTAAGCTGTGGTATTTGTTTGATGAGGAAAAAGAGCAATATTAAGGAAGGAAAAAATGTACCGGATCGTTCTTCATATATATCTTGATATACTGTTTAATAAGTGGATCTCATATCAACAAAATTTATGAAAGATATCCCGTTACTAATAATGTAAGTATTTAATTTGTAAGAGATCAATTAGCAAAAGTTTACATAAGTCACAAATGACCACATGACACTTGAAAAGGTTTTAGAGATATCTTCAAGTTATTATTACTGCATTAATTGCAGCATTCCATTGAAATACCATACATATACTTGAGCAATTTGTAGATTGCGATTTTGTACCTAAGTGAGAAAATTTCCAACAAGCAAATCATCCTGAATGTTAATTACACTGCAGTAAAGTCCATCTTATCAAATTGATTACGTTTATACACCACAATTTGCAAACCCAAAAATCTTTACAAGTCTTCTTCTTTGCTAGTCTTCGGAGCCATGTTTCTTTGTTAAATGAGCATCTTACAAGCGTTTGCTAGAAATTGGGTTCCCTGCCTCCTGCATCTAAATCTTCATTCAAAGACAAATCACATATGCTTCCCACCCTTACATGAGAGAGGCTGAGACTATCATCAACAAAGCGTTGTCAGATTACAAGATAGGATATTACAGGCCAGTAGGTCAGGAGCACACACATAGGACCAACCTAGGCCTGAGAGAAATCTGTAGAAAGATTCCCTGAATCATATACACCGGATACCCCTACACGATGATCCGTATCATTGGGAAATTCACATCATGAATCATTGATGTTTTCTACCAACACATGTTTCTAGTAGAACAATTAGAGGTTGCAGGGCTATCGCGATGGCCTCCCCTCATAAACATCTCATTAGCTTGGGTTACCACAATTATCGTCTTTCAACCTGTTGCTACAAGCTCCTATGTATGTATGTGACCTTATGTCAAATTAACTACATATTCAATAGGATGCAAATTGGTGTTTTCAGTTTGTACGTCATTTCGTATTTACGGAGTGGTTCGGTGGAAATGTGTTGGCAGAAAATTATGGAGATAGAAATTCTATTACAAGTGTTGTACATACATCTTCTTTGGTTAATTAGAAACAAATTACAAATAGAAATATATACTCGGAAACATGCTTGGCATTCTTTTCATTACCTACAGTCATCAAAATGCCATTTCTCACCATGTCATTGTAGAAGAATTAAAGGCTAAATGTGGATTGGAAGTAATCAGTGAAACTGTAAAACTAAGAGCGCCTTATTTCATTGTGTTCAGCGATGGACATCATAATAACACTAGACTTATTTAGTCTTCAAGCAACATTTCTATCGCAAATAGACTTTCAAACGGTACAAGTACTTATAACTACACCATCTTACTACCCACCAGCTTCGATATTAACTATATTAAGTCGACCATCGACATTAAATTCATACAACTTCACATTACATCACATGGCGAGCCAACTACACGACAGGAGCCGAGGCGCATAGCTAGTTCAAACCAAACAGTATTTATTAATGTCCGCGACGGATAATACGCCTTTAAATTGTTCCTAATGGCTACCAGTTTAAATAGAATTAATATTGTGTACTATCTGATACATGGTGCCTGTGATTTAATATCACCATCGGAGGAAGCATTTAACATGAATATAGAAAGTTGTTTGCGGGTAGTTTCGTATTGTGTTGGTCTCGCCTTTTTTGTTTTATGGGAAAAAGTTCCAGGGGCAGTAGTCCAAAGTTGGGGAAATATGGGAAACACTTAGCATAACAATAACTTCATACATTAAGTTGTTTTGGTCTACTAAGTGGTCTGTCTGGGTCAAAACTTTTGTCCTTAAACTGTAATAGGAAGTAGAGGGTGTTGTGGCGCAGTCTGGCAGAGGCCTATGTCCAGCTGTGGACTGCTTAGGCTTAGTTGAATTTGATTTGAGGAAGAAGAGCTACTGGTGTGCGTGAGTTATAAGAATCTTTTATTTCAGACACACTTCGCCCATAATATTGTTAGTAGAATGACTTAAGAACTATGTTAGTACATTTAAAAATTAATTTAGGTATTTGCTGCCATCTGAGGCCCCGGGCACACGCAATTGTGCTTAAACCCAGTGCCCCAATAACCCATTTAATTATTATTATTATTCCTTTATTTCTTTTTAAATACATATTTGTTAAATTTTTATAAAAAACATGAAAACAAAACATTTAAAAATATAAAAAATATTATTTTATTACTATTATTTATTTAATTCAGAGACAAAACTATAACATATAGGTTACATAAGCCAACAAAAATAACATAAAAATGTTAGTGTGTTAGTAACAGAATAATTGTACCTAAAATTATGTTAGTATTGTTAGTACAGTCACGAGCAATAATATGTATACACTTAGCAAAATTCAATAATCATTTTTTCGTGGAGCGACGATTGCAACTTTGAGATGATACCTATATCATAATAATATGGGTTCCAACATACTATGTTCGATATAACATAAAATTACAATCAATACGGTAGGAGAAAATCACTATTAAAAGTTGCTTAGTATATACATATTGGTGCTCGTGACTGTACATACCTATACCTAACTGATGCCTATGACTGTCCTTATCCACAGATTTTGGAAAGGACAGTCAAAACGGGCAGCAATGACATTTAGGATGCTGTTACTGATGAAAAAAAAAATTAAAAAAAAAAACATATTTTTTTCTGCATCAATGATGTTCTGTATAAAACATTAGGACTCCTTTCAAAGAACTATAACACTTGCCCTATATTTCCAGAATACTCAACTGTGAAGATGGTAATAGCTCATCATACGTTTACCGTATTTAGTTCTTTCATTAGGTCACTTGTTCTCCCGCTCAAACACCAACGCAGGTCCTTTGACAGTCATTAGCCACAGATTCAAATGGCGCCCATTTCCATGACATCCCCGATTGTCCCTAATACCGACAAACGTTAAAAAAATACCCCTTTGAAAACATAAATTGTTTAAACACACATTTACCTCATTCGTTGGGATTTATAACTCCTTTCAAGGGTAGTTTTGTAAAATTTATTACTATATTTGTGACAAAACGACTATTTAGTAGGGGTTGGGTTACTTATAACAAGCCTGATTTATTGGGGCGATAAGAGCATTATTTGTTTAAAGATTTAGTGTTCTTGTTGTGATTTTAAGGGTGGACTTTTGTTTTTGAACCGCTAAATCCGAAAAGGTCAGGTGGTATCCTATTATGATTCTGCCAAGGTGGCCTCACCTTGGCAGAATCATAATAGGATACTATTAAGAATCATCGTTAAATGTCATAAACTGACAGTTCATAATATTATCTGCGTGCAATTCTTTATACGCAATTCATTGTTTGACAGTTTTTTATGGAGATTCGTAAAATGGTCCACATATTATGAATTACTTTATTGAAGTTTACTTTGCAAATACATTGCTTTGTTAAATTAAAATTAATTAATTTTAATTACGGTGACTTTATTCATTACGTCATTTTCATGCAGCAATATTTCCACCAAATATGATTCGATTATGAATTGAATTGAGTACACAAATAATATGATTCAGCTAATAAGTGTCTCCATCTTGTGTCCAATCAAAGGAATTGCTAATGATCTGCTGGGAATTCGGGAAATTAATTGCTTTAGAGGAATTGCTTAATGTGGCCGTTTTGGGTTCCCAGTTGGTTCAACCTTAAATGTTTCTTAAGGCTAGGGAGACCCTACTGAGTAAAAACTAAGAAAACAATGATGGATAGACGCGCAGTCGCAACAAAACAGTATCGTCGTCACAATCATCTGCCTAGCCTTTTCCCAACTATGTTGGGGTCGGCTTCCAGTCTAATCGGATGCAGCTGAATACCAGTATTTTACAAGAAACGTTGCCCCACACGTTGCCCTTGGTAAGACTGGTTGTCAGATTTTCGGGCTTCTGACGACCCGTAACGACAGTGACAGCCGGGACCAAACGTGCTTTTCCGCAAAGAGGAGTCTCGGTATGTAAAGATGGACCAACCCCGGCAAGCGTATGAATGTTCTGAATAATCTGCGGGGCAATTGCGTAAAACACTTTCTTACTTCAATGGCAATATCTTCAATTTGACAGTTCCTGAGGACAGTACAACAACATTAATTGAGATATTTACGTTATTGTATGAACCAATGGTTTAGGAATTTACTTCAAAATTCTTTGGATTAAAAGCGTGCTGTTTGGACACAGGAGAAAACTGCTTTGTCCACTGTTTTAATGTTCACCGTCTGAAGCAGTAGCCGTAACGTGTTAACTTTACCTTATCAATTGAAAGTAAATAACACAATCAGACCTGGAAATCACATAGATTCCTCTATTTTAGCGATTTCTGGTCTTATCGAAACTTTTCCTTCCGATATATGCAAATGAATCCCGGAATGAGATACACAAAATGTTTATACCTGGCAACCTTATCTATGGTTGCGACTTTTCGAAACTGTACTAAAATGGGAAATCTGTTTATCAGTTGTGTCGTGTAGGCTTCTATATTACGTGCTGAATGTATCTTAGATTGTCTGGTAAACATCGCTACCAGCGATAAGGCTGCCATTAAACCCTTTAAATTAACGATTATTAAGAGCTGTGTTACAATATTTTGGTGAAGTTATTTTACATTCAATCTAGTAAAGAAAGTAGATCGAACGATCTAAGGACTTAAAGGAATTTACTTACAACAACACATAAATAAAGTCAAACATAATTCGTTCGACTACCTCCTTGGTCTAGTGGTCGCAAACGCTACTGCTGAGCATGAGGTCCTGGGTTCGATTCCCGAGTCGGGCAAAGTGTTATTGGGTTTTTCCATCCGGAATTTCTCAGTAGAAGCCCGGATTCTAGATTTGTGCCCGGTTGATGACAATAGGCTCGCCCCCTATTACATGGGGCATACAATTATAACTGGCGAAATGTGCACCTCAGCCCAACTCTTCGAGCAATACATTCATATGTCAAAATAATTCATACTAAGGCAAAGTTTCATACATAGCCCTAAAGGCTTTAGCA
The DNA here is from genome assembly GCA_947522985.1 of Lithophane socia. Classification (NCBI taxonomy): domain Eukaryota; kingdom Metazoa; phylum Arthropoda; class Insecta; order Lepidoptera; family Noctuidae; genus Lithophane; species Lithophane socia. The sequence goes on from OX383272.1 coordinate 3,354,660, forward strand.
CACCTCGACCGCGCAAAAATATTCCGGAATATGACGAGGTTCGGTTGAATTGAACTATTGCGGTTTCGCTGCTATGGTTTCGCTGCTATGGTTTCGCGGCGGAGGTGTGCTACCCTTCTTAAGCTCATCAAGAATGACAAAAGACGCTCTCAATTCCTATTATTTACAGTCCAGTGACATTACCAAAACAAACACCAACTTTAGTCATCGAATGTCGCCAGCATTCAACACTCAATCCAGAAAAACACTGCATTAAGATAGATAATACGTTGTCACGTAATCCAAAGACATTTTTGCTATTTTAGGCCGAAAATGTAGTGACCAGTTTATTTAGACCCGCAACGTAAGAAGGAAAAAGTTTTAGTTGTCAATAACTAGCTTATTCTATTTTTATTTAAATTGTGTTCCATTTTTATAATTTATCTAAAATCTATTTTTCATCCTCGTAGACTAATTTGACAGGTTCAAATGTCAAACTCCAAATTGAAAAAACAAACAATCACGAGATTTCAAATTAGTACGAGATTAAAAAATATACTTTTGTAGGTATAGTGTGAAACAGATCCAGACTGAATTTACCCTTTTTTTTAAAGACCGTTTTAAGCTTCATGCAGACTGGCGCGACGCGACACCCCGGTAATTGTTATACAGTGAATTTTTCTTAGATATTGTTTTGTTATAGTCGCGACGCGCCAGTCTCTGCGAGGCTTCAAATGACGCCAGCTTCGCCATGACAGTTCAAAATGCATTGGTCACATTTCGGGTAGACCAAACGAAAATAGTGACGCCGAATTTAGCGAAAGTCGCATTCGTTTTCGCCTTACAACGCATTACCGAAAATATTATTTTAAGCCCAACGGAACGAGGAGGGAAAATACTTTTGTTCCGCGTATCTTGTTACTAGTTTCCACTTCATTTATTTTTGTATTTCCTTACTTTGGCTTTGATTGTGTTGTTAGTCGGATTGTGTAGGCGTGCGATTTTTTATCGGACTTTTTGTCGTTTAAATTATAATATGGATCTGTTTCTGTGTTAATGATAAAAGTCTAACATAATTTTTATTTTCTATTCGGATTTCTTTACTATCAGGGATTTTCACTTTTGTTAATCCTAACTATAATAAATAAATACCTACAAATAATAAATAAATCCATATTTCCTAACTAATATTATAAATGCGAAAGTGAGTTTGTTTGTTACGTTTACGCGCCAAAACGGCTGAACGGATTTGGATGAAATTTGGCACAGGCAGAGGTAGACCATAACCTGGAATAGGACATAGGATACTTTTATCCCGATATTCCCATGGGATCGAGACTTATGCCGGTGAAACCGCGGGGTGCAGCTAGTAATAACATTAAAAAAAAAACGTGACTTTTTCAATTCATATGTAATTTCAAATTTTATCTTGCACATTACTAACATTGGTGAAGGCAAACATCGTAAGGAAACCTGGGGACTGACTATGAAGTATTAATGCCATCATTATTCCACTGCGAAAAAAGGATAGTGCCAGCGGCCTTGTATAGCTCCGTCTCTCACTAACACTGCAAAAATGATGGCATTAATACGTCGTAGTATACGTGCTGGACTTATAGTTAATTTAAGTCTGAAATCACCAACCCGTCTTGAACAAGCGTGGTGATCAATGCTCGTGCCTTCTCTGTATCAGAAGAGGCCTTTGCCCAGCAGTGGGATAATAATAGGCTGATATTACACAGCAGGATGTGCTTCCTTATACAATATAAAATAGAAAGTTTCATTCAAATAGACTATCTCTTACACAATTTAACTAATTGACACGTCAACCAGTTAATAAGTCTTAAAACGAGGCAGTGAATCAGCTCAGATCTATATCCTAACATTTCTACCCTATGATTGGCTAGTCTGAAACTTACATAACTGTTCCACCAATCAAAGCCAGTTTTATCATCCAGAAATCTTACATAAAACCGATTCCTATCAATAAACACTGGCGGGCATTTATCTCTATGGTGACACTACAAATTTCATTTTGCACTGTTATGTAATTACTAAATCCGGAGATAGTTGATGGATAATCTATCTGCGCCACAAAATTGATCGTTTACATAAAGACTGCATGGTCTATCCGACAGAAAGTGACAAGTCATAGCAACTACCAATGGCAACATAGTCTATGGTCTACAAAGTGACATTCTATCTGCGATAACAATAATGGAAAAGGCAAAAATGTATAGGACTGACATAAGCTATCGAAAAGCTTATGTCAATTCTGTTGAAAGTCGTCGTAGAAAAACGAAACGCTTCCGAAGTGATTGTCACTTGTCTAGGCCCTCAACTCTCGTTGAACAAAAAGCAGCTATCTTTGCGCAGAAAACTTGTACTGTATAACTACCGTCACTAATACAGTAGCCCTCATTTCTTCACGACCAAGTTCAAGTGAATGGTCGGTGACTCGATGCCAAGTACCTAAATTTTATCTCCAACATAGGTTTGTGAAGTCATATTTTCATTCGTGCATATTTTCACCTTGACAGTATCGTGTTCTCATGAAGTTACATCAACTAAATAACAAACAACACGACATAAATCCCCAAAAACTACGACTATTAGTCGCACGTCTGCATCTCAAGTTCATAGATGAAAATAATGTATCGATTGATATCAACAGTGGGTGCATCGACCTCGCTGTGATATAAACCGAACACATAACTCACTCATCGACCGCGCCAAAACACGGAACAGATGAATTCCACTGTGTTTTCGTACCATTTATTAGTACACGAGGTTTAGGAGTTAGGAGTTGGTCTGCCAAATGTAACAAGAGTAAAGGAACTTTTTGGTAACACATTGGGTGGCACCAATATAGATACTGTAGGAAATAATAATCGTTTTTACTTTCAAAAGTGACTGATATACGATCTTTACGAGGCAATATGTTGACTCCAACTTAAGCTTTCTACATAAGAATATAATAAATAAAGACACTAAATTAATCTCCCCTTGAAACAGTGCCTTTTTTACTTATTATAGCAAGCAACACCAGAAAACGCTGAATGTAACTCTTGTCATTCGTTTTTTGACAGGATTTGATGCTAAAGTCGACACGATATGAGCCTAGATTCTTTTTTGAAGTGCCTTCAAACCGGAATCTAGGCTCATATCGTGTTGTCACACACATTTCAGGCACATTTAAAAATCTCTAGAATGTCGTAGGCTTGTTTGCCTTATCTTACTTTTTAATACCCTGTCTAACTTAACTCTTTCTGTCTTGCCTCCAGCCGGACGAGCTTGCCAAATCGGTGAAGCTGACATCCCGAGAGAGGCGGTTCATAAAGTTCGCGAGCGTCGAGCATGGTGGTCAGCTGTACATGACGCCCCAGGACTTCCTTGAGTCTGTGGTGGAGCAGGAGCCTAGGCGTGAGTATATAATGTCCAATCACCTATATGTTTTTAGAAACAGTTCACTTCTAGACGATATCAAAATCATTTGAGGCGGCATCTACATTGCCACATGCGAACTACGCATCAAAGATCGTCATACAAAAATCCTGACGTCACATAAATTCTGCATCACGCAATTAGAGTTTACCGCGTGATGGACATATACAGGGTTTTTGGTAAAACACCAACAAACTGTTAAGGAGTAATTGTCGCGAAAAAAAAACAGCTGTTCCGTACATTTATGTTCGCATAACTCGTCAAAATGTACGGAACAGCTGTTTTTTTTCGCGATTTATTATATTTTTTTCTTCCAATAGTGAAAATTGTTCATAATGATGAGTACAATGACTCCTTAAGAGGTTGTCGGTGTTTTACCAATAACTCTGTATACAAGATTCCAACATCAATCGTTGGGCAATTTCCCGCCAGACACAACACCCGTCTGGTCAGAGGATCCTCCCTTTTCTATGGTGCTGAATGCCTGTTAATTTGCGGAGGGCTATCCTAAGTACTAAGTATCTAAACTACGTTAAGAAAAAAATGCAGAATCTGTTATAGTTATGTTTCTCCGCAGCTCGTCTAAAGCGTCGCCTGTTGACCACGAAGGAGATCGAGTACCTTCGCGACCACACACCGCAGCTAAAGAAAGGATCCTCCCAGATGTTTCGCAATATGAGGGATAAAGGTACTTTGCCATATCTACTTATATTCTAAATGAGACACGGATCTGTCTGTAACTTTCATCAGGAAAATCTTTTGAAGAGGACAGATACGCTTTATATCCTACTAGCTGCGCCCTGCGGTTTCTCCCGCGTAAGTCTCGATCCCGTGGGCCTATCGGGATAAAAAGTATCCCATGTCCTCTTACAGGTCATGGTCTACTCCTGTGGCAAATTCCGTCCAAATCCGTTTAGCCATTTTAGCGTGAAAGCGTAACAAACAAACAAAATCACATTCACATTTATGATATTAGTTAGGATTTTGAACCTAACAAGAGAACTTATAAATTAAAACCAATATATTGGCCAAAGTTAATAAAAGAATTGTAAGGAACGAAAAGGATTAGGTACATTACGCGATACTCGTACGCACAGACTTACTCGTAAAAAAAAAGAAAGAAAAGAAACAGAGAATAAGTCGCATGGAGAATTGGAGATGTCACATAACGCTGTTTCCTTACGTGACGATATATACCAGTCAACTCCTACCGCAAGCCGCGTTAAACGATTTGATGTAATATGGCAGTGGCAGTATTATTTTTATACACACTAAGTAACGCATTTTTTATTTTTCAGGCATCATCTCCTACACGGAGTATCTATTCCTGCTTTCAATTTTAACTAGTAAGTTTAGACTACTTACGTCCATATCAATCTTCTAAAATTTCTTAACAAACACTTGCGCGCATTTCCGAAAAGAAATTCTACATTGCCATTTAAAAACACTCGTAATTTGTTTACAAAGCCCCCATTTATTCTTAACGCTGAAAGCACATCTGCCCGATATCTGTAGCACATAATTTCGTATTTCAGAGCCGGCGTCAGGCTTCCGGATCGCGTTCAACATGTTTGATACCGATGGCAACCAGCGCGTCGATAAGAACGAATTTCTAGTCGTGAGTATAGCGCACACGTGGGCTAAGTGAGAGTGGTGAGCGATTTGGAAAATTACCTTAGTGGTATGTAGGCTTGGAGAAAAATAAAAAACGAGGCAGTCTTTTGGGACTGCCGATAGAAAAAATCTAAGCAACAATGCGTAACCTCAACGTAATTCAAACGGTAGACGGTAGATGGCGCTAAAAACAATTCTTCAAGCGTGACGGTGACAATGAGTTCCATGATTTTTGTTCACCCAAAAAGTGCTCAACGCGCCAAACAAGAAGTTTTCACTTCAAAAAGCGTGTGCGTTCGGTGGATCCCCGTCAAGAACGATATCCCGTTTCACGTATGATTTAATCGAAAACCTTCGACACTTGAAGGGGTATAACGCTTTTTCGTTACGTGACGATTTCTACCAGTCAACTTCTACCGCAAGCCGCGATAAGGAACTTCGTTCGAAAAACTGTCATGAAATATCAGTGAAATTGAAAATATTTCTGCTCATAAATATTTGTTTATTTTAATTTGGCAATAATTATTAATATCGCTCTCCGCTTCCACTTGCAACATACTGTAGACGTACTGTGTAAAAATTAGCACGAGGTAAATTAGCCGCTAAAGCACATCGCGTTAGATTATAACAATGTAGAGGAAGAAGATTTGCTGAAGCGAAATTATTAAGTTAGATATTGTTTAAACTTATGTTTGTACGTAACTAACCGGTGGTGGGTTAACATGGTAACATGATGTAACTTAATTTATAACAGATAAAAAGATAAATGAAATCAAATCAAAAGCTATTGATTTGATTTGATTTTGATAAAAAAAGAATATTGGTGAAGGTGCATACCAGATTACAAAATCCGACATTATTATCAACAAAATATAGATAGGTAATAATGTTGTAGTAATTACCTACTATTAAAAAAAATCTTTCCTTAAACTACCCAGTGAACATCAATTTGCTTCGAAATACGGAAACCTAAAACAGAGCTCTAACGCAAAAACATGCCTTTTAAATTTTTTTGCAAAATGTTGAGAAATAGAAGTAAATATTTCGCCAAAGCAAATCTTGAAAACAATTGCGCCGAATATTGATACGCTGTCGCTCGCATTCATTTAAAAAATAATAATCTAATCAATATTTTACTGGACTGGTACGAAGCTGGTACGTCACTAGTCGGCACAATAATGTGAATTCTACTAATATGGTATTTAGTGCACAAAGAAAGAAGCACAGATTTTGGTAGAAAAGCTAAAATAAGCACAGCATGCTAAAAGACAAAAGTCTTTATGAGATAAGGAACCAAGAAGTTATTTATTTTTCGTTTATCTTTTCCTTTTTTTTTGTTTTCTGAATGTTTTTTTCTGCGATGTATATTTAGATCCAACGTCTGCTGGGTGGTACGTTTAAGGAGCGTAAAGATTTGGACGTCAAGAGCCAGGAGGCAGTGAGTTTAAAAATTGTCAGCTTGCGGAAGGGATTCTGCCTCGCTATTCAAAAATACGGTTTCAAATTTTGATTCGATTTGACAGTGACAGACTTTTGTTTTCTCCTAAAATTTTTATATCTGTCATATAGTCAAGATTGTATTTTATTTTTTTAAATCGAATCAAATTTTTTACTGTTATCAAACAGATGTTAATGCCGCTCTAATGTGTGAATATCCGTTAAATTAACTTCCTATTTTTTTGTCTTTGGGATAAACAATTAACTGAGAAAAACACCCAATTACATAATTAGTCCCAATTACTTTATTTTAATTTCTTTTTCTTTTTTAAATCCCCCTAATAAAACATTATATGTCACTAAACTGTGTTTTAAAAGAAAAATGCTTGTGATTATTCTGATTTACAGTACCTATAATCAATTTTACCAGGGCGGCATAATGTGTTCTTTCGCTTGTCTTTTCATTTTATTTTTCGTTTATATTTAAATATACAAGTATGTTAATAATAATGTAATATTTATGTGTGTATTATGTGCTCACCGCGGCTTAGCTGCTTACCTTAGTGTCGACAAGTGCCATGAGGAACAGGGAGAGTCATGTCCCAGTCCAGAGTCCGTCCAGAGTAAGTCCAAAGGGGACATCGCTTAAGTCCGTCAGTTTTCCGTGTCGTCGTCATGTTTTTTTCTTGTTTTAGGTGTTTTTTTATTATTTATACCTTTTCTATCATCTATAGGTTTTACGGATTTCTTCTTGTGGTTGTCCTACCTATTTATATTATTTAAGTATTTTATAAGTATTTATATTCAATGGCTAGTGGACTACGATAGTTTTAAATAAGACGTAACTGTAAGATAATCCGTAAAAATCGCTTTTGCTCTATATTTTGTTTAAAAAATAATTAATTGAATTGTTCGCTGTTGCATAACTTTATTTTATTCTGCTTTTTTTTGATTAAATAATTCAAATAATAGTGTGAACAGTAAGTTTAATATATAATAAATCAAAATTATAAAAAAACAAACAATAAATGTCATAATCTTTAGTTTTGTGTAACTAATTTGCTGATAAATGTAAATAATTTGATTAATTAATATAATTTAAAATTTGCACGAAATGGTAAGTTTTATCCATAACATGATATTTTATTTATATTGTCATTAATTTGAGTGTCGATTTGAAGTTTTGTATGTATGTTACATAATTAAATTACACATCAACGCAATTAACACAACTTTTTTTAAATTCTACACGCTTTTTTATCAAGCTTAGTCCGATTGCGTTTTTGACACTTTTTGTACTTTACAGCATAATAACAACATTCACTTTTTTACCTATTTTTAATTTTACTGTTCAGGGGGCATAGAACAATCACTTTGGCAGAATCATAATAGGAAAATATTATGAAACATCGTAAAATGTCACAAACTGACAATTATTAATATTTAATCTGCGTGCGATTCATATTACGAAATAATTCATCTGTTTGACAGTTTTCTATGGAGATTCGTAAACTGGTCCACACATTATGAATTGCTTTTGTGTCAAATTAGAGGAATTGCTAATGACAGCTGGAAAATCAGGAAATGAATTGCTTTTAGAGGAAATGCTAATGTGGCCGTTTTAGGCCCCTGTCATTAGCAATTCCTCTAATTTGATTTTCATATTATGATTCTGCTAAAGTGCCGTTTTATGCCCCCTGTTCATGCACATATTTTTACTCTTTGAACACTTTCACTTATTTCACCTACATTCAATTTGACTTTTCTGTAAATGAACACATTTTTACTCTTTGACCCTTCACTACATATTCGACTTTGGTAAAGGCACATTTCAAAAGCAATCGGACAAAAGGTAAGTTCTGTGTTTTAACTTTTTACCAAATATTTTCAGATGGAGAAAATCTTCAGCTTCGCATGGCGTGGCAAGCGGGGGATGACGGAGGAAGAAAATAAGGGGGATGGAAAAGGGGATGAGAAGGCGGATGGCAAGGCGCATGAGAACTATGTCAATGATGACCAAGGATTGCAGCGGAGGCACAATGTTGATACTTTCTTGCAGGTATTTTTTATTTTATTACTAGCTGCGCCCCGTGGTTTTACCCGCGTTTATTCTATGTTCTATTCCAGGTCATGTTCTAACCCTGTGCCAAATTTCACCTTAATCTGTTCAGTAGTTTTTATTTATTTATTTTATTAGCTTTGGGTGGCTTACAGCTATCAACACATAACAAAAAAAAAAGTTTATTGCACTTATAATATACATATCACATATGAGCTCGAGATCACCTTTTAAGCAAGAAACAAACAAACAAACTCACTTTCGCATTTGTAATATTAGTTATATTATATTTTCTGTATAGGATTGCACAACTTAAAAGCGTTAATAGTCTTTCGATACAAATTAATATCCGAAATGTCATCTTTAAGCAAGTTATAATTACGACGAATGTTGATGTAAAATTACGACGAATGTTGATGTAAAATTACGACGAATGTTGATGTAAAATTTTCGTGCGATGTCAACAATGCAACACTTTTTTAGATAACACTTACATGTCTAATTAGTTCTAGCCTTTTCCTGAGCTAAGCTAAGCTTGTTAGGTTGATATTTCGGGCTAAAATTGTTGCTATGTGAGATGCTGTTGCCTTTTTTCAAAACATAATAAAAATATTACCCTGTCATTGTTCCATAAAACCCCAAGTATTTTTTTCTCACGTACTGGAATTTAATATACCTACGTATAAATCCAAAATCTATTTTTTTTCGAGATCATTAACATAATTGATTTATTCTTCCAGGTGCATTTCTTCGGCAAGAAAGGCACAAACGACCTGAAGTTCGAGGGCTTCAGGCAGTTCATGGAGAACTTGCAGACCGAGGTGCTGGAGCTGGAGTTCCACGAGTTTGCTAAAGGTAGGTTTTTGGTTATGAGTTCGATCCCGCAAACTTACATTAACATAATCAAAGACATTTCCAGTAAAAGCAAAAGTAGAGTAAAACTGGTTAGAACCAATGACGTATTATTATATAGACACGTCATAAACCAACATCACGGGGCTTAAAAACGGCAAAAATACTAGATAGCTACTTATACGCATGAAGAAAGGGAAAGAAAATATGACACCGTACGGCGGGATGCCTGTTGCTAGAGGGAGATAAATATACATCTTAGTACGTAATTTCGTATATCTAAATTAAAAACAAACGTAGTGTCGCGCGACAGGTTGGTGCGTAACTAAGCGCGATGTGGCCAATTGGCTTCATTTCATGTTGTCATTTTAGAGTGCGGACAACGTATCTATAGTTTTATATATCATTGGTTAGAACTGGGGATATTATAAAAATAGGAAGAGTGAGACAGGGAGACTCTCTCCTATACTCTTTATAAATGTCCTACAGCACATAATATCAAACCTCGATTGGCACCGAAAAGGCATTCTCATAGATGGTAAATATTTTACTAATATCTTTATATTTTTTTATAATTAAGGAATAATAAAGGTTTATTTTTTATTTTTTTATTTTGAGTTCAATGGGATTGACTTGTAATAGATTCGTGAGCTACAATTGACCATGGATTGTCATTGATACAGAAAAGGTTCAAGGAAAATTGTCTATTTATTTTTTAATTAAGGGATTGCCGATTGTGGCGGTTATAGGGGGAGCCGTTTGTCCTGTAGAATGTCTTCAGATTTAATGTTGTTTTGTAGGATTTTGGCAATGCCCTTCAAAGAACCCATACCGACCTAGCGGGCCGTCATCCACCACGCGGGCTCAGTGCGGGTTGGTAGATCTCGCATGTCTTCGAATTTTTGGTTCTAGGACATGCCGGTTTCCTCACGATGTTTTCCTTCACCGTTTTGAGAGCAGTGGCGATGAAATAATTTACACAAAGTAAAGCGCCTGTTAGGGTTCGAACCTACAACTCGTAAGTCGTGGCCGTTACCACTGGGCCACCACTGCCCACAGAACATTAATACTGCCCCTACCTACACATACCTATCTACTAAGTACTTATTTGTTGATAAATCCTAAACTACCACAGAGGAAGCCCAGAAGCAGTTCGTTATCATAGAAGTATAGCATCATGATCCTGACAAATCGACACAACACGAAACACATATCTAAACTGTATCCACCACGTGGGTCCAGTGCGATAATTACATTATGTCTTTGAATATTTGGTTCTAGAACATTCCGGTTTCCTCACGATGCGTTCTTTCTCCATTTTAAGAACAGTGGTGATGAGAAACCTTAGCCTTTTCTCAACATCAGCTAAAACATTCCAGGCCACGAAACAATATCCGAAGTAGACTTCGCGAAGATCCTGCTCCGCTACACGTACCTGGACACGGACGAGTACGACATGTACCTGGACAGACTGCTGGACCGCGTCAAGTACGAGCACGGCATTACATTCGAGGAGTTCAAGACGTTCTGCCAGTTCCTGAACAACCTGGAGGACTTCACCATCGCTATGAGGATGTATACGCTCGCTGATCATCCTATTTCTAAAGGTAAGTCGGTTTTGGACCTTCATCTAGCCTATGGCGGTTCCGCCGATCGTGACACCAGTATTCGGGTTGCCAAGCCAGATGGGGGTCCGTAAAAATCTACTTGAATGCCTCATTGGATTAATTTAGTGCTGAAAAAAGCTGTTTTGGCTAAGCCAAATGGAGAATTGGGTGTCATCGTGATACACGAAGCTAAGCTCGCAGTTTTGGATGTTTTATTTATTTTCTTCGTCTTTCTCTGATTCTAAATCTACTAGCTGCCTCATATTTTGTCCAGGCAACATTTAAAGGTGGCCTGGGACAAATCACCTTTTCTGTACTGATTCATATTTTCTTCTCATGTAAACTGTACGCATTGGCCTCCCAGTAATTTGTTCCAAAAATAGTACCAATACCTACAAAATGAACCATTTTTTTTCCACAGATGAGTTCCACCGCGCAGTCAAGATCTGCACGGGTATCTCCCAGTCGGAGCACCTGGTGTCCACGGTGTTCGCCATCTTCGACGCCGACGGCGACGGTCTGCTCAGCTACAAGGAGTTCATTGCTATCATGAAGGATCGACTGCATAGGGGGTTCAAGGTTAGTTGATAACCCGATAACAGACGCTTTAACCACTACGCATAATGAATAGTTCACTTCACTTGAGTAATTTTTAGGGTTCCGTACCCAAAGGGTAAAACGGGACCCTATTACTAAAGCTCTGCTGTCCCTCCGTCCGTCTGTCACCAGGCTGTATTTCATGAACCGTGATAGTTAGACGGTTGAAATTTTCACAGATGATGTATTTCTGTTGCCGCTATAACAACAAGTACTAAAAAACAGAATAAAAATAGAACTTTTTCGGTGGAGCTGCGTTTATATGGCTCCCCTGGTCTACAATGCTTTGCCGAGGTCAATAACTGAACTACCCTTTAATAAGTTTTGTGTTGCGTTGCGGAAGTGGTTGTTGCAAGAGTGTTTTTACTCGGTAGATGATTTTTTTCAAAAGTGTCCCTGTAAATTTTATACTCTAAAGCACAGACATATTTGACTGTATCATAAGTGTTAAAACTTGTATACTATTGCATGCTTATATATTGACCAAATGTGTGTTACCAAATATGTTATGTAATAAAACTTCATTACCTACCATATTTGATGCAAAAAATAAATTGAATTGAAAATAAATATTTAAGGGGGCTCCAACAACCATACAACAAACGTGATTTTTTTGCCGTTTTTGTAGATAATGGTAGAGAACCCAAGTTTTGTGTTTCATCCACGTTCATACGACTCCGACAAAATGATATACTCAGACGAAATAAAAAACCGGTTTTTTATTTGGTCCTATATTATGAGGGAATTAATTTCATTTTTCGATCATTCGGTGCCTACCGAATCTCATCTCATATTTCACTCGCCTGAATGGCAAAGTTATCTAGTTTCTAGAAAGTAGAAAGTTTGCTGAATTTGTAAAATCTATGAAGCCTTTATTCAAATTTAAATCTAGCTACGAGACAAATTATTTAGCTAAACTCTTGAGAAGTTCGTATTATCACTAATACTCCTTTATTTATTTAAGAATTGTCCCTGTAAATGGGAATAAATTCAACCATACTCATTTAAAAACAAAAAGTACCTATTGTTTGAAAAACATCATTTGCAGCACAAAGAAGAAGGAAGGCTCAAATAAAATTCTTTATAGAAACAAAAAGTGTTTTCGCGACCCTGCCAGGATTCGAACCTGGAATCTTCTGATCCGTAGTCAGACGCGTTATCCGTTGCGCCACAGGGCCAGTTGATAGGGGCGGCGAAATAGATAACTAAATAATACAGAGAACATAATGTAATTTCCGTAATATATTTGAAAGTACTGCATCAATTCCCGTAATATGCAAAACTTGTTTGTTTTTTTTTTCTTAATTTAATTGTGTTCCCAATAACAGGGATGACAAAAATCTCTGAATCAACATGTAGATATGTTCTTTATTTAGGTAAGTTTAAATAACATATGTTTTTATAAACAATCTAACACTAAAATTATATACAAAGCGAAATAAAAATTATTATAGAAAGAAGGGCTCATAGGGCGTCAAATTCTTCCGCATCGCTGTCAGTGGGAAAAGTGCCCAAAAGGCTGGCAGCATTGCCACGTTGGATGGCAATGCTGATTCTTTGACCTAGAAATTGACCAGCCCTCTGGTCACGTGAAGAGTCGACCAACCGCTTGGCGATGTCCCGAAATACTCGATGAGCACTCGGACCCCACGGCCACGGCCCTAGTGTTTCAACCCCAAACGGCTCAAAAATATAGCTACCAATAAGGTTGTTATATTTAAAATCTCTCATGTCTCATAATCATACAAGCCAGTTTCAGTCTTCGGATATTTACAATCTATCAAATAAATTTAAAATAGCCAATATAACTATGAAAATATCTGCCAGATAAGTTATCGGGGATGGTGAAACAGACCAGAAATCTTTAAATGATCATAATCGTATTTTTATTATCTTTTCAGTCCTATGCCAAGAACGAGGGATGGGAGGCGTTCAAATCCTGCGTCAAGCAAGAAATGAAAAGCGCCGTGTAACACCAGTGTCACAATGTTGCCATAATTATTAACGATTTCAGATCTCCACGTTATACACCCTTTACTAGGAATATAAGGAAAATATTACCTTAGAGCTGCAATTATGTCTGTTTATAGAATACAGCAACAAAATCTTATTTTGATTAAGAAGCCAGTGAACGAGAATCGATGTGTAATGTTTGAAGATTCTTATCATTCTATACAGTGTGCCAAGTATATCTTTCTAGTTCAGAATGGCGCTTTTTTAGACCTGCGGGTAAGAGGTTGCATTTAATACATTTAATTTCTTATTTTGACGTCTACGGTAGATAGACTGGACACACTGGATATATTGGTCAGAATAAATATCGTGTCGTAGGATTTTCAGTTTTATCATAAGTGAATAAGGTTCATCGTTCAATGCAACAACTTTTTTGTAGACATTGCGATAAACAAAGATAATTGCAGACACATTAAAAGTCAGAAATATTTATCATTATTAATTCGGCCTAGTATTCTTGCCTACTATTTAGGCCTAAACTCGTATCAAAATATTATTTATTATACAGGGTGTAAGGGACAGCCGTCCGCAGACTGATGGGATGAATTCAGCATATCATACTAAGACGGTCGGTACATGAAATTATTTCAGGAACGTTATGAGAATCCAATAAACCTGATTTTTATTATTACCTCACGCGCAATGTACAGAACCCGCGCGCTCTAGTATTTTACCATCCATTGCTGGTTTTTTTTATTTTAGCTGTTTTATTTACATAAATGTAGTGCTGCGTACAGAGAATTTAATTTTACATTGAAAAAAAGGAATACAACAACTATATAATATAATATAAGTGAAAAAACGATTTAAAAAAAATGAAAACTTTCCTGAGAAAATTTCCAGTGGAATATGATTCAAAATAAGGAGCTGAATGCCCCCTGTTAATTTGCTGAAGGCTGTCCCTTACACCCTGTATAAATATAATAGAAGACGTCTAAGAGAAACCCTGTTCCTCCAAAGTTTCAATGGGTAGTTCTAAAACTCCTCAAATAAGTACTAATATTAATTAGATCAATTTTTACACATTATTTTAACAGCAATATCTATAATAATTTATTTTGCACATTTTTTCCTCACATTTTACATTTTTTCGCACATTTTTCTAATAATATTTAATTATTAAATAATGGTTGTCAACAGTGAGATTATTAATTATTTGTACCCGTTTATTTTTTTCTACATTATTGTTTAACTAAAACTCGAAAGTAATGCCTGTTATTACTAAGGAAATATTAAGGCTGTACCCTACCTCAGATTTTATCTCGCTCGCACCATACTACTCGCGACCTGAGTGAGAGCGAGACGGAGTGGAGCGCTAGCGGCTCTCAAGCCTGCTTTTTACGGTGAAAATAATGGTATTAAAAAACATAAGACCTACTTTATGGATAGCTCAGTTATTAATGTTATTATGCAGTTTCATGATCTCATTTGAAGTATTTTTTGAGAGGTAATTTTTTTTTTTTTTTCTATAGACTAAATTTTATGTACCTAATCGTGTTTTCGCCAAACATAGGAACCTAGCATCAATCCTCAACTGTAACATACAGTTATTTCAAAATTAATGCTGCAGTATTTTCGGAATAACGGAGGATCATGCTAAGCAATTTGAGGTAGGGTACGCACGGCGCCCTTAAGTACTCGGAACTAGTCTCGAACATAATTGGTCTCGACTGTTATGAACTTATGACTTAATTGTGTTTATCTAACGATTCTTTATTAAAAATAGTTTGCTTATAACCGAAACATGTACCATACCTACCTGCGCCCCGAACATTAAAATATCAAATAATTTTCGGGACGTAAAAAATATGTTTACTAATTCGACTAAATAGTGTGATATTTTCAAGCGCGTACTTTTTTCATAATTATATTTTAATTTATTTGTCTTTCCTATAAAAATAACTTTCAGTTTGGTTATTGAGAGCTGTGTAAAGTTCAAAACTCGTAACAAACAGTATAAATAAACGTTAATTACTTATGTAAACAAGCTGCTAGTCATTGCTCTTAGAAACAAACATAGTTTGTTACAACATAAAGTTACCATTAGTACTTTTATTACAATTATTTATAAAACTAATATTATAATATCATGTGTTATTTTACCTTTTATGTATTTGATCTGATAATAATAAATGTTAATAACATCGCTTTTCACTTATTTCCCACCGACAGACGTCAATATAATCCTATCTTCTAATATTATAAATGCGAAAGTAAGTCCGTTTGTTTGTTACGCTTTCACGCCTAAACGGCTAAACGGATTTGGATGAAGTTTTCACATGGGTACGCGTTGACCTGGAGAAGGACATAGGCTAGACTTTTCATCCTGGAAAGCGGACGTAGTCACGGGCTAGAACTATTACCACCATAAATGTGCCTACAAAATTCAGTTGCCGAATGAAGTTACAACAGTGGAATCTGTGGAACTGCAGGGTTTTGGTGGATATGGTATGTATCGAGCTCACCACGATCGTGTTGGTGTGAGCAACAGGATTATCCCAATGTTCCCAAAGTCAAAGTCAAATAATTTATTTCAAGTAGGCACTTTTGAACGTCAAATACAAAGAAATAGAACCCATTCTAGTTGCCCCTTCCAAAAGGTAGTTTTCGTATGGAGAAGAATGGGCAAGAAACTCCTTCGTTACTCTTTAAAAAAAAGTCAATTATATAATTACATGTGAAGACGATCACCCCATTACACGGCTGTGGGAATACACGACATGACGACAGTAGCTCAAATTAAACACAAAGTTGAATTAAATATATCTTTATTTCATTTAAACATCAAATAGCATCTGTACAACCTATACAAATTGAGACATCTGTAAAGCCCTATTACACGGTCAAATTAGATCGCAAAAAAAATCTACTGGATGAAAGCGTTTAAATGATTCCCGAACAAAAATGACCGTGTAACAGGCACTAATAGCTAAACCATAAAATAAATATTTCGACCAACGACACAAAATGATTACTAAGGCAGTTTGTCCACCTCACCATGAACGGGACGTCAACGAAACGAGATGACGACGCCAAAGTAGCGACAGTACAGTACAACTTTTTTTTTTATGTCCCCCGGCAAAGTCATCAGGCGTCTTCGTCGGATTTCTATCAGTTGCCCTTTGCACTTAGTGCAGACCGGACGCTCTCAATCGACTTGGATGTATATAATCATTTTTAACTTAATGTAATTTATTTTATAAATGGGAGGATAATAGTTTAAGGAAAATAATTTTACAGCTCTATATAGTTCACAAGGATATCAAAACAAAAGAACAATAAAGTACTTAGTTCTGAATTCAAATTATTATACACGTTAAATCTAATAATTGATGAACATGGAAATTAGCATTGTTTTTATTAGGAAATGCGATGATTCCCGAGGAACATAGTTGTACTGTATATTAACTATGGCCGTGTAATCTCGTTTCTCGTCGAGACGTCCCGTTCACAGTGCGGTGGACAACCAGTGTAAGGCACTAAAGGTGATACTGATGTTGAGTAGTTGAAAAATGTTTTTTTAATACTATTTTGATTACGTATTCAGTAATTTCACGCAACTTTCGACTACTTTGTTACCTTTAGCACAAACATAAGCTAATTATTCAGATTTTGAGATCGATGTTACAAAGTGAAAAAAAAAAATGAAGGAACTGTTTTAACTTTTAGACCGTTACGTAGGACATAACGCCATCAGACTTGGCAGAGCAATCATTACAATTCTTTTTTACATTATAATCGGAGATTAATCATAGAACAAAAAAAAGAATTAAATAATGACTCAGACAATAAAACTCAACTGGCCATGTAGTGTACAAAACTGCGGAGTTTCGGTACCTCAAGGAGTCTTACCAGGGGGCAGACTATGAAGTATTAATGCCATCATTATTCCACTGCGAAAAAAGGATGGTGCTAGCGGCCTTGTATAGCTCCGTCTCTCACTAACACTGGAAAAATGATGGCATTAATAAGTCGTAGTATAGGTGCAGCAGTCTTCAATCTTAAGCCTCTAAACAACTGTCCGGAGCGCGCGCGCAGCCAATGAACTAATAAGTTATTTAACAAAGATGTTTACCGGTGGATCCAGATATCTAATTGCGTAACTTATTTTCGTAGACTAATCCGGGTCTGGGTGTTAGTGTATGTGAGTTTCTATGTTTGTAAACGCACCCACGATACAGGAATAAATTCTTAGTGTGGGGCAACGTTTTAAAAAAAAAAAAAAAAAAAAAAAAAAAAAAAAAAAAAAAAAAAAAAAAAAAAAAAAAAAAAAAAAAACCATCGCTTCTTCTCTTTCTCTTCGAAAAATAATCTGCTCAACAACGTAATTTACGAACTTATTAAGCAATGGATAAGACATTTGTTTCGAACCGATTCCAATTCTGATTGAATTTAATGCAATTAGGCTGCTGACCTTTATAAGATTAGATTATAATGTAAGTACCTACATACACCAAAATATAACAAGCAAATACAGGCCAATTAAATTAACTAGCAAAACTCCGTGGACGTCATGAGTATCGATATCTAAACATGATAATTTAATGATTACTATGACACTGGTTGTTTTAATGTTGGCAATAAGCTAACTGTTTCAGAAACTTTTATAGAAGATTTATAGCATGGGTGTAGATAAACAAATTTAGAATGTTATACTTAGTCCTAGCGTTCTGAACATTTAAGTCTCCGTGGATACACAATCGTAGCGATATAAAAGTTAACAAAAATGAAGAAAGGAGCATCTATCTCAAAAATACTTATTTCACAAATTAAAATAGAAAGTTTTAAAACTAAATTAAAATAAAGACTCACTGTGAGCAAAGCTTAAGATTACAAGAATTATTTTTATTATTTAACTTGTTTCGAAAAATATTTTCGTTCAATGATAAATACATAATCATTTTGGAGAACGCATTTATATTGGTTGAGTAATGCATGGGTGGTAACATTAATAACGAATAGAAGTTACTTATCTATCCAATAAGCTAAAAGCCAAATTCTTTTACACTATCCGCCTTACTAATAAGCGCCTGTATAGTTACGAAATGCTTGTCTTATTCTTTCAAAAGTCAAATTACTTTTGAAAGAAGAAGACAAAGCGTTGTGTAACTATACAGGCGCTATACAACGTTTATTAGTAAGGCGGTATATTTATAGCATTATTACTCAACCAATCTAAATACACCATTATGATACCTCCACATTGACCGGCCTAAGCTGAAATGATAGCATCTTTTAATATGTCCATAACATAACATAACATCACCCCTGTAATCTCCGACGGGTTAGGCAGAGGTGTACCTATAGTAACACCCATATTTCGCCAATTATGCTAAGTCCCATGTACTTGGGGGCGAACCTATTGCCATCAAGCGGGCACAAATCCAGACTCCGGGCTGCTACTGAGAAATTCCTAAAGGAAAAACACAATAACACTTCCCTCGACCTGGGAATCGAACCTAGGACCTCATGTTCAGCAGTAGCGACCAGTCGATCACCGAGGCAGTCCATAATATGTTCATAGTAGTGATACATGTAAGTATGAGGAGCTCGTGGCTTAGTAATAACAGCCGTACGGGTCGATCCATCAGATTAAGCTACCCTTGCCGAGGTTGGTCCGTGGATGGGTGACCATCTTTACACTCCTCCGTGCGTCGGAAAGCACGTTAAGCCGTTGGTCCTGGTTGTCATTCGTGAATCTTTGACGGTCGTTACGAGTCGTCAGAAGCCCGAAAGTCTGACAACCAGTCTTACCGGTATCGTATTACCCAATTACTGGGTTGTGGAGATCAGATAGGCAGTCGCTCCATATAAAATAAAGGTATTCAGCTGCATCCGGTTAGATTGGAATCCAACCCCAACAAAGTTGGGGAATGGCTAGGCAGATTGATTTTAGTGAGAAATGTATGTAATTTAGTAATGAATGCAAGTATCCAGCTACAGCCGGTCAAAGCGTAATTAGATAAAATTTATAATGTTAGCAACATTATTGGAAGCTTACACGAAACAGAACTGTAAGTACTTCAAATGTGTTCAGACTTATTCAAAATATTGTTGTCTCCTTTGTTGATTATTTTATTACAGAGAATTCTTTTGAAATCACTACAACCATCTACATAATATCACGCCTAGAACCCCGGTGATGTAGGCAGAGATGTTTAGCACACATTTCGCCAGTCCCAACACACATAAAATTCAATCAAATAGTATTTCAATTGTCAAATTTTATTTGAACCCGCTTATTTGGCCGAACTAAGTTAACTACAAAGCACTTTCCATGGAATTAGTACGTACTATTTAGAACAACTGGAATGCTTATAAGCACCGAAAAGTTAAGTGTTCTTTTCAAGACCTTTCTTTCCTTACGCCGTACGGCCGTTGGTAATGCAAAAGAAACCGTATGACAAACCCTTGAAGTTTATTTCTATTTACAATTTGAAAGACAGGCTCTAGATTTATTTAAGCTGCTTGGCACTGCCTTGGTTTTTGCCCGCCGAGCTGCGGAACGCTGCGTACCGGAAGACGTAGCATTGTAAGGCCTCCCACAAAGTGGACCGATGACCTGGTGAACGCCGTAGGAATGCGCTGGATGCGAGAAGCACTGAACCGGTCGAACTGGCGGCGCTTGGGGGAGGACTACGTCCAGCAGTGGACGTCTTTCGGCTGAAATTGTGATTGTGTTTTAATGAGCTGCGCAAGCGCTTCGCTGGGCCCTCTATCTATCACGTATTTAGCTATGAAATTAACTAAATCCAATTTCTTCTTCTAAGGGCGAATTTCACCTAACTTGTATATATAATAGGTATATAATAGGTCTTATCTGAGAATAAATTTTGAATTTTTGAGTTTTTCCATACAAAAACTGTCGGACGACAATTTTATTCCACGGATAAAAGATATGTGACTTTGCTAAAATTAGCCCTAAAAGAAGTGTTCACAGTAGAACTTATATGCATGGCTTGCAACTACAATAATCGTCATTAGTAGCGTTCCATTAAATAGTCTGTATGAACAACTTCGGGCCAAATAATATTTATACACAACCTTTCTTAACTAAACTATAAAAGCACTATTTTTAACAACCTTCGTAAACTGATTTTTAAAACTTATTCACCAACAAATTATTAAGACACAACCCATATCCGTGATTTCAATAGAATTCTCTATAAAATAAGAATAATGTTTGGTCAGTTGTCATTTTAGAGTGAGCGTTATATTGCCCAGTATAACTTGACTTACGGCGAAAATAATTCAAAATACGTAAGACTTATAATATTAATATTTAATCAGCAAATTTGCTCTTAACTAATGTTATCTGTAGTGGTTCAGTTTATCTTTATGACAAGCATTACCGATGTCGACGATCTACCAATCTATACTTACTAATAATAAAGCTGAAGTTTTTTTTTTTTTTAACGCACTAATCTCTTGAAACACCCGTCGGATTTGGAAAATTATTGTTTTATTTTATAGCCCACTGCAAGTGGCGTGATATTAAGCCTACAACCTTCCTGAAGCCTTAATATCACGCTACGACCCTTAAGACGACGGACGACGCTAAACAAAAACAAAGTAATAGCGCGGGAAGGCGATGCGATGCGACACAATGGGGCGAGGACCAAAATTTAAAGCGGACGATGTCGCGAGCAGACGCTAGTATGAAATGCACCGATCACGGCGTGGTTCCAGACTCGAGAAATCGAATGAACACCAAGATTTGCACTAGCCCCTGCAGGCGTAGCATGAGCACCGTTTTGTCGACGGAAGAGTAGACAAAAATGACGTTTCCTGTAGAGGGTAGACAGAACGAGACGGCAGCAAAATAGAAAGAGTCAACTGCACTTTTTACGAAATTCACTCTTTTACATAATTCGACTCAGAATTCTTTGTTTTATCATAGGATTTATCGTTTGTCAGTGTGATTTTGACAGTAAGGATAGAAAACTTTCTTCCGAAATAGTCTACATATAAAAAGACCTAGACAAAGATCGTTAGAAATGAAAGACAAAATGACAGATTGTAGAAAGATTTCTACGGTGGATGTCAAAAATGAAGAAACGAACTGTTACTTTGTATAGAAAAAGCTATGTCTATTCTTTGTAGAGATAGAAAGCGCCATGCTACGCTTGCTGGAGCCTCATGCTTCATGGGGCTACAGAGGCCATTGCATATCAAGGAGTAGACTGGGGGGCGCGGTAATGGTAAGGATACGGAATGCGCCCTAAAATAAGGAAGGATTTGCGAGCCATACCGAATATGCATCCTTGAGGAGGCGGACTAGTGGAGACGGGTAATACTAATATTATAAATGCGAAAGTTTTTTTTTAAATTTATTTGTTACCCTTTCACGCTAATACGACTCACCGGATTTGGATGAAATTTAGCGCATGCGTAGACCATGACTTGGAGGACATAGGATACCTTTTATCCCGATATTCCCACGGGATCGAGACTTATGCGAGTAAAACCGCGGGACGCAGCTAGTATTTATATAAGGATGGGCATATAATATTATCCTTTTAGAATAATGCTAAGGAGGTAAGTCTGTTGCTTTGTCTGTCTTTTTAAGGCAGATAAATTCATGGTTTCTAGGGCCATCTCCATGCGGTTGAAACTATGGGTCACAGCTTGTATGAAACATAATGAAAATTCATTCTTAAAGAACAACACCCAATCAAATTACTACCAGAGATTCATCAACAGATTAAATTAAAAACATAGAAATCTTTCAAAAACCAGAATGTAAGGTTCTTTTGAATGTAGAGTTCCCGGTCAAAACAGAATTCTTTCTTTCCATAATTTCGATATAAAGTCAAGTTATAGTGAGCATTATGTAGTTTTTTCAGCATCCAGGCATGCTGCCGTGCACGAGATGCATCTGTTCGCCGTTCTCTGTGGCCGCGGTGAGGCGATGCCGGAGCGCGAAGGAGGCTACTACTCGTGCGACCTGCGGAGTGAACATACGGATAATAATTCTGTGTAAGTCGTTCAAAGATTTTTTAGGTATAGATTTTCCACTTTATTGCACTCGTCGGCGGCGCCGCCCTTAAGAGGATGAAGATGTTGCGTATTTGGTTATAACATAATGATATGCAATTACTCACCTCGCCCGGCGTGTCTTCATGTACTGCATGTCCACATCGCGTTAGAACTTGCATTTGGAATTTACCTATAAACACATACAGAATATTTAAATTGATTTAAGAATAGGTTATGTAACTTAAATTAAAATTTGAGACAGTAAACCAAAAATTGGAGCTAGAAATATACACAGCACAATGCGCTAATATGTGGTTTCGGTGTGGATTTAACATCTTTAGGGGTATGAGGAACAGGGTGTAAAGTTCACTCATCCTCTATAGAAAAGGGAGGATCCTCCGACCAGACGGGTGTTGTGACTGGCGGGCAACTGCCCAACGATTGATGTTGGAATCTTGTATATATGTCCATCGCGCGGTAAACTATAATTGCGCGATGCAGGATTTATGTGACGTCAGGTCTTTAATGCGTGGCGCATCTGTAGATCCGCCACACATGTAAAGAAGTTTGTTCAAAAATTCCAGGACATGTGACATCTACCAACTCGCACAGGGCCCGCGTGGTAAATTATGGCCGACTTCGTCTCACTGCGCGGAGGCCTGTGTCCCAGCAGTGGGGAAGTTATAGGCTGATTATGCTACGCTTTGAAGTAACAGATTTCCATGATTATTTTTTTGACGTGACAACGTTCAATAAATCGATGAACACCGGCTGCACGCACGAAAAAGGATGACTCAGTGTCCCGTTACGCTCATTGTCCCGTTACGATCAGAGCGAGAGCGCTACACGAGCGAGCGAAAGGCACGATCGGGGGCTCGATCGATGATCGATGGAGTATGCAATCATTTCATCAATGTTTTATTATGACGTTGTCACGTTTAAATATCGTCCGTAAACCGACTTTACATAACATAATCAGCCTATAATGTTCCCACTGCTGGGACACAGGCCTCCTCTCTATGAGAGGGACCGACTTTACAGACAACCAATTTTTTTTATTGAGTTTTTAAGACATGTCGGTACGGACCCTGCATCTGCCCCACGGTGAGCTCGCGGTCGAGCCCGTCGATGGACGCGAGCAGCAGCAGGCGCGGCGCGCGCACGGACAGGAAGGCGCCCGACAGGCCGCGGAACCAGCCCGACCAGTGACGCTCTGTCTTCGACAGGTCGATGCGCCATTTGTACCTCAAAATAACAGGGAATTATTTTTTATTATGAATATTTAAACTGGTTTGTCAAGATTGGACAAACAACTCTTTAATTTTAATACTAGCTTTTGGTGGTAAGACTGAAAGAAAAAAAAAAAATATTATCCTCAAATAAGAAGCACATTATAAATTACTAGCTTTTGCCAGCGCCTTCGCCCGCATGGATGTCAAAAAATATCCCACGGGAACGTACCACCGGGATTTAAAGTACCCTAGGTATTCCAGGTAAACAAAGTATTAATTCCCAAAAAAAAAAATGTTGTTAACTTTCATAATATCAATCTGCCTAGCCTTTTCTCAACTATATTGAGGTCAGAGTCCAGAACGACTGCCTATCTGACCTCCACAACCCAGTAACTGGTTCATACGATACCGATACCCCTTGGTAAGACTGTAAACTTTCATATACATTTAGTAAAAAGCTGTTATTTTAACATATCAAACAGACACTACAATTGTAATGTAATGTATTTAGATAAACACAAAAAATCGCGTGTAACCTGATGCTTAATGACTGAAAAGAGGATTCTCACAGCCAGTTGCAGAAACAAACTTTAAATTTTAGAGCTGTCATTAAATACTAATCTTCCATTAACATGTATTTAACTGGGTGTTAGAACAATAAATAATAGCACATGATCATGATATCACTTACTTCATACTAGTAGTTCCGTCACCCAGAACTGTGGGCTTCGAGAACAGTTCCGGGTCGGCCTCGGCGTCGGCGTCGGCGTCGGCCTCCCCTTCCTCGTCGTCGTCATCCTCTTCGGCGATGCGGTCGGCGAGAGGTTCGTGTCTCGTCGGCGTCGGTACGGGCTCGTCCGTTACGCAGGTGTATGTTTCGACCTCGTTTGTTGCTAGCAGGCCGGTTTCGCAACTAAAACAAATACGATATTTTTAAACAAATACGTATTTACTTTTTTTTTTCTTTAACAAAGTCAACAGCTAACAAACTAACATTCTATTTAGCCCTAACAGGGTTTGCCCTAAAACCGGCAATTATCTATTTATTATTAATTTATAGTAAAATGTGTAAATAAATAAATCAAGTACCTAAGTACTGAAATTGTTACGCGCAGTGTTCAGTGCATCGAAGCGACGGTTATATTTCTTCTTTAGTCATCGTTCTAGCACCTCTTTTGACGCAAAGCGCAATTTTTTATGATCCGATACAATATCGAACTTATTTACTACACAATAAGGTACACGCGCTGCGCAGCACCGCGTACTTCGACCCGTGTCAACCCTCGCAATGAAAAATTATACCTTTTCGTGAAGAAAATAAGTTCCATAATTGTTAAAAAGTGCACGCAGCGTCGCGTCGCTTCACGTCGCGGCGTGAACTGACCTCTTATATTCTGCTTGTTACAAAGTGAACTTACTTTACAATTTGGCTGGGCATTGACACTTTAGCTGAATCCACATTTCGAACTTGGCCACTTCGGACACTGAAAATAAAATAGAGAAAATACCATCAGGGAACATTCAACACAAAACTAGGAAATAGGAATACGATAAATTAATTTCTATGAATTACAGATTCGTCTACTTATAAAAATGAATCCCTATTTCCCTTGGTCACGCCATCACGCGTGAACGGCTGAACGAATTTGGATGAAATTTACGAATATGATAAATTAATTTCTATGAATTACAGATTTATTTTTTTAATAAAAAAAAACTTGATGTGAACTCACCACCACTCAATAGCATGTTCAATGCTTTTGAAATGTGTTGGTCTACTCCTCAAGAAGCTCTGCATGCTGGCCAACGCGTCCATAGCTGTGCCTGAGATTATGAAAAATATTATTACACCTCAAAGACCCTTGTCAGGCAATTGTGTCACTCATAGATCTAGAAAGAAACACTTGGGTATCATTGGCAACTTTTTGGTTATGTTTGATAGTGCCAGAGTAAACCACTAGTATGCTGCCACATTTTTAGGGTTCCATACTGAAGGGTGAAAAACGGAACCCTATTACTAAGCCTCTGCTGTCAGTATTTTTGAAGTGAAAACTTCTTTAGGCGCTTTGAGCACTTTTTGGGTGAGCAGAAATCATGGAACTCGCGTCATCGTCACGCTTGATGAATTTTTTTTTTTTACATGTAGCAACCGCCTATCTACCCTCCACAACATACCTGCAGGAATATAATTATTATTTTAATGTACCTTCTACCACATCAATGACAGCGATGCCATGTATGGCGTGCTCCAGCGAGGGCTGCAGAGCGACGCGCACTGCGACCGCGCCGCCCATCGAGTGCCCCACCAGTATCAGTGGCGGGATACCATCCGTGAACAGCTTGTGTAGGACTTGTTCTACGTCACTGGAATACACAAGTTGGTATGATATCACTTACTACTGTAATTCTAATAACTTCATTTTGATCTGCTACTAGAAGACTAATTCCAGTAATTAAAAACATTCAAAATCTAGTCACAATCTTATGTCGGCAACAATCAATGTCATAAACACACATTTATAAACATCAGGTCGCGACAAGAAAGAAAATAGGCGCGGCCGGCGACTGCCGCGTTCATTTGTCTCTCGTAAATCAGTCATAACGTGTTTAGTTGCGCTTATTGTATAAACATTTCAGTTTTCGAGTGTTATTGTGTTATTGAGATATGTGCGCGGCTCACGGGGACAGTGCAGGCCGCTCTTTGGTTGTTGCTCACAGCACGCGCCCCCCGCCCTCCGCTGATTGGTCAACGCTGCCCTCCGTCTCACCGTGCATTCCTAAGGCACGCAACAGCGGCCTCGGTCAGACTTAGGTACTTAGTGTGGACTAAAGTTGTCTTTACATATTACTGTTCTTATAGCAATAATTATACTCACTGGACAAGTGTTTCAATGCTGAGGTCATCAGAATTGTCAGCCTTGGTCTCCCCGTGACCCCTGATGTCAATTGATACCACCTGGCAGTGGATCATGTTTGTTATCTCCTCCTAGAAAAGACAACAGAAGAATGAGATTAACACTTTTGTGGACACTGAATGAGACACAATAGGGAATATGCATGTGATTCAAATATGGATCAAATATTTTTTTCTATAAACTATGTTACTTCAGAATTATGCCTCCATCAATATTTTTGAATAAAATTTCTTTTTGAGCGAGAAATTAATTTTTAAAAAGTCCCAAAAAACTGTGGGTAATTCAAATACTTGAAAAGGCTAAGAGCGGATGTGACGTAACAATCCGAGATAACCAATGTCAAGTCAATCAACAAGTGTCAAGTCAATGTCAAACGCTCATAGAAAAAGGATTGTTTGACGTTACCTTGACAGTTGCTTGTCTGTTTTCACGGTCTGTGACGTCACCACACCAAGCGCGCCAAATGGAGGGCGTTTAAATAGCGGATCGGTTGGATATTTTTAAACATTTTTTTAACTACTTTAAATTGCTTTTTTGCCGTCGAATTTTTTTTTACTATTATTTGACGATGTAAACTATCGAATAAAAATATTAAAAAAATACATGCATATTCCCTATTGTAGTTGTATTGTTATTACGTCTATGGGCGTTTACTATCCGCAAAAGTGTTAAATTTTTTTTTAAGAAAATTCAATGTTATTTATGTTCCATGTAATAAGGGGCGAGCCTATTGCCAGGCACAAATCCAGACTCCGGGCTGGTCCCTCTTTGAGGAGTGGCTAGAGAGGCGCCACGGCGTCCTCACCTTCCGCCTGACGCAGGTCCTCACCGGACACGGTTGCTTCGGGAGGTTCCTGTTTCGTATAAGGCGGGAGGAAACGCCCGGGTGTCACCACTGTGTGGATCGCCCGGAGGACACGGTGGAGCATACGGTGGAGGTCTGCCCCGCTTGGGCGGAGCCCCGCCGTGTCCTCTTGGAGGCGATTGGCGGCGGTGACCTCTCGCGTCCGGCTCTGGTCCAGGCCATGGTACGGAGCGAGAGGGCATGGGAAGCAGTCACCTCCTTCTGCGAAGCAGTAATGCTCGCGAAGGAGGAGGCGGAACGCGTGAGGGAGAGGCAAAGTTTGCGCCCTCACGCCCCTAACCGCCGCCGCCGCTGGAGACGCCCTGGGCGTCGGGAATCCCAGGCGGATTCCCGGCCACCATAGGCGCGGGCTTGCGGACGGCGAGCAATGGGTAGCTCGCCGTCCGATCAGGACCAGGCCCGGGTCGATGGCGCGTCATGTTCCACGCGCGCCTCAAAGAGATGTCAGCAAAATTGGCGGGGTCCGCTAGGACCGATGCCTGCCAGGGTTGCGGGTTAGTCCGAAAGGGATACCGGGACCTTGGCAACAGGCAACTGAAGGAACACGGGTGGGTTTTAGTCAGTAGAAGTCTGACACGCCCTTCCGCTCCACCCAGAGCGGGAGAAGTCATTGGATGATTTCCCACCCAAAAAAAAAAAAAAAAAAAAAAAAAAAAAAAAAAAAAAAAAAAAAAAAAAAAAGACTCCGGGCTGGTACTGGGAAATTCCTTATGGAAAACCCAACATGTTTTAAACAGGTGATAACCATTTTTTAAACTAATATAAGGCCACAAGAATATTGTTAAACCATTCTTTCGAGGTGTTGGGTAAAATTGGACATTTTCGGTAAAACACTTACTGTAAACAAAGCCCAACTGAGCCCCGAGTATCCACCTCCATGCAGGGTCACTATCCTGGGCCTGTCTTGATGATCAGGCTCCGGAGACAAGTACACTCTGAAGCTTCCTCCATCTGTCTCAAGGTCCACGGTCCTGTGGAAATACTCCTTCCATGCCACAGGAGTATAGTCCTTACGACGGCCTGCTCCGAATGGTGCCATTCTGAAAGAAAATTAATAATTATGGTAATGTGGTTAACTGCACATTAGCGCACTCCACATTTAAGGTATGAAGCTACAAATACGCGGATGGCTCAACTTGTCGGGCCAATTCAGTGTGTGTAACATAGTCAGAAGTTATAGAGTTACACAATAAAAAGAGAGGCAACATCTAGGTGATCAAATTGTAGGTATTTTATGCTGTGCGACCTGAATTGCACTTTATTTTGTCGTAGCAAAAGTCGCAAATTATTTGTATGATTATGCGGAGTGAATCTTCTGTACTTGTATTATTATGTATTCTGTGACATCAGTAGAAACACTTGAACTATACCACCAAATACTATACTACGAAATAAAGGCGCTGTCGCAGTCAAATGAGTCAAACTGTTGCGGTTGACCATCAATATGGTGTTTTACCGCGACTTAAGCTCGCAAAACGTAGGTATGTATTTCAAAATTCGTGGGAAATGACAGGAACAATAATCGTGTTTCTAATCACAATATTGATGTAATTGGAAAGAAAACTGGAATGTATATCCGCTAACCGTGAAAGTAAAACAAACTTGATTGTGAATGCATGATGCCAATGTTTGAAAACAATGCACATATGTAGATAATATGTATGAAATTAGTTGCAATTACTAACGATCAAACAGCCATTGCATGGATATTCGGTAATTCTATGGTAATTCAATATAGTTTATTTATGTATATGATAACGTTCTGGTACTATCACAGTTATTTTTCTCTCAAATCTAGGTTCCTTCCTTACTTTGATAGTCCAGAAGTTCTGGGACATCTTGGCGGCAATTTATTTTTCATTATAGTCTTCTGAAGAGCAGACATTTTAACTTTAGTTAACAAAACACTTGATTCATACACTTGATGTTATTTCCTTGGAAAATACCACTCTTTATGTTTAGGATTGTTATTATCATTCACGAATTGACCCGGTTCTGCGACATTTTCACAAATTCTTCCATTCCATACTTTAGTACTTTACTTCCACAGGTAATAAACAACAAATCAAATGACAAATCATTGTAATCACCTTGAAGTTTGTGTGGGCATACTAATCGACTAATGAGTACTAGCGAGCGTGGTGCTTACAAAATTAAAATAATATTCTCGATTAGATCACAAACTGAAAACATTGAATCTCAGGGGTCGTTATTCTTTTATCAACAAGTTTGCATTGTGCAACTGCTACTGCACTTCTACAGCCATCGATAGCTGCTAGTCGAAAATCGTTAATTAATAAATAGTACGTTCACATCACTATAACTTAAAAAAAAATTGTCTAGTCCATAGTCTATGGCATTTTAAATCAATCAAACACAAACAAACAAATCATCAAATCGAATCTAAATACAGTGTACTTTGTGAATAAGGTCGAAACCGGCACCAGCAGCGATCGCCTGTCTCCAATAGCGTTAACCTGAGTAAAACTACAGTTCTCTCACCTCATAATTATGGAGTCAGAAAATCTGTGGTCCGAGCAAAGGAAAATATGTCGTATTTGTCTCCGGATAGATCCTCGATCATACGATATTTTCAACAGTTATTATGTGGAAAGGCGTACCCTATATTGTGATATGTTGGCATATTGCACTAAATTTGAGGTAAAGAACTGCGTTTATTCTGTCCATTTGAGTTTACAGGCACAGCAATATCTTTTAGAGTTTTCAGACTAGCCACTACAAGCCCATTCTGTGGTGGGAGTACTGGGCTGAGAGTATTCCTCTCTTTCTTGATTTATTGTTGCTGAATTTTAGTGTTTTATAGTGCACATAGCGACCGCCATCTAGCGTAATGCCTAGTTTAAGTATAAGATTGCAAAAGGTTGAAAAAATATAATTCTTAGTATTATATATTTATAATTTTTAATTTACACATGACGTATTCAAAGCTGATGATTATTGGATAATAATCAACCGATTTATTTTCAGCTACACGTAAAAGATGGTCTACCTCCTTACATGTGTCGGAACTGCATCAAACATCTTGAGGATATGTACGAGTTCCATTTGGAATGTGAAGAAAGTGAGAAGAACTTTCTTTGGTTGCTGTCCGTTAGATGATTTGTGGCCGACGAGTGAACCAATGAAGGGTTCAAATGAACTGTTCAAAGATGTGATGTGATATTTTCAATCTTTCACAAAATGATCTAACTGTGAAATTAGTATTGAATGTGAATGTCATACATTGACGTTGTAGAAAAACGGCAATTTCCAGGCTTTACTTCTAAAATTATATCATTAACCATGATTAAGAAATAGTTGAAAGTTATGAATAAGCAAATCAGGAACTCACTCAAAATTATCTTATATCCGATACACCTCTATTGCCAAATCAAAGTTGTATTGTATCTTTATCAGGCTTGTGCTTGCAAATCTACGTCTGAACGCGTATTTTGCATTTAGAAAGGATAGATTCATAGATTAATATTGGATAGATTGGATGTGGAAGTTAATAATTTGGAGATCTTGTTAAGGCCTTTTGGAGTCAAAGTTTTATTGCTTAATGGCAGCGAGTTGACTTGCTGCTAGTTCCTAGTAATTACTATACATAGACTATGTACTATGATATTGTAAATAAATCTGTTTAGATAACTAATTGTGGGTTTTTATTACAATAAGACAAATGTAAGTTACCGGTGCCATGACGGGTTATTTCATGATGCATTAAAAAAAATATCCAATGGTTTTTCTAATTTGAGGGTATACCCTTTTTTGGTTCCTAAAAGTACTGAAACTACGTCGTATACATTAATGCCTCAACGGATCAGTACCAGAACTATTACTACTGGCCTTTATGTGGCTATGGTCAGGCGAGGTCCGAGGGGGGGGGGGGGGTCATGACCCCCCAAAATCATTCAAGCTGTTGAGAGATTGAATGATTTACGTGCTTTACTAACTAAAAACTGTAGGTACTTGAGCCACAGTGACCCCAGTGGCATATACAAAAAAAAGTTTATACACAAAAAAAAAGTATATATCAATTAGGTAAGTAACTATTTCCCTAAACATATTCCCCGGCACCGATGGTGACCCTCCCCCCAAAATTTTGTGCTGCGACCGCGCCTGGCTATGGTTTCATAAGATTTGGTGTGAACTGACCTAGTCCTACAAGCCTTCGTGTCCCGTGCCAAACGACGAAAGATTCTTCGGCGCCTTTTGAATAAGCGCACTATTTCCACTGGCTCCTATTAACAACACTTAGCCAGTCCGATCCTGAAAGAGATACGAATACGTTGCTTGGATAACCAAAGCTAATTCTTTTTTCTGTTGTTGTCGTCCAAAATTATTACAGTGATTTTAAAAGCAAAAGCATGCATTCAACCTCAATGCATCGCAAAATTCGCAAACGCACAAACTGTTTCGTTCAGTACCTAGTTTTTGTGTTATCAACTTACCACATCTGAACAACCGCAACGTATCATTTTTCAGCTTAGTTTATTGCAATATTCGGCCTAAAAACAATAGGGACTGTTTGAATTTTCCCGCAAAGTAATGAAAAATAAATCGACTATTTATGCATGTTGTTTAGTTATGGTCTATGCTTTTGCATTGAAATGACGTGCTGTGTTGTCATTGGGTGCGTTCCTTATTACGCTGTAATCGATTTTGGCGCGATAAAACCCGTACCGTATTAGTTTGACCGCGATAACGATATCCCTTGAATCGTCATAGATGACGTCATGACATGCGCCATTTTGCGATAACGCCGACCATGCCCTACAATATTATCACTGTGAGCGCTGTCAATGTGGCTGTCAAATAGTGTCATAGTGACAGACGTGACAGTTGGATTGTTTTATTTTGAGTTGTACCAATAGTTCCAAAATTGTGAAGAAGAAGAAATTTGATGTATATATTGTAATAACCACGAAAATTCAAATGAATATAGCCGACGAGAATCACGGGCGACTGTTTTCTGTTATGCTAACATCAGAGGAATACGAGAGGGCTCAGAGAGGTAAGTGCTGAATTTTAGCCCACTTACAGTTCTGCCCACTGCTTAAACGATTATGATGGAAATGTTTTACAGCCCACAACTGCTTAGCTGTCTGTTTGCAAAAGCTATCTTACAGTTTTTAAAGTGCATACAACCACTCTTTAGCTATTGTCTTCTGATCAATCATAAATGTTTACTTAACTGGTTCTTGCTGTTTACAGATACTGAATATGTACAGCAATTGGTGAATGACTGATGCAAATATGCCTAGCTAAGAAACAGAGTCACAGCAATTGGTGAATGACTTTGATGCCAATATGCCTAGCCGAGAAACAGAGTCACTGCTGAATGAACCAAAAAACAATACGGTAAGTATTTTATATTATTATCTGGTTATGTGCAGATACTTATTAGCTGAATGTGCCTGTTGTTTTTGCATAACATCATGTTGACAACTGTGTATGTGGTTACGCATACTCCAATAATTAATCTATAACAAAAGCAAGATAAAAGTGTTCTATGGTTTTGTGTTATTAGTATGTTGACAGTTAATTCTTAAGAACTTGCTCTCAGATTCTATCAATTTAAAGTTATAAAAGTATTTTCTTTAGTATATTAAAAATATCCTGTTTTATTCCAGGATATGATTATCTATGTGCCAAGTTTCATTCAAATCTATTAAGCTATTATTGAAGAATTCAGTAAAAAAAATCATCGCAAACAATATTATTGCAGTGTTAGTAGGAACGGAAGTACCTTCTTAATATTATTTTTTTATTTCAGTAGATCAAGAGTCACCACCTCTATTCATTTGGAACGAGTCATGCATTTTGTGCTACTCACATTATACAGTGAGCATAGAGAACATTAAAAAAAAATGCATCTTGAGATGGTGTATGACGTCATAGCAAGAACAATGTGCAACATACAATAATTATGTTACTGGTATCCAGTGCCAGTCAAAAATAAACAGCTTAAAAAAAACATTATAAAAAGATAGTGGATCACAATGCAACATCTGGAAACGATAGGGCAACATGGCCTGATACTTTGATGTAAGACTTTACTGTGCTTTTTTTGGCTGTTAACACGGAACTGATTCATTTTGCAGTTGTTGTGTAACAAGACTAACAACAACAATTAAATTGAAGTTTTTTATAGATCTTTACATGTAAGTATAGATATGATCGGCACCTGTTTAATTATTAGTAGCCCTACTTGTGATTTTTTATTCGTTTTTAAGAGTTGATCAGTACCTGTTGACTTAGTAGTATACTGTGATTGTTGATCAGTAAGTACTTACCTGTTTTAATACGCACTAAGTATAGCTCTACTTGTAAGATTTGAATAGAAATACCTGGTAAAATCTGTGAATTTTATTAATGTTTAAATTGCACTGTATGTTTGTGCTTTTACATAATATTTACTAAAATAGATAAGGAGTTAATAATATAAGTACATAAGAATTTTGTTACTGTTGTACTGTTTGATATTTTTCTTATATTAGCATAAATAATAATAAGGAGAAGATTGTGGCTTGGAGCGCGACCAGGGTACCTGAGGTTCAGTCTGATTATACTGTGATTCTAATTGATTGTTAATAAAAATGTTTTATTACTATTATTGTTGAACATTATTTACATACCCATCCCAATACATGGCGCAATGGTAACAAGTTCCCTTCTCAAATATTTTAAATACTTAAGTACATGAATAAGAAGTATTAAAAAAAAAGAAAATCTACTTGCCAAGAATGAATTTCACATTTACTTACCTATCAGTTGCATTAATGTACCTAAATATAAAACTTATTCAAATGATAAAGGATGTTCTGAGTAAAACTACAAAATAGATTATACATTACTTAATTAGATCATTTATTGAATGTTAAGAAGTTTATTAAAATTACCTACACTGTCCTATTGGACAATGTTTGTCGCTTGCGCATCCCTTCTCTCTTTATTGAATGTTAAGAAGTTTATTAAAATTACACTGTCCTATTGGACAAAGTTTATCGCTTGCGCATCCCTTCTTCTCTCTCGTTGATGCTGTCGTTAGTATGGCGACCAGAGTCGATAGAGTCAACCAACAAACTAATATTAGAACTTCCATTTTCAAAAAATATACAATCAGTCCTTGTTTGAGGTTATGTTTATGTTTTGAAATTGAGCGAGGACTGTGAGCGCGTTCACGAGCGTTCCGAATTGATGACAGCCGTCAGCTGTCATAATTGTGATATCTAAAACGGAACGCAAGATATCGATGTGAGCGCTGTCAGCGATTATTTCCTAATTCGGAAAGCAGCCATTGTCATCTTTCTGGCTAAAATCTGTCATTTTGACATTGACATTATATTTATTTGTTTGTATCAGAAATCGACGAAGTGCGATTGTTATTTCTTTTTCAATAAAAATGCTATTCTATTTAAGTTAAACTGATTAAAACTCAATTTTTATAAAGTCCCATACAATCTCAATTACAGTTAAACCAAACTATGGCGTTAGACTTTACAAAAATATGTCGAATATGTCTGGAGGCAAATAAAATAACATACGATATTTACACTAGTTATTATGTGAAAAAGAATACTTTATATTGTGATATGTTGATAAACTGCACTAAATTAAAGGTACCTATAGTTATTTCCTACTCACAAGTCAGTTAAAAATCTTAACAGTTGAGAATAATGCATGTTATGAATTCTATTTCTAGCCAGAAATTGGAGATGGCCTACCTCGTTTAATTTGTAAGGAATGTAGCCGACAGCTTAAACGTACGTACGCCTTTAATCTACAATGCGACGAGAGTGACAAAAAGCTAAAATTCTTGTTAGAAAGCCCATCAAAGGTAGACAGTAAAAGAAATGGTTGTTCTGATGCCTTTGTCAAAGATGAACTGGATTTTGAAGATTTAAAATTCGAGAATAGTAATGAAGCGAACGAGGAATTATTATTGACCAACCTGGATGATAATAACCAAGAAGATGTCAAGGATATTAAACTAGGCAAGTGGTGTTTTTTATTTATTTTTATTACACTTAAAATTATAATATTTTGAATTTAAAAACAGGGATTTGTAGCTTTAGATTCAAGGAGGTTTTTGCTGTTAGCTACTTCAATAAACGCATCTTTTAGCTGTCCTTTAGTATGAATTAACACCTGTTGAGGATACACCATGTTGGTACAATCAACAAAATAGTTTG
Source organism: Lithophane socia (assembly GCA_947522985.1). Classification (NCBI taxonomy): domain Eukaryota; kingdom Metazoa; phylum Arthropoda; class Insecta; order Lepidoptera; family Noctuidae; genus Lithophane; species Lithophane socia. Next base: position 3,390,451 of record OX383272.1, read on the forward strand.
GTATACAGATGAAAATATTTGTCTTTCCACTGCACTGCCACTGCTAATATTCTTTTTTAATGTGTGCAGAATAAGTTTTTGAATTTAAACACAGCAAAAAAAGTTGCAAGTAAATCCTAAAAGAAAAACAAAAACGGTTAAGCTGTATTAAATTAAATCTGTCTAAAATCAATTAAATAAACCTTTTTTGACTGTCCAAGAAACTATAAAGAATGCATTGTAAATAATAAAATAGAATATCTTTATTTTGCATAAAATATGGTACTTAATAAATAGTTACCACATATTTTGCATACTTATTTCAGCATGCAAAAAATACTATAAAATTAAATTAAAAACACTTCAATTAAGTAAAAATAAATCATATAATTCTTATAAGCTAATTTTTCTGTGCTAACCAATGACTGTTAATTTCAGAACCATTACTCAATGATGATGGGGATGACAGTTGCTGGGATGCTGACGATGATAACTTGGTGTTAGGAGAAATCAAAATAAGGAAAACAGGTGTTTGGACGCACTTTTATTTATTCTTGTATTTATGTAGTATATTTATATAATTACTAGCTTCTACCCGTGACTTCATTCTCGTGGAAGTAGTAAGATACACAATCTACTAGAATAACCACATTTTAATAAAACTCCTTTAGCTCCCGGCTCACTGCGTTGCATCGCATCGCCCGCACGAGTTATTACGAATTTTTCAAATCTGACTGGTAGTTCCAGAGACTAGAGCTTTCAAACAAACAAACAAACTTCTTCAGATTTATTATAATAAGTACTGGATAGGCCCCGCGGTTTCGCCCGCGTGGTATGTCGATTAAAAGTAGCCTATGGTGCCGATTCTCTTGTACACCGAACTAAACTAACTAAACTATCACTAAAATTCCTTACTTTTTACTATGAGAATCTTAGAGCTATTCTGCCAAAAAAAATCTCTAAATTTAAAAAATATTTTGACAGAACTAAAATCGAATTTGACAATCGCGTCTCCACTTGGTACCTACTTGTTTGCCTACCACGTGATTTTTTTTGAACCAGAGAGGCGCGCGATGTGGCCGTCTCGACGTATTTTTATATGGAATTTTTCACTTTTTGGAATAAAACAAAAAAATTAAATTACCAACATGTTGAGTATTACGGGTTTGCGGGTTGCAAAGGGGATCAAAATTTTCATTATTTTTGCGATAGGACACACCGTTTTCGAGATATAAGCAAAAGAAAATAAAAAAAGATACAGTACCGTTTTGCAACTGAATTCGAGGTGTTGGTTTGAATTTTAGTTCATGACATCTAATTTTATTCCACACATTTTTAATCGTGATTAAAAATAGTCAGAGTTAGTTAGACGATTTTAGATATAGAACAAAAATTTTGGTTAAAATGTCAAATTCAGAATAGCATTTTCACTAAATTAAAACTCAGTGCCATCTTAGTGCTGTCAAACTAAATTATAGTTAAGTTGTGTCACTTTAGTCTATTTTCAGAATAGGAAATCGTCGATTGACAGGAATAAACTAAATTTTAGTGATTTTTAGTTTAGTTTAGAGAATTTGTGACAAGAGAATCGGCACCTATGTCCTTCCTTCCCCGGGATGCCATCTATCCCCTTGCCAAATTTTATTGAAATCTGTTCAGTGGTTTAGGCGTGAAAAGGTAACATACAGACAGACAGAGTTACTTTTATTTATATTTATTTATAATATTGGTATGGATAGATTTTACAAGTTAGTAAGAAAGACGTCAGCATGTTAGTAATAATGTATCTTACTAGCTGCTCCCCGCAGTTTCACCCGCGTAAGTCGCGGTCCTGTGGGAATATCGGGATAAAAAGTATCCTATGTGTTAATCCAGGTTATAAACTATCTGTTTGCCAAATTTCATCCAAATCCATTTAGTAGTTTTTACGTGAAAGAGTAACAAACATACATCCATCCATACTTACAAACTTTCGCGTTTACGAGTATAATATTAGTAAGGATTAACTATTTTAATAACCAGTATGTTGTAGTAGTAGTAGTATTGCCAAGCCAAAGTATATCATGTATGTAACTGAATTAATATTTTATTTATTTTCAGAAATTGAAAATACAGAGGAAAAGCCAAAAAAGAAAAGAGGTAGAAAGAAAAAAGGTTTGTAACATTTTTAAACATATTTTCTGTTTTTGGAAAAATTTAAAGAGAAAAGTTTAATGTGTATATGTTTAATAAAGATCTAATTTTACAATTTGAATCTAAATAATCCAAATATTCATTCATACAATACATTGGTGTATTTGAGCAAATATTCGCGTTATTTTGTTAATACAAAATTAACTTTATATCTAAGTATAAAATATAAATAGGATATATTTTATACTAGCTTCCGCCCGCGGCTTCGCCCGCGTGGTATGTAGCCTATGTCCTTTCTCAGGCTCTAGACTATCTGTGAACCAAATTTCATTTAAATCGGTTCAGTAGTTTCGGCGTGAAAGCGCGGCAGACAGACAGTTAACTTTCGCATTTATAATATTATAAGTAAGGATTACCCAAGTACCATGGAATATTTCATCAAAGACATCAAGTATAATGCTTTCATAAAAAAAGTCACTTTAATTCCAGTGTACCTAGAGGGCGAAGGTCCCCGCTTACCAGAAAGCAAGCTTCCACATCAGTGTGACATCTGTGGCAAGTTCCTCAGCACTAAGAGTAATCTGAAGGCACACAAGCTATGCCATACTGATCTCAGGCCATACCTATGTCCTGAATGTCCTGCTACTTTTAGGTAAGAATGCTAACAACCTGTAACATTTCAAGTTGAAATTCAAAATAGCCCTTATTCGAACTCCTTAAAAATTTGTTTTATAATGGGAGGGTATACAGTATGTTAACTAACAAAGGGCGTTCCCGTTAACCTTCAATAGTATACCGTGTATACATGCTAAAAAAAATGTTACATCTTAAAAAAAAAAAAAAAAAAAATTTGTGTATTGAAATGTTCACAAAACGATTAAATTTAAACGTAAAAGAAACACTCTGTACACGCACACTTGTATTTTAACGTAGAAAAACAAGTGTGACAAGTGAGCGTGTAAAGAGAGTTTATTTTCCGTAACAATTTAATATTTTTTGTGAATATTTTACTATAAAAAAACCAAAAAAGAACATTTTTTTTTTATGGTAATATTTTTTTTAGCATTTGTAGACGCTATACTATTGCAGGTTAACGGGAACGCCCTTTGTTAGTTAACATACTGTATATTGGCAAGGTTAACCACTGCCGACTGCCGGTAAACTGTCCTGCAGTTTGGCGGAAGATTTGTGAAATACACAATAGTATAAATTAAAAAAAATATATAGCTTTTGGGGCTAGCAGCATAAACAGCAAGGAAACATTGTTTTTTCGTAGCATGTATTTAAATAATAAAGACTGATATTTTCTAAATGACTTGAGTGAATCTATACCCCATTTGAAATAAGATTAGACATTGAAACAAACCTTTATACAGTCCGTTCAACCGATTTTGACTTCTATACCGTAGGCATAAGGATGGCATTAAAAGCAAAAAAGGTTACACAATACCAACTGTCTACTGCAGCTGCCATTTGTCATGCGACCAACGCAATAGAAGTCAAAATCGGTTGAACGGACTGTAAAAAAGGTTTATGTAAACGTCTAATCTTATTTCAAATGGAGTATAAGTATTTGACATCAGTACTGCCTACATGTTTGGGTGTTCAAATAAAGTGAAGAAAACTATTAATATCTTTTTACTGCTTTTGCTGATGGCGCCATCTATCGACCATGTTTTGCGTTCTTCTATTGATGCGTACTTACTTAAATACATTCATTCATAAGTCCTGCTTGCCTGTAAAAATTGATTGTTTTTCTTTGATTAATGACCAGTATTTTAACGTTTTTGCAGAGGTCACAGTGCATTGTTTCAACATAAGAAAGTACATACGGGCGAGACTCCATACCATTGCACCTACTGCCCCAAACAGTTTGGCAGAAGAACTGGACTCGTCAACCATATACGTATGCACAAAGGTGAATAGGACTTACTATTGTTGAATTATTGTGTAATTGTAATTATAGTTAATCAATCTTGAAAAGTATTGACATTGTCTATCTTTATTATTATGTACTTAGCATCTCTAGTGTATTTTGTATTTTTGCATGCCTTTTGGTTAAATATGGCTGTTGCTATTATATTTTTTTATGTCACCGTGTATACTCATATTTGCAAAATAAATAGGTATCTTATCTTATCTTACATTTTAATAGTTGCACTCTTTGGACCTTGGAGTTTTATGACGTGCAAATGATATTCAACCTTAGATTGGTCAAGCAATTACGATGTCAATTATACCTACATGACTAGCTCCGATATTATGTTCGTAAAATACATCATCATCTGCCTAGCCTTTTCCCAACCAAGTTGGGGTCGGCTTCCAGTCTAACCGGATGCAGCTAACCGAATACCAGTATTTTACATGGAGCGACTGCCTATCTGACCTCCACAACACAGTAACTGGGTAATACGATACCCTTTGGTAAGACTGGTAGTCAGACTTCCGGGCTTCTGACGACCCGTAACGACTGTCAAAGATCCACAAATGACAGGGCTTAACGTGCTTTCCGTGGCACGGAGGAGTCTCGATATGTAAAGATGATCACCCATCCACAGACCAACCCCGGCAAGCGTAGCTTAACCTGATGGATCTAACCGTGCGGCTGTTATTACTTAGCCACGAGCTCCTCTCGGTCGTAAAATACATATATTTAAATAAATCAGCCTGTGTTGTCGGACTGCAGGGCAAGTGTTGAGTGTTGAACACTCAACACGATCCTGCGCCAATCTGGACCAATCCCGTCTATAGGGGTCAAGCTCGTCCCGCCATCTAAACAGTCATATTCGTAATAGTAAAATAAATGTGACATATTTTGTTCCAGGGGAAAAGTTGTACAGCTGTGAAATTTGTTTCAAAACATTTGTGCAGAGCGCTCAGCTCTCCATACATATGAAGCGACATAAAGGGGACAAGCCTTATTTATGTCAAGTCTGCGGGAAGGGTAAGCTAATTTTTCCTTTGACTCAGTATGTGCGTTCGCCCTTTTTGCAGCCTATTCGCATTCGAATATAAACTTTAAACACGTCAATTTCCTTTACCGCATTGTAAAATTCGCTCGGCCACACCGCGCCGCGTCGTACCCAGACGCGCGTTGATCTGTGTAAATTGTACCATAACCATATAAAATTTCAAAATTATACAGGGTGTAATTATAATCTCTTCAGGCACCAGGCTTAAAAAAAGCTGTGTAAATTCATGAGTACTTTCATCCCCTGAAGAGATTATAATTACACCCTGTATAATTTTGACATTTTCCATGGTACAATTTATTTTATTTTTTGCGAAAATAGCTTCTGTTCCTCAATTAATTCATTCTGTTCAACAGATACAATTTATTTTGATTTTTTTTTTTAATATATATGGTGTTAGGGTGAACACCGTTATCCTTGCAACCAGTGGTTTGGTTTCATTTATAAAACGTAAAATCAATGGAAAATTACAACTTTTTTTTTCTTTTTTTTTAATCTACATTTTACCATAAGAGACGCAAGTTCGTTACCCTATGCGCTAGGGCAACGAACTTGCGTCTCAACACGTGCGGGGGGTGCGGGATGTGACCTGACCAACCGCAAGCGCGACCTCTCTCTCAGTCAGTCAGCTGTTTCGCTAGAGAGCGTGGTGTCGGATAGAAACTTTTTAAAATCTTTTAATGAAAATAACGTTTTTTTTGTTATGTTCGGTCATTTATTTTTATATTAAAGACAATTACCCATGGTTTGAATGACAAGAGTGTTTACCCTTACAGCCTGTATATATTTTTTATATTTATGAAAACTGTCACCCTTTTAGAATTATTCCAATAATATCAATTTCTCTCATATATTTTTTTCCTATACAGGTTTCCCAATCAAAGCAGAGTTAAAGGTTCACCAAAGGATTCACAATGGTGAAAAGCCGTACTCTTGTCACCTCTGCACCAAGACTTTTGCGACCTCAGGAAACTTATCTATACACGTTAGGATACATAATAAGGAAGTTAGGTGAGTTATCTTGTGTTGTACCAATTTTTTAAACATTTTGGAATATTTCTTGCCTCATAATATGAAGGTGCTTCAACAGCACTGCAGCTGAATATCATTAGAATTATTGTCAACTTGCTTCCGCCAGCGATTTCGCCTGCATGTCATCTTTATAAATTGTATACGATAATACGTGTGTTCTCAGTGATAAGAAAAATAGCATTCTACGGGTGAACGAATTTTTTAAATCGGACTATTAGTTTTTGAGTTTATTCATTGCAAACAAGAATTTGATTGATTTTAATTCAATACAAATTTCGGTTCGATTCCATCTCTGTCTATTACTTATAGTTTGACAGTTGCACGACAGTGATGGAGACTATCTGATTGCTAATTAGCGGCTTTTTATCTGAGCCATAATGTTGTCTAAAGGACATCGTTCACCGCTCCGATACGGCAAAAAACTTCTCATTCAAGTTAGGATTTTAAATCAAATCCTTTAAAGTCTATTTTACGTGAGACGGCTCGCGGGCAGTGAGCACCCGGTGAGCCGTCCACTATTCTGTATAGCCATCGTAAAATAGACGTTAATGCATTTGACTTTAAATCCTAACTTGAATGACAAGTTATTTGCCGTGTTGGAGTTTCCCCTTTAGACGCTATTTGATGATTTTATTTACAGATACAACTGTAAAGAATGCCAGCGCGGTTTCGTAACATGCAGCGCCTACAACGTCCACCTAAAAAGGCATAAAGGACAACGCGACTACCACTGTGAGTGTGGCAAGACTTTTTACACGTCATCAGCCCTCAAACAACACCGGGTAGTCCACACCGGGGAAAAGAAATACCAATGCAAAATATGCGACAGAAAATTCACACAAACTAGTCATTTGAGCCGCCATTTTAAAAGAGACCACGCTAAACCCAACGCTCCTTTGCCTTCGTCGGATCATTACAAAGTAGTGTTACCAGAAAATAAAGATGTGTTTAATCTGTTAGATAATACGATCCAGAAGATTGGACAGACTATGGGTACAGTTAAATGTGAAGGGTCGTAGCGAAGGGAATTTGTAAGTTGGAATATTTATTTTAACGTGAAACTACCTCAATTTGTCAGTTATTGGTTTTACGGATTTGAGTGGTTGGGTTGTATACAATGTTTTGAAAAAATTGCTAAGGGGCAGTTCAGACCGCGACGTGAAGCGACACGACGCTGCGCACACTTTTTTACAATTTTCGAACTTATTTTCTTCACGAAAAGGTATAATTTCAGTGCGAGGGTTGACACGTGTCAAAGTACGCTGAGCTGCGCGGTGCTGCGCAGCGTGTGTACCTTATTGTGTAGTAAATAAATTCGATATTGTATCGGATCATAAAAAAGTGCGCGTCGCGTCACGCCTCGGTGTGAACTGACCCTAAGTGTTTTTTTTTTTTGTAATATTCCAGACAATAGAAAGCTGTATGGAAATAAATTAACCCAACTATCTTAAAAAATGTTTTAAGAGAGTTTAAATTAAGTATAGAGTTGTTGATTCAGTCACTTGCAACAGCACACGTAGCACGTAGCAAAACGGGTTTTGTCGACGGAAGAATATTATAGACAAAATGACAAAAATCAAAATCAATCTGCTGAGCCTTTTTCCAACTATGTTGGGGTCGGCTTCCGAATATCAGTATTTTACATGGAGCGACTGCCTAACTGACCTCTGCAACCCAGTAACCGGGCAATACCATACTCCTTGATAAGACTGGTTGTCAGACTTTCGGGCTTCTGACGACCCGTAACGACTGTCAAACATCCACGAATGACAGGCGGATAGACAAAATGACAAATGTGATTCTATTCTTCCGTCGAAAAAAACCCTTTTCTACGGTGGTCATGCTACGCGTGCAGGTGAATGTTTCTAGCCACCATAATAAACAACTTACGGGTTGCAAGTCTAAATCAACAGCCTGTATGTCGGAATGTTAAGACCTGGTTGATTGATAACAGAATATTACTATACTATTCTTATAGTATAAAGAAAAGTATAAAATAGAAAAATATAATGGATAATATGGCTCTAATCAAAATAAAATCTCATAAGTTAATTATTTTTATTGCATAAGTTAAAATAATGACGCTAGAATTGATATTTTAAAGTTATTGTGTTGAATTTTTAATTAAATTCCTTGAAAAAATGTCTACGTTTATGTAGGTACAAATCTTTAGCGTTCCCCCGTAATGTTATGTACCCAAATATTTTATTCTTATTATTTATTTTTTAATGGCTGCATACTGATGCTTGAGACTGTATAAATGCATAATAGTTTTGTCCTTCTATGAAGAATTTCGCCCCCTGCCAACATATACTGGGCGCACTGTATAATGTCCAGTTAAAACTGCAAGTGCAAGCAACTACTACAACTCTCGTAAAACTTCAATGCCGTTCTTAGCTTATGGCGTATCTTGCATATTAGCCAATCAGAAGCGAGTATTAGGTGTACGCGGGCGTACAGGTGTGTGTTACGTGAGGGATCTGTCTGTCCCACCACTGGCGATTAACGAGAAGCTAGTAGAGCGAGCAACTAAAAACGAGTTGACTGGCGACGAACGGTTATTACGGTTGTTACAAGCGTGAGTCTCTCAGCGAGTGATCTGCCCGCCAAGCCAGAGTCGCTGAGCTAATACTCTTTTTGATAGCTGATGTTGCTGCGATTCGACAAACATGTACTTGCTGGCAGCGATGTCAGCAATCAACAATGCATGTATCTGTTTTACTTATACTTACACGGGATCTACAATCTTTTGTGCGTTATTTGAGCGAGAAAATCGTTGATCTAGTCGCTCCCTCGTCGGCGTTGGAACAGACAGGTGCCTTAGGTTCAGTTTACACCGAGACGTGACGCGACGCAACGATGCTTGAAGAGGCTTCAGGCTGCGCCTCGCGGCGTTGCGCTGCGCCTCCCGGCGTTGCTCTGCGTCTCGCGGCGAAGCGCGGCGGCGGCGTAGCGCGACGCAGCGAGGCATTTTCGAATTATCTCAATTAAATTTGTAGTAAATAAAGTTATATTTTGTATGACTATCTTAAAAAGTGCGTGCAGCGTCGCGTCGCGTCTCGTCTCGGTGTAAACTGACCCTAAGGTAACGCTTTCAGAGTAGCCATCAAGATGAGTTAAATGTCGTAGGTCGTAACTCTTCTATAAATAAAATACATGACATCAAGTACATCACAAACATAGTACGTACCTACGTAGAATCAATGTTTTAATATTTTGTCACAAATTATTTATTCACTTTTATGAAAAATGTGTGTGTTATTTATTACATTAATTTATGTGTGTACTTGTCGAGTTTATTATTTATTTTATACCTTTGGTAGACGCACGGTGATAAATTAAACATTTTTTTTTTTTTTTTTTTTTTTTTCGTTAGGACCTCGTTCATTATGCAGTTTCTTGAAGTTAAGAAACACGTTTTTTTTTTGTTTTTTTTTATCATGTTTACATAAATCGATATCACCCAACACGTGTGTGGAGTTTCGCTAGCCAATTTAATTTGCCCTTGTATAATGAATGAGATTAGGTCACTGCGCTGTGGCGCTCAACTGGGACAAAGGAGTCAGAAACTGACATTTTGATTTAGCTACATGCTTCAGTTATAAATATAAAGTAGCGCAATTTTTCTTCTTTTCAATATTATTTATATTTTCCTTTTATATCTTTCCACCATCATGTGCTCGGGTCCTTTATGTCCTTTATATAATTCAATGCTTAGAAAAAATTGTTCAGAAAAAATACGTGTGTCAATCAAACTATATAGATTTAAGTTACCATTGTAATTATTATTGTGTTGTAAATTGAAAAGAAAAATAAAGTTTTTGTGATAAAGAAGTGTGTACAATAATATAAATTTGAATACAAAATGTGAGATGTTTTATTGAGATAATCCCAAATAAAAGTTGCGTTACGCAATCACAACACAATCGCAAGTTTTCATTTTGACAGCTCAAGTTCATTGCACCGTACAAATGTCAAAATATCGCCTGCGTGCTACATGTTTTTTGGTGCCGCCATCTGAAGCAAAAATACTCGTTTTTAGGGTTCCGTACCCAAAGGCTAAAACGGGACCCTATTACTAAGGCTCCGCTGTCTGCCTTCTGTCTCTCCGTCTGTCACCAGGCTGTATCTCATGAACCGTGCAAGTCAGACAGTTGTAATTTTCACAGATGATGTATTTTGGTTGCCGCTATAACAACAAATACTAAAAAACAGAATAAAATAAATATTTAAGGGGGCTCCCATACAACAAACGTGATTTTTTGCCGTTTTTATAGATAATGTTACGGAACCCTTCGTGCGCGAGTCCGACTCGCACTTGGCCGGTTTTTTTGCTTTTCGTGTTACAAACAAAGTCTCTGATCCCTAAAAAAATCCCCGTGTTGTCTTGTTTCTAGTCTGACGTTAGTTCTATACGTAGTCTGTCTGTAGTCAACCTGCTGGATCCCAATGTTTAATTTTAAACTTCAAGTGCCCTTGGGAAGGTCTAGAATCAAATGGCAAAAATGTGAAATAAATACAAGCCGCCATTTTGAAGGTCGCATTTATACGTTTCGAAAGTGCTCTTCTTTAAAACAATGCGTTAAAAAAAAATACTTATAAATGACAAGATGTTCTATGTAAATTACTTAAAATATCAATCAGAAGCACAAATTGTATCAAAATCCATTTTTTTTATAAATGTTGAACCAAATGCACATGATGCGTTATCTGTCATTCTGTGTCTGTCGTACTTAAGAAAAACTAAACGCATTTGAAGTGTTGAGTTGTTGATTGTAGACTTTGCATTTATGTTCTAATTTTTTTATTTTCAACCTGTTTTAAGTTAGTTTCACTAATGTTTTTGACTCCACCGTAGTTTTAGGATGACAATGGAAAGGAGGATAAAGTTAAAAGCACTAAACAGTCACATTACTTGCAAAATATGTCGCGGCTATTTCATCGACGCGACCACGGTTACTGAGTGTCTTCATACGTGTATGTGTTATTGTATTTTCTTGTAAATTAATCTATAAAATGTTAATTCTACAAATAGTCCTGTCCACCATATGTTTTGATAAACTTTCAATACTTTTTACAAAATGTGTTTTACCAAAGTGTCATGGCAATCAAAAATTAGTTACCAATCAATATTTCCCGCTATATTCGTATTCTAGTCTTAGTGAAAACACTGTCAAAGTGATTCTCAAACTGCCTAGCAGTCGCAAAACGGTAATTTGAAAAAAAAAAACAATAACTAATCCAACCTTTTTTATTACAGTCTGTAAAAGCTGCTTAGTGAAACATTTGGAGGAGAACAACACATGTCCAACATGCGACATAGTGATACACCAGTCCCACCCATTACAGTATATCAGCTTCGACCGGACAATGCAGGACATAGTGTATAAGTTAGTGCCAGATCTGCAGGATAGTAAGTATTTTACTAGAGTAGTATCGTTACAAGGAAAATTATGTTATTTTGTCTTGTCTTCGGTGTAAGTGGAAGGTCTAGGAGTGCAATTATATGACACGGTTTTCTTTAGTAATAGTAATCTTTATTTTCTCTCATCACAAAGGTTCACATAATTATAAACATTGAGACAAGAACTATGTTTTGACAAGATCCTTAAAATATGATCCTTTCTGAGAGACTGGCGTCCATACCAGGATACCCTGTGTGACGGATCACCAGGTTCTCGCCCCGAATTTACTGTAATCAATGCATAATACGATTTATTAAGAAGAGAACTAGAGATTGATTATTTATTTATTCTGTGTAAAATAAGACTAAATAACACAAAAGCACAGTTTGCTGTACATGCACCAGAGAGGATGTGCACTGATGTGTGGCTTTCGAACTTCTATGTAGCTCATAACTGAGTTAAATGAATCAAGAGACATAACCATAGACGCAATTGATGTTTGATTAACCTTTGGTATGTCGGAACGTAGATCTCGTTGAGACACAATGGATTTTTAATTGTGTCTATAATTACGACATACGACGGGTTAAGTTACCACAGCTTTCAATAGAAAACTTTCCTATGAATTAAAAACAATATATATGCTTGAATATAGCTTGAGAAGGTTTAATGATATTTATCTTCATAAAGGATGATATGTTTTACTTAAAATACTGATAATTGAACAAACAGTTAAAACAAATTTTATTGCAATCACTGTCAGTTCAAAATTAAATTAGTAGTTCAATACTCATTTTGCAAAACTATAGGTTAGTTTTTATCAAGAAAATCAATAGGTAACATATTTATCTAAAGTACGTAACCAAACTCAAAACATTCTCTGCTATTTCCAGATGAGATAAAGCGCGAGCGTGACTTCTACCGGGCACGCAACCTGCCATGCCCCAAGGATGCGGCACTGGCTGCGGACAAGCCTGGAGCTGACGAGCCAGAGCAGCCAGACAATACTGACAGCCATAGAAAAGATGAACAGGTATAGATAAGATAAGATAAGATAAGATAAGATAAGATATTCTTTATTTGTCTAAACATGGTATACATACAAGAGCATGCAAGATTAAAATCAATTGTTTAAGTCCAGTCATGTTTAGCCGTAAGTATCGGCGTACAAATATTTCTATAATATTGAAACTATTATTCTTTTTATTGACAACTAAAAAATTATAAAATTTCACAAAAAGAAAGAAAGTTATGAGTTATATTATTATAAAATTTCACAAAAAGAAAGAAAGGTACCCAGAATTGCAAATACAAAATTTTTAACTTAGAGACCTGTTAATTCGAAATTATTATTATATCATCATGTCAACATTCAGATTGAAAAAATAAATCACAAATACAAGAACAATGTCAAAGTTTAAAAATGTATGTCAAATTTGAAAGATACATGTCAAAATTACAACCCAAGTCCAAATTAACAGATTTATGTCGATTTTACAATGTTGATTGCTACATTACAATGTGAACGTCTAGTTCATGTCAAATTACAAGATGAATGTCAAAATTACAGGATTTATGTCAGAATTATGAGTTAAATGTTCAGATTACAGGATTTATGTCAAAGTTATTTAAGAAAACTAAAAAACTTTTTCGGCTAGAAATTCGGAGACACTGTAATATGCTTTATGCAAAAGGAACAGTTTTAATTGACGCTTGAATGCATTCCTATTTAACTCTTTCCATCGTTTAGGCAGTGTATTAAATATAGTGGGAGCCATGCAGACGATACTCTTGCGCATGAGTGCTGTTTTTGCTGGATAGGTGCGAAGAATAGTCGCATCTCTTCTGTTACGCGGTACGGCGTCCTCTAGACGTGGGAACAGTTTGGGGTTAGTTTTAACAAACATTGCGGTTTCGAGAATATACATACAGGGAAGTGTTAATATTTTGTATTTTTTAAAATATGGTTTACATGTATCAACCGTTTTTAACCCAAACATAGATCTAATACATCTCTTTTGAGCCTTGAATGCCGTGTTAACGTCGGTAGAATTTCCCCAGAATATAATGCCGTATCTTAGATGAGACGCAGCTAAGCCATGGTAAGCTGCAATCAAGGTGTCTACATTCACAACTGCAGCTAGAGAGTGCAATGCAAATGCAGAACTACAAATTTTTTTGCAAAGGTTCTCTATATGCGATTTCCAGTCAAGCCTTTTATCAATCATTAGTCCAAGGAATTTCGTACCATTTACGCTTTCAATTGTTTTATTCGTTATATTTATGTCCATGTTTTCTACAGTCGAACGTTGACTAAAATGTATGATTTTAGTTTTATCTAGATTAATTTTTAAATTATTATTATTTAACCACTTTATTATTGATGTCAGAGTATTGTGAATGTCAAGTTTATATTGGATCATGTCACTGTTATTATTAGAAATTGTCACCGTGCTATCATCCGCAAACAAAGTCATAGGATGTGAAATTGATGTAGGTAAGTCATTAATATATAGTGTAAAAAGCGGAGGTCCCAAAACACTTCCTTGTGGAACACCAAAGGTAGTGAGACGTTCCTCTGATAAGTAAATCTCTTCCTTTTTGGTATTAGTATTAATTCTAGTGATTTCGGTCATTTGCTTTCTATTGCTTAAATAAGATTCAAATAAATTAAGTACATTACCTCTAATACCATACGCGTCAAGTTTTCTAATTAAAATGTCATGTTTTACATAGTCAAATGCTTGACTCATATCGCAGAAGATAGCACATACATGTGTTTTTTTATCTACTCTTGTCAATACGGTGTATAGAAAGTCATAGATGGCCATACTTATAGTCTTATTTTCGCGAAATCCTTTTTGCTCATTACATAGTATATTATTTTTTTCTATATAACCGTTTAATTCCTTTTGAATGAATTTCTCAAATATTTTAGAGAAGATAGGTATCAGAGAAATAGGCCTGTAGTATTCCATCAGCTCTCTGTCTTCTTTCTTAAATAATGGTTTAACGATAGCCATCTTTAGTGCGTCAGGAAACTTGCCAGCCATAATACTGAGATTAATGATGTGAGACAAATGGTGGCTTATTTCAGATGCTACTGATTTGATTATTTTAGTTGAGATACCATCGTAACCCACGCTATTAGTGTTTTTCAAACCCATAATGATTTTATGTGCCTGTTGTGGTGTACAGGGTGCCATAAACATTGAGTTTTTGCTATTAACGATGGGTGTTGTAGTTTTATGACTAGTCTGTATTGGTTGTATTTTATTGATAAAATAGTTATTAAACTCATTTGCAATTTGTTTCGCGTCCGTTATCGTGTCGTTATTGATTTTAATTTTTGAAATATAATTTTTAGGTACATTAAATTTTCCTCGATTTATTATTTGCCAGGCAGTTTTACATTTATTGTCTGATATTTTAATTCTATAGTTGTTTTGTGAACGCTGTGTCAGAGTGATGATTTTTCTAAATAACTTAGAGTAATTTTTAAAGCGAGTTCTATTTAGTTTACTTGGATTTAATCTGTAGGTCCACAGAAGTTGCCGTTTTTTTTTACTACATGATTTAATTCCCTTAGATAACCACCTTTGCTTGTTTATTACATTTATTTTAATCAATTTTTTAGGAAAACAGAGGTTGTAGAAGAGCGAAAATACTTCATGAAAGTTGTAGTAGGCAATGTTCGGGTCGTCTGTTTCATATATTTCAGAATAATTAATTTTGCTCATACAATCTTTAAATTTTTTTATATTCTCTTTATTGTAGTCGCGTCTAATAGTACAGTATTTGTCGATGGTATATATTTATGACATTCAAAATAGTACCTTGTTAAGAATATTAACTATAATGAGTGTATCTTGATCATTATTCATTAGTTATCAAAATTAAGGGCATTCAGACTCATTCATTTATATAGTACTAGCTTCCGCCTGCGGCTTCGCCCGCATGGTATGTCGATAAAAAGTAGCCTATGTCCTTCCCCGGGATGCCATCTATCTCCTTGCCAAATTTTATCGAAATCCGTTCAGTGGTTAGGGTGTGAAAAGGTAACATACAGACAGACAGAGTTACTTTCGAATTTATAATATTAGTATGTATGAAGTTAAGCAATGTTTTAGAAGATATTCTGGTGAATCTGAAACACACAACTTGAAACAAAATGGAGTATGAATATAATAATGTATGTAGGAACACAAAATTCCTCAAAGCTTTTATAAAGAATTCTCTACTATTCTTATAATTATTTTTATTGTTCACCTGCTACAAGAGCATTCTTGTTTTATTTAACACTAGCTGTGCCCCGCGGTTTCACCCGCGTAAGTCTCGATCCCGTGGGAATATCGGGATAAAAAGTATCCTATGTGTTAATCCAGGTTATAAACTATCTGTTTGCCAAATTTCATCCAAATCCATTCAGTAGTTTTTACATGAAAGAGTAACAAACATCCATCCATCAATCCATCCATACTTACAAACTTTCGCGATTATAATATTAGTTAGGTAGTTTTTTCTTCCCAAAAGTAAGTAAATTAACCACCATCCATCACAATCAATCAATTTTTACGTTTTTCAGGTCAATGTATGCCTGGAGTGCATATCAACGTCCCTGCGGACTCTAAAGCGCAGCTTCATCCGGTGCTCAGCACAGGCCACTATTACGCACCTCAAGAAGTTTATAGCTAAGAAGGTTTTAAGTGGCATGGAAAAGTATAGAGAAGTAAGTCAAACTGTGTTATGCAATGTATAAACTGAGAACCATAAAGAACAGTAAATTTAAATTGTTAAATTAATCTGGTGCTTGAAACCTTTGGCAATTCTACATCACCTTTGCTTATCAAGAAGTGTAAATGAGTTTTCAAACACAAATAAAAATGTTTTAGCTTGACCGATAACAGGTGTGATAAAAATACCTGTTCTGTCGTTAACGTAAAAACTTTGATAATCTATGTATAAATGTGATGGCTTGTTATTTTGGTTAGTAACCCATATTTTCTTATTACAGATTGATATACTATGCAACGACGAATTACTAGGAAAGGACCATACATTAAAGTTCGTGTACGTAACACGTTGGCGGTTCCGCGACCCCCCGCTCAGACTGCAGTATAGACCTAAGATCGACTTGTAAATAACATAGATATTTTTT
The DNA here is from genome assembly GCA_947522985.1 of Lithophane socia. Lineage (NCBI taxonomy): Eukaryota > Metazoa > Arthropoda > Insecta > Lepidoptera > Noctuidae > Lithophane > Lithophane socia. The sequence goes on from OX383272.1 coordinate 3,407,130, forward strand.
TATGTGTTGTAACCAAATACGACTCAACACTTCCCAATTATTATTACTGTCAGAAATAAGCTAGGCTTCCTTATTTTTTGCAAGTTTCAAAGAAACAACAGTGATAGCTTGATAAGTGTTTTTTTTATTGCAGAGGGCGCCACCATAGCTTGTGCTTTTTGGGCCAATCTGTGTTTAAGCTTTGATGTAAATAATCCCCTTTTATAAGTTAATATAACCGTGCAATGGATGTCTAGCTTATTGACACAAAGATACGATGTAAAAGGAAGTGGGTAATTGTATTCAATATTCCTAGAAGTTAATATCTAAATTAGTTTAAATTTACCTTCCTCAAGTCAAGATATTTTAGTTGAATTGTTTATTAGTTCAATGAATTCACGTATTTTATGTTTCCTCAAATGTATATTTAGTTTTTGTTACTTATGTTTTAATTAGTAGGCGTCGGTTATTATTTTGTAAAACTAAAATTAGGATGATAACATTTAAAGAAATCTCCATGGAAGGGTAAAAGTATTTACGAATTAACGTCTCCTTAGTTCTTATTAGTTAATGGAGTAACTGTAATTTAGGTTTAATGAAACAAATATTTAATAAATTGAAATATAATATTGTTTTTGTTTTTTTGCTGAAACCTACCAACCACAAATGAAATTACCAAGATTATAGATCCTTCATTTGCTGCTTAGAGAGAAAGTTATATTCTTTGTTGCGATAAAATTTGACTGTAAATCAGAATAGATGTTCCACTACTGGGGTTTGTAATCCTATTTTCTCCACAGATAACTATAAACAGTCTGAGATTTTCTCGATCCACATGTAAGGTCGGGTGGCTTTCGAGCACAGAACATTAATACTCAAGAGCTTTCGAGTCAACTTTGAGACCATAGATTATACGAAAAGGTTGAGACCACAGACTACTTAGAGATACTACGTATGTTGAGACCAACGTGTAGTGTAGACGTAACGATCTCATTGATTGAACGATTATTATTCAATAATACCGGTTTTCAGTAATCGACTAAACCACTATTATGAGATGAGTACATCACTAGTTTGACATTTAAAGTTACAATGTGTGTGTAAACGCCATTGTATTTATTTATAGTCTCCGTGTGTGAGTAAAATGAAAATGGATGGCTGATAGATTCCCGTTTGGCACGTGAATAGATATTTTTATTTAATTATTTGTAATTATCATTTGTCCGTCAAACTGGGTGCCAAAACGGTAGAGCGGTTCCTCAGCCTAGCAGACGACAACTTTGTCGAAGATGTCAACGAAGACCTAAGATGTTTTTTATCCGAAGGAAGAGTTGACAGGTAAACAATTTTATCTTTATTGTTATTCAGACGCATTTTTGCTATAAGTTAGGGTTTTGGAGCTTTTCTGTTGAGTATTCGAGGTCGTAAATGCTGCTGTAAGGTGCTGTATAACATAGATAATGCTTAATATTTTCAAGGTTATTATGTGTCAAGCGCAAACGAACGTAGGTCGCAAATCAAATGATGCGAGGCGAGATGGCACCTTGAACGCTGATAAAATATTCATGGAGCGGTAAAAAAGCGGCAACACACTGTTTCCGTGTCCGCTAATTACCGGTGTATTGCACGCAGGGGAACGCCTGCAATTTGCAATAGTTTCTTAGCTATAAATCACTGTAGTATCGCAATAAAAGTCATGCCGGCTGTATTTTTTATGTATTCCTTTTATAGGTCTAGCCAGAGTATGCTGAAATGTACCCAATATTTTTTTCATTTAAGGTTATTTATGAATTATTAATTTGGTCATTTCATTTATTTTTAACCCCTATCTTAGGTTGGAGTTTGGGTTCCGAAAAGATATTTAATTCCTTGATGGCGTTAGAGATATAATTTTTATATTCAGTGAATTTTGAAAATTTTATTCTGTAAGTGAAAAAGGAAATTTTCATTCAGTCCATGTTAACTTCCTGCTCAGTTTTAGCCTCCTCTTTACCAACTGTTCAATACTTGTCTTAGGGCTTGTGTCTTAAATCCATGCATTTTCCAAGCCTATAATTTAGACATTATATTCCTACCATTGCTAACTAAACCTAAGTATTATAATTTATCCAGACCCTTGCAGCTTAGATAAGAATCCAATTAATAAGATGTGCATAAAGATAATTATAAAATATACCTTTTAAACTTCAAAGTTATCAAAGCAGACTTAGCATATCAATATCAAGAATTTTTACATTAAATAAAAAATATACATAATAGTTTTTTTTATATTCACCCATTTAATTTTTTGCTACTTCATATTTTCCGTCTTTTCAGTGTTTTGTGTGTTCATAAATAAAATAAATTAAGAAAGAAAGAAGAAGGCAAAAACCATTCACTCATCAGAGTCTAAAAAAACATAACATTAATGTCAGCATAATGTTTCAGCGTGCTAGTGTTTCCTCCAGTGAGCAACTACCGGCGGTTTCTGATCCACAACTCAGTGGAACAGCTCTGCCGGGCAGACCTCGCCACCTTCTCCATCGGAGTCAGTGACGAGCGTCGCACTGTGGTCTGCTACAAGGAGAGATTGCTGAGGTAATGTAATGGGCTGTTATTAGCGGTCTAACACCCAGTTTGTAAATGGGAAATCAAAAACACTCTGACAGACTGTCAAATTCTAGTTCTGTGATTAAAGTAACAACAGCAAATCAATTAGTAGGCTGTCGAAAACTGGGGGCTGGGGGTTAGTCCAACTTTAAAATAGATTTGGGGGACGTTGAGTTAAGCTTTTTTTGTTAGGTTTTCATTATTGCAATTTATAAAGCTCTTATATATTAAGCAATAAGTTTTTTATTAACACCCCTTCTGCAGTAACTGTCATGGTCTATAATACTCTGTATTTTATTCTGAACTAGCTTCCGCCCGTGGCTTCGCCCGTGTGGTATGTGTATAAAAAGTACTCTATGTCCTTCCCCAGGATGCCATCTATCTCTTTGCAAAATTTTGTCGAAATCCATTCAGTGTTTAAGGCGTGAATAGGTAACATACAGACAGACAGAGTTACTTTCGAATTTAATATTAGTATGGATTGATAAATTAATTTCAATCATCCTCATCCAATTACCTGCTATTAAAGAAGACAAAATTGAGAATTCTGGTTTTGTCTTAATTTTCTATTTTGGATCAAAATACCACTTGTTCATCATTTGGGTTAATAAATTTAGCACTGACAGGCGAAAAGGACCAGTGTAAAATGTATCTACTAAAATGCACTGACTACCCACTGGAGTGTGCCATCGTGCCATCGTAACTTGAGTCTTACTTCACAAAAACGTTACGAACTTTGCGGAGCATGTCTTGAACGCGTCTTACGTGATTGATATACATTAATCAGCGTGAAATGCCGCATTAACCACAGTTAGACCATACACCGGTATTTTATCTCATATCTTACATCTGTATCTATGTCTTAGCTGTTGTTACTAACTCAAAACAAAAACTTTGTCTGTCTAATGGCCGATTCCTATAATTTACGGACCGTTATTGGTTACAATTACGACTCTTGTATCTTCACCAATAATGAAGCAAAGATCTCATCGCTTTGTATTGTAGACCTCCCATATGGAAGTAGCTATCACAGGTAAAATTAGCTTACGAATCTATTTATGTGCCCAGTTTGGCAAAAAAGTGTTACTATTGGTAAGCAAAACGATTCGTTTTTGTTTATAGGATCCGAGCATTAGTACACTGCTCTGGACATTAGTTTATCATTTTACGCCACATTAATTTGTTTGATCACTATGTCTGTGGGATAATACGCAATTCCATTTTTAAGGGTTCCGTAACCAAAGGGTAAAACGGGACCCTATTACTAAGACTCCGCTGTCTGTCTGTCTGTCCATCTGTCACCAGGCATTATCTCATCAACCGTGATAGTTAGACATTTGAAATTTTCACAGATGATGTATTTTTGTTGCCGCTATAACAACAAATACTAAAAAACAGAATAAAATGAATATTTAAGGGGACAACAAAAGTAATTTTTTTTGCCGTTTTTATAGATACGTACCGTACGGAACCCTTCGTGCGCGAGTCCGACTCTCACTTGGCCGGTTTTTTAACTGTCCGAGTGCCTGTAATTGAGCTAATAGGAATAAATGATTTGACTTTGTCTTGTTAATTTTTCGCCTACGAATTACGACCATTCATGAGACGTTAGCGTAATCCAAACGGAAGGTAAAGATAATTCTACGATGAAGGAGTGCTAAGTAATTCTGTATTTTCAGTGATGAAGCTTGCGCGCGACCAGCCATGGGCCTGACACAGACTGAACGCGACGATGCCACCATTTCACAAGCAGGTTAGTTGCAGCAAAATCTGTATCATGGATTTCATTACACATAGCTCATAATTTTATGAGCACTTCACACCACACATACATGCCTTTAAAATACGATATAGACATAATAATAATAATAAATTCTTTATTAAGAGTAACAATGAGACTCATAGTGTTAGTAACAATAAAATAAACTTCTATGTTAGTGATACAGTTACAACAATTACACAAAACATACACAACATAACAATATACATGATCATATTAAGCATTTTCCAGCAATAAATGAAACACAAACACTTTTATCCTAAATGTGCTGAGAATCAAAAATCAAAAGCCATTTATTCAAACTAGGCTGAGAATCAGCACTTTTCGAACGTCAAAATTACATAAGACAGTCCCGGGCACACCCGCCCTTCACCACTTCCTAGTGCTTTAGCTGGGAAGAGGAAATGGCGCAAATAACTCCTCAGCAGTAAATAAGTAACTTACATAGCCCATAGAAGTAAACATTCATATACTTTTGTCTTAAAATTTTACTTAAATCACGATTAAAATCCTAAAAAAGGAAGCCAGGATTAGTTCTCTGGCAGGGTTGCGGGGAAGTCCGAAGGGATACCGGGACCCTTGGCAACAGGCAACTGAAGGAACACGGGTGGGTTTTAGTCAGTAAAAGTCTGACACGCCCTCGCGCTCCGCCCAGAGCGGGAGAAGTCATTTGAAGATTTCCCAACCTCAAAAAAAAAATATTTTCTCTCTGAAAGGTTCATAAAGACGCAACATACTAATTTTCCTTTGTTAATTTTAGTCAGATCAAAAATAATGCAATCAAAAATCAATCAAATCATGCAATAATCTTTTGATGCAATCGAAAAGTATAGCACTAATAATGCACTGTCAATATAATTGCTATGAGACGAGACCTAAATAAGAAAGTCCTTCGTCCTTCCCAAAATTCTTTGTTCAAAGACAAAGATCTTATTTTAACCGCCAGGTGTCTCCCATTTCGCTCACACTCCTGTTGTAGTGAGCGGGACACAAAATGTACCGTTATGAGGTAAATGCACTAAAAACATTAGTCACACGAAACGGTAGTGTTTAACGTCATGTTCGAGATGTTCAAGACCGCGTTTTAATTGTATCCTATTTCAATTACTTACATATTTATAACACTAGCTTTTGTCCGCGTGTATGTCGGAAAATATCCCACGGGAACGTACTACCGGGATTGAAAGTATCCTGTATGCTAATCCAAGTTGTAAACTATCTGAGTGCACGAACGTATACATCCAGACAAACGGACAAAAATTCTTCGTTACTTACCATTTTATTAATGTATAAATTATAAATAACTAACTTCGTCAGCGTGAAATTTGTTTATTTAACATTAAATAATTATATCCTATGACACACGGCAGTATTGTAGCTTCGCATTTGTGAAAGAATTTTCGCAATCGGATCAGAATTTCTGAAGATTACCCCCTACATATAAACTCACAAATTTTACCTCACTATAAAATTATTATTAGATTGAAATAAGATACGACATGCGATTTAAAAAACTCGACCTCAAAAATAATACGTTCCCTTATGTACACATCATCACTCCTATTTTTGAATAATACGTGACATCCCACATATCTCACGTATTATAATACTCATGAGAATTCCCTGTACTTATCTTATTATAGTGTAACTACTTTGAAACTAGGAACAACTTACCTCGGCATGATTTCCGCATATAAAGGTCATTTGCTACGTAACAGGTCACCGCTGCCCGCCTACAGCCTAATACAAATTATGTTTTCTTAGGAGTTTAGGGCCCTCACTAGACAATTCATAATCGGCATATAATGTTGGGCTCAGGATATAATGGAGGAGCTCGTGGCTACGTAATAACAGCCGCACGGGTTGATCCATCAGGTTAAGCTACGCTTGCCTGGGTTGGTCCGTGGATGGGTGACCATCTTTACATACTGAGACTCCTCCGTGCCTCGGAAAGCACGTTAAGCCGTTGGTCCCGGCTGTCATTTGTGGATCTTTGACAGTCGTTACGGGTCGTCAGAAGCCCGAAAGTCTGATAACCAGTCTTACCAAGGGGTATCGTATTACCCATTTACTGGGTTGTGGAGGTCAGATAGGCAGTCGCTCCATGTAAAATACTGATATTCAGCTGCATCCGGTTAAACTGGAAGCCGACCCCAATATAGTTCGGAAAAGGCTAGGAAGATGATATAATGTTGGGCTCACTGCTGGAACACAAGCCTCCTCACTGTGAGAGGGAGGGACTGTGTGGGTCGTAATCCACCACGCGGGCCCATTACGGGTTGGTAGATGTCACATGTCCTCGAATTTTTGGTTCTAGGACATGCCGGTTTCCTCACGATGTTTTCCTTCACCGTTTTGAGAGCACTAGACTATGAATATTTTTATTTTTTCGAAAAAGTCCTTGAGTTCATTGGTCTAGTAGCCAAAAAAGTATCGTGAACACGTTTGTTGTGTGTGCGGCAAAGGCGTGGGAGTCTGTGTTTTCCGATACTGCCGTCCACTAACTAAAAGGCCGTTAAGCCACAGTTGGTCGTTTTTCACTTTGTAATGTAGTCTTATACAACTTTCGATGCTCTATCTTTTGGTGTAAGAATCATTTTTCTATGATTTATAGTTTTAGAGATACAAAACATTGCTGAGCAGTTAAACCACATAAATTTCGTTACTCCCTTAATTAAAAAGCGGCTAAGCCACAATACTTCTCTAGAAAGACGTCAACATACTTTAACGGCAAATTGATGTATCATTTTTTTCTAAATTTACTTAACTAAAAGTACGTTATCTAGTCATGCTTGACTAAAAAGCAGCTAAGCGTCTTTAACTACCTTCATGTATTGTGTCACAAATAACCATCTGAACATCGTGCCTTAACTATAAAGCAGTTATACGCCAATAGCGGCTTTTAAGTTATGTATTGAAATTAGTATTAGCTAAATATCAATCGCTAGAGAGCAGCTAAACGACAATACTAGACTAAAAAGCAGTTAAACGCTCGTGATTTGCGTTTGCGTTTGACCAGCTCAGGCTATAATTCCTGCCTTTTCACTTCGGGTGCTCGTTAGCGGACCGACGTGTGGCGCGTCTCTTGATTTTTGGCGCCACAATTACGAGAATGGCGCAAAATATGCAAAGGTAAGCTGACATTATTATTTCATTTATTGTAATAAATAGCTATTTGTAATATTATTATAAATACGAAAGTATGTTTGGATGTTTGTAAATCTTTTAAGCAAAAACGAATGAATTGTTTTTAATTTATCTAACTTTATAAATGCCTGTTTTTGTTACCATATATTTTTCTGTATTCCGCAATACCTGCACAGGTAAAACGCGTGCTGCTAGTTTTCATTATGTACCTACCTATTGCAAGAGGGTTTTAAAGTACCTACTGTTTCTAAGTTCATCGTAATTGTTGTTGTAGGTATCTGTTTCGATTGCTGATTGTTTTATACCTAATAGTGCGCAAGAGATGTGTCGTATAATTGGTTCATTAATTAACTGATTATATTTCATTGTATTTTAGACGTTCCGGTGTATCATCAAGGATCCAAACTATGATGAATAGTGTGTTGGTGGACCAGGAATTTCCAACTGCACAACGCCTTTACACTAACAGCATGCCATCTATACGCATTTCCACTTGCTCTAATATTAGCCAAAAAGAATCAAAGTACCCCCGCATGAACAATAACGATTTAGTTAATCTTCTCTACCAAGAATCTTACTCGATGACATCAAAAGTGTTTCAAAAATTCAATGAAACACAAATCACATATAATTATAGCCAACCAGAAGAAACTCTGAAGCAATAGAATAGAAACATTAACTCAACAGCGTGAAACACATATACTGCCACGAATCGATGCCGCCTCCTTCCCCGATACCATCTTCTTTTCACTGCATTATACCAGAAATATTAGATTATGACAGTAATGACTCTGTTAGTTTTTTAGTGATGATACTGAATATGGTTATGACATGCAAAGACAAAATACAGTATCAAACCCTAAAAGTAAACCAATATTGAAAAGGAAAACATCAATAACTAAAACGTTTCCCAAAAAATTAATAACGCGACGACATACTCAAGAATTTACAAGAACAGAAGAGATTATTGGCCATCGGTTACCTAAGAAAAGACGTACATCTTACTTCTTCTTTACTTTATTACTTAATTTTGATAATACTACACGAGTGTTACTAGGTATAATTGCTTATTTAGCTAATCTGATTTACTCATTTTGTTAAAGTTTTAAATTAATATTTAAGCATAAAAAATGGCCGAATTTATAGTTTTTTATATAAAGTCTAATATTTAATTGATTATGACGTTATGTGTTACGCACAATTATATTATTTCAACTTGGCAATTATTGATCTCTGATTGTGATATGTTTCATGTGCCATAAAGCTTTCAACAACGATACTTACATGTTTTGGGTATTTTTATAAAATAATTATAATATAATTTTTCCTATGGTTTCGCGAATACTGATTATTATTAAAGATGTAATTGTGATCGCATTACTGAATAAGATTTGTAAAAGTTTGATTAAACTTGTTTTTTTATTATTTTATATTGTTTAATTAAATAATAAGCTATTTGTTAAGTTCCTACACAATTTAATTAGACGTACTGATTGTCTTTTATTTTTTATTAATAAATAAAGTTCTGATTTTCATAAAATAGTTTTTAACTTTTCAACTTTTTACCCGCAAGTGCTTATTTAAAAGGCAGTTAATTGCGAGCGAGATGTCTTTAACTGCCTTCTAGTTAAGCAATAGGAGAACCAGTATAAAATATGATTTACAATACCGAGCTTAAAAGCGTTTAAAATCCCATAACTGCTTTCTAAGTAAGCGAAGTTAGTCTTCCAAGTGTTAGTTACTAGGCTATAAGTCTGTTAAAATCCTTTAACTGCTTTATAACTAAGTATATTTTGATAACTTTTACTATAAGTACAATACGTGGCGGCTACAAGAAATTGCTTCACTATAAAGCAGTTAAGGTATGGTTAGCGGCCTTATAGTGCAGTATATTATGTAAAAATGAAAAAAAATTGCTTAGCTAAAAGTTAGAAAATGAATTTAAATAAAATGTGATTAATATAAATGAATGAACTAAATCACATATTTTGCAAAAAGACTGTGCCTACGTATATAACTTGCAACCTTGTTCCTAGGTAGCATACTTTTCAAGAGACATCAATTCCCACTTATTTTTGCGTTTTCTCGAAAACTACTTTTTGCACTTAGCGGCTTTTTAGTTAGTGGACGGCAGGATAGCTATAACGACAAATCTAGGAATATAAAGTAATCCTTGCAAATATACTTTTAAGTCATCTCCAGGAAATACAGAGAGGTCAGGTATTATCTGAACTGTATAAAGTATACGTAGCTTACCACAAGCTCAGACTGTGGTTAATTGCTACATCATTGAAGTTAGAAATCTAGTATATTCTATATACTAATAATAAAGTTGAAGAGTTTGAACGCGATAATCTCGGGATCCACCAGTGGGATTTGAAAAATTATTATTGCATTTGACAGCCTTAGAGCTAGTTTCACCATACTCTGTTAGTTAGTTTTAACGTCCAATCACAAAGATAACGGCCCGTTAGGCGTAGTGAGTGTTCCACCACGTACTAACGAATGGTTAATTTTCTTAACAAGGCGTTAAACGTAATCACTGCAATAGAACGTAAACCTTTTTGACGTCCACATCAATTTTAGCAGAACATTTCTTAATGGCTCATTAAGAATAGTTTGGTGAAATCGGGTCTAATTCTTGAGGAAGGTTAGTTAGTCATCGCTTTACGACCGAATTCGGTGGCGAAGTCCTAATGGGACGAATTCGGTCGTAAAGCGATCGCATCTATGCCTAGACCGTAGCTCAAGGAAGCACCGGACTTGCTCCTTTTATAGTCATAGATGCTCTATTCTTGTCTTTGTCACTGGAAAATCAAAAGTCATTTATTCAAACTAGGCTGAGAATCAGCAATTTTCGAACGTCAAAATTACATAAGACAGTCCCCCAAAACGCTCACCCTTCACCACTTCCTAGTGCTTTAGCTGGGAAGAAGAAATGGCGCAACAAACTCCCCAGCAGCACAGCGGTCTGTTCAGTTAGAAAGAAATAAATGTCGAGAATTCAATGAATCATTCATTGAATTCTTGACATTTCTTTCAAGTTTATTTATAACGTGTAACCGTAGGACACTTACACAACCTTACAATTAAACGCAGTAAAGTTTTTAACTTCCGCAAGTTATGAAACCCTACATAATATCATTTGTATCAAACTACGGTTGTTCCCACAACTTTCCCTGGGTTGCCGAATGTTTGCATGTCTGTTTGTCGTTTGCTGGTTGCACGATTGTTAGACGGTGTATGCCTAAATGGATGTTGATGTAATGGGTTCGTGTATTCAATGAAACTTTTTTTTCGAGAGTTATACAGGTTGTGTTTGAAAGATAAGCGAGTGGCGTCTCGTTCGAGAGGTAAGACTCGGCCTATTTGCCTAGCACTTTTTGGTTGTTGTCTGATCAGATAAGACATGTTGCGCGTACCCCAAATAAATTGGGATAAGGACAGGAGAATGATTATGATTCTGATCTGATGATTCTTCGATGATCTGATGGAAATGTATATATACTGGTACTAGCTGCGCCCCACAGTTTCAGCCGCATAAGTCTCGATCCCGTGGGAATATCGGGATGAAAGTATCCTATGTCCTATTCCAGGTCATGGTCAACCCGTGTGCCAAATTTCATACAAATCCGTTCAGCCGTTTTAGCGTAAAAGCGTAACAAACAAACTCACTTTCGCATTTATAATATTACTTAGGATTCTGAGACTCGACTGTAGCTACTTTCTTAGATACTTTCTTAGAGCCAGTAACATAGATTGGCTATTAAAACCTCTTTACAACTAAATGATTACCAATAATGTAGAAAAATCAAAACCGCCCGTTTTTTTTTGCAAAGGGGTGTATAATGTGTATATGTCATTCTGGAAATGCTAAACCTCGATTTCTGAAAGCCTCATGTATTTAAACTTGCCGTTGTCATGACTGTTTTGTTTAATTTACAAGCAAGATTTGACAGTCATTCTCCACCCCTAAGCTGAGTTTGCGACATACGCGCTCTTGTTCCTATTCTTTTGGGTTTTGTTCCGATTCACTAAGAAATGTTTTGTTTAATCTTGACACACCCTGTATCGTAGTCGTTCCGCAGAATCGTAAGAAGAAAGTAGATAGTATCGATTGTGCATATCTGCATCAAAGCTCGTCCAATATGTTACGTAGATTTACATTTTACAACGCTAGACAGTTTTATGCGGTTCTTTCTAATTTCTCCTGTCTACGTAGATCTTTAGCGCTTAAATTCTCCAAACTATTGCTGGTTTCCTCCTGTAGGCATAGTGATGATTGTGATGAAGCTTTGTTTGCATATGAAGGGAGTAACATCTTACGATATCACGTGGCCAAGAGTTGTACATTATTTACACCAAGATTTTAGTCCATAGAGCTGATCTTAGATATAGGCGGAGAATAAAAGACTAACGGCTAGTTGCTTCATCAAAAGTTACAGCCAAAGTAACAGTCAACTGTTTTTCCGCGCTGTTGGATTTACAACCTTCGCTCCACGCCGAGGATTGAAAATAGAACAGTGCAAAAGAACAGTTGACTGTTATTTTTGATGAAGAAATTGGCCGTAACAGATGCTGCTGGGGAGTTTGTTGCGCCACTTCTACTTCCCAGCTAAAGCAATAAGTGATGAAGGGCCGCGTTTTGGGGGGACTGTCTGATTCCCAGCCTGGTTTGAATAAATGACTTGATTATAGATTCCATTGTGTGTTCAAACCAGGAGCTACAGAGTACAACTCGTACAAGTTTCTAACAACAGTAGCTAAAAGCAGGTTCATAAGAGCCCAGTAAGGCCGCTTGTACACGTTAAGAAATTTCACCGTGTCTGCTGCAGATAGGACAAATTCGACTAGAATTTTGTCGGATCTAGACACGAAAACCCCTTGCCCCCTACCCCGCCCGCCTTCCGCACGCGGTAACTTCACGCGTCGGGTCCAGCGCAGCTGCACAGTTCGTGTGTAAAAACGACACGAATTCTTGCATAGGCCCGGCGACTTTTCTTGGCGTGTACAAGCGGCCTGATGTGATGTAAGTCAGTCCAGCGCTGACTTGCAACTGGGCTCGTGTAGAATCTAGTTTCAACCATGTCCAGTGTTAACTTCGAGCTCTAAATTCAGTCCAGTTGACTACACGCTACCCGTCAATTTCGGGCCTAGTAGCTTCCCCCGCCTGACTTACTGCCGATCTCGTCTACATGAACCCACTGACTGGGTCCGAAATTCCGAGTCGCAGGGTCCAGTCACTGCCACCGTATAAACCAGACATAGTTTCTGGTCTCCATTCGATGGTCGTTGACAGCTGATGATGTTTTAAACATAACGTAACTATTGAATAATACAATAATTTTGCAAACATTTTAGGTGAACATGCAAATTTTATGCGAAGAACTCCGGAATCAGCATAATAAAATAAAATTAGCATAAACATTTGTTATTGAAATGAAATATTTTTTGCAGTCTGTTTGATTTTGCCTTATAGAAACAGTTCGACCAAAATTAAATACAGGTCCAGGCTGAAATTTAGTCAGTAAAAGTCTGACACGCCCTTCCGCTCCGCCCAGAGTGGGAGAAGTCATTGGAAGATTCCCACCCAACCATTAAAAAAAAAAAGGTCCAGGTTGTTCTAATATAATTTTTATCAACAAAATGGCTTCATGGGGAGACTTCTTGTATGAATTATCCTCATGTTACATTCCTTAGACTAACGGCCAGTTTCTTCATCAAAAGTAACAGCCAAAGTAACAGTCAACTGTTCTTCCGAGCTGTTGGATTAACAACCCTCGCCTCAGCGCCGACGATTGAAAATACAACAGAGCAAAAGAACAGTTGACTGTTACTTTTGATGAAGAAACTGGCCGTAAGGAATATGACATAAGGATTCCTCACTACTAACCTAAGGACTTTGGTAGTGAGGAAAAACTTCGGAGTAGGTGCAGGCGACTTCGAAACACGAAGGAAGCTGTCCACTAGGAGAGGGGCGGTTTCACAGATTGCCATTGTGTAAGCTGCAGCACAGCAGCATCTAGAAAGTTTTAGAGAAGAGAATTCCGAAAATTATTTGAGATTTATTTATTTTATTTTATTTTATTCGGGAGAAACTTACAGCTGAAATAAACATTGTTCTTACACAATATAAAATTGAAGGCCATTTAAAAGTTTCTACTGATAAAACAAAATAAAAACGAAAAAAAAGGTCGCTGCGAATCTTCTTAACTCTTCATGTTGTCACAGAATGCAGACACCAGACAGTCTGATTTATTTATTTATAGAAGAAATCACATAATACGATAAATACTTATACATTAACAATGTATCAACCACGCCCTCCTACACGTCGAAAATCGATTATATTTTTATACGTAGGCGACGGTCTCACAATTAATTATCTCTTTTTTTAGAATAACATGACACAAACACACATGATCACTTCATGGCATCAGTCTAACGGATTTAAATCAATCTTATGTATTGATGTAACAGTCTACTAATTAATACAACTGTTGTATGTATGCATAACCGCGGAGATTTGCGTTGAACCACTTTATGCCCTGAGTAATAACGTTGAAAAGTGGTTCACCGCCAGTGTCCGCGATGGTGCCTCCCCATTTACTATTTAGTGACAAGTAAACGCATATTATTTCTGCTGAACTGTGGACCAGTCTTTTGGGAAATGACCACTATCACCATCAATTTCAATTTATTTATTCAGTAACAATTCACATTGCGTTCGAAATAAAATCCAACATGAAACATAATAACACAAATATTACAAAAAGATTATTATTATTAAAATACATGCAATTAAATTACCATTCAAACAAATAAAAAAACAATATCTCATTAAATTATTAGTAAATTAAACTCAGACAATAATCTTAGGCACTTCTGGGAGTAGTAGGACCCATCCCAAAAACTTGAATAATATCAATGATAATTATTTCACGGCAGTTATTGAAGTTGACCTATTTGAGATACTCTGATAGTCAGGTCAAACCATCAGAGTAGTGGCAAAACGACTAATTCCCACAACAACGGAAATTCTACTGCAGAAATTGTGGATAACCTACTACCGTTAAAAATATATACAAAATATAATCTACCAATGTGATTGTACTAATCAATTAGCATAGTTATCTAATACGAAATCAGATTATCATAAAATTATGACTTTTACATTCCAATACTTACCAATTGGTTTTTGAGAATACATTTTCAAGGACCATTCTTCGGGATCCCAAAATTACGAGCCCCTACTAATTGCCCATTCGTCCTTCACAACGCAATAGTAAACAAAAATGCTCCAGCATACGAAATTCCAATGACATAAGCGCTGATGCAATCATGCAACGCAGCCGGCTTAGCGGTATGACCGGGCCGCGAATGTGGAACACCGAAAGTGAAAGTAGCACGCCTTGCTGTGAAGCTTTTAAGTGCTATGCAGTTGTGTTTTGGCTAGACTGTGAAGGAGTGGTGCCTGTTGAGCAATCAGAAATTATAGTTGGGTTTTGGGAGGTAGGTCAGATGGCATTTCAGTTGGGAGTGCGCGCGAATGATCGAGTATCTCTTGGGCCCCCGACTTATGTTAGTAAAAGGATTAATTTAAATTAAAGGAGAAGGACTAGGAGTCCAACAGCACCCTCCGTTCTCCCCCAGATTGAAGTTATCCAATATACAAGGTGTTAGGGTAAACATCGTTATCCTTAAAACCAGTGGTTTGGTTTCATTTATAGAACGTAAAATCAATGGTAAATTACATTTTTTTTTTAAAGAAAATTACCTTTTACCACAAAAGTATTTCACCATACTTGCTAGGGCAACGAACTTACGTCTCAACACGGGCGGGGGGCGCGGGACGTGACCAGACCGGCCGCGACCCCTATTATGTGTTTATTCATTTGTTGTTTAGGAAGGTAGGAGGAGCAGCGACCTTGGGCGCATATCCATGAATTTGCGGACGGTGTCGGATAGAAACTTTTTGAAATCTTTTAATGAAAATAATGTTTTTTTTTTTTGTAACTGTCATTCATTCTTATAATTAAGTCAACTACCCATGGTTTGAGTGACAACAGTGTTTACCCTTACACCCTGTATAAGGAGGATTTCCCCCACAGAAAAGACAAGGTCAGATGGCATGGCAGTGCAGAAACCTGACCCATGGTTTGAGTGACAACAGTGTTTACCCTTACACCCTGTATAAGGAGGATTTCCCCCACAGAAAAGACAAGGTCAGATGGCATGGCAGTGCAGAAACCTGACCCATGGTTTGAGTGACAACAGTGTTTACCCTTACACCCTGTATAAGGAGGATTTCCCCCACAGAAAAGACAAGGTCAGATGGCATGGCAGTGCAGAAACCTGTGATTTTACTAGGGCTGCAATGTGGGTTGCACATGACAAGTATTTCGATTATCCCTCTTTTACGAAACTTTGCTGTGACAAGAGTGGGTTCACGTCAATAGTGCTGAGTGGATCGAACTCGCATTCTTTCGCTTACCAGTCCGCTTCGTAACAGTTGGGCTGTTGCAGAGCTATCTGTTCACGCTCTCTCATGTATATTCATGTCTACTTTGTGCATTCAAGCAATTTTCATCCAAGGAAACCCTTTATCTATTACTAGTTTTTTTTTTTTTTTTTTTAAAACGTTGCCCCACACTAAGAATTTCTTCCTGTATCGTGGGTGCGTTTACAAACATAGAAACTCACATACACTAACACCCAGACCCGGAACAACTACTTGCAGATCATACAAATATTTGTTCCGTGCGGGGATCGAACCCGCGACACGTTGCGCAGCAGTCCATCGCTCAGCCACTGCGCCAACCGTGTCGTCGTAGTTGATGCCCGCGGCTTCTCCCGCATGAATGTTGGTTATTATATACTAAAACCTTCCTCGAGAACCACTCAATCCATTGGTGAAAACAGCATGAAAATCGGTGCAGTAGTTTTTGAGTTTATCGCGAACAGGACGACAGACAGACGCGGCGGAGGACTTTATTTTTAACCCCCGACGGAAAAAGAGGGATGTTATAAGTTTAACGTGTGTATCTGTGTGTATGTCTGCGCCATCGTAGCTGCCAGACGGCTGAATCGATTTTGATTTTTTTGGAATTGCACTTGATCGAGAGTGTTCTTAGCAATAAACAAAAAATCGTTTATTAGATGCTTTGTTTTGTCAGGGGTTTTATATGCTTAATTTAAGGGTACTTATAATATGTAAGGATTTGTTTATTTGCTGTCATCGGCAAGAGGTTCAAATACCAAACGTCATGCCCAAAGGGCGTTTGACGCAGCTTGCTTGTCAAATTCTCAATGCCAGTTGTCAGATTTTCGTTTCACATTTCCATAATTTAAACACAAACGCATTGTCTAGCAAGCTGTCTTTGCAGATGTTAAACAAATAAGCCATTACTTCTTCAAATACATACAGGTTTGTTTGGAGTAATGACACTAAAGCAAGCCACACTGCAGTGTTTACAAAGTGTGATATTGACCCCTGCGGTGTGTGCTTTGTGAATCATTGGGTATTGTTAGGCTGTAGAAAGAACGCTGTGGTAGAAATTGTCCTAAAATTGTCGTGAAGATTTGTAGTTTTCCATGGCTAGAAAGGGGGTGACTACCGAGATGACGACTAATAGAGAATTATGGAAGAAACAGACATGTTGCGCCGACCGCAAATAAATTGGAATAAGGGCTAGAATGATAATGATTTGTAGTATTGTCCACTGGAGAATTTTTGACATTTCATAGCTAGAATATAAAGATATATTGAAAGAAAATAAAGTGTCGTAAACTGTAAGCCTGCCTGCGACCAGTTAGAGGTCTTACTTGTCGGCCAAGTGCTTATGATTCAGGGAACCTCAGCTGCCCTGATGTCTGACTTGCCCACTTAATCGATCGATTTTCAAGGTCGATTTTCAAGGTTAAGCAACACTTGCTGAGGTCTGTCCGTGGATGGGTGACCGTCCCTCCGAGCTTCGGATAGCATTAAGCCGCTGGTCCCGCCCGGCTGTCATTTGTAGATTTTCTTGGACAGTCGTTACGGGTAGTCGGAAAGTCTGAAAATCTGACAACCCGTCTTCTCAAGGGGTATCGTGTTACCCAGTAACTGGGTTGTCGAGGTCAGATAGGCAGTCGCTTCATGTAAAATACGGGTATTCAGCTGCAGGTTAGACTGGAAGCCAACCCTACATAGTTGGGAAAAGTCTAGGCAAATGATGCTCTAAGTAGTCTTATATGTTGACAGGCGGTGATTACTCTGACATAGCGAACTCGGCATAATTATGCTTGATAAGTTAGTAAGCAATCAATCTTTCATTACTACTTCGTGGAAAAGCTCAAGAAAAAACTTTAAACTGTGTGTTACATAGTAGGAAAAGCTCACACATTAGTTAGCTTGCCGGCAGTAATCATTGTCTTAATATATGACATAGGAAATGCAATGAGCATTGGACTGTCACATATGAGACACTTACGGCCAGTTTCTTCATCAAAAGTAACAGTCAACTGTTCTTTTGCACTGTTCTATTTTCAAACCTTAGCGCTGAGGCGAGGGTTGTAAATCCAATAGCTGTTACTTTGGCTGTTACTTTTGATGAAGAAACTGGCCGTTAGATCGCCAAGTGATACTTCCCAAGTGATACTTCCTGGCAAAAAGAAAAATTACAGCTATTCTACAAATACATGATGTAGGTAATTGAAAAACCTGAAAAGTGGTCAATGTTCTCATTATTACGAGCAACTATTACAATGGGACCAAAAAAAACAGCTGTTCCCTACATTTTTTCGAGTTATGTAAACATAAATGTGTAGATCGGCAGATTTTTTTTACTATTCCGTTTTTGGTCCCATAGTAAAAGCTATTCATAATGTTGAGTAAAATTACCCTTTTCAGGGTAAACCTGAATTAGAAAAATAAATTTATAAATATAGGCACTAGGGACATAGGTCCCTATATTTTTCTGGTAAATATGCGTCTTTTAAGATACCGTTTCAGGATGTGGGTGATAGATAGGCTGTTCCACTTTGTCTTATTTGGGACCCCTATTTGTTTAATAAGATCTTTAGTTACTGAAATAGTTACATCAGCATCGTCTTCAATATGGTGGCGATATGGCATACCTACGTATACCTATTTGTAGTTAGACCAAAACACCCCAAATAAAAGCATTTTCATTTAAAGCAGATTTTTCGTGCACGCAAAAGTTTTCGAGATATTCATGTTAATTTTCGATGCCCACCTGAGCTAACTGTTACTAGGGGCCATGTCTTAAATATTCAGATGCCTCAGTTTAATCCAATTAACGTGGGCGTCTGGCTAAGGTATGATTGAAATCTTTTCAGTCCTAAATAAATTATGCTAACTAGCGGTCGGTGCGTGCCAGGCATTGATTCTAGAAACTGAAGTAATTTAAATATTTAAAGGGATGTTGGAAATTAAAATACAATTAAAGAAAAACCTTGCAATTGATTTATACAGGTTTTGGTTAGGTTAGGTTATCTTTTTATAATCTGTGAATTTAGAATCTTTTCTCGGTTTATTATTTGTAAAGCTGGTTGAATGCCACGTTTTAAATACCTAATAAGCCTGAATCGTTAAGTCTACCTCTGTGTTCTTTCTGAATAATCAAATAAGAACAGATTATGCCTAATGTAGAAGAGATATTTTTGCCCAATTGTTTCTTTAGGCAGTATTACTACAATGTCAATTATTTACACACGTTGAAGTTAAAAAGATACGGGAGACCAGGCGATATCGTTGGATAACCAACAAAAGTAACGGTTGGGCTCGACTCTACCATGTCAAGTCACTTACCGCCTTTACATGCACAAAACGAAAACAAAGCATAGTACCTATAGTTTGTTCTCAATTGTCTTTTTAGTAAGTACTACTAGAAATTATCCAACTGACAGACGTCAGGAACGCATTCTCTCGACAGCCGGGCTTTAAATGCGTTTAGGGCTATACAAAAAAAAGTTCGTTCTGTTTCTGCCAATCGTTTGAAGATGACAGAGACGAGAATGATGTTTCATATTTGTATAGCGCTTACTGTTCTTTATCGCCAAATGTAGTGATCTGTGATGCAGGTGGGCCTAAATATGTAATTAAGAGCGGTTTTTGGCGAATATTAGCTTGTTTGTTTACTTAAATGACACGTAATACGCTAATACGCACCGGAATTGCATGTGTAATACTGACACATAATTTTTTTAAATAATTCATGATATTTTGTTTGTTAGTAGATTCCAAAGGAAATGTAGCTCAGGAAACGAGTTCGCATGTTTGGAACACATTCGTGTTTGTAGGCGCAGTATTTGCAATATGCATATCGTTTAGGGCAAGGCGCGACTTGTCTATAAACTATTCGTCTTCCTGTTTGCAGCAAAAACTTGCAAATTCTTGGGTACTTTCTATGTTTGAGTGCTAAGGAATTATGTGTAGAAGGTCTAATCTACATAATGTTGAAAAACTAGACCAACAATGTACCTACAGTGAATTTGCTGCACGTTGGGGTATCTATCACGCTAACACATATTCCACTCGCATATATTTTGACATTCATATGTTGCAGACAGCGCTGTTCAGTGAAGACTAACTGCTAATACTATGCTAATTAAAAAAATAATAACTGACACAATTCAATAAAAAAAACCGCGTGCAGTTTCAGACTATGTGCACTTTACATTTTTTTGCTAATGTCTACTTATACAGGACGTAGTGACTCGGTCATTTATTTTTATATTTAAGTCAACTAACCATGGTTTGAGTGACAATGGTGTTTTACCCTTACACCCTGTATTTGTATTTTTATCAAATTGAGAAAATACATATTTAAGTAGAAAGGACTACAGAGCCATATTATTGTGTTAAATATTTATTTATCAAGTCAACAACGTAAACCGTACCATGTACCTTCTGATATTTATTTACGTTGTAGTTTGAGCTACTTGTCAATTCTAGATGTAGGAAGCCTTTCGTCTTATTCGTTACATAGTTTTATTGCGTTGCAGAATTAGTAGAGCTTCAAAGGTTGTAAACATATTTTTTCTAGTCGTTAAGACACTTCCTAACGCTAATTTAGACTGGGTAGCAAAAATAGGTATAATCGTAAATATCGACTGTACTGTTCTGCTTCTGTATTCGAATTAAAAACCACAAGAAATTGTGTCAACAATTTGTAATTTTACTTTAATCAAGGTTTTCTTCCCTACCTGGCACAGGCGCCTATTTAATAAAACCGAAAGTCCGTCGACAATCTAACAATGTTGTATGATTCTTTCATAGTTTCCTGCTTTATTAAACAGCAATAGTCTGAAAATATGACTATTATGGTTTATTTTTTGACAAATATGTCGCATTATCTTCTTATTGTCTTCTTGTATATTAATTGAATGAATTGCTAGTAGGTGTAGGGTTGGTACTTAGGGCTATACGTGCGAAGCCAGGGCGAGCAGCTAGTCAGTAATATTATATAGCCAGGTAAACAGTGGTCCTTCGGTACAAATTACACGATTTTCTTGACCAAAAAAAAAAAATTTACGACCGACCTTATAGTACTCGCATAATATGATGTGTGACATCTGACATCTTGGCTGACAGTACCAACCTCTCGGAAAATTGGTTGGTACCATCTGACGGCTAACTATAGAAACGCGCGCGCTTATTGTTCAAATCAAATAGTGCGCGCTTCCCCGGCTTCCTGTTACACGCTTCCGTCCCTTTTCACGAAATCACTCCCACAGATCGCAGAAAAGCGGGGGAAAGATGTTACACATCAAACAGTAAAATTTTCCAAATGAGATTAACTTCCTGTTTCAACAACATGGATGTTCATTTTATTTTCAAGCCAAAGTAAGTAATCAAATAATGTTACCTTAGATTGTAAAGGAGATAGGCTATAAGACTGATTGCACACGTATGGTGCAATCATGTGGTCGTAGTTATTGCAACAGCAGTGGCTCAATATACGTATGGAGTAAATGTCGCTTTCAGTATTGCATTATAAGGATTTCATGTGTGGGAAGCCTAATTGAAGGTGGTGTTATGTAAATGAGGCGCCAGTCATTTGGATCAGTCAAGCAGGTTAGGTAGTCTTTACGAGATCATTTAGGTACAGTGGGCCTAGCACGAACGCGCGGAGTAAACGTAACCTAACTTCGAATGATTTTACCAACGAACATTCTCATCCAAGGATGTAACATAGTATTGTTTCCCCGAAGGGTTGGGCAGAGGGTGTACCTGCACACCCACATATTGCCAGTTATGTTTAAGTCCTATATCATAGGGGGCGAGCCTATTGCCATCAACCGGGCACAAATCCAGATTCTGGGCTACTGAGAAACACTAGTTTGCCCGACCCGGGAATCGAACCCATGCTCAGCAGTAGCGCTTGCGACCATTAGACCAACGAGCCAGTCACCTACCGATATAAGTTTTTCAATTTTTTCGGTCATGCGCATACGGCAGCGATTAAAAGCTCCTCATGGTGAAGGATTGAGGTACTTATTATCAGGAGATCAAGAGCGATTATCTTGACGATGGAAAAACAGGATCTAGGAAGCAGTTACTTTGGCAATTCCGGATTAGATGGTGGAAAGTCGTCATCGTCTCATAGGACCAAATTCTTTTTTACTGACCCAATTTTCTGACACTTGGGACCAGTTAAGTCCAGTGCTAGAAAAAGGAGGGAATGAATTCTGAAGGAGATGTTACTTATCCACAATTACAGAAAGCCACGGAAGTATTCCTTATCCTTTTTTCATGATTTACGCCCGATAAGTTTCTGCATAATGAGATAATCTTCCCTGAAATAGCTGAGTGGTGTCGTAAACCTAATGCAATAGCTAAGCACAAAAACGTGATTGTAAAGCTTGTTGCCAGCATGGGAACCACGTTCACTGCATTGATGTAATAGTAGGAGGTCCATGCGTACGGTTTGTCAGAGACAGAAAAAAAAAATTAAAGAAGGGAGTTCGTGTATTAAAATCTTGAATGACACAATTCCAAATTCATTTGGAAGGTTGTACAAAAAATGGTATTTTTGGTCCCGGTTTCTAGAAACCTGGTAAGATTTCCTAAACATTTATCCGTCAGCCTATCGTATAAAACAAATTATGTTTTAATACAGGTTAACTAAGAGGTTTTCAAAATCAAGGGGGTTTTGCAGCAGTCCAGAACTGGTCATAGAGTCGGTGTAGCTTCTTGAAAAAGCTTCACGCTTTGTCTTATGTCTGCTTTTTGGAAAGGTTTCAAAGAGGTCAGGCAACAGAATGGTAAGCGAGAAACCTGACGCTGAAAATCTGGCTAAGTTCGAAACCAAATCCTCGTGGGATATCCTGGATATACATAGATAGATAGGAATTACCGTAGATATTATTTTCTGTTTTAAAAATATGCTCAGTTAATTTACAGTTATTGTTTCAATCAATATAAACAAGTTTAGTCATTACCTAGTAGTGCTAAATACTTTTATTCACATGATCATTAGTGCTAAACGGAGTTTTTGCGTCAAAACGTCAGTGTAAATAAAATAATTGTCAGACAATTAGCTAAGCCCAGGTTCGCACGGGCTATTTTATTACGCGACGGTTGTTTTGCTCATTGGATTTTCAACTTTAGGCATTGAGTCGAGCATTGAGAATTCATCAGAGCGCATCCTAGCGCGTCAATAAAACAACTCTTGTTGGATTTTGAACTTTCGGCGCTAAGCAGAGCGTTGAAAAAGGAGTGCGCGAAAAAACATTGCCATATGTACTAATTGCTGTTATGCAATTAAAGAATAAAGAACCTAATACGTCGGAAAAAATGTAATTAGATAGTGAATGGAGCGCAATACTATTGCGATAGTATTTCGCAATGTTGAATGAACTATTTAAGAGTGTTTACCTAACAAATCACTCGCAACGATAGTATTATTATTAGACGAAATGAATGAAAATAAGCAGAACACTTTACATTTGGTATTTTTATCAAGATATATCATTAACAAAAAAATACGTTTGTTCAAATAGCTTTTGTATAATTTACTACACACACAATCACAACAATAAAACACACAATGCAACACAATAAATAAAAAATATTTGTAATATTTTATCAATCCATTAATGTCACGAAATCATGGTAACTTTATGTAACACTCTTTCGCAGCGGCGGTGGGAGGTTTCAAGCCGGCGCAAGCGACGAAGCGCGCGCAGCCTCAGGAAAAGATCAGGTCGGTATCAACAATACTTCCTACATCATTTGTTGTTTGTAACTCGTCACGGACGGACGTGCTCTAAGCCCTTTATCTAATCAGTGTTTTTATAAAGTGGACTGTTTAGTGCTGTTTGTGTTAATTTGTGGATTTGAGGTCGTATGTTGACCTTTGGATGTGTTGAAAGGTGATCTGTGTAAGCGTTTTTGGTTTTTTTAATGCAATTTTTGTTGTGTAGTTAATTACTCTAAAGGGTTTGTAGTCACTCTACATGAATTTGACCAACATGATCTAATTGTATGACTACATGACCCACCCCGATTTAATGAGATCATCAGTAAAATCAATATGTTCAGCTTTACCATAGTCTTCCACTACAATATGGCCTAAAACCTCGACCTTTAAACACAATCAAAGGTTCTCAATCACAATCGATCAAAGGTTATTTGCTATCAACAACTTTGACAATGACAAAGAAATTGAAAGTGAAGGAAACAATGTAAAATCCTTGAAGTAATATATTGGCAACGATTGAGGAAAATATGTGCACAGCTGCGCTATAATATGAACCGTTTATAATGTTAAAACATATTTACTTTATACAGGCCAATGATTATTTATATATTTCGGCGAACAATGACGCAAAGTCGTACATAATTATGCATACTCATTGCTTGCAAAGAGGTTCTGTTGGGTTAATTGTCTAGAATTAAGCATACTGAGGTTTTTGCCAATGCTAAATAAACAGGGTAGCCAAAAAAGAGGTCATATTTAAACTCATTTAATGTGAGTTCTCTAGGTCATTCTGTAGTACAACATTAATTATAAAATAATTTGAGAGTGTTCATGGAGTTTCTTACCCGCTCTTCTCCATAGGAACCTTTCCGAATGACCGACTCCTTTGACAAATTCAAAAGTGCCTGTAAATGGTTTAAGTAATTGAAATATTTGAGTAAAATCATAGTAATTTCTATATCACCTCAAACCAGATAAGAATCACTGCTTTGTCATGAATGATTCATTGTAAGATTGGAAACACTATTGAGAATTAAATAATACGCACATAATCATAACATAACATAATCAGCCTATAATGTTCCCACTGCTGGGACACAGGCCTCCTGTCTGTGAGAGGGAATAATACGCACAAATGATAAAATAGTTCGATAATAAGTCTTACTACCCAACGGTGTGAGAGAAACATGCAAATCTGTTTCATATTCAACATTGCGTAATGTAATAAGGCATGCATGTAATGTTATGATTCAGAAGTATAAATATACCTAGTTGGTACTTATGAATTTATATTTTTTATTTGGTTCTTGGTCTGGACAAATATTTTTTTTCCTTAGAATGTATAGTAAACACTAACATAACCAACAAATTACTCAATCAACTGTTACAAGAAATACAAAATGTGTAATTTTATAACATAACTTCTGAGCTCAAATAATTTAACACAACCTTTTTATCAGCATGTAAATCTAATAAAACGTGTGAGCAATAAATCATAACGTTAATAAGTAACTTATACAATAGTGATGTACTTGACCGGTTTTTTTTGTGGCGCACCTCTCTAACATTTATCGATATTGACATTTGCACCTTCACTAATCATTGAGAGGCAGTCAAATGGTTGTAGATGTGATGTAGAAATGAGTGATCGTTTAGCTATTGATACATTATTTATTAGTCAATCGATATTTTTTACTGATTTTGTTATTAATAATTATAGTATTGTTGATTGGATTGTTATATTAAGCACTTCACAATTAGAATTTGTTTTGCAATTTTATTCATGCCATGAACCTGACCTATGTTATACTGATTAATTTATTCTGTGTGTGACATCAAGTGGTCTAAATTACTATCAACCAACTGTATTGAAGTCCATTCATGGCTATAAGGCTGTATTGAAGTCCTCTGTTGGCCATAAGTCTGTATTGAAGTTCTCTGATGGCCATAGGTCTGTATTGAAGTCCTCTGATAGCCATAGGTCTGTATTGAAGTCCTCTGATGGCCATAGGTCTGTATTGAAATCCTCTGATGGCCATAAGGCTGTATTGAAGTCCTCTGTCGGCCATAGGTCTGTATTGAAGTCCTCTGATGGCCATAGGTCTGTATTGAAGTCCTCTGATGGCCATAGGTCTGTATTGAAGTCCTCTGATGGCCATAGGTCTGTATTGAAGTCCTCTGATGGTCATAGGTCTGTATTCAAGTGCTCTGATGGCCATAGGTCTGTATTGAAGTCCTCTGATGGCCAAAGGTCTGCATTGAAGTCCTCTGATGGCCATAGGTCTGTATTGAAGTCCTCTGTTGGCCATAAGTCTGTATTGAAGTCCTCTGTTGGCCATAAGTCTGTATTGAAGTCCTCTGTTGACCATCGTAGGTCTCCCAAGTTGATAGAAAACACTTTTTCCTTACGTTTCGCATCCAATATCCCCGTTGTGTTTCTTTCTCGCTCGCAAATGGTGCAAAGACTGTTTAGGGATTAGCCTGAAATTAGCCTCTTAACCACCCTTCATCAACCTACATAATACAATTTAATTCAAGCACTCGTGGAAGGGCATTCTAAGAATTGAATTCACCTTTCTAAGCACCCAATATTTCAATTCTCCCAAGTAGCGCAATACAAGTGTTCCGTATCCTCATAAGATAAGTAAAATCCATATCGTAAATAGTAACGCAACACCAATAGCTTCCAGGCAGTATTTCTCAAACTTAGCCATTACGAAAGCACTGTTAGCCAACTTGTGGACCAAAGCTAGAATGGTGGTCTTGCGCAATACCTAAGTGGCGCAAATAGGCCCTTTCTATTGGTGAGACTTTGTCACTAGCCCAGGTTGTTACTAACTTACATATGTCTAAGGGCTTGTACACAAAACTGCGTGGCGACGTCGCATCGCAAAAAACAGCGACGGTACCTTACTTAGAAAAGCTTCTGCGTTGCGAATTAGCATCCTGCCGATTCGCAGTTTTCTGTACAAGCCCTAAGGGCGTATTTCGCCACTGAAACTGAACGCGTTCAGCGCATTTTAACCGCATTCGAGAGCTGTTAGTATCAATATTCCGAAAAAGTGATGACACTGACAGCTCATGAACGTGGTTAAGATTTGTGATGATCGCATTTTGTTTTATTGACGAAATTCGCCCTAAAGAACATACATTATGTTAAGGGAATTCTTGCTGGCGCTTGCATATTTTTGATTCGTTTGGGGTGACAATAATGATAATGGTCCATCGTAGACACTTTTGTCCACGATAAAGAATTTTTGAAGACCGTATGTCCTCAAATATCACTAACGAGACAATAGATTTTAATTGTTATCCAAATTGTTATGGCCAATCAACAGTTGAGCGGTTCAGGCAGTCATATCTATTCGGCTAATTACAGTCCAGGGCTGATCAAAATCTGCCAGGGTTGCAGGAAAGTCCGACAGGGATACCGGGACCCTTGACAACAGGCAACTGAAGGAACACGGGTGGCTTTTAGTCAGTAGAAGTCTGACATCCGCTCCGCCCAGAGCGGGAGAAGTCATTTGATGATTTCTCACCACCAAAAAAAAGGGCTAATCAAAATGATCATGCCTCTATCCAGGAAGTTTTACTGTGATTGTTGGCCTTGATCTTCATACTGCGCTGCTGAGCAAAAGTAATCCTTGACTCCCCTGGTCTTCGAAGTTCCAGATATTTCGGCCTAGACCTAATGTGGACTATTGTTTGTTGATGTTTTCAGTGCATTTAATATTTTTGTTTTTATTTTGTCATAGATATTGAGGTCAGCTTGATTGTACCAGTTTTTTATACAATACATAATGAAACTGATAAAGAAATGTGTTAATAGCGAATGTTTTTAAGATGAATAAGTAGCCTTGATAGTGTGTGCACAAGCGATGTCTATAGCCTTTATCCATATAACCATCTGAATCATCTCTGTCGGTATTCTTTGCAATTTGTCCTTGGATAATTTGCACTCATTTCGTTGTCTTGTTGACATAATGATTAATAAACCTGGTTACGGTGTGGTAATGACCCAGTTTGGTTGCGACAGTTAACTGTTCTGATGAACCGAAATGAAGCAAAATGCTTGACTAAGGGCTGATTTTCTAACGTCAGATATCTTTAATCCGTGGAATAAAATTGAAGTCTGAATGTTTTCGTATGGAAAAACTGTAGGAAATTCAAAATTATTCCTCTGATATAGATATCTAGCGTTTGAAAAATCGGCCCTTAGCAGGAAGTTAAAATATGTAGGTAATACAGGCTGGCAAAGTTCCATTAAAAAAATATCCATGCTATTTTTTTCAACATCAAGATCCAATGAAAAAGAAAATGAAAAAAGTAATATGTGCAACTTTGAATCTATCTATAGCAGCTCACATACCCAAAACTCAAATAAAAACAAAACATAATAAAAATGATACTGCTAACGATATTACAAAATACGATTACCAAACCAGGTCCAGACAAAGAGCTAGTGATGTCAACAACATCAACATTCAATTACACAAACCGGCGGCGAGTGGCCGAAAACGGTCGAAAGTGTGCCACAGAGAGAGGGGCACGGTGTTCGACTGGCGTTCGCTGGCCTTGCCCCACTTGAGAGTTACGTGACTGCGGTAATAGCAGCAGTACAATGAACGTGACAAGTGTGGCTGGGATTTTTGATGATGATGATGATATTGGGGTCGGTCTCTTGAACTATGAGACGTTTGTTCTTGATGCGGATCGATGTTGAGATGATGCGATGGCGAAATTTTTAGTTGCCTAATAATTATGTAGGTTACGTTATTGTAATACTAAATCAAAATCGATGTATTCAAATTAGGCTGAGGATTAGTACTTTACCTTCACCACTTCTTCGAGCTAGAAAAAAGTGGCGGAACTAACTTCCCAATAACACAGCTGTCTGTTAATTATCAGAACTTGATTCTATATAATAGTATCAATAGTAGCTGGGGTTTCCGATTCTATATAATAGTAGCTGGGGTTTCCCGTGTATTCAATGTTTGGGTTTTCCCCATGCAATGTAGTATATTATTATCAAGTGTTATCATTCAGTGTATTGTCAACAGATCTGGTTCAACGAAACCTCGGCGCCCAGATCGAGCTGTGTACGTACCGCGCGCTCTGCGGACCGCGGACAGTACTCAACCTGAGGACGGCAAGGAAACCAACAACCACCGCAGAACTAGTCACAGTGCGGAAGGAGCCAAGTGTCCCAAGTCACCCGCGCCCAAAGACAAATCACAACACTCCACCCCCAGGAAATCCATAGACAAGACCTACTGCAATGTTTACACTCCACCGCATCTCAGGAATCAAAGATCTCACACGGCCCCAAGCATAGACGAGCCCACATCGAGCGATACAAAGGAATCCGTGCCTTCAGGCTTCCAAGTGCCAAATAGTGATAGTGCAATATCTTTTAGTGATAATAGTTTTAGTAACGACGAAGCAGTAGAAGTAGGCGAGAATTTTTATATAGGAGATTATTTCGCCAACGGACAGTTAGGGTTCTACAGCCCGAACTACTACAGTGAATACACGGAGAACAGTCGCGAGAACGCGACGGATACTAGCGACTGGAGATCCAATGATTCCGACGAAAATATGGCGGTGAACGAATCGAATCAAAGCAATAATATTATCGATAACGATTACCTGTATGCTAAAGACGAAGATGTTGAGAAGAATGAGTTGAAACGAGCGTCCCAAGAAATTAATAGAAGTAGCAAAAGAATTATAAAACAGAGCTTCCATTCTGATGTGCTAGTTATATCAGATGCTGTTGAGAGTGAGACAGAGAAGAGTGAGCCTGAACCGGTGCTGGAGGAGCAGGAACCTGAGCTGAAGAATACTAAACCTAAGTTAGAAGCAAAAGTGTCTTTGAAACGGGAGGAGAATGATTGGGATGCAGTTTTCGACGACAGTGGAGAATGCCTTGATCCTTCCCTTCTCGAGGAGCTTACTACAACCGTCGGCAAGGTTCATATTAGCAAGCCTAAAAACTGCTACGACCAGTACCAGACGCGGGCTCAGCAGCTTTTCAACGGTCCTTATGACGAAACGTTCGCTCATGTGGTAGAAGTGTATGACTTTCCCAGTGAGTTCAAAACGAACGATTTGTTCTCGTTGTTCAGTGAATATAAAGACACGGGTTTTGAAATTAAGTGGGTGGACGATACGCATGCGTTGATCGTGTTCAGCAGCGCTAAAATTGGTGAGTTGAATTTTGTTTTGTATTTCTTTTAGGATAGGGTTTTTAATGCTCTGCTTGTGAGTGGTCCTTGCTGATCTTCAATCGATATCTTTGTTGTGGATCATAGGTAGGTGGTATAAGGATCTTATAAGGCAGATTGGACGAAATAATAGTCCGTGGTTGACGTGAAAAGAGTGTCCGTGGAGTTTCTTGCCCGTTCTTCTCCTTAGGTACCTACTACGCTTTGGAATGGGCAACTAGCTTCATATTTCTGACTGACCGACTCCTTAACAATTCAAAAGTGCCTATAAAGTGGTTTAATTGAAATAAATTCTTTGAGTTTGACTCAACCGAGGCTAAAGATCTTAGTTGATTATAACGAGACTCTTTGCATTATCTAAACGGCGCTTTTATATTGCAGTGAGCAAAGCATGGCTCATTATTGCCGACCAAATATGTGTGTGTATAATGTTGACAATAAAATCGTAGATGAATTAAGTAACATAACATAATCGAAACGTGTTCAACCGGCTCGACCAATAACATTAGAACATCGCACGCGACCTCAATGACGTCGAAATACGAATTATAAGCTAAACAAAAATATTTTCATCACTTTTGAGATAATCTGATAAGTATTTGTTTTGTTCTTTTTTATCTTTTACGGAAAATTTGCGGCGACGACGTGTAGTTATCTTTTTTTATTTTATTTATTTTATCTATGTTTTATTACTTATATCTTTAACTACCTGATTCGTTGATACCCAAGTTTTCAAAAAAAATCTTATCCGTTCCGTGGTTTCTTTGTAATTTTTCGATTCTTTGACAGACACATTCGTGCTGGCGTACAAAGATGACTGACTCTTCTCGTCCTCTTAATCTTTAAGGGTTCCAACAATTCCTAAAATTCATGGAAATTGTTCTACTAGAGTAAAGTTTAGTCGCGCTGTCGTGCCTCCCTTTTTTTTTTGGAAAATCGTCCAATGACTTCTCCCGCTCTGGGTGGAGCGGAAGGGCGTGTCAGACTTTTACTGACTAAAACCCACCCGTGTTCCTTCAGTTGCCTGTTGCCAAGGTCCCGGTATCCCTTTAGGATTTTCCCGCAACCCTGCCAGGTGTCGTATCTCCCTGCAAAAGCCTTTAATCGCCTCTTCTTGTTGTTACTAAACAGGAAGTTCATGTCCAGTTTATAGTATTTATACAGTTTATACTGTGAGTTCATAAAAAGCCCGAAAGTCTGACAACCAGTCTTACCAAGGGGTAACGTATTACCCAGTTATTGGGTTGTGGAGGTCAGATAGGCAGTCGCGCCATGTAAAATACTGGTATTCAGCTGTATCCGGTTAGACTGGAAGCCGACCCCAACATAGTTGGGAAAAGGCTAGGCAGATGATACTGTGAGTTCATAGTAGTAGTCAATTGAACCAGTATCGCGACAGCTTCCTCCAAGCAACTGGTTTTCCTAAGTCGTCATTACCAACTGTAACGTAAAACGTATGTTGTTTTTTGTCGTGATAATATTTATTGCAGTTAATCATGTGTGGTAAACGATTTATCGAGGCACTTGTACCTATTTACAACTACGCAACCGGGCGTGCGTATAACCAGATCTATTTACGTAAACGAAGCGGAAGTAGTATGTAAAGATCGTAGGATGTTCTGTTCCGTAGTTTCTGCCTACCCCCATTGGAAGAAAACCTTTTTTTTTTTTAAGGCTGTGATGTCATCAAATGACTTCTCCCGCTCTGGGCGGAGCGGGAGGGCGTGTCAGACTCACTGACTAAAACCCACCCGTGTTCCTTCAGTTGCCTGTTGCCAAGGGCCCCGGTATCCCTTTCGGACTTTCCCGCAACCCTGGCAGATAGGAAGAAGGCCTGAGTTTATATATGTGTGCGTATGTTGTTTTTACAATTTTGTATCGGTTATTTTTTTACCGCTTCACTGGGTAAGGTGTGTGTAAGGAGGTATTCCACGAAGCGCCCCCAAACGAACGCCACCCAGACGAAGCACACCTAAAGTATTCCACTTAGCCCACCCGTAGGTGGCCTTCCAATAAAAATTTAAAATAATTAATGTTTTAATCCACGAAGCACACCTACGAATATTACTCGCATAGTGCGGGGACTAAGAAATAAAAATGTCGATAGAAGAAAATATTTATTATTTACCTACCTTCAATTTCTAACGTCATTTAGTTTCGATATAATAATGTGATACAATACTTGTGTGTTTATAATCTTACTATTTAAAATCACAGATTATTTCATAATTACCTTTCCAAAAAAATAATTAGTATTTCTTTATTAATTATTATTTTACTGTTATTTTCTTTTTTTTTGCTCTCTTATGAAACAATCTGTGATTTTACATCACAGATTGTTTCATAATTATGCAATAAAACTTGGACTTATAATCAAAAACATTGTAAATGCAGTTTTCGCGTAGTCAACGCGTGCGCCCGCCACTGAATTCCCGAATCAACCCGAATCTAGCCGAGTGTTTCCGATACTTGTTTACATGCAAATTTTGTTAGTTCTCATTGCACTATCGCGACGTCACGGGCTGAGTGTATGGAATTGTGCGCCGGTCTTGTTATTGTTATTATTTTTTTCTGTTTCTCGTGCAATTTGTTGATACAAAATAATGGAACCGATGGCAGGTCCAAGTAGTAGAAATTTTAACCTACCTATTAATTACATACTTGGCCGGAAAGGAACACTAGTGTTAGTGTATAATAATAAACAATATAGTAAACACAAGATTTATAAAAATGGTAATGCCTTGTGGCGGTGCATTAAAAAAAGGTGTAGTGGCTTACTCACATTGAGTAGCATGTAGCATGGAAGAAATTATTAAAATAAAGGAACATAAATGTGCCTCAAACGATTTGGAGCCCAAAATTAAGGAAGCAATGCATGAAGTCGAGCAGCAAGTAGTTTCCACCATGGAGCCCATTCCTTCAACTACAAGCAAAAACTTAGTGATATATTGGACCAAGGACTAAATTTTTTCAGTAATATGCCACAATTTAAAGATATTAAGTCTGGTCTCTACAATAAGAGAAACAAATCTCTCGGTGTTAATAGATTGTTTGCGAAGTTACCTAGAGATGTACAAGTAAGTAGAATTATTAATTCTTTATAATATTATGACAACATTGAGAAATGAAATCTATGTATTTTTTTATAAAATAAAATTTGAACGTTATTGTAATAAAATAGAACTCATGTAAGAGTTTGCTAATAACTTCGCAAAGAAATTCTTGCATGTCTTTTTTCAATTCTATTTTAATGGCATAAGGTTGATAATAATATTTGATTTCACTTTGGAAAGACTTTTAAGAATTATATGATTTATAAGAAGTATGTGACTGGCCTGTTGGTCTAGTGGTTAGTGACGCTCACTGCTAAGCCGGAGGTCGTGGGTTCGATTCCCATCCAGGACGAACTTTGTGTGATGAGCATGATTGTTTGTTTCTATGTTGGGGTGTCATTTAAAAATAATATAAGTATGTATATCAGTTGTCTGGTTACCATAGTACAGGTTCTATCTAGTTTGGGATCAGATGGCCGTGTGTGAGTTGTCCCAAGATATTTATTTATTTAATTATTTGATTTCCAGGTGCCTCAACCGTTTCAAAATTTTGTACTCGCTGACTATAACGACGGCAAAACGAGAATACTTTTATTTGCTACACAGAAGAGTAGAGAGGAACTTGAAAGCTGCCATCATATATACTGCGATGGAACTTTTAAATGCGCGCCTAAACCATTTTTTCAAATTTATGGTATCCACGGTGCGGTTGAAAATATTGTTAAACCATTAGCCTATGCTTTATTACAAAACAAAAAAATCTACCTATAAAATATTATTTAAATTATTAAAAACAACAATACCGAAAATGCAGGTCAATGTTTTCACAAGCGATTTTGAGGAAGCTGCCGTCAGAAGTCTTACAGCAGTATTTCCTAACGCCCAGATGAAGGGATGTTATTTTCATTATAAAAAAGCAATCCAAAAAAAATCTAGGTCTTTAGGTTTGGATAAGAATAGCTTATATAGAAAACATGTTGCCTTATGTACGGTTTTGCCACATTTACCGCTGGAGGACTTGGATGAGGCCTGGCTCTACATCATGAGCGAATGTCCTCAAGGACAAAGTATTTCTATATTTAACGATTACATTGTAATCCAGTGGCTCGAACATAAGTTATGGCACGACAAATGGTCGTGTTATAATGTAAAAAATAAAACGAATAATTATACAGAGTCTCATTACTCTGAAATAAATAAAATGTTTAATAAAAACAGACCCATAAATTTAGCAAAACTTTTAGATTGTTTCAAAAAAATTGCAATAATTATGCCGAAATTAGAGTAAAAATGGGTCATTCAAATCATCAAAAATATGCTGAAATAAAAAACAATATAATAGAAAACACATTAAAAGACTATAAAAATGGCTCAATTTCGGTTGGTCATTGTCTAGAGAAGTTAAGATTCTGATTAATAATAATTTATTTAATTGCTAAGCTTAGATACTAAATTGCCCACATTTTCTTTACGATTATTTTAGAATCTTAAAGAGTGTTATTTGTGATGTGAAAGGTAATTAAGAAATAATCTGTGATTTTAAATAGTAAGATTATAAAAATGACAAGTTAGAAACTGAAGGTAGTCTTAATAAATAATAAATATTTTCTTCTATCGACATTTTTATTTCTTAGTCCCCGCACTATGCGAGTGATATTCGTAGGTGTGCTTCGTGGAATATAAAATTAATTATTTAAAATTTTTATTGGAAGGCCACCTACGGGTGTGCTAAGTGGAATACTTTAGGTGTGCTTCGTCTGGGTGGCGTTCGTTTGGGTGTGCTTTGTGGAATACCTCGTGTGTAAGATTTCACCATTTGGATAAAATTAACAGAGCGATGGTATCTTACCTTCAGAACTTGGAACTTGAGAAGACTGGTCTTGCGATAATTTAATTAGCATAAGACCTGTGAAGGTGACCCTAGCGTTAGATACAAGTCCAACGTTAGACTTGTAACGAGGAAGTTACGAGTAACTTGCATATTTTTGTCTGAGAAAGTATTTTAGATGTCTATCGGGAATTCGAGAAGAATACCTTTGTACTTTTATTTCAAGCTATGAACCCCTGCAACCTGCTGTCGGGTTAAAAAATGGTCGTCAACCATCCACCGAAAACTCTGTCTTAAAATCGATACAATACGAATAAAAGCACAGCACAAATTTATTTATTTAATACCAAAGGCACACAAATTTACAGAGGCGGACTTAATGCCGTCTAATTTGACAGGTGCAAATGTCAAACTCCGAATTGAAAAAACAAACAACAATCATTTAAAATGTCAAATTAGTCTACGGGATTAAAGAACTGTAGGCATTTTTTCATTGTTATCAATTCGAAGCAAAGATTCAGTATAAAATCCGCAGGAATGTGTGAATCTATTTTCAAGTGCAAGATTTATCAGTGCTTATCAGCTGTCGATATTCTTGACTTTAGATACCAAGTGTTTACTCCTTGATAAAAATACGAGCTGTTACTAGCGATGGTTTGTAATCTGGACTTGTGTTATTATCGACTGATTTTGAATATCACTAACTACTGCCAGGCTCCCCTCAGAGCGGGAGAAGTAATTTGATGATGAATTCCCACCCTCAAAAAAAAGGCTCAGTAAAAAGTCTCGAAAACCCGTACTTATTTAATTTTCAATTCGTGCGCTGAACGAAAAAAAAGCTTTACATTAGTGATCAAATTCGGTGAATAAAGGTTCATAAATTCAGTGGGCCTAAAACGGCCATATTAGCAATTCCTCTAAAAGCAGTTAATTTCCTGAATTTCCAGCTATCATTAGCAATTCCTCTAAAGTGACACAAAAGCAATTCATAATGTGTGGACCATTTTACGAATCTCCATAGAAAACTGTCAATCAGATGAATTATTTCGTAATATGAATTGTCAGATTGTGACATTTTACGATGATTCATAATATTTTCCTATTATGATTCTGCCAAAGTGACTGTTTTAAGGTACAACATTTTGTGATCGAGTCGTGTGGAGTTTACTATGCTGATTATGTAGGCAAACATTGACCGTGTATGGGCTTGATGCCCTCAATGCATATTATAAAATGCCGCGACCATAACAAATCGAATAATGTCAATAGGACAGTAAAATCTCAACATAACACCATGGAAATTAAATCACCATAATCGAACACGCCGAACATTCCGAAATTTCGGAATAACCCGCTTTCGCGTAACCTTCCAATATGTAAAGTTATATAACGGGTGTAAAAAGACGCTTAACGAAGCTGAGAGTTACTTGTTCTACCTTTCATTGTGATCATTTTTACTGGACCATATGGGAACCTTCTGGTTACGGATATATTGAAGGTCAAAGTTCGTACTTTTTTTTCCCCGAAAACGTGTTTTATATATTACAAATTACTACCATAACCACAATGTTTTGCGTTTGTTAGACTGCGCGCTGCCGTAAACAGCGATTTTTCCACACCAAAAATTAACTTAATTTAACAACATTCATTTTTACTCAATGTCACTTAGTTCGATGTACAGAATTCGTAGATAACAGCTATATGTGCTGGCTCTTGGTACACCTTCTATATGTCATTGCATAAACAAACAATATGTACAAGTATGTAAACTCATTATTGTAGTTAATTGACCGAAATGGTAATGGCTACTGCGCCTGCACAGTGCGTGCGAATTACCCGCCTGATCAGTCCGGTTTCTATTGGCTGTTCGTAATGTGGCTATTATAACATAAACTTGTTATGTTGCTTCTGAATCTATGTAATATTTTTAAATCGAAGAACATCATAATACTCGACAGACTGCCTCGTTGCTCTAGTGGCCGCAAGCGCTATTACTGAGCAAAAGGTCTTGGGTTCGATTCCCAGCAGGCGTAGCATGGCGCTTTCTATCTCTACGAAGAATAGACATAGCTTTTTCTATACAAAGTGACAGTTCGTTTCTTCATTTTTGACATCCACCGTAGAAATCCTTCTACAATCTGTCATTTTGTCTTTCATTTCTGACGATCTTTGTCTAGGTCTT
Source organism: Lithophane socia (assembly GCA_947522985.1). Lineage (NCBI taxonomy): Eukaryota > Metazoa > Arthropoda > Insecta > Lepidoptera > Noctuidae > Lithophane > Lithophane socia. The sequence continues at coordinate 3,444,123 of OX383272.1, forward strand.
TTTGTAGGTAGACTATTTTGGAAGAAAGTTTTCTATCCTTACTGTCAAAATCACATTGACAACCGATAACTCCTATGACAAAACATAGAATTCTGATTCGAATTATGTAAATGAGTGAATTTCGTAAAAAGTGCAGTTGACTCTTTCTACTTTGCTGCCGCGTCGTACTGTCTACAGGAAACGTCATTTTTGTCTACTCTTCCGTCGACAAAACGGTGCTTCAGGTTGAGCTAAGTGTTAATGGGTTTTTCTATGTGGAATTTCTCAGTAGCAGCCCGGAGTCTGGATTTGTGCTCGGTCGATAGCAATAGGCTCGCCCCCTATTACATGGGACTTAAACATAACTTACGAAATGTGGTTGCACTATGGAAACCTCTGCCCAACCCTTCGGGGAAACAAGGCATGATGTTTATATTAACTTCATAATACTGACCAGGCACCCAAATCAGAGAGCAGTGCTGGTTACGAGTTGTAGGTCGTAGGTTCGTACCCTGAAAGGCGCTTTACTTTGTGTAAATTATTTCATCACCGCTGCTCTCAAAACGGTGAAGGAAAACATCGTGAGGATACCGGCATGACCTAGAACCGAAAATTCTAAGATATGTGACGGCTACAAACGCGCACTGGGCCCGCGTGGTGGATTACAGCCCACTCCCTCTCATCGAGCGGAGGCCGGTGCCCAGCAGTGCGAAAATTATTGGCTGATTATAATGATGAACCAAATCAGATAAATACTTAGTTGTATCATCAATGTAGTCAATAAGGTCATCGATATTGTATCTGGAATACGATTATCGTTTGACCGCAAAAACCACTTCAGTATTTTGATGTACCAGCAAAACAAATCGATCTTCATTGTTTACATCAAAAGTTTCACAATATTTCGCATGTCGTAAAATTGTAATGCAATAAATTTTGCTCTATTGACGTCAAATCTGGCATATAAACTAAACTAACTCTTTTTAACCGACTTCTTCAAAAAGAAGGAGTTCTCAATTCGACTGTGCGTGTTTTTTTTGTTATGTTTTGAATTCTTTTAAACCTTATTGAATAGACCCACGCCCATACATTTTTTATTTTTTATGTTAGCCTATATAAATCATAATATTTTTCAGAACATGTAAATAACGTACATGTAAGTAGCGGTGGAAGGCCCCCCACAAGGTGGCATCAGCGATAACGATGATGGAAAAGGCAAAAATGTATAGTTCTGGTATAAGCTATCGACAAGCTTATGTCAATCCTGTTGAAAGTCGTTGTTGAAATACGAAACGCTTTCGAAGCGATTGTCACTTTTCTTGGCCCTCTGGTGAAGGCCGCGGGAATCCGCTGGATGCGAGAAACACAGAACTGGTCGAAGCGGCGGTGGTTGGTGGAGGCCTATGTCCAGCAGTGGACGTCTTTCGGCTGAAATGATGATGATGATGACATGTAAATAATCACATGACGCCTGTATTGCGCAAACGGTTAGGGTAGGTGGAGGTGCACCTATAGTACACCCACATGTCGCCAGTTATGTTTATAAGTCCCATGTAATAAGGGACGATCCTATTGCCATGAACCGGGCACTAATCCAGACTCCGGGTTGCGAAATTCCAGACGAGTAACCCAATATCACTTTGCACGACCCGGGAATCGAACCCAGGGCCTCATACTCAGCAGTAGCGCTTACAACCACTTGAACAACGCAATGCATAATCCTTACTTCCTTACTTAATATTATAAATGCGAAAGTAGCTCTGTCTGTCTGTCTATCTGTCCCGTTTTCACGCCAAAACTACTGAACCGATTTAAATGAAATTTGGTACACAGATAGTCTAGAGCCTGAGAAAGGACAAACATAGGCTACTTTTTATCGACATACCACGCGGGCGAAGCCGCGGGTGGAAGCTAGTACGTATATAATGCTGTGATTTACGGTGCTACTACACGATTAAATACAACAATAGAATCACAGCTTATAAATAGCATCTCAGTTCGTGACTAGGTGATATAAACACAATGTTTGTGTAAGAATTAATCATTATTTATTATGTACTCAAGAGGTGTGAATTGGTCGCCGTGGAGTAACATACTGATTCGTTTCGTAAACTATGTATTTGCTATTACCTCATGTAGATATACAAAGGTACTTGATAATAGCATAATCAGCCTATAATTTTCCCACTGCTGGGACATAGGCCTCTCGGTGAGAGGGAGTCGGCCGTAATCCACCACGCGGGCCCAGTGCGGCTTGATAGATGTCACATATCTTCAAGTTTTTGGTTCTAGGACATGCCGGTTTCCTCACGATGTTTTCCTTCCCCGTTTTGAGAGCAGTCGTGATGAAATAATTTACACAAAGTAAAGCGCCTGTCTGGGTACGAACCTACGCCCTTAACTCGTCAGTCGCGGCCGTTAACACTGGACCACCAGTGCTCTCGATAATAGGTGTGAGATAAAAGGTTGTGCCATGACATGGCACAACCTTTTATAGCCTTTTTCAACTGTTTTGGTAGTTCGGCTTCCAAGATAAAAAGATACAGTTTCTTGCCTGTTCTTCTCCATATGTACCTACTACGCTTTGGAATGGGCAACTAGCTTCATCTTACCGACTGACCGATCCCTTGACAATTCAAAAGTAAAGTACCTGTATGTAATTAGTTTATCCTAACTTCCTAACTATCCTAACTAAATATTATAAATGCGAAAGTGAGTTTGTTTGTTTCGCTTTCACGGTAAAACGGGTGAACGGATTTGGATAAAATTGCACAAGGGTAGACCATGACCTGGAGAAGGACACAGGCTACTTTTCATCCTGGATCGCAGACAAAATAGGCGAGCAACAGCTTGAAATAAATTATTTGAGTTGACAGCTGAATATTGGCATTTTCTATAGAGAGACAATCTTTTGATATCCAAGATTAGGTTAGATTTATTTATTTACCTATTTACCTCACTTACATTTACTAGTACTTCTTTGATCTTCTATCAAAAGGTCAGGCATAGGTAATCAATAATCTGTGTCAAAAAAAAAAAGGGGTCGTCTGCGCATTCCACCAATGATCCCAAAACTATCCCTAGATTTTGTGCATGGTCACCGTATCCAATTTTCATATACCCTGCCTTACCACAAATCCTTCTCCACAAGGATTTTCTCACTCTTCAGACTTCTGTGTGTTTTTATGACAATTAGCAATAATGAGTTCTTAGCATAATACTTATAATTAGCTGTCCAAGGGAACTCTACGTGTGTGATAGCTAGTGTCTGTGTACTTGGCCCGCTTTCCTTAATATGGAAATAATATCTTTGCCATTGCATTCATATGGTTTATTGGACTGCCTTGCTTGCCGTATGCTTCACCGGGTCCAAATCCGGACTCCGGGATGCTATTGAGAAATTCCTATATGGAAAATCATTAACGTCGCTTACCTAACTTCGATTCCAGAGGCCCTAGACAAAGTGACATTCTATCAGCGATAAAGATAATGGAAAAGGCAAAAATGTATAGGACTGACATATGCTATCGAAAAGCTTATGTTCTGTTGAAAGTCGTTGTAAAAAAACGAAATGCTCTCGAAGCGAGTGTCACTTGTCTAGGCCCTCAGGATAGCTACAACCATTCGACAGGTTGTCGAATCAAAAATGACACATTTTCAATTACTAATTTGCCTTACCACCGACAGCATAATATAGCTGTCGGAAGAATGGTGTCGTCTTTTTTATTTAAACTGACAAAATTTACGGGTCTGTAAACAGCCTTTAGAGGACTTTTTTCATAACATTGATTGATGTTCGATTCCACACGAAAGCGTATCGAACCGTTATGAATAACTATGCAGTTAAAAAAATGATGTACTATCGACAGCTTCATTAGGTCACAGTGTACTTAAAGCAGGTAATCAACACAGTGTATGTTTACAAGCTCATTACGTAATCACCACACCTGTGTAATGAATGCACCTCTTATCAGCTGAACGTTATCACCTGCTGTGACGTAACAGCACGTAACGCATGTTATGAGGAGAGACGTCAGCAGTGCAGCGTACAATGTTGTGTTGTTTTGTGATGTTATTAGTAAGTGACTAAAGAAAGCAACTGGTGTTTGTATGTGCGTTTCTTGGACGTTGATTATAATTCTGTAAAGATATTATCTGTTCAAGATACAACCTGACACTGACCTGCAAATTGCAAAAAACATAAGAAAAATTAAATGTCGCGAGCTACTACTGTGGATTAAGTGGTTCCGCACTGTACGTATATTTTAGCGATTTCAGGGTTGGTCCCATAGTGACAGTTGTTCATAATTGTAGAATCCTGTTGATCCCGTAAGCTAAGCTGATATCACTACACTGGTTCATCACCAAACCCAGCCTCTCGTGCAGGCACGCTTCACCTTCCACCATTTTCCGCCATTCGTTGTGAACTGACAGTTGACATGTTGTGTGACAGTGTTTACGTATCTACACTGGTCATCAAAAAAATCGGCCCACCTGCAGTTTTACCGCAAATCACGTTTTTTCTTTAGCGAAACAAAACAAAATGATTTAGTAATGATATGTTTAATTTAACTTGTTTATTTACACTAATTTTAGCACAATATAATCATAAAAATTAGTAAAAAAAAGTTAAATATTGATAATAAAATTAAAAAGAATAATTTCCCACTTTTTTGGACTAATTTTAAACACGCTCTAATTTTTTACTCTTAAGTGTTATGAACACAAATAAGGCAGTTTAATATTGCGTATTCCCCCCTCTTGCTCGAATGACGGCCTGCATTCGCCGTTTTAGTGACCTTATCAAGGTTTTGATGGTCTCTTGAGGGATTCGGTTCCATTCTTCCCTGATGGCAGTTTCCAGGTCTCCTAAGGATGTAGGGGCTGGATTTTGGGCTCTAACCTTTTGTTTAAGGGTTTCCCACATGTGCTCTATAGGGTTCAGATCGGGGCTTCTTGCTGGCCACGACATAACCCGAATGCCAACCTCGTCAAGGTAATCGGTGACAATGCGCGCTACGTGTGGCCGTGCATTATCATGCATTAGTTCAAAATTGTCTCCAATATAGCCGGCATATGGCACCACATGATCTTCCAAGATCTCTGTGATGTAGCGTACCGCAGTTAAAGCACCATTTCTTATAAAAACCAGCTCCGTGCGTCCAGTTAAAGATATCCCACCCCAAAACATTACAGAGCCTCCACCATAACTGACTGTTTCTCTTATGCAACACTGGGCATAACGTTCACCTGGCCGTCGCATCACATTACGGCGTCCATCAGAACCGTATAAAGTCATACGACTCTCATCACTAAAAAGAACTGACTCCCATTGGCCTATAGTCCAGTTGACGTGATTCTGCGCAAATTGAAGTCTGGCTTGTCGATGAGCTGTGGTCAATTGTGGCCCCGTTGCTGGCTTGTGTGGTCTTAAATTCTGCTCACGTAGTCTCCTCCTTACAGTACTGTCACTTATAGCCACGCCCCGATCTTCACGTAAGCGTCGCTGGAGATCAACGCCAGAAAGGTGTCGATTTCGTAAAGCTGATACCACTATGAATCGATCATCCCTTTGAGTTGTCACCCTATGTCTCCCAGATCCAGATCTTCTTCGATACTGCCCAGTCTCCAGAAACCTTTGGTAAACTCGCCGAACTGCAGAACGGCTGAGATTTAACCTCCTGGCCACGACACGTTGACTTAAGCCTTGTTGCAGCAAAGCCACAACTTGGGCCGCCTCAGCTTCAGTAGTGTCCATTATTTTTAAACAGAGTTAATCAAAACTACAGCCTCAGCAATTAAACTTAACGATATGCACATGAAATCCCTACAAATGTTTGTTTCTGACTGGAAGAACGGGTCGATTTGTTCCGATGTAAAACCGTCAAATCAGCACTCAACAGTATTTGTGTATAAAAAAATTGTTAAGTACCTTCAAGTGCAATAAGATTTATGACAAACAAGAAGTCAATCATCATATCGGCCCTCAAAATAAAAAACAAACATGTGAAACAGTTTATCAGTGAAACAATCGACTAATATTAAACAAAAAGTGGGTGGGTCGATTTTTTTGATGACCAGTGTATTAAATAGATAGGCACACTATAGTAATTATGAGTACACTTAGTGACCTCTTAAGAGGATACCCATGAATTCAATGTCACCCTGTCATAGACAGAAAAAAAAACTTTTTATAAAAATAAAAATCACAAAAAAAAGTAAAAATAACTTTAATTTCTGAAGTCGATGTCTTTGCTTTTTCGTTTTTTACTTCCGAAATTAAAGTTCTTTTTCACTTATTTTATTAGTGTTTTTTTTTTGTTCGTAAAAAGTTTTGTATTAACACGGTGAAGTTGAGAAAACGAAGATCTCATTATAAACCAGTTATATCCGTTCAATGATTATCCAATAATATCCACGAATGTATCTTTTACTTCAATATCTTTATTTGAATGACGAAATCAAAATCTGTGTCGAGGAGACAAAAATTAGAATGCCCATAACAAATGTAATTGGCTGTTGCAGAACAATATCAAAGGAACAGTATGAAATATATCTATTGTTTCGTATTGAGTAAGCGTGTTAGTTTGTCTATTGTAATTCTGCATCGTTTGTATAAAAACCTTCGTGTATTTAAATATTGTGAACTTCCACCGCTGAATTTAAGAAGGAAAATAATACATTGGAATCCTGGGGCAATAATGCTTTCTGGCTCTTGTTTCCCCTATTCTAAGCGTTTGTTATAAATAGACTAGCTTCTGTCGCGTGAAATTTCTTGTATTAACATAATATGACACTCGGCAAAACTGTGGCTTCCCATTAGTGAAGGAATTTTCGGAATCGGGTCAGTAAATCAAAATCAAAAGTCATTTATTCAAACTAGGCTGAGAATCAGCACTTTTCGAACGTCAAAATTACATAAGACAGTCCCCCAAAAACGCCCACCCTTCACCACTTCCTAGTGCTTTAGCTGGGAAGAAGAAGTGGCGCAACAAACTCCCCAGCAGCAAAGCTGTCTGTTCAGTTAGAAAAAAAAATGATTCTATACAAAAGTATGCAAAATCATTTACATTATGCAACACAACACATAAATCTAATTATTAGCCATATGTCAGCTAGCACACGCTAATATACCAATAAAAAAAAAACGAGAACTATATGTGCTCAAGCAGAAATAAAAAGTAAATGTAAACATAAATTAACTAAATAAAAGCCTCCAGGCACAAAGGGCGTGCCCGCCTACATATAGCTATTTTTAGATGTAACTGGATGTTATAAATGATAAACTAGGACCATTGAAGTAAAATAAAAACTTTTTCCAAAAAAAACAACCGACTTCAAAAAAAAACACTAAAAAAGTGAAAAATAACTTTAATTTCGGAAGTCGGTGTCTTTGCTTTTTAATTTTCGTTTTTTGCCACCGACTTCCGAAATTAAAGTTATTTTTCACTTTTTTAGTGTTTTTTTTTGAAGTCGGTTGTTTTTTTTGGAAAAAGTTTTTATTTTTCACTTTTTAGTGGTGGTACCTACCCCATACAAGTTACTACCTGCTATGTAAATAACAGTGAAGGAGTCTAATAATGATATCGTCTACATAGACTGTGGGAAAAATACGTAATATTGAAGCTAGCGCAAGAACTACGCAAGCAAACTTAATAAAATTTATATGGGACCATCTCGGGAGTATACCCTTTCGAACTAAAAAATAATTTTTAAAATCGGTTCACAAACGGCGGAGTAATCGGTGAACATACATAAAAAAAAAAAAAAAAAAAAAAAAAAAACAATCATCCGAACGTAGTACCTCCTCCTTTTTTGAAGTCGGTAATAAATAATATGTATCAATTTTCGAGTTCGCTAGCTAACCACATATTGCAATACAACTCATATAGTAAACATTGTAATGAGTAGATTATGTCAAGTAGTTGCGAAGATTACCCAATACATAAGAACTAACAAATTTTACAACACATAACATCGCGCCTGTAATCTCCGAAGGGTTAGGTAGAGGTGTACCTATAGTACACACACATTTTGCCAGTTATGTTTAAGAAATTTAATTAATTTTCTGTTTTGTTTAACAAATTTACGTCTTTATAATATTAGTATAGAAGATGAAGGCTGCTGATAGTGGTCTTTAACAAAAGAGATAATTGTCTAAAATAAAATAAATAGGCACCTGATCATATTCATAGATCTAGATATGTCCTTAAAATAATTAATTCTTCTTATGAACTTTTCTGTACATCCTTAATATTGCAGAATGTTCACCAAAAACGACAGTCTCAGTGTTGCCACATTTAACGATCTCGAATGACCTTTACAGGCCCCTTCCGGCGCTAAATAGCTTGGCCACACGTAAACTATTACGACCAATGACATTTAGACCAGCGTAGTTAATGTTCACTTTTGGTATTTTGTCGGCATTCTGAAGAAAATTATGGTCATTTTGTGTGTTGCAAAGAAGATAAGTAGACATATAAGGAACCTCATTTGGTAGATCTAGATGCTGTAGGTGCTAACACTGTAACACGAGGATCGTCAATTTGTTTCTCTAAAAACGATGGTCACTCGTAATAGGTTGACACTTGCAATTTTCTCAGAGTGCGTACTACTATGGGCGCTATAGCAAAAAAAAACCATGAAGTTAAAAATTAAAAACCAAACAAGAAACGTGTTTTTTTTGGCGTTTTTTGCTTGATGTTACGGCACCTTTCATTAGCAAGTCCGAATAGCACTTGGCCGCTTTTTTCTTAAGAGGCTTATTAACAAAACTGATGCATACTGCGCAAACGACTATAATCATCCAAGCCTAACAAGAAATATTTTTTCAGCCAGCCTTAAATCAGCAAGAGTCTACCGTTTTTTGTTTTATCGTTCTCATTTCGAAATGAAACTGTCACAGTCACAGTCGGTTTGCCAAACTAAGCGTCTCTTGAGTAAATACTCTTTGGAGCATCGTGCAACTTCCCAGAGTTAAGTAAGAGGTTGCATCAAGTCTGCAACTGGCTGCAACGACTCACGAATTGCTTTGAGCAGGGTTACGTAAATATTTTAGTTGGAGATCAAGATCGGATGGCGCAGATGGTTTTGCAACTGTATCTTGCAAGTCACATCGTTTTGGTGCAAGAGATAGGAGAAAGCGATTTACTGGCTGCCTCGTTGGTCTAGTGTTCGCAAGTGCTACTGCAAACATGAGGTCCTGGGTTCAATTCCCAGGTCGTGCAAAGTGTTATTGGTTTTTTCATCAGGAATTTCTCAGTAGCAGCCCGGAGTCTGGATTTATGCCCGGATGATGGCAATAGTCTCGCCCCCAATTACATCCGACTTAACTAGTGAAATGTTGGTGTACTTACACCTCTGTCTTCGGGGGTTACATACGTAATGTTTGTCTATAGCTAAAATGTTTTAATAAGGGGAGTGATGTTTAATAATGAGAAATTAGGCTTTGCTATTTAATTTATAGGATCGAGCACGTAATATGGCATGACCCTTCATCATAACCTTTGGTTTACCTGTTTAGTAATAACCCAGTTTATGTGGTCCAATTACAGAACTATTTAAAAGTCTTGCACAAAATAAATATTATGTAAACGAAGCAGAAGGAGTATCTAAGAGAAGGGTCGTAGCATGTGGCGTTCTATAGTTTCTGCCTATGCCCTACTCCCATGGGACAAAGGCGAGAGTTTATATTATATGTATAGTAAAACAGATTTGCTTAATCTCTATCACAGCATTGTGTTCAGCATCTGCTTCAATAACCAACAATTTGTTTAGCTCTTTGCACCACACACCACTTTCGGTTTCATTAGCATGTCCCACTTTATAATACATTGTTTTTTTATTCAGAATGCGTTCCATTGCCGCCTTGAACTTGAGTTTACCAAAACGTATGCTTTCAAAACGGCACATGTATTGCGAAATGCGAAGAAAACAGATTGCGGACCGTTCGTAGTACAAGTTAATGTGTTTAATGGGCTGACCACGCGCAGCTTTTCTAGGTCGATCGTGGTATGTTTTATTGATATTGAATTTGCATCTTAAGATTTCTCACATTTGAAGGCTTCCTCTTCCTTATTACTTGGATTTATGGGGCTGATGAATTCTGTAAAGTCTCGTAGTAACTTAGTTGATACTTCAGAATATCATCATCATTTTCCTGCCCTTATTCCAATTTATTTATGGTCGGCGCAACATATTTTTTTCTTCCATACTTCTCTATTAGTCGTCATCTCGGTAGTCACTCCTTTTCTAACCATATCTTCACAATATCAATGTTGGATATGGGGCTTACGCATGCTATCCTTCTATGCCATGCGTCATTTGGTTCAGAGGTCCTAGACAAAGTGACATTCTAACAGCATATCGATGATCGAAAAGTCAAAAATGACATATTTAAGGTTTTCGATAGCATATGTCAGTCCCATATGCTATCGAAGAGCTTATTTCAATTCTGTTGAAAGTCGTTATAGAAATACGAAACGCTTTCGAAGCGATTGTCTCTTGTCTAGACCCTCAGGTTAAGGTACGCTTGCCGGGGTTGGTCCGTGGATTTACATACTGAGACTCCTCCGTGTCTCGAAAAGCACGTTAAGCCGTTGATCCCGGCTGTCATTCGTGGACCTTTTTCAGTCGTTACGGGTCGTCAGACGCCGAAAGTCTGACAACCAGTCTTACCAAGAGGTATCGTATTAACCAGTGGGTTGTAGTCAGATATGCAGTCGCTCCATGTAAAATATTGGTATTCAGCAGCATCCGGTTAGACTGGAAGCCGAACCCAACATAGTTGGGAAAAGGCTAGATAGATTGACGTTATCAATTGCGAACAAGTCGATGAAAGTAATTAAAATTAGTAGAAATTCTAGAAATCAATAAGTACTTACTGCTAATCGTGAGAAGCTATACGTATGCTTCTGCTAAGACTTACGTAATGTAAGTACTTTTACCAAACAATCGTACAAATTAATAAGCAACCGGGGTTAAATCAACGAGTTAATCAACATCTACTTCTACGCTAACCTGGGAAGATTACAGCTTCAGTCAGATTGTGCGCTTTTGTAATTCTGCACTGCCACTGTTATCGTCGTCTCCGATTTTACCGTTGATGTTAAAACATCTGCACGTTTTAACGTTATTGTGGACGGAAACTTAAAAGCGTTTTCATGAAATTTTATTCGGTTAATTCCTCTTAAGGGGGCACTGTACTCATCATGCAACAACATTCAACTTTCACTATGGGAACAAAGAAGAATACGCGAAAAAAAAATCAGCTGTTCCCTACATTATAACGAGCTATGCGAACATAAATGTAGGGAGCAACAGTTTTTTTTTTTTCGACTTGACTTGACTGCCCAAGTGCCCATGATTTCAAAAATAACTTTATTTAATCGCCGTCGTAGAAGTCGGTGGCGAAAAACGAAAATTCAAAACCAAAGACAGACTTCCGAAATTAAGTTATTTTTCACTTTAGAAGTCGGTTGTTTTTTGATTTGATTGCTGTAGTCTAAAAGCGGCAGTAAAAACTATGGCGAAAAAATTCTTCTCGCAAGACTTTCTTAGTAGTGATTGTTCACCACTTAAGTTCAACTCACTTCCTCAATAAACAGCTAGTCTCTTCCCAGTAGTTTCCAGAAATGCACTAATTGTAACTGCACAATGATTACAGTACCGTGAAAGTCTATACTTACGTGCAAATCTAAAAAGGTAATGTTGGTTGTTAGACAATTATGTTACTTACGATTTTTTGCTTCATCAGTTAGAAGTAGCGCAGACGAACGACAATAATCAGTCCGACAGAAGTTGGTGAAAATAAAGCCAAGTCATTTGTTATACCAGGGGGCAAGTCTACTAATTTACAAACGTGTCAGTGGTCTCGTAATGATGAGTTTTTGACAGATTTTGTACGGCATATCTGTCAAAAACTGATCACTGTGAGACCACTGACACGTTTGTAAATTAGTAGACTTGGCCCCCAGAACGTAAGTTGAAAATGCCTATGGCATTAAGTCCGCCTATGTACATTTGTGTGCTTAAAGTATTAAATAAATAATACGTTGAACTTTAATAAGACTGACACAGCAGCGTAGAGATTAGCATAACTTAAGAGAGGGCTTTGCCTAGCAGTCGGGCTGTAGGTGATCATGATGATGTGCTATAAAATATTGGTTCTTCAAAACTCGGAGCAAGTTTGACAGATTTAGGGCGAATTTCACCAAACTTTTATACCGAGTATAAGTCTTATCCTGCGAATAAATTTTGAATTTTTGACAGTTTTTCCATACAAACATTATTCCAAGGATAAAAGATATCTGACTTTGATGAAATCAGCCCTTAGCCTTGATTTATGACGTTGGTTAGTCATAGACTATACAGGGTTATTGGTTATATGTCGGCAAACCATTAATTAAGGGGATGTAGGATAGGTCATTTGCAACCAAATGACCCCTGATGAACCTTATGCCAATGTCAACCATTTTCTTCGAGTAATTTGACCATTTTATATTTTAAACCAGCCACTGGAAATTTTTTTCGGTGACCGATTCTCAATTTACTCTCACCGACTAAACGGCACTAAACTCGTACGTTTATGTTGTCGAACGGCCGTCTGCGTTCGGCCTTACATGAGTTGGTACTGATGATACAATACAAACCATAGTATTTCCTTCATAATTGTTTTAACAATTGTACTTGAGATGCTTTTTGTTGTGTGCACGAGTTTAATTATTGAATGTTAGTGTTTAGCGGTAAATGTTGGTATGCTTAGAAAATCTACCATATTGTTTAATGATGGGTGCTGTCAGCCAGTGAGTGATGCGCTATAGTTCGTGTGCGTCAGAATGGCTGGTTGCCTGTGGCTTTGGTCTATGAGAGTTGATTAGAAAATTGCTACATAATTGCTTATATTTGCTACATTTAATAAATAATTGCTACATACTATATATATTTAGAAATAACATATTTTTTTTGTACAGCCATCCTGACGTTTGGTTGGCTTGTTAAATTGACGATCCCTTCATTTCCTGTGAAGCTGATGTTATAAATGTGTCCCACCCAACTCTCAACTACTCCCAAGGTAGCAGAAACACGAGATAATCCACAAAGCATAAAAGCTTCAATAGAAAACCACATTTCTTTTTGGTTAAAAAAAAACAAACAATTAAACCAGTTCTATTGAGACTTTGAGACATATGTCTGCCTCGTAAGTGTTATAAAATTCAACAGGTTTTTATTCAAAGGATGTGAGGCATATCTGCTGCTTAATAAAGCAATTAAGTCATTTATCTAAATGCCAATGCAATGTTTTGAGTTGTCGATATTATTTCAATTAAAAAATCACAACACAACAGCTGATAATTTATGGACAAGTAAATTTAGGATACGTTGTTCTAATTGGATTACGAATAATGACTACTTAACTTTGTCTTTTTGTCAAGGACACTTAGGGCTGATTTTATCAAAGTCAGATATCTTTTATCCGTGTAATAACATTGTCGTCTGACAGTTTTTGTATGGAAAAACTGTAAAAAATCAAAATTCATTCGCAGGATAAGACTTATACTCCGTATAAAAGTTTGGTGAAATTCGCCCTTAGGCGTCGAAATACTCGTCCGCATCACTGTCATCTGGAAACGTGCCCAGACGACTGGCTTTAGCTTTAAGATTTAGCATTGCCACGTTGAATGGCAATGCTAAATCTTTGGCCCAAGAACGAGCTAGCCCTCTGGTCACGTGAACTGTCGACCAGTTGGCGAGAAATTTCCATAAAAAGGAGACGCGCCTCGGGCCTCTTGACCCCCTGATACCGACCCCAAACGGCCGGCTCAAAACTGTAGTAACCCGTAAGGTTGCAGTATTTGCGCCGCTTGAGGACATATCCATGTAACATGACTTGACTGTGCCCATGCTGTCAGTTATCGGAGTAAAGCTGTCAAATGGTTTGTTAGTGGCTTTGATCGGTAAACCATTATATACGTTTACACGACCTTTGTCAACAGATTTTCAGGAGCATTGCTATGTATGTATCATTAACTTCTAAATCGTTTACCATGGTATGGCTTCGGGCGTTGTCCTGCGATGACCGTGTACCGTTTGGCGGTTCAATCAATACATTACCGTTACTCTGAGTGCTTGTGTTTTAACAATCTAATCAGACACGACATAAAATAAGGTTTTAATAATATTCATGACCACATTTTTCGTGTGGTTTCTTCTGCAGTGTAGACTTGATGAGACCTCACCCTGCCTTTCTTCCTTTGTCACCTTTTTGCAGCTGTCTTCAAGATATATATATGTAGCTATTTTTACGGGTACCTCAGCGTGTTTTTTATGTTATGCATCTATCATTTCCTGAGTTTTAGCGATATTTTAAGCATTTGCGGTCAGGGGTGGTGGATTGATGCAACGTCCAAATTGACATTTCAGGCCATCCGTGACCACAAGGTGAATAGTCTTTTTTGTCTGTTCCTTTTATTTAGATGAGGTTATGAGTATTTCTTTCTAATGCCAGTTCAGAATAAGACGTTATAGAGTTTAATGAGGTTGAATCAAAACAAACAATTTTGTTTTTATATCTGAAAAATCCAACCATCCATGCTGAAGTTGCTCCAAGTACCACAATGAAACGTTTTTAGGTAACATCATTGTCCAATTGTCTAAATTATCTGCGAACAGATCTACTCTAGTTTCCAGTCTGTCTGAATGAAGCACACTTATGTCATTAATTTTTTTTTCTTTGATGCCTCTTTGAAGTTGTCTTTGGCGAGTGACCATAGATGTTCACTTACGCAATACAGACGTGGTTGAACGAACTTCCTACGTACTTTTTTGGCGCGAACTGGGTTGCACGTCTTTAATTTATAAAGTTAAATTCTTGCACGTAAGTATATTATACGCCTAGTTGAATACTTTAATGAGACTATTAGACTGTTTTTATTTATAGGGTTGCTTCTTATCCATTTTTAACAGACTTCAGAAGGTTCTCAAGTCGACTCAATTTTTTTTTTGTATATTTTCTCTTTCCATGGCACATCTCTCAAATACTGCCGGCCTAAAACTTCTCTACCTTCATGACATAGTCTGTGGCAGCATTGGCAGCGCAGAGGTCACCTTGACTGCATGTTTTGGAGCACAGAGGAAATGATATAAGGTGGATGTTCCGTCTCCTATCCTGTACACACACGATACAGCTCTAAATTCACACCCTATTGCCGAATTGTCGAGGTAGCTCCACTTTACGAGGTTGGAGTTACATCTTCTGACTTAGGTTCGGAGACGGTTTAGACACTTCCAAGTGTACCACGTAATTTTAGACCCTGCGGGAAGATGTTCGGTTGGTGGTAGGTAGTGAGTAGGTGGGGGAAGATTATCCTGCCACATTTTCCAACTGGCTTCAGCCGAGTATATCAATGATATTATGGTCCATCAATATTCTTCTTCTGGTAGCCTTTGTCCATCCTCATCAGATGCCTATTAAAAACGATCCCCGTTCAAAGTTTCTGTAATTAGCGCCACATTTAACCTTCTGCGGTCCGTTAACATTGACTAATTGACTTATATCCTTCGAAAAAGGCCAACCAGAGTGAAATAAGGAATTAAATTACATTGCAAGACACTGACGCGACCTTTTCTTTATCGAACCTACTTCCTAAATGTCATCATCTGCCTAGCCTTTTCCCAACCAAGTTGGGGTCGGCTTCCAGTCTAACCGGATGCAGCTGAATACCAGTATTTTACATGGAGCGACTGCCTATCCGATCTCCACAACCCAGTAACTGGGTAATATGATACCCCTTGGCAAGACTTGAGACTTCTGACGACCCGTAACGACTGTTAAAGATCCACAAATGACAGCCGGGACTAAAACGTGCTTTCCGAGGTACGGAGGAGTTTCGAGATGTAAAGATGGTCACCCATCCACGGACCTGCCCCGGCAAGCGTAGCTTAACCTGACGGATGGACCCGTGCGGCTGTTATTACTTAGCCACGAGCACCTACTTCCTAAATCTATGGTTTGGAAACAAAAGCCGACAACCACACAAGCAGCTGTTACTACAATATTTATTTCTTTTAACTTCTAGATTCTTTGATTAAAGACTCATACGAAATTCGTTTTCCGTGATCATTAAATATAAATACTCACCTAATTAGTCGAGTTTCTAGTACGCGCGGTAATGATATTGCATATATGCAGCGGTTTTTACGTCTTTCTGTATTTGTTTGCATGTACTTTAGTATGTATTGGTAACGAGAACTTTCATATTTATTCATATGTAATGCACTCGATTTTACCTTTAGCAGGGCAAACCGGAAATTCTACATTTGGCTTGACATGAATTACTTATTTATTTAGGTACTTATTATTGGCTGCAGTCGCAACATTCCTATGAAATAAATCTAAAGGGTTAAGAAAGCCATAGGAAGAAGGTTCCAAAAGTAATCTGGAAACTCTTTTAACCATAGAACAATCTACTGAAACATGTTCATGGCTTACCATTTAAAGTCATGCACAGGAATTCCTGAATATAGCTAAATGTAAATGACCCATCTTACATATCATCATCGTCATCATAATCATCATCATCATCATCATCATCATCATCATAATCATCATCATCATATCTGCCGAAAGTCATCAACTGCTTCCTTTAAGGATTTGTACAACGACAGGCCCTGAGGTTCCTCACATTCAGCGTATTTACGCCACCCTCAGCCATCCACTTTGCAATCATAGTTCCCCCGACCGCTTGCCTTCTGCTCCAATTCCGCTAATAAACGTTTCTTGAAACATTTCTGTTATTTATAGTCTTTAGGAGCATGTCCTAAATGCCATTCAGAAGATTCCAAATCCATTTTCTTTCTCAACCACAAAGAGTTACTTATTACAGCGCAGCGCTATGTGGCGCGGGCGTCGTTCCACTTGCTCGGCAAACCGTTGCGTCACGCGGGTCATCGAACCTCCTTGCGAGGTTGCGCGCCAAAATGTAGGTTGTACGTCAGAGCCGTCAAACGATTATGGCGCGCGCAATTTTTATGAAGTACAATTATTTAATTGTTGCGTTCTAATTATAAAATTATCGCTGTTTTATTGTTTTTTTTTTGTATTTTTTGTTTGACAATGACCTTGTTTTTTTTTTTTAAGATGTTTTGATCGTGTCGATATAGAGGTTGTTTAATTACATTATTTACTATTAGGTGTCTACTAAATAGAATAAATTACTGTTCCAATATCATCTGATTCTCTATTAAATGTGAATGTAGGCATTAGGTCCGTTATTATTTTTGATGTTATGATTTATGTAATTGTAATAAAACAGAACGCTCCAATAACATTAAAATGTAAACAATAAACCCAAATATAAAATTCCTTGAAAATTATAAAACGTCGGTGATACAACAATACGTAGAATTATGCTACTTACCGAATTGAACAGTACACTAGACAAGATGCTGGCAGTAAACTAATTTCACACAGACTTCCTCGAGCTTTTCCTAAGCCCCGAAGAATAATCACTGATTTCCTAGGGAGTAAGCCTGATAGTATACCATACCTTACAGATATCTACACTCCATTTGAAATAAGATTAGAAATGTAAACAACCCTTTTTACAGTCCGTTCAACCGATTTTTACTTCTAAACCGTAGGCATAAGGATGGCATTAAAAGCAAAAAAAGGTAACACAATACCAACTGTCTACTGCAGACTGCAGCTGCCATTTATCATGCCACCAACGCAATTGAAGTCAAAATCGGTTGAACGGACTGTAAAAAAGGCTTGGGTATTTAAATTTCTAATCTTATTTCAAATGGAGTATACTAATCTTAGATTTTATATATATACCCTGCGAAAGCCCAAGTATTCGATTTAATGAAGAGTTCTAAATTGCAAACATCAAGTTTAGAAAGATTCAACTTAGGCGACGGCAAATCGCAAGGACATCTTGCCCGTCTGCGGTGACAATCGCAAAACAGTGGCGCTACAATCTCGCATAGGGATGTCGGAATTGTCATAAAATATCGATTCGAAATGTTCCTAAAAAATATCGAATGTCGAATGATAAGTCGACTTCTTTTCGACACGACTAATCTCCCATTACCTACCGCAACTCGAAATCAAACTAAAAGTACCTTTAGCCATCGGTATAAATAATTTTACCTTTAACTTTTTCGATTACCTTTACATGTTAATCTTATCCAAACATTGACGAGTATTACTCACATTAATACATTTTTAGTTCGCATAAACATTTATGACATTTGCGTGGTTTAAGCTTGGAATGCGGCCAACGGATACTGTGCTGTTTTAAATCTAGACCATCTAAATAATTTGTGTATTTAGGAAATATGAAAAATTAAAAGGAAAATGCGTGGTAATATTTCATTAATACTCATCATAGTTTAAAGTGTCAATGCATACATACATGAACTCATGTCTTGTAGTTTTTTGATACTTTAATAATTATTTTTAAAGGGAAATGTATTCCTCCGACCAGACGGGCCCAACGATTGATGTCGGAATCTTGTATACATGTTGATCGCGAGGAGTTTTTTTTCATTAATAGTGGTTTTATAAGAATTATATTAAATTCAAAGAAAAAAAACGACGTAAGTACTGGAATCCCGCTTTTGAAATTTTTTACACCCGAGTAATACCGGTCAATGGCCAATGATACAGTTCGATTCAAACTTAATGGCGGCTCGGAACATGAGGCGAGTCGCTGCGCAGTAACAATTTCATGTGACAGCGGGGGTGAGGGGTGGGGTACTGCGCAGCTAAAAGCTAACTTCCGAGCCGCCATTAAGTTTGAATCGATCTGTATGATCAATGATTTTATTACATGATCAAGGATTGTACAAAAACTTTTACACGTCAATCATATTTTTTTTAACTAGATGACGTCGTCATTTCTTAACTGACTACTCTGAGCAGAAAGGGCGAAGTTATGAGTTCATTTCGCCCTTTCTGCTCAGAGTCATGATAGGTACCCAATACCGCATAGCCCTACTTCTTCCCATGGAAGGCAGAAAGTACAGAACGTCAACTTCCACGATCCTTGCATATTGCGTACTCCTTTTGCGTCGTTTACGTTCATACGTTCATGCATATACAGGGTGTTAGTGTAAACACCGTTATCCTTGAAACCAGTGGTTTGGTTTAATTCATTGAACGTAAAGTCAATGGAAAATTACAAGTTTTTTTTTTTTTTAGACCTAAATTTTACCACAAGAGTCGCAAGTTCGTTGCCCTATGCGCTAGGGCAACGAACTTGTGTCTCAACACGGGCGGGGGGTACGGGATGTGACCTGACCGGCAGCGAGCGCGACCCCTCCCTTAGTCAGTCAGCTGTTTCGCTAGCAAGCACGGTGTCAGATAGAAACTTTTTTTAAATCTTTTAATGAAAATAACGTTTTTTTTTTGTTGTGTTCGGTCATTTATTTTTATATTTAAGTCAACTACCCATGGTTTGAATGACAAGAGTGTTTACCCTTACAGCCTGTATTATACGCACGCCGGTTGCGAGTAAGACGCACCTGACCTTTCTGAAGAACATCACTAATAGAAACAGTGAAAATATATGAATTTATGTAATAACTCTAAAAACCAGGGATTACTTGGACCAACTATTATGATTATTACAATATGAGAATAATCGTATAACAACTAGCAATTTGACCATTATAATTATAACCGGCCGAAGTTATAAACTCCTCAAGTACCTAGTTGACGTTATCTAATTAGAGGGGAGTTGCTAAGGTAGCTGACGAAATTGAAATTTTGTTACGTTTTTTGCAATTTGCAGGTCAGTGTCCGGTTGTATGTTGATTAAAATATGATTCGCGACCATAACAAATATGGATTTACAGAATTATTATCATTAGAATCAGCAATAAAACTCTTCTAAGTTCAATAAGTGTATTGAATGACTATTTCATGAAATCACGACATTTGGCACTTATAAATATGTATAAACTTAAGGAGTTGTATTTCTGATTCTAATGATTTTAATTGACCTGACTGACCATACTGACTTGCAAATTGCAAAAAAACGTAAGAAAATTAGAATTTCGCGGGCTACCCTGAAACTTTCACCTTAATTACTTCACGCATTCGCTCATGAAGTCATAAGACGAGTATCTTACAATAAAATTCTTACATTAATATTATTAATTAGAGTTTTATATCCGGAATTAAATAATAGTATTTATAATTATAACGTTTACGAGGTCAAATTCTTTTGTTTATTATGGCATTATCATAATTAATGAATTTTTTAACGGTTGTATAATACTTACTTTCGTCCGTACTCAAAATACGGGTTTGTACTACTATTACAATACTTTAGTTGACATTATACAATGTGTAAGTTTATTACGGTACAAAAAGACAGTGTATGTTGTATTTTTCCTGTGTTGGAAACAGGAAAAATAAGAGAATTGTCTTCAAAACAAGTTTATTTGATGATAACTTTGGTGCTATTAAAATTACTACTAAGTGCATAGAAAATAAAAAGTACCAAAAGCAAAATGAACGAAAATTCATGGACTATATCAATGTCAAGTTCTCCATAAAGTTTTCAAATTCATAACGATGAAATCAAGTCAAATGTAGGTAATTTTTCTTCTAACTGTACCTATCAATTCACATAAAATGTTCTTTACAATTCCAGCTGGGGAAGTACTATCGACGCAGCGTCCTCTAGTGCGATGCCGGCCGCTCCACGCCGCCACCCTTGAGTCCAGAAACAAAGCGAAAAAATGTGCAGAGTTCCTGCAGCCTTATCGGTGAGTATATCGATAATAGTCCTTAATTATGTACTTAATAAAAATCTTAAATTCAGTCATTCACTGACAGACAAGCACAGCCTAAATCGCTAGATCTAGAAAGACTAGAAGCATGAAATTTTGCACATGAGTTCCTTAATGCTCATTAAGGAAGGATTTTTGAAATTTGCTTCCTAAAGGGGTAAATAGGGGATGATATTTGTATGGAAGTTCGTAATTTTTACCGATGAGAGCTCCCATCGGGTTTACACAGTTTGGCTTGTCAGCGTATAAACACGAGAAGCGCAGTGGTGATTCTAAGACATACATTGCTTTGGTAGTACGTGCATTGGCTGGAGAATGCTGCGTTTTTTCCAAATTTAACAGCTCGGATTTTAGGGCTAAAATCGTTTTTGTCCAGAACCTTGTAGGATTAAGGACATTGGCGGATGCTAAAACTTTTACCTTGTAGGCTATAAACTTCTAGTTAATAGTATTTTGGTATAGTATATTACCTTACGCGTCGCTTTGTTACAGTATTAGGCCATCCCTTTTTTCTTTTTCGTGTGGTTAGTGACGAACCTGGTGTCAGTTTTGATGCCGCCCATGGGCCTCTGACTTGGCTTCACATGCCATCGAGAAATATATATGTGCAAACATAACATTTAAAGGTTTCTTTCATTGCATCCGTCTCGTGCAAAAAAGTAATTATATGACGAGACAATAAATAAGCTAAATTCTTAAAAAAAATACATTGTTTTATTCCGAACTTGGCTCAGTTATCGTAGCGCTGCGGTTTGGCCAACATTGCACTGCTCTTAACCTTCAGATAACATTGTGGTCACGATCAATGTCTGATTTATTTGTACAAAATTCCAGACAACGACCAGAAACATGTACGGCGCTTGCAAGACGGCTGGTCTCGGGCGCGCTTGGTGTCAAACTGAGTACAGCGAGACAGGAACGAGCTGAGGAGAGGAGACTCATCACCCTTGCACGAGGTGAGCTCATGTTTATAACAGATACGTGTACGGCGCTTGCAAGACGGCTGGTCTCGGGCGCGCTTGGTGTCAAACTGAGCACAGCGAGATAGGAACGAGCTGAGGAGAGGAGACTCATCACCCTTGCACGAGGTGAGCTCATGTTTATAACAGATACGTGTACGGCGCTTGCAAGACGGCTGGTCTCGGGCGCGCTTGGTGTCAAACTGAGCACAGCGAGATAGGAACGAGCTGAGGAGAGGAGACTCATCACCCTTGCACGAGGTGAGCTCATGTTTATAACAGATACGTGTACGGCGCTTGCAAGACGGCTGGTCTCGGGCGCGCTTGGTGTCAAACTGAGCACAGCGAGACAAGAACGGGCTGAGGAGAGGAGACTCATCACCCTTGCACGAGGTGAGCTCATGTTTATAACAGATACGTGTACGGCGCTTGCAAGACGGCTGGTCTCGGGCGCGCTTGGTGTCAAACTGAGCACAGCGAGACAAGAACGAGCTGAGGAGAGGAGACTCATCACCCTTGCACGAGGTGAGCTCATGTTTATAACAGATACTTGTACGGCGCTTGCAAGACGGCTGGTCTCGGGCGCTCTTGGTGTCAAACTGAGCACAGCGAGACAAGAACGAGCTGAGGAGAGGAGACTCATCACCCTTGCACGAGGTGAGCTCATGTTTATAACACAGAAACGTGTACCGCGCTTGCAAGACGGCTGGTCTCGGGCGCGCTTGGTGTCAAACTGAGCACAGCGAGACAAGAACGAGCTGAGGAGAGGAGACTCATCACCCTTGCACGAGCTGACGTCATATCGCCTTGAACTAACCTTTGCCCTCTTCACATTAGCCCAAAAAATGAGCCAGTTTCACCGATGCTATTTGGCTCATCATAATGTAAGTTAAATGTAAGGACGGCCTCGATATAAGCTGGTAACAGCTGGATGAGAGTAGCTGAGGATCGAGTTAAATGTCGAACGATTGGCTCATGATGATGATTATTCACCAGCATAGGTAATTTTAATCATTTTAGCAATCGCCGCGCCCCGTCATTAGGGACTGGTCTTCTCTTAGCTGCCATGGCTTATTTAAATTTTGTATTGTTTTTATATTTTGATCTTTTTTTATACATGTAAAACACTGGTATTCAGTAGCATCCGATTAGACTGGAAGCCTAGGCAGATTGGTCTTTTTATTACGGACGCTTTTAACGTTCTGCATCGTTCTCACATGTATAATTTCTACATGAATGATGTAACCAATATTTTGGAACAATATTTAGATGAGTATCTGTGGAGTTTCTTGCCCGTTCTTCTCCATAGGTACCTACTACGCTTTAGAATGGGCAACTAGCTTCATCTTTCTGACTGACCAAGCCCTTGACTATTCAAAACTGCCTGTAATTAGTTTGTTTGAAACGAGCTGATGCCCGCAGCTTCGCCCGCCGACAAATTATATATTAAAACCTTCCTCGAGAACCACTCTATCCATTGGTGAAAACAGCATGAAAATCGGTGCAGTAGTTTTTGAGTTTATCGCGAACAGGACGACAGACAGACGCGGCAGAGGACTTTTTATAATGTAAGGATAAATGGTTTAAGTTCTACCAAAACATTCAGTAACACATTATTATTTCTGTAATTCCAGAAAAGAAACGTCAGGCAGCTCTGCACAAGGAGGCGGCGTGGGATGGCTCACTCGCTAACCAGTCTGTCGACACGTGAGGTAACAGTGCACGAACATAATATTACTTCATACTTAGAACGATGTTAGAGCCTAAATATCGATTTAAAACTAGATTAAAATAGGCCTCGTTGGTCGCAAGCGCTACTGCTAAGCATGAGGTCCTGTGTTCGATTCCCGGTTCCGGCAAAGTGTTATTGGGGTTTTGCAGCCTGAAGTCTGGATTTGTGCCCGGTGGATGGCTCGCCCTGTATTACATGGGCCTGAAACATATTTGGCGAAATGTGGCGTGAGGTGGTGTGAGGCTTCTGGGATTACAAGCGTTATGTGTTGAATGCAATCTGTCAGTTTTGTAAATGAAAAGCTTAGCTTTATACTACATAAATGTAGGCAGCACTCAACGCATGGTACCTTCTATCTATACTCCTTGCGTGGTACCTATGAAACATACGGAAAACAGTTCAACTTTGCGAAACCATTACTAACCGAACGCTAATTTCGCCAATGCACATAAGTCTTCGGTAGTATAGTGGTAAGTATCCCCGCCTGTCACGCGGGAGACCGGGGTTCGATTCCCCGCCGGAGAGAATCTTTTTGCGTTTTTAGTTTTGTTTATCTTTTTATTAAAATTCAATGGATGACCACATTGTTTAAATTTATGATAATTTTTTATCAATATTCGTGTGATTAATTCTCAAGCGGATTCGAAGAGTCGAATCATTCAATTTTTCATTCAATCAATTTTTTTTTTTTAAACGCATAGTTTCTTTCGATATTGTTGATTTCCTTTGTCATGCTTAAAATAAAGAAAATCACATACAAAAGGTATATTTTAAAAATTAATGCAAAAAAAAAATTACTTTGATATTAAATTAATGCAAAAAAAAAAAAATTACTTTCATGTTCTTATACTGATTCATTTGTGATAATTCACGAAATCTCGCGCGCACTTTTTGTGGAAATTCTTCAAATGCAACCAGTCGGTTTTGAACAGAACGTTAATTTCGCCAGTTCCTACAAGTCTTCGGTAGTATAGTGGTAAGTATCCCCGCCTGTCACGCGGGAGACCGGGGTTCGATTCCCCGCCGGAGAGAAACTTTTTGCAATTCAAAATGTTTTTTATAGATTGGTTGAACTATTTCTATAACAACTTATCATTTCAATAGCTGAAAAAACACAAATATGTGTTTTGGCATAATGTTTTAGGAAGTTTCTTATGGTTTCTGGCTAAGTATAGAAAGATCCTACTAAATCATGGTTGTTTAATGAGAGTCAGCCTGTCAACCTACGAGCATTCCCATCAGATATACTTCACTACAAATACTGTAAGGGCCTATTTAAAAATCTCAAGTCAGGAATTACCAAAGAAACTCAACATTGAGACAGAATTATTACACATAATTTAACGGGCATTTATCCGAACTGCTTTTTTTTTCACATTATCCTATATGAAACCTACTTATGTAAAGTCAAAAGATAGGTGCAAGATTCGCGATACACCATGGCTACTCCTTTTAAAATGATTGGATTTTACAATGTTTTCATATTTCAGTGTTATAATATGTGGAGGTGGAGATACTGAAACAGGCCATACGTATTACCGATAAGTTAATTTACTACCTTTATCCATATTTTTATTTTCAGATAACCCACGCGGGCCGGATTCCATTCGACAAGAGTACTTCACGATCGAGCTCTCACAGAAAATGTTCGTTTTACTAAAGTTAATGTAGTTATAGTAACTATAGATATTTTTCTATGCGAAATATTAGATTATGCGACGCCTAAGAGGTTTTGGTCCTTTAAGTAAGTATGGTTAATGCTTAGAGCTTTAATTTTAATTTTTATGTTCGCGTATTTAAATTTTGTGTTTGACTTGACTGGCTTGTGTTTCCTATTTAAGATTTTTTTTTTGAAGTGAAACTTCTTAGTGATCAGGGAGACGACGCCGCCGTCACCATGCCGCTGTCGCGCCTCTAAGCAACGTTGCCAGCCCGCTACCGCACCGCCACCGCGGGTTGTAGAGTGCCATGGCAAAATCAAGCGGAGACGGCGCGGTGACGGTTCGGCGGCAGCGCTTCAGCGTTCAGTGTACATGGCTACACGAAGCGGTGTCGACACTGCTGCGGTGCCGTCTACACGAGCCCTTAGGCGGCGATTCGATAATTGGACGAGAATTGAGGGGTATATTTCGTTACATGAGAGAGAAGAAAGATATAACTCTCTCTCTGCCTCTCTCACACCTCTTATTCTTATTTTTTTAAGAAGTTTCACTTCTATTACGTCGCGTACGGTGCCGTATGCGCAATTTTGTTATTAAAAATGCATCTGAATCGTGTACTTATTATTGTCTTTCTGTATACGATTTAAGATCTAATAACTCTATACCTACTTAAATAAATTAAAAATAATTTTAACTTTAATCTCACGTCACAAAATATTTTAGTTTTAAATGTGAAGTATTTTTTTTTAATTGTGACAATGTGTTTGTATGTCAGTAATGTGTGATAAATTAGACGTTCGACTGGTCTGTCAGGTTTTATTATTAAAATATTGATATTTACATAGTCTACTACTAAAATCGTTACTCAATAATCATAATAGTTCTATTCATTCTTGACATGTACTGCATAATATTATTTTCTCTAAGTGATATGTATATTAACATCTGTAGTATTCATAGAAACCAAATATTAGTATTTATTTAGCTGCCTCCTATATTTTTAATATAGTTTTATTTTATATAATAAATATAAAAGTCTGTTACACGATCTTCGTTGTTTCTGCTTCCAATGAAAGTGTGTCAGAGCATGAGAGACGCATGTTGCTTAAATTAAATTCTGTTTATATTTTAAGAGTGAAAACAATTGATCTTGTGAATGCCAAATATTGACTTTGAATTTGAGCGTATTTTATATTCAAGTGTCAAGATTATTATTTCCACATAAATTATATTTTGAAACTAGCTGACCCGACTGACGTTGTCCTGTTCAAATTTCAACAAAAAGAAAAATAAAACAAATTCATTCATACAAAAAGGACGTTCAACTTTTCCCGAATTTGATGGTTTTTCGGGAAACTGGGAATTTTTCTTTCCCTTAAAACCAGATTCGCACTATTACGAATATTTTAAAACTAAAACTAGCCAAATCGGTCAGGTTTTTAAGTGATGCGCTTGCCAGCGTAAAAACAGCGTTTCATCAAAATATCGTGGTGACATTTGAAAATTACTTCTTGTTCGAGTTCTTAAAAAGGTCGGCCTTGTAGAGCAGTTTCTGGCAGTCATACCACAGATTACTACAGATGGTTCACTCCGCAAAATCATTTAAATAAAAAGTGACTTGATATGCCACAATAAAGTGAAATTCAGGTTGCACAGTGCTAATTACCTACATTTATATTCATCTAGAACTTGCTTCTCTTTCTATCGCGTAACTCTTATATCTTCTGCCTACGTTGCGGTCACTAAATTAGCCCGACAAGAAGAGCCCGCCGCGTACTTGTAGCTTCATACCTAAAATGTGGAGTGCGCCTTCTATACTATTCTGTGCCAGTGTGACAGTTTCTTACTAAAGCTCTGACTTATTCACGCTCGGGATGAGTGTTGCCAACCCTACTGTTTTAAAGTAGATCTACTGTTTTTCAATGACATCCCAGTTTTCTGTTCTAGTCCATATTTCTACTGTTTTTTGTACTTTAGCCGCCATCTGAAGCAGATATTCCAAAATGCTTGTATCTTGCTTTTCATGTGGGAACAAACAAGGTCTACGTGTACTGATTCTTGTGTTTAACCCACAATGTATAAAAAGTAAGTGTTGAAAGTATGCATTTTCGGATTTTTAAACTTTTTATCTTATGTTATGCTACACCGTAGAATTATTATTCTAAAATTACTACTGTTTTTTTATGGTTGATTTTCTGATCAACAATAAAAAAAAACAGTAAATAGTATTTTTTTAATTAGGTAGGGTTGGCAACTCTGCTTGGGACTGTAACTTTGCTTGTGGTTAAAGTCATGTTTGGTATTCTTAAAGATTGCAGTAATATATTTTTAATTAGTTGCGAGTTGTGCCTTTTATTGTCTAGTCTGGTTGCATGTAAACACGTGGACTTCAAAACCTCTTTGCGTTGACCTTTATTAGACGAAAATTAGGTTTAAATATTAGCAAAATAATAGTTTTTAATATTGCGTCTATGATAAAGTAATAAATGATTTTAGCGTTCCGTTCGGATCGAAAGAAGGTAGTTTAGCATGAACTCCTTAATTTTAGTACGAGGATAAATATGGATAGTGAATGGAACGCGAATATTTGAATATAGAAACTGTTTAAAAAAAATGGAAGTTGATTATATGGCGACGGGAGGAACCCGTCGTCGTTGTTAAATAAAGGTAGGAAAATACTACTATCACGATACGCGATGAAAGCGTGTCTATGGCCGCGTATTGCCCTTCATCGCGTGTAGACGAATACAGAAATAATTGTTTTGTGGTATTTTTAACCCTGATAATGTAAATCAATGTGTTTTTATTATATTGTAACAGTGCCTCGGATTAAGTCGGCAGCTAGTGTTTAGCGTTTTTAACGTTAGTTGTGATAAAAATGAGCAGAGAATATAAAAGTAATTCTTAATTCTTTATTTCAGAAAACTTGATAATTTATAAAAGCCTTCTAAATTGTTTTCTTAAATATATTTTTTTGGAAATTATCTGTATGGAACTGAATTTGGCGGACTGTCTTCTATAATTTTAATATCTTTTGCTCACTTTTACAACCTACTAACATAGATTCAATACCTAGAACAAGAAATGTTAATATATTGACTATTTCAAAAACAATAAATCAATAATTTATTATTGATCTCTAAGAAAACGGTTGTTTAAAGAAATTGACGTTGAAAATAATATATTTTGTTACCAGTATCATAAAGCCAAAGATCTGATTTTTTATTCGGGACTTTAATTAAAAATAATAATTTGGAATCAAAGGACTGGCTCAATTAATTATATTTTTAACGTATCGCAACTTTTATGAAGTTGTTATCCAGAAAATGAGATGCAAGAACATGCAAGATTTTTATTACTTATAACAAATAACAATACCTCTAATGCTAAAAATTGTATAAAACATAATATATTTGGTGAGACCTGGCACAAGCTAGATTTTAGCCTACAAGTAGTCTTGCATGCAAGATAGTATTTATGATATATTTAATGGGCTACAAGTAGGCGGCCCTGACATCTGCTTACTGCTTAGGCGCATGGCCATCCCAGAGACAAAACAAAATCAGAGATTACATGTGAATTTTTTCAGAAACATTTTGTTGCTAGGATTCTTGCATGTCTTGCATTTCATACAGGCACCATGACATGAAAACTGCCTTCCTTGTAGCATTTATTATTGATAACTCAACAAATAATGCTACAATATTGTATACAAATGTTTTATAACATTGCAAACATTTTAATTTGAATATTATTATAATGTTGTATACCTTCACGGCAGAGGTACTCAAAGTTTTGGTCCATTGACTATACGACCTGTTTAGTTTTATGGTGCGGCGGCCGTGCGGTATTTACGGCGGCCCGGTGGTATTTGGTGGTACTGCTCGGTGCTATTTGGTATGGCCCGGTACTATTTGGTACGCCCTGGTGGTATTTGGTGCGGCCTCCAAAGCTAGCAAGAAAGGAAGTAAATAATGTATGTATAAGTAATTAATTGGGATGTCAACGATGGTGTGATAAAATCTTCACCTGAGCAAATATTGGATATCCAACCTAATAAAGTTTAGAGTATCTCTGTCCTCTCCAGATCTTAAGCATGCTTAATTCTCTGCCTACAGACTTTGTACTACTTAATAATAGAATGAGATTTTATACGTACTAGCAGAGATATCAGATGCAACAAGACATATCTCACAGAATGATAATACTCGGGCGTAAGTATCAGTAAAAAAAAAGGTCTGTTACGTCCCCACTGCTGGGAGAAAGGTCAGAAAGGCCTCCTCTCGGTGAGAGGGAGTGGCCCATAATCCACCGCGCGGGCCCAGTGCGGGTTGGTGAATGTCACATGTCTTTGAATTTTAGGTTCTAGGACATTCGGGTTTCCTCACGATTTTTTCCTTCTTTCGATGACTTTCACCATGAAACTCATAAGTACACGATTAAAAAAAAAAGGCAGTCATAGGAACTGCAGACAGAAGTGAAAACTTAAAACTGGTATGAGCGCCATCTATATTCTATAGCCCAGCACTACGATAATCCATAAGTTTACCCCCTACCAAAAATCGATTGACGCGCCTAAAGAAGATTTCACTTTAAAAAAAAACCTAGACTCGCGACAATCTAAGAAGTCCGTTTTGACAGCTATAAAAATCCTTTGTGTAGATATGAAAAAAAAAATAGTTTCTTATATACTGATTCTCGAGACATATCGATTAAACATACTTAGAGAGTTTGTAATCGACGACTTATCTACATTGTTTAAAACTGATTCTCAAGGCATAACGTTTTCTTACAAGTACGAGAACGAAACATCAAAACGGACTTCTTAGATTGTCGCGAGTGTAACGTATGATTTTTTTTTTTACGAATATTTTAAATGAATGTATTTCGAATGACATGCGAATGTCGTTTAGTATGACTGGTAGAATCATAGAATCACCCCCTGTCGCTAAATGGCCACACCACCCTATAGATATGCCCAGCTACCGTTAAGGCTCTTACATACTGGGGCGATTAGTAGCGCGACGCGACGCCGCCGCATTGTACGTCGTGGCTTTTCTCAGAAATTGTTTTGTTAAAATTCGCGTCGCGCGGCAAATCGCGCCAGTAAAGAGCCTTTATTATTCTGTGAAATATGACTTAACAAAGTCGTTCATAACTGATTAAACCAATACTATACGTAAATGTATGTACTTTCGATTTTATATAAAATCATGTGAAAGCATTCTCTTAATAATGTAATGTTTTTTTTTATAGTAATAACTGTGCAATAATATGTACATATCTGCGAAGTCAGTTTCACATCGAACCGTCCATAAACACAATAATGTATCATTACAGTAAATAAATATTCTCATATGTCACTTTGTTAAGTTTTTTTTTTTTTTTCATTTTACCTCTGTTAATACGGGAAAAGAACTAAGTGTGCATGCTTACAACAAAATGCACTAAACATTTATTATATCGTGGATTACAATGCATTTATACATGAACACCGGTCCTTAATTCTAAATATTGCATGTTATAATGTTCCAATATCGATTTTTAAATCGTAATTAGTACAATTTAAGAGGAAATAGGGTTAGGTATTTTCTCCACACAAAAAGTCATAATTCGAGGTTCGGCTCTCTTTATTTCCTCCTCCAATATTGGACCAATTTGAAAGATATTTTATAAATTGAATAAGAAGGATATTTACTGTGCCCTTATGTTCCGTTTAGATGATACATTATCTGTAGAAGCACTAGAACCCTCAGAAAATGCTCAAAATTGTTTGTTTAGACCGCTGCGCGCTGTCATCAGAGGCCTATTGTACGAATTTGACAACTATTAATGAAAAAAGAAAAACATAGACGCACAGTAAATATCCTACTTATTAAATTTATAAAATATCTTTCAAATTGGTCCAATATTGGAGGAGGAAATAGATGAGAGCCGAACCTCGAATTATGACTTTTTGTATGGAGGAAAGACCTAACCCTATTTCCTCTTAATAGAAAACGGCTTCTTAACATAAACAATTTTACGAGCTAAAAATATATATTATAAAAATGGACACCTGGGGCCGTATTATGAAGTACTACCGTCTGCCCGCACTTCGCCCGGGTGCAGGTCGGAAATTACCCCACGGGATCTTACTACTGTCATGGTATTCCCATGTGCCAAATTCATCCAAATCCGTTCAGCCGTTTTAGCGTAAAAGCGTCACAAACAAACAAACTCACTTTTGCATTTATAATATTATTTTAGAATGATACTCGGCGGAGGAGCTCCTGGCTAAGTAATAACAGCCGCTCGGGTCGATCCATCAGGTTAAGCTACGCTTGCCGAGGTTGGTCCGTGGATGGGTGACCATTTTCGCATATCGAGACTCCTCCGTGCCTCGGAAAGCACGTTAAGCCGTTGGTCCCGGCTGTCATTTGTGGATCTTTGACGGTCGTCACGAGTCGTCAGAAGCACGAAAGTCTGACAACCAGTCTGACCAAGGGGTATCGTATTACCCAGTTACTGGGTTGTGGAGGTCAGATAGGCAGTCGCTCCATGTAAAATACTGATATTCAGCTGCATCCGGTTAGACTGGAAGCCGACCCCAACATAGTTGGGAAAAGGCTAGGCAGATGATGAATGATACTCGGCGATACTGTAGCTTTCCATTAGTGTCAGAATTTTCCGGAATAGGATCAGTATTTCCGAAGATTACTCCCTACATTCAAACTCACAAAATAATATTAGTATAGAAGTATAATGATTCAAGTCCCAAAAAGGCATGGTGCTATCGGTCAAGTATAGCCCCTCTCTCTGGCAATGGAATCATGATGGCATTAAAACTTCATATTACGGTACCTGGTTTCTGAAAGGCTAATTGTACACAAAAATTCAGCAGCCTGGTATAAAGTCGCCGCGTTGAGAACTGAGTCTTCGGGCCATAAATCATTGTTATTAGTCTGTCTCGTTCGCACTTGTGGAGCTTATGGAGCAGGTTGCAAACTATCGTTAAGACGCAAGGCGTTGCATATTCTTATTGCTATTAACATTTATAGCCCGATGAATCGGTTCGTAACGCAGTTGCATCCGGTTAGACTGGAAGCCGACCCCAACACAGTTGGGAAAAGGCTAGGCAGATTGATTGACTCGGTTCGTAACGCGATTACTATAGTCGCCTGGTTTGCTAATGTCTGCTTTACATAATTTTATAACTTATAACACCCTTATGTTAATTTTATACGTCAACACACGTATATGCAAGATGTAAATTCAAATTCATATGTGTTTTGCGCCACGAAATGTATAGGTACACCGCGATTCAAACGGCGCGGCGGCTCGGAACATGAGGCGAGTCGCTGCGCAGTAACGAATTCATGGGGGGTGAGGGGTGGGGTACTGCGCAACGAGCAGCTCACTTCCGAGCCGCCATAAGTTTGGATCGAACTGTAAAAGGACATTTTTAAATTTTTGGACATTGTCCGCATTGTTTGAATTTACTTTCAATATTGTACTCCTTAATTTACCCATAACGAACGAAAACGGTCAATGAGGCTTGATCTGTACAAAATAAACGTAGAGAATATTATTTTTGTAATAATGAAGGTTGTTCTTAAATTGATATACAAATAAATAAAATTGATTGACTAGTTTGTCGTTTTATTTTCAAGCCTATTCTTTAACATTTTGAAAAAAATACTCACATAACTACGCACAAAATGACTAAAGACAACAGCTGGTTATTGCATAAAACAGGCAGTCATATGCCGTGATCCGACGTTGCGCCATATTGCGGACGGATACAGACGAGCCCGCACGAGAACGACGCACCGTGGGAAGGTGTACGTGCGGGGTATCGCAGACATCGGAAGTTCCTCGGTGCGCGGTGCGTGGCAGTCTGTGGTCGTCTGCCGTGCGTGTCCGTCCGCAAAATCGCGGATCGTCGGATCTTGGCATTAGATGTTTAGAAGACTGGTACAAAGCTATGACTCGAATACAAAACTAAAGAAAGAAAAATATTATATTTGGGACACGCACAGGAATTATACAACATTAACATTAAAACTAACAAAATCATGAAAACAATGTCCAAGATGAACCAGTTTTCAGGCCTTAGTTTTTTTTTTCATACTTGAATTGAACCATTGACGCATAGCGTAGAAGCCAATAACCGCTACACCAACCATGGTTGACCCAGAAAAATCTAGACTAATGCAATAGGTACAGCTAACCTGGCACCTATTTCCTTCCCTACCTCTAGAAATAAACAATGGAATTGCGACAGACGCAGGCTACGCGCTCCATGCGACTGCGACTAATCGCATGCCGCTGCGACCAAGACTTATCGAAGGTCACACCTCCGTTGTTTGTAGTAAACGGAGTGAGACCAATTGCGATAGCTCATTTAACTGCATTTTTTTTCTATCAAGTAATTGAATAGATGTGACTAATTTTATAGAGCAGTGCCCTGTTTAAAAAGACTTACAAGCCTTATTAATACCAAGTGTCATTTTTGTTTTATCAAAGGGGGGAGGACATGTAGTGGTATGTAACCCACACATGCAGACGAACTTGTGAACTCAAGTACCTGTGACGTCACACGACTCACACGACTCCCTTAGTTCGAACTCAGGGTTCAGTATTCAGTCACTAGCTGTACACATAGTAGGTCGTTAACCACTAACGCATCACTTGTGCGTCAAATTATAATCATTATAATCTTACTTATTGTACCGTGTTTAGTTATAGTACCTTTATTAAACTCATTGTGAACTAACCAATGAACATTTAATTTAATCACACTATAGAACCCGTAATCACATCACAACAAAAGTTCTATACACAAACAAGTACTTATAGTTTTAGAATTTTATTCATGATTTTGTTTATCAAAAAATTCTTTGTAAGTTACAACTTGTAGAAAAGTCCGGCGACTCTTTACTCCGTTTACAAGTGTCGTGCTTGCTTCGTACCGCAATAAATGTGTGTTAAATTCGATTTTCTTTTTTTTTGTGGTCAAAAGAGATAACCTGATGCCCATGTCCCAGCAGTGGGAACATTAAGGCTGATTATGAATATAGAGATGAGCTATGAATTTAACGTAAATTAACATTCTAGGTAGGTAACTTGTGAACGTGTAGACTTGTAACTTTTGATAAACAGGGCCCAGGTATTCCATTTTTGTACATAATCTGTGAAAATTTCAACTGTCTACCTACTACGATTCACGAGTTACAGGCCGCTGACAGACGGACGGACGGACAACAAAGGGTAATAGTGTTTCGCACTCTTCGGGTACGGAACCATGGACGGCTTCACTTAATTTGGTCATAGTTTTCCTTACCGCCGTTTTATTGACTTAAAA
Source organism: Lithophane socia (assembly GCA_947522985.1). Classification (NCBI taxonomy): domain Eukaryota; kingdom Metazoa; phylum Arthropoda; class Insecta; order Lepidoptera; family Noctuidae; genus Lithophane; species Lithophane socia. The sequence goes on from OX383272.1 coordinate 3,478,602, forward strand.
GAAGTCAACTGGGGACGTTGAGTAGAACCTAGTTATTTTAGCTATCTACCTACCTACTTTTTCATCGAAACGGGGGTTGATTTCACACCGTACCGAGAATCAAATCCCGAGTTCTGCAAGCAAATCACCTTGAGTCCACTGCCTGGGGCGATTCATTAACAACTGTAAGTGTAAGTAATTGAATTTATTATACTGACAGTATTTTCACAATCAATCACAAACGTTTATAAAAGTTGTGTTAATTATTTTGGCTGCCCGCAGATCGACAATACAATAATGGTGAAGAACAAAAAAAAACACTTAGGTACTTTACTAAACTTACAATAGTCGCATATGATACACTTCATACACATGTGACTTCTCACCTGACGGCCAACTCTAGCAACGCGCGCGCTCATTGGTCAAATCAAAAAGCGCGCGTTTCCTCGGCTTCCTGTTACACACTTCCGTCTCTTTTCACGAAATCACTTCCACAGATTGCAGGAAAGCGAGAGGAAAAATGTTACACATCAAAAAAACAATAGCGACCCCGACTCCTAAAACACTCCTACAAGCGGGGATCCAAGTTGTCGCGCCTACTATACCCCAGTACATCACTGGCAAGATCTTCAAGCGACAGAAACTCCACCGGTACATCATCAAGAACTAGAAAGAACCAAAGGTCGGAAAATATTGTAGCAGTAACGCGGGAAAAATGCAGGTAAGTATTTAATTTTTATTTGTCTTCCTATATTCCCGTGACGTATGAGTCCTTTTTCCTCAGGGCCAAGTTCTGGGTCTTTTTTTTTTGAGGTTGGGAAATCATCCAATCAAATTACTTCTCCCGCTCTGGGCGGAGCGGAAGGGCGTGTCAGACTTTTAATGACCAAAACCCACCGGTGTTCCTTCAGTTGCTTGTTGCCAAGGTCCCGGTATCCCGGACTTTACCGCAACCCTGGGAGGAAGTTGTGGGTCTAAGGCGTAAAAGGAAAGCACGACCGATAGTTTCATCAAGATCTTTGTGTTTATAATATTAGGCCGTTGTTTATATCAGGCTCTTTGTAGCCTTACATAAATTTAAGAAAAACCGGCCAAGTGCTTGTCGGACCACGCACAATGAAGGGTTCCGTAGTTGTAGTTGAAAAACATGTTCTGCCATACGAAATGTAAAAAAAAAAGTTGGTCGATTATTACTCGTTAACTTGTAGCGCCTACTTAGCTGTGATAGTTTTCCTTTTAGTTTCGTTATATACTACTGCCGTGATTTTTTCATTTTTTTAACGACCTTTCCAACGTATCCACGCCATGGATAGACGAGGAAAACATCCCCACTACGTGTAGGGGAGGTACCCATTTTTTTTTAAAATGATTTTATTGTACCTACCACTTTGTCGGCGTGATTAATATGTACACCCATGCAGCTTTCTAGTCTCTGAGCTAAGCCGCGGACAGACAGCCGAACATGGTGAAACTATAAGGGTTCCTTGTTGACTACGGAACCCTAAAAAGCTACCATTGTTGGTGAGGAAAACGATGTTTATAGGAAAAAAAGGTATTAAATTGGACACGTGCCACCATTGTACACAAAAGTAAATTAAATAATCAAACTATAATCCTAGCTTAATAATGTTTTACATGCGAAAGTGAGTTTGTTTGTTTATTTGTTACGCTTTCACGCTAAAACGGCTGAACGGATTTGGATGAAAGTTGGCACAGGGGTAGACCATGACTTGGAGAAGGACAAAGGCTCCTGGATCGCAGACGATGTCGCGGGCAACATTTAGTTTTCCTTAAAAACAATGCATTCCTATAGATTGTAAAAATACCAAACTAGGTGAATGTAAACTATGGTAAGCGTAATTCGTCACCCATTTATTATCATTGTGGGACGCCGGAATTATTTCTCAATGGCCGTATGACCTGACACCATCTATTGTCACAAGAACAATGTTGTTGACCGCGGAGAAAACAAACAACTCTTATAGTCGCGATTAGGTACAAGCATTTCCAGTTAATTTTGCAGTGAGCGTCCGAAAACACGTAGCTAATATGAGTCGCCTTGCAATAATATTATGTTTTATACCGCGTGTGATATCCGGAACATACACCACAGTTCGGCACGAAACGTATTCGGAACACATTTCAAGACAATCAAGATCCAATTTACCCACGCAGCATGACAGTTATGTTTATAGACAGTTTGATAAACCTGGAGTGCGATCTGCGACTGGACAGCTTCCTGTGGATCCATATGCAGTGAACAATCTTTACGAATCAAAATCTTTTGAAAATGTTAAAAGCGAAACGCCACTAAAATACCAAGGCCTATTTAGCCCATATACGACACCTTCAACATTGAGAAGTGAAGTAGATTATGCACTAGCAAAATCTGCAGCTGACGCTAGGTACGAGTCCTCAAAGAGCACATCAGATACTATGCTCGATAAACTCAAGTCACTGATGCACTACCACCCGCCTCCAGACATGGGCAACGAAAATAATAATATGGTGGGATACGACGGTGCCAACGACTATCATATGGATGATGACGACATAAGGAGCAGTTCTAGAAATCTGTATGATAATTGGCCCTATTTTTACCATAGCCCTTATGAATATGAACATAATAAAGATATATTTGATACACAGAAAGCGAAAGACAAACGTTACGTGTCAAACGAACTTCAAAGTATAATTCCAGTTCATGAAATTATAGAGAACGATTATCCACCAGGGTACACAGATAGGGCATTAAAATATCTGCATGACGCTACTGATAACCCTATAAGAGGAGATGAACCGTTCTTTTCATTTGTACTAAACGATTATTTTGAAAGAAATGACGAAGAGGACCCAATACTATTCAAAGGATTAGATTTTGACAGCGACTTTGACACCTACGTGCCCGTATCAGATGAAAACAGAATCAGTCATCGAATAGGGGGTTATTACTCAGCAATAAGTCCAGTAACAGAAAACTATTCAAAACTGGCGAATAAAAGGCGACAAAATGAATTTGACAAAAGTGAAAATGGTGCAAATAAGAATTCTGAGCATAAAACTGGATTTGATAACCAAACAAACCAATACAGTGGATTTAAAGATTTTTTAGACAATTTTGCAAACAAATTCGGTACCGAGGAAATCAAGAAAAATTTAAATTACATTCGTGCCACGACTCAGGATAAAGGCGAAAATAAGAAAGGTTTTCACAGAGTTTATCATAAAGACGAGTATCAGGAAGATAAGGAATTCTTCGATAATAATAATAGCAGTGCAAAAGGAATAGAAAAAGGCGGCTTTAACGCACATGTCGGTGGATCTGAAGCATATTTACGTTCTCAGGCAGCAGCAGCATTAGGTAATCAAATAAACGCTATTAGCAATGCTGGAAACACAAGCGATGCGAAATTTGAAAATAGTCTCAAAGGTCAAGAGTATGACGAATTGAATACGTTAGGAAACACAATACACAAATACAGAGACGTGGCGAAGGAGGCAGCTGAGAGCAATAGTGCTGACTACACAGACAATAATTACAGGGACCATTACGACAAATAACTAGAACAGAAACAACTGAGTGAATAACTGAAAGAGAAAAATTACTATGAAGTGTTGGTACTAGACTAAGTGAATTATTTCTGTACAGCGAAATAGTGCACACTGTGGGGTTGTGCGGTCCGGTTTACCAGAATATTTTTGTTTATTTCATGCCATTGCATGATAATTTAACAATCTTGGACAAAAAGTGAGGACAATAGGGGATTGCCCTATTCGCAGGGGATGGTGTACTAATATTTATCTATGTTAATTTTTTTCATAGATTCTAGCTTTAACAAATATAACAGACTTACCAAGGGGCATTGTGTTACCCGGTAAATAGGTTTATGGAGATCAGATAGGCAGTGGCTCCATGTAAAATACTGGTATTGCTGTTTCTGCATTCGATTAGACTGGACGCCGACTACAACATAGTTGGGAAAAGGTTAGGCAGATTGAGATAAAAAAAAACGAAAATAAATACCTACAGGGTATAAAGGACACGCACAAAAGGACAAACGGTTTCCATGAATTCAGTACCTTCATGATTCTAGACACACAGCGTTGACATTTTTCGTCGGTTTTTTTAATCAATCTGTATGTTCCACAGTTGGCCAAAAATCTCCTCCATAGTTCCACAGTTGCTTGTGTGTTGTTCCCCGACCAATCCTATTCTTCAACATTTTGTCATGTAGGTATCGCACTTTTGTATGAAATAATACAAGAGATAGCCTTTCTTTTGGTAACCATCGCCAGGAAGGCTGTAACAGTATTTAGTCCCTACGTTGAGAATGGTGATGGTCTGCCCGTATACGGCTGGCCAAATGACTATGTATCGCCGCTCAACAACGAGTTGTGCTTACAAAAAATGAACAATATCTAGGAAGGCTGATTCTAGAACGGAATTATGATATGAATGAGTAGTTTCTGTGTGAACAGTATAAAAAAAAACTCAAGATATTCGTCGGCCGGTTCAGGAGTTATAACCAATTTAACATGTAAAATATTAAGTACTAAATGATATATTTTGTGATTTACTTCCATCGAACAGTTATGAAAACACCGCTAGCTTTTATTATATTCATTGCGACATAGGCCTACTTCGGTATTGCCTTTAGTACATTAGGTGTTAGGAACTTAGAATGTTGAAACACACAAAATATGTAATCCTAACTAATATTATAAATGCGAAAGTGACTTTGTTTGTTACTACGCTTTCACGCTTAAATTGCTGAACAGATTTGTATGAAATTTGGCACATGGGTAGACCATGACCTGGATTAGGACATAGGATACTTTTTTACCGATATTCCCACGGTGACTTATGCGGGTGAAAGCGCGGGGCTAGTTCTAAATAAATCTAATGTAAAATCAACAAATCGAATGTAAAATAATTCAATCTAAATTTTCCTGTTTCAGATTTTATTTTAGATTGAATTATTATCAAATGCGATCTATAAAGTGATATAATTATTTTGAATGTTTATGATCACTTTCATGTTTCTAGTTATTTTGTTTGATGTTGATTTTACATATAGACAGATTTAATAGATAGATTTATTTAGTGTGTTTCAACATTCTAAGTTCCTAATAAGAATCATTACCATTACCCTTTAAATATTAATATTATTGTCTTTGTACTAAAGGCAATACATAAGTACCTATGTCGCATTATGCCACGTAATTATTAAAAGGAATAAAATAAATCTAGTGGTGTTTTCTTATACAGTGTGTCCGGACATGGACTAGCGATATTCGAAATACTTAATTATAAAATACTTTATCAATCCATCCGATTCGGGTGTAGATAGACTCGGATTCGGATCGCATGCAATGAGCAAACGCTCTTAAGATGGTGGCATATTTTTTATATTTAGATTTTAATTTCAGGGAAAGGATTTAAAGAAAATTGTCTTTCTTTTTTACTATGTTAATTTACAATGCAAACTTAGGTTTAAGTTAAGCTAGAAGACACAAAAAATGGTACCTTTATGTTTTGTATTTTTTTGGGTTTATTAAAATGTACAAAAGCGTAATCGTTTTGTTTGATATTGAGAAAGGACAATCAGTCTTACCAAGAGAGGTGTATCGTGTTACCCAATAACTGGGTTGTGGAGGTCAGATAGGTTATCGATCTATGGAAAATACGAGTATTTTAGCTTTATCTGGTTAGACTGGAAGCCTACCGAAGTTGGGCAGACGATGATTTAAAAAAAACATCTGGCTTTTATGTTTTATTACAGAAATACAGACAATCAAACATTTTTCGTAAACTAAGTGCAATAATTTCCCCGATCCCACTATTGAATTAAATATAAGTATAACTAGTCAATTCGATTCACACTACTAGTGTACTACGTAATACGTATTCAAGAAAAAAATTAGTAAAATATTAAATGCACAAACCACTCGATAAAATCGAAACATTGGAAATCAAAATGTAATCTTGTTCCATCTAAAACTTGGCTTGCCAAGGGTCCATCTATGGATCATTTGGTTGATTTGAGTTTTTGTTGGGCACTTGAGGGAACATAGGTAAAATACTTAGTACTTTAGACATAACATTTGAACCTTTCTCTCCAAGTTTATCCATATTATTATTTATTTTCCAAGGTGACCTAATCGTTCTCACAGGTGAATCTTTGCTTTCGAACTCTTTAGTTTCTTCGTTTTCATCATTAAATTCATCATCCAAATCACGCGCCTTTTCTTTTTCAGGAGCTTTTTGAGTAGTAGTGGTATCATCATAGTAGTCTTCCTTCTCTCCTGCTTTCTTGGGTGGATCTGGTATTGCACGTTCTTTTTTGTTCGAGATGGGCCGATGAGACGCGGACGGTATATGTGCTTTTCTTGGAGTTTTCCCTTCTGGATGGGGTGCGAACTTTGTTTCTTGTTTTGGGGATGGGTGATTGGAGCGTTCTTGATTCATTTTATTTTTCGTCCTTGGTTCTAAAGGCCTTCCTCTACCGACGAATTCATCGTGGTTAACATCAAAATCGTAGTCGTTGATATTAAAATCTTCGTCTTCGTGTTCGCCAGAGTCTACGACTCTAACCGGCGATCGGCTTATCTTCATTTGGAAGTCGTCATCGTAGTCCATTTCGTTGTATTTTGGAATTGGTTTGTTCACGAGAGTGGATTTTTGCTTTGTCGCTGCATGGCGAGATACGGTAGTGTTCTTCTTGGGTTTATCTACCTTTTCGTGGGACTCTCTTGCCACACGGATGACTGATAACGGTTCGTCTTTCCTTACATTGGATCTCGTGAAGAGTCTCACTTTCTTGTTGTAGGGTCGTTCTTGCTCTTCGCTCCCCACGAGGTCTTCCTTGGAGGATCCAGTGGCCGAGTCTTCTTCGAACGCGTCTCTAGTGAGGCGTACCGGTGGAGATGAACCTGTCGTTTTCGTTTCGGTAGTCAATGTTCGATCGGTTATTTTTTCTATCAGCCGAGCGTTAATGCTCCTACAGCTGAAAGCTATCAGGACGAGCAATATCAATTTCATTGTAATGTGCTTAACGTCGGGCTGTCGGAGTGGCGACTAGCGACATGATGGTGAATCAACGCATAATGTAAACTACGAGATGTTTTTAAATCATGTTGACATAGATGAACAATGTGTGTGATGTGAAAAATAGCTGACTGATAGGGAGATTTTATTTTGATAACAATCGAATGATTGTATTATTGTTTGATTAAATGGTAGGGTTCCAACGCTTGTGAATAATTTAATATTTGGTGTCAATATGTTCATTGACTTTTGTTAGCTTAGGGTTTACTGCGAAATATGCAAACAGCTCTTTCACTAACTTTATTGTTTCAAATCAAATGGGAAGTGCACGAAAGCACCGGTCGCTGTGTTTAGCGTCATGCGATTGATTCCGCCATCTCACCACATTTCAAAATCTTTTTTTAACCTCTCAGTCCAATATCAATATTTACTCGTTTCATCTGAACGCCAGACCATCAGTGAGAATCGATTCTATAGCTGTTCTCATAACATTTGCACAACAGGCAGATGACAAATTTTTGTACACATCATACAATTTTAGCCATTGTACAAGTGAAACAGTGAAGTGTGCATGTCGTTGTTACCCATTGTGTGTAAGTTTTTGTGATAAGTAGGTACGCCTCTGTTGACCATTCGAACATTATTCCTTTTATTATCTTAGCAACTCACAGTCTATAAATTACCTTAATAATTGTCTTTCTGTCCATCCAAAACCGTCGTTGATCCCCATTGAGTTTCTACATATGGGTTCGTACCTGAGGGCTCCGATCCCGCAGGTACACGTCCTGGAGGGCTACGATTTCGATAAATTTGATCATATTTATTGTTATTGCTATTGTTTTCTCTCAGCGCCCTTTTCTTTCTGCTCTGGCGTATGGGCAACCTCTTTAGAAGCGACCGATGCGCAGAGACTTGGTCATATTTCCGCAGATTGAAAACGAATCGAATGCAGTTATTGAGAAGGCGGTCAAGTTTGTTGAGGAGATCTGCATTCAGGTCATAGTAGCACACATCACCATAATCGATGATAGGGAAAATTATGGACTGCACAAGCATTGAGTATGAATACGAACTCGATGGTAATAATTTTTTCTATTGGTACAGAGCCCGCAGCGTTCCAGTAACCTTCTGGCTTACCCTAGCGTCTTGAATACGCCAGTTCAAGGTACTATCAATGTGCAAGCCTAAGTCCTTCACTTCAGTGTTAAAAGGAACGATCGTACCATTGAAGAGTACTGGTGGCAAGGATGTACCGTCCACCTTGCTAATACCGCGAGGACTGCCAATGATAATCGCCTGACACTTAGAAGGGTTTACGGTAACACCAAATCTATCAGCCCAGGTTTTTATGGCTATCAAGTCCCTATTTAATTTGTCGATAGCGTCATGTAATTCATCAACTTTTCCTTTGACAGTACTACTGCAAGTCATTTGCATACAGATGGATAATACGCACATTGAAATTCGGAAATTATAAGATTAATAAAAATAGAAAATAAAAGAGGAGAAAGTATATCGCCTTGAAGGACACCAGTTTACAAATCACACCAGCATGAAAAATAATCCCAACATGAATAGACTGCTGACGTTCCTGAAGGTAAGAGGAGAACCACCCATTGCTTAGAGAGATACTATATGATATGACAGAGTGGCCAACAGGATGTCGTGATTGACGGTATTAAAGGCATTCGAGAAAACAACCAACACTAGAGCAGCAACTTTGGTATCTTCCAGTCCTAACCTTATATCACCAGTCACTTTAAGGAGAGCAGAAATAGTGCTGTGCCCAGGCCTGAACCCATCTGTCACTCTTGCTTTTGCGATACAATTACGATTTTATCTCTTTTACTCATATAGTAAAATTGGTAATGTAATTTGCAAGTGATAAGAAAGTTTAGTGTGTAATTCGAAGATGTCGGGATGAGGTCCTTCTAGAGGGCACGAGCGCAATTACAAATTCACCAAAAACAGATTACGGGGAAGTGCCTACTAAATGTCGGGCATGCCTATCTTACATAGACGAAATAAAAATTCGAATGTTTGGTCTTGGAGTTAAAAAAAAACTATATATCGTGGTGGTGCAGTGAAATTGGATACTGAAAGTGTCTATGCAGGTGAGTCAAATACCACAATGTACACCAGACACGATCATTTTAACCATGATCTAGAACATATCGTTGATTCCTGTTAATGTACAGTCAGTACAGTTAACTATTACAATAAGTATTAAAAAAAATAGTCTTAAGACTTTTCCTGCTGATGGCACTTTAAGCAAGATTGACTTTTAAAATTAGAAATCGTGGCCCTCCGGGACGTGTACCTGCGGGATCGGGGCTCTCAGGGACGAACCCGTACAAATGAGCTTTGTCAAAATTTTGGTGTACAAAAAAGTAAAATCAATCTATCTTATCATTGCTGTTTCCTGGCAACAAAATGCTTCATCCAACTTTTGTGAACTTTAGTTAAAATTCAAGTAAGTAACATAGGTGCAGTCAACCGCACATTGGTAAGACCAACAATTTGACATTGACAGCGCCTTAATGCCGCAGCAGGGGTGGTTTCCTAGTGCAAGTGTTACCTTTGTTATGCGGTTGTCTGTACTCAATCAATATCTAAAATCTTTATGCTATTTTCATCCTGTTTTTGTTAAGTACCAATCGCTTTAAAATCTTTTCTTTCTCGTTCGAAACATATCAAACCAAGCTAGAAACTGCCATCATTTTTACGAGAGATTCTTTAAATAATTTAAATTTTTGGACTATGTTTTTGGGTTTGGTACCCAAAGGTAGAACAAGGAGCCCATATAGCCTACATTGTCTTGACGCTTGTATAATTTTAACTGTAAAACGGTGGCCAGTATAAACAACCGATTGACAGGGTCGTATCGACAATAACACATTTTCAATTACTGATTTGCCTTGGACAGAAAATAGCCATCGTCTATTTGATTTAAATTGACAAAAATTTCGGCCTTTAGAGGAAAAAATAAAATTTCGGCCTTTTCCTTTGTTGATAACATTCATTGATGTTCGATTTGGCCGGAATTATATTGAACGGTTGATTGTATCATAGTGTTACTATGTATATCTCTTCTAAGGTACCTAAACTAAAGTTTTGGTAGCGAAAACTTTATTGCGCTAGTGTGGGTCGCACTGGGGCTTTCTAATCTACGTATAAAGTCAAGGAGTGGGTTTATGTCTCTACTGTGGGATCGAACTCATGACCTCTCACCCGCCATAACTCTTTTTCCACGCATCTTGTAATGTGGTCGTTTTGGTAACCAATAATAATCACCGGGGAAATAAATAAACACTACTTAAGAAAGGAAAACCACGTAGGAGATGGCGGGGACGAGCTGGATAGGTTCCATCAAATCAAAACTGGAAAGAGGACGCGCGGGCTCGCAAAGGATGGAAGGAGTGGAGGGAGGCCTTTGCCCAGGAGTGGGACAGCGTAGGCTAGGAAAAAAAAAAAAAAAAAAAAGAAAGGAAGTCGTCAGTGGCAGTATTTTTTGTTAGCGCTGAGATTCGAATCTGCAGATGATTCGACCGAATTATCTGCAGATTTACTGCTAGTTTCTTCATCAAAAGTAACAGCCAAAGTAACAGTCAACTGTTCTTCCGCGCTGTTGGATTTACAACCCTCGCCTCAGCGCCGAGGATTGAAAAACAATAGTGCAAAAGAACAGTTGACTGTTACTTTAGCTGTTACTTTGATGAAGAACTGGCCGTTAGATGTCATTTTTAAACACGATAAGGACATGAATATGTTTCATATCCCAATAGAATATTATTGGGAAGCAAATGAACACTGTTAAAATAATGAGATGCTGCACCGACGCTAAATTAGTAAGCGAAACGTTTTGGAAAACATCTCGATAGTCTTATTAACTTTTTCGACAGTAGGTTTTTTTTTTCATAGCCGTCGACAAAGCAGCCCGCTGTTAACCCTACAATGATGTTGTCATCGAATATCTGGTGAATGAAGCATGTTTATTTGTTTTCAACTCGTACACATAAATAAACAACAGTAATATGAGCACAAAAAAATTATAAGAACTCTACATTAACTATTCGTCCTCAGTTACTGTCTGAACGATCAAGATGAAGATACTCTTCAAGATAATTAGTGTATTTCTTTACTTCAACTCTGTGTCCCCTGTTCTAATGTACTACATATACGACGACAATCCAAACATAGGCTTCGTGGCTGTCGAAAACAGTGTTGGAACATACATGAAAACTGGGTTCAATCCAGGCAAGGCAGCCAAGAAACAGTTCACAGGAGCATACAGTAACCCAAAATTTCCGAAAATAAACAGCGAAAATGTGGTTGACTCTCATTTCAAAGTTAGGAAAACCCCGTCGAAGTACACCATACCCTCTGCGGTCGACACCGAGAGGCTCAGAACCCAGGACGTCGGGAAAAATACAGCGCAAAGAATAGTTGAAGAATATAGGAACACTGAAGCGCCAAAACAGTGGCAGCAGAAACCCCAACATCAACAGAGGGTAAGCACCGGCCAACAAGACAAGCAAATCACGAAGACTCCCAACAATACGCCTGTTAGAGGTGATTACGGTGCTAAACCAAAAGAAGCAGATCCACACACTCAGCTTTCAAACAATCAGCAGATTCCACCTATAAGGCCTAAGCCAGTCAACGTGGACTACAGCAACTCAATGAAGCAACGAATTCAGGATACTGGCAGTAGCCAAAAAATTCAAGAAGCTGTACGCAGCCAAAGACCTCAGGATGTCGGACGCAACCAAAGACAGAAAGATGTAGGACGCAGCCAAAATCAAGATGGTAAACCTGCCTATGTAAACGTACAAATGAATATGAGGAAAGCTCAGTTATCGGCCGAACCTCCGAAAAAAATACTATTAAACAACAACCGTCAGATGTCATCCTTAACAGTACTTACAGCGCAGGATAAACGACAGAGGATGCCAATGTCCATGATGATGGACAAAACACTGCACAAGTCAAATGGAATCGCACACGATCATAACATGCAGGTAATGTCACGAGTTCTAGAAGATATGACGAAAAAAATTGCAGACCGAAGACTTAAAAAAGCCGAGTACATTAATAGAGATACAGAAAAACAGTTAGATATTATATATGAAAAAAGTAAACGGAGTGTCGTAGCCGATACCATGAGAAAGTATATAGGAAAGGACAAAATAGGAAAAGATTTACGTAATCAGAACAAACAAAATCCGGCGAGGATTGGTAGTCATGAAGAAAGTTTAGAGTTGAATGACACGCCTTACGCGGTGTTCTATAGAATGAACCCTGAGACTTTGGACCGGCAAGAAGGGTTTATGATAATGAAGTCTATTGAAGACAACGTAAGTGGTAATGTCGCCAGTAAGGAGAATCGCCCTCATACTGCTTTTGAGGAAGACACTGGAAAAATGACGAATAATCAAAAATCTAAAAAGAATGGTAACACCATTCAGCGTAAGAAGCTGAAGAATTTCGCCAATTACAGGAACCATTGATTCCGTATATTCATATATCTATGAATAATACTGATTTATGTAACTTGTCATGCTAATTAATACAATGCAGTGTGAAATAAAGTACCATTTCACAGGCAAACCGCAATTTGTTTTATAAGTACTATGTTTTGTTTTTTTTTGCCATGCTATTCAATTCAATGTAGAAGGTGTTTAAATAAATATGATTATCGTTTTCATAAACTCTTATTCGATGTTTGTTTTGATTTGTATACAGCAACATGTTAGTTTGGGGCATAGACGGCACACGGGGTGGTGAGCGCGTGCTCTCCTGTCAAATTGAGGTAGCCTATTTTAATTCGGTAACATACCTACATTTAGTTTTCTAGTTTCAATGAAACAATAAGTAGAAATCGTGCCGCTGTGTTATTAATTTAAATTGAGGCTATCACAATAGTCACGTGTCGTTGGTCGGCCACCACTTCACCAGTGTGCAGTCGCGATACAAAATTGTTTTTATACTCTGCGTCTGATCGAACGCGCAGCAATGCACCGTATAAATTAATACAGGGTTTTTCATTATCATTGACACAGAAGACCATTGCCCAATCTAGAGAGCGCTCTCGAGTCGGCCCATTTATGAATGTCAATGATCGATACAGTATTATGTTCACTATATAAATGCTAGTCTTGACCTTTGTCGTCATTATTATAGTGGACTTGATAGCCGAAAGCATGGCGCGAAAGATTGCCACGCTCTTGTTATTTTTTACTTACTGTTCCTGCATGGAGATGCGGGAGACTGTGGAACGGACGGTCATGGTTCGGACCACCGGCTCCGACCTTCAGCCCGCGGCTACCGGCTACATATACAAAAAAGAAAGCGATGGACCCGCCAGTGTCGTCAAAATGGGAGAGAGTGAAGTGATTGAACATTTTTCTAAAATGTATGCCAAGCCTGAGGCGTATAAGGCGCCTATTCCCGCCGCGTCAGGACCATTCCATGACACAGATGGAGATGAGGACAAAGCTGCTTCACATGCCTCGGAGGAACATGTGAAACCTGTTGAAGAAAAGGTGGACGAACACGACGAGCCTATTGACGGGATAGCGGCTAACGACTACGACAAGATCTTCGAAGATTACGCGAAAAAATACGGGTCGGGTTACAAAGATGACTTTTCAGATTACTTGCATGGAATAGGACATTTCGATCATGGGATATACCACGAATTTGCGGGTGGGAAGGACTACGGATCGAAAGGATATCATGGTTATGGGGACAAAGGGCACGACGGTTACGGGAAAAAAGATCATTACGAGAAAGGAGATGCAGGGAATTACCACTCAGAGAAACACGAAGGTTATGCAGTATCTAAAGAGGGAGGTGACAAGAGCCGCTATGATGAAGCCGACACTCACGGAAAGCATTTCACTCATGAACACGAATACAAACGCGATGACCATGGACACAAAGCTGACCACAACAAAGGAGAGGCGATCGATGGATTTCACAAAGTCTTCGACAAGAAGGAATTCAAGAAAGACCATGACTTTTATGATGCAGAAGGTGTCAAAGGAGACCACCACAAGCACGCAGGCGGACATGCAAGTCACGGATCAGAAGCCGGAGGACACGAGAAAGGAGGTTCTCACGATTCAGGGCATCACAAGACAAGTTTCGGAAAAGGAGGATTTGTTGCCAAAGATTCAGGAGACGAGCATGACGCAGCACATTCCTCAGAGGAAGATCGAGGATCCTACCACCATCATGACGGAAAATTCGCCACTAAAGGCGAACAATATGCGGGCAAGAGCTTCGGATATCAAATCAAGCACTGATCTTACGTTGGCGATTCTTGTTATATTTTTGTTGATTTTTTGGTAATATAATATTTTTTGTAAATATAATGTATTTGTAGATATAAAGATAAGCCATGCCATTAACTTTTTTTGTTTTGTTCGAATTGCCTTATTTGTCTGGTGAACTAACTGTATTGGAAGATTCTATATAGATAATAACTTATCCCAATTTTAACGTTTATTTTAAAATTACATTTCATAACGCTTGGTGGTTTGGCTACACAAATATGTTAGCATCTATTCTTATAATTTACGAAAACATTCTCATTAAGTTAATTTATTTTATGTAAGGCAAAAATTCAAAAAACCTAACTTTTATGTTATAAATGCGAAAGTGGGTTTGTTTGTTTGTTACGCTTTCACGCTAAAACGGCTGAATAGATTTGGATGAAATTTGGCACATGGGTAGACCATGACCTGGATTAGGACATATTATGATTTTTTGATCCCGACATCGCTTCGGGATCGAGAATCATCCGGATGAAACCCCGGTGCGCAGTTAATAAATCATATTTTATACAGAATCTATTAATTAATATTAATGAAATTAGAGTATGGACGGAGGAAACCAAAGTTTTTGTTACTAGATCTAGTTAAGTAGGAAAAATAAATATAATACTCTAAAAACATGATTTTTATATGATACCTTGAAACTTTAATCCTTATAAATTAAATAAAACTTTATTTCAGACTAAGTCCATAATATTGTTAGTATTTTCCATAATATTGTTATATTTAAGCATAATTAAAATTGTATTTAGGGTTCCGTACCAACAACCTCAAAAGGAAAAAACGGAACCAGGATTCCTTCTTTGTCTGTCTGTATGTCAGTTTGTCAAGACCCTTTTTCCCAGGAACGCATGGAGGTATCAAGTTCAAATTAATATCAAACCTTCCTCAAGAATTGGGTTAACAAATACTATTAAAAAAAATCTAATCCGACTGTTAGTTCCAGAGATTAGCTCGTTCAAACAAACAAACAAAAAAATCAAACTCAGACGGTCATGGCGAAACTATAAGGGTTCCTTGTTGACTACGGAACCCTAAAAACTTGACACACACACTTGACTAGAACAAAATCGTGAGGCGAATCACATCAGTCCACGACCGCTCTCTAACAAGAATGCTACGATGAAGTTTTTTTTTTTAAAATAATTTTTCTATTACTTAGCTGGTTGCTCTTATTATTGCGATAGGCGCTAATCGATTCTTTATAAGTTTACAGGTACTATTACCATAAATTATTAAAACATAACACACGACAAAAATGTCGAACTTCCATGCAAACCTTTTAATCCTTATAAAGGCTCGCTACCCTCCTAGACCGACAGGCAGCGCTACTCATGTCGCACCCGCAATATCGCGCCTGTTTGTGGGAACGTCTAAAACGTCTGAAAAATTTGGAACTTTGACCTTCAATATTTCCGTAACCAGAAGGTTCCCAGTCCAGAACAAAAAAAATATCAGAATGACGGGAATAACAAGTGACTTTCGGCTTCGTTAAGTATCATTTTACACCCGTTATACTTAGGTAGGTACTGCAGAGGTCGCTCTTTCGACTACCTGTCTACTTTTTCTCCTACAGCCGCAATTTGAGTATATCTAAATAAGTTTGTAGTTTCAAACGTGATTGTTTGATTAAACCCCAGCATTCTACACTCCATTGCTCGTTATAAACCTCACTGTATCTAAATGAACCACTACAGGGCACAAGCCACTTGCCTTTGCCATTTGCGGGTTCCTACCCGGATTGAGCATGAATGCGCATACACAAACTTGCTTATAGGATACTCTCGGACCGATTATAATCCTTGTAGGTTACAAGCACCACTATGACAATAAAATCAGGTACTGAGTCGTTGTGTGTCTTCATTATAACAGCACGCACTCTTTTGATAAATTTTATTATCGGGCAGTACATTATGTGTTTCAGGTACTATCTGTGATCCCAGGCGGATTCCCGGCCACCGTAGGCGCGGGCTTGCGGACGGCGAGCAATGGGTCGCTAGCCGTCCGATAAGGATCAGGCCCGGGTCAATAGCGCGTTGTGTTCCACGCGCGCCTCAAAGAGATGTCAGCACAATTGGCGGGGTCCGCTAGGAGCGATGCCGGGAAAGTCCGAAAGGGATACCGGAACCCTTGGCAACAGACAACTGAAAAAACACGGGTGGGTTTTAGTCAGTAAAAGTCTAACACGCCCTAGCTCCCGCTCCGCCCAGAGCGGGAGAAGTCATTTGATGATTTCCAACCCACAAAACAAAAAATACATAAATTATTTAAAATATAAATTGAAAGATAAATTGTAAATTGTGGAAATTATAACGTTCTGGACAAGGAAGGCACGTAGAGAAAGAGCATCGGCTTTTAAAGAAACTCTCCATCGTTTAGGGGTTTAAAATTCGTCCGTGAATTAAGTGGCTATTCACGCTTCTAACAAAAGAAGTATGTTTGGTAACAGCTAGTTATTATATATAAAGTAATCTGCACAAGTTATGAAGTTAAACATTGGTAGGCGCAACGATTGAGCTGCGGGCGGCCAGTATGATGTTATGAGTTCGAATTTCCTGTATTTATAACCCCCCTCTTACCAAGATACATTTTCTCCCTTCAGCAATATTATTTGAAGACTACAGATGGGATTGCAAAGTGAATTATGTGTTCAGTTCAGTCTTTACACACCGAAACCAGCATCATAACGACCACGATTGCTACACGTTGCGACTTAGCAACAGGAGTAGCTGCTACTGACCTATCGATTTCATTGTAAGTGCATCTCAGATTTGTGACAAAAAATCTGTACCTACTAGAAGCTTCATTCATTGTCAAAACTAAATTACATTAGTGAGTGACATAATATTGTAGGTCAATGTTACCTTTTACCGAGTGAAGCGGTTCGCGCAGATTCTTCTATTAAAAAAAGCATTTCACGGCTATTACCAGTGCGGTCGGCTTGCCCACAAATTGCACAATAGTCAATTTTTTTCATTAACAGCGTCTTTGTCACCTATAACCTCGTCTGATAAGGAATTTGTTACATGGCTACAAGAAAGGTAGTAAACACACTCACGGACCTTTGTCTCTAGACTAGATATAAATATTGAGCAACGGGCTTATCAAATTATAACAGCACGAGTTGCAGTACGGTACACATCTCAAAATGGCAAGCACAGCTTTATACGTTCTGCTGGCTGCGACCGCTGTGGCAGCGGTGCAGGTTGGCTTCGTGCCTCCAGCAGCCACCAGCTACATCTACAGGAGCGACAACAACGGTCCAGCCAGCTACATCCAGCTGGGGGCTCCCGCGCCTTACCATGGACAACACAACGCATACGCCGCACCCTTACCGCTCGCACAGCCCAAACTCGGAGCCCTAGAGGCCTACGATCTCGCACCCCTTCCTCTACCTTACGTGGCTGCCAAACCCATCATTGTTGAGGACGCCGAGGAAGATGGCGAAGACGACAGCGAAGAATCTGACGAATACATCGATGGAGGAAACGTGGTAGGACATGACCACGGACACGACTTCGCCAAGGGTGAAGGCAGCGACTACGGCGAGAAGCATCACTCCGCGCATGGCGAGAAGGGCAGCAAGGGTTTCCACTCGAAGGGTCACCACGGTAAGGGCGAAGCTGGACACTATGGCAAGGAGCACGACGAAGGTTACTACAAGGAAGCTGAGGGTGGCAAGAAAGGACACCACGATGAGGCCGCAGTCCACGGCAAGCACCATGAAGCTGGTGAGAGCTACAAGGGAGGTGACCACGGACACAAGAAGCACCACAGCAAGGGAGAGGAAGTCACTGGCTACCACAAAGTGTTCAACAAGGACGAGTTCAAGAAGGACCATGACTTCTACGACGTAGCTGACAAAAGCGGCCACTTCAACAAGCACGGATACCAGAAAGAACATCACGGCTCCGAAAAAGGTGAACACAAAGAAGGAGATCATCACGACTCAGCTTTCGACAAGGGTGGTTTTGGAAAGGCTGGCTTCCACGCAAAGGGTCATGTTGATGATGCCGACGCCGGTCATTCTGCTGAGCAGGGCCATGAGAGCCATTACCATGACGAAGCTGATTTCGGAAAGAAGGGTGGCAGTGCCCATAGCAAGGAATACGTCTACGCTGATGATGATGGTGATGACGAAGAAGAGGATAGTCATTATGATGACAAGGAATAAGCTCACAACATCCTGCGGTTATTGTACATATCTTGTTGACTATTTAATTTTCTCACTAATTTTGTTATGTTTGATATTCTCGATGACGACGCTGTAAATACTTTTTATCACAAGCGAATAAATGACTTAAACTAAACATTTTTTTTTAAATGATCTACTAGGTAAGTTTGCTTGTGGCTAACTAATAACAGCCGCACGGGTCGATCGATCAGGTTAAGCTGCGCTTGCCGCGGTTGGTCCGTGGATGGTTTTTACATACCAAGACCTAACCGTGGCTTGGAAAGAATGTTATGCTGTTGGTCCCGGCTGTCATTTGTAGATCTTTGACAGTTGGTACGGGTCGTCAGAAGGCCGAAAGTCTGACAACCAGTCTTACCAAGGGGTATCGTATAACGTATTACCCAGTAATGGGGTTGTGGAGGCGATAGGCAGTCGCTCCATGTAAAATATATACTGGAAGCCGACCCCAACATAGTTGGGAAAAGGCTAGGCAGATGATGATGATGATCTAGTAGGTAAGTAACCTTATCGATATTTTTTTTTTTTTAATCTATATCTCCTTACCCACATATTGCCACGTTTATCGATGAAAAAGTTGTAAATACAGGTTTGTATTCTAACATCCAGACTGCTTGATGATACCACAAACGCTAAATGATCCCACGAAAATTCAAAAATTCAGGATTGTAAATATAATTTTATCATGTAGGTTCTGCTGATAGTCATAGCTTCAACTCTCAAATAAAAATAACTAATCAAGACAAAATAACACCAATTTAATAAAAATCCAATCCACGACCACCTTGATGGAAGACAGTTTCCGTAATTGCTATGAAAATCAATTAGTAGACACTAGGATTAATTAAAAACTAAATTGACCAAGTCCATCGAATTATAGTGTAATTGGTTAAATGGTGAAGGAAAACATCGTTAGGAAACCGGCATGTCCTAAAAGGCAAAAGTTCTAAATAGACATACCTATTATGGGTATATCTCCCTTATGATATAACACTATCTATTATTCATCATATATCATTTACCTATCTACGAAGCTCACAAATTACCCATAATAATGTCTATTTTACAATTTCATTACATCTTTGATCATCTTTGGGGGTCACTTTTGGAGGACCAAAGAAAAAACCATGTGAAATATCAAATGAAAGGGCTTGTTGCAAGGATCTCAATTTTTTTTAAAATAGTTTTCAAATAAATGTTTAAAAAAAAAAAAACTTTGATCATAGATCTATGATCATAGATATGATAGTGTAATAGGTATGTACCCCCTAAGACATGTGACGTCCACCGACCCATTATCAGTTAGCCACTCCTTCCTTAGAGGAGGCCTATGTCTCTAGATATATTGAAAGCTGAATAGAATTTTTAGGGTTCCGTACCCAAAGAGTAAAACGGGACCCTATTACTAAGGCTATGTCCGTCTGTCTGTCTGTCCGTCCGTCCGTGTGTCCGCGGCTTAGCTCAGAGACTTTTGGTACTAGAAAGCTGTAATTTGGTATGGGTATTATACATAAATCACGCCGACAAAGTGGTAAAATAAAATCGCCCGCTCCGCGCCCGTCTCGCGCACCCTTTTTGAATTATAAATACTACCTAAGTGGGAAAAATACATAATATTGAAGCTAACTCAAAAACTACGCAAGCAAAGTTAATAAAATTTATATGGGACCATCTCTGAAACATGACCTACCAAAAAAAATAGAATCATCAAAATCAATTCATAATTGGCGGAGTAATCACGTATCAAAAAAAAAAAAAATAACATACCGACAAATTGAGAACCTCCTGTTTGAAGTCGATTCAAATAATGATCACAATGACGGGAATAACACAAGTGACTTTCGGACGCTTCGCTAAGTGTCTTTTAGCTTCGATAAGTGTCTTTTTACACCCGGTATAGTGCCTCCGTCTGTTGTCTTCATCTGTCTCTAAATACCAGCTTTCATCTGCTTTTCCTGCATATTATATCTAGACACAAGAAGAATGGTCATATTCGTTATGCAGCATGACTCATAGTTACAAAAAAAAAACCGGCCAAGTGCATGTCGAACCACGCACAATGAAGGGTTCCGTAGTTGGGATGAAACTCGGTCCTTGTGGAGCCTACGTAACGATGATAGTTTTCCTTTTAATTTCGTTATATGTATATACTACTGCCGTGAATTTTTTCACATATCCAAAACCAACCATTTAGCTGGCAGGGCGGGGACACTCAACAAAAATTTGCATTTTAAAGCTTAATATTTTAAATGGTTTTCACAAACTCACATTATTTTTTAACTACCTTTCCAACGACACCAAATCCAAGCGATCGACGAGAAAAAAAAACCATCCCCACTTTACCCTAAAAAATACTTTATACGATTTTTTTTACCACTTTGTGGGCGTGATTTATATGTATACCCATACCAAATTACTGCTTTCTAGTACTAACAGTCTCTGAGCTAAGCCGCGGACAGACGGACGGACGGACAGACGGTAACCTTAGTAATAGGGTCCCGTTTTACCCTTTGGGTACGGGACCATAAAAAAGAAGATTATTTTATTCTTGTGATATTAACACGTGTTCAATTGTTAACAAGATTATTTATAAATTCTTTCGTTTTTAGCTCCTTACATAAAATACCATAGTAATTAATAGCTATGTTATTATTCAGTATCTGAACGTAACTGCATTTCTGCTTATTATAATGAAACTTTAAATGCTAAGTATTATAAATAATCAATTGTTTTTAAATACCCTTTTTCATATAGTAGGACATACAATAGTCTTCTTACAACTTCTTTTCCTCTTCCGATTTTTATCGATACCGATTTTTCTATTCCGATTTATATTCGATTCTGATATTTTTCCCTACACATCGGGACCTGATAAATATAACGCCTTTCCTGCCCAAAGGGTGCTCCCCTTTGGGCAGGAAAGGCGTTATATTTATCAGGTAGGATGTCAGTAGGATGGAGATAATTATTTAAGACACATGCATTATCTCACGTCTTTTTCCCATGAGGGTATGCAGAAACTCTGAACGCCACCTGGTACGATCCTAACATACTCCTGCTTGCTTCATTTACGTTTATACATTGGTCATATACGCATGCCCGTCGCTTGCGAGTACTACGACCACCATTCTGATGCAAATCACCAATAAGGTCACTATAATGTCTTTAGGGGTCTCCTCCACCTGCCAGGGTTGCGGGTTAGTCCGAAAGGGATAGCGGCACCGTGGCAACAGGCAACTGAAGGAACATGGGTGGGTTTTTGTCAGTAAAAGTCCGACACGCCCTTCCGCTCTGGTACAGGTAGAACAATTTCCTTGAAGTTTTCATAGAATTAATTGTTCCACTAGAGTCGCGTCGCGCCTGTCTGTGGGAGCCGTTAGCCTATTGCCAATAAATAATCGAGGACAAATCCAGATGCCGGAGGCCTATAAGTAACTCATAAGTACTAATTTGTTAATGGAATGGAGCAACCCAATATTTTTGTGTCCGAACCGAACAATAAACCCAAGAGATCTACTTTAGCACGAAATACATAGTCTCGGCCGAAGTTACGAGTTATTCCTACATCCGTATGTTATCATAATTAGGAACTAATTGTTATGTCTACCTACGATTTGTAGTCATTTAATAAAAAAGGAAGAAAGAAGATTTGCGTCGACGTGACGCACAAAAAAGTAAAAACAAAAAGTCGGTCAAGTGCGACTCGAACTCTCGCGCTATGGGTTCCGTTTATTTGCCATGATAGTAACTTGACTCGTACCTATATTCTTCATATTACACGGTTAAAGAGAAACAGCCCTGTGATAGACAGACAGCTAGACTAGAACGACCGCGCAGGGGACCCGACGACACCCATTGGGTTTGGAACAAACCACCAATACGCAGTATCGTATCTATCGTAACGTAATCTACTCGAGGTACCTATCAAATAATCGTAAAAAGTATTTTACGATTATTTGATAGGTTTTGCTAGGATTGCTAAGTTTATTATGCTTAGGTAGGTTTAAGTATAAAGTCAGCCAATCATTGTCCACGGCCGAACAAAGGATTTTGATTATGAAACAAGTTTTTTGTATATCCTACTTAGTAAAATAAAACATGAACGTAGGTTGGTACTCGGAAACTTTTATCAAACAAGAAGAAAACGAATAGGTACCTTTATTTAATTAGGCTCTCCAAAGTATAGAGAAAGGTAGGTTATAATTCTAGAAGGTATACCTAATAAAAGAAGCAAGCAAATACCTACAGCATCAAATTAAATTACATACCTTAGCTAGCGAAAGAGGAGCTCGTGGCTAAGTAATAACAGCCGCACGGGTCGATCCATCAGGTTAAGATACGCTTGCCGGGGTTGGTCTGTGGATGGGTAACCGTCTTTACATACCGAGACTCCTCCGTGCCTCGGAAAGCACGTTAAGCCGTTGGTCCCGGCTGTCATTTGTAGATCTTTGACAGTCGTTACGGGTCGTCAGAAACCCGAAACTCTGACATCCAGTCTTACCGAAGGGTATTGGGTTGTGGAGGTCAGATAGGCAGTCGCTCCGTGTAAAATACTGGTATTCAGCTGCATCCGGTTAGACTGGAAGCCGACCCCAACATTGTTGGGAAAAGGCTAGGCAGATGATGAGCTAGCGAAACCTGGCAGACGATTTTTCGCTTGTAGTGATATTGTTTTATAGTGTTTGTACATATTATTATTATTTCGTCTTTGACATTTCTCGGGACCCTGGGGTCAGGGGCCAGGGTCCCGAGAAATGTAAGAGAAATGTTCGAAGGTAAGGCGTACGAGGGGCCGAAGCCAACTCGCAGAGGCCCGTTAGACGTTTTGAATGCAAAGAGGCACCAACTGACGATTATCCCTGTATGCACTATGCAGGTACACCTAAGGACAACCCCCGGTTGGTGCAGGACTATTAAGAATATGGAAACAAAACATAGGTCTTGGGCTATGAATTTGGGTGGCACATAGTGACTTAGCGACAAAGGGGCAACACTTCCTGAGGTGCTCGAAGAGTGTAGAGGTATTCCACGCCTTTCAGAACAATCCCAGAACCCAGAAGATGCTGAAGATCCCTACGAGCACTTACTGGACTACTTTCTTCCTCCGAGCACGTTTGCTCTTGCGAATCTCCTCAATCCGGTCGATAAAGGCAAGAATGAGGTGCGAGGTCTGTTCCTCGTCAGTGTTCACTCCAGCCGATCAATAAAGGCAAGTCAGAGATGAGGAACAAGACTTGCGGGTTTCTGTATCTCTCTTGGCTTGGCTCCTCATCCTAGACCTGATCCGGCAAAGTATCTACCGGCACCGACCTAGAGTTTGGAGCGCGCAAGCCCCACCACGATGTCAACGTAGAGATACGGCGGTGGGTTATTATTATTTTAAGTTTGTAAGCTTTTAAATTATGTAAATATTATCTTGAAAGAAGTACTTTATTAAATAAAAACCAAAAAGAGGAAACCCAATATAGATAGGAGCATTGGAAAAATTCATTGACTACATAAGTCCGGGAAGTAGAGATTGAGGAAAACTTATTCTCATCGAGGACAATTCCAAATTCTATGCTTTCCTTTTCTTTGAATTAGGGCCATAAATGAGGACACTTAGATATAACTATTTTAACTTCAGCTTAGTTCTAGTAGAAATTTTCTAGAAATAACATCATTGAAATCGAAAAAGTTATAGGCTGGTACCTGTAATTCGTGTGAACTGTTAAATACACACAGACCTTGACCGATCCAAATCGTTGCACCGATTACGAATCTAATCGAGTGTAGCTAGATACGACCGGTGACTTATACCTATCCTAGGAAAAAAAACATCCTTGTCTATTAATTGTAAACAAAAGGCTATATAAGGCTAGCCGTCGTCATGTATGTCAGTGTCGCAACCTAGTTCAATTGCGCAAGAGTGAAGAAAAAATTAGGTCAAAATGCAAAAGAAAACAGTTTTTCTCGTTTTGACATTAACCGTCGTGTATTTTGCTGAGTCATCCCCAATCAATGTCGCCACGCTTGAATTCGACAATCTCGACGTGGACTATCCAGACTTAGGATACGAAGGCGATGGGCAGTATTGGGAGAACTTCATCTCAAAAGTATTTGGCGAAATTACCGACAAACCTTCAAAGGATGCCACAGCGAGCAAGGATAGTGAGAAAACGAAGGTGAAAAAATCAGGATTGAAAAAGAAAAGCCAGACATCTAAAGGTGGGCACAGCACACACAGAACTGGTGATTTTAACACGTTGTACAAAAACGCCGACGTGTATGATCATGGTGATTATAATGATGCTGACGTGTCTGCTCAAGCCGACGCCATAGCTGCAAGGGCAGCCGTTACCAAAGGCAAAGAAACCAGGACTTACGCAAGAGGTAATAAGACTACCGGCTTCCACCGAGTGCAACACAAAGATGAATACAAGAAAGATCAAAAGTTCTACGAAAATGATGAAACGAAAGGAACGATTAACAGTGCTGGCGCAAAAGCATCAGGAACGACAGTAAGTGCTGGTGCAGGTTATAATAAAAGTAGCTTCAAACATGATCGCCAGAAAGGCATTCACGGCAAGCAAGGACATTTAGATAACGGATTCATAGATAAACAATTTAGTGATTTTGAGGGTTCCGAAGACTTAAACGTCGACTTTTCTAATGAACTTGTAATTTAATTGTCTAAATTCAATAAACTCGTCAATTTATTTGTGACCCTACAAAGTTAGATTTTTAATAAAGAATCTTAATGAATACAGGTAGTTTTACTGTCATAAACTTTGTTTTCATAAAATACTTTGTGATTAACTTCACAATTATTTAAAACACTCAATGCGTAATGGCTGTCGGGTAAAAGGGGTAAAGAGGATTGGCTCGATCGATCCCCAATTTTCTTTTTTAGGGTTCCGTACCCGAACGGTGCCAAACGGTACCCTATTACAGTAATTTGATTCAAACTTAATGGTGGCTCGGATGTTAGCTACTCGCTGCGCAGTATATACGTACCCCACCCCTCACACCCGCTGAAACGTGAAATTGTTACTGCGCAGCAATTCGCCTCATGTTCTGAGCCGCCATTAAGTTTGAAACTAAGCTTCCGCTGTGTCTGTCCGTCCGTCCGACTGTCTGTGAGCGGGCTGTATCTCATGAATTGTACAGTAACTGACAGACAGTTACAATTTTCACTGATTGTATATTTTACATTTTCTATTGCCGCTGTAACAACAAATAATAAAAATTAAAAAGTTAAAAATGTATAGTGCTTGTCATTTGGGGGGGCGGGGAGTTTCCATAATCGCCACGCTTGGCAGGCTGGTTGGCGATCGCAGTATGGCGTTATAATGGATAGACAACGCTGCGGCCTATTCTCTAGTGACTCTCTTATTCGCCTTTTACGAAACCCACTGGAAGAATTGGGATGGTGATATTTTTTACGTCCACACGGAACACGAACCGTCTCGCGCGCAGGTTTGACAGCTTCCAGTCTCCCGAACAAGTCGGATTCTGTAAAGGCTTTAGCACCGTAGACCACTTAGGTACATCTACATACGCTGCGGCAGGTTATACAGAAGATCGAAGAGTATAACCTACCCAGGCGGGGTCTTGGGGGTCATGACCCCCCCCCAAAATCATTCAAGCTGTCGAGAGACGAATGATTTACGTGCTTTACTAACTAAAAACTGTAGGTACTTAGACACAGTGAGTTTTTAGAGTACCTACTTATCAATAGGTAACCATTAAACTAAAAATATTCCTCGGCACCAATGGTGACCCCAAAAACTTGGGCTGCAACCGCGCCTGAAGCTGCCTCTCTGCTTACCATTTGTGGACTACGAGAAAGACGTTTGTGTAGACGCTACTATAGTCAGTCCGACTTTAGAACCAGACCTCGAAATCTATCCTTCTGCAGCGAGGTGTGAGACCGGGAGACGTTATGTCTCCGAAACTGTTCATCGCTACTACTATACTATCACTCACCTTCGGTTTGCCGAAAATATATAGTGATGACTGAGACTATGGAGGACCTCAGTACAATGCTCTATAACATCAGTAGAGCTTCCGAAAAAGTGGGAATAAACATGGCAGGGCAAAAGTTTCTGGAATGGCGACTGCATACCGGAGGACGTAGCGTTGGAAGGCCGCACAAGGTGAACCGATGACCTGATGAAGGCCGCAGGAATGCACTGGACGCGAGAAGCACAGAACCGGTCCAAGTGGTGATGCTTGGGGGAGGCCTACTAAAAATTAAAGTGGGTACAATAACCTTTGAATTTGGAAAATAAATTTTCTTACCCTGGCATGTGTGTTATCTAGAGCTCATCGAGTAGAGTACAAATATTTATTTTTTATCTTAAAAAAATGAAGAAATGGGGAACTGTAAAAGTTGTTAGTTTTAGACCATTTTTGTACGAACTTTATCGCAACAATTAAACAAGTTAGGAATTTGAAAATTCTGTATATCATGTACTTTAACTGTATTTTAACCAACAATTAAAAATGATTCTTACGGTTTCTATTGTACCTATGGGCAAAAAATAACTTTGAGTATCCTATCATTAATAAAAATAAAAGCATTACTTAGTACATAATTATGTCGTATCTATATGTATTTTACTGTGTGTACATAAATAATAAAATAAATAAATAAATGAGCCTTTTATTTCTTGCAAAAGTAAACTACATGTACATTAATTACTACATATTTCCTATATTAGTAAGGTAAGTATTCTTATGAGTTTGAAATATTTGAGATGAATAATTCAGATGTGCTGATAACCAAATACTAATTTAAAATTACATTAATAAAACAATTTGAATATAACTCAGTCTGCAAGAAGCCCTCCGCAAGTGAAGGCCTCCTCCAAGGAAAACAGTAGGTACTTATATTACAATTAAAAAAAAAAAAAAAAAATCTTCGTTTTATTGATTTGCTACATATAGTACGGTGGTACGGAACCCTTCGTGTGCGAGTCCAACCCGCACTTGGCAGGGTTTTACTAATAATACCTTTATTTCTAATTAGCTAAGGTATAATAATTCAATGACTAAATAAAACGCATGGATAATATAAATATAATAAATAACTGTATTAACCGGGGACATAACGGGGATGTACTTGTTCTATACATTTTGGTTCTCCGGGATTCCATACCCGTGCAAAACAATACCTTTATCTATAATACTATATTATAACTTTAATCATTTGAAATTCGCGGGTCTCCCCGATAACATCTCCTAGAATAGCCTCAGAGATGTTGTAAAGGAGAACGTTGTTCACTATGTAAAAAACATGAATAGCCTACTGCCTTCTGGACATTATTTGTTTCTAATTTTCGTAGAATAAATTCATTGGAAATAATGCAATGCTTGTTTGTAATCAAACGTAAAAGATGTGATAGACGTGCGAGCAAGTACGCGTACTTAAGGCTCGGCGAGCTTACTCGCCCGTGTGGCATGCTAAGTACGCAGACTTTAAAACCGCTGAGAAAGTTCGTCGGCGATCCAAATATGAAATTTTGAGCAAGCTTCACCTGTGTCGCCGACGGCGAGTCGAGTAAGGTCGCGAACTTAAAAACCGCGTACTTTAAGTACGCACGTCTATCACCCACTTTAGGTTTTAATAAAAGAAAAACCGGTATTCACCAATTAGTAACAAATATTATAGGACAACACTATCGCACAAATACGTCTTGTCTATGACTGGCTTGTCAATTTCAGCTGTCATCGTTCTGATCTATAGTCTTTGCACCATCGCTGAATGAAGCTATGTGTTTGTGTTAAATGGTTGTGAAACAAAGAGATTTATACGAAATAAATGAGGCTCGGTAGAGATTTACTGTTTAACATTACTCATGAGTACGGAAGAGACTCTGTTAAATCTCGATTTCGACAAACCGAACACAACAATTACGCCGCCCGATGACGGTGTGGTATCTTTGTCGAGTAGCTCGGAGGAGATTTGTTTAGTGCCAGAGGTCGGGTTCGAGGGCAACGTGGATTCGCCAGGGGTGAACCGAGAGTCGCAGCCGCTGCTGGGCGGCCGCGGCGACTTCGAAGTTTCTTTCAATCATTTCCCAGGTGAGACGAAAATTTTAGCCTTCTTGTAACGTCGCACTGACTCATGATACCTTTCTAATTAACTTTATCAGACTTATCAACCCATCCTAAAACACGGGTAAAATAATGTTTAGTGCAGTAGGTTGAAAAAACGCTTGTGAGACTTCTCTTGATGTGTTGTATGGCTTCCATGAACATCGTTAATCTTTTCGCAAATAACAGATGTTCATAAGTAGGTATTGTTTACCCTGACGCTGTAATAGCTCACTTATCGCGCATGATTAGAAATTTATATCATGTTAATGTTACTACCTGCCAAATTGCATGTTTTTTAGAGTACCATGTTATTGATTGAACTAACTTCAGTGTGTTGTAAATTCAAAAACGTATAAAAACAAATGTATGAATATAGCAACAGACTATTTTCAGTGAAGTGTAACGGCCGTGCTGTAGTTTCAGTGCCAATGTTTTCTTTTGTTTATTAAAAAAAATGGAAGATCCTTTTGAGTGCAGTGAGTATTTCAAATACAATATTGTAATATGTTATTGGATATTTGGCAGAATTGCACCTGAAAAATGTTTAGCAACACTTGTTACTGATAAGCCATATGGCAGGTAATAGATGTTACAATACTTTACCGTCACATATTTTTTACGAGTCTGTAGTTAAAATTAAGTAAAGAGGTTTGTTGGCTCAAGGTTAGAACTCATTTTTGGTGCATATTGCATGTATTTATGATGAAATATGTTAGATTTGGTGTAGCTATGTGGCACTGAAAATGTAGTGACGACACAATTCTTTGTATTTGCACTTTATAACTACAATTAATTAACAAGATTGTGTTTTTGATAAACAACCAATTTGAAGATAGCATCTCTTTTCTTCAGCATTGCATTGCCATTAATATTGCAATGCATTGGTAACAGAAACATTTATTCGTTTTTATTAAGCTAACTTTAAGCAGTAGTATCAATGCTGTACTTATTAAAAAATATCAGTTTAATATAAACATTCTTGATTTCATCTAAACTTAGCATAAATTGCTTTCACATTCACTTGTAGGGTAATTGCATAACATGCATAAAATGACAATTGATCGCAATGGGTTTAATTTTGACAGTTCATCCACATTAATTGTGTTGTTGAGTAGACAAATTCTTGCAACCTATGAAGCAACAGATTTGCGGTATAAGTTCTTCAAAACTCTCGGATTGCAATTGAAAGTGTGTTTTGCAATTAGGGGCTGTATTCTGTGCAGGGGTAGACAGAGCTAGAGGTATAAAGTACACAAACATTTCACAATAGGATTAAAGTTAAACAATTAAGCCACTCTGACTAGAATAGGTACTATTAATTAACTTTAATAATGATACCAACTTTTTTACCAATTAGCACAAATGACTTTTTATGGTGCAATAATTAACTTAAAAAATGGAGTATTAAGCACAGTTAACTTGGAATGCTAAGCTCATAGATATGTTGATAACAAAATAGGTTGCTATGTTAATGTGGCACTAGTACTACTTAAGGTAGGGCCACATTTTTTATCACTCATTATGCTAATAATTATCTACTGTTACCCAATTACCTAATGTCTAAAAAAACTAATATTAATAGAACTCTTGTAATGGTGAAGAAATAAAACTAATGTCAAGCAAGTCACTTATGAGAAATTAAGTGTTTTTAGGAATTTTAAGTACATGCAAAATAAAATCCCGAGAAAAACTCGCCATACATCATTGCTTATTTCATTACCTAGTAAGATCAATAGTCTGAAAAAGGAGTACATAGACCTCCAACTGTCGCTAACGAGACAACAGTTTAGCGGTCCAAAGAGCAACATCAAAAATACCCCCCTAATAATGGCCACAATTTTACAAAAACAATTCTGAAGAAATGTTTTAAATTCTACACACAACCTTCACTTATGCAAATCGTGCGCCCACATATCTATGTGTCACTTACCCCAGTTAGGTAAATAAACAGCTGGTCTCATGCAAATTGATATTGATTGTCTTGTTAATATCTTTAGTGTTTCTATCTGTTTTATTCTACTTGCAAAATATAGATGAGTTCATTCTGTTCGAATTGAGAATCTATTACTTATCACTTTTTATACTTTTAGGGGTTTATTCATAACTAGCTTCCGCCCGCGATTTCGCCCGCGTGGTATGTCGATAGAAAGTAGCCTATGTCCTTCCCCGGGATGCCATCTATCTCCTTGCCAAATTTTATCGAAACCCGTTCAGTGGTTTAGGCGTGAAAAGGTAACGAATTTATAATATTAGTATGGATTAAGTTAGGATTATCGAGGAATGGATTAGCAATATTCTTCGAAATGATTCAGATTCTTAGAAAGTCAAACGAAGAAATCGTCCAATCAATGTCATTCATAAACAAACAATTCGAAGACCTGAAAAAAGAGGTTGAAGGACTAAGAAAAGAACGACATGAACAGCAGTGTTACATAGAAAACCTAGAAAAAAAAATACTTGACCTACAACACAAGTCGCGATCATCTGGAATAGAACTACGCAACATACCGCAGTCAACAACCGAAACTTGTAACAGTCTCAAAAAAACTGTCAGTTTGTTAAGTGAAGTCGTCGGAGTGCCCATTCCCGAGTCAGGCATACGCGATATATACCGTCTTCCAGGGAATCCTACCAGCTTGAGCACTCCACGCCCGATTATTGCTGAACTCACAACAGTGCAATCTAAACAGTTACTTATATCCGCTGTACGGACATTTAACAAAGAAAAATGTAAAGAAGATAAAATAAATTCCGCCTTAATCGGACTACCAGGTAAACCTCAGCCGGTCTACATTGCGGAGCAGCTGCCTGGTGGCACCAAAAAGTTGTTTTTTACCAAGCTCGAGAATTTGCCAAGAATAAAACTTACAAATATTGTTGGATTTCTAATGGCAATATCTTCCTCCGCAAGATAGAGGGTGATCTTGAAGATAAAAATAAGTGACTATCTCTTAATCCATTTTTCAGACTTTGTATTTCTATACTTTTCTTTTTTAATTGTAAAAAAATGTTTCAATTCACACTCTGCACATTCCCACACATACTTGATAAAACATGTAAACACATACAATCATACAACCCACAACTAATACTCAATAAAATTACTCCACTCACAGTAACATCAGTCATTACCCTCATCATACCATTCCCTACTATTAGATACACCACTCATTTAGACTCTTAAGTTTTTCTTTTCGTTCATTATTCATACTTTGACGCCACTATTTCTGTTATATGTATTATTAATCCTAAATGGCCAATATAAATGAAATTAACAATGATCTTGACCACATATGCCTGGGAAATTCATACACCTGTAGCCCAGAGGACTGCCTAAAATATACTAACCTATCCGATAGCAATATCAATCTAATTCATACAAATATACGTAGTGTAAATAAAAACTTTAACCAGCTAATAGTATTACTGAAGCAGACAAACATCAACTTTGACGTTATTGTTTTGTCTGAATGCTGGCTCAGCAAAACTTGTTATCTTCCTACGATGGATGAATTTGAGTGTCACTCGACAGGTAGCAATTTTAACCAAAATGATGGTGTTATTATCTACACGAAATCAGGACTGCACAGTACCGTGTGGGAACCGAACTTCAAGGGTGGAAATTGCCTCGTTTGTCAAATAGATAAAAAGTTGGCTGTGGTGGCTGTTTATCGGTCTCCTTCGCTTAATTCAAAGGAGAATTTTGATAATTTCACAACTAGCCTAAACAATGTATATGATCAGTTATCCCACTACCCTAATATCGCTCTAGTGGGTGATATAAATATCGACATAATACCGAACAATAGGAATGATCGCTGTTTTGAATACCTTAGTCTAAATGCCTCTCAGGGGCTCCTGCCAACTCACCTATTTCCTACTCGGCTAGAACATTGCATCGATCATATACTTCTAAAGTCTAACCTACCAGCTACCACATTTGTGTTGGACTCATATGTTACGGACCATAAGCCTGTTTTGCTTACTATTGCTAACGCCAGCCCAGCTCGGAAAGCATCCTACACTGTCACACACATAAATCACCAAGCTATTATGTTAGAACTAGAAAAGGTGGACTTCACCTTAATTTACCAAATTGATGACGTAAACGAAGCTATGAATATATTCATTAATATTATAAAATCTGTCATAGCAAAGTTCACCGAGCAAGTTAAAATTCCAAGGCATAGAAGAACAATAAAACCATGGATTACTCCAGGTCTACTTAAATGCATAAAAAACCGAGATAAAATGCATATGAACACCAACAAAGCTCCTGATAACTTAGTTCTTAAAACTACATATACACGATACCGGAATTTCTGCAACAACTTACTCAAGAAGTTAAAAATAGCCCATGAAACCCGCGAGCTTGAGAAAGCCAGAAATAACCCAAAGGCATTATGGAAAACCATTAAAGATATAACCAACACACGGAAAATGAATAGTAGCCCCCTTGAGCTATTGAGAACACGGGAGAATCCTAAAAGTTCTCTAAGCAATGTGTGCCAATTTTTTACTAATGTGGGTAAAAATCTGGCGGCTAATATTATACGGAATCGAGCCTCACCTATCACAGTAAACAATAGTCTCCTCTCTCCTGGTCGTGATATTAGAAACTCCCCTGCCAACTCTCTTGCTATATTAGAAGTAGATGAAGCAGAAATAGAGTCTACTATTCTTCAACTACGCAACGATTGTGCTGTTGGGTGGGATGGGATATCGTCCTTGCTTCTAAAAAACTGTCGCCATATATTGGTGCCTTCAATAACCTATCTCTTTAACCGTTGTTTACAGACAGGAGTGTTCCCGAATGCTCTAAAAAAGGCAATAGTACATCCAATTCATAAGGGTGGGGACAGAAACTGCGTCAATAACTATAGGCCTATATCAGTTCTGCCAGCATTGTCTAAAGTTCTAGAGAAAGTTCTTAATAAATGTCTAAGGGGCTTCTTGGACGAACACCAACTGATTGCTGACAATCAATATGGCTTCCGGCCAGCGGTGTCACCAGAGGATGCTGTACTTGATCTCACCCAAGTAGTCGCTTCGAACTTAGACAAAAAGAACAAATGTCTGGGTATTTTTCTAGACCTTTCTAAGGTATTTGACACGGTTTCTGTTCCCATACTTATCTCAAAGTTAGAACTTCTTGGTGTGCGTGGTACTACACTTAATATCTTCAAAGATTACCTCCGCAACCGTACACATTGTGTTAAAATTGATACATACCTTAGTGACGAAGAAATTGTGACTTTCGGCGTCCCCCAAGGCAGCATATTGGGTCCCACATTATTTCAAATCTACGTCAATGATCTTTGCACATTGAGCCTCCCAAACTGTAAAATCTATGCGTATGCTGATGATACCGCTATCCTTGTCTGTGGATCTACTTGGGACATGGTCAAAGAAAAAGCAGAAGCAGCAATGTCGGTAATAATGAGTTGGCTTAATTCAAATTTACTCACGCTTAACCTTGACAAAACCATCTACATCCCTTTTTCAATCCGACGAAATTCCTTACCATCCCACGATTTTTCCATAACTGCTCACACCTGCTCAAACCAAGCTACACCCTGTCTCTGTCTACCACTTAAGAGAACTGACTGTGTAAAATACCTGGGAGTGCAGATAGATGACGGACTCAGATGGGATAAACAAATTCTTGCTCTCACCACCAGAACAATGAGACTTATACACGTCTTCAAAGCCCTCAGGGAGTCTGCAAATCATAGCACACTAAAAATGGTATATTATGCCTTAGTCCAATCTGTCTTTGGGTACTGCATTACCGTATGGGGGGGTGCCAACAAAACCAACTTTCTTCGAGTAGAGAGAGCACAAAGAGCCATACTTAAAGTAATGGCAAGAAAGCCCTACAGATATCCAACAACTGATTTGTACTCTAACTGCAAGGTTCTCACGGTGCGTCAGCTTTTTGTGCTCAAATCGGTTCTGAGGAAGCACACTACCCTGCCAAAATCGGACCCGAGCAAGCGAACAAATCTTCTCCCACGTACTCAACACAAAACCACTTTCGCTAAACACCAGTATTACACATTAAGCACACACATCTACGAAAAAATACACAAAAAACTTAACCTACTTGATCTAAATTCACACACAGTTAAAAATAAAGTAACAGAGTGGTTACTAAAGAAGGACTATTCTTATACGGAGTCATTACTCTCTTACATCACCTAATATATCAAAATTCCCCGTTACCACATTCATAACATATACACACACACACACACACACACACACAAACACAACACACACGCACCTACTTACACATCTATCCACTGCATGCATTAAACCCCTCACACTACACAAACTCTAATTAGGAAAAATAAGTAATAATATGCTAGATAATGGATAATAGTTAGATCGACGTTACTACTCACTTTCTTAATTGTAGTAATCATGTTTTTGATTAAATCATAGCCGAACACTGTCTCCTAAGATACAGGTCACCCTAGTTTAGGAGGCAGGGTTAATCTATTTATTTTACAGATCTTGTAATACACTCGTAGTTATATAATTATTGTACATGTCCGTTGTAACAAACCCGCATATTTTGTACCAATCTGTATTTTTCCGAAAAATAAACATTTTTATTTATTATTATTTATTATTGTGATTGATCGTGTGTTACGTACTTACGGTGCTGGTGCTGAACCCTACGATAAACAAAGAGTTATTTTAAAAGTGGGTAAGTAGTTGGTTTACTTTTCGTATCTCACTACCCTGCATACTGGAGTCACTTAGTTGATACCAATTCCATAAAGTGGCTTCCAGCTAAATTAATTCTAAAAGCCATGGTGTGCAACCTAACACAGTTGTGGTAGGGTAGTTTTTAGTGATAAGGTAATGTACCTATTAAGGCTAAAGAGCCAGGACAGCCCGCGAAATTAATATTTTCTTACGTTTTTTGCCATTTGCAGACCATTTTCGGCCAACACTCGGTTGTATGTTCATCAAAATAATTAAATAATCAGTACAACTTTTTTAGTTAAAATTAACCTGTGGAATGATTATTTCGCGAATCATATTTTTGATAGAATTGTTAAAAAAAATAGTATTTCACAGGTTACCTTACCGCATCCAAGGGGAAGGAAATTATAATTTTCTTCCATTTTTTCATTAATCAAGTACGTCATAGTTGCATGCATGACTGGGTTTAAAAGATGTGTCTTGCAGCTTGACACATCTTTTTAAACCCACAATTTATTCCCATAGTTTCCAATAAATATAGGTACAGTTTCTGATGTGCAGTGTGCCTGAGCAATAAAACCATTTAAAAACATATTTATCACACTCTCATTAAACATACTACTCATACAATATCATTGATTAAAATTAATTCATACACAAACACAATATACCTACGCTTTATTGAATATTGGTACATTTGTATAGCATGCATGCGTCATTGAGAACGACCCACGTCACGATTACACGAGATTTGAGTTGGGAAATAGCGTCAGCTTTCAAGATTTTACTTGCATGATATTTGTACAATAATCTATTTTGAAATTTTTGTAAATATAACAAAACATGGTTGCTTGGAGGAAATCGCAGTACGCGATATGGCCGCACATTGTACCTATATTTTTTGTGTACAAAACTAAGGAAAGAGATATTTGGTTGAGAAGGCAACGTACTGGCGATGCCTTTGGTATTGTTGAAATCCATAGGCCACTTTTTTTGTTTGTTTGGAAGTTATCTAATAACTTCTCCCGCTCTGGGCGGAGCGGGAGGGCTTGTCAGACTCTTACTGACTAAAAACCACCCGTGTTCCTTTAGTAGCCTGTATGTTACCACGGTAACCCTTTCGGACTTTCCTGCGACCCCGGCAGACATCGGCCTTACCGGACCCCGTCAGTTGTGCTGACATCTTTGAGGCGCGCGTGGAACACAACGCGCCCTCGACCCGGGCCAGGGTCCTTATCGGACGGCGAGCTATCCATTACTCACTATCCGCAAGGTGGACCACCTGCAGGCCGATTGCCACCCTAAAACATAAAAAAAAACCTAATGACTGGCTTTCATATAGAATCTAGCAATATGTAAAGTTTTCGTCACGTGGCTTCACGGGTTCCAGTCTACTTTCCACGTGCGAAGTTTCGTCGGCATAATTATCTCGGCCACGTGACTTCAGTTCAGCCGTAGACTGAAAGGGCAAACCCGATCGAAATCGTGTTAACATGGTGTAGTTTACCTACTGTATATTACGTAAACCAGACCAGAGTCATCTTTATTGGTTACAGACTTACGTTATGCTAATAAACACATTTGAACGTATCCTCAAAGTCCAACCACTTTGATGATACGTCCAAGTCCAACAAATGTGTTTGGATTAAATAAATGTTCCTGTAAAATAATATGCAAACGGAACGTAGTCAAGTAAACCCCATTTATTGGAGCTTATCCTGCTAATCGAATTATGAAGCCTTTCATTTGATCCCCTGCACCCTAATTGCGTATTACACGATCTATCAGAATTGGAATAACTAACTGAACAGGGGGCCTAGACAAAATCCTTTTTCTGTAAGCGTTAACGCCAACGGAAAGATCAAATTGTATCGAGTTGGCAGCAGCAGTCATGTGACATCTCTAAAGCCAATATCAACTCCATACAATTTGATCTTTCCGTTGGCGTTAACGCTTACAGAAAAGGGATTTTGTCTATAGCCTCAGAGGGCCTAGACAAGTGATAATCGCTTCGACAGCGTTTCGTATTTCTACAACGACTTTCAACAGAATTGACATAAGCTTTTTGATAGCTTATGTCAGTCCCATACATTTTTGCCTTTTCCATCATCGTTATCGATGATAGAATGCCACTTTGTCTAGAGCCTCAGACAGCTGCTGTGCTGCTGGGGAGTTCCTTGCGCCACTTCTTCTTCCCAGCTAAAGCACTAGGAAGGAAGTGGTGAAGGGTGGGCGTTTTTGGGGGACTGTCTTATGTGATTTTGACGTTCGAAAAGTGCTGATTCTCAGCCTAGTTTGAATAAATGACTTTAGATTTTTGATTTTGAATAAAAAAATAACATCGTAACTTACGAACTTATGAAGCAATGGATTAGACATTTGTTTCAAACCGATTTCAATTCTAACCGATCGTGTATTACGTAATTATGGTGTTGGTTACATTCAAAATGTCAAATTTTTCGATTCAACCAGAAAACTGCAAAGAGCAGTGACTCTGAACCCTCTATCTTTCAGCCTTTAGCGAAACAACAATTTCTAAACAAAAACGAATCTTTATTCAATAAGGTACTTTTAGCAAGTCATCACAATAAATACATATCAGTACATATTATAAAACAAAGTCCTCCACCGTGTCTGTCTGTTCGCGATAAACTCAAAAACCGCTGCACCGATTTTGAAAGAAAGAAAGAAAGAATAACGTTTATTTGGACACAGTTCGTGAAACCCAAAATAAAAAAAATAAAAAAATTGAAAACAATAGTGTGCGCCTCACGGCTGCGCCAAAAAGGTTCATTTCAGCATTTTCATGCTGTTTTCACCAATGGATAGAGTAGTTCTCGAGGAAAGTTTTAGTACATAATAAATTAATAACCGACATCCACGCTGGCGAAGCTGCGGGCATCAGCTAGTATATGTATATATATAGTATGTTCAATACTTAATAATGCACATGATCGATGCAAGGCTGCAGATGCTCCGTTTTCAGAAATTTATTGTTATCATCTTCCTGCCCTTGTCCCATGTTACTTGTGGTCGGCGCAACACGTTTTTTCTTTCCATTCTCCCCTGTCAATCGTCACGCTATCATTCACTCCCTTCTCTTTCATATCACTCACACAATCCATCCATCTTTTCTTTGGACTTCCTCTCCCTCTCCATCCATTAATTGTAAGATGCTTTTAATTTTATTCTTTTTACTTTCTTTCTCACATCGCTGCTTAGGCAAGTGGCGCCGTTTGTTAGCCAAAAGTAAGGATTTTTTTTTATATTAAGCTTGTGTGATGTCTATGTTGTGATGTAGTACGTGTTGTTTTTGTGTGCGGGGCCTTCCGAGCTCAGTGTTTCGTTTCGTTAGAGTCGGCCAAAAAACTTCGTCCATTCACACAGATAGTCTAGAACCTGGGAAAGGAAATAGGCTACTTTTTATCGACATACCACACTGGCGGAAGCTAGTTCTGTATAAATATATTCATCATGTCCGGGCACCAAGCCGTCTAGGACCTGTTTTCTGGAGCACGCTCTAACGCCGCTGCTACTCTCACTGAGCTCGGAAAGCCCGGATCTCAGAAGCTCTGACCCGGATCTGTGTGCTATAACTGAAACTATTCGTGTCATAATTTTAAACCCTGGTTTCCCTGTAAGCCAACTGAAGTCAGACAGTATTCGTTGTTCAAAAAACCTGCCCTATGTCATTAGTTGATTATGCGATTATCAATGACGATACGTCATTGGATTCATTAGGTATTCATAGCACTTATTTATAATGTTTATTATGGTATTGGAATGACGTAATTTCTTCCTTTGTTTGCCACGACGATCGGGAATGTGCTGACTGCTGGTCATCATGCATTAATATAAGTATAAATTAGTTAGGACTATTATATTTATATATAAGTATAAATATAATAGTCCTAACGTTGCATAATGTTACGTTTCTAAGTTTATCTTAGACATCACTGACATTGGTCACAGATATTATAATACTAAGCATTGGTGAAAGAAAACTACGTAAAGAAACCTGGACTTTTCATTAATATAAGGGGCCTTAGCCCTGTAGTAGGACAGTTACGGGCTGGTATTACTGTATTAATTTAATTCTAATCCAGTATCAGTTCCATACTCAAACTCAAAAAAGATTTAATTAAGTATACTAATTCGGATCTGACGTAGCACAAAGGCACTCTTTATCCAAAGGAGTAACAAATCCATAAGAAAGATTGAATGTTCTTTCTTCTTTTATCTCGAGTGCACTGACTGCTAAGCAGGTTTAGCCATATTTTATATACCTGGGACAGCGCAGACGTCAGACCTTTTGTGTTATCAAGTCTGCAGCGCGACAAAGTCCGTGAAGCGTGCATATTTTTTGCATGTTTTGTGTTACTTCATTTTATGTACGACTGTACAAAAATCTTTTGGCGCGTGGCAAAAGTCAAAACTAACGCCGCCATCTTGCTTTCTCAATACGATTTCACAAAATGTTTACCAACAACGCCCGTCAATGTCATTCAAGTGCCAGAACATCCTTGAAGCAGTGTAGTCCATTTTAACCACATTTTAGCGGCTAAGAAGAACTATTTGAAAATTTTTCACGCCGTAGTAAAAATATTAGCCAGTCAGCCAGTGATAGATGGGCTAATTGCCCAGGGTACCCCTGACAGACCTATATTTAAAAGTATCACCCACCAATAAATAATAATGAATGAATAATGCACTCGAGTAAAAACACAGCATGCGTAATAATAAACGTACTAGGTCAAACAAGCGACAATTGATCACAAATGTGACTCATTAAAACCAATAAAGGTACTGCAGTTTACGTCTGAAGAGGTACTTTGCTATTAGACACGGGGGTATCCTCCCCCCCGGGGGCTCTCTCCGGTCGTTTCGGATTGCCGTCCCATCGGACTATGACAGTGAGGAGAGTGCACTAGATCTCGATAGTGAGAGAGAGCACTGGATCTCCCGCGCCGAAGTCTAGCGGCTAGTCTCCGTTGAGATTGGCCGCCATGGCCGATTTGCGGTCTGGTTTGGAGGGCTATATTTATGCATATTGTAATAGAAGTCGGGCTAAGTAATTATGAAGTCAAGCGAAACATTGTAACTTTTTTGTTATGTATAAGGCTTACAATGAAAGGCTTCCAACCACAACGGCTTCCCCTCAATGACCGCTAGAAATATCGACATTTTACTGTCAATTGCCTTATTTTAAAAACCCCGTACCTACTACGATTTCTCCTGTAGTGTGGATGCGTTAACAAACAAACAGTTTATCTCGAAACAATGATATCATGTGAAAATGGAAGCGTACTTTTTTGTACAGCGAAGAAATCTAGCCCAGTTTTGCACAATCGTGTCATCAAACAATGCAATAACCTAGACAAGTTGCTATACAGACGTATAGCATGTATCTAGTGTCGGTACCAAAATTACCAACAGAATCATCTCAGTGATCGCATCGCATGATAAAACCGGAAAAAATAAGATGTCGGTACCCCCTTATTTTCCACCCACAGAGCTCTTTCACTCAGTTTGGTGATCGCATAGCATGATAAAACCGGAAAAAAAAAAAATGTCGGTACTCCCTTATTTTCCACCCACAGAGCTCTTTCACTCAGTTTGGTAATCGCATCGCATGATAAAACCGGAAAAAAAAAGATGTCGGTACCCCCTTATTTTCCACCCACAGAGCTCTTTCACTCAGTTAGATACCCGTCAGAACCAAGGTGACCTTTTCACTCAAATGTTGGCTGACGAAATTGCTACCATTCTTTGGTCAGGTATCTACAATGTACCTAATAGTGCCTAATAGAATTCGTCCTTAAAAGGTCACTCTCGTTCATAGGAGGGACAAATTCGTTTATCTTTGTTCGTCTGTAGTCAAGCGAAGAAATATGCCTTGAAAAACATCAAGTTAAGCTAGCAAACATTTTGTATTATATCATTGGGCCTTTTGCCCGCGGAAGATATACATCCCATAGAAAAAGTTGTTCAATTCCCATAGAAAAAGTAATTCAAAATGATGATCCCATAGAAAAAGTTGATCAAAATGATGAGTACAATGACCCCTTTTCGGGTTTAGCATAAACAATAAATAATGTTGTATAAGCTAGCTTACTTGATAATAATCTTAAATTAATTCGTTCACTGAAAGACAACGCACAGTCTAAACCACTGGGTTTAGAAGCATGAAAATGCTGGGGAGTTTGCTGCGCCACTTCTTCTTCCCAGCTAAAGCAGTAGGAAGGGGTGAAGGGTGGGCGTTTTGGGGGACTGTTTTATGTAATCGAAAAGTGCTGATTCTCAGCCTAGTTTGAATAAATGACTTTTGATTTTGGAAATTAAAGAGTTCCATAGGTATGTAACGAAGACTGTGCTCATCTGGACGACAAAGACGTATTTTTGTTAATTCATCCTTTTCGTCATTTTTGGTTTTGGCGGCACTCGACTTGTAAATTATAAATTAGAATAATGAAGCACACTCAGGCAATAGACGGGAAAAATAAAAATAGAGAGAATATCATTTGAGTCACGGAGTCATGGCTGATTAGCTTATCAGAAAATGATACGCAGTAATCTTAAAGTACGGAAAACATCGCGTAGTACACAATTTTATAATGAACACAATTACGTTTATATGAGTTTAATTCAGTACATACAGTACGAATTATAAACAAAGTAATATTGGTTTTATCAGTATTCGCGATAAGGTAGTCTGGAGAATCTTAAGTGAACTAAGTAATGAGTGCATTCAATGATTACAAAATCAAATATGCATATAATTTTATGAGAGATAAAATTCATCAGTGATTTGCCACTGAAGAGCAAATCCTGATCCATTTTATAAATCAATTTCATTGACGCTCTGTTTAAATTTTGTTCTGATTATAACTCAGATCTAAACTAAATAAATAATCAGTTAACATGCTCAATGTTTACATCACTTTAGAGTGCTGAATTCCCGGAATGATAGAACGTATGAGACGCAATGTAAACTTTTGCTAGAAGTGATGTAAACTTTTACTTATCGTTATTAAAATCGGAGCTTCGGGGGTATAATATCCTTTTCTATCTTCGCCATACACGTTCATCGTCGTCGTTCATGACGTTATTATAAAGTTCTAAATTTAAAAAAATGTACGAGTATATAAAAAATTATAATATTTTATAAATACGAATTATCATTTTATAAATGCATATTTCAAAGAGGCTACAAGGGCTACAAACCTATACTATTTTCTGAAAGTTAGCAGTACTCTAAAGCCCCATTTACACAATCCAAGTTTCTTGCAGACAATGAAATTGAAGCAACAATTGATTCAACTTATGGCATGATAATGGCAATTAGGCCTGGTTTATACGATGGCAGTGACTGGGAATTTCGGACCCAGTCAATGGGTTCAAGTAGGGTTGACCAGCAGTAAGTCAAGCGGGGGAAACTACTGGGCTCGAAAATAGACGGGCTGGGCAACTTGGTTGACTTGAGAGCGCGAAGTCAGCACTGGACGGTGTTGAAACTAGTTTCTACACGAGTCCAGTTGCAAGTCAGCGCTGGTTGTCTCATTACTGGGCTCGAATAAACCTGCCGTCACCGGCACCGTCTAAAATCAGACTTAAGAGATATGTGCCAAAAGATATAATCCTTTACCTGTGTCGTCTTTAGCAGGTATAGAAAAACCTTTTTCGCAGGAAACAGTTACTCATACTAATCCACTATTCCTTGCCCAGATGACCCGCAATTCAGCGAGTTGGTATGGCAGGCGGAGGTGGCCATCGACAACGGTATCTTCCCGGAGAGGATATACCAGGGATCCAGCGGGTCTTACTTCGTCAAGAATCCTGGAGGGGTGAGCTTATTATTTTCTTTACTACGGGTTTTGTCGACGGGAGA
Source organism: Lithophane socia (assembly GCA_947522985.1). Lineage (NCBI taxonomy): Eukaryota > Metazoa > Arthropoda > Insecta > Lepidoptera > Noctuidae > Lithophane > Lithophane socia. The sequence continues at coordinate 3,521,849 of OX383272.1, forward strand.
ATAGACAAAATCACAGATAAACAATCACTATCTGTCATTTTATCTATTCTTCCGTCGAAAAAAATCCGTTTCTTCGGTGATTATTCTTTTTTTGTTTGGTAGTTCATGCTTCGGAGGTGGTCCCATATAAATTTTATTAGCTTGCGTAGTTTTTGAGTTAGCTTCAATAATTACGTATTTTTCCCACTTAGTCTATGTAGACGACATCTTAGTATTCGAATTTGTGTGGGGTAGGTACCTCAACTAAAAAGTGAAAAATAAAAACTTTTTACAAAAAAAAAACAACCGACTTCCAAAAAAAACACTAAAAATCTGAAAAATAACTTTAATTTCGGAAGTCGGCGTCTTTGCTTTTCAATTTTCGTTTTTTGCCACCGACTTCCAAAATTAAAGTTATTTTCATTTTTCTTTTGCTTTTTTCATTCACGTGAATGTTAGACTCGCGACTTGTGATTTGAATTAATTCATGAATTCGTCATTTCAGGGGTTTCTTAGTCGCGTGAGTAAATGTATGTATATATAGAGTGACTTTAGTTTAGAGGAAAAAAATGTACCTATATTTTCATACTTTCTTACTACTATAACGCGTGTTCAACACACCCACAGTTGCATGGGGTTAGACAGGAACCGAGCACAACACACTTGGGAAAAGGCAGATTATGACCTATCTCAGCCTTAAAGGTATCACTTTGTCGCAAAAAATGTATGCAGACTAAAAACTATCCATTCTTCTGCAAATCCCTTTGGCTGTTGGATATTCGCCATTCTTCGTCGCGAACCACTCTCATGTTATTCAGTCTTCACTAATACGTATTAATGTGTTGACTTGGGGAGACTTAGAGGAAGGACGGATCACTGAATCTTATAATATGGACTATGAAAACTTCACGGAAATATCAAATCGTGATCCATTTGGCGCCTGTCTGTAGGGGCCTTTACGACCTTTTGTAATTGAGACGTCTTTCGTCTGTCTGAGGGACACGTTTATTAGTTAGCCACAATATTGCAGTCTTGGCCTGTCTTGGAACTAGTTTAAATATGAGCCGTGGTTGTCTCATGCGGTTTTATGCGGTGCGGTGTTGAATTATAGCCCGTTTTGTGCGAATTTCACCTTATAAACCGAGTTTAAGAACTGTCAGTGTCAATATTCCATAATATATTGACAATGACAGCTCTAAACGTGGTTTAATGTGCTGATGGCGTTCAATTCTTTGTAAATGTTTGATTATAGAGATATAAAATGCGACTGTATTTTTACTAAATGTGACGGCCGAAAATATCCTGTCTTTAACTTATTTATTTTTCATTCAATCTACCTACACTAAGACCCGCTTGCATCACAAATCATACAATGCGTTTAGCGTTATACGTATTTAAAACATCGTTCTGTATCTGTCAATCCTTCGAACAGGACAAAATTACGAATTATATTAATTTTTGTTATATTTAGCCTTAAACGCATATTTAGTGATTAGTGGTGATTTGCACCACTAATCACTAAATATGCGTTTAAGGCTGAATATAACAAAAAATATTGAAATTGCGCCTAAAAGTTATTGAAATAATAGAACGCAGGTGCGTATGTAATCCTCGAAGGCGTAAGCAGACGTGTTTTGTACACAATGTACAGTTGCACACCCTAATTTCGCCCGTTGTGTCTTTTAAATCGCATTTAAAAAGAGGCGAGCCTTTTTTTTGCCTGTAACCGGGCATCAAATCCAGAGTTAGTAGTCCATACATGCTAAAAAATATCAAAAACATAAAGTTTATTTTTATTGTATTATACAGTATGCAAGGGTAAACACCGTTGTCACTCAAACCATGGGTAGTTGACTTAAATATAAAAATAAATGACCCAGTAACAACAAAAAAAAACCTTATTTTCATTAAAAGATTTTAAAAAGTAAATATCCGTCACTGTCCCGATACTCATGAATACGCGTTCGAGAGAGCTGCGAAACAGCTGACGGCCGGTCATGTAACGTACCGCGCGCCCCGCCCGCCCCCGGCAACCGCCGGCCGCCGTGTTGGGACGCAAGTTCGTTCCCCTTGCGTGTAGGGTGAAATATTCTTGTGAAAAAATTTAGATTTTCTTTTAAAAAAATGTTGTATTTTTCCATTGATTTTACGTTCTATAAATGAAACCAAACCACTGGTTTCAAGGATAACGGTGTTTACACTAACACTCTGTATTCACAATAAATATTACATTTATATGTAAAAGAAACACTCTGTACAGCGTGTTTCTTTTACGGATCTATTTCATATTTTTGTGAATAATTTATACTTATATATTTTTTTGTTAATATATTTTTTAAGCTTTGTATGAACGTTATACTATTGCGGGTTAACGGGAACGGGCTTCGTTAGTTAACATACTTTATATCCTTTGTATAATGTTACATACCAACTAACATATTTATCGCTCGTTAACAAACAACTCACCCGTAAACTTAATATAGTTTTCAGGGAAAGAAATGGAGCGTACATTAAAAGCCTGTCATGTAACGGGGAAGAGAGGGCTGTAAGCTTAGCTCCCACTTTTGGTATGACAGATACATTTAAATCATTAAAAATTAAAAATAGTTCAAGGTGTTGGAATGTTTGTATTGTAAAGTATTATTATTGGGACTACGTTGTTGGTCTAGCGCATAGATATAAGTTAATATTTCTATGGTCTAGTGACTCCACCCGCATCTGCAGTGCATGTCCTACACGCGTAGCATGACCACGAAAGAAACAGGTTTATTCGACGGAGGAATAGACAAAATGACAGATTGTGATTGTGAATCTGTCATTTTCTCTATTCTTCCGTCGAACCGACCCGTTTCTCTATTGGTCATGCTACCGTAGTGTTATTGAGTTTTTCCATCAGGATTTTGTCCTGTACCTGGGACTTATTAACATAACTGGTAAAATGTAGGTGTATTATATAATATATCTGCAGACTCCGGGGATTAGGTGCAGGCCTGATGTTTGGTTATGTTATTATGTATGTAGAATGTTATATGTATAATTATGTAAATGTTGATTAGGTATCTTTTATTTAGGTAGTTTATTATGTATAATATTTCCGGCAATAAATTACATTTTAGTTATCTTACACGCACGTTGTGGGAAAACCTAAATAAATAAGTAAAATCTTGCTGGCTGATAGTGGTCTATGAAACATGTATAAACAATGCCTGGCTAAAGTATGGTGACTCAGTATTTGTTACCATAGACATTCAGATTAAACAGTTTTGCAATCCTATTGTTAAAATAAATATTTTCTCTTTTAGATTGGACGTTTTGAGTAAGGCGGCACGGCATGGCAAGGTATTTTTAGGCGACGAATAAAAATATAACCTAACTGTATGGAAATAAAGTTGAAATTTCAATGGTGATGCCTAAGGACGTCGCGGCATGCCTAAGGATACCGCTGCATCGTTGCCGTTGAAATTTCAATTTTACTGTCATACATAAGTATCATATATGTTACATTTCTATTCGTCGCATAAAAATCCCTTGCCGTGCCGAGCCGCCAGTGGGCGCCAACCCTAAAGAGACGCAGGTATTTTCATTCGCCCGACCCAAAACTATCATACGTCAGAAACATTCCAACTAAAATTTTAGTGTTTATGGCTCCACCATATTGAAGCCAAACAATAAAGATCCGACAAACATGAAGTTCCGAAGCACAAATTCAAGGAAATGACGTCAATAATCCGACAAAAATCAATTTCTGGGGCAGAATAGAGGAAATCAGTAACAAGATGCAATTGGCAGAAATAAATAAATACTTTTGCACCGACAGATTCTTTATCACACAAACATTTGCTTTACGTTGACACATAATATTGATTTATTAGATAAGTATTACGTTACGTGGTGTTACAACCGCAGCATTGTGAACGTTTTATATCAAAAAGATAAACCGGTCAAACATCAACAAACCTGGGATCCCTTTATTAGGACGTACTATAGGCGATGAGGCTTCGTCCGCGTGTTAGATTATGTATATGATGTGTCACATCCGACATCTTGGTTGACGTATATGATATAAACAATATTCATCATCATCAGCACCATCATTATCATCATCCTGCTTACAACCTCTCTGAAAATAATTGGTACCATCTGACGGCCAAATCTAGCACCGTGCGCACTCATTGTTCGAATCAAATAGCGCGCGCTTCCCCGGCTTCCTGTGTGTGTAACAACACTTCCGTCCCTTTTTACGAAATCAATCGCACAGATTGCAGGAAAGCGAGGGGAAAGGTGTTGCACTTTACACATCAAAAATAATAATTTTGAAAGAAATAAAAGTTTTTTTTTTCATTTCTGTGCGGAAATCTGCAGTCACTTTTCCGGCCGGTAGCTTTTATGTTAATAATAATTATGATCAAAATAGTTGTTATCACTTTACTATTTACTTGAAGAATACAGACAGATTGACTTTTGCATCAATATTTATTATTTATCTTAATTAATCACGTTGCAAGGTGCAGTGATGTGCCGCGACAATGTATACTTATGTATTACACAGATAAAACGGTTTAACATTGAAAACGAACACCAACAAGCTGTGCCCTTTAGATATAATTGCGAGTCACTCCTGTTACGCACGGTTTTTACGACTTGATAAAACATCGAGGTTTCTAAAACATAAGTAAGTTCATTACACACCTTCCGGAATAAATTATCTAATGCTACGGCTACACTTCGCGTTATCGCGAACTTTTCTTCGTGCGCTCTCTGTTGTTCAGCGAGTAATCGAGGGGTGTCCGAGAGAGAGCGCACGAAGAAAAGTCCGCAATAACGCGAAGTGTAGCCGTAGCATAAATGATGGTGTAAACGGCATCGATCAATACGTTGCGTAATTTAGAAGCGAATTTAATTTATAATACCTATATTACCTATATCTATAGATTTTTCGTGCGTTCTCTGTAGAGCAATAGATAACGTAGAGCGGCCTGTTTCCCTTACGTGGACGGAACTGATTATCCCGTAATCCTCCTTGGCTTACGCGATTATAATCCTAACTTAGTAACGGGCAGGAGTATCATCCCTGCTTACAACGATTACAAAGCCGTTTGCCAAGCGTTTGATTGTTTCGCCATCGATTTTACAAGCTGATTGAGAGCTCAATTGACACTTTCTCCACACAAAAGGGCATAACTTCAAGCTCGTATCTCTCTCTTTAAGGTTGATGCGCTAGGGTACCCCGCGAAATTCAAATTTTCTTACGTTTTTTGCCATTTGCAGGTCAGTGTCAGGTTGTATGTTGATCTAAATTTTATTAGCGCTCGTAACAAATATGGATTTACAGAATTATAAACATTAGAATCAGCAATACAACTCTCTAAGTTCATAAAAGTGCCAAATGTCATGATTTCATGAAATAGTCATTCAATACACTTGAATTGAATTTCGCGGGCCACCCTAGCGCATCCCCCTTAAATGTTTTTAATAATCCAGTTCATCAGTCAGTCATTCTGTCTCATCTCTTTTGTCTAAGGGCGGATTTTACCAATGAGACTGAACCCGATCAGCACTTCTAAACCGCGTTCAAGAGCTGTCAGTGTCAATATTCCACAACAATTTTGACACTGACAGCTGTTGAACGCTGTTTAGAAACAATAATAAAGCAACAGTATTATATCTCGGCAGTGACCTTGAAATAATTACTTACGGCCGCTCGGTAGATAAACCTTCCGCGGCCGTGCGTAACTGCCGCGGACTATTGCGTAGGTACTAATATATACTGAGATTTCGAAGCGCGTCGTTTCGGCCGTTTTCTATGAAGATATATATGGTATTCATACTGTGATTTAGCTGTTTTTCCCGTGTCTGATTTCATTTTTTCACTTTTACAGAAAATCATAGGCGTATTCAAGCCTAAAGACGAGGAGCCGTACGGCCGCCTCAACCCAAAGTGGACTAAATGGATGCACAAGTTATGCTGTCCGTGTTGCTTCGGGCGCTCGTGCCTCATCCCCAACCAGGGGTACCTTAGCGAGGCGGGAGCCAGCCTCGTCGACTCCAAGATAGGCCTCAAGATTGTGCCAAAGACCAGGGTGAGTTGAATAAATAGAGAGAAACTGATCTTAACACTAAGGACAAGATTTACAGATCACGCTTTGTCTTTGCTAGGTAAGAGTCGAATGCCATACTAATGTGAACATTATTTGTATAGCATTAATGTTCATATTTGAATGAAACCCTTGCTCACTTTCGCTTATATATGAATTTGAACATTATATGCAAATAAATAAAGTTCATATTCGTATGGAACCCTTACTTACTAAAGTATTAACATTACATACTTTACCTTAACATTATTCCTGTCAATGTCGCACATCTGTCAAACTACAAGTGCAAGATAGAGACGGGAACATAATCTAAGCCAAAGCACGTGCTTAGTTTATCAATTTCGGTCTAATTTTAGCTTAATAAGGAAAACCACCGAATTTAGCAACAGTCACTCATGTTGTAGGTATGGCCGTGGATTTACATTAATCTGTGGTACACTAAGTGCAGTGACCATGCTATGAATAACATCTCGAGATTATTTTATCCGGATACTAAATCCGTGATCACACCTAGACAAAACTGTTTTGTTTAGGTCTAGAAATTACCCATTGTAGAAAATTGAAATGTAATACCTGTTTAAACAATATTAGACAAGCCAGCTGTGTTTTGTCTAGATCTGGGTAAAGTAGTGTTCATAAATTAGTTTCATTGGGGATCCATTATTAAATTGAATTAAAATATAAACCACTAGACGTCCGCGTCCGTCTAATGACACCGTATCATCGCAGGTCATAAGAGCTACAGATAAAAAACACGTGCTACAAAAAATAAAGAATGTCGTTTTTTATCTACCTTTAGTAAGATCCAACCAATATTTACATACCTATTAGTATTATAAATCCGAAAAAACTCTATCTGTCTGTTTGTTACCTTTTCACGCCTGAACTACTGAACGTTATGAAATTTGACAGAGGTAGTTAGCCTGCGACCTGGAGAAGGACATTCATCCCGGTTTTTTTTTATTTAAAAAATATTAGATTGGTACCAAATACACGCAGACGAAATCGCGGGCAACTTTTAGTGAAACAATTAATTAATTATTCAAACGTAAAGTAGAAATGTTATTTCTTGTTTATTTATTATATTTGATGGAAACAACTATTTTAGTTTTTAGTACTAAGAAAAAAAACTACTAGATTTGTTTACGAATTTAAAATTTATAAAATAATACAAAACCTAATCCTAACTTAATATTATAAATGCGAAAGTAAGTTTGTTTGTTACGCTTTCACGCTAAAACGGCTGAACGGATTTACATGAAATTTGGCACATGGGTAGACCATGACCTATAAAGGACATAGGATACTTTTTATACCGTTATTCCCACGGGATCGAAACTTAGAAAGAGAAATCGCGGGGCACAGCTAGTTATTACTTAATAAAGATCACCATAGCTCAATCAACCACTTAAGTTTATAAAACAATATTATAATATAATATAATCTTAAATATGCTTTAATAAATTCAGTACGCACGCACCGAGCTGACCTCGTCGTCGATCGAACATAACTTAATGTTAACTTGATATAATCTCACAATTATGTATTCATATTATACTCCAATGACCTTGATTATGCTTTAACCAATATGTCGGTCATTGGTTCGTGTAAGAGGTTGTAACATCTTGCCTTATAATCACACATGTTTAAAAAAAAAAATATTTCAAATAAAATACAGTCATCTTAGGATTTTGATTTTGTCTGATAATTTTCTAGTATACATACTTAATACTATAAATGCAAAAGTAACTTTGTCTGTTACCTTTTCACGCCTAAACGGCTGAACGGATTTGGATGAAATTTGGCACAAGGCCATGAACTGGGTTAGGACATGAGATACCACAAATTTTATCCCGGTGGTACATTCTCGTGTGTTCATTTCCGACCTACGTGCGGGCGAAGCCGCGGGCAGACGTTAGTGTTCCTATAATGCATCTTATACTTATGTTCGCAATACACTACAGTATATGAAAGCAGGTATCCCAATTGGATATAAAGTCAACTTCATATTAGTGGTAACAATTTGAAATTGACAGCGCCTTAACATCGTAGCAGTAAGGGTGATTTTCGTTGTGTAAATTAACGGAAAGCAAGTTACCACTGATTTGCGGTTGACTGTACACTCAAAAACCTGACAAGGCAAGATGTGACTTTGAATTAAAAGCGAAACTATTTTTAACTAGCTTCCGTTCGCGGCATCGCCCGCGTGGTATGTCTATAAAAAGTAGCCTATGGCCTTCTTTAGTAGATTCAAAGTATCCCCATACCAAATTTCATCCAAATCCGTTCAGCCGTTTTAGCGGAGAAGCGTAACAAACAAATAAACAAATTCACTTTCGCATGTTTATTAGTTAGGATTTCTCTTTTAATATTAATTAATGAGCCTTCGGTAGTTATCAGACAGATTAAGGTCAAGGTCAAATACAAGTTGCACTTGATTTTGTTACTTTTAACTAGACACGGAATTAATAATAAGAAACAAAGATATAAACAAGTTTTAAATCAAGGTTGAGTTTGAATGAATTTGAATTTATCTAAAAACTATGTTTGAAATCAGCCGAATCTGTATCAAAATCAATATATTATTTTCAGTTTGATCGTTGACTTTTTTTAAACGTGGAAATGGTTAGGACTCAATGTTTAAGTTATATTATAATGTTTTTTAAAGTTAAGTTATTAAATTAAATAAAAACTATGCATAAAAGTATGTAGGAGGAGCTCGTGGCTAAGTAATAACAGCCGCATGGGTCGATCCATCAGGTTAAGCTACGCTTGCCGGGGTTGGTCCATGGATGGGTGACCATCTTCACATACCGAGACTCCTCCGTGCCTCGGAAAGCACGTTAAGCCGTTGGTCCCGGCTGTCATTTGTGGATCTTTGACAGTCGTTAGGGGTCGTCAGAAGCTCTAAAGTCTGACAACCAGTCTTACCAAATGGTATCGTTTTACCCAGTTACTGGGTTGTGGAGATCAGATAAGCAGTCGCTCCATGTAAAATACTGGTATTCAGCTGCATCCGGTTAGACTGGAAGCCGACCCCAACATAGTTGGGAAAAGGCTAGGCAGATGCTGGCATAAAAGTATATCAAGCAACATCATCAGTCTGTTCTTTTTTCACGTCACTAACTTTGTTTGCTAAGTAATAACAGCCGCACGGGTCGATCCATGAGGTTAAGCTACGCTTGCCGGGGTTACTCCGTGGATGGGTGACAATATTTTAATACTGAGACTCCTCCGTGCCTCAGAATGCACGTTAAGCTCCAACAGCTTAACGTGCTTTCCGAGGCTCGGAGGAGTCTGTCCCGGCTGTCATTCGTGGATCTTTGACACGGCTGTCTCGACTTACGGGTCGTCAGAAGCCCGAAAGTCTGACAACCAGTCTTACCAAGGGGTAACATATTACTTAGGTACTGGGTTGTGGAGGTCAGATAGGCAGTCGCTTCATGTAATATATTGGGAAAAGGCTAGGCAGATTGACTAACTTTTTTTAAAATTACTGTTTCCTTTCAACTGCGCTGAATACGATTAAAAGTCCAAGTATAGATATGAGTTTTTCTATTTGTTTGCTTATTGTTTTTGACGGGTGTAAATGTTCCAAGTACAACGAGTTAAATGTTAAATACGTTCTTCTTCAGGTGGTGAAACTGGTATCGGAGACGTTCAACTACCTGCGGATAGACCGCGAGCGCTCGCGGCTCAAGCGCGCCATCACCGAACAGTTCCCCAATCTGCGGTTCAATAGAATGGGACTACCGCCTAAGGTAAGAGAGAGAGAGAGGTAGAGTCATCCTCAGTTAAGTTCTGGCCGAACAAGGACGATGTGGCGGCATCTACAACGCCACATGCGAACTACGCGTCAAAAATCTGACGTCACACAAATCCTGCATCGCGCAAGTAAAATTATCCGCGCGGATTTACTATTACTAGTTCCTAGAGATCATTGGAACACCATGCAAGGGATATACTAATGTGTTACCAGTCTCGAGAGACAAAAGTGAAAATGTGCCTATAGATTCTTCTCCTTTCGTGTGGCTAGCAGGGACCGGCCGGATACTCGTTGTAAGGGTTTTTGAAGAGGTTTTTTTAAGCGCTTCAAGTAACACGAAAAAAGCTTTTCGAGAAGGTAACCTCTTCAAAGGCTTAAGTCATTGAAGGGGTTAACCCCTTCACGTGTTTACCTTAATAAAGGTGTTAACCATTTCGCTGGGTTACGAGGATGTAACTCGAACAAAAGGTAACACTGCGATATGAGTTACCCCATGTACGGGTTACCCTGTCCAAAGGCTTAACTCTTAAGCGGGGTTGTCCGGTCCATGGTGGCTAGTGACTGACCTGGTGTCAGAGTATTAAAGCCGCCCATGGGCCTCTGACTTGGCACTAGCACCCATATATTTTATCTTATACAAAGCAGTGCTGTTTGGTGGTTGTTGTCAAGGGCGAATCAGAACCTTATTTGGTAGGTTCTGAGTCGCCCCTGACAACAACCACGAAAAGAGCCTGACCTTTTGTTTCCCCTTAAATATTTATTTACTTAATTAATTTTATGTTTTTGTTTGTTTACAGGCGGGTTCATTCCAGTTGTTCGTGGAGGGTTACAAGGACGCAGACTACTGGCTGCGACGGTTCGAGCAGGACCCGCCGCCGCCACATGTTATGAGGAAGTGAGTGATTTCATTGTATTCACTGTAACGTATGCTGCGTAGCCTTTTGACTGAATTCTCGAATTTGATTACCTGGTCTTATGATTTGGCCTCTTATATGTTACTTTTTAGGAGCCTTAGGAACTTTCATCACATATTTAATTTACAAATAGGTGTGTTTATTGTATACAGTTAAAATGAAAGTTTAGGTCCTTTTTTTGTGTCGGATTGCCGTCCCATCGGACAATGAGAGTGAGTGAAGAACTGTGTCTGCGCACACACGCCTGCACTATAATATCTCCCGCGCCAAAAACTAGTCTCCGCTGAGATTGGCCGCCGTGGCCGAAATACGGTCTGGAAGACTATATTCTTAAACCCATTCTATTTCAGATTCCAGCTTCAATTCGAGCGTCTAGTGGTGTTAGACTACATAATTCGCAACACAGACCGCGGTAACGACAACTGGCTGATCAAGTACGACTCGCCGAGCCAGCAGCCGCCCCCGCACGCCGATATCGACCTTAGGGACCCCTCCGTAAGTTCATATTGCTTTGTACTTAATGTTATAATCGTAACGACCACTGGTTGATAAAAACTACATCTACATCGAGCTGATATAGGCCTTCGGGGCCCCTCCGTGAGTTCACATTGTTTTTCACTAAGTAGTGTGTACCATAAAAAGTTTTTAGATTGAAAACGGATTTATTTAGGTGTTTTTCGAGAACCGCACAAACAAACAAACAGACAGACAGCGCTGTTGTGTTTTATCATATGTGTGGATATACTGAGTTCAACACCATATAAATTCAAAGTTTAACTTGTTCCTTGTCTATTCCAGGAGTGGACGGGCGCGGAGGTCCGTATAGCGGCCATAGATAACGGATTAGCGTTCCCGTTCAAGCACCCGGACTCATGGCGAGCTTACCCGTACCACTGGGCGTGGCTACCTCAAGCCAAGCAGCCATTTAGCCACGAGACTAAGTAAGTAATTATATTGATTATTTTTATTAAAAATCCAAAATGGCGCTTGGCCAAAATCAGAACTAACTCCGCCATCTTGTCAATGTCATTCTATCGCTAAAAGACTCTATTTTAAAATCCACATACCATTTGACGTTCTATTTACTGCTTACGCTGATGGCGCCATCTATGAACGTACTCTGTGACTTTAGTACTGATGTTAACTTTTTAATTGTTTCCAGGGAATTAGTGCTTCCATTGTTATCGGATATGAACTTCGTTCAAGAGCTGTGTGATGAACTACACTTATTATTCAAAGTAAGTTGCTGCATTATTGTCCTATCAATAAATTTGTAGTTTTATTTGTATGACAATATTACTGAATACCATCCATCCATTTGTCTTGCCGCTATCCCATTTCCTTGGGGGCAGCGCAACATGTCTTCAGCAGAAATATTATTTAAAAGATCTTTAGTTGAATAGACATATACACCATCTGAAATAAGATTTTTTTACAGTCCGTTCAAATGATTTTGACTTCTATTGTGTTGGTAGCAAGAAAAATGTTAGCTGCAGTAAACAGTTGGTACTGTAACCACTTTTTTGCTTTTAATGCCATCTTTATGCCTACGGTATAGAAGTCAAAATCGGTTGAACGGACTGTAAAAAAGGTTTATTTAAATGTCTAATCTTATTTCAAATGGAGCATAGTTACATACAGTACCTGGCTGTAATTATGGCATATTGTATTTTTTTAAGACTGATTTTAACCGTCATCTCGGACACTCATACTTGTGTGACGCCCCCCCTTTCTAAACGACAATAAATTATTTTTGTCATTTTAAATTCGTGGGAAATATTTCATTGATTCTCCATTCGTAACTCCATATCGTGTCCATACTTTTACACATTTAGTAGATTGCATGAATGTACCAATATGTTCACAAAACAAAAATGACCATTGTCACAGCAGGACAAGGGCTTCGACAAGAGTTTGTTCGAGCGACAGATGTCCGTCATGCGCGGGCAAGTGCTGAACCTCACGCAGGCGCTCAAGGACAACAAGAGTCCCGTGCAGCTCGTGCAGATGCCTGCAGTCATCGTAGAGAGGTATGTTGTGCTAGCCCACGCCCACTTCCGGACAAAGATCGACTCAACCTTGTTCAAAGTAGTTTTTCAAAAATCTCATCGAATACTCGTGTCCAAAGATTATTTTGACACCCTACAGAGAGGTTTTTTTTATTACAGCTATGAGAGCTGATTACAGTATCGTATTACCCAGTTACTGGGTTGTGGAGGTCAGATAAGCAGTTGCTCCATGTAAAATACTGGTCTAGATAGGTGGTGTGTGAAAATAAAAGAGGGTGGACAAAGTAATCTCACCGAGCAATATCGAACACATCAAATTATGATTTGGAACCTCTTTTCATGACTGTAATCAACTCCCATCAAAAAATCTGCCTAGCCTTTTCCCAACTATGTTGGGGTCGGCTTCCAGTCTAACCGAATGCAGCTGAATACCAGTATTTTACATGGAGCGACTGCCTATCTGACCTCCACAATCCAGTAAATGGGTAATACGATACCCCTTGGTAAGACTGGTTGTCAGACTTTAGGGCTTCTGACGACCCGTAACGGCTGTCAAAGATCCTCGAATGACAGCCGGGACCAACGGCTTAACATGCTATCCGAGCCACGGAGGAGTCTCGATATGTAAAGAATGGTCACCCATCCACAGACCAACCCCGGCAAGCGTTGCTTAACCTGATGGATCGACCCGTGCGGCTGTTATTACTAAGCCACGAGCTCCTCACGAGCTTTTTTTTTATTCAATTACTAATCAATATTTGATACTTCCTCTACAGGTCCAAGAGCGGCTCCACATCGTCCCGCTTCTTCGACTCGTTCCAGCAACGCTTCCAGCACAAGTCGCCTTTTTTCTCTTGGTGGTGAAGCTACGGCCGAGCCGCTAGATAGGTGAGCACTTCAAATTATTAACTACTAGCTGCGCACCGCGGTTTCACCTTCATAACTCTCGATCCTGTAGGAATATCGGTATCCTATGTCCTTCTCCAGGTCATGGTCTACCCACGTGCCAAATTTCATCGAAATCCGTTCAGCCGTTTTAGCGTGAACAAATAAATTCACTTTCGCATTTATAATATTAACTAGCTGATGCCCGCGGCTCCGCTCGAGTGGATGTCGATTATTATATACTAAAACCTTCCTCGAGAATCAATCTATCCATTGGTGAAAACAGCATGAAAATGGGTGCAGTCGTTTTTGAGTTTATCGCGAACAGACAGACAGACAGACGCGGCGGAGGACCTTGTTTTATAATATGTAGTGATTAGGCTTAGTTTCATCATTGCTTGTTCGGAAAGTAAAATTTAACTGAAAATCTAATATAACATTTTCTTCTGCCCCCAGACGTATATCAAAAAATGGTGAGAAGTTCCACACTGAAGCTGATAACATATAGATGTAAACACAATTGTATGTATATGTATGTATAATGTAACGTAGATTAGAACTATTGTAAACTAGCGAATTACTGCTCGAGGTAGATCAAATACGCTGTTAAGTGCGATATGTCATGGTAGCTTATAATAATAGTTTGTGTTATTTCTTTAAGTTGGTTACTCTTCTGTTTTATCTTATTAGTAAATTACCTCAAACCAGGGACTTGAAACGTTACTCAAAATAGAGGTACGATAACGTAACGTAATAGCGTTATGTATAGTTCCAGTAACCATTTACGAAAATCTATCGGAACGAAATCTTCAAACGAATTTAGTTACGATCCGGGTGGAACGGTAGTAATGATCGTAACTGTAACTATACGTAACGCTATTTTAACGTTATTTAATAACGTTTCAAGTCCCTGTCTCATACTAACATCATGCTTGTTGCCCGAAAGGATAGGCAGGTGTGACGAACATTTTGCCAGTTTATTTGGACCGATTTAAGCAAAAATGATCCAACCCACAACCTCGACAATTTCGAGTTTTTATGACCTGTTTTTGTACTTCAAATAAGGTGTATTTTTTAATATGTCAAAGACTCGTATCTTTGATATGTTAAAATATACCTTATTTGTGTGGGTTGGATCATTTTTGCTTAAAGCAGTCCATTTATAAGTCATAATAAAATTATGTTATGATAATATGAGTAATGGTGAATATTATACGTATGTATTTTATTATTCTTTTGTTAATTATTAAAACAAGCTCATTACATTCTTTTATAAATAGTTTCCATTATTTAATTCAAGCTAGTTTTATTTAATAATTCCATTTCTACCATTCTACCATACTTTTATACTATGACATACCGTACGTAGTGGGCGTTAATTTTATTATTTTTATCAACGACATTGCCTACAATCCTTGGCTAAAATGTTTATTTTTGTATGTTATTTGTGATTTATGCTTCAATAGGAAAATGAGAGCCCAGCTCTTAGATTTAGTTTCTGATTATTTTGTATAAAGATGTTATGGAATCCCGCTAGATGGAAGTTTAGGCGACTGGGTAACCACACTTGATATTGGTAGGTTTTATCAGTCATTGCTACGGCCGCGAATCATATTTAGACCAACATACAATCTGATACTGACCCGAAAATTCCAAAAAACCTAAGAAAATTTTAATTCCGCGGGCTACCCTCTGACCCTTTCGCTATAATACGTTGATAACAAGCCTCACTCGCCACAAACTTATTTTCTAGCGGTGGTACAATTATTATAAATAAATGATGTTATGTGACATTTCATAGCTAATGTTCAGGGCGCCCTTGGGCCACTAGTCGAATAAAAATAACCATCTCATAAGCATGCACCGCTTTACAGAATATTTTGACAATGCACTTACAACCAAAAGAATTAGTTTTAAAGAAAAACTAATTATTCAATAATTAATTCAAAGCCGCATCTAATTTATGTAAAGAAAATAGCTATAAAATAACTATGTTCTATGAGATTTTCGAGCATATTTCGGATTTTGATTTTGAAATGTTCGAAAACCTCGAAGTTCGATAGTTTTATTATTTTATCTACACCCATGTGATAAATCCTCTATGAAAGTGTCTGAAACAGTTAGCTTATTGCCAACATTAAAACAACCAGTCATAGTAACAATAGCATAATATCATCCAAACGGGTGTTATAATGTTGTACTGAATTTCATAATGTAACTCATTTCAAAAAAAGAACATTGTCATTCACGAGCGTTTCACTAACAAAGCACCATAATTTAAAAACAAACCACATTCGAATTCGAAAAATTCTAATTCACGTCATACCGCGCCATTTTTGTTCGATATTGGTATTGCAAAGAAACTTTTATAGAAGATTCATATCATGGTGTAGATAAAATCTTGTATGCAACTGTAAATAATTAGGTATTAAAACACTCATGTGATACTATTATCACATTCGTGTTTTAATACCCCTTATTATATAACAGTTGCATAAATAACTATAGGGTTATGTTTTTTCTTGCTCAATACAAACAAAAGATTGTGCAGCTACTTATAGAAAAGGATGGCATTGTTTAAATTATCTGTAAATGTCGTTACTAAAGCTACCCAATGTTGCCATGTCGCAAGATCATAAAATACGGTATTTTTTTAAACTAATACCATAAGAAAAAATGTGAATCTTGATGTGCGAACGCCATATTGGGTGATAATAGTATAATTTTGCTATTATAAATATTTCGTTACATTTTGATTGTCTAATATAACAGAATTCGAAATAGTTTGATACTAACAAAATCTGTTTCTTGCATTATAATTGTAAATACATAATGGGAGTTTGTTTTAGGCAACTATAATATGTAATGTCCATGTTATCTAGTTAATATTTTCCAATTCATACATATATACAGTCATATCTTGCTATTTTCAATACATCAAATTTTGACACAAATATAAAATGACTATATTTGAAGGTAATTTTATAATGAATATAGGGCCCGATCACACGTACCTTAACCACACCAGAACGACACCACTTGGACGGGCGCTAATTTCTATGAAAATTAATAGTTTATCCACACGGACCACATTTGGCCGTCAAAATCAACCGTGTGGGAGATACCGCACAACAAGGCGACGTCACGGCCACAACGCAACGACACTTACAGCCGGAGTCAATCTGTCTGCAAACACTAGCCACTAACTACATTGCAACTATTAGCGACAACGCAAGTTCAAAAGTTGCAGCCACACTATTCACGAGAAACCACTGCTTGCCCACATTTTGCCGGTGCGATGTGGTGTGGTAGTGGTATGTGTGATGGGGCCCTAACATGTAGATTTTATGAAATACAGTAAATTTAATTTTGGGTTGTCCTAGTAAATACCATTTTGTAATGTATCTTTTAATAAACGTTAAACAATTAGTTGAATATTTTAAAACTTGTAGCTAAATAAATGCAGTGACAACTTTGATACTTAGATAAACAGTTAAATCAAATTGTTTGTGATCTTTTTGTTGTTGGTTTGAATTGTTAACGTATATTTATATCAGTTATTGGAATAGAAAACTTTGAAGAATGTTCATACAATTATGAACTTTATTCTTGTGTTAATTATATGTGGCACTTTCCCATGCACGATACATGAAAACCACGCGTCACAGAAGGGTGAGTAATCAACGTTACGCTGTGTTGTGCTCTATGTAGCGAATTAGCTCGTCATAGATTATTATGACGAAGCAGCTGCGCTGTGTTGTGTAGCTACGCTACGCTTTTTTCCAAACAGCAGGGATGCCATAGGTGCTGCCTCGTACTAAGCACAGGTGCCGTATTACAAATTATTAATGCCACCATTTATCCAGTGTGAGAGTGCGACGGAGCTAGACAAGGCCGCTAGCGCCATCCCGTTTTCGCAGAGGAATAATGATGGCATTAATACTTCATAATACTACCTCAGTACAGCCTAATTTTGATTACTGACCTAACTAAGGGGCGGAGCTTTACCGTTATTGGGCGTGGCCCTGTATAATGCATGTATCTCTGGATCAATTTTCTACATATACGTTTCATTTTAAACCCTGACTTGAGCGTACATAACAGAAATCATTTTCAAACAACGCCAAGTGCCTCTTTTAAATAAATGACTATTGTTTTTGTATAAATAAGTTTTGCCACTAGCCTTGCGACACAGGCGTATTAAAACATAGTACAATCTCTTAACTTATTCCGTATTTGTACAAGTAACCAATATAGTTTATATATGAAACCGTACGATTTTTAACGATCAAGTAGATGAAAACTTAAAGAAATAATAATGTTACATGTATGTATTTATGTAAGTAACTGTGAGAATGTAAGATGAATGAGTGAGTTTATAGATTTTTAATTATTTATAGGAAGATGTTTCTGTCGTGTATTTTTATTCATTCGATGATACTTTGACCCTTTTCTTAAAGGTTTTGTGATATTTGTTAAAACCAATGAAAGACGTTATTATAAGATGATCTTTAGGAAAGGGTCAAATATGGTTTTAATGATTTTCTATTCAACTGCGATGTACATTAACTTTTCATCAGAACTTAGTTAATTAGTGAATGATAAAATATTAATTGTTTTTATACCTGCTGTAATATTTAATTAAATAACTACTTAATACTTTTAACTTATTTAGAGATAAACCAAGAAAGTCTTCCTGTAAATGGTTAAATGTTACAATTCCATGTACATACTTTTAACAACTTTTGTTTGATAGTTATAACAATGTTTATTACGCATTATTATTTAATATTTGAGAAAAATATAATCACCATTGCATTTTATGACTTGTGTTTTATTTATCCAATGTTCAATAATAATAATTACCAATATTACCTAGAAAAATAAATAAAAATCAGATATCCTTTCATATTTTATTTCAACAGCAAATTCAGGCATTTATTACATAAACAATAATTCATAACAATTATGTATTTGTGCAAACAAATAAAACGTATGTTTATTATATTTATATGGAACCAAAGCACTTATTATAGTTTACTGGTTTTTCTAAGGAATGTTTATAAAAAATATATTGCACTGGTGAATTCTATAAATAAATAATTATTATTGGGCCGTAAAGCTACGGTTCCCTAGAGAGCAGTGGCCACCTTAAAACTGCCGTCATTTTGACATTAAAGTGTCAAAAAACGCTCTGTATTTGGACAGCCGTTATTGTGCGACCGTTTACCGCTATCTTAGAAAACCAAAGCTAGGCTATTCTCGCTCAATACGACCGTACAGACTTCACTATAACTTGTCCCTAGCCGTCATGTTGGCACCATTGCTTGTCAAGCTTAGTTTTAATAGTAATAGAGTTCAAAATGGCAACTGACAGAACAGTGCTACCAATGGCCTCACGGGTCAAGTTATAATGAACGAACTGTAGTTGCTAGCTCAAAGCAACTTTTGACACATTTAATCAAATCAAAACAAGTGGCAGTGTTTGGAAAACCGAAGTTTTTAGAACGTCGTATTGAGTGGGCCTATCTCCCTTTCAGACTAGAAATAACATGACAAGTCGAACACACGTAGTGGATAATGTAGACATTCTAAACTTTGTATATCACTAGTATAATAATGAGTGAAAAACACGAAAATCAAAATTAATTGGTCCAAAATTTTTGAATCATTTATGGTGTCGGTCTGTTCCAAGGGTGGATAAATATGATAGATAAAATTTGCCTTAAAGCAAGTAATTTGTGTATCCCAAAATTAAATCTTGTGTTTTTTAAGAATGGAGGACTTTTTGGATTGAATTTTTTAAACAAATAGATGAAAAGAACAATCTGTTTCGCGTACAATGTGCAATAATTTTGTAGTTAGAACTACTAAATTAATTTTTTTTAAGGATTCCGAACCCGGCGGCTGCCAAACTGCCCTATTACAAAGCCTCCGCTGCCCGTCCGTCTGTCTGTCTGTCTGTCAGCGGGCTGTATCTCATGAACCGTAATAGCTAGACAGTTGACATTTTCGCAGATTGTGTATTTCAATTGCCGGTAAGTATAAAACAAAATAGTTAAAAAAATTTTTTTTTTCGGCGTTTTTTAATGTTGTACGGTGGTACGGAACCCTTAGAATGGTAGTACGACTCGCACTTGGCGACTTTTTAATGACTTGTGTATAACGTTGATGACGCGTAATTTCTTACGTCGTCATTTGCATCGTAAAATATGTCTTGGGTACATTACCAGCCGACAAGCGATGCGAAGGAATTTTTCGACGCCATATTTTTTTGTGTAGTTAGTTTTAATGAGTCATTATTGAATTAGGTCTAAGATGTTATTTATGTACATTCTTATCTCATTTATGGCTAATGCTGTATTTTTGGGAAGAAATCATTATTGTATTGTGGATCGAAGGACCAAACTGCAAAACCATAAATACTATTTTTAGGCCATAATTATGATCAAAAAAAGAAAGTTTAACAAAAATCAATAAGTTGTATATTTATTCTAACTAGTGTTGAATAGCTTACAATAATGGTATGCTCAATTAATGACTTACAAATTAGGCACAATAAAGGCATGCAAATATTTGTGTAACATTACTGATAAAAATGTACATGTTGTGCTGATAACATTAAAAATAGAATACCAACAATTCGAAAAGAAATTCAGTCAGCAGAAATGAGAATTACATAAAATTTATTTGCTATTTAACTTCTTCTGTGTTCTTGGTACAAAAACTGTAAGCGTTAAAAGAACTCAGCATCTGCCTAGCCTTTTCCCAACTATGTTGGGGTCGGCTTCCAGTCTAACCGTATGCAGCTGAATACCAGTATTTTACATGGAGCGACTCCTATCTGATCTCCACAACCCAGTAACTGGGTAATACGATACCCCTTGGTAAGACTGGTTGTCAGACTTTCGAGCTTCTGGCGACCTGTAACGACTGTCAAAGATCCACAAATGACAGCCGGGACCAACGGCTTAACGTGCTTTCCGAGCCACGGAGGAGTCTCGGTATGTAAAGATGGTCACCCATCCACGGACCAACCCCAAGGCAAGCGTAGCTTAACCTGATGGATCGACCCGTGCGGATGTTATTACTTAGCCACGAGCTCCTCTAAGCGTTAAAAGAACTTTAATAATAAAATATAAAAAAGAAAATAATCATAATAATTTAAGAATACAACAGTAATAAAATAACATAATAAATATTATTATTGAATGTTTAAATGTAAACATAAGTACCTGTAGTAAAATTTAGTAAGGTTTAATTTTTTATTATTAATTAGGAATGTTATTATAATTATTATGATTGGATGCCGTTTTTATATTATTTTTGTTATGCAAACAGTAAAAAATAAAAGGTTTTTTTTTTATGTAACCGTATTTATAAATAAAAATACCTACTTATTTTAAATGTTTGGTTTTAGTTCTTACCTGCATATTCGATAATGATTTGTCTTGTAGTATAGAATACTAACCACTGCTCTCAAAACGGTGGAGGAAAACATCGTGAGGAAACCGGCATGTCTTAGAACCAAAAATTCGAAGACATGTGACATCTACCAACCCGCACTAGGCCCGCGTGGTGGATTACGGCCCACTCCCTCTCATAGAGAGGAGGCCTGTGTCCCAGCAGTGGGAACATTATAGGCTGATTATGTATGTATGTATAGAATACTAGCGACACGCCCCTACTTCGCATGGTTTTTACGACTTGACAAAACCTCTTTTCTATACAGGCTGTAAGGGTAAACACTCTTGTCATTCAAACCATGGGTTGACTTAAATATAAAAATAAATAGTTTCTATCCGACACCGTGCTCTCTAGCGAAACAGCTGTCTGACTGAGGGAGGGGTCGCGCTCGCGGCCGGTCAGGTTTCATCCAGCACCCCCCGCCCGTGTTAAGACGCAAGTTCGTTGCCCTAGCGCATAGGGCAACGAACTTGCGTCTCTTGTGGTAAAATGTAGATTTTAAAAAAAGAAGAAAAAAGTTGTAATTTTCCATTGGTTTTACGTTCTATAAATGAAACCAAACCACTGGTTTCAAGGATAACGGTGTTTACCCTAACACCCTGTATTATGTGTAAGTTTAATATAATTATATGTTAATTAACCACATAAACCTTCCGGAAAAAATCTCTAAATGGTGGTGAAAACCGCATTAAAATCCCTAGCGGAGTTTAGAAGAACAACGCGGTCACATAGACAGACGAAAAGCGACGTCAATTTATAATATGTATAGATACAGATTGTGCCACACGAGTAGGGGAAGACCAAATAAACGATTGATGGACTGTGAGAAAGATGATATGGCTAGAAAGGGGGTGACTACCGAGATGACGACTAATAGAGAAGTATGGAAGAACAAAACATGTTGCGCCGACCATAAATAAATCGGTTTAAAGGCTGTAGAATGATGGTATAGATTGTGCCTAATATCATTAGATATTGATTCATTTTTCTTTGTGTATAAGACAAGTAAAATAGTCAATGTTTGCACAGATACGTCTTCAAACAGAAACAAAAAACTTAATAAAAATACATAATTCTTTGATATTTAAATTATTGACTGACCTTTTAAAATATTACAAAATAAATTAGATTATATAATTTAAAAGTAAAAACAGTTCAACTGAAATAGCTAACTTAGGATTGAAATGCATAAATTACCTCTTTGTACTATAACTAAATATTATAATAAATAACGTAATACTTTAGCGACCTGTCACACATATTATTATGTTTATTATGACTTGCAAGCACAAATACTTGCTGCAATTCGTCTGCAAATTACTTGCTGCAGTATGTGTAATCCCCATTATGTGAGTGATGAACGAATTAGACATAATATTACAAGTCGCAAGCGGATCATTGATGCTTTTAATTATCTTATTTCAGATTTACACCGTAATAATTTGATTGGACTCTTTTGATCCACTGGCGACACTCGTATGTTGACACATTTGTGGTCGGCTCTTACAAAATGACGTTTACACGAAAATTATGGTATATTTAGCGTCGCCCAAATAACGCAAATATTTGAACAATTATTATACCAAATTAATGCCGTAATTTCCGAAACTTGCGAGTAAAACATTCATCCCACCACAATCAAAGCGACACAAACATAATTTTCCATATATCTCACGATATACCTTCACGAAGCCTCTTATCTCTGCATGTGTAACGTGTGTTGGTACTTGACGAAGGCTACGGCTGCTAACTCTTTGCAGAACTCTTCCAGGACTATCAGACTTTCAACTAACTGGTTGTGGTCGGCACTGGAAAATTAAAATGGTTCAGTAAGAATTTGCTCAAGGGGCCTACCACCACAGCTTACAGCAATGGTATTTTAATCTTACTTCGTGGGGGAAAGAGATGGAGTTATACGTCCTGTAGAGCTTCATCTCTTTCCTACACTGAAGTAATATTAAAATAATACTGCTGTAAGAGCTGGTGGTGGGGGCCCAGGTTTGGTCAAGGATTTCCTAAATTGTTAATATAACCATAGTATGTGGATTTTTTAATAACTACTTAGTAGATCGAGACCGCTGTTCCGCGCCTTAGGAATGCGCGGCAAGGCGTTGACCAATGAGCGGGCGGCGGCAGACGACCAGAGGAAAAAAGGATCGTTTTGAATTTGAATTTCATCAAAATATGTCGTCTGTGTGATGAGATGTCATGCATGGGTTTAATTTATTTAAATTTAATCAAATTCATTTCGGTTATCTGGCTCACACGTACCTAAGAGACCGAGAATGTAATTTTCGCGGTTATATTAATAAACAATATTGTCATACTTACTTTTCGTCATAAGTAGGATCCTCACTCATGAGCCACAGCCGCGTATTCTCAATGATCTTCTTAAAATTCCTTAACCGCGGTATTTCCATAGTCAACCTCTTCGCTACCTCCTGAAGCGTCTTAAACAGCGTCGTCGTTTTCTTAGCCGTCGGCAGCATGGGGTTAAGCAAATACTCGTGCAAATTCGGATGGGGGAGCAAAGCTAACTGAGATATTATAGAAGTTAAGTGTAGGTTCACTTGATAAGGCTGATTGGGCATGTTGGCAAGAAGTTTGAATAGCATCTTAAAGAATGGTCCTTCGTCAAATTCTTCTTCAGAAGTTTGTGAGGTAAGATCTCGACTCCTGAGGACTAGTTTCTGTGAGAAGGGTTTCGTGTCGTGTTTTATTAAGTTGTCTGGTTTAAGTGGTTCGAAGGCTTCGTCGAGGTGTATGTCGGCTTCTGGGCGGCTGTCATAGCTGTGTGTCGAGCTGGCGGTCGTGTCCACCCAGTTGTGGTCGGCTGGCCAGTGGAACGTGGATGTGGCGTCTAGCCAGTACTGGAACGATTATTTATTGTTCTGATGGTTTGTTTTTTAAAAAAGCTAAGAAATTATCAAAACTGCAACGTCCTTTTATGCCCTAATTAGCGTTTGCACGCGGCTTCGCCCGTGTGGAAGTCGAATATTATCTTACGGGTATTACCGGGATAAAAAAAGTATCCTGTCCTCCAGATTATGGTATATCCTTCAGTTAAACATTAAAATTTGCCGTTTTGGCGTGAAAAGGTAACAGAGTTACTTCCGCTTTATAATATTACTAGCTTCCGCCCGCGGCTTCGCCCACGTGTTATGTCGATAAAAAGTACCCTATGTCCTTCCCCAGGATGCCATCTATCTCCTTGCCAAATTTTGTCGAAATCCGTTCAGTGGTTTAGGCGTGAAATGGTAACATACAGACAGACAGAGTTACTTTCGATTTATAATATTAGTATGGATTAGTACGGATGTTTACTAGATTAGGCAAGGTTGCCTTTTAAGAAAAAAATCAAGTAACAAAAACTAAAACCCAACGACTTAAAAGGTATAAACAAGACACCACAGACAGACAAATTAAAAATCCGGAGTCACACGTGTTAGGGCATAGATCGAACAGATTACGTGTGACTCCGGATTTTTAATTTGTCTGTCTGTGGTGTCTTGTTTATACCTTTTAAGTCGTAGTTGGGTTTTAGTTTTTATTACTAGATTTTTTTTTAATTCTTTTGATGTTATAATATATACATTTTTGAAATGTGCTCATTAAGCCCTTTCATTTGATACCCAACATGGTACGATTAAACCATTTTTTTTTAAGTTCCTCACTTTATCTCGTCTAGAGGGCGCCATTTTTATGTTACTTAATGTTTAATGTGACTTCACATAGCCTATAACCGCGGACAATCACGACGCTTCTAACGATACCTCATTTGTCAAATTGTGATAAGTGGTTTGGAAGATAAGAGGGAACAGATGAACATACATACATACATACCGGTCAAAATCATAACCCTCCTTTTTTCTTCGCCGTAGTCGAGTAAAAATACATACAATTTTCTTTAACATCCTTATTTATGTCCAACGATTAAATATTTGAACCAATTTCTCTTCAACACTGCTATATTTCATTTTCTACGTATATTTACCTGGTACCGCCTATGCGCATCGTGTATATAATGCTCGTAGTCGGCGCCCACAGGGTCGGACAGTATCGCCCGCGGCAGAAGCAGCAAGAAACTGCAAAGAGGGGGAACAATGAAACACACACTCGCTTTCAACGCATTTAATCTCATATGTACAGATATGTAGAACATTCGAAGAGCATCCAAAATCACAGATCTTATCGTGCTACCAGATTTTTGTTTATCACAAATTATGTGTAAGTCTGTATTAGTAAATCACTGTTAGAATTGCTCAGAGTAATGTATAGAAGTTTATAAGTTGCTGCCAAAAGGTAATGTCATACATTTTTAAAGTTTATTTTATTTATTCAGGGACAATAAACAGCGACAATGTGTCAGTGTGTGTGTGTATAACTTAGACGAACTCATCATCTGACTAGCCTTTTCCCAACTATGTTGGGGTCGGCTTCCAGTCTAACCTACCAGTATTTGAGAGGGCAACTGCCTATTTGACTTCCACAACTCAGTTACTGAGTACCACGATACCCATTGGCAAGACTGGTTGTCAGACTTACGGGCTTCTGACTATCCGTAAAGACAATTCTGTCAAACTACAAGTTAAATCTAATGCAAATGAAAAGTGTGCATTTATAAAATTAGAATTCCTTAAATTATAATATTGGTTGAGCTATTGCGTAAGAGTGATTTATTTATATAGACTATAGAATTCAAGACCGTAGCCAGAAAGATATCAGACATCACAAGAAAAATAGGAAAAAATCCGTTTATCAGCATACCATGTGATCAAACCTACTGATAAATAGTATATAATAGTTAACGTAGTAGATAGAAATAGTTTTCCTAGCTACGGCCCCGCATTCATTTACCTGACATAGGTACTTATAAAAATTTTGAAAAATAAATATAAAATTAATAAATTCTATAAAAAGTTTCAATTTGACCAGATTCTTAAATTCCTTTGGAAGGACGATTTGAATTATAATTTTTATCATCATAATTATACGTATATTAAAAAATAATACTATACATTATATGTCATCATAATAAATAATATACATAGTAACTTTCAAAAACGATTTTTACAAAATGCTTTTGAACTATTTAGGCATGTCGTTCAATTAATATATTAAAATTATGTTTCTTTTTTTATATTTTCTTAGATTTTATACACATATTTAATATTTACATTATGAGCAACCTTTTTTAAGTAAACGGAAGATTTCGCGTTTATTATTTGAATACCTATGTAGATATATCATACCGTGATTTTGTTTAATAACAATACTGGCTTAATAAAATATGTAATGGTCTAATTATTTCGTTCTAATGATTTATTAATTAGAAAAAAAAATGCTGTAATTTTATTAGAAGTATCGGTCGGATGAAGTAAGCATAACTGGCGAAAGGTGCACAATAGGTACCTCTGCCCAACCCTTCGGGAAAACAAGGAAAACTATTTGTATCGAGCAATAAGTTATTCAAGTAATCACTTATACCTCTCACCCTGACCAAGAATAAACGCGAAATTGTCCGTAAATGCGTTAATAAATATGAAACAACCTGCATCAATTATTATTACATTTTTAACTGTTTACAACCTAAATAACTTAAATAAGTGAGATTATGGCAAGTGTGTTTGTACATGAGATGATTATGACAACCGTAGGAAATATATTAACAATTTTTAATTAAATTTATTATCCCCAAACCTTTTTTATACTAAACTAAACGAGAACTATTGCCATCCTTCACTAACACATACAACGAGACAGAGACAGAAGACAAAAAGAGCTGCCAAAGAAGCCTCAGCCTAAAAGTATAAACGAGTTTGGATAACATTTCTGAATATAGCAAGTATAAACCATCAATCAATCTGCCTAGCCTTTTCCCAACTATATTGGGGTCGGCTTCCAGTCTAACCGGATGCAGCTGAATACCAGTATTTTACATAGAGCGACTGCCTATCTGACCTCCACAACCCGGTAACTGGGTAATACGATACCCCTTGGTAAGACTGGTTGTCAGACTTTCGGGCTTCTTACGACCCAGTCAGCATAAACCATTATCAACCTATAAAGTTCCCACCTACTGGGACACAAATCTTCTCTCTGTGAGAGGGAATAAGAATGAGGCAACTAAAAACTCCGTCTCTTTTGTGCTCTAGCTATTAGAAAAAGACCACAATAGGTTTCGTTAGTTCAGTCTGTGCGCAACTACATAAGCGCCTTTAGTTAATTTTATGTGATTTGTGCTTTACAATCCCTAGTCTTTCAAACTCAAACGATTTATTAAAATAAAACAATTACAGGCACTTTTGAACTATCAAGGAGTCGGTCAGACAGAAAGATGAAGCTAGTTTCCCATTTCAAAGCGTAAAAGGCACCTATGGAGAAAAACGGGCAACAAACTCCACGGACGCTCTTTTAAATCCAAATATTGGTTACATCATTCATGTAGAAAATAAATTGTACATGACCTATCATGGACCTTTATTGGTTAAAATGAAGACTGAAGACTCTTGAAGAATCTTTACCAATAATGACGTAAATACCTCATAGCTTTGCATAGTAGACCCATCCGGTAGTAGTCCCATATGGTAGTAGCTATCACAGGTAAAATTAGCTTACGAATCTATTTATATGCCCAGTTTAGCAATAAAAAATGCTACTATTGGTAAGTCAAACGAACTATTCGTTTTTGTTTATAGGAATCGAACATTCAACCAATAAATAATAATAATCGAATAGTTAACTATTTCTTCCTATCAAAAAAAGACAAACGAAATTAATACTTCAATAAAAATAGTTTGCCGTGTACATGTGTACACGGTGGGGCTTTATCAGTAATCCAATGCGAAATAGGCTCGCCCCTTATTACATGGCACTTACAACAATACTGGGTAAAGTAGGAATACTATACTCTGCCTAACCCATCGGATAAAATAGGCGTGGTGTAATATTATGTTGAAAAGCTTGCATCCTAACCTTACGATGTTAAATATCGATATTAAGGGCCTATACAACCTCAAATTGCTTAGCTTGATCGTCCGTTATGTCGAAAATACTGCGGCATTAATTTTGAAATTAATATTATGTTAAAGTTGAGCATTGATGCTAGGTACTTATGTTTAAGGAAATCACGATAACATAAAATTTTCTCTATAAAAAAAAATCCAACGTTACCCCTAAAACGAACTATAAACGGTATATTCAAAAAATACTTCAAATTAGATCATGAACTTTGCATAATAACTGAACTATAAAGCAGGTCTTATGTTTTATATTACCCTTATTTTCACCGCAAAAACGCAACTACCTAAACTTTTCGAGCCTTGGAGTCGCCTCACTCCTTCCCGCTCTCACTCAGTCTGCGAGTAGTATGGTACAAGCGAGATATAAAGTGAATTTAAGCTGAGGTAGTATAGGCTCTTAAATTAGTATAAATATAAACTAATATTAAAATAAATAAAATTAATCATTAATTATGACACTGGCAGTATTTTCGGTGGGTTTGAGCGATTCCTTATTCATAATATCTTCGATGATCGTTTTGAGTCGTATTAGCCGGCTAGAAATTCAAGCTCTGGTTAAAATCGTTGCGAGAAGCTTTTGCAATTTAATATAGTTCTTATTACAGTGTTTATTAAGCAGTTTATTCGTCGCTAAGCAATAACCAGCCACCGGTAGCGATTCTGTGATTTGTTTTTAATTTTGGGGAAATTATCAAAGCATATGTTATGCTGTCTGTCAGAATATGTATGTGATTATTATTTTAGGTATATTGTTGATACCTAATTGCGCAGTTCTTTTCATCCTAGTTAATTATCCAATCTTCACATTCAATATAGTCCCACAGGTTTACAAACAAGTTAAAAAAAAAATACAATAGACATAGATATATTTAGTAACCTATTCCGCTTAACTATTCTTCAAGGGTCATAAAAAACCCTGTAAGAAATCGACACGTGTTTCACCTCTCAACGAGGCATCCTTAGGATGACGATTGACCAATTGATTGGTGGAAAAATTGTTATGCGGAACAGGTTACTAAATATATCTACGTCTATTGCATTTTATAATGGACTAGCTGACCCGACAGACGTTGTCCTGTCAATTTTCTAATTTTCCGCGCAATTTTCTTAATTTTTTCTTTCATAAGAACCTTCTCCTGACAATAACAAACACAACAGAAAAAGAATTAGCGAAATCGGTCTAGCCGTTCACGCGTGATGGCATGACCAAGGGAAATAGGGATTTATTTTTATTCCGCAAAGTCACGCCTAAATCAATTAACTACAAACAAGTTTTTAGTGCGAAACTACTAAATAAGTATAGTAGTATAGTGACGCCAGGACCAAACATGGTTTAATTTCATCAATACGAGGAACGCACGGGACTCCTTCGTACAATACTTCATGCCCTAATATCCTGCTAATGTATGTATCAATCACAATGGGTGTAAAAAGACACTTAACGAAGCCGAAAGTCACTTGTTATTCCCGTCATTGTGATATTTTTTTTAATCTGGACCATACCTGGGAACCTTCTGGTTACGGAAATATTGAAAGTTCCAACTTTTTCAGACATTTAAAAAAAAAAAAAGTTTTAAATGTTGTAACTTAATTTTAAATACCCCCTCAAACCCCCGAACCGTTGCTTGCACCCATAAACATAATGTATTGGGTGCATTATGTTGCTCACACCAAAAATAAAAATCGTTTCCCAGGAATTATTTTTATGCAATTTTACTTAATTTTATGTACAGAATTCGTATTTGACGGCTATGTCATGGGTCTTTTTACACCCTGTATTTATTTTTATAAAGATCAAAAGGACTAGAGAGAGAGAACTAACTGAGAGAAAGGACTAAGGGAGTGTATTATATTCTAAGGACCACGTTAATAGAAAAAACCAAAGGACCAACAGTACGCGTAGCATGACCACCATTGAAACGGCTTTTCTCGACGGAAGAACAGACAAAATGACAGATTGTGATTGCGAACCGTCATTTTGTTATGTGATTGTGAAGAAAGACGTACACATACAAGTTTCAACAGACAACATAACATACTAGAAGTGTCACAGTGAAGCAGTATACTGACCTGTTAATGACTCTGTGTATGTTCTCCGAGCCCTCGTCGTGGTGCTTCGGGTCTAGCCCTTCGTGTGATAGTATATCTGTGATCTGTTCGTTCACGTGGTCTTCGTGTTGCAGTTGTTTCATCGCCTCTCTGTGGAAGATGAGAAAAAGTTTAGTTTTCTGTTCTATAGTTGTGTTTAGACTTGTCTAAACTAATATTATAAAGTGAATATCTGATTTTTTTGTATGTTTGCTTGTAACGCTTTCACGCTAAAACGGCTGAACGTATTGGGATGAAATTTGGCACATGAATAGACCATGACTTGGGCTAGGACATAGGATACTTTTTATTTCGATATTCCCACGGGATAGAGACTTATGCGGGTGAAACCAAAGGGCGCAGCTAGTCCCTAATAAATTTAAATGCACCCGGTCACTAATTCAACAGATTCTAAATATTGGTCCAAGATACAAAATCACGGACAAGAGAATTCATGGCAACTACTAACATAATAAATTATAGTATTTCATTCCACAGTCTCCTTAACGAAAACCAATCCAAAACAATCTGTCTGCACCGGTTAATAAACCAGTAAAAGCCAGTGTACGTGAAAGCCACGGTCATAGGAAGCGGGAGCGAGATGGCACGAGATACTTAGTATAGTGTCTACCGTCCTACTCGCACTTTTTGTGACCGCGACTGCCACGAGTCATACGTTATACACTTTTATTCACCTGTTATACTCCCGCTCTCGTCCGAGAGAGAGGTCGTTGAGTCTGTCTCGCTCATCATCTTCCATCAGCGGCTGCGGCGCGAAGTACCCGCGTGACGTCACTCGCGCTAGCACCACGCGGTGTATACTATGCTCTGTGCCTTTTTCTATTATTGTCTGTGGGGTATAATAATTATTATTTATTTATTTCAGAGAAAACTCCATAAAGACTTCTCATATTATCATAAAAGCGTTAAATCGGTACAAAGGAGTATACTTAGCTTGTAATTTGATTAAAACAATGGTGTCAAAGTGATTTTGGGAAGATCAGCATGAAAGTGGCGACACAGAAAAAGCAATATGGACACGTTATGAAATTAATGGGACTTTGACATTTTGAACAAAAACGATGAAATTGCATTTGTCATTTCTTGGGTGTCGTGAAGGATGCTAAAGATTCTTAATCTGTAAAAGCTTTCCCCTCGCTTTCCTGCAATCTGTGAGATTGATTTCAGGAAAAGCGACGGAAGTATGTAACAGGAAGCCGGGGAAGCGCGCACCAATGAGCGCGCGCGGTGCTATAGTTGGCCGTCAGATGGTACCAAGCCATTTTCCGAGAGGTTGTAAACAGGATGATGACGATAGATGATGGATGATGGTGATGATGACAGTTTATATCATATACACGTCAGCCAAGATATCAGATGTTTACATATCATATGCGACTACTGTAAGACTCGCTCATTTTTTTAATGAGGGTTTTTTGCATTTCTATTATAATAATTATATGAATAACCAATACATTTTGATGCAGTTGTAAAGTGCATTTCTTAAATAATATTATCGCAATACATTATAATTTTTTTGTTGTATTACTAACCTCAAAGAAGCGCAGTGTTTCGAGTGTGAGCTCGTAGTTGTCGGTGAGACAGTTGTTGATGAGTGTGTGCAGCAGAGGCCACTCCGACACCTCACCGTCACCCACCAACCAGTTTGAAAACTCTAAAATAGTTTATACAATGTCATAACATAACATTACGCCTGTACTCCCCGAAGGGTTAGGCAGCGGTGTAAGTACCTATAGTAATAGTAATAGTAATAGCTTTATTGGTTCTCACAGTATAAAACCTTACGACTAGAGTGTTACAGATTAACAGTGATCGTGATTTTATAGTCACAGTACGTATCGCCACTGGCATCTTAGCTAGATTACAGAGTAACCTGTGTTAAAGATACCAGTCCCATTCCCCTATAAAAACTAATAATTTCACACCAGATTCCAAGCATTTATACTTCTAGAATTACTTAACAATGTCAGAAAAACAAAAGTAAAATAAAAACAAAAATAATTAAAAACTAATGGAAAATTTTCTTTTATGCGTGCGCGAGTGTTAAAAGGGGTGCGTGTAAGTGTGGGTGTAATTGCGTTTAGATATGTGTATGTGTGTGTGTATATGTGTGTGTGTATATGTGTGTGTGTGTGTGTGTTTCGTGGGTGTGTGTGATATGTAGATGTATATTTTAGTATAATTATTTATACTACACCATTGTACATAAGAGGTTTTCCGTCTCTTGGTAGGTTAGCCCTTGAAGCCATTTTGTAATTCGATTTTTACAATCGCGGCTGGATAGTTGGTAAATAGGGAGTATTTTATTCAATTTGTTGTATAGTACACCCACATTTCGCCAGTTATGTTCAAGTCTCATGTAATATGTATATTAAGTTATGCCTATGTATGTACTGTAAAACCTATTTTATCATAATGCATTATGATATTTTAGACTTTTATTTAGTTAATTTATGTTTACATTTACTTTTTATTTCTGCTTGAGTACATATAATTATCGTTTTTTTTTTTTTGATTGGTAAATTAGCGTGTGCTAGCTGACATATGGCTAATAATTAGATTTATGTTTTGTGTTGCATAATGTAAATGATTTTGCATACTTTTGTATAGAATCATTTTTTTTTCTAACTGAACAGACAGCTGTGCTGCTGGGGAGTTTGTTGCGCCACTTCTTCTTCCAAGCTAAAGCACTAGGAAGTGGTGAAGGGTGGGCGTTTTTGGGGAACTGTCTTATGTAATTTTGACGTTCGAATAGTGCTGATTCTCAGCCTAGTTTGAATAAATGACTTTTGATTTTGATTTTGATATATTATTAATATTTCTTTATCTCGTTGTTCCTCTCAATCAGAGCACCTGCCATCTAATCTCTTCACCATCCTTGGTTGACTGGTAGAGCTGAGAAACAGATGGAAAATACTTTGCCCGACTAGGGAATCGAACCTAGAGCCTCAGCAGTAGCGATTACGAAAAATCAGAACGCTGAAGTAGAACATATGTAGCCGAATTATGACATAGTATAATTTAAGTGATCATTTTGCATGCCTGAATTGGTGCAATACAGTGGAAGGCGCAATCACTTGACATATAGAAATGTATGATTATGTACTGTTTTGTGGTAATCAATATTTTAATTTGAAGATAATAATAATTTAATTTGAAGTTTTCGTACCGTTTATAAGATCTGGAGAATCCACAACTTTGAGACACTTAGCTAATATGGCGGTGACGATGACAGCGTGGTGTAGGTCCGTGATGCCATTCTCTGCGACGCCTTCCAGAAAGTTCTGACGGAACGTTCGGGAGAGGTGAGCCGCTATCGTTGGGTGGCATTCCTGGGTGAAACAGAAACCTCAGATTAGCCGTAAAAGATCAATTTGGCAAGGAATGATGATCCAAAGATTATTTCAGAGACGTGAAAAATTGATTATTCTCAAAAATAAAATAACCAAATTTTTTATCAGTAAATATTGTACGAGTATTAGGTATAATTTTGACGATTTTGCTAAAAATACAAGCAACCAATGAAGGACAAATCATTAGGATGCCAATGTTTTTTTCTGCTTTTATTAAAACAGTAGCAAGGTAGGATTTAATTTTTTTTTTTTGTTCAATTTTTTTGTAAAATGGTGCTTAATACTATACAACGTGTAACAGAATAAGCGCAAGACCTGAAAGTAGTTTGCTCAGAATCGGCTTCTGAATCGATTTCCATCATTATTTATATGTGTTAATTTTTCATGAAAAAAATCTTTTCTTTAACTGAAATTAGAACCACCGCGTCTTACCAAGGTAATAAGATATTTTATTTAAGGAAATTTAAGCCTTATCTCAAAGGAATAAAGCCTATTCAAATGCATAAACAAATTTGTAATACGCTCATAGCTATCCTACGTTTCATGTTTAGTCAGGAAGTCTATTTTGTAAAAAAAAACTAGGTGTCGTTTAATTAAATTAAATTACAGATATTATTTTAGTCTTATAATTTAATATTCTAATTGGGGTGTATGAGCTCTTGCGTTTATTCCGTTACAGGTTGTATACTCAGAAATTTTAAATTTCTGATTAATAAATATTGTATTAATTTTGACGATTTTGTTAAAAATACAAGCAACCAATGATGACCAAATTCAATAGGATATCAATGTTTTTTTTCTGCTTTGATTAAAAAAGTAGCAAAATAGGATTTAATTTTTTTATTTTCCTTTGTTCCATTTTGTTAGTAAAATGGTGCTTAACACTATGTTAGTTCACAGATAAACACATACAATGTTTGAAGAACATTACAAGATACCAGATTTCTTGGGGCTTATGATTATTTTGAAAATGATTTTATTTATGATTGTTTCCGCACTTACCTTCATTAATGTATCACAGTAGTCTAACCAAGAGAAGAAACTAGTTAATTCTTTATATCCGTGGAATTTGCTGTACGATTTATCACCAAAATCGTGTGCAACATATCTGAAATAAAACAATATACTTATTTATTTTAAAATCTGACTTATATATAAGTACATATATTAGGAGGAGGAGCTCGTGGCTAAGTAATAACAGCCGCTCGGGCCGATCCATCAGGTAAAGCTACGCTTGCCGGGGTTGGTCCGTGGATGGGTGACCATTTTCACATATCGAGACTCCTCCGTGCCTCGGAAAGCACGTTAAGCCGTTGGTCCCGGCTGTCATTTGTGGATCTTTGACAGTCGTTACGAGTCGTCAGAAGCACGAAAGTCTGACAACTAGTCTAACCAAGGGGTATCGTATTACCCAGTTACTGGGTTGTGGAGGTCAGATAGGCAGTCGCTCCATGTAAAATACTGGTATTCAGCTGCATCCGGTTAGACTGGAAGCCGACCCCAACATAGTTGGGAAAAGGCTAGGCAGATGATGATGATATAAGTACATATATTAAAATAGTCACAGCTGGTATTAATTAACTTTTGAACACTTTTAAATTAAATCCACACCTCCATACTGTCCATACTAATATTATAAATGCGAAAGTAATATCTGTCTGTCTGATACCTATTCAAGCCTAAAGGCTAGTACGTTCATTCATTCACTGACTGACAATGCATGTAATTTTGCGCAAGAGTTTCTTTTATGACGAAAGTGAGCACCAAGGAAGGGTTTTTGAAAATTCATCCTGTAAAGGGGTTAAATAGGGGATGATGGCTGGACGCAGAGACAACTCTCCGCTCTTGACTCTACGTCCAGCGCTCGGTGTGGCAACACGTCATGTTCTGGTTTGCGACTGGTCAATCGTCTTCCTGAGGATGCCTCGTTGAGAGGTGAAACACATGTCGATTTCTTACAGGGTTTTTTATGACTCTTGAATAATAATTAAGCGGAATATGTTACTAAATATATCTACGTCTATTGTATTTTATAATGAATTGTCACGCCTGAATCAATTAACTATCTTACTTTGTGTAAATTATTTCATCACCACTGCTCTCAAAACGTTGATGGTAAACATCGTGAGGAAACCGGAATGTCTTATTAGAAGACATGTGAGATCTACCAACCTACCCGCGTGGTGGATTACGGTCCACTCCCTCCCACCGAGAGGAGGCCTGTGTCCCAGCAGTGGGAACATTATAGGCTGATAATGCTATGCATGGCTAGTTCCGAATAAAATGTATTTTAAAATGTGTTTTGCATGTTCAGAGACCAATATACTCACGCCCACGTAATATTGAGATGGTCCACATCGCTGGCGACGACGTTAGCCGGCACACACTTGTACTTAGCGGCGAGCTTGTCCACGATAGTCTCGCACGCGGGGCTGCAGCTGGTCACCAAGTTAGCGATGTCGTCTTCTGGGAGGGAGGACACTATCATTATGCCTTCGCAGGCTCGAAGGACCACTTGGTTGTCCTGTGAAATTAATAGAATTATTTTAAAAAGCTGCGCTGGCGACGGTAGAGTCGAATATTGCGCGAATAGTCATGATTCATCAAAAGATTCTTATTTTTGTATGTTAAACTATCTGCTGCCTGCGGCTTCGCCCTCATAGTTTAGAAGAATTAAGTGGATACACAGACAGTCAGGAAAATTAAATCTCATCTTTCTACAGAGGCTCTAGACAAAATGACATTCTATCAGCGATAACGCTGATGGAAAAACAAAAATGTATAGGACTGACATAAGCTATCGAAAAGCATAATTATGTCAATCCTGTTGAAAGTCGTTGTAGAAATACGAAACGCTTTCGAAGCGATTGTCACTTGTCTTGGCCCTCAGGTATCACATGTCTGTGACACCTGTTATAGAAAAATACCTCAAGGCGTAACAGGTCGGTTTTAAGCTACGACCGCGAACGTAGCCGTGACGTCATAACATCAGCTACGCCGTAGCACCAAAACAAATCAATTTTCCTTCTTTTTTTTACCAGCCTACGCTGTCGCACTCCTGGGCAATGAAAGGAGTGAAGGGAGGCCCCTTCACTCCTTTCATCTTTTGCGAGCGCGTGCGTCCTCTTTCCAGTTTTAACGGAACCTATCCAGCTCGTCCCGCCATATCCCACGTTGTCTGCCGCGACCCCACCTCACTATCTCAGGGCACGTTCTCCTAACTTCCTAAACAACTAAACATCAAAAACATACTCACAGCGCTATTCAAATAAGACAGCAACAGATCAATAAGCAGGAACTTATCGTTATCATCGTACACCGTTTTGTGACTCTTACACGACGCGTTGTCATCAGCAGAACTACTGGATGTGGCGTTACAGTTGTCATCCTTCCCTGTTCTTATTATAGACACGTTTCGTAACGGATTTGGGGGTAGTTCGACCTCGAATAGAGGATTTTTCTTTGGTGTTTGGATCTGAAAAGTTGTACGTGGTTTTAATTCTCACTACTGTATTAGTCACATTAAATATTTATAACAAAGCTTTTTTTATGTTATGATCAGTGATCGGAAATAGGTGAGCTAAAATGCCTAAAGTTCGAAAAAGAGCAGAGATAAAGTGGAGACGCCTTACGACAAAATATTTGTTCGGGACTAATGCTCCGGGTTTCGGAAAATTACTTAACCTTTTCACCGCCACGGACTTCAATAGAAGTTCCGGATTTTCGTGCCACCAGCCCCACGACTTCATTAGAAGCTCTTCATTTTAACTATCTTATAAAAATAAATTTACTTTATTTAAAAGCTTTGTTTCCTGTTATTATTTAATATAGCACTGTCTAAAACCCTGTTTTCTAGTTTTCCACTCAAAAGAAGCCCTTAATTGTCTTAAAATCGGCAAAAATAAAAACGCGTAACATTTTTAATGTTCCCTGAACGCCAAGGACTTTATACAAAGTCGGCCAGTGATGGGACGCGAAAGTTATCACTGTTTGATTTCGTCCGTGGAAAAATATATAAATACTAATATCGAAATCAATTTGAGGTCAGTAAAATATGAATTTATAAACTACTTTATAAGAAAGGGAAAATTTACCAATTTCGACCTTCAGATGGGTGCCAAGCCGGAATTAAATAGTTGTAGTTATTGTTTACCAATCCTTGTCGATAATTATACTCTACAAAACAGTTAGTTGTAACTGCCCCGAGCGCCACAGACTACTATAGAAGTCGTTCTGTGACGTCATAAGCGTACGAGTATCAAGGTCACTTTGGCATATAGTGCAGAAAATAAACGGGAAGGCGCGCACGCATCCTTCTTTCCCGCTTTGCTTGTGATAAGATAAAATTAATAAAACATTGGACTGATGAGTTACTTAAAATTATGCACGGTGTACGTAGTATTATAATATCTGTGACGTTGTGGAATCGGAGTCGGAAGTGGAGGATATTGACACAAAAGACGATGATTTTGATGTAATTCCAACTAGATAATAATCATAGTCTTTCAATCGTTCTAGATAACCAGTTTACTTTAGCCACTTAAACCCATAATCCAATATCTTTGTTTCCATATCCTGCCAAGTCGTACGAGGGGCCGCAGCCAAATTGCAGAAGCCCGTACCTCTGCGATTTGTCTTCGGCCCCTCGTACGCCTTCCAAAGGTCCAGGACCCCAGGGTCCCGAGAATTGTCAAGAGACGTAAAAATAATAATAACGTGGTCATCAAAAAGTAAGTAAAAACACGGGATAGACAAAAATCAAAGAAAGAAAGATCATAGACATCCTTAATCAGAATTGAATTTAACGTGCTCTGAGCGCCAAGGACTTGAAATGAAGTCAACAGATGACGTAATGAAACAATTAGAGATGTACCACATTTCTTACAGCTCTAATTGAGTTATGCATTTTTCTCTTATTTTTTTATAATTTATACTGGTTTTTGTTACTCACTATAATGTGAAATTAAATAAAAATGGAAATATTGAATCAATTTTTATTTATATTCGTAAATTTATAAAATAAAGGCTGACGTAGGCGTATAAATTTCATTTATCGATAGGAACATACCCTCATCACTACTGTTTACTATATATTTCGTTATACATTTCATTATACTCGCTGGCGAGTGTACGTGGGCGGTGAAAAGGTTAAATACAATACCAAAATTAATAAAGTAAAACAACTATTGAATTCATTTCCTGTTTCTGTTAAAAAAAAGGTATGCACGATTTTTATTGTTTTCAAAAATGTGTTGACTAAAATTGTTTGAATTTGGAAAATTAATCAAGAATAGTTTAATGTTTATAATATCTTAAAAGTCATGTAAAATTCACAAACTTACCAAGCATTAGTCCCGAAAAATATTTTAGTCATAAGGAAGTCTCCACTTTTTTTGTCTCTGTTCTTTGAACTTTAGGTAGATTAGCTCACCCTTTTCCGATCACTGGTTATGATGATAGAGAGATATCGCTAGTTTAAACCAAAGATTAGAAATGGAAACAATAATAATTTAAAGTCTTTGACCAAAGAATCAAAAATCTCCACCTGACCCAAGACCTCCTTTTAAGCCTTTGAACGGGCAATACCTCGTGATATTTTGAGTCAATAAAATTTACCCCAACATCTTAGAAAATTAAAATCTTATACTTCACGCGTATTTGAAAATGGTCCTTAATAAATAGGGATACAATCCAAATTAGCTTAAAGATCAAAGTTAATTATACCTTACCTTACTCCTAATCGGTATCAATTTCTGTATGTCCTCAGGTATACTGAGTAACGTGGACTTGTCTTCAACGAAGGGAGTAGTGAATATGTTCGCAAGACCTGGTTCCTGCCGCACCAAGCCACAGAGAGTGAGCAGGAGTTCCACTTCTTCCTTCTCTGTCGGTGACGCCGGACTTTCGTTGCATTGTATCAGCATACGCTGGAATTTAAGGGCGAATTTAGCATGAAGGAACTATTTAAGGAACTATTTACGGGTGAGTTGCCTATGGCACTGAAACGCATGCTCATAGACATGTGTATTCTTCCCGTCTTAACCTATGGCGCACAGACTTGGTCTTTGACACTAACATCCAGAAGTCCAAACTCAAGGTCTGCCAACGAGCAATGGAGCGCAGTATACTAGGCGTTAAATTAACGGATCGTGTTCGTAACACAATACTGCGCTCCAAAACAAAGATAGCTGACGTGGCCCAAAAGGCTGCCCAACTTAAATGGGACTGGGCAGGACATGTCTGCCGCATGCCGGACAAACTGTGGGCCCAAATAGCGCAGAACTGGTGCCCTGAG
This sequence comes from Lithophane socia, assembly GCA_947522985.1. NCBI lineage: Eukaryota > Metazoa > Arthropoda > Insecta > Lepidoptera > Noctuidae > Lithophane > Lithophane socia. Next base: position 3,561,743 of record OX383272.1, read on the forward strand.
ACAGTGAGACGGGGTCGCGGCAGACCACGTAGGAGATGGCGGGACGAGCTGGATAGGTTCCATCAAAACTGGAAAGAGGACGCGCGGGCTCGCGAAAGATGGAAGGAGTGGAGGGAGGCCTTTGCCCAGGAGTGGGACAGCGCAGGCAAGGAAAAACATAAAATAAAAATTGTTATATCTCTAACCAGGTAATTAATTAATCCCACAATTAGAAATGTATCTATTATTTATTAAAATAATACAACGTGCATAAAAGAATTACTTTTCTCGAATACAAACATGGCGGATGGCGGCACTAGTGCTGCCCCTTTCCGATACTAGTGCTGGACACATATCCAGTACTATGACAGTTATGTTTGTTTGCAGTGTTATTATTGAGGATATTTATATGCAGATTATCAGTTTTTCGACCAAAATTGTCGACGTAGCTCACAGAATAAGCAAGTTGGTGTGGCGACGGGCCAGCCATAGTAGAACCGATGACCGTTGGTAGAGATTTGTTCTTGAGTGGAGACAGCGAATCGGCAAACGTGAGGTAGGACGCCCTCAGGCTAGGTGGTGCGACGATCTACGCAGGGTGGCTGGTAGCGGCTGGATGAGAGTCGCCGAGAATCGAGCTGAATGGCGTGCAATTGGAGAGGCCTATGTCCAGCAGTGGACTGCTGTAGGCTGATGATGATGGTCAGATTTTAAGGTCTCAAAAAAGGTTTCTTTCGACTGTTTTTTTTTGGGTACCAATAACGCTCTTTAACGAATGGAAAGGTCCATAATAAGGCACTTAAGAACGTCAAAAAAAAGAAATAGAACTGATTCTAGTCGCCCCTTCCAAAAGGTAGAATTTCGCATGGAGAAGAATGGGCAAGAAACTCCACCGTTACACGTAGTACTCTACTTTTATGTATTCATATTGGCCGAGTTGATTTAACATAGCTTGGATTAACGTCTTTGGCGACAATAATGAATGGAATATAATACTTTACCTATAGTGAAATTTTATTCGCGCGAGTTCCTTCCTTTCTTAATAGAACTTTCTTTTATGGAACCGATAGTAAATCAGTGCGTTGTTATGAGTTTATCAAAGATAGATCTTTGTACTAGAAATGCTACAAAGCGATGTGAAAATATCATAAAGTAATTACATGCAATACGGTTGGTGTAGTGTCTGATCTTCTCTGATATATATGCATGTCACGGTTTCGATTTTCGCACGAAACTAATATTTGTATCGCCCGCATACAGATGATCTGGTTCTATTTCTAACGTGTTTGTAAACACACACGATACAGACAAAACGGGTAAGTGCGACTCGGTATCGCACCCTAGGGTTCCGTATCACCTTTATTTTTTTACTTTATTTTATTTTTATTATTTTTTGTTATAACGGCCCTATTAGTACTACTAAATATAATAGGTAGACAATTTTCACAAAGTATGTACATACTTAGAGAAAATTGTCTACCTATTATGGTTAACAGATACAGCCCTGTGATAGACAGATGGACGGACCGACGGACGGACGGACGGACTGACGGACGAACAGCGGCCCTTAGTAATAGGGTTCCGTTGTCACCCATTGGGTACTGAACCCTAAAAAACGAAGAGAATAGGTTTAAAAAATAATGCTCTTTCCCAGAATCGACAGGAAGCGATGGATTCTAGAGTTGTTATATTTAGTAGACTCTAAATTGCGCCCAATCGTATTCCGTTATGTTGTTCCGTGTTGCGTGATCGCTTCGCATTTGTCAAACTGACAGGAAGATGAGCCAGATAAGAGACGTACGTTATAACTTACAAGACATCTATTTTAAGATATAATTATCTACATACTTCAATCCTAACTATACATAATATCCTTACTAATATAATATTATAAATGCGAAAGTAACTCTGTCTGTCTGTCTGTCGCGCTTTCACGCCAAAACTACTGAACCGATTTAAATGAAATTTGGTACACAGATAGTCTACAGGCTGAGAAAGGACATACGCTACTTTTTATCGACATACCACGCGGGCGGAAGCTAGTAATATTATAAATCCGAAAGTAACTCTGTCTGTGAAAATGACAGATAAACAATCACAATCTGTCATTTTGTCTATTCTTCCGTCGACAAAACCCGCGTCTACGGTGGTCATGCTTCGCGTGCTGTTATACCGACCAATTTAGTGTAAGTCACGATGTCTCACGAAGATAATATTACCTGCACACTCACTAAGTTAATATTACCTGCAAAGGCCTATAAACATGTGCACTATTAACACAGGGCTGCCGTGTCCGCCTCAGTAGTGCAGTACCAGTGGTAAGGGCCAGGGCCCTCGCGCCCGGCGGCCGTTCAGCCGCCGCAAGCGCACACAACGCGTCCAGCAGACAAATGGAACGTTGTACTATCGCTTCCATACATGGTCCCACTGTGCCGCCCTGTTGCTCTTTTTCTTCGTCGACTATTAACTGAAAGAATGGGAAAAATTATTGAGAAAATAATTTCTGAATTTGTGGTGTTAAGGTAAGCCGCACAGCACATTATAGCCCCATCGGGTAGTAGAGCATCGGATTTCAATTCAAAACAGCGCGGTACGGTGTGCATATAAAATGTACGAAAGCGAGGATTTCTGCAAAGAGCGCGGCCCACCCAAATGTGCGCTCAAATCAAGACAGTTCTAGACACATTTTTTTTTAATTTTTTTATTAGCCTGCCCTGTTCCACTTCTGAGCAAAGGCCTCCCCCAAATCCTTCCAAGCATCCTTTCCAAGCCACCTCGATCCAACCCTTGCGGTACGCGTCTACATCGTCTCGCCACCTCTTCCTGGGCCGATCTCGGCGGCGCCGCCGTCCATCCTCAGGCACCCACCGTGTGGAGACTGTTGCCCAGCGGTCGCAATGCATGCGGCTGAGATGACCCGCCCAATCCCATTTCAGCTTGGCAGCCAAAAATAATTATAAATGCCATAAATAGCACGAACGGAGCAAATTAAAAATAAGTATAAATTACTATTTCAACTCCGATTCTTTTCAATACCGATAGCTGAACTCCGCTAACTATGTAAATTGGACGGTGAGTTTTATTAGCTGTACCGTGATTCAATTAGTGAGTTTGATATTTTTTGCAACATACTTATTTATTTAGGAAAATGTGGTAGGAATAATAATAATAATAATAAATGTTTAATAATTGTTGTTGGAATAATTGTTTTGATTTATGTATTCTGTTTCTCTCCTACTCTTACACACGTTGTCTACATCTCTTTTATCTACTTTCCTATCGCAGGTATGCTGGAAGAGATTTCTTTAGAAATAAGCATTGCCTTTGTAAGAATTTTTCTGTTCCTTTCTTCTTGTCTGTATTTATATGTGTGCATAAATGGTTAAATAAATAAATAAATAATAATTCTGTTTTGTAGGCAGAGAGAGAGTTTGGTTTAGCTACAGGCGGGAGACCGCTGTGTGGAGGAAGCACAGGATCCGTTGTTGTGGCTTGTGGCGATTCTTGGGGGAGGCCTATGTCTAGCAATGGACGTCTTTCGGTTGGATGTTGATTATTCAACTACTTAAGACTACTATAACTTCTGGGAATATATTTCAGCATTTAATAAGTTCGGCCCCAAAGGTAAAAATCTAAAACAAAAAAAAACTCCATTTACAACACCAAAGAGCCTTAAAAACGCTATTTATTGAAACAACAAATACATGCACTGTGATAATATTAAGTATCAAGGTCAATGGTACAGTTAAAACTCGCGATACCGTGAAATTGTGTTGCATTCATTTTAATATCCGCCTAGAGAAAGTGATCTTACAATTAAATATAGGTTTTTGTTAAATTAAAGTGTGTTGGTAAAAACCGTACAAAAATGTCTGGTTTTCAGTGGTTACCAAATAATAAAAATTGAACTTTTTTCCTCATTGTAAACGTAATCATTTAGTAAGTAAAGGAAAAAAACACTACCTACAGTGAAAAATTAGCTTTAATATCGGAAGTCGGTGAATTCGGTTTTGAATATTCCGAAATTAAAGTTATTTTTCACATTGTAGTGTTTTTTTTGGAAGTCGGTTGTTTTTTTTTGGTAAAAAGTTGATATTATTTAAAAAATAATCCCTTTTGTTGAAGTTTTCATTTTTCACCTTTTAATTGTGGTACGTACCCCGCACAAAAATCGAATACCACTACCCGCTATGTAAATAACAGTGACAGGAACGTATCATAACACCATGTAAGATATGTGGGAAAAATACGTAGTATTGAAGCTAACCCAAAAACGAGTTTAGTAAGTAAGTTTACTAGCTGCGCCCCGCCGCGCCGTTTCACCCGCGTAAGTCTCGATCCCGTGGGAATATCGGGATAAAAGTATCCTATGTGTTAATCCAGGTTATAAGCTATCTGTTTGCCAAATTTCATCCAAATTTCATTAGTTTTTACGTGAAAAAGTAACAAACATCCATCCATCCATACTTACAAACTTTCGCGTTTATAATATTAGTTACAAGTTAGATAGATATGGGACCATTTCTGAAGCATGAGCTACCGAACAAAAAAAGATTCATCAAAATCAATCCATAATCGGCGTAGTATTCGCGCAGCAAACACAAACAATAAAAAAACATAGCGTGGAATTGAGAATCTCCTCTTTAAGGGTGAATTTCACCAAACTTTATACCGAGTATAAGTCTTATCCTGCGAATAAATTTTGAATTTTTGACAGTTTTTCCATACAAAAACTGTCAGACGCCATGTTTATTCCACGTAAAATCAGCCCTTAGTCGGTTTAAAATAAACATGCTTCTGTAGGATAAAGCGATGACGTAATATGTTGCAATCGAAAATCTGTCCACATATTCGAAGGCGTAGGTACCTACCTGGTTAGTTTGGCTTATCATGACCCGAGTTAATTGTTTTTTCAGCAGTCATGGATAACTTTAATTGATTGTTTTCATAAGCTATTGAATAGGAGAATTTATGCTTTCTTAAAACAGATTTAAATAAATATCAATCAACAGAAAAATTTGACTCATAACCTCAGACCAACAAAAAAGGAAAGACAGATCACGCCGTACGTCAAAAGTGAAGCCACCTTTTTATCTATGTGTGTGTAAAAAGAGTTGTCAGTTGTTAAAGTTTTTCCCTATAACTTGGGGAATAATATTTTGGGTAGGCTAATATTGTACGAGTAAGATATTGTTGAGTATGGTATTGTACCTCAATTTTTAGGAAGAATTCCGAAACAAAAACATTTTTTTTTACATTGCAAATTAAATAAAACACAAATTAAGTACAAAGTGCATTTATGAGATCACCTTTTATGCAAGAATTGCTTGTGTTAGGAGACTCCGCTCTTTCACTTAGAATTATCCATTAATTTTCAATTGAGTGTTAAAAAAATATATATATATGTGTATAAATAGGTTAGTAAATTAGCTACTATCCATTAATTTTTATTTTCAGTATTACATGGAAATCTAAAATATTAAATGCATAAAAAAACAGACATATAATTACTCGAAGTAAAAATATGGAATGGGGAAATTTGAAATCATATTATGGCAACCCTTTTCCTTTTTTGTTGGTCTGAGCTCATAACATTATATTTTTTTATGGCTAGTAGGTATCTAAGTCTTACAAGTTACAAGCCATATAAAGTTCTTCTATAAATCAGTAAAATACAGAGCATACATAGAAATTTAAACCCCATCCATGCATAATCAATTAATCAGCCTATAATGTTCTAGGACACAGGCCTCCTCCTCTGTATGTGGGACATAAATACAGTAATCCACCATGCAGGCCCAGTGCGGGTTGGTAGATGTCACATGTCTTCCAATTTTTGTTTCTAGGACATCCATGATTAAATTTAAAATAAATCTTGCCTCACACTCATTTTCCTTTTAGAGATATAGTAGAAAACTGATATGGTCACACTAGGTCAGTTCTGTACAGTGGAATATTATACTGAATCAACTACTCGTTATCATTATGTTGTTACTGTCGCAAGGTTAAGGTCATGTAAGGTAATAGAGATTATTATGTAAACACATTCATTTGCATTGATGATTAATCTATTATGAATAGAGGGACAATAAAGGTTAGTATAGTCTGAAGGAGTTTTTTTTTAAACAGAGTTTCAGAACACAATACTTGTCACCCATCGACGGACCAACCGCGGTAATGCAGGCCAGCCTGGGAGCGAAGCTATGTTTGCTTAGCTTCGCTCATGTCGCTACCACTTGTTTGCATACTTTGGTTCACACCGAGGAGCTCGTGGTTAAGTAATAGTAGCCACACGGATCGATCCATCAGGTTAAGCTACGTTTGCCGGGATTGGTCCGTAGATGGGTGACCATCTTTACATATCGAGACTTCTCCGTGCCTCGGAAAGCACGTTAAGCCGTTGGTCCCGGCTGTCATTCGAGGATCTTTGACAGTCGTTACGGGTCGTCAGAAGCCCGAAAGTCTGATAACCAATCTTACCAAGGGGTATCGTATTACCCAGTTACTGGGTTTTGGAGGTCAGATAGGCAGTCGCTCCATGTAAAATACTGGTATTTAGCTGCATCCAGTTAGACTGGAAGCCAACCCCAACATAGTTGGGAAAAGGCTAGGCAGATTGATTAGTTCACACCGCAAACTATGAACTGAAGTATGAAAAAACGCAGTAGCTACATGATCACCAAAACTCATCACAAATCACCAACGCATTGTTCATCACTAGTTACAAATCATCATTCTGTCCCTGTCACCTTTAAATTATTGACAGAAATAGAACAATATTTTTTAGATTAGTGCTAAATTAATTTAGTAATTTGTGGTGCAAATTGGCCATAAAGTGCAACATTTCATTTCATTTCACCAAACATCTTATTTCTTTTAAATATTATGTACACAAATGTTTATCTAGCTGTTCAGTAAAAGTAATTTAATCAGTGGCAATATCCTGTGTTTATATAAACGAACATTTCAATATGTTAATGATTTCACTGTATAATAGATAAGACTAATTATAATTCTGCACACAACTTCAGACTGTTACAAAAATACTGTGCAGAGAGGATTAACGCTGGCCACCATAATGTTTTGTTGTTTTCCTATTACCTAACACAAACTGATAGACTTGATGTTATGTTTTATATTATTACATACCTATACCATAGAAAATTAATCTGAATTAATGCTGCTTTGCTTTTCAGCATTAATTCAGATTAATTTTCTATCATCAGGAGGTATGTAATAATATAAAACAGAACAATATTATTACTTTATTAAATAGTTCTTTTATATGATAAAAAAATATATAAGCCAGCCAATGTGTGTTCAGTAATTGATAAAAGTGTCATTCCTATTTCCTACATGAGTTAATTAATCTATGTGCTGATAGCAGATAACAGTTGTAACAACACAATTCCATTTATCAAGTCTATCAGTTTGTGATAGGTTTTTCTCATTTTAGAGAGTTTAAATGATTAAGTTTATCCATTTCTATACTATGAAGTATGAACTATGATTTTGACACTAATTGAAACTGTCTAACTGGTATAAAATTATTATTTTAACATTTATATTTAATGCCCGATAAATTGTGCATTTACATGTTTTTTTTTAGCTAAGGGAATCTTCAATTTGTAGATAATATTGTTATAAACATTGAACAATGCTGAAACAGTAAAATGTAAGCGGAAACTGACTTTGTTATCAACTGTTCAAATATGTGATGTTATGTAAGGAATTAAATACTACAATATACAGCTGAATTCATACTTGTTCCCGTACAATAGTTCAAAATAATTAGGTAATAATTGACATGATTAATGTTCATAATCAAGGACACTGTAAAAATAAAATCTTAAACTGTTCAATCAGTATGAAAGATGCATTGTAAGACATTGTTTATGATTTTTTACAAGCTTTATTTTTAAGATAGAGATGATTACTGAGTATGTAGGTTAGTCCTAGATTGTTTGTAAACTTTTTACTACAATTTGATCAATTTCTAAATTAAAATGTACATTCTAAAACCAATACTGCTTTCAGTTGATTCTTATCTGTCGACGCGAAATACTTCGGTAAATATTGAATAAATAATCAATTTTTCGTTTATAATTATTAATTAGTCACAAACCTGTAACATTTGATGCAGGTGATGCGGTATCCTTGTCTCTTCGACATGAAGTTTGTTATTCTCGTCATAATTCTGGTAAAAATTCAGTATCATCTTCCAGTGATACTCAAAATCCTCCAACCGCGTAGCTGGAGGTGCCAGCTGAAACAATAAAATCTCATTCATTTGTTCACTACACGCACATTCACCGATAATATTAATTGTTTTGCTCTTACAACGTCCGCCGCAGTTTGTAGCACGTCCGAAAAACGACTCAACATTTTAACTGCGAAATAATTTTACATGTAATCGCACATAACACAAGCCTTGATTATACGACTAACAAAACAAGCGATCAGAATTTGTAAATAAAGCATCAAATCATTTTATCCGGGTCTATTAAATTTAATATTTCTATCACAACACAGTATTAATCCGACAGAGCAGAGAAGTATGATAAATGTCAGTGTCAAAAGAGAATTACTGATTGACGTTTGGGAACAGATGCTATTAACCGGTGTAGAGCGCCGTTTGGAATAAATTGATCGATAAAAAGAAAATAAATGTTCTTTCTTTCTTTCTAAAATCTGTTTACCCTTCTTCCTACGCCATCGGGTAAAAGTTCGATAAAATGCATAACATGATCTTTTACCGTGGCCATTTCCCAACTATTTTGGAAGAAATTGGCTTCCACGCTTCCAGTGATGCATGGAGTTGCTGCCTATGTTCACAGACTGCGTAATAGGATACCCCTTGGCACCTTGGCAAGACTGTGGACTTTTTAGTTTACTGGTTTCCCTCACGTCACCTCCGTGAAGTTAGCCGCACGATTTCATTATTATGAACTTTTGTTAATGCTAATCGTTAAGTGGGTGATAGACGTGCGTACTTAAAGTGCGCACGCACGTCTGTCACCTACGGCGAGCCGAGTAAGGCCGCGAACTTAAAGACCGCGTACATTAGGTACGCACGTTTATCACCCACTTTAGAGAGTTAATATTTTATTTGCGGGACTGGTTCATTTTGCAGTCGTTGTGTAACAACAATAATCGAAGTAAAGATATTATGATCAGCACCTGTTTTGTTATTAGTAGCACTACTTTTGTTTTTTTATTAGTTTTTAAGAATTGATCAGTACCTGTTGACTTAGTAGTACTGTGATTGTTTAAGATTTGATTAGTAAGTACTTGCCTGTTTTAATCAGTAATAAAGCTCTACTTGTGATTTTTTATTAGTAGATTTGATCAGTGTGTGAAACCTGTGAATTTTATTGATAATGGTTAATTGTACTGTATGTTTGTTTTTTTAAATAATATTTTACTAAAATAGATAGGTAAGGAGTCAATCATATAAGTAGGTACGTAGGTACCTACATAAAAGCCTTTTGTTACTGTTGTACTGTTTGATATTTTTATATTAGCATAAATAATAATTAGAAGAATGTGGCTTGGAACGCGATTAGGGTACCTACCTGAGGTTCAGTCTGATTATAATGTGATTCTAATTGATTGTTAATAAAAATGTTATATTAGGTACTATTAATTCTTTATTTCATTTTGATTAAATATAAATTATATTTTTAAATATTAGAATAAAGAAATATTTAAAAACATTTAAAAATATAAAAAATAGTAGCCCACCGGTATCGGGAACAGGGTCCAAGCTACCGGCGGTCAGGGCTCCAGAGAGAGGAACCTCCTAACAATGCGAGCCGTGTCCAGAAGTACCGCTTTCTGAATCAAGCCCTTAATCCAGCTGTCCAACGAGAGCCTCCTTAGGTGTTGGTCGAGGCTCTTGGCAATTAAGCCATTGGCTGATACGACTATCGGCACAATGATCGCAGAGTCCACATCCCACATGTCGACAACCTCGTGAGCCAAGTCAAGATAGGTACTTGATTTGTTTATCTTTCTCGGCCTTCACGAGGTTCCCATCATGCGGGCCCGTTATGTCAATGATCATTGCTAGCCGCTCTGTTCGATCCACCACCACTATATCAGGCTTATTGGCAACAATAGTCCTGTCAGTGATGATGGATCGATCCCAGTAGTGTGATATTCCATTTTCGAGAACTGGGTCGGGCACATACCTGTAGTACGGCACTTCTGATTCCACAAGGCTGTATTTCAGAGCAAGTTGCTGATGGACAATCCTGGCTACGAGGTTATGTCTATGCAAGTACTCTCAGTTAGCTAGATGAGAACACCCGGAGATAATGTGTCGGATTGATTCTCCCGGTCGGTGGCATGCCCAACAGATGTCAACCGTGCCGTCCTTCACAATAAATCTCCGGTAATTGTTCATCATGATAACTTCATCCATAATTGCACAAACAAAACCTTCGGTTTCCCCAAAGAGGTCACCGGAACGCAGCCAGGCTACGGACGCTAATAAATCTACATTGGATCCATGCAGGGCCCGGAAAAAGCGTCCGTGAAGCTCCTTACTCTGCCATACCTCCCTGCGATCGTTAGTGTCAAGCACTACAGGCTTGCGCCAGTTCTCTTTCGCCAAGGAGAGCGGGGTGAGGCGCTTGTCCACCGCGACCACATCTCGATGCATTCCCACGTCGGCTTCTAGGAAGTATTCCCTGAGACTGCATATCTCGCGATTGTGGAGGGTCTTAGCTTTTAAAAAGCCTCGATTATTAGACATTGTTGAACATTTTTTACATACCCATTCCAATACATGGCGCTATGGTAACAAGTTCTCTTCTCATACTTACATGAATAAGAATAATTATTAAAAAAAAAGAAAATCTACTTGCCAGGAATGAATTTCACATTTACTTACATATCTATCAGTTGCATTATATACAATTTTGACTATAAAACTTATTCAAATGATAAAGGATGTTACAAGTAAAACTACAAAATAGACCATTAAAATTAGATCATTTATTGAATGTTAATAAGTTATTACACTGTCCTATTAGCCAATGTTTTTCGCTTGCGCAACCCTTCTGCTATCCTCCCGTTGATGCTGTCGGTAGTATGGCGCCCAGAGTCGATAGAGTCAACCAACAAACGAGGCCATTTTCTTTGATTTTCTTCAATTATGAATTTTGACATTTGGGATTTCGCAAAAATCGATAATCGATCAAATAAATCAATAAACCAAAATAATATATTAGCCCGTAATTTAAGTCTTTAAAATAACTGAAACAATGAAAATAAATTAGAAATTTTAAGAAGTATCGATATATATCGTATCGGTATTTATAAAAAATATCGATTTCGATATCAAAAAACAAGTTTGAGCAAGGTTTGAGGTTATGTTTATGATAAGAAGTTGCGTGAAGTTGAGCGAGCACCACAGAGCACGTACAAACGCACGGTCAACAGAACAGACCAGACAGTTTTCAAGGATGGAGGCGCACTATTTAATTTCAATGAAATCATTTTAATTGCCTCAATGATTACCAGGTAAGTACATACATGAGATAAGCCAATTACTACCTATTAAAACTGATAAAATATGAGCATACGCAGTCACAATCCCAGCTCCCTATTTAAGTAAAAAGTTAGTTAGTTTTGTATGTTCATCGATATTTCGCCAGTTGTGAACCGATTTAAAAAAAAAATTTTTAGTTCATAAGGGTATACTCCCGAGATGGTCCCATATAAATTTTATTAACTTCAATAATTAGGTACGTATTTTTCCCACTTAGTCTATGTAGACGATATATGTTATTTTTCTCCCTCACTTTATTTACATAGCAGGTAGTGGTACTTATTCGAATTTGTGTAGGGTAGGTACCACAACTAAAAAGGGAAAAGTAAAAACTTTTTACAAAAAAAAACAACCGACTTCCAAAAAAAACACTAAAAAAGTGGATTGTTTTTTTTTTATAAAAAGTTTTTTTTGCATTAATTTTTATTATTTTGGTTTACAGGTTGTAGCATGTTTCTATTCGCTATCATACTTATAATAAATGAGAATAAAGGAAGCAACCGCTTAAATTACAAATGTCGAAACATACGTCCATAATTCACCATGGTGTGAAATTCTTCTTTAAGAAAAACCAAAAAAATTGTAAACAAACAGTTTAACATCTGGAATATGCATGGTTGTTGGTGATTTGGTACAGCAAGAATTTGAATTCCAAACAAAAGTTGTATCAACAAGATATGACTGGGAAAGATCAGGTTTTTAATTATTTTTTTTGTAATATTTCTGATCTTTGTACCTCAATTAGAAGATTTTTAAAAATCCGCCAGAGGCAGCACTAGGGGGGTACACGTGTTTTGGTTTCCCTATTTTCAGTAAAGATAAACGCATGTCGTATCAATAATTGAAAAAAAAAACAATAATTGAAGTGAATAACAATTTAAAAAGTATAAGTAAAATAAGTATAAGTAAGTAATAAATAACAATAAGTACCTATTTAAAAATAAATTATCATGCCTACTAAACATTGTGCATTCGCGAATTGCAGTTCTGACAGACGATACAAGCATTAGGGTCTATAATTTGTGTCTAGAAAACGTCAAATTGACAAGAAAAAGTGAGCGGATTCGTTCTTCGAAAAACTTTAACAATTGAAAAAATAAAAATAAAACTTACTTATGGGTTCTTAACACGTATGAGCTATGCTTATATTTAACCGACTTCTTCAAAAAGGAGGAGGTTCTCAATTCGTATGAGCTATGCTTATATTTAACCGACTTCTTCAAAAAGGAGGAGGTTCTCAATTCGTCTGTATGTTTTTTTTTACCCGACTACGGCGAAGAAAAAGGAGGGTTATGATTTTGACCGGTATGTATGTATGTATGTATGTATGTATGTATGTATGTTCATCTGTTCCCTCCTATCTTCTAAACCACTTATTACAATTTGACAAATGAGGTATCGTTAGAAGCGTCGTGATTGTCCGCTGGTTATAGGCTATGTGAAGTCACATTAAATTAAAAATGGCGCCCTCTAGAGGACATAAAGGGAGGAACTTAAAAAAAAATATGGTTTAATCGTACCATGTTGGGTATCAAATGAAAGGGCTTAATGAGCACATATCAAAAATGTATATATTATAACCCCAAAAGAATTAAAAAAAAATCAAGTAACAAAAACTAAAACCCAACTACGACTTAAAAGATATAAACAAGGCACCACAAACAGACAAATTAAAAATCCGGAGTCACACGTAATCTGTTCGATTTATGCCCTAACACGTGTGACTCCGGATTTTTAATTTGTCTGTTTGTGGTGCCTTGTTTATATCTTTTAAGTCGTAGTTGGGTTTTAGTTTTTGTTACTTGATTTTTTTTGTATGTATGTTACCCGATTATTCCGCTAATTATGAATCGATTTTTATGATTCTTTTTTGTTTGGTAGGTCATGCTTCAGAGGTCCCATATAAATTTTATTAATTTTGCTTGCGTACTTACACTTGTTACTTACTTTTGATCTGTTAGTCACTTTTGATCGCCATGAGTTTGATATGTCCCATTTATTTCGTTTTAATATAATAAAATCTTATCTTATCATATCGTAGGGTCGGTGAGTATCGGTCGCATTTCTGATACAAGAGTGCTCTATTGACGGCTCGCGCGAATAATACTGCCTCGAGTGTAATGATCAATGCACACGCGTTTCATACGACGTTTTTCAACATACTTGCGAGGAAAAACAGACTTGTTGTAAGAACATATGCTACTTACAATAACGTACCTAACTATAGAGATGATAGATTTATAAATTTTAACTGACCTTTGTTGCCAGGTTAACTTTTTAAGTGTGTAAGTCAAGTCTGCTACTTTTGTTTTTCTTTTTAATAGAATAAGATTTACTTCCAGGTACATCACCTTTCGTTAAAATTTCCATTTTTACAAAGTATGTTTAACATTACCCACTAGTGCTGCCTCTGGTGGATCTTTTTTTGAATCTTCAGTGGAAAAAGGCTAATTGCTTTATTATATTTTTATAGGAACTTAGTATACCTAGGTAAACAATAGCATCATTAAAATTTTCAGAAAATGAACAACATAATGATTTTGTTATGTAACTATACAGGGTGTTAGGGTAAACACCGTTATCCTTGCAACCAGTGGTTTGGTTTCATTTATAGAACGTAAAATCAATGGAAAATTAAAACTGTTTTTTTCTTTTTTTTTAATCTACATTTTACCACAAGAGACGCAAGTTCGTTGTCCTGTGCGCTAGGGCAACGAACTTGCGTCTCAACACGGGCGGGGGGTGCGGGATGTGACCTGACCGGCCGCGAGCGCGACCCCTCTCTCAGTCAGTCACCTGTTTCGCTAGAGAGCACGGTGTCGGATAGAAACTTTTTAAAATCTTTTAATGAAAATGACGTTTTTTTTTTGTTGTGTTCGGTCATTTATTTTTATATTTAAGTCAACTACCCATGGTTTGAATGACAAGAGTGTTTACCCTTACAGCCTGTATTTCGTAAACAACACTATACTTACCCCTTTTTTATTCCTACTGTATTTCTGAAGACTTTATTTGAAGTGTAGTTTTATTATACCCTATATATTGACAAAGAAACGAAAGATAAAAAATGAATGCAGTAGGCCGCGCATCAGTGGTAACAAAACCAGTATAAATAAGCTGGTCTCTTATACTAATGAAACCACAAGAATAAATAAGAGCAGAATGAAAGTTTCCTAACAGAGCTCAAAGTTCTTACCTACTTTCATAGGGCTGTCACTCGGTTATTGATAAAACAATAAAACCGGGCAAGTGGGACTCGAGATTCGGCAATGAGCACAGGTGGACTGACGTACGGATGGCCGGATGGACGGAGGGACTGACGGACGGATGGCCGGATGGACGGAGGGACTGACGGACGGATGGCCGGATGGACGGAGGGACTGACGGACGGATGGCCGGATGGACGGAGGGACTGACGGACGGATGGCCGGATGGACGGAGGGACAATCGGACGAATGGACAGACAAGCACTGATGATAAGTTTCCGTTTTCGAATTTTGATACGAAACATCATCGAGATATAAGTACTAACGTACTAGAGAAGCTACGTCAAATAACTGAATTGTCCTATTCTTCGTATTGAATCTTTAGTTCGCTGCAGCGCTAAAATAATAACAATTCGTCTAAACCGTACCTAATTTACCACAGTGCTAGATTTGCTGCGGAAGTGTATTTATTCTCGGCAAAAAGGTCTTAAGCGCCATGTAAATCACGGCACTTACGCGTTTTCTTCGACAAACTGCGGCGCGATCGCCGCAGTTGAACGAGACAAAGTAGGAATTTACAGTGTCTTCTCTAGTACGTTAGTACTTATATCTCGATGCGAAACATACAATAAAATAATGTAGCTTTAAAAGGCGAAATGGTTATTTTTTTCCCGCGGCGATTTTTTTTCGCGCACTGCATTTTCAACGCTCTTCTTAGCGCCGAGTGATGAGTAAGAACTTATCTAATTGAAAAAGTCAAACGGCATCTTGCTAAGAATAAGACCACGTGAACAAATACTCAGTTAAGATTCTTCATGTGCTAAGACGCATGCCTGTAAGCATACTTTGATACCTACATACCCACTAAAACAAAAATAAATAGGAGAAACTTCCGTGTCGCACGTATCGCCGCCGCTGGCACACGGCATACCCCTGCACTTTGTCTTCTCACTGAGCTGGCTCAAACCGGTTTGTCCTCTAGCGGGCGCCGGTGCAGCCCCCGCGCGCCTTGTCCGTGACAGGACACGCACACATCGCTGTGCGTGTAGTAGTGTTCCCGCGCAAGCCGTTAATATTAAGCTATAGTCTGCTCCTTATTTAGACTTGTGATTGAAACTCCTCACTATGCTAGGCCAGCTCAAAATCGAAAGAGTTACCACCGAAGTGCAGTTGGCTGTATTTACCTAATGGTATTCAGGAACTACAAAGTTGGAGTGGGCTGTGGAGGGAAAGGACCTTAAATATTGAAGTTAGGTAATCAATTTCACTCAAAGGAAACATTCCTTTATTTCAGAGTTGAATGTTTTTTAAAGTCATTTGTCTCACCCGAAAAAGTAGATCCTGTATGTTTTTGATGTTACCTTTGAGTGAAAAATTGTAGCATCAGATTTTAGGGTATTTCACCTCCAGGGCCCGCTTCAACTTTCCACCCTGTATACCTACAACTATTTGTTTCAGCTCGAATGTTTGCAGTGGGAACGGCAATGGGCCCGTTGCAACATTATTATTATGTTATTTTAGACAAAATGTTACCAAAGGTAAACCTCAAAACAGTGTTTATAAAAATATTGTGTGATCAATTACTTGCAGCACCATCAACTGTTCTATTTTTTTTCTTTGGAATGGGGATTCTAGAAAAAAAATCTGTACCAGATATTAAATCAGAAATTAACAAGAAGTTTTTATATATATACATGGTGAGTCTTATCTGATTGAACCCTTTTATAGAAAAACTAGCACTTCGCCCGCGACTTTGCCCGCGAGGATTTCGTACTTCCCTCTAAAAATTTAATAATCTCTCCAGCACCCCTTTAAAAAGTAGTTTTCGAAAACAATTCACAATCTTAAAATTTATTTTGACAAATAAATATTCAAGCCAATTTTCAAATTTATAGATCAAAGGAATAAGATTTTTCAAATAAACTGTGGCCTCCCTTTTCACCACAACAGGGCTAATTTATAAAAAAAAACATTTGGTATGTTTCTAATATAATTATGACTTAAAAGTAAACCTTGTGCAAATGTCACGTTTCTAGGCCCAGAAGTTTCGGCTGTGCGTTGATATTGATATCTTACGCAGTCAGTCCCTCAGTTTCTCCTGTTAAACAGATTGTGATGTTTTTACTACTTATCCCTACACCTAGAACGAAAACGAAAACCAACACAAAAAAAAATGCGAACAAATTGTCACATATTATGTTTAACTGCTATTATTGGTTGATTGAATTGTCAACAGCCAATCTTAAATAGGTATTTAGTTTCGTTCCAGAAACCGTGTGCTTGTCTTGTGTGAGTAATTATGGTAAAGACTGAACATTATTTGTTTGTTTCAGGGGGATTGTATGTATTGGCCACCAGTGCAATTTATTAACTTCTATTTTTTACCTACACAGTATAGGGTTGTATACATAAATGTAGCATGTATGGTGTATAACATATTCCTATCGTTCATGAAACATTATGATCAAAACAATGAATCATAGGTTTGTGACGTAATATAAAAAATGTTTTTTTTTTTAAATGAAATACTAATTATTTCTATTAGAAGTATCTAATAATTTATAGCAAGACAACTGTAAACTTGAGATTTTCATGGTCTTGGGCCCAACTTACAATAGGTACTTAACTTAAGGTGGATCTGCAGTGGGAGTTACTATTTCCTGTATAGAACTCACTTTCGGGAAAAAAAATAACCAGTGTAAATAATCTCATTATTTTACACTACCAACGGACGCTAGCATATAATGACATAGCGACAAGGGGACAACACTTCCTGAGGTGCTTGAGGAGTGGAGAGGTATTCCACGGCTTTCAGAACAATCCCAGAGCCTGGAAGATGGTCAAGATCCCTACGAGCAGCACTTACTGGAATACTTCCTTCCTCCAAGCATGTTTGCTCTTGCGAATCTCCACTCAAGCCGGTCAAGAAAGGCAAGAATGAGGTAGGAGCTCTGTTCCTCATCAGTGTTCACTCCAGCTGGCCAATAAAGGCAAACCAGAGGTGAAGAACTAGACTTCTCCTGAGAGATACGGTCCGTGAGATCATGGCACAGACCTAGAGCTCGGAGTGCATGAGACCGTGTGTAATTATTATACCTACTTATGACTAAGCCACCAAGTTCAATACACTGGTCTTTCCACAAACAACACATTTTAAATACTTACCAGGAGTGTTAAATAAATCCAGTAAATCATCTAAACAGATTTGTAAATCTGTAATAATTTCTCCTAGTACTTTAAACTCTCCTGCAATACTTTGTGAGTCCAGGGAATAAAATGTTATTGTCCCCGTCTGAAATAATAAGATTCTGTGATAATTATGTACTTTTCTATAAGCAACATAGTAGTTCACAGTTTTATTTAGTTATTTATTTAGTTATGTAAATAAATGTGCACAGAAAGAAAATTATTCTTATTATTTTTTATTTTTTACAGTGTACCTACCTGCTTTGTTCGTAGCACATACAATGAATTGGAGAGAGAAAATCCCAATCATAATTTTTCTCAAAACGTTCTGACTGGGGATCAAAATAATTCAATGCTTAAAGCACTTGTAAAGGCAAATAACTTTTTATGCCCCACTTCATAAAAACTGTACGCAGTATTAAAACATATAATTTAAATAAACCTGAAAAATATTTTTTCATAAATTGTAATTCAAGGAATTATATGGATGTCAACAAACAGAACGCGGGCGCGGGTCGGGCGCGGAGCGGGAGCCGCGCCCACCTCGGTGAAGTTAGCCGCACGATTTTATTATTATGAACTTTTGTTAGTGCTAATCGTTAGATAATCGTTAGAGAGGGTTAGAGAGAAAAGAAAAATCCTTAGAGAGTAATTAATTTTTTAATTTTAATTTTTCGTGTGAAGTTGGCCCCCCTTCCCGCAAAAATGGACTTAGACGTAATTTTATTTTTTTAATCGTTTGCGAATCGTTAGAGAGAGATTGAGAATTACACAAAATCGTTAGAGAGTTAATATTTTATTTGATATTAAATAATTTCTAAGAGCGTGACGTTAGCCCACCTCTGTGAATTTTGCCCCCGATATAATTATTCTCAACTTTTGTTAATGCTAATCGTTAGAGAGAGTTAGAGAGAAAATAAAAATCGTTAGAGAGTAATTAATTTTATTTATCAACGATTTTAATTACTTTTGTGACATTGGCCCCCATTCCCGCAAAAATGGACGTAGACGTAATTTTTTTTTTTATATGTTGAGAATCGTTAGAGAGAGATAGAGAGTTAAAAAAAATCATTAGAGAGTTAATATTTTAATTGATATTAAATTATTGCTGAGAACGCGTTTTACCCTAGGACCTGAGCAGGTTAAAATTTATAAACGTGCCGCCTCGATAGGGGATGGGGGGGAGGAGAGGGGGAAGGGTTAGTAGATCCCCCCACTCCCCCCTGCCGGAGATACAAAGTTTTTTTTAAATATGACAAATCTCTTGTATGCTGGGGCCACACCAACGGATTATCGCGATAGACGTTAACCGTTGGTGTACTACACTACGACTTAACTCGAGAATTTGTCAACGGCATTTACATTGGCGTTTGACGTTGGGTGATTGATAACTCTGGTGGCGGCATTTTAGGCAGGTCAAAGAGATTTACCGCGAGAATTATTGCATTGAATGAAGCGGCCACACTTACGTTTCTCTTTGTTCACCGTGAGCGCGACGCGAGTAGTACCGTGAGTAGTAGGTACTACTGATACATGACATGATGCAGAGGGACGTTATAGTTATGAGTGGTAAAGTTGTGTATTTGATTAACGATCATTTAACAGTGATACCTGATAAGAATACGAAATATTGTTGGTAGTTTCAATTTGATTCGGTACTTATAGTGCATCATTTATGCTCAAAACACACAAAAGGTGGGTGCTTGTCGGGAGCTGGTCGGGTCTTTTTTAACCCACCGACGGAAAAAGAGGAGTGTTATAAGTTTAACGAGTGTGTCTGTATGTTACATCGTAGCTGCCAAACGGCTGAACCGATTCTGATATTTTTTATTTTGTTTGAAAGGTGTCTTGATAGACTGTTCTTAGCTATGATTCAAGAAAATCGGTTCAGCCGTTTGAAAATTATCAGCTCTTTTCAGGTTGATGAATGGATGTGAGCATCTTCCACAGGTCACATCGATTCGAAAGGAAATGTCCAAAAATGGTTTTTTATTATTCAATTAAAATATTTATTTATTTATTAATATTATTATATTTATTAATTTTTTTGGGAGTACCTTCAATCCTACATAATTTGTAATAATACTGTAAACTGATATTATATAAGCGTTAAGTAGATTCATTGTGTGTCTGAGTGTTGAAGGACAATGATTAGTTTTTCTTTATATTAAAATTGTTCTCATGCAAGTGAAATGTAATTTCTTTATGAGAAATAAATGTCTTTAACCAGAATTAAAAAAATGTTCTTGATCAGTAGGTAGGTACCATTATCATTTTACTCCTGCTAAGCCTGTGGACTATGCTGAAACATGCACTTATAGATTCCTAGTAGCTATAATCTAAAGAGAGGTCTAAAAGAATTATGCTACACATTTTTAACTGAAAATATCCCATTTCATCTTATTTCAGAATATGGTACATAAAGTAAATAACTTGATTAGAATTTTTGTTTGCATTGTCATATTCTTTACAACAAAATATTGATTGACTGTAATGACAGTACCATGTGTCAATTTTGAAAAGTTTGCTATTTTCTGGGGTGTGTTCACTTTATTAGCCTAGATAATTAGAAAAGTTTGTTCGTTTTAGGAGTAAACTAACACTAAATTAATTATTTCCTAAGAAATAAGCAGTACCTTTGTACTCATATTTTAACTATGTCGTATCTATTTTGTATTTTACTGTGTGTACATAAGAATAAAATAAATAAATTAATTAAAAAACGATTTTTCTCAAAATTGGTAATCCTTAAAATAAATAAATAAATAAATAAATATTTTAATTGAATAATAAAAAACCATTTTTGGACATTTCCTTTCGAATCGATGTGACCTGTGGAAGATGCTCACATCCATTCATCAACCTGAAAAGAGCTGATAATCTTCAAACGGCTGAACCGATTTTCTTGAATCATAGCTAAGAACAGTCTATCAAGACACCTTTCAAACAAAATAAAAAATATCAGAATCGGTTCAGCCGTTTGGCAGCTACGATGTAACATACAGACACACTCGTTAAACTTATAACACTCCTCTTTTTCCGTCGGTGGGTTAAAAAAGACCCGATCAGCTCCCGACAAGCACCCACCTTTTGTGTGTTTTGAGCATAAATGATGCACTATAAGTACCGAATCAAATTGAAACTACCAACAATATTTCGTATTCTTATCAGGTATCACTGTTAAATGATCGTTAATCAAATACACAACTTTACCACTCATAACTATAACGTCCCTCTGCATCATGTCATGTATCAGTAGTACCTACTACTCACGGTACTACTCGCGTCGCGCTCACGGTGAACAAAGAGAAACGTAAGTGTGGCCGCTTCATTCAATGCAATAATTCTCGCGGTAAATCTCTTTGACCTGCCTAAAATGCCGCCACCAGAGTTATCAATCACCCAACGTCAAACGCCAATGTAAATGCCGTTGACAAATTCTCGAGTTAAGTCGTAGTGTAGTACACCAACGGTTAACGTCTATCGCGACAATCCGTTGGTGTGGCCCCAGCATACAAGAGATTTGTCATATTTAAAAAAAACTTTGTATCTCCGGCAGGGGGGAGTGGGGGGATCTACTAACCCTTCCCCCTCTCCTCCCCCCCATCCCCTATCGAGGCGGCACGTTTATAAATTTTAACCTGCTCAGGTCCTAGGGTAAAACGCGTTCTCAGCAATAATTTAATATCAATTAAAATATTAACTCTCTAATGATTTTTTTTAACTCTCTATCTCTCTCTAACGATTCTCAACCTATAAAAAAAAAAATACGTCTACGTCCATTTTTGCGGGAATGGGGGCCAATGTCACAAAAGTAATTAAAATCGTTGATAAATAAAACTAATTACTCTCTAACGATTTTTATTTTCTCTCTAACGATTTTCTAACGATTAGCATTAACAAAAGTTGAGAATAATTATATCGGGGGCAAAATTCACAGAGGTGGGCTAACGTCACGCTCTTAGAAATTATTTAATATCAAATAAAATATTAACTCTCTAACAATTTTGTGTAACTCTCAATCTCTCTCTAACGATTCGCAAACGATTAAAAAAATAAAATTACGTCTAAGTCCATTTTTGCGGGAAGGGGGGCCAACTTCACACGAAAAATTAAAATTGTTTTTACATAAAAACTATTACTCTCTAACGATTTTTCTTTTCTCTCTAACCCTCTCTAACGATTAGCACTAACAAAAGTTCATAATCATGAAATCGTGCCGCTAACTTCACCGAGGTAACTTTTGAGCATAGCCGTGCGTTTGCACTGGCGAAACAAACATTACAACAAAACATGTTGAAATCTCTAGTTCCTGCCTGACAAAAATTATACGGAACATTGACAGAAAATAGAGATTTCAACATGTTTTGTCGCAAATGTTTCGGCAGTGCAAACGCACGGTAATAAATGGCTTGTTAGTTTTGATAAACAGGGCACAATCCTTTAAAGATAAATATGCTTTGGGCTGAAAGTGGGCAACGTCGCAAATAGATGTCAAATATTTCAGTATTTTGATTAATTTGGCAATATTACTATATGGAAACATGAAATATGGCTAACTAACTTACTAAATTATAACATTACCTTATTACAACATTAACTTATATACATATAAAACGAATTACTCTTTAACGATTTTTCATTTCTCTCAAACTCTCTCTAAAGTGGGTGATAGACGTGCGTCTTTAAGTTCGCGACCTTACTCGGCTCGCCGCGCCGCGCCGTCGGGGATACACGTGAGGCTTGCTCATTGTTTTAATTGTCAAATTGGCTCGTGGCGGTGACAGACGGGCGAGTTAAGTACGCGTACTTGCTCGCACGTCAATCAGCCGTTTAACGATCGGCACAAAAGTTCATAATATTGAATTTGTGCGGCTAACCTCACTGAAGTAACAGAAAGCTTGCTTTTTTTATTTCCCGTTCAAGAACCGGAACGCTATTCACTGCATCACTTGTCAAACTGACATACGACGTCAAAGTCAAAAGTAATTTGTATGTCATTTTCATTCATGAAATAATCAGAATTCATCACTTGGCGAACCAAATCGCGATTTTCCTGTAGCGCTCACGACATGCATATAACAATTTATAATTAAAATTAAACAGACGACTTATCAGTGCTAGTGATAGATTGCGTGCGGTATATATAAACAAAATGTCTTCGTTTGTGAATCACCGCGAGGACAGCACAGTGACTGTGGCGGAAACTTCAACAAAAGAAAATGTTACATATTACAAAATAACTGTTAAAGTGGGGCCAGTGCGTTGGAACGTGTTGCATCGGTACAGTGACTTTGTGGAACTGCACGAAAAGTTGGTTTCGGACCATGGGGTCGCAAAAGAACTGCTTCCGCCTAAAAAGGTTATTCGCAACAAAACACCAAAGTTTGTGGAGCAAAGACGAGAGGGCCTTAGCGAATACTTGAAGAGTGTTTTTAACTATTTGAAGCTCACGATGCCGTCCGAGTTCGCTCACTTCCTAGACTTCCATTTGTATGACATATTCTTTTTGCTACAAGATTTAGCAAAGACACTGTTTTTGGAAGGTGATAAGCTATTGCAGGATGAAAGGTCACATCACTTTACACCTCTCGAGGTATGGCAACAAATCAACAACTAAAAGTAGTAAATTAAGTAACCTATTCCGCTTACTAAAGCGCAATAATTAGCGCATTTAAGTGGAATAGGTTACTAAATATATGTCTTTTGCATTTTATAATGGAAATCCGCAATTCAGTCTTGAATCTATTCAGATTCAGTTTTGAATCTATTCAGATTCAAGACTGAATTAGAGTAGTTAATTTAGAAAACATCCATACAGATTCCTGTATGGATGTTTTCAATTTTCATAGAGACTAGAGATAGATTTTCTTCATCATTGTTGAAGAAATTATATGTATAAATAATTTATATTCATAGAGGAAATAAAATCTATACAGATAATAAAATAGTAACAAAGTCAAAACTATACATTGAATATATATTTTTTTTTTTTTTCAACTTAAAGACTTATAATATCTATAATAATAATTATGTACAAGGGAATATTATCAAAGGGCATCAAAAAATTTGTCCGCATCGCTGTCAACAGGAAAAGTGCCCAAAAGGCTGGCAGCATTGCCACGTTGTATGGCAATTTTTGAATATTTTTGAGAAAGTAATTGCTGTGGGAACGAGTCTGATGGCTAAAATATCGTTTTTACAAGTTTTATCCATTTTTTTATTTCTGGATTGGCGCAAAAACAGATGAATGGATTTGGATGGTCCACCTTAGGGACTAAGTGTGGAAACCAAACGCTTAAAATAGAACCTGGAGTAACACAAATGTTCCTGTGGGATATTTTCTGACATCCACATAGACAGGCAGTAATAATCAAATTTAGTCACTACTATAATGTAGTCTTGCACAGAGTTAAAATAAATTTTCCACAACCTACATGCATAAATTTCACTGATTAGTCATTCTAAGCAACTTATTTATTTTGTATTCAACCCACTTTCCTTTCCTCAAGTGACCATTTCTTCAATACCCTTTTATATTACAGTTACACGCAATAAGTGAACGTTTAAAAATGGCATGTCCACCAACTGAGAAGCAAGATCAGATGTATGATTTTAGTCATGTCTTGGACTTCTGCTCTCAGCTACGGTCCCTGAACATTGAAGGAAGTTACGAGAAGCTGGGCACAAGTAACATAGTGCCAAATGATCTGCACTTTGATCTGATACCGTTTAAGTCGCTGGTTGAGTTGAAGATACTTGGAGTGCCAATGGCGTGTATACAGAGTGTTGGTAAGTGGGATTTTTTATACACATGCTTCTATGAGAGATATTTCTCAATGGCTAGTGAAGCCAAGTCAGAGGCCCATGGGTGGCAAAAAAGAGAAAGAATATCCTTGTGTTTGTCTAGATAAGGAGTTGATAAGAATTCAATTTATTTTACAAAAACACTATGTATTTGATTTACAAAGTAATACTCAGTCTTAATATTAATATAGACTGCGTGACCGTGGAACCGTGACAGACAAGTAGATTATAAGAATAGAATTAATTAATTTATAAATAATCCATTATAAATTAATTAATGAATTTATTATAATTACTTAATTTTCTGACTTTTTTTCTTTTTGTTTGTTTGTTGTTATTTCTTTAAATTAAACTGCGGGTGAAACCCCAGGACACAGCTAATCCTTACTTCCTTACTAATATTATAAATGCGAAAGTAACTCTGTCTGTCTGTCGCGCTTTCACACCAAAACGACTGAATCAGTGAAATTTGGTACACAGATAGTCTAGAGCCTGAGAAATTACATAGGCTACTTTTTATCGTCATACCACGCGGGTGAAACCGCGGGCGGAAACTAGTGAGTTATAAAAACTCATATTTACACTACAACTGTCAATATAAACAAACTGATACTGTAAACACAAATATTACTCCACTACAGTCTTGTTGTGTTAGTAACTCAAGTAAGCGATAATCAGAAATCTGTTATCATTGAACAAACCATGTCTCAGTACATAATATTATTGTTTATCTGTCTGTCTGCTAGAATTCTTAAAATAGAATCAAAGAATGGTAGACCTAGTTTGTCTGTTTATAGAGTTCAAAGTCGAAAGACACCATTCATTTATAAAATACGGATGCAATACAGTGGGATGGCGTCGAATCCCAACTAGGGTTTTGAAATTCTAAAAGTGCTGACCTGACAAAAAGCCGAACATTTGCAAAAAAGTCCGGAAATTTAACTTTTTATATAGAAAACATTTAACTTTCTTTGAAAAGTCCGGACGGGGGGCCAAAAAACCGAACTTGTCCGGACAAATACGGACGGATGGTAACCCTACTCTCAGCACTATAGCAATCTAACTTAGCCAGGAACAACTTATAATTATTTTTGAACAATGGAATAATGAACTCAAATTAAATGATGCATTAACAAGTCTCGCGGCTTGTATACAACATGTAACAGAATAAGCGCAAGACCTGAAAGTAGTTTGCTCAGAATCGGCTTCTGAATCGATTTCCATCATTATTTATATGTGTTAATTTTTCATGAAAAAAATCTTTTCTTTAACTGAAATTAGAACCACCGCGTCTTACCAAGGTAATAAGATATTTTATTTAAGGAAATTTAAGCCTTATCTCAAAGGAATAAAGCCTATTCAAATGCATAAACAAATTTGTAATACGCTCATAGCTATCCTATGTTTCATGTTTAGTCAGGAAGTCTATTTTGTAAAAAAAAACTAGGTGTCGTTTAATTAAATTAAATTACAGATATTATTTTAGTCTTATAATTTAATATTCTAATTGGGGTGTATGAGCTCTTGCGTTTATTCCGTTACAGGTTGTATACACTCTCCGCTCTCTCACTATTGTGGGAAATCATTAAAATGAAAATGTAAATCATAAAATAAGCTGTAATTTTTTTTTTCTCCTTCAGGTGGCCTCCGTGACACTTTAGTGAGTCTATCAGTGTTAACAGCAAGTGTCGTGTCACTAAACGAGTTCCTGCTTGTCGATATCCTGCATAAGGATCCGTCCAGCATTGCTGATACTGTTGTAAGTATATAAAAACCTTATTGCTATTGTGACAGAGTCTATTTTTAGAATAATGTCAGGTGCTGGTGAGTCAATTCGTTCTAGTTGTTGCATGGCATTGAAAATTCAATCAGGATTTGAAGGTGATAAAGTTGAAAATTGGTTGCTATTATAAATTGTTGATTTATCTTTGAATTTTTATGATATGTAAAGTAGTAAATGGCCTTCATGAACCTACATTATAAGTACTGTCCTAATTTTAGCAAAAGATAGCGAAAATACAAATCGTCGTTAATAGATAAGATACGAAAATAACGTCGTTCTTTAGTATGACGTCAGTACCTAAGTATATTGTATAAAAACGTAAAACAAAGGCGTTGTGCGTCATTAACTTTACAAAGGAAAAGAAATCAATACATTTAGTATTCAGTTATGTATTCAACCATACTAACTCAATATCATTCTGTGTAGCCTTTTCCTAACAATGTTGTGGTCGGCTTCCAGTGCGGGCCATAAACGTTCAAGTAATTTGATCAAATAGGCTGGTTCAGTTGGCTGGCTGGTTGAGCAAACTTCTTTGGGTCACCCCCTTAAGGTATGATTCCGAACGCCGCTGCTCACAGCAGTGCTGCCGCGGCGTTGTTTCCGCAACAGTGCTGCGCGGCAGTACTGCCTGCTGCTGCCGCTGATTCTGAGCATCTGCTGTTCATGATCGCTGTGATGAATGCCGTACACTGGCCTGACGTGGCGGCAGGGCGACACTGACTCACTGCAGTGCGGTCGCAGCAGTGCTGCCGTTCTCGGAATGTAATCTCATATAAACCTATAGAAAATGTATCCCACCAGTAGTGACGGGGCAGAACTGCTGCGGCAGCACAGCCGCGTGCAGCGGGGTTCGGAATCATACCTTTAATTTTCCTTTGAAGGCTGTCGGGTTATAGTTGGAAGGGAAAACTGACGCTGGAAGATTTTCGATTCAATTTTCGCATCTACTTTAATACAGCTACATTCTTCAGATCGTGTCACCTTATGACCGTCTAAGCCCATTAAAATGTAGCTCATTTCATATCTAGGTCTCCTGCACATTGTAGGCTTCAATAAGATAAGCCGCTATGCACATCTAACTTATAGTCGGCGGCAGTAATTTATAGTTGATTTAACAATTGTAACTAGCTTCCGTGTGATGATGATGTCCTTTTCCAAGTTAAGGTGTGTCAAATTTCATCCAAATCCGTTCAGCCGTTTTAGCGTGAAAGCGTAACAAATAAACTCACTTTCGCATTTATAATATTAGTAAGGATAACTACCTACTGCACGCTGCTTTACCCCCTTGGACCCTAATTCTTTTTCTAAAATAAAAGTATCCTAAGTTACTCCTATAACATCAGCTATCTGCCAATGAAAATCCCCTCAAAATCGGTCCAGCCGTTTCGGAGATTAGCCGGAACAGATAGACAAAATTGTTTTTTTTGTTATCAGTACCGTATATACTCTCCTTATTTTGACATTACAAACAGACACTTCAATTTAATTTATTTGTATAGATGAGTAATATAAACCTATACGGTATGATATCATGGCACATACTTGTCTATACAATCATAATAGAGTGTTTATATAAGTTAAGGAAAATGAGCAGTCTATGATTATTAGTTATTTTTCCTTAAATAAATACGCCAAACTAAATACAATTTTGTCAAATATGTAATAGTGGATGTTGATAACAAAAAAATTGTTGCTATGAACTTGTTTAGAAAGCAGTTCAATAGATTTTTTTTTAAATGGTCAAGCTCTTGCAAGCACAACTGCTGTGCTGAGTCATGGTTTTCGGTCCGAGCCAGACCAAGTATTAGGTTCTAAGGAAACTCAATCGTAGCTAAGATTCTAGACTTGTGACCAGTTAATAGTAATAGATTCGTCTAACCGGACGGGGAATGCCAGTCGTGATTTTATTATCCCAACTAGTTCTAACTGATATTATAAATGCGAAAGTGAGTTTGTTTGTTACGCTTTCACGCTAAAACGGCTGAACGGATTTGGATTAAATTTGGCACAGGGGTAGACCATGACCTGGATTAGGCTAGGTTAGGTTAAAACCTAATATTGATAACTTATTGCTAGATAATATCTATCACCAATGAGCATTGCAACCAGGAATTTTCGAGGTTGCTAGCTTATTAAGAAACAGGTTGAAAACTGATGTATTTTGAGTGCTAGAATGTAAATATCAGTACAAATTGTAATAAATCGCTATCATTATCATAGAGGGGCGACCTCGGCGCACGTGGGCAGTGAGTCAATAGGTTTATCAGTACGTAATTATTATAATTATCTGCACCAAATAGGTCGCACATCACATGTCTAGTGTGAACTGATAGCAGCGCGGTTCATGTTAGGATTGAATTGATATAAAAAGAACATCAGAGGCCCAAGCGCGACCGCGCGAATTAAACGTTACGTAAATTCGAACGATTTTGAATCGAAAATACAACTATTCTATTAGCATTTTGTTTGAAATTGTTTCGGCAAGCATAATTAGTATCACCCAAAGATATGAATAAAGTCTTAAAATTAAATCCTACTATCCTACTAATATTATAAATGTGAAAGTTTGTGTGTTTGTGTGTTTGGATGTTTGTTACTCAATCAGGCAAAAACGGCTGAATGGATTTGGATGAAATTTGGCAAACAGATAGCTTATAACCTGGATTAACACATAGGATACTTTTTATCCCGATATTCCCACGGGATCGAGACTTACGCGGGTGAAACCGCGGGGCGCAGCTAGTAAATATTAAATGCAAAACTAGTATTTTCAAATTTAAAATCATTCCAATTTACATAACGGTTACGATATTTTCCATAAAGTGACAAATGTTTTGAAATTATGAATGTACAAAATGAATTTGAAATGAGTGTGGATTTTATTTGATGATGGGTACGTCACAGTTGGCCTAAATCTAATAAAACTTAATTAATATTAGTGTCAAGTTTCAAAAGATAACTAATTATCATGTTATTTTAAGCAGTGAAATCACTCCAGTTGAGATACAGTAAGACATTACACGTAACATATCATCACGCCCGTATTCCCCGAGGGGTTAGGCAGAGATGTACCTTTTAAATAGGAGTAGTTTAAGGCTGCGTTTCCACCAGAAATGTGCGATGGAAATGTGTCGTGCGAGGATGTCTAGGTGTGCTGTGAAAATGTGTGGGGGTTTCCACCAAAGCTGTGCGATGAAAATGTGCCTACGAGGATGTGTAGCGGAGCTGTGAAAATGCGCATTAATGTGTGGTGCGAGGATGAATGGACTGGCTGGTACAGTATGCGCAAACCTCGCAACACATCTTTCTCAACATACATTCCCCGCAACACATCCCTCGCACACATCCCTCGTACACATCCCTCGCTTGTTTTGTATGCGCAAAAATCTAGCTCCGCTGAGCCGTTTCCACCAGAGCTGTGCTGACCGAGGCGAGGTAAATGAAGCGATTCTGTTGGTTCTTTACAAACACATCCCTCGCTATGCATCCTCGCACATCTCTGGTGGAAACGCAGCCTTAGTATACAAATAGTTCTACTCTATTGGCCCTTAAACATGTTCGCACCTAACGATTCATAATAATTATTTTCTTATTAATTTTGTCAACAGAAATGGAAGAAGCTGTCTCTAATAAATTTCGCGAGCAACAACATACAGAACGTCGACTGGGCGATAAGACTTGTCCCGAAGCTTCAACATCTAAGCTTATCATCCAACAAATTAAAGGAACTATGTGACATCTCCTGCCTCCACGAACTAAGGGTACTGAATCTCTCTATGAACAGCTTTGCAGCCTGCGAAAACTGGTACGCAAAGATAGGCAACATAGTTAGAATAAACCTTTCCCAAAACAGAGTAGAAAGCCTGCAAGGATTCTCGCGTTTATACTCTTTGGAGAGCCTCGATTTGAGCTGCAATGTCATAACAGATGTCGAAGAAGTTCAGCATATATGCAAACTTCCTTGCTTAGAAAATCTATGGTTGACAGCCAATCCCGTAGCCTCATCCATAGACTATAGAGTAAAAGTTCTAGAACAGTTCAACACTCGAATGACAGAGCTTTGCCTTGACAACGAAAAGGCGTCAGAAAAAGAGTTGGATACAGCAAGAGTGTTGCAAGCCTTAAGAATTGTGAAAGAGGGTAAGACTCCAAGTTTTCTACAAAATAATAATACGAGTCATAGTTTTAATAAGAGTTGACAGGGAATTTAAATTTAGAATTTAGAACTAAGTTGTTAATAATGTTTTTTATACAATTATAATGAAACATTGTTCGAATATGAAATCTTTTTTTTTAAGTATGATGGACGTTTTGAAATGTATATTAATAAAAAAGATCTTTATTTTATAAATGTAATTATTTTGTTATTTGTAGTGTTTGTTTTAGATTTAGAATCGCACTGCTCAGTTGAACTGTCTTCTAAATAAAACTGTGCTTATCTTCGACAGAAGACCCTAAGTTTCACTTGTGATAATTAAGATAGCTCCTATGCTTTCTAGCTATCTCAAAATTGAATTGTTTCCTAAACATGGGTTCGGTAAGTTACTTTCAAACTGCAAGCCAATAGCAAAATACGGTTTGACTTCGATTTTGCAACAGTCGGACAACATTGTAATCATAAAATCAAACCTCGGACATCCCTTAAAGCCGGGTTTACATTATAATACAATTTCTTCTATAGTTTGACCGAAACCGCTGTACTGCGTCTTAGGAATGCGCGGCTAGGCAGCGTTGACAAATGAGCGGCGGGACGCCGTGAGCGTTGACGAATGAGCAGTCTGTACTGCCCTCGTCTTGCGTACTTACCTAAGGCGCGGTACAGCGGTTTCGGTCAAACAATATCATACAATTTTTCTGTTCAAGTAATATGCTAAAATTAAATTTCGGTTTCGGATTTAAAGGTAACATGTTGCAATGTCAACTGCAGGTCAATTTATTTTGTCTACCGGTTCACAGTTGGTTTGGTTCGCCTGTATAGTTCTACACTTTTACAGTGATGTGTCTGATATAACTTGTATAATAATATTATCTCGTTTACAAATGTGATATTTGATAATCGTATAGATTTATATGTATGTATATGTAACATAATACTATTGTACTGGAAAATGACCAATACTAAATTAACTCTAGATTATAGGTAGTAAAAATTCATGATTTTTATTTTATAACATAACCTCGCCTGTTTTGCTGGAGGATTTGGTTGAGACACTTATTATGAAATAAAAATCTTGAATGTTGTGTGTAGGTATATATTTGTTTTTTGTTATGCTTTTTTTGTTATAATTAAGGGTAGGAATCATGCATTCCTCCTTAAGGTGAACGCACACTTATCCGAGCCGAACGAAACGAATTTTAGAATTCTTTATGTGAAATTCTATGAAACCTCGCACACCTGCCCGCGTCGAGACGTCCGAATCTGGAAGACCGTTCGGTTCGGATAAGTGTGCATTCACCTTTAGATGTATTTTTTATTGATATTAAAATTGGAGTACGAAATTCGAGATTGGCGAAGTGTCCTTTTAAAATGTAGAGTAAAATTACGTAGTAGGTATATTTTAAATTTTACCTCCGTAGTTCGAATGAATACTTCATTTTACTACAGAGGAAGCAAGGACAATAATTCACTAAGCCCTTAAATTAAATGTTAATAATTAATGAAATTATCATACATAGCTCTACTATTTAATGAAAGCGAAACTAAATGAAATTCAGGTTATCTTAAAGTATGTTAAGTATTCGAAATAAAGTCCTATTCAGATATAAGCGATATCGCTGTCGCGCTCGGTAGCTATACTGAGGGCCTAGACAATCGCTTTCAAAGCGTTTTGTTTCCACCACGACTTTCAAACAGATTGACATAAGCTTTTCGATAACTTATGTCAATCCAATAAAATTTTGACTTTTCCATGATCGTTATCGCTGATAGAATGACACTTTGTCTAGACTCTCTGAGGGCCTAGACAAGTGACAATCGCTTCGAAAGCGTTTCGTATTTCTACAACGACTTTCAACAGGGTTGACATAAGCTTTTCGATAGCATATGTCAGTCCTATACATTTTTACCTTTTTCATCATCGTTATCACTGATAGAATGTTACTTTGTCTAGGGCCTCAGGTTCGCCTTCTGGTTAGTCACTTTGGACCTTTAACGCTACTGAGCGATCCGGCCGTCATTGATGTTTTCCTAGAACATAGCGTCCTATTAATATCATTCAGAACGTCGTTTTTTGATAAATACTATATTACAATACCTTTTATGATCCGTTTACCTCCTATTCATTAAAATAATAAAATCTAGTTTTATGTTTCAAGTCTAGGTATTATTATAGTGCGTTATTTATTTTAACTAACACTTTTCCTTTGTTATAGACTCAATAGTGTCATTATTATTGACATTATCGGTTGACGTTTTATAGATAGTATCGGTATTCTGAATGTAAATATCTTCTAATGAGGTCAAAAGTGCTGGCAACATAGTTCTCTAATCACTATTTATAGTACAACTTAGATGCCGTCTGTTTTATTTAATACATAAGATCACGCTTGTATACCGCAGGCGTAGGAATATTGTTTTAGTAAATTGACGGTTAACTTAAATTGTCTGTATATTCAAATCAAAGCTAACATTCTTTGACAGTTCTATGAAATGGCGATAATACGGCAAATTGACGTAACGTGTCAATTTGATAAATAATTTATTTGCCTGACTTTACGTATAGCCTCGTATCCATTAGGTAACATTTGGCGCGCGACATGTTGGACAACATGTTGAAAGTTATTGCGGAACTTTTGTTTAGCAACGTTGTCTGTCTACGCATGATCAGTGAGTGTTGATTTCAGTCGCGGTGGTTATAATTTTATCAAAAAATGCATCAATCGGAATAGTTAGCAAAGTTTTGGTGCAGTTAAATTAATTTAAGCACTCGTTTGTTACACCACATTACGGGACATTTCTGCGCGTCACGTCTGCACTCTACAACATTTGAAGTACAACTGCATGTTGCACGGAAAAAAAACAAGACGCGCGTCATATTGCGCGCCAGTTGGCAACTTCGCGCGCTGTTGTGTAACGTTGCCGAACATGTTGAGCGTCAATTGTTGCCGATGGTTGCAGATGCAGTTACAGATATTTAATTTTTTAAATTGTTTTTCAAAAGTAACTTTATTTATGTTTTTACCCTACTGCCCCAGAAGGAGGGTAATGTTTTTTATATCAAGATTTTGTTTCTATAAAACGATGAAACCAAGTTTCTGCCCATTGTAAGCATAATAATAAAGATCTGAATTTGTAAATACTTTTGTTGGGACCACTTTTAAATTTTCACAAAATCCAGTGATGCCTTGTAAATACTAGATGCCTTTTATTTACAAAATTTGATTAGATATAGCGGCTCGACTATACGACCTCTCGCTCGAACAACGTGCGTGCGAGCAAGAGGCAAATAAATAAGCAACAGCTGTATCTATTTTTGTTGTATGCCTATTAATTTTATAATTAGTAAATGTTTATTATGCTTAAAGCACATTTAGTTTATTAATAGTATTAACTGAAGTATTATGTATGTGATCGAAATATAAATGTATAGAAATGTTTTATTTTTAATTGGTGACGATTAATTTATAATTAAATCTAAGTTATGGTTTAACCCATGTGTTGTTTTTATTACCTTTCGCGAAACAATTTTACTAGAAATGAACAGTCGTGGCCCAGTGGTAACAACCCCGACATTCGAGCCCATGCAAGGATGCAATTAACTATTTTAATGCGGATACATTAAATATTGTTTATTACAATAAACTTAGGTACTAAAAATACACAAACAAACTTATAACATCGCAAGAGTCGCGGAGGATGCGTGGTATATAGTACGTGGGCACGTCTTTAGGTCTATTCCCGTCGGTGATCAGAAATTAAACTTTTGCCAGCAACAGTGACGGGCCTTTTATAATGCCTCGAAAGTTGGTATTTCCACAGATTCGTTACTTTTGGTGTCGTAGCCTGACGACGTGATGTCCAACATCCCCCACCCGACCAACGAACCAATGGGCGATTTTCTTATCTCGCGAGCGGTCTCCATAAGTAGGTGAGACAATGGGAGTGAGCGAGATAGAGAGTATTAGAGAGTCGTGCTCTTTCTAGGCGGTGGTAAGGCTCGGGGAACAACTTTATTTTATTTATTTATTTTGTTCAAGTTCTCGCGTTACACTATTACTAGGTACTAACAGCCAGTTTTCTCATCAAGAGTAATAGCCAAAGTAACAGTCAACTGTTCTTTTGCACTGTTCTATTTTCAATCCTCGGCGCTGAGGCGAAGGTTGTAAATCCAACAGCGCGGAAGAACAGTTGACTATTACTTTTGATGAAGAAACTGGCCGTCCTTTTAAGAGCGTTCGTTTTCTTCGCAGTCTTAATTAGTAAAAAAATACCTCTAAACTCCCAAAATTTTGACACTGTTTGGGGCTAAATTATGAACGTTTTTAATTACGGGAATACCAGCAGATCACCAGGTTGAATGTAAACAACAAATATTACATTATCATTCATTTATTTGTTTACCTTAACTAATATATTACAATAGGAATGTGATCAAATCACAAACATTACAAAGGACCGGCGCACATCTGGCGACGCACAGTGCAGCGCATTCGTCACTGCCAAATAAATATCGACCATGCAATAGTTGAAAATAAGGATCAGTTTACATCGAGACGCGAAGCGACGTGTATTTTTTTATCATCCGATACAGTATCGAATTTATTTACTACACAATAAGTTACACGCGCTACGCACCACCGCGCATCTCAGCGTACTTTCACACGTGTCGCACGTCGTCGCACTGAAATTATACCTTTTCGTGAAGAAAATAAGTTCGATAATTGTTAAAAACTGCGCGCATCGTCGCGTCGCTTCACGTCGCGGTCTGAGCTGACCCTAAATAAACTTCCATTAGCTCGAGAGCGCGTCTAAGCGGAACGAGACGTGCGTGTCAGGTTATTTATTCTCAACTTAATTTTTAGGTTTGCAACGTTGATATTTGTTTGGCAGTGCCGAATGCGCTGCGCTTCGCCTAGCTAGATGTGCGCCGGCCCTAACGATGTTTCACAATAAAAGTTCGAAACTATAGTCTTGCTAAATTATTACAACAATTTTAGTAAACAACATTTACCCCTTATTAATAAACTCGGAGTTAAGTTCTACCAAACTTATGCCTGTTTTCACTGACATTCTAGGCGACTCCTAAATGAATATCTAAATAAATGTGTTCCGTTGGATTTTCAAAGCTTGGTTCAGCACCGAAAGTTGAAATTCCCACAGCGTCCGCGAAAAATGTATACTGGTTGTAAGTTGTAACTTTACTCCGCGTTTATTAGGTAATAAGAGGATTAGAGTATTCAATAAACAATAATAATATTGATAAGTGAAACATTTTTTAATAGTTAATTATCAGTTTTCCATTCCTCTTTATTCCATTTGAAATAAAATTAGACATTTAAACAAACCTTTTTACAGTCCGTTCAACCGATTTTGACTTCTATACCGTAGGCATAAGGATGACTCTAAAAGAAAAAAAGGTTACACAATACCAACTGTCTACTGCAGCTGCCATTTGTCACGCCACCAACGCAATAGAAGTCAAAATCGGTTGAACGGACTGTTAAAAAGGTTTATTTAAATGTCTAATCTTATTTCAAGTAGAGTATAGTTATATTATAGTTTCCACTAAACGCAGTAATAGTTTTTCCTGTTTGAATTTTTAGCTTACAACTTTATTAGTACCATATTTATACAAGAGAGTATGCATTGGCGTAAGATTATAACATGTAACGAAGCAACCTACGAAAGAATCTATAGTTGCA
This sequence comes from Lithophane socia, assembly GCA_947522985.1. Lineage (NCBI taxonomy): Eukaryota > Metazoa > Arthropoda > Insecta > Lepidoptera > Noctuidae > Lithophane > Lithophane socia. Next base: position 3,598,122 of record OX383272.1, read on the forward strand.
TTAAAAATTACCAAAATATTATTATTAATTTGCATAATATTTAAATATTTTTCTTTTGCATAATTTTATGCACTCAATTGTAACATTTTATCATTTAATAGTTACTTATATCATAAAATACAGAAACATTCCGACAATACCCAACTCCAGTCTTACGTTCATTAATACAATTACATTACACCAAATTATTTTACTTACTTTATTATTGCTTATTTAATCAATCATTTTCAATAAGTACAGAAAAATACATTCAATATTTTATTTGTTATATAACAAAATCTGAGAGTTGAATTCACATTTTATGCAAAAAAAAGGAAAATGCACTGAATGTTATCGACATAAAAGGGTCGACAAATCGTGATAAAAAAAATAATTTAGAAGAACAAGTGCCTGTTTCACAATCTTTGGATAGGCATTATACATCAAATAAATTAAAAAATGGAACAGAATTTGTATTACGACTATATTATCTGCTAGCTATGGTAATTTCTTTAGGGCCGATTTTTTCAACGCTAGATATTTTTATCCGAGAAATAATTTTGAATTTTCTGACAGATTTCCATACAAAAACTGTCAGACGTCAATTTTATTCCACGGAAAAAAGATAACTGACGTTGGAACAAACATTTTCAGATGACTTTAAAAAAACTATGGTGAATGAATTCGATAAAGAAAGATTCCATCTTGTTGAAAATGATTAATTTCAACTAAACAGTGCAAAACTAGATTTATCACTAGAACATGTACAAACTAAAGCTACGCCTCATAGACAAAAGTTTTTCTTTTTTTTTAAGAACTGCAATAGTAATAGTTCACTGGCCAGTGATAGTAGCTGCAGAGAATTAAAAGTAAATGCTTTAGAATACGTTACGACCGTGGCCTAATATAAACGACTGTCGCGCGAAGACGCGATCGTCTCGATCATTTGTTCAGAAAACCGGAACCAATTAAAAGCGATCTGCGTGCACTTTTTACTCGGTGAACCTGAACGCGTGGCCGCGCCGACAGAGGGCCCTATTCGGTTTTCCGAACAAAAATTGACATGCACGCAACGATTGTATACTGAATTATTGACTATATTCTGCAATGACTCTAATTTTAATGAAACTCAAATTAAAAATTAATTTATAAATGCCAATTTAATTAATAAAATAATTGTAAACATTTTGTACGCCGAGTAAGGCAAAACATGTTGGTACGGTAAAGTTATATTTACATCTATATGTGCATATTCATGGATCATGTTACACACGTTTGAACAAATAAATCTATCTCTGTTATCTTTATCTTGATCGCGTAGTCGCGCGAACCGCGATCGCTTTTGAATAGGACGCGCGCGACGCGGTACGGTGCGCTCTGTCGGCGCGACCACGATCGTTTATATTAGAACTCGGGGAGTTACTTACATAAACAGAAAATAAGTTATTCTAAACATAAGAATAAATAATACGGCCCTTCGAGAAATCTAGTAAGGGCAGTATACACTGGGTTTATAAAAAACTGAGGGCTTGACTCTCAAGGTCAAGCGAAAATCCCTTACACTTTATATACGCTCATAAAAATATGAACATTATTATCATAAAGCTTAGGTTCATATTCGTGTGAAACGCTGACTGAGCGAAGAAAACTAAGCGTCTTAGACGAATGTGAACTTTATTCTTATGAAAAGAAATTAATTAATTCAATGAAACGCTTGCTCACATTCGCATATACGAATATGAACATTACATCCATTAAAATAAGGCTCACATTCGTATGAATCGATTCGAAGTCAAAGTGCTGTGTAGGCCCTAAGAGTAATACCCCTCGGTATAACTAGTTCTAAGGGCATATCGTCTAGTCCTTGAAAATCTTCAACAAGGTTGTAAAAAATCAAGATTTTTACGAATAAAGGCGAGTTTTAAAAGGCACACGCGATTTTATTAAATTCTACGTCTATGATTACATTATGTTATGTCATCACAAAAAGTCTTTGTATGCAATTCATAGTATCTTTGACTATTTATTATGCCTAACAACTTATAGGCACAAGTAGCGACTTTAAACTGTATCTTATGCAGATATAGATAAAGGTCATTTTTGACTGGCTACTCCAATAGTAGTTTTATACTTAATGTCACAATTTTTTTCTTCTCAATAATGTTCGAACTCGTTTTCTTTTCCTAGCGCTTCATCCATATATTTTCTTTCTTTATACATTTATAGGTCCACCTATCAGCCATAGCTAATAAATTGTTACCCCGTATCCTAACCTAAGCGGTCGGTGGCGTTCATATGCCACTCATTTGTTCAGAAAAACCGGAAGACGCCCTCAGTCGGCGCGAACACGCGTTCGTGATCACCGAACATAATGAACGCAACGGTCGCATGTTCGTGCGACGATCGCTTTGGTTAGGACGTAGCCTAAAACCATTTTGGCAACAAAACAGCGACTGCAACTCCAAGATTTCTTACCTCTCATACCTTCTTAGTACAATTAAATAAAAAAGCTTGTAACGCCTTGTCTACCCGGCAGCCATCGCGGGCAGTATGTAGTGATGCTCCGGGTTGGTCAGCTGGTACAGCGGCGCGCGCGCACGCACGCCCGTGGCCGTGGGGCGCTCCGACGGGTCCTCGCTCAGCATCATTTTTAACACTTCCGTCTGGCAACAATAAATTATGGTTTTTACCAAATGCATCGACCGTAGACTACTAGCACAGATTACCACAGATAGTTCACTCCGTAAAAACATTTAAATATAAAGCGACTCTTGCATCGACAGAATAAAATGCAATTCAGGTCGCACAGCGCTACATACCTACAGTTATATACACATAGAAGTTGCCTCTCTTTCTATCGCGTAACTCTTATAACTTCTGACTACGTTACGCTCACTAAATTAGTCCGACAAACAAGTCCAACCAAACCAATCGAGCAGAAAAATTTAGCCCCCACTAGGAATCGAACCTGGGACCTCTGGGTCTGAGACAGGTGGTCAATTGTAACCTACTTAATAAAATAAAAATATCAATACAGTTATTATTACTAACCTCTTGCGGATAATGCAACATGAACTGCTCAGGGTACTTGGACTGTCGCAAGCGCAACAAACAGGCGACGCGTTCAGACTCAGTGCCGAACGGTTGCAGCAGCTCGAAGAGTATGAGGCCCAAAGAGTATATGTCCACTTTGTAGCTGTATGGACGACCAAGTAGCTGTTCCGGGGACATATAGAGGTGGGTACCTGGTAACAATCATTTTTTTATTAAAAGACTAGCTTCCCCACGCGGCTTCGCCCGCGTCGTACGTCGACAAAAAGTACCCTATGTCCTTCCCCGGGATGCCATCTATCTCCTTGCCAAATTTTACCGAAATCCGTTCAGTGGTTTAGGCATGCAAAGGTAACATAAAGACAGACAGAGTTACTTTCGAATTTATAATATTAGATTCGTAGATGTCTTCGAATTTTCGGTTCCAGGATAATTATGCCGGTTTCCTCACGATCTTTCCCGCACTGGGCCCGTGCAGTGGATTAGAGTTCACTACCTCTCACAGAGAGGAGGCCTGTGTCCCAGCAGTGGGAACATATAGACTGAAAAGTACGTATACGTACATTATGTTACGTATTAATAGATTGTAATGAAGAAGACAGTGCCGCAATAGCACAACTTTTAAAAAACGGGCTGATGAACACGTTTTTTGTTTTCAGTCAGTGGTCAAAATCCTGACTTATTTAAGGGGGATGCGCCAAGGTAGCCCGAATAGCAAAGGTAGCAAATTCAAATTTTCTTACGTTTTTTGTAATTTGCAGGTCAGTGTCAGGTTGTATGTTGATCTAAATATTATTTGCGCTCGTAACAAATATGGGTTTACAGAATTATAAACATTGGAATCAGCAATACAACTCTGTAAGTTCATGAAAGTGCCAAATGTCATGATTTCATGAAATAGTCATTCAATGCAATTTGTCTTTTTTACGAATAGGGGCCCTACCACCAACGCTTACAGCAGTATTATTTTAATCTTACTTCGCGGGGGAAAGAGATGGAGCTATACGTCCTGTAAAGAAAGAAAGAAAGAAAAATGCGTTTACTGGCATTGTCACACAAAAAATACACACACAAAAATACACGTCATTACAATGCCAAAAGGGCCTCAGCTCAGCATATTGTCAGATGGCAACACACAGTGTTCCACCTGACGCTGATTTTCAGCTGCAACCCACGAGTGTCATACGTTAGAAACATAATATACTTAATAAAAAACTGATGAAAAGAAAAAAAGAAATACAATAAATAAAATACTTAATAATTGTGAAAATAAAAATATATATATAAAGTATTTTTTTTTTTTTTAAAGTCAACAGACCGTAGAGCTTAATCTCTTTCCTACACTGAAGTAAGCGGTGGTGGTGGGCCCCCAAATGTTGCGGGGCTTATCACTCCTTATCGATGTACTCACCAACTCTATACGTGTGCCTCTGATGCGCATCAACGATCTCAGTCTTCTCTCCGTCCTGGGACGTCTCACTCATGGCGGTGACCAGTCCGAAGTCTCCCACTTTGACGCGGCCGTCCGGCGCGAACAATATGTTACTGGGTTTTAGATCTCGGTGTATGAGGCCGGCTAGGTGCACGTATTCGACTGCTGATACTATCTGGCTGAAGAGAACCTTTACCTGAGAAGGAAGATGATTCGGTTTGGTAAGATGAGGGAACAAAGCAGAGGGAGGGAAATTATTATATTGCGTTGAAGCTAAGCAAAGAGATATCAAAATAACAAACTTATTGGTGTCAGTTTTTATGCCACCCAAGGGCCTCTGACTTGGCTTCACATGCCGTCGAGAAATATCTCTCAGACATGCCAGGGTTGCGGGAAAGTCCGAAAGGGATACCGGGACCTTGGCAATAGGCAACTGAAGGAACACGGATGGGTCAGTAAAAGTCTGACACGCCCTTCCGCTCCGCCCAGAGCGGGACAAGTCATTGGATGCTGATTTCCCAAACTCAAAAAAAAAAAAAAGACCTGCCGGTTTCCTTACGATGTTTTCCTTCACCGTTTTTGAAGCAAGTGATAATTATACAATACGCCCATGAATCTGAAAAGTCAGAGGTGCTTGGCTTGGGTTCGAACTCGAGACCTATGACTTGGCAGTCCGACGATCACACCACTAGGCTATCATTGCTGTCGTGGCATAGACTACCGGAGCGGGTAAAACCTAGTTATTTCTTAAGTACTATCTTACCTTATCAGCCCTCGCCTCGCAACACCTGTTATCTCTAAGCCAGTCGTGCAGACTGTCCTGTCGACATAGCTGCATCTGTATGTACAGGTACATCTGTTTGGAGGGGCCGGCCGGGTCCGCGGGGCTCGCGGGGTCTGTGCCGCGCACTACCATGTCCAGCGACCAGTGGCGGGTGTGGCCTTTCTGTGGGAGAAAGCACAAAAAGCATATTGGTAGACTATTTGTGCCATAACAAAAATAATATATTCAGAAAACATCTTAACTTATATTATTAAGAGAAAAAGATTAGATTTTTTCATGTTTGTTTATTTTTTACGGTTTCACACAAAACGGCTGAACGGAGTTGGATGAAATTTGGCACATGGCTAGACTATGACTTGGGTTAGGACTTTTTATCCCGATATTCCCACGGGGTTAAGACTTATGCCGGTGAAACCGCGGGGCGCAGCTAGTAAAACAACTCATAAATCCGATACATAGTTCTCGATTTTTAAGGACTCAGACTTTGTGACAAAGACAGATTTACCTTCTTTGCGATTTAGCAGTATAAAATGTTTAAGGTTAATTTGTTTGTTAAACAGCTAACCAATCGCGAATTTTTATTTAACTAACAATATCGACTTTTAGGTTAAAAATATTACAAAAAGAGTATCAGATCATCTAGCCTAGCCTTTTCCCAACTAATTTTGGGGTCTGCTTCCAGTCTAACCAGATGCAGCTGAATACCAATTTTTTACAAGGAGTGACTGCCTATCTGACCTTCACAACCTAGTAACTGGTAAGATACAATAGACGTAGATATAGTTAGTAACCTATTCCGCTTAACTATTCCTCAAGAGTCCTAAAAAACTCTGTAAGAAATCAACACGTTTCACCTCTCAACGAGGCATCCTCAGGATGACGATTGACCAGTTACTGATAACATCAGAAGAAAAAGAGTATCAGAACATTATTCATATTTGTTTGCATGCTAAAGTATAGCTTCTACCCTAAAAAAAATACAATACGATCGCCAATCTAATTTTCTTGGTATTAACACCAGAATTAATTAAAAAAAAAAACCCGCCAAGTGCGAGTCGGACTCGTGTACGAAGGGTTCCGTAACATCCTACTAATATTATAAATGCGAAAGTTTGTGAGGATGGATGGATGGATGGATGTATGGATGTTTGTTACTCTTTCACGCAAAAACTACTGAACGGATTTTAATGAAACTTTACAGTAATGTGGCTTATATATCAGAATAACACATAGGCTACAATTTATAAAGATTTTATGTGATTTAGCCATAATATAACGATAAGTATCAAGTAAGTCGGAAAAATTCCTGCCCTCTGAGATCTATCGTTGCGTGCGCTGCCTAAACCGCTGGAGTTACATGAAAAGAATGTATTGTGGGGTTGTTTGTCTTAAAGAGTTCTAAATAAAAGTCCGCGACAGCATATATCTACCTTTTATGTGGAAGCCATTATAGCCAAAATAGTGAGCTATAAATACATTTAAATTGAATACTTTTTTTACGTTGCATATTTTAGAGTATTTAGTTAATTCGTATCAAAATAAATACCTTCATCGCTTTCGGTATTTAATGTAGATAAAATTTGTCTTCTACACTAAGTAATTTGGACTAATATATTAAAAGTTAGAACGATAAGAATGACCTGCGATGAGTCGACGGCGGGCGCGCAGAACGAGGGGAGGGAGGGGCGGGATAGGCAATGACGCGCGATCGCCGAGTGCGCGACCCGAACGCGGGCAGACGCGTGAGGGCAGACGTCATTGACGGTTGTGTAAATTCTGCGTTTTTTTAACAGTGGATTCGACTCGGAAGCGATTTATAATTTTTTAGGTAGTATTTTTATAATAAAGATTCGTTTCTATTTTAATAAGAATTGTTTTTTTTGGTTGGTTATTTAGTTAAAGATTACTTACTTATATACTACTTACTTATATACTTTAATCAAATTCTTTCAGTTTTTATTATTTGCTGCTACCGTACGACAAGTAAAACCGCTATTATCTAAATCTTAACTAATCCTCTTCAATAATAAATATACCAATCCCTACCTGACATTATAAAAGCGAAAGTAACTCTGTCTGTCTGTCTGTCTGTCCGTCTATCTATCTGTGTATATATGTATGTTTCACGGCTAATCTGCTGAGCTGTTTGTGATGAATAGTCTAAAGCCTGGGGAAGGACATAGGTTACTTTTATCAATTTACCACTCAGGCAAAACCGCGGGTGGAAGATATTGCTTCGTAATTATGTTCGAGAAATCCGTCTGCTCAACAACGTAAATAACGCAGTTAATGTTTTTGAGCTTTCAAAATGAAACCCATTGCTATTATAAGTGTGTTACGCAATTACCCCGCTGATTTAGGACATGTTACACGTTCCGACATCCACGCGGGCGAAGCCGCGGGCAGAAGCTAGTTATCTATAAAAACGGCAAAAAAATTACGTTTGTTATATGGGAGCCCCCCTTAAATATTTGTTATTTTAATTTAATTATTTATTTTTTTAAAGTGACTAAATGTAACTAAATATTCTGTGAATATTTCAAGCGTCTGCCTGTTGTCGTTTTCTATATCGAGCAAAAACGAGCAAAAAAATCACGTTGGTTGTATGGGAGCCCCCTTAAATATTTATTTTATTCTGTTTTTTAGTATTTTTTGTTATAGCGGCAACAGATATACATCATCTGTGAAAATTTCAACTGTCTAGTTATCACGATTCATAAGATACAGCCTGGTGACAGACGGACAGCAAACAGCGGAGCCTTAGTAATAGGGTCCCGCTTTACCCTTTGGGTACGGAACCCTAAAAACACACATTAAAAGCCTTACCTTCTTTTTCTTCTTCTCACACGAACTTTCAGTCTTATAATCACACTCCTTCACTCTCTCCAATCTCTTATCAAATGAAGAGTTCCTTTCCGTTCCCTCATTAGAGTGAGCGAACACTATGAACGAATCGTCGTCGCTAATTGGCTTAGCCAGGGAAGAATGCTCGTCACTGATTGGCTTAGCGAGCGAGTTGTGAGTGACGTCAGAGGGTTTGGACGAATGGGGAGCGTTCTCGTCGAAAACTATGCTGAAAGAATCGTTGCAGCTTAGTGATCTGAGGACAAAGGTTTTATTTCAAATTTCAAACTAGCGACCCGCCCCTGTTTCGCACGGTTTTTACGACCTGACAAAACATGGAAATTGATTATACAGTATGTTAATTAACAAAAGGCGTTCTCGTTAAATAGTATAGCATACAAACATGAAAAAAAAAAGTTTTTCAATAACAAAATATTCTCTAAAAATAATGATTAAATTGATATGTAAAAGAATCACTCTGTACACGCACACTTGTCTTTCAAATCAAATCAAATCCATTTATTCACATGAATAGGTTTACAATTTGTATGGTCTTATAACTAACGTGGCCTATACATTTTACCATTACTTATGGTGCGCAAATATTAAATTTTACCCAATTTTAATTAAATGTATAAAAAGTCAGCATCCACAAATAAGATCACATGCATTAGGATTTTAAGGAACAAATTAATTAATTGATGTCAGAGTTATAAATGATAAATGATTTTATTTCTGTAAATAGGTTTGTATAAACACTTTTACACGTCATTCACATTTTTAAAACTACGAGTAGATGAGGTCGGCGTTTCCTATCTGACTACTCTGAGAAGAAAGGCCGAAACAAACTCAGAGGTCAGAGTCTCTTACCTAGTCTCTCTTATCTATTCAACGTGATAGTACGGCCGTTATGGTCCACGTCAATACGCTAAGTACTATTTTGATTTTAAACAGCGCATTTCGAATGTATTGTCACTTAATATTTTTTTTGAATTATGTTTTATTTAAAAGTACTTATTTTTCTATGCTGATATTTTTATTTTAATCTAATAATGATATAGATTAACTAGTTTAAGGGAACGCCCTCTGTTATTTAACATACTGCATGTAAGTTAAATATTAATGTATTATACACACAAAAGCAAGCACCACCAAGCAAGAAAGCATCAGCTTTGTACGTATTTATATACTATATTTACTATTACTAACTTTATTCTTTTTTTTTCTATTTGTTTTCTATTTTTTTACTATTTTTTTATATTACTGATTGTTTCTCCTGTGCGTGTCCCAAATAAAATATTTTTCTTTCTTTATTTCTTTCTTTTATTTTTCTGCTCTTTTCTACTTGTCTGTACATAAATGGTTAAATTAATAAACCTTTCGGAATAAACTCTCTAATGGCCGATTCCTATAACTTACGAACCGTTATCGGTTAAAATAAGACTCTTGTATCTTTACCAATAATGAAAGACTTCATAGCTTTGAATAGTAGACCCTCCGATATGAAAGTAGCTATCACACGTAAAATTTGCTAACGAATCTATTTATATGCCTAGTTTGGCAATAAAAAATGTTACCATTGTGCATTGGTAAGTAAAACGATTCGTTTTTGTTTATAGGAACCGAACATAAAGGTACCATTCCGTAGCCGACCGCAGACAGGCGACGCCACGAAATGCTGTTGCCGCCTGCGATCGGCTACGGAATGGTACAGTCAGTCTAAGTGAATCATGACCCACTTTGACGATAAATCGTTTGAAACCGTCAAAATAACAAAGATGACAGATGACAAATTTGTTACCAAGGAAATGTATGTTTACGCGAATGTCGACCTAATTGTATTTGAATGTCTGTAAGAAAATAAGCTTATGGTGGGTCAGAATTCAATTTTTTCGACTGTACCTTAAGGCCTAAGGCACACTTGACGGAAATTCCGCGTTGGAACGCCAATACATGTTATTGCATATAAATGACTAATAACTGGCACACTACACGGAGAATCGGTCGCTCCGTCGCCGACGGCTCGCCTTCTGTAACGGATTTACCGCAACGGAAGTCCGGCGTCGGAATTTCCGTTAAGAATGGCGTAGGCCTTAATGGTCAAACTCGCATTAAAACCCATTGAGTGGTTTAGCAGAACAACGAGGTCACACAGGCAGACACGAAAAGCGACTTTAGTAGAATGGATATTGATAATTCAAATTCTTATTAGTCTCACTCAATTCGACGACGCGCCAATTTTTAACATCTATGAAGTAAGATAACATAAGATAAGATTTATTTTTCTCACCACAATATTACATGATACATTGTTACAAGCTATCAGTCAGACAACATTTTTATATTGTGGAAGACTGGTGCCTAAACTAAGCTCTAGGCCTGTATTTCAGATCACCAGGTCACCGCCCTTTTACAAAATTTTACATTTTTTTTTTTTTTTTGTGTACTTGAACACTGACAACCTAAAAGAAAACAATATTATAAAAAAGATTGGTGGCTCGAGTGGAAATTTTTAAACTTTACATATAAACTATACTTTTGTTAAAGGTTATTTGTGTGTGGAAGTGTGTGTATGTATGTGTGTGTGAGTGTGGAGTGTTGAGTAACTAATGTTATGTTGAATAAACTGTAACATAAACAACACCCAAGCAAAAAAAAAACTACGTCATCACCAAACCACAGAACTACGTCATCACCAAACCACAGAACTACGTCATCACCAAACCACAGAACTACGTCATCACCAAACCACAGAACTACGTCATCACCAAACCACAAACAATTTCAGGTGATCATTGTTGTTTACATCATTGGAAGAGGTTACGCGAACAGTCTTTACAAAATACACACGGCTTGAACATTATGTTTTTAAGACAACGAATACCATTTTTTTTTGTGTGGGAAATTATCATATAACTACTCCCGCTCTGGGCGGAGCGGGAGGGCGTGTCAAACTCTTACTGACTAAAACCCACCCGTGTTCCTTCAGTTGAGACTATGAATACCCGAGTCTCTTTTGTCATGGCGACTGAAACGCCATTTAGAGCCCTATTTCGTTACATATAAGTACCTGAGTCTCTTGCTAGGTTCTCCTAGTTTCTTCTCATAGTCGAGCGCGTCAAAGCTGTTTGTACACTTGTGTAGGTTGAGCATGACGTCATTGGGCGGCAAGATGGCCGGCGGTGGAGATGTCGCCGTGTATTCATCTGTCATGGCCACTGAGACACCGTCTAGTTCTCTGAGAAAACGATTATGGTTAGTATATCGTGGAGTTTAAATCGACGATTTATAAAATCTGCCGAGCCTTTTCCCAACTATGTTGGCGTCGGCTTCCAGTCTAACCGAATGCGGCTGAATACCAGTATTTTACAAGGAGCGACTGCCTATCTAACCTCCACAACCTAGTAACTGGGTAATACTATAATACCCCTTGGCAAGACTGGTTGTCAGAATTTCGGGCTTCTGACGACCCGTAACAACTGTCAAAGATCCACAAATGACAGCCGGGACCAACGGCTTAACGTACTTCCGAGGGACGGAGGAGTCTCGATATGTGAAGACGGTCACCCATCCACGGACTAACCCAGGCAAGCTTAGCTTAACCTGATTTTTTTCTCTATAATCCAGTAATCTGAACATTCCAATAATCCGGCAATCCCCTCTGGTTTTTAATAGTGCCGGATTAGTGAGATTGTTCTATCCTTATCCTTACTAATATTATAAACGCGAAAGTTTGTAAGTATGGATGGATGGATGTTTTTTACTCTTTCACGTAAAAACTACTGAATGGATTTGAATGAAATTTGGCAAACAGATAGTTTATAACCTGGATTAACAAATAGGATACTTTTTATCCCGATATTCCCACGGGATCAAGACTTACGCGGGTGAAACCGCGGGTCACAGCTAGTATTTCAATGCTATTATTACCTCATCCACACAGCGTCTCGTTGTTGTTGCCACAGCGGCGGCGGCTCCTCGACCCACGCGTTGAAGTAGCGCACGATATGTTCGTGCTCCAACTTAGCGAGTGCTCGCACTTCACGTAACACGCGTTCTCGTTTCGATTCTCTGTAATAAAACATCTATGTTTTACCAACCGAATACTTCATTACCCAGCTACAGCGAAGCAATAAGGAGGGTTATGATTTTGACCGGTATGTATTTTTTAAATAATAAATAAACATTTATTTCTCTTCCACAAAGGCGCCTTAAAAATATAAAGATTACATTATCTGATAAATCATTTGTGGGAGACTGGTATCTGCACTAGGAGCACCAGTCAAACAGATTACCAGGCCCCCCCCCCCAAACAGCGTTTAAGTATTCTTAATCTTACTGACAGAATTAACAAATTATATAGTATAAACAAAAGTAAAAGAAGAAAATATGTATGTATGAAGAAGTATGTATGTTCATCTGTTCCCTTATTTTATGTACCTGGACTCTCTTAGCTAGCTTTGGACGTAATGTCGTATGCAACGTATAGTCAACCGAACGTCCGTAAGTCAGTAGGTTTTCTTAGTTCTTAATACAACTAGTGACGCGGACTTGCCACTTGACCGTCCGTCCGTCCGTCATATTTAAGTTGGCACGCACAGGATACGGCATGCATACACTCATGCTACCTACACTGTACATGGCATGAGTGTATGAATTTTGTCTGTAATTGTCATTAAATAATATATAGAAAAATATTTAGAAGGCTTTACATTATCAATATGAACAGAATATAACTCACCTCCTAGGCAGCAAGAACAGTCGTCGATATTGTTCTTCGCCTCGAACACAACTCCGAAGCCGCCGCGCCCGAGACAGCGCAGCGGTGTGAAGTCATTCTCGTAGCGACCAGAATATACCAGAATATACCAGAATATTCGAGAGGAAGAGCCTTCAAAGTCTGAAGTCCGTTTCATACATGGATCATTATGAACAGAGTATTTACTCACCTCCTAGGCAGCGTAATTCTCTTAACAGCATAAGAACAGTCGTCGATATTGTTCTTCGCCTCGAACACAACTCCGAAGCCGCCGCGCCCGAGACAGCGCAGCGGTGTGAAGTCATTCTCGTAGCGACCAGAATATTCCGGAATGTTCGGACGGAACGGAGCTGGGTTGTCTACGGGCCAGCCGCTTACTTGGACTATCACCTGAGGAACGATATAAAATGAAGGGTACAGGGGAAAAACATGCTATGTCACATTTTTATGTTTTTTGAACTGGCAATGCCATTGTGAAGTATAAATTTGGTAGAACGAAACGCCAAAACACACTTTGCAGTAACATGCATAGTCACTGAGTAATATTCATAGTAAAATATTGATACAGTGCAATAACAAGCAATGTCCAACTCGTACAGGAGAAAAATAAGCATTTTTTTTTACTACACAACAGAAACAAATATATTTTCTTTATAAATAAATATATTTTCCTTCTTTTTCCTTCTATTTGAAACTTTATTGTACCTTTTTTCAAAGATCAAAATATTAATTTAGCAATTTCTCAGTTCATTGTCTTTGTGACATTGCATATTTTTGCCCTGTGCCCTTCAAATATAAATATAACATAACATCACGATTTTATTCCCCGAAGGGTTAGGCATAGGTGTACTGTAGAGGTTTTATACGGTATGCAACCTCACGTTAGGCTGGCTGGTAGTACCGCAGCCGTGACTTGCGAACGCTCCAGCAGTCATTGTTTAAATAGTGACAGATAGGTTTTTATGTCGAGTCAGTGAGATCCGCCCGAACCCTGAATATGTAGAAACGTGTCGTATAATTAATAAACCCTTGGAAAACCTACTCCTCTTTGGAATTCCCTCCTCACACACCCCCACACATCTAGGTGACGTCCCTAAGACGTTACAGTACCTATAATACATTTCACCGTGTACCAGGGGCATAGGGGTATAAAATACTAGCTTCCGCCCGCAGCTTCGCCCGCATGATATGTCGATAAAAAGTACCCTATGTCCTTCCCCGGAATGCCATCTATCTCCTTGGCAAATTTTGTCGAAATCCGTTCAGTGGTGTAGGCGTAAAAGGTAACATACATACAGACAGACATTTTTTTCATTTTTATCGACATACCACGCGGGCGAAGCCGCGGGCGGAAGCTAGTTTAAAATAATTGCCACTAACTCAACTAAGTATCTGCTTTAGCTTTATGTTATCTAAGTTCATTTTTGAATGACCATAAAAAAAAATATATGAAAAATATTGGTTGCAATGGAATTTGAACTAGTATAATTATGACATTCAGTTTGTTGTTCCAAAACTAGGTAATAAAAAAAATTCAAATCCGGAACAAAAAACTTGAGTATTTTTGCAGTTTCTTGTGAATCCTTTCCGAACAGTCGGCGGATCTTTCAACCCTCAAGGTTTAGAGTTAAAAGATCCGTCGAGGTGTCGAGAATCTGCATGGCTACAAGACGACTGCCCCTCACCTGTTCCTGAGTGCTCGGCAAAGGCGAAACAGCGCTGATCTTCGGCGCGAAGAACCGCGGCCAGATCATGAGGTTCATGAGCAGAGCCGACGATACCGCGATGAGAAGCACCTCCTTCCACCAGTACCTACAGTCAATTGTAGTATTATCATTTATTTTATTGTAGTATTTATTTAATTCGCTATTCGAAATTTGTCCAAAAAGGCTTCTAGGATTACTCCTAATAACTCCAACTGTCCAGACGCGTTTGCAGCCCAAGATTTGGGGGGGGGGGGCACCATGACCCTGACTAAAAGTCAGTAAAGCACGTAAATCATTCAGTCTCTTGACTGAATGATTTACGTGCCTTACTGACTAGGGAGTTTGTTGCGCCACTTCTTCTTCCCAGCTAAAGCACTAGGAAGTGGTGAAGGGTGGGCGTTTTTGGGGAACTGTCTTATGTGTTTTTGACGTTCGAAAAGTGCTGATTCTCAGCCTAGTTTGAATAAATGACTTTTGATTTTGATTTACAAAAAGATATAAATATTATATTACCACTAGGGATGCAAGAAGTGACAAAAAGAATTAATATAATACATCCTATCGATATTTAAAAAAAAAACAATATCGATTAATATATATCGAAAAAAAATATCGATATATTGGTGGAATTTTCAACAAAAAATAATTACTTTATGTATTTCAAGTTTTACAATCAGATATATACCAAACTAGGAAGAAAAAGTATACGTTTTACGGGTCTGAATTCCAGCGGTTTTAGTCAGTGGAAATATATTATATCGTTTTTGATACTTCGATATTTGATATTTTATATCGATACATCGATATATCGAAATAATAAATATCGCCTAAAAATATCGATATATCGACCAAAAAAAATCGATATTTTTTCTAAATATCGATATATCGATATTTTTTCTACAAGCATAATTACCACAGCGAGGAGATGTGCACGTGGATATGATGCTGCTCGGTGTGGTCGTCGCTGATGTTCGGGAGACTGTCGAAGTGGTCTTCGCTTACTTGGACTGATTGGTCGCAGGTTTCTTGTAGGTACACGAAGTAGCCGTGGTCGCCTGTAGGATGAAACAGACGATACATTATAATCATCTTTCTTTTTTTTTTTTACTTATCCTGTTGTGTGTCCCACTGCTGGGCAAAGGCCTCCCCTTTTTCCTTCCAAACTCTCTATTTCGTGCGATTTCTGGCCATTCTGGCCCCGCAAACATGATTAGATCGTCACACGTCATCACGTCATCAAATTTAAAAAACATAGTCTTTTTTACTGTCGGACCGGTCTTGTTTCTTCTAGCCGGGAATCGAACTCGTTGATTTGGGAAAAATAACACTATTATTGGACTTGATAGTGTTGCTATTGAGAATCAAATTCTGGGAAGTAATATGGCAAACTAAAGGAAAGTGATTATTTTTGATAAAGTGACTGATATTTTCAAGTATTCATAAAAAAAACGGCCAAGTGCATGTCAAACCACGCACAATGAAGAGTTCCGTAGTTGGGATGAATTGACATATCCAAAACCAACCATGTAGCTGGCAGGGGGGGGCACACTTGACTCTAACAAAAATTAGCACTTTAAAGCTTAATATTTCGCAAACGGATCCCTGAATTCAAAAATAGTTTAAACGAACTTTCCAACGATTCCCACCATAGGATTGACGAGAAAAAAAAAACCATCCCCACTTCACGTGTAGGGGAGGTACTGTAAAAAAAATATTTTTTACGATTTTATTTTTTGTCGGCTTACTCTATATGTATACCCACACCAAATTACAGCTTTCTAGCACTAATAGTCTCTGAGCTAAGCCGCGGACAGACAGATAGACAGACGGACATGGCGAAACTATAAGGGTTCCTTGTTGACTACGGAACCCTAAAAACGCTCTGTCGATGATTTAGCTTTTATCATAATCGGCCCTGAGACTTCCTTGAGAATTCTATAGATCTACTATTTCTTTGCGACTATTATTCTATTGGTTTCAGGTTTGGCCAACCACGCCCATTTGGAAAATTCATACTATAGTATGTCAAAATCTGCCTAGCCTTTTCCCAACTATGTTGGGGTCGGCTTCCAGTCTAACCGGATTCAACTAAATACCAGTATTTTACATGGAGCGACTGCCTATCTTATCTCTACAACCCAGTAACTGGGTAATACGATACCCTTGATAAGACTGGTTGTCAGACTTTCGGGCTTCTGACGACCCGTAACGACTGTCAAAGATCCACGAATAACAGCCGGGACCAACGGCTTAACGTGCTTTCCGAGGCACGGAGGAGTCTCGATATGTAAAGATGGTCACCAATCCACGGACTAACCCCGATAAGCGTAGCTTAACCTGATGGGTGGACCCGTGCGGCTGTTATTACTTAGCCACAAGCTCCTACTTCCCTCATAGTAGAGTATGTACGTACCAAAATTTTTCCCAGCTTGTCCATACAAGGTGATCAAGGACAGCGCATTAGGGTCCGCATCATGTACAGACAAAGCCGTCTGTTCGTCAGTCTTCTCCGCCTCTAACAGAGGTCGGGCTGTCACCAGTTTCCATGGCAACGGCTTCGCTGCCACTGCTGTTTCCAGTTTACGAGAGTAGAATTGACTTTCTTGGATGTATAGCTGCAAAAGATGTTGGTTTAAGCATGTTATAAAAGTAAATACGGACGGACAGATTTGTCTGTGGAGTTGAGATTGGAATAGAGTGGTACTTTTTTTTTTTTGAGGGAGGGAAATCGTTTAATGACTTCTCCCGCTCTGGGCGGAGCGGAACGGCGTGTCAGACTTTTACTGACTAAAACCCACCCGTGTTCCTTCAGTTCCCTGTTGCCAAGGTTCTGGTATCCCTTTCGGACTTTCCCGCAACCCTGACAGGATAGTGTGGTCCTGAGGACATACTTTTAGGGTGCGTTTCCAGTGAAGCCAAGACGAGCGGGGTTTACCATAGACTTGCAGGAATCTACCACTAACAATGCTTGAAATTCTAATCGCGTCTCTCGACTCGGTTGATTGAACGATTCCTACACGTCTCCGCTTAGCTCCACTACAATGTAAACGCACCTTTAGGAGTATGAGGAACAGCGTGTAAAGTTCACTCATCCACCATAGATAAGGGAGGATCCTCTGACCAGACCGGTGTTGTGTCTGGCGGGCAACTGACCAACGATTGATGACGGGTTCTTGTATATATGTCCATTGCACGGTAAACTTAAATTGCGCGATGCAGGATTTATGTGACGTCAGGATTTTTGTGTGACGTCAGGTCTTTGATGCGTAGTTCGCATGTGGCGATGTAGATACCGCACACCCTTATGCAGCGGCGTAGAGCTGGTTTGTGGTTTTTGAGTGACATGAGTAATAATTTTTTTATCTATTTTACTACCAACCTTGCACTATAGTTTTTAACTGAGGAGAAAACAGCAGTGTACCAAACTCCTGAATTTCAACGAAAATTCTGCTGATTTTTGCAAATCAAATCAAATCTTTTATTGCAATACATAATGTACAAATTAGGTGGTAAATAAAAAATAATAGAAACAATTATGGACCCTGTCGGGCACAGCAAATTTTTAAATAGGTAGAGAGCGGAAGAGCGCTTTATAAGTTTTTCTTGTTATTAAGTTAAGAATTATTTATATCCTATTACCTATGTATTTATATTTCCATTTATTCTCTTATTCTTTTAATATTTTATATACGTCTATCCATTTATTTATTTTTAATATTGCATATTTCTTTTCTAGCTTAAAAATTGTTGCAAACTGTTGTATGCAGAAGAATGACTAACCTGTCTATCATGACTGCCAATGTATAGCGATGGTTGTTGGGTGACACCTCCCTGTATGAGAGTTTGTGTCGCCTCCCACAGCACGTCGATATTCTGTAGAGTGCCCGCGGCTAAGCGCCACATACCGGCTACTGGTGCGTCAAGCTGAAGAAAAAAAAAAAGTATAAAGTTAAGTTGCACGTTTTTAAAGCATTGATGAGCAGACTTCGGTCTTTATGGTCTCCTGAGCGTGTTTCCAGATCGGTGGGACTCCCCTCTGCTGCAGCACTGGGTAAGAATCTATACCATTTGATTTACTCAATATCTTCTTATTACTAACACTAGTTATTCAGTTATTTTGTTGATACTAACACTGTGGACTCATGTCTGAAATAAATAATTTTAATTTGAATTTTTCATATCGAAGACCTGATTTCCTTATCATCATCTGCCTAGCCTTTTCCGAATTGTATCGGGGTGGGCTTCCAATATTCGCGAAACTTGTGTATTACAACCTTATTCTTATTGGAATTAAGTTCATTTTGTTGAAACGAAATATATTTGCGCAAATAAGCCAAGTATAGTGCCAGCATGAGAATGAGAATGGTTTTGCAAACATCTCAACCATCTGTATACTACATACCAAAATTAAGATCAGGGGGCATATAACGGCCAAATTAGCAATTCCTCTAAAATAAATTAATTTCCTGAATTTCCGGCTGTCATTAGCAATTCCTCTAATTTGACACAAAAGCAATTCATAATTTTTGGACCATTTTACGAATCTCCGTCGAAAACTGTCAAATAGATGAATTATTTCGTAATATGAATCGCACGCAGATCATTATTATGAATTGTCAATTTGTGACATCTTACGATAATTCATAATATTTTCCTATTAAGAATCTGCCAAAGTGGCCATTTTAAGCCCCCTGAGACATATTCAATCGTTTGAAAAAATTGCAGTTAAGTTTTCAGCATACAGAACCACTCCTCAATAAAGCCAACTCACCTTCAGCAGAAAGTTAGTTCGCGAATTCTCTTCTGCTAAGTGCTACTAGACGCTCTGCCACGCTCAAGTTCCATATACAGTACAAATATGAAATCGCGAAAAAAAACAGCTGTTCCGTACATTTATGTTCGCATTACTCGTCAAAATGTACGGAACAGCTGTTTTTTTTTCGCGATTTCATATTTGTTCCCATAGTAAAACTTGTTCATAATGATGAGAACAATGACTCCTTAAGAGGTTGTTGGTGTTTTACCAATAACCCTGCATAGAACGAAGACGAAAGAAAAGTAGCCTACCTTCTGCTGCCACAGTAGATTAGTTCCCGAGGTATCCCTCACCGCGACGACTCCTTCCGGCAACGCTACGGCCACGGCGACCGGCACCGAACCGGTCGGAGCGTCCGCACACTCTCGTCGGCTGAGGGCTACGCGATGCTCTGCTACGCTGAAGTTCCATCTATACAAGGAAAACGGGAGAACATTAAAGAAGTTTGTAATATAAAAAATGAGGACTTATATTATTATAAAATATGCAGCATATTATTCTAAAAGATTCACAATAAAATATTCACGAGCTAGAACTGGAAATGGCAGTTCTAAGACACTTTTAGAAATAATTTTTTGGTTTATTTTAAAAGTGGATGTCGCCGGCGTTTTAGACGGTCGGGTACCGTATATTGTGTACAATGCACGGGTTGGAGCAATAAACTCAAACTCAAAGCATTTATTTCAATTCCGACTCAGTCAGAAAGATGAAGCTAGCCCAATCCAAAGCGTAGTAGGTTCCTATGGAACCTACTGGAGGAGCTCGTGGCTAAGTAATAACAGCCGCTCGGGTCGATACATCAGGTTAAGCTACGCTTGCCGGGGTTGGTCCGTGGATGGGTGACCATTTTCACATATCGAGACTCCTCCGTGCCTCGGAAAGCAGGTCCCGGCTGTCATTTGTGGATCTTTGACAGTCGTTACGAGCCGTCAGAAGCACGAAAGTCTGACAACCAGTCTAACCAAGGGGTATCGTATTACCCTGTTACTGGGTTGTGGAGGTCAGATAGCCAGTTGCTCCATGTAAAATACTGGTACTCAGCTGCATCCGGTTAGACTGGAAGCCGACCTCAACATAGTTGGGAAAAGGCTAGGCAGGTGAAGATGAGTAGGTTCCTATGGAGAAGAACGGGCAAGAAACTCCAGAAAAAAAGTAGTATTTTGAGATTATGAGGATCTCCAGAGAGATAATGGACCGAGGCCTTGTCGAAAAGGTGATTATCTCAGTAAGACAGTATGGCATTTTGGAACGGCTAACACAGGTAAAGTGTCAGAAACCAACCATTTCAAGAACGAAACTGAAAAAGCCATTGACTTCAGTTCAATAAGAAAAACTTACTTCTCACTACCAGTCCTGGGATCCAGCGCCCTCACAGTATTAGAGTGCCTCCTCAGAACGATAACGTCACGACCTGCATTAGCCGTCTGTTGTTCACTACTGCATCCTCCCGAACCGCATTCGTAGATAACGCCGCCCGTGTGAGCGTCGAGACCAAACCAGAGGGTTTCGCGGGCACCTGAGAGTAAATGGATATGTTTGCAATCATTTCGGCTTAGGCTACTATCAGACGGACTGCATTTCAACTGCAAATTTGGAGTTTGAACGCAGTTACAGTACATTACGAGTATTTCAGTCGTAGGTACTAACTGCATTCAAACAGCAAGAAGTGCAGTTGAAATGCAGTCCGTCTGTCTAGATCCTTAGATGTTTTCTCAAATAAATTGAATTTAAGGCTTTTATAGAATGTTGCTTGGATGAAAATAAAACATATAAATCATATAAAATATCATCGTTTGTTTATTCCAAAACCTTAGTGTAAAATGAAAGTATTAAAAATAGATATTCTTGCTTCTGATGACTTCTTGTAAAAGAGCAGCGACGAGGCGCGGGATATATACAGGCGGCGGGGCGCGGGTGAGGCGCGGGCGGGGTACGTATCGTCGGTCCTATACATTTTGTATAAAAAATGAAAGGCGCGGCGCAACGCCCGCGGCACACACACACACACACTTTGCCTGCTGACATCAGACAAGAAGAAAATAAAGTTAAATTTGCACGTATTCTAAAAAAACATTTATTGGATTCTATGTGAGTGTAGGTATTAAGTATATATTGATATAGGTCATAGATGTACTGATATTATATTTACTGTAAGAGAGACTCAATGATCTCACAGTTAAACTGCGTAAGCAGTTTTGTGGGGCAATGTACTTAGATTTAGAGATTTTTATATGAATAAATAAATCTTTCATTCATTCATTCATTCACCTTCGCCTCGCCCGCACCGCTCGCCTCTTGCGTATGTCCCGCACTTAAAATCTCTTCGGAAATAAGTTTCAAGTTTACGTTATCTAAACCAAACGAAAATGATTCAACATTCTAAATATACATCCAAATGATAAGCCTCTATTACTTCCCATCTTTATCTGAATTGAACTTCAAATTGTAATCAATCTCAAGTATAAACAGCTTGAAGATAGCTCAAATCTCATTCTTCCTGTGTTTTATCTCGTGACCTACATACCGACATTTATACGTAGTTCCGAAGTAAAATCGCACGGGCGATTTTTACCCGCACCGATTTTTTTTCACACACTGGATTTTCAACGCACTGATTAGCATCGAGAGTTGAAAATCCAACAAGTTTTTTTTGACGCGCTGGGATGCACTCTGTTGGATGCTAAACACCGAGAGTTGCGCGATAAAATCCAGATTTCCGCCACGATATTTTTACACAAGTGGGAACGGGGGCTAATAGACGATTTGTTTCATCGTTATCTGCTGATGACGTCAGTAATCAGCGTGAATGAGATGACATTGTATTTCACGGTTGAATACTCACTAAGTCGCAAATTGTCTGAAGCTACTTTGTGGGTATGAACTAGGTTAATCTAGAAGTGAAAGGGAACCGTGTAATATGAGCGCCGTTCATGTCGTATGTCAAATATTTTGTTGGGCCTTGAGCCACAGGTTGGGCTATGTTTTGGCTGTAGAGGGGTGTAACAAGAATTATACAGTCAAATAGTTTTTTTCGAGAAAAAAAAAACCATACACAAAGTCTAATTAAACAGGATGTAAGGGACAGCCCTCCGCAGACTGATGGGGTGAATCCAGCATATCATACTAAGACGATTGGTACATGAAATTATTTCAGGAACGTTATGGGGATCCAATAAACCTGATTTGTATAAATCCCTCACGCGCAATGTATCGTTACCATGGCAAAACCCGCGTAGCCGCACTCCCCGTGTCGGGGGGGGCGCGCTCGAGAATTTTAACATCCATTGCTGGTTTTTTGATTTTAGCTGGTTTATTTACATAAATGGAGTGCTGCGTACAGAGAATGTAATTTTAAATTGAAATAAAGGAATCGTTAATTAATTTAATCTGACCCAGTATAATAACAATTCTTCTCAAAGTTCCATGATGTAACTGTTATGGAACGAAAGAAAAGTTAAAACGGTTAAGGCAGGAAGCAGGGCAGGGCGTTTTGTTTGCTGTGGGTAGCAAGAAGAAAACGCCCCTCTTCGTTTAGAATAGAATAGAATAGAATAGTATTTATTTGCATAAAACATGGTATACATGGTGTTACAATAGTTTACAATAAAGATCTTACATGTTTTGCCAGAATTGTACTTAGCATGCATATGTTCACATAATACTAACATGAGAATTTGTTATCCATAAATTCTTTAAGGCTATAGAATCCGTTCCACCTTTTTTCCGTATACTAAGCTAAGTTAATGTTTTCCTCCCTAATTACTATAAAGTGCGCAAACGCTTATTCGTCGTTCAAGCGTGGCGTTTTAACTGTAATGGAACCGGTTATTAAAATATAGTGTTCTGTAGACGATCACGGCTTAATTAATAATAATTATGAGTTTTCTTAGGCTCTACTTTGAAGAGGTTCGTCGTCTCAAAAATAATAATTAAAATCTAACGGGCCTCTGCGAGTTGGCTTCGGACCCTCGTAGGCCTTCCAAAAGACCGGGATCCCATGGTCCCGAAATATGTAAACATATATAAAAATAATATTATAAATGCGAAAATAAGTTTCTTTGTTTGTTTGTAACGCTTTCACGCTAAAACGGCTGAACGGATATGGATGAAATTTGGCACAGGGGAGACCATGACCCGGAGAAGGACATAGGACATACCTTTTATCCCGATATTCCTAAGGGAACGAGATCGGGACCGTGCTTTCGTATGTTGTGTTATGTCTGTGTGCAGCAAATAAACGTTTTATCTATCTATCTACTTATGCGGGTGAAACCGCGGGGCGCAGCTAGTTTATAATATTAGTTAGGATTACCTTAATTACTATTATTCTAAAATATGGTTTACGATAAATAAAGGCATCGTTTGACGCACGCAATACGTTACTTATACTAATCAAGCGGAACAAAAAAGCGTGTATGAGTAGTAAACCAATCTAGACGAAGCGAAAGAAATATGTTTGGATACGGTGTGTTTCTACACAATATTCAGAAAGTAACAAGTATTAATCTAAGATCAAATAAAAGGTAGGTATTTTATGTAAAGCACGCCGCGCGCTGCAGTGAGTCATAAAGGCACCATGACGTGTTTTGATTTATAAATCCTACTAATATTATAAATGTGAAGGTTTGTATGTTTGTTATTCAATCACGCAAAATCGGCTGAACGGATTTGGATGAAATTTGGCATACAAATAGACCATGGGCTGAGTTAGGACATAGGTAATACTTTTTATCCCAATAGTAGGTACATTCCCATGGGATAATTTCCGACCTCTCGATTAAATGCAAGCGCAACCACTACACCTTAAAATCAAAACACCCGAAACTGCTGCGCTGTTGCCCTGGATTTGTTCTCCAAAGTGTCCTTGGGTTTCTCCATTAGGTATATGAATGTCTCAGAAGCAGCCCGAAGTTTTGATGTGGCCCAGTTGATGGCATATGGCTCCAATTCTAAGACTTAAACATAACTGGCGAAATAGTGCTATGATCCGCTGCCTACCCTTTTAGGGGGAAACAGGGGTTATGATATGTAAAATATTCATCCCAGTTATCTAATTGAAAATACGCCTGGCATAGCCAGTGGATTAAAAGTTGACAAAAATCTGGCAGTTAGCCAATTTTGGCCTCACGCCACCAATGATAAAAACATTCGTGGTATCAGACGAAAACAAACATGGTGTGAACTGCTGTTGAATTATGTTTTTTGTCTAATAAGCAACTTGTTATTCCCATCATTGAGATAGTTTTTTTTGTTCTGGACCATACCTGGGAACCTTCTGGTTACGGAGATATTGAAGGTCAAAGTTCCAACTTTTCAGACGTTTTTTTATTTAAAGAAAGCAATTTTGTACCCCCACAAACCCTGAACCGTTGTATGCACAATGTTTTGCGTGCATTACGTGGCGCACTAGGTACCGTATACAATGATTTTACTCACCAAAAAATAAAAGTCGTTTACCAGCAATTTTTTTTGTGCGAAATGTTACTATTTGATGTACAGACTGCGTAGTTGACGGCTATATGATGTATCACACACTTTAGCCCGGCGTTGTTCGCCACCCTTTTATGGATAATCCATGAAGAAGTCCAAAACTAAAAATAACATTTTGGTCCCAAAACGATTCCAAAGACACCCACAGGAAGAAAACATAATGCTATTTGTATCGAAGGACCAGACCACCCGTCTACAATTGAATCTCTATAAATACTTCACGCATATTACGTTAGACTTCACCCACGTAGACAGGCAGCCTATAGTGACAATGCGTGGTGAGTCGACATTGGTCAGTTACGGCTGGACACGTAAGCAAGGATGTCGATTACCTACGTTATCTAACCCAGTATTTACGTCGTGTTTATTTACATAAATATGTATCTGTTAGGTACATACATGTTTATGATTATGTTAATCAGATTTAGCGGCGATTTTCGCGGTATTGTAGATACTGATTAGTGATTATATCATTTGTTTGAGGTCTTTGGCCGATGGTGTGGTAAAATAAAAATAAAAACCTATCAAAGGCACTACGTTCATTAGATCCATTATTAACCGACTTCCAAAAATGAAGACGTTCTCATCGATATTTTCGTCAATTGTGAAAAATTTAAAAAGTTTTTTTCATATGGTAGAGGAACCTTGCGCGGTGGTCCCATTTTGTTCACATAGTTTCAAAGACGTACGTAGGTTCACAGACTTCCCAAATTAAAATTATTTTTCATTTTTTATTTTCATTTTGGGAGTAGGATGTTTTTTTTAAAGTTTTTTTGCTTTAACGTTAAAGGATTAATGAAGGAAGAAGGGGGAAGAATTAAAGGTCCGTCCGTTAATGGTATTAACTTCTTAGTTACTCATTAAACCTAATTTCCATAAGCATAATCCTAAGGAGCGAGGCAACCAACATCCAAATTTCGTCACAGCATGAAAGAAGGTCAAAGGAACTAGTTTTGAACTTTCTATTTACAGCTTTTTATTTTTCATACTGTTTAGCTAGTAAAAAGACGGTAGTGACAATCATAATATTATAGCTTTTAAACATCCAAGAACATGGGTAATTCATACATCGTCGTATGCTGAGCTACAGGAGAGATTGCCACTCTTGCAAGGCAGGCGATTTTGTGATCACAATACAGTTTCTGTGTGATTGTACAGTTTCTTATCACACTAAAGTCTTGAGGAAATTATGCATTTCCTCAAGAATTCCTTCGTCGCCATTAACGACTTCGTCACCATTAGAAAAGATTGATTGATATCATTTGTGCAAAAGATATCAATCAATCTTTCCTAATGGTGACGAAGTCGTTATACAAGGAAGAACAGCCAAAGCATTGTTCCAGATTTCCAGGTTGCAGTAACATCACGCCTGTAATCCTCGAAGGATTAGGCAGAGGTGTACCTATAGTATGATACACCCACATATTGCAAGCTATGTTCAAGCCTGTGTAATCCACGAAGAGTTAAGCAGAGGTGTACTAGAACGCCCACATGTCGCAAGTTGTGTTTAATTTTCATTTAGTAATTTTCATTTAATAATTTTCATTAAATAATGGGGAGAATGGGAGAGCCCATTTACATCAACCAGGCACGGGTTGCTACCTTAAAATTCCTGATGAAAAACTTAATAAAACTGTGCGCGACCTGAGAATCTAATCCAGCCTTGAAACCATTAGACCAACGAGTCAGTGTGTCAGAGAATTTAAAGGATTTTTTTTAACTCACCAGCTATAACCAGGTCCTCGGAGTACTTGAATGATGATGACAGCAGTTGTTCTGCGTCGAAGGGCAGGGGTTCAATGGTTTCCCCACTGAGGCTGTATAAGGTTCCACTGAGAGACGGCACCAGGCGAACCCACTTGCCTCCTGATGTGAGCTGTGGATGAATTGGTAATTTATGGTATGTGATAATATTGTCTGACCGGGATTGCAGTTCCACGCCTTCGGAATGCGGGGCGAGGCGGGGGGGCAGTGTCGCCCAATTAGCGGGACGGCGGGACGCCGTGCGCCGTGAGCTTTGACGAATTAGCGGCATGCGGCGCGGAACAGGGGTGCGGAACAGCGGTCTCGCTCGGTCAAACTATAGTTCTTTACGTCAGGCTATTGAATGTCATAATAAGTAGATATCTAGAGGAGCGCGTGTCTAAGTAATAACAGCTGCACGGGTGGATCAAAGGTTAAGATACGAATGCTCGGGTTGGTCTGTGGATGAGTGACCATCTTTACATACTGAGTCCTCCATACCTCGGAAAGCACGTTAAACCGTTAGTCCCGACTGTCAGTCATAGATCTTTGACAATGTTATGGGCAGTCAGACGCCTTTACAGGCAACCAGTCTTACCAAGGGGTATTGTGTTACCCAGTAACTGGGTTGTGGAAGTCACATAGGCAGTCACTCCATGTAAAATACTGGTATTCAATCTTAAACTGCTTAATAAAGTACCTAAATGTTTAAAAGTTTTATGCCATGCATCACCCTAATTGCGTAACACACTTTCAATCACAATCCGAGAGTTTTGATGGATATTGCTAATACAATGCTTTATAGGTTTGAAAAATTTGTCTCCTCAACAACGTAAATAACACAATGAACATTGCAGAACTGTCAAAAATGAAACCCATTGTGATGAATTGTCAGTTTATGTGTGTTATGCAATTACTCCACAGAGGTGACTTTCCATCTTAGTGAGGTAAAGCAATTTCAAGGTCAACCATACAAGAAGACAACAACAGCCCTTACAAAATAAAATTAAAAAGATTAATGAATAAAACATTGCATTGAGCACAATTCAATTCAGAACACTATGATAAGTGATAAGATATCAATTAATGAATCAGTGTTACACTACTACTATACTTGCCTTAAAGATACAAGATTTTATTTCTGTAAAAGTAGGTTTGTACAAACACTTACATGTCAAAAATGAAATATGTTTTAAAACTAGAGAGTTTAGTTCAGTTCCTATCTGACAACTCTGAGAAGAAAGGCCGAAACAAACTCAACAGTCAGTCCAAACATAATTTGGGTCAGATCATGTGTTAGGTATTGGGTTTAACACTGAGAGGCTGACACAACTGTAGTGTTCAAATTCTTCTAAAGTGTCCCTGATGGCCTACTTTTTAAATTAAAAAATCTAAAAAGTCTACCTCCAATATTTAGGCTTACCAACAATACAAATAAGTCTAACTTTTTGGGCAACTGTTCAGACAGAAAATAAAAAGGTGCAAGAGATGTCTGACTTTTTGAAATCCCTTTGTTAAGTTAATAACTAAATTGAATTGAGTTTAGGGTAAGTTAACTGCATAATCACCTCAACATGGTGTAGATTGGACGAGAGCAGCGGCTGTGTCTCCAGGTCCCAAACTTTGATGCCATTCTGTGTTGAGAAGGCTGTCAATCTTCCATCTAATGTGCTTACTATCACTAGGCTGCAACAAAGATACTGGTGATATACATTGAAGTTTGGTTTTTATAAACAAAGATTATAAAACAAAAATGCAAAAGGAGTATGTAAGGATAGCAGCAGGTGGCTTTTTGGTTCTGCCGACCCCTATAGGGGAGAATGTGTGAGTTTATGTATATATTGTATAAAAAATACAGTAATTAGTACTGATTGTACAAATAATTTTGTATTAAAATGATGATGATAGTACAAATTAATATAAAATGACTTTTTAACTCATTATGCATATAGTAAAATCGTCAACAGTTCTATATTTTTAACACTAAGATATTAAAAAGATATAAGACATAATCACAAAAGAGTTATAAATAATTAGGTAAGTATTGGAGATAAGTTATCAAGGTCGAAATTAAATGGAATTTTGCATTGTTTTTATTAAATATATGTTTACATTTGTATAAATTATAGAGGTATTCAAGCACTATAACGAATCAGGGTGCTACAGGCAATTCCATGCACATTCTAGAACAAACAACGAACTGTACAGCATGTCATGACATGTCCAAGAAAGTTGAAAAAGTTTGTTAAAAGTAATTTTAAATATTACATAAAGTAAACAGTAGTTATTTCGTCATTAAAATAACGCACTGTATGCTTTAAGAAACCTGTTTCAGTATCAGCAGCAGTTATAAGGCTCCAATTGTTTTGTAAACAAACCTTTCGCACGTCATTAGAACTCTCAAGAAGTTTGTATGTGGTAAATAACTACTTTTTAAGAATACTTGTAAAACTGAATGAAAAATATCATATTAAACTTACTCGTTGAGAGCTGAACCGTCCTTTTCAATAGTGGGATTGCAGAACGGTAACTTTGGCACTGTATCCTCCGCACGTACATGACAAACGATAAAAGTTAACGCAAAGGCTGCCTTCAAAGCAATTACCCGCCAATACCAGTCCGACATTGTTTTACAGCTGAATTATTTTTGGACATTTCAAACCGAAAACCGGCAATTATTTATATTATGAAATTCTTAAAATAAATTACGGGATGCGCGCAGCTGACTGTAAAAAAACTTTTGACCACAGACTGCACACATTCTCCACGTAATTTCTGTCAAACTTAACAGATGGTGTTTCGTTCGGTAGTTGTTTTTTTTTGTTTCCCTTGTAAATTCTAGTCGATGACTCATAGAATACCACTCATACGAAAACTTGTTTCAACTGAGTTCAACATTATAAGATTGGTCAATCGAGGCGATCAACTTCCCGTTAAAATAATGTTCTTTTATACATTATGCAGTGTGCGTCACTGGTAATGAATGACTCATTCATTACATTACGAATAGATAGGTCAGAAGTCTAAAGCATTATGTACAAGACCAGTATTTGGTACTGACCATTTGTGAAGCAGTCGAAGTTGTTCATGTTCAACGTAAAGAATCATTACATTAGTCAGCAAGTTTGCAAAGTTAACACTAGATTCTAATTTTTATTTATTTATTTCTACAATATAACTAGCTTCCGCCCGCGGCTTCGCCCGCGTGGCATATCGATAAAAAGTACCCTATGTCCTTCCCCGGGATGCCATCTATCTCCTTGCCAAATTTTATCGAAATCTGTCCAGTGGTTTAGGCATGAAAAGGTAACATACAGAAAGACAGAATTACTTTCGAATTTATAATATTAGTATGGAAGTATGGATCTATTTAGTTAATAAATTAGTGTTAAACTTCAAGTCACATGCTTATTTAAGTATTGAGTTTGCGTTAATTTGTGATCGTCACAAAAATAAGTATAAACTAAACAATGACGGTTTGTGGACGGGCAACAGTGCTGCCACCTATGAAGACATTCGACACAGTGCCGCTGCGAAATCTGTAACAGATTATAGATTCGCTGACGCTGACAATGAGCGTTTTATACTGGCCGGCACCGTTTCCTGTGTGAGGTTTGGTGATCGCCCAAGCCAGCAGTGGAAACCTGCTAGTTTTCATAGTATTCACGATCTTTGAGTTTGTTCGGATACATAACAAAAACGTGTCATCGACAAAATGAAATTTTCTATTATAATCTGTTCTGTGTTTGACAACGACAAGTTGACAAATCTTTTATTTTCCATGCTTCCTTTTTCTGCGATTTTCCAATAATTCATTCGTGTTTTGGAAATAGTAGCGGACGAAAGTCATCTAACTGTTTGTGTAAAAGTGATATTCACCTACCTACATATAATTTTTGCACAGTTAACTCGAATATTCCATCATGACTTTGGGAACTTACAATAGACATCAGGCGCAAAAGAAAAAGTAAACCATTGCTTCCCTCCGTTTTAAGTGTTTATCGTTATTGGTTTTGCTTGTTATTGCTATTGTTTTCTTTTTCTAGGCAAGCTGCGTTGGCGGCGGCGTTTCCCCAAGGGATCCGATGCCAGAAATGCCTGGAATATGGCCACTGGAGCTACGAATGTACAGGCAAGCGTAAGATCTTGGTGCGTCCTTCACGCACGCAGGTTTTCAAGAAGAATCTGAAGTCGCGGGAAGAGGGATCATGCAGGTATGTTCAGATTTTACGATGTCTGCAAAAATAAAATTGTAGATTGTTCTAGAAGAATATATTCATATTTTGCTTCTACCCTCAATAGAAGTTTGTTACAGGTTTACAATAGTCTTATTTCATTACTTTTTGCAACAAATAGTGTTTGATTTCTTTTAAAAACATACATAATTCGTCATAAAATTTTTACCTTTTTTTTCTAGCAGTAAAATTCAATTTTAATTCAGACTACCTACTTAAAAAAAAGTCAAGATGAACATTTAGCAGCTTACTTAATTTTACAACTTGTTACAGCAATGGCAGTTGTAAGATACCAAACAAAAAGAAACGCACTGAAGACTGCGCTGACTGTTCGGACAACAGTTCCTCGGGCAGCTCGTCTGGATCAGATTCTGGCAGCTCAGACGAGTCAGAAAGCGGAAGCAGCAGTGACTCAGAGAGTGACAGCGAAAGCAGCAGCGGCTCGGAATCTTGTTCGGATTGTTAGAGGGATAGTCAGTACTCACTGGTAAGTTATGACTGGTATTAAGCAAATTAGCATTTTTAATTTTTGGTCCTCATCTTGGGCGGTGCCTGTACATATTGCTGACTAAAATTTAAGAATAAGGTCTTAATGCACAGATATTATTATTAAATTATTAATTTAATCAACATTATATGGGAATAAAAGCAGTTTTTTAAAATAAATTTCCATTTAAGATTTCATACTTCTATTAACAAATATTTTATTGGAAGTCTCTATAACTGCACCATAATATTTTTGTATTCAGCTGGAAAGCGGTTTCTTGCTAGTACCAGCCGTAACATACCCCATTTGAATAGTTACGAATTGAATGTAGGCTAAACTATCACCAGTTTGATTCATAATGCTGGACATTAAAAATAAGGTTTTAGTATAAATGACACTGTTTTTAAGATATTTTTAACCTGCAGACAATGTTTATAATCTATTTATTTTTTTAATTTGTGTAAGTAGTGGCACTTATCTCATTCAGCCTTTGTATAATAATCAATAGCAGATTATTAATGGAACACTGGGTTTCGTAGATTCTTAAAATAGTCATAAAAAAAAAAGAATTTGATGTTAGAAAAGAGCTAAATGGGCTTTGGCGCCATTCTTCCTAGTTATAATGCTGTGAACTTGTTGAATGTTTGTAGTTTATATGATTCTATGAGATGCTAAAAGTAATTTTTATGTGTGTATGAATGAGTTATTGAGAGTTTTTAGAGATTTGATAACTTTTAATGTTAGGCTTTATTTCCACTGACAACATTAGGAAACAAAGCGCATGATAAATGAATTTAAAAAAAAGAAGCCAAAGTTTGTCGATGTTATAATACTCTATGGTTAAACTATAAAATTGTATCAAACACAAGTTAGTGGAAATTTAGTCATTTTGTGTTTGTGCTTTGTGAAACTGCTGTGTTAATATAGCGTAGAATTAAAGTTAATTATCAATTACATATTTACATGTCATAGACGTAATATTTTCTAAGACTGTATAGTAAAATGTCTCTTCAATTACATAGTCTCATGATTTAAATAGAAAAATGTAAGAATTTTGATATAAAACGAAATATAATTTAAATGGGATTAATATTTATTTTTATTTACTATAACCTAATTTATTTCCTTTATGATACGGGGTTTCGATGTTTAGAAGCCTTATGTACTTTTTCAGCGTATTGCGTCGTTATTAGCGCAGCAATGTGTAACTTCGTGGCCGTCTTTATACAAAATGTACTGAAAACAGATAACGCACGCGTTACTATCGACCGATAAAAACGCGCCTGTGGGGGAGAGCCTTTATAATACTGCGAAAATTTTGAAACTGCTCGCTGCCGGTACCATCTCAGTGTGAATTGTGCCTCCTATTGGTGGATAAATTGACGCCATGAGAACAATAATGGCCTAATTAAATGGACAAGCCTATTGAGAACCATAGAAAACAAAAACAGTATTTGTTTAATCAACTAGCAAAGCACTCTTCAGAATACATACTTTTATATTGTAATTAACTTATAACTGGAAAAAATCATAAGACTCAACTTTAACTGGAAAAAATCAAGGCTCAATATTGTACAAAAATTGTAGGCCACTATGGTTCTCATGGCCCCAATTATGGTCAGAGAATGATGACAAATAAAACCAAATGTTAGATTATAGTAATTGTTTATTACAAACTGAAATCATTGATAGTACACATAATTATTACAAAACAACTTACAATACGTCCCAATTTTGGTTTTGTACTGAAAAAGGCACTAGGATTTCAATATTATTTTTAACAAAAACATTAAATTCGAGAATCCCTCGCACAAGAAGTGATCCATGATTACAAAATTACAAAGATGAACACAAACCAAATAAATTTCGGTTTACCCTCAACGAATAATAGTTTCGTCTACAATTCAATTCAATTCCCCGCAGATAGGCGCGACGCGACTCGTAAGTTTTCTTAGAAATTGTTCTGCTACAGTTCGTTTTTTATTCCCAGAGCCGAATTTGACAAGAGCAAATGACAAAACCAAATTGAAAAAAAAAAAAAGTAAACTTAATCAAAATAATATCTGGGATTGAAAAACGATCTTTGCGTCGCGCCTGTCTGCGGGAGTCTTCAATAGCAAGGTCACATACTGCAACTTCAGTTGTATCGATCTGCTTTTAAACTGAAAGCTACAAAATAAGTATAGTCTGCCTATTATCAATCTTTAATGAGCTGACCTAGTTTATAGATGTCGCATATATTTTCGCAGATATTCGATCGAATAAACGCCCTTATAATAACAGGGCGTTTGCGCACTTATCCGTATCCGGTTCGTATTCGATCCGTGTTCGATACGTGAAAAAGCACACTTTCCGTATTTGATTCGTTTTGTTTGATAATACACGGTGATGATCCGTCAAAAAACTGCTCGAAGTGAGAATTTGAATCGAACACGAACCGTATACGCATGAGTGCATAAACATCCATACAATTACTAGGAAACCAAAACGGATCAGAAACGAATACGCACCGGATACGGATAGATGCCCAAAGGAACTTAGGGGTGATACAGATACGTATATTATGATTTCTGGGGCCGGCACAGAATTCGTAGAACAATCGAGAAAAAAACTTATACATAACACTTAAACTAGAGAAAATAATAGTTTTCACACTATGTTAAAGCTTCATTATAATGTAGTGATATTTTAAAGGTGGGTATCGGTAAATATGACACTATGTGGATTGGTGCAGTGGTTGAAAATTCGGTAGCCAAGTAGGAGGCAGGAGGTTATAAGTTCAATCACGAGGTCGGAAAGTGGTTTATTTTATTGATAGAAAATTCATTTTGTTGCATTCCTATAAACCTGATTGGATTACTGATCTGTTAAAGGCTCCCGCAAACAAGCGCGACGCGACTTTATTAACACAATATCTGAGAAAACTTCACGGGTAGAACAATTACCGGTGTCGCGTCGCGCGACAAGTCTGTACGAGTCATGATTCTTAAAGCACAACAGACGATTTTAGAGTATAATATTATATGACATCTTGAAATCTTCAACATATGGCGACTAGAGACTTGCGCAATTTAGGGCGGGCCGCTCCGCACTTTTTTTGTATGAAAATACGTTGCAGCTGTAATGTGCTCTTTGCTTTATAGTACTATACTAGACTACGCCGGCATGTGAAGCCAAGTCAGAGGCCCATGGGCGGTTTTAAAACTCTGACACCAGGTTAGTTAGTAACCACACGAGAAGAATAATTACAAGACTGTATTACATGCGATTGTAATCAGGAAATTAAAGAATGTAGATTTGTTTATTCTTGAATATATGAGTTTAGATTCATTTCTGTTACGAAAGACTAAATTACGACCCAATCCACACGGTGCCATGAATCCTCAAAAAAATCGGAAACAAAACACAACAGACAAAAAATTACGAAGACGTCGCACTACTGGAAGGTGCATCCGGCAAGATATGAATGATAACTTTCCTCTTAGCATCATAGCTGAAACTGTTCATCTTAAATATTCTGCTGTCATAGAAGGGTTTCAGGTCTGCGATGTTGATCTGTCTTGCACGTTCTAGCAAGTCTCGTTCAGATATCTCTATGGTGGATTGAGAATGGTTGTGTAAGCCTCTCATGTATGCCAGTTGGTCCATTGTGAGTTGACGTAGAATGTAGTACAGGAGCTCGCTGTGGTCTTTCTTGAACGATAGGTATTTTTGGAATGTCTGTAATTGAAAAGATGGGTTACTTATAAAAATGCTTATTTAATATTTTGCACATTAGGATATCTAATAAATTAGATAAGTAATTCTCTTTTGTACACCATTTATGAATGTAGAAATTTTTACATAGGGTGATACAATGGGCGGTCTTTTTAGTAAAACAGAACTTATTACTACTTCTAACTTAGATTTTGTTTTAACTCAGGTTATAAATAACTAGCTTCTGCTCGCGACTTCATCTGCGTGACATTCCTTGTTTTAACATAAAATACATATATCCTATGATACTGCGCAATAATGAAGTCATTAGTAAAAGAATTTTCGGAATCGGATCCGAAAATTACCCCCTACATACAAACTCACAAATTTTTATCTCTATAATATTATTAGCTGATGCTCGCGGCTTCGCCCGCGTGGATGTCCGTTATTATGCACTAAAACCTAGCTCGAGAACCACACTATCCATTGGTGAAAACAGCATGAAAATTGGTGCAGTAGTTTTTGACTTTATCGCGAATAGACAGACAGACAGACGCGGCGGAGGACTTTGTTTTATAATAAATAAATGTAGTGATGTTACCTGTCGCATAGCTCTCATGACGCTGTACTTCTGTGTCTCTACGAAGCTCTCCAGCATGGTGCGAATAGCCATGTTTACGTCTTCTTCAGCAACTTGGGGGCGAAGGTGCATACGGGCGTGTGCTTCGCTCATACGGATTACTGGGGAAAAATGAAAGCAAGTTGAAATATTTGTTCATTCTTCTTTTCATATTCAGTCCATTCTTCTTTGGAATGCGCTTCCTCTTGATATCAGGACGGCCACCAGTCGTTATGCATTTAAGCGGAAATTGCGGAGTTTTTTCTCAAAATAAATAGAGTAGAGTCATGTCATCACCTCTCATCCCTGAATTTGTATGTTATATATATATATTATAGTATTTATTATAGTAAATATATGTGTAAGTATATGTATCATATGTTTATAGCTTATTTATGTACTGTACTGCTTTATCTATAATGCAATATGATATATTATTATTATTATTTTTTTCTCTTCGTTCCTCTCTATTATAGCACCTGCCATCTAATCTCTTCACCACCCTTGGTTGACTGGTAGAGAATGCCTCAGGCATTAAGTCCGCTTTTGTACCTTTTTTAGTGCGAAAAGTTTAAATAAATAAATAAATAAATATTAAAAAAAAAAACTCTATTTCAAAAAAATTACAGCGTTGTTACAAAAATTACATTTACAACATTCAGAATTAGTGTCAACATAGGTCTCCTGGCTCCCAAACTACGTTTATACCTGTGACTTGGGAGTTAGCTATCACAAGTTACTATAGCCACATAAATAAATTATGTTTAATCCCTTTTTTAAACTTCTGTAAGCTGAGTTGTCTTTGGTATTAGGCATGCTAGAGTTTAGGATGTAGATGAAATAATTACAAGTTGTAGGCCGTACCTAGCTACCCACATCAGTAACGTCACTACTGGCGCGTCTCAGTCTACGTCGCGTCACCGGCAAGTCAAAACTTGTATTGCTATGAATGAAACGTAGCATTAATAAAGCTAATTTGTAACCGAGGCATTGCTATGACTGAGTGACTATTTGGGGCCCAATTCTTTTACTTAAAAAACGTTCACATTCAAGTCGCAATTTAGGAGCTCGTGGCTAAGTAATAACAGCCGCACGGGTCAATCCATCAGGTTAAGCTACGCTTGCCGGGGCTGGTCCGTGGATGGTTGACCATCTTTACATACCGAGACTCCTCCGTGCCTCGGAAAGCACGTCAAGCCGTTGGTCCCGGCTGTCATTTGTGGATCTTTGACAGTCGTTACGGGTCGTCAGAAGCCCGAAAGTCTGACAACCAATCTTGCCAAGGGGTATCGTATTACCCAGTTTCTGGGTTGTGGAGATCAGATAGGCAGTCGCTCCATGTAAAATACTGGTATTCAGCTGTATCCGGTTAGACTGGAAGCCGACCCCAAATTGGTTGGGAAAAGGCTAGGCAGATGATGATTTGAGTCCCAATCTGTCAAATTTGTCAAAAATGTTGATAAATGGATGGTTTTTTGACAGATTGCAAATGCGATGCGAATGTGAACGTTCATGTGGGAATTGCCCCGCTGTTCACACACGTCCCTGAAATTGACGTGACTGATCGGCGACTTGCAGTTGACGTGACTGACGTGTGTGCATGAACCTTCAGGCGTGAGTCTATGAAAGTGTGTAATGAAAATGTGAATTGCAACAAATATAATTACGAGGGCTCTATGGAGAGAATGTCGCGGGCTACATTATCGGAATGCCCTTAATGCACAGTGTAACACATTGTTAGGTGTGAGATATGGCAGACTTACCAGATTCAATATGTCGAACGGTGATGGGCAAGCTGCCAGTCGCCAGAGATTCTTGTCGGAGCTGACTGTACATCTTGGCTACCTTGTCTTGATCCATGTTCTGTAACAAATTGTATATATGTTATAACTAAAATGTCGCGAAAACTGTAAATTCGAAATAAAGGTTTTTGGGGCTGCCCCTAAGAAGACCCACTGATCCAAGAGTTCCTTATTTATGGAAAGGGAGGACTGAATAAGGATTATTGAAAATTCAAAAATTGCTAGACTATCAGTAAACGAACGAAACGAAAGCTCGTGGCTAAGTAATAACAGCCGCACGGGTCGATCCATCAGGTTAAGCTACGCTTGCCGGGGTTGATCTGTGGATGGGTGACCATGACCATCTTTACATACCGAGACTCCTCCGTGCCTCGGAAAGCACGTTAAGCCGTTGGTCCCGGCCGTCATTTATGGATCTTTGACAGTCGTTACGAGTCGTCAGAAGCACGAAAGTCTGATAACCAGTCTTACCAAGGGGTATCTTGTTACCCAGTTACTGGGTTATGGAGGTCAGATAGGCAGTCGCTCCATGTAAAATACTGGTATTCTGCTGCATCCGGTTAGACTGGAAGCCGACCCCAACATTGTTGGAAAAGGCTAGGCAGATGATATCAGTAAACGAACATCCTCATTTCATCCTGTCATTTCTCAGTAGCAGCCCGGAGTCTGGATTTGTGCCCGGTTGATGGCAATAGGCTCGCCCCCTATTACATGGGAGTATGTGGTGAAATTGTGGGTGTAGCTCGTCCACTCTGAAATGACGCACTACCGCATTAAGGATCCCACAAACAGGCGCGACGCGACTTTAACAAGACAATTTCTGAGAAAACTTCACAATAACGGTAGTACAATTACCGGTGTTCCGCGTCGTGTCGCGCTAGTCTCCACGAGCCTTTACCGTGTGCGTAAATGCAGTAGTGGGCGCGT
The DNA here is from genome assembly GCA_947522985.1 of Lithophane socia. NCBI lineage: Eukaryota > Metazoa > Arthropoda > Insecta > Lepidoptera > Noctuidae > Lithophane > Lithophane socia. The sequence continues at coordinate 3,636,492 of OX383272.1, forward strand.
GCACTAGTATACCTCTGACTAACAATGTCATTTGGTTTTATTTTTATTATCTTATTTAAGTATCTTTTATCATGGGGTCTCAACTCGAACAAATTATAATTAGTCTTGAAAAAAAATCATAGATGGCAGCATAAGTAACAATTTATGAAATTAACAATCACTAAAAAGCGTTATACGGCAAATTTTGGCTGAGGTAATATTAGTAAAAATCAAAACATCTTTGTTTAACGCTGATTTATGTATTTACACTCATAAATCTCGTATTTTCAACAAAAAACTTAAATTAAGCCGTTTACTTCAATTCGGACCCTTAGAATGATAAAGTAGCCATCTGTAAATCATTTTGTCGAGAGCTCTTTGCGATAGATGGCGTTTTACTCAAGTGATGACAGGGTAAACTTGACACTTTAAACTTGCGTTAAGTCGTTTCATTAATAAGGAAAATCAAACAACTTTTTTTATCTAGTACTTTAGGTACGTAGAAATATAAAAATTGAACACCTAGGAAGAAAAAACGTAAAAAAGGAAGAAAAACATCTAGGAGTCTTGCGTCGTATCTAGGCAAGACTCCTAGATGGCGTTGTAAAACTACAGTCTCTGGCAATTAGTGAGTCGCTGATGCTGCCATCTGTTAAAAAAATGGAGGATGAAAAATAGCCAGCTCAATTGCCAGACTTAGGGTGGTGTCATTTCTTTGTATGGGATTGGGTATCTGTACGTAGTATTATAATATCTGTGCTTTTATATAGATTCTTTTCTATTTAGTGAATGTGAGAACGTTTTAGGCTTAGTGCACTGTAGATTTGTTCAACAATTCTATTTAGTTAAGTACCTGTTACTTTTTGAAAGGCCTACACTATCCTCCCATCACTATTAATACTGTAATTTGAAAATATTGTAAAAGCATATATTTTTAAAAGAGTAACTGTGGAGTTCTTCCCGGTCCTTGTCCATCGGAAACGACCAAATGGTGTTTCCGTTTCCACCTAGATTCTGACGTTCCATGTTATTTGAAATAAAATATTTTGATTTTGAACCACAGACGTGCTGTAATGTTAAACAAACCTGTAGCTTAGGATGCACATTCTCTTTAGAATAAACGATGTATTTCTTGAGCAGGTCTTGTTGTAGCACAAACTCGGGGTCGGGAGCGTTGCTGTCTTCAAGTGTGGCGCCGCGCTGGGTCGGGTGGTGACGTATGTGAGATGATACGACGAACCTGTGATAAGAAGTTATAAATAGTTAATTGAGTAATATAAGTTAGTTAATTGCGTAATATAAGTTAGTTAATTGCGTAATATAAGTTAGTTAATTGAGGTCCTCAGCCTTTATGTATTATTTCATATGACGAAGACGCCTTGTCATGAAAAAGCACTTACGGAGAGCACGGGCTTGGCTTTTAATTTAATTTGTCATTTTCATTTCACTGGTAAAATGTGGGTGTACTACGTGTACTATAGGTCTCTGGTCTCTGCCTAACCCTTCGGGGAATGCAGGCGTGATGTTATGCTATGTTATATATTCATAAAACATCGTGTTTGAACATTTCTAATTATTAAAAAAAGTCAAGTGATTTTAAATGGGCATTTGTAGATCTTTGACAATAGGGAATATGCTTGTGATTCAAATAAGGGTCAAGTATTTTTTTTTAACCCCCGACGGAAAAAGAGGGGTGTTATAAGTTTAACGTGTGTATCTGTGTGTCTGTGTATCTGTGTGTCTGTCTGCGCCATCGTAGCTGCCAAACGGCTGAACCGATTTTGATTTTTTTGGTTTTTATAAACTATATTACATCAGAATTATGCCTCCATCAATATATTTCAATAAAATTTATTTTTGAGCGAGAAATTATTTTTTTTAAAGTGCCAAAAAACTGCGGGTAATTCAAATACTTGAAAAGCTAAGAGCGGATGTGACGTAACAATCTAGCACAACAATCAAAATGTCAATGTCAAGTCAATCAAACAGTGTCAAGTCAAAGTCAAACACTCCTACAAAAAGGAGTGTTTGAGATTGACTTGACAGTTGCTTGTTTGTTTTCATAGAATGTGACGTCACCACACCAAGCGCGCCAAATGGAGGGCGTTTGAATAGCCCGGATCGGTTGGATATTTTTAATATTTTTTTTAAGTACTTTATATTGCTTTTTTTCCGTCGATTTGTTTAAACTATTATTTGACGATGTAGACTATCGAATAAAAAAAATATTTATATGCATATTCCCTTTTGTTACGGATAGTCAAATCTTACAAGCTGTCAACCAAAGGGTGTTTTGTTAATACTGTGTTGTGGAGGCTAGGTAAGCAGTTGTTCTATGTAGAATACAGGTACAGAGCTACATTCAGTCAGACTGGATGCCAACAAACATTATAAGAAAAAAGCTAGGCAGATGATAATGTTTCTACTTACTTAGCCAGATGCGCGTCTTGCATGGGATCCGCCTCGTCCCTCACGACACATAACACGTCAAAACGTGACAGGATCGGTTCCGATAAGTTCACGTTTTCAGTAAACGTTAGCGACGCGTCGTAACGGCCGCCGATTGGATTGGAAGCTGCTATTATAGAACACCTGTAGAGGAGAGTGAAAATAGATTAATTATTGAGACAGAAATATCATGGCTTGTGGAGGTCAGATATGCAGTCGTCCAACGTAAAATACTGGTATTAACCTGCATCTGGTTACACCGGAAGCCAACTTCAACAATTCAACTAAAAGGCTAGGCAGATTGACTCTTAAGGATCAGCACAGACAGACCAGCAAAAAGCTGCATGGAGCGACTGCCTATCTGACCTCCACAACCCAGTAACTGGGCAATACAACTACCCCTTGGCAAGACTGGTTGTCAAGACTTTCGGGCTTCTGAAGACCCGTAACGACTGTTAAAGATCCAAGAATGACAGCCGGGACTAACGGCTTAACGTGCTTTCCGAGGCACGGAGGAGTCTCGGTATGTTAAGATGGTCACCCATCCACGGACCAACCCCGGCAAGCGTAGCTTAACTTGGCTGTTATTACTTAGCCACGAGCTCCTCTACCCAGACCCTTAAGAGTAAAAAAATATAGTGCAGTATGGAACTTTCGAGGTTTGGTCACGAATTACAATGCATAAAAATTACACAATTTTTATAAATAATCCAACTATTTTACTTGCCTAGCGTGTAGTGACGTTACGATGCCGGCTTTCGATATCGATATAGACTGTTGCTCCATAGCCTCGTGTATGGAGGTGCGGTCTGCGTCGTTCATTTTGTCAAACTCGTCTATGAGGCACACGCCGCGGTCGGCGAGGACTAATGCGCCGGCTTCTAGAGTCCAGTCTCTGTGAAATATAAACATAGTTATATACTATTTTCTTTTAGGGCGTGGCTAAAATCGGAACCAACGCCGCTTTTTTTTTTTTCAATAGAAAAACACACATTAAATATGTGTGCAAATGTTTTTTTTAGCAATAGCGCCCCCTTTTCAACGTTATTCCATCGCCAAAGATCCGTGTAGTAATGTAGAGTTATAGTTATATCTTGTCTATAGTAAGATGGCCAAATTTAGTAACCTATTCTGCTTAACTACTCTTCAAGAGTCATAAAAAACCCTGTAAGAAATTGACACGTGTTTCACCTCTCAACGAGGCATCTTCAAGATGATGATTGACCAGTCGCAAACCAGAACACGACGTGTTGTTGTACTAAATATATCTACGTCTATTGTATTTTTCATTCAACTCAGCCTATGGCAGTCTACTGCTGGACATAGGTCTCTCCCAGGCTGCGCCACAATATCCTGTCGTGCACCTTCCGCCCCCAGTCCTGGGATAGTGGGGAAGGGATAGTGTCAGGTAAAGATAATAAATAAATAAATAAATAAATAATAAATATGTTTACCTTGTTGTAGGATTCTTCCTCACGTAAGCAGTGAGACCGACGGCACTGGCACCCTGACCTGTTGTGAAGATCGCTCGGGGCGCGATCTGTGGCAATATGTATATTTTGTGATGATTTTATGTAAAACTAGCTATTTCCCGCGGCTGCGACCGCATGGAGGTCGTATATTATGTCACAGGAACGTACAACCGGAATTGAATTATAAGTATCCTAACCCAAATCATGGTCAATCCGTGTGCCAAATTGAATCGAGAATATGGGGATAAAAAGTATCCTATGTTCTCACCCAGGTCAATGGTCTACCCATGTGTCAAATTTCATCTAAATCCGTTCAGCCCTGTTAGCGTGAAAGCATAACAAACAAACAAACAACAAAAAAAAACTCACTTCCGCATTTATAATGTTAGTTAGAATAAGTATGGTTAACACCACATTGAAACGCAACGAGACGACTGTGACCACTAATGGTGATGGTTTTAAAAGCATTATAGTAAATTATGCAACTTTTATATAATAAAGGGTATTAAAATAGTTTCACATGAGTGTTTTAATACCTAATTATTTATAGTTGCATACAAGACTTTATCTACACCCATGTTGCATTATGAAATTTAGTACAACATTATAACACCCGTTTGGATGATATAATGGTTACTATGACACTGGTTGTTTGAATGTTGGCAATAAGCATACTGTTTCAGAAACTTTTATAGAGGATTTATAGCATGGGTGTAGATAAAAATAAATAAAATAACTTATAGAATCGTTTTTTTGAACATAGATTTTCAAAGAAACCTACCTTCTCAGTGTACTTCAAGAATTGTGATTTAGCGGTACCAGGATCTCCACAAATAAGGACATTGATGTCACCTCTCACTTTGTGCTTATCACCTGAAATAAGACAAAACATACTATAGTGACACATCTAACTTTCACTTTCACTACAATAACTGCATTTACTGCTAATAAAGGCGCCGTCAATTTGTGGCTGACTATCCCATCATAATGAATTCTGAATTACGTTTTTCTAGTGTGGTGGTATCTACATCGCCACATGCGAACTACGCATCAAAGACCTGACGTCACACAAAAATCAAAGTCAAAGTCAAAGTCCTCAAAGAGGATCCTTCGTTTTCTATGGTGGATGAGTGAACTTTACACCCTGTTCCTCACCTAGGGGTACCTAAACTAATATGGGAATTGTATTTCTTCATTTTCGATCGTAACATTTGTCTGTGGTGGACTTGCATTCAAGACAGCTGAAGCCAATCGGATGAGCATAATTCATCACTTATGGACTATTTATTTATTTATTTATTTAATATTAGGCTCTTCAACAATGAGTACACTATTACTTTACAATTTGTACGTTGCAAACTTAAGTCTAAGCGCCTCATTACTTAAAGAAAAGCACAACATGCACTACATTATGCGCAGATAATAACACAATAAAGAAATCAAGTAATACATAGTTTAGACAAAACTAAGAAATAAATTATTAAAAACTAAAATGGTTACAATAGATTAATTACAATAAATTATAGATTAAATTAAATTATGTAAATTAGATTGAATTGTATAATTAATTACTATGATTAGGTTATTTAATTTTAGACTAGAGATACCCATTACATGGCAAGCGCGGCTTTTTTTAGAGTAGGTATTGATGAGTAAAAGAGGTCAATGTCCACTTCATGCTCCTTGTATGCAGCATACATTCTAGAAAGTGGACAGTATTGCCTCAAGTTGGTATGACATCTTGGCATGCAGAAAAGCCTCCTATTAGAACTTCTTGGCAGATTACGGGGCACATGGAATAGCACCCGACTGAGCAAATCGGGACAGTTTAAAGAGCCTGTTACTAACTTTTTAAGGAAAACCAAATCTAGCATATTCCTGCGTTTCTCCAGCGACATCATGTTAAAAAACTTCAGTCTTTCTTGGTACGAGTTGAGTTTTTTGCACTTATTTGTGTTGTAGGTGAGATGCCACAAGAACCGTTTTTGCAGCCGTTCGATGCGCTTGATGTGGACCTTATACTCAGGTGACCAGACCACACTGCAGTACTCTAGATGGCTTCTAACTAGCGAGTTGTACATAACTTTTTTAATATTAGGTTTTTTAAAGTTTTTACACTCTCTCATAACGAAGCCTAGCATCTTTGACGTTTTTAATATAATTTTGTCAATATGTTCGACAAAACTTAACTTTTTGTCGAACTGAACGCCTAGGTCTCGTATAGTTTCGACTTCCTCAAGCTGCTCACCATTCAATTTATAAACTGACTGGATGATATTCTTCTTTTTTGTGAATTTGATATGATGGCATTTTTTCACATTCAAAGACATCTTGTTATGCTCACACCACTCAGTCAGCCGGTCTAAGTCGCTTTGGAACAGTACCGAGTCCGCAGGATTTTTTATAATCTTTATGGCTTTGAGGTCATCAGCAAATAGGAATATATTCGAATTCGAGAAGCATTTGTGAATATCATTTATAAAAAGAATGAAAACATGCGGACCCAAATGAGATCCCTGAGGGATTCCCGACGTTGCCATGTACGAATCTGAAGAGCACCCATTCACTACAACCTTGAGCATCCGTCCAGACAGATATGATTGGAACCAACTTAAGAGGGGGTCCGAAACGCCATACATTTTAAGCTTCTTGAAGAGTATGCCATGGTCTACCGTGTCAAAAGCCTTGCTGAAGTCGGTGTAAACTGCATCAACCTGAACACGCGCATCAACCGCTTCAACAATGCTTTCAACATAGGTCACCAAATTAGTAGCTGTCGATTTCCCCTTCATAAATCCGTATTGGCCATCTATTATTAGCTGTGATAAATGTCTGGATAGCACAGGGCATATGAGGGCTTCAAATACCTTTGCAAGTATAGAGAGAATAGCGATGGGTCTGTAATTGCTCACATCGGACTGATCCCCGGTTTTAAAAATAGGTACAATTTTGGTTTCCTTCCAAATGGTCGGAAAAGTACCCCGAAGCAGAGAATTATTAAATATAACACTTAATGGCAGTGAAAGAACATCCGCAAGCCTATTCAAAAACAAAGGAGGTATATTATCAGGGCCGGCCCCTTTGTGAACGTCTATTTTTTTAAATTCTTTGCGGATCTGATCTTGTGATATTGTCATTTGGCCTAACGTGCTATTGCTTATGCATTCATCAGTGTCACCTGCGGCCGCATGCACACCATTCCCATCAGTACTATACACCTTAGCGAAATGGGATGCGAAATAATTACATATTTCCTTAACATTTTCAGAGGTGTTTGTACCATCTGTCATGGAACTGGGGTAGTTACTGTTGCCATCTCTCTTCATTTTTAAGTAACTCCAGAAATATTTTGGGTTTGAGGTAATTTTGGCCTCTATATCAGAAATGTGAGCAGTATAACAAGACGTAGCCATACGGTCACATCTTTTCCTAAGTAAATCTAAAGCAATAATATCTAAGGGATTACTGTACTTTTTAACTCTAAGTCGCAGGCGGTTCTTTTCGTTTAGTCTTTTAATGAGCTGCCTAGAGAACCAGTACGGGTATTTAGCATCTTTTATTGGTACTTGTGGAACGTGGCGGTTAATTAACCCATACAATAAATTATAAAAAGAGTCCACCATCTGATCTATAGTCATGCAAGGATCTAGCTCTGATGACCAATTGACCTGCTCCAGTGCTGCATTAATTGCCACGTAATCTGCCTTATAGTAATTCAACTTAGTTCTGTGTTTACAGTTCCGTGGCTTTTTAAAATGGGTAAACGAGACCTCACATAGTACAGGTGGATGGTGCACATCTATTTTAGAAAGCACATCCACAGGTGCACTTACTTTAACAAGATCTAAATTGGTCAAGACTAAATCAAGAATTCTTCCATTTTGATTAAATAAATAATTATATTGTCTTAAGTTGTTAAGCAAGACAAAATCCCAAAGAGTCTGTTCTAAGCCTGTACAAATATTTTGAGGAGCACTTATCACATCACCACCTGACCCAAGCCAGTTAATCGTTTTCATATTAAAGTCACCAATAATCAAGCATTCACTGGCATGTTCCAAGACATTGTTTGTGTTATCAACAAAATGCTCCAGTACTCTGGGCTGTATCGGCGAGGGCAAGTATACAGTGCACAGATAAATTACCCTAGCTTTTTTACCCCCTTTAAATGACAGCTTGACCCAGAGATCATCGCAAGAACTTTCGAATTTGATCAGCCTCTGTGATTCAAATTTTGTAGATACAGCAATAAGAACTCCACCACCGTCGGTTTTATTATTCAAAATATTATTGGATCTATCTCGCCTATAGATAGCGTAACGCTCATCCATGATCTCTGAGTCAAAGATACCATCCAGTAGCCAAGTTTCAGTAAACATTATAACATCGTATGAACAGCATGCAACTTTTTGGTAAATGTCACTCAGCTTTGTCCTAATACCTCTTACATTCTGGTAATAAATTTTGAACTGATCGAATTTAAATCCTTATCTATCTTATACCTTATTCTATACATCTTTTTATTGCTTACTGTAATTTGTCCAACGAGTCGGTGTCCTTGATAAATTTATAGTCTGCACCATCATGTTTTCTAACAAAAATCTTACCGCCACGGACCCACACATACTTGTAACCCAAACTCTTAGCTTTAATCCTGGACGCAGCATGCAACGCCTTGTTTGCTGGTGATAGATGTTCTACTATATAGACATTTTCTTTTTTACCGCCAATCCCAAGAAGAGCACTGTTGAGCTTCTCTTCAGAAGTTTTATTTTTATTAAAATTGATAGAAGCAGCCAAAAAGTGGTCGCGAACTCGTGGACTGCTGAATTGAACGACGATAGACTTCGGGCGAGCACTAGTAGGGGTTTGCTTTGCAATTCTTGTAACATGATGTATATTGTTCTCAGTTAAGTCACAAGATATCACCTTACTGATATTCATGACAGTTGACACAAGATTTTCATTATTGTGCTCGGGCAGACATTGGATTTCCACATTCGTAGAACGCGCTTGTTGTTCCATCTGAGTTAGCCTCACTCCTAGGTCTTTGACAGTAGTTTTAAGCAGCTCGTTTTCCTTTTTAAGGTCATTAACGACTTTGGTGTTTAAGGAAAACTCAGTCTTCATCTCCTCAAACTTTACGTTCATAAACTCCATTGATGTATTAAGCCCTTCTAATTTGTCAGTAATCGTCTTCATCTGCGTGTTAACATAATTTGCTAAAGTTTGGTTGAGGTGCCGCATGAGGTCGTCGATCTGTTTCTTCATAATACGAGAAACTTCGCCAGACGTAACAGGAGCTTCATCGCAGAGAATAGCTACCGAAGACTCTTTCTTTCTATGCGTTACATTAGGATCACTCGCCTGACTATTGCGCACGGGGGTATTATCTACGTTTCGCTTCTTCGGCTTACAGGTCGGGCACATCCAATTATGCAATTCGGTTAGTTGAAAGTCACAACCTAGCTGCGTGAGACAGGAATGGTGGTATGGTTTGTGACACGAAGAGCATTTTACCACAGAACTTCCTTCAGCTATGCCTTCCGAGCAACAGTCACAATTCATAATGTGCTACGGTGTTTTGGGTTCACTCAAAGAACGTATCAATGCACACTAATAAATCGCACGCTAATAAAGGCCCACGCCTGGTGACGAACTGTCGATGCGTAAGTCGGCGAGAAGAACGTCGTAAGCGCCGTGGGTATCGCGTTACTTACGCGTATCGCTCATTAAGTTGGTTCTCGCAGTTAATTTGAGTTAATGGCGGTATAATAAAAACACTGGATGATTGTTTTTAGTCACTACGTAATTGTTAAGAGTATTTAAGTCAAAATATATAACGTTTCACGTGTATTGGACTGTATGCTATTAATCTTTATAAGAATCAGTACACAGCACTCACTATTTTCCGGGTTTTTTAATTATTTTGACGGAACAAATTGACTAGGGTATTACTCGCGCGAATGTATAGGAGAAGAATCTGAGAAGACTAGGAAGGCACACAAAAAGTTCAAAAGTTTGTAATTATTAATATAATAATTTAAAATACCTGGATTCTTAGGCTCCCCTCCAAACAGTGCCAAAGCCAAGCCCCTCTTAATATAGTCATGTCCGTATATAGATGGCGCTATACTCTGTACAATCCGCTCTCCAATACGCGGGTCTTTTGACAGCTTTATTATGGTCGCCACGTCTTCATCTGTCAAAGAGTCCACGATGTGCTTGCAGTCTTTAACCACTATGTAGTTGGCTATTATTACTGTTGCGAATACTGGGAAGCCCTGGTGGAAAAAGAAAAGAATAGAATATTATTTATGGGCACGCTCGTTCCATTGTAGACCTCATTAATCGGTTTCCATCAGGCATGATCGAGGCCAAGTCAAGAGCGAGCCAAATTCATAAAAAAATGGAACATTTTTTTTTTTCATCTGGTTAAAAAATTAATTTGCTCTTTAAGAAACCTCTCGGGTGCACAAGAATAAGTTCCAAGAGGCCAAAGTGGATCACACGAGGAATAAAACGCTGTAGTAAGAAGAGACGAACTTTATTGTGGCAATATAGACTAACACGAAATAGGGATACGAAAGTGGCTTTTGAATCATTCTCAAAAAGTGATCAAATTAACACAACGAGCTCAAAATAGCTATTTTATTGGAACAAGTACTAACAAATCTAAAGCAACTTGGAAGGTAATAAATAGTACGAAACCCAACATTCCTAAAGCTAATATTAATGTTATTAATGTGAATGACAAATATATAACGAATCCTAAAATGATAGCAGACCAATTTAATGATTATTTTGTAGACTCAATTCAACCGAATGCCAATAATTTTCAGACGAATAATAATATTAATACATTAGGATCGCATAAATCAATGTTTATGGAACCAACCACACCCAATGACATTATTACTATCATTAACAACCTTAAAAACACGAATAGTACAGGATATGATGACATTGACACAAGAGTAGTTAAAGCAGTGGGTCCTCTTATAGCACCTGTATTCAGTGACATTATAAATAACTGTATTCAAAATGGTATTTTTCCGCAAATGTTAAAGGTTTCCATTATTAAGCCATTACATAAAAAAGATGACAAAACAAATTTAAGTAATTACAGACCTGTAGCACTAATACCGATTTTCTCAAAGATCTTTGAGAAAGTAATACATAATGGTATTTATAATTACCTTGAAAAACAAAACATTTTTTGCAAGGAACAAATGGGTTTTAGGAAGACAAAAACCATTAATATGGCCATATACAACTTTCTTGAAAAAATACATCACAACATGGACAAAAGGAAACCAGTAATGGCAATGTATATGGATATGACCAGGGCATTTGACTGTGTGGACCATAAAGTACTGTTAACTAAGCTAAATAAATACGGCATCAGAGGTAACGTGCTTAATCTCATACAATCTTACTTGGAGGACAGAAAACAAATTACGCAGATTAGTCAAGTGGATATTAAGTCAAAAACTGAAGTAGTATACTCGTCTAGCCCCAGAGATCTTTGTTACGGTGTTCCGCAGGGTTCTGTGGTGGGACCCTTGCTGTTTATTTGCTATATAAACGACTTTCCGCAGGTAATCATACATCAAATGTCCTTATTTGCCGACGACAGCACAGTTATATATGATACTGGTAGTAACAAAGAAATAGAACATGACATTAACACTAGTATTGTTACGATTGTTGACTGGTTGGACGCTAATAACCTCAAAATTAACCTAACTAAAACTAAAATTATGAATTTTAAAATAAGACAAAAAACACTGTCACAGTTTCAGGTAAACTACAAAGGTGACCAAATAACGATATGTCATGGAGGACTCAAATCGATCATGTATGTGGGAAGCTCAGCAAGTTTTCCTATGCTCTTTATATGCTAGGAAAAATTGTGAATATGCCAGCGCTCCTAGCTGCTTATCATGGTTATGTCGCCTCTACATTGCGATATGGCCTTATATTTTGGGGCAATGCTACTAAGGTTGAGGAGGTATTAATAGCACAAAAAAAATGTATTCGAGCTATATGTAAAATTAAACGAACGGATTCATGCAAGCCACATTTCCAAAATTTAAAAATATTGACTGTCCCATCCCTCTATGTCTATGAAGCCTGTGTATTTGTAAAAAACAACATGTTTTTATATAAATCTGTCGAAAGTCAACGGCGCTCAAACAAGTTGCACCCGTTAGGCACTAAAACCAAATTTCTCTATAATAGTATATATGCAATGGCTCCAAAGCTTTATAACAAATTACCTGATCAAATTGTATCAAGCAGCAACATGAATGAGTACAAACGTAAGCTTTTTAAATTATTGAATGACAAGGCATATTATTCCGTTAATGAATATCTGAATGATAAATTAAAATAATATCGATATAATTTTATAACTATCTAATTAATTAAAATGTTGCTCCCCTGACATAAAGATATTCTATATTGACATTTTTTATTTCATTTATTATTTCATTTTATTTCTTTTAATATTGTATACGAAATTTTGACAAAATACTACCATTTGTTTATGTGCCGTTTTAATCTTACTTAATAAAGTTTATTACATAATTATTATTATATTATTAACTATTTATTAATGTTTGGCATGAAATTGTAACATCTACTTACCTATTGACTTTATTTTGTATTCTGTTTTTTATTTTTTGCTAAGTCATTTTGTATGCCTTCTGGCGGGACATAGTATGGACCAACATTTTTTATTTTTTTAACATCTGTATAAATTTACCCTATGTGCACAAAATGAATAAATGAATTTGAATTTGAAGTTATTTTACATTTTTAATAACTTAAAAAAAAATACCCTTAAAAAGGACAAACCTGTTCAGTGTTAAGCGATCCATCGTAATTGTTAGTATAGATCCCGGTGAGGTCCACCTCATCTCCAGGCTTGCAGCGGTCACACAGGTCTGCCAACAGTATGCACTCCTTGCTGCGAGGGATGCGGCCCGCGGGGATGCGGCCTGGCGACTCCTGGATTGTTACCTTCTGATAGTTGCGGTATACTGTTTGTTCCATGTTTACCTGGGTGAGTAAAAAGAAAGTTGGATAGTGGAAGATGTGATGGAAATAGCTGTGTACTATTGTGGCTTGATAAAACATTAACACTCAGGGGCTAACTGGCAGTATATACTCGTACTGTCAATGTACGCGCTCCTTGCCTTAACACCTACTGGCCACTCTAGGAGCCGGATGCGCCACACCCCGGCAAAAATATATTTTTGCCTAAAAAATAATCGATTTAATCGACACCGATTTTTTTCCTACACTGTAAACCGTAGTCGTGGACCTGTGGTATGTATATACATACCATATAAACATCGATCACTAATAAAGAACTAGATACACAATCTCATACAAAAGTTCTCTTAAAAATGTCGCCAATTGTGTTTAGTTAAAATAAATATACATTAATGTAATTTCAACCTTACCTACAACGTTTAAAGTCGTATTCACAAAGCTATTACAAAAAGCAATAAAATTTTACGACCGGTACTCACTGCTCAAGATACATCAAAACAACTTCAACCTTATACGCATGCTTTAAAGTAACAATTACTAAGTGCCAAAAAAAAGTAATAAATTTTACAACCGAGGCTCGCCGCTAGGACAAGGAACGAATGGAGACGAACCAGAACAATATTTTTTGTTTGTACTGTAAATTATTATGTATGGTATTTTTAACATACTTCAAAAAAAGGAGGAGGTTACTCAATGCGTCGCGTATTTATAAATATATAGGTTTTTTTTTTATGTTTGCACACCACCGATAACTCGAAAACGGATCGACCGATTGAGATGATTCAAACGGTATTACATTAGGTTTGTTCCCAAGTTGGTCCTTTTTACATCTAATCCTTGTTCTGATGATGGAATCTATGAGGAATTGAGGGAACGCCTTAAATATTAAAGGCATACAATTAGCGATTTTGGTATTTTTTGTAACAAATCAGATCTTCACATTCAGAAAATATCATTTCGTGAAGTGGAAAAATAAATAAATGGTGGTGAAATAAATAAATGTCACCACATTTACTTATTAATGAATCTAAATTACTTAAAAAATAAAAAAAATACAGTTACCTACTAAAAAACCACAAAAAAAAATACAATATTAAAAAACCCGACTCATAAAAAACAACTAGCAAGTTCCAAACAAGTCACTTTTCAAGTAGTCTGATGCAGTTGGTGGCAGTTATTTTAGGTCAATTATTCATACATAGGCTGATAAACACATTACCCTTCCTTGCGTCGCGCAGTCGGGTAAATAAAATCGAAAATCAAATCTAGCATAAAAAAAAAAGAATTATTATATATAGCGTCTCCAACAAATTGAACAGAGTCAACGTGGATAACCCAAACAATTTAAGTGGGCATGCGCTAGTATGATTAATACGTTTAGTAAGAGTCTTTACAATTTAGCTGCATTATATCGCCTGCTATTTGTTACGACTTAATTTAAAATAAAGTTTTTACGATGATTTCTTGACAAAATATCAGTATTTACAATACAGTGTTAACAATTATATAAAGATAATATTAATACTTACCAAAAATATGAAACTCCATCCTTTTTTAGCGTCGTAGACGTGTGATTTTTGCAGTTTTTAAACGAGCACTGAGGCATGTTTACCGTCGGAGCGTTCGAATGCTACTAGATGAAAAGACCACCCAAATGTTCAAGTGGGCGGTCATTCGGTGAGGACATTTTTTGACGCTGATTGTGTATCTAGTTCTTTATTAGTGATCGATGCATATAAACCATATACATGTAAGTAAGTAAGTAAGGCATTTATTTGTCCATGTACATGTGGGTTCATGTACGAAACTTTTAAAATGTAACAAGACCTTGTAAACGACATGAATGCAATAAATAAATAAATACTACATTTGTAAACCATACCATAAAAGATGCTAAAACCTCGTGCCCAAAACGTGTGAAAATTAAAAGAACGCGTCTCTAGGAATTTCGAGTGAGACTCTAGGGATGTTGCGCGTGCGCAGCTCTATTGGACCCTATGTGTAAAAAATATGTTGCGCTAATCACGAGCGCGCTTCATGAGACTCACTTTTATGAACATTAGCATTAGGTTCGATTTACAATTCGCGCTCCAGAACAAAAACCATTTTTTTAAAGAGTTATTAAGAAAAGATTATTAAAACTCACCATAAAAGGCCCCGCACTCTGACACTCTGGACAAGACCCCGGCCTGACTTCTGAATTCTGAGTCTGCACAAACGGTCCCAGGATATACCCACACCTATTACAGTCATATTTGACCACTGACAGCTGAGGCAGTACTCCTGTAGTCGCCGTGATCACTCCTACAGTTCTCACAAGCTGGTTTAAGTGAAGCTTCCGGAATGTTCTCAATTCTTCTATGAGCGGTAAGTCAGATATTCGTACGTGGATCTCTGTGGTGACGCGCTCGTAACTCGGGAATATTTGGAGGACTATGTCTTTGGCTACCTGGAAGGGAATTCGTTTTTTATTACATGGTAATGAGTTGAGGGCTTCGAAATTACACTTGTTGCGACCCACTGACGATTTCTTTTCGTGCCATGGATTTTCAACGCTCTGCTTAGCATCGAGAGTTGACAATCCAACAGTGAATTTTTCTGACTCGCTGGGATGTGCTCTATTGGATTGTCAATCCTCGGCTCAATACCGAGAGTTGTAAATCAAGTGCGCCATCAAGTAATTTCACAGCGTATTATACAGGGTGTAAGGGTAAACACTCTTGTCATTCAAACTATGGGTAGTTGACTTAAATATAAAAATAAATGACCAAGTAACAAGAAAAAAAAACCTTATTTACATTAAAAGATTTAAAAAAGTTTCTATCCGACACCGTGCTCGCTAGCGAAACAGCTGACTGACTGAGGGGTCACGCTCGCGGCCGGTCAAGTCACGTCCCGCACCCCTCGCCCGTGTTGAGACGTAAGTTCGTTGCCCTAGCGCGCATAGGGAAACGAACTTGCGTCTCTTGTGGTGAAATGTAGATTTAAAAAAAAGTCGTAATATTCAATTGATTTTACGTTCTATCTTACATCAAACCATTGGTTTCAAGGACAACGGTGTTTTCCCTAACAACCTGTATGCCTATTTTTTACCGACTTCAAAAAAGGAGGAGGTACTACGTTCGGATGATTGTTTTTTTTTTTTTTTTATGTATGTTCACCGATTACTCCGCCGTTTGTGAACCGATTTTAAAAATTATTTTTTAGTTCGAAAGGGTATACTCCCGAGATGGTCCCATATAAATTTTATTAAGTTTGCTTGCGTAGTTCTTGCGCTAGCTTCAATATTACGTATTTTTCCCACAGTCTATGTAGACGATATCATTATTAGACTCCTTCACTGTTATTTACATAGCAGGTAGTAACTTGTATGGGGTAGGTACCACCACTAAAAAGTGAAAAATAAAAACTTTTTCCAAAAAAAACAACCGACTTCAAAAAAAAACACTAAAAAAGTGAAAAATAACTTTAATTTCGGAAGTCGGTGGCAAAAAACGAAAATTAAAAAGCAAAGATACCGACTTCCGAAATTAAAGTTATTTTTCACTTTTTTAGTGTTTTTTTTTGAAGTCGGTTGTTTTTTTTGGAAACAGTTTTTATTTCTATACCTGAGGCAAAACTGACGAGACGTTTGCTAGTACTAAGTTTTTAGAAAAGACAGATAAGTAAATGGATTTTGAAGCCTATTAAAAACTAAACTAATCATACCTAAATATATACCTATATATATGTAAATAGCTGATTTAACCTTTCTATCTAAAATCATGAACGGATCGGTTGATGTTTCTGAGTTGTTGAGCAGAGTGGGACTGCGTGTGCCTTGTGCGTTCCTATGCAGGTTTCATTTGCTTCACACGTCAAATGCAAAATGCACTTACAGACGAAACTCATTTCTGATAAGGGCTAGTCGCGCGTTTAATGCAGCTAGCCAGGAGATTGACATCGACATTAACTGTACTGGTGTTGCTAAGATTAAAAAAACGCTGAGCAAGAATTTCTTTGACAATGTATAGCTTATGTATGCACAACATTGTACACGCTACATTTGATTTAAGTACCTATTATTTAAGGTTACTACTGTCTTTGATATATTAACTACTTTTTTTTTTATCTGTGAAAGCTTGTAATTGGCCATCATTCAATCATTGTTTTAATTATTTTAGGTTTATAGCTGTAAGCATTCCAAAAGTGTAAAATAAATAAATAAAAACCTCATCAAATATCTGCAACATCTGGAAGGGTGCTTCAGGCAGAAAGTAAGCCAACACCTGTTCCCTCCTCGCCAGTACATCGAACTCCACATGAAACGACGCCTGGTTGTGTTCACACATGCGACGGATTCGCTCCTTGTACACAAACTGGCCTTTACTGTTCGTGAATGTACGAAGGAAGTTCTTGAATCTGGAAGAAGTGTAATGTTATTTTAATAAAGATCATGTTTTACAAATAAATATTACATACATAACCTCACGCCTTCTTCCCATGGGGGTAAGCAGAAACTACAGATCGCCAGCTAATCCTAAAGCCAGCTGTGCGCGAATCCTAAGGCTTTTTATGCGACGAATGGAAATGTACCTTAACAGTATGAAAATAAAATTGAAATTTCAACGGCAACGATGCAGCAGTATCCTTAGGCATGCTGTAACATCCTAAGGCATCACCATTGAATTTTCAATTTTACCGTGCCGTGCCGCCAATGAGCGTCGGGCCTTAGGCGCATATCCATGCTAATATTATAAATTCGAAAGTAACTCTGTCTGTCTGTATGTTACCTTTTCACGCCTAAACCACTAAACGGATTTCGATTAAATTTGGCAAGGAGTTATATGGCATCCCGGGGAAGGACAGGCTACTTTTTATCGACATACCACGCGGGCGAAGCCGCGGGCGGAAGCTAGTTACGACATAATTTATCAGTTTGACAGTTTTCTATAGAGATTCGTAAAATGGTCAACAAATTATGAATTGCTTTTGTGCCAAATAGAAGGAATTGCTAATGACAGCTGGGAAGTCCGAAAAGGAATTGTTTTTAGAGGAATTGCTAATGTGTGGCCGTTTTAGGCCCCTTTGGAACAGGCAGATTTCAAAGTTATTTTTCTACTAACCTGTTAGCAATCTCAGTCCTGGGCCCCAACATAGACACCCACTCCTTGGTGGTATATCCCTTGGTATCCTCCAAGTTCTCGATACTTTCGATCCCCTCCTCCACTTGTTCTTCACTCCCCATGGCAGCTTTCTCTGCAGCACGGCGGCGCTTCGCCCGCGGCGCTCCTGTGCTCTCCTCGTCAGATTCATCTGTAGAAGTGGACAATTTTATTATGATTCTGTTTAAGTAGTACAGTCAGGCTAAGTGAATCATGACCCATTTTGACGATAAATCGTTTGAAACCGTCAAAATAACAAAGATGGCTGATGACAAATTCGTTACCAAGGAAATGTATATTTACGCGAATGTCGACCTAATTGTATTTGAATGTCTGTAAGAAAATAAGCTTATGGTGGGTCTGAATTAAATTTTTTCGACTGTACATTAAGCTTATGGTGGGTCAGAATTAAATTTTTTCGACTGTACATGGATGTAATGCACATAACCGGTCGAAGAGGCGGTGCTTAGGGAAGACCTGATGATTATAAAGTAGTTGATTCCATAAGAACATATTTTCTTTACAAGATCTATAAAAATATTATAAAATAAAAAGAATATTGTTATTTTATGTATAATATTTTTTTTTTTTTTTTTTGATGCAATCTGTCCACCTTTTGACATTCAGCATCTTTTGTGTTGTTATCTTTCATTCACTCAGTCATTTTTGGTATGCGCCCACTGGCTCATCCACATCTATCTATATATTAATATAGTTTGCCGGTCTTCATATCAAGTCTTGTGGGGCCAATCTTTTAAGCCTCCTGAATGTCTTGGTTTTCATTAGGTTTGATGCTAGTTTATTAGGATGGGTCGCAATCCTATTTTTGTAGGCATTGAACCTTTGTGTGATTTCTTCTTTAACCTTTGGCATTTTTAAGTCCCGATGTAAGCTATTGTTAGTTATGTACCATGGTGCATTAGTTATAATCCTTAGCATTTTTGATTGGAACCTTTGTATTATGTCTATGTTTGAATTAGCTGCCGTTCCCCAAAGCTGTATTCCATATGTCCAAATAGGCATTATGATGCATTTGTAAATCCGAAGTTTGTTGTCCAGCGAAAGCCTGGACTTTCTTGAAAGTAGCCAATAGTGTTTTCTTAGTTGTAGGCTTAATGCCTTACGCTTCGTGAATATATGTTTTCTCCAGGTTAGTCTACGGTCTAGGTACATTCCGAGGTATTTAGCTTCTTCTGCTTGTGGAATTTCAACATTATTTAGTCGTACTGGAGGGCATGTATCTCTTCTTGTCGTGAACGTCACGTGTACGGATTTAGTTTCATTTGCCTTTATTCGCCATTCTTTCAGCCAGTTTGAAATTTCATCTAAGCTCTTTTGTAAGATCTTAGATGCCTGAACCGCATCTTCATGCACAGCCAGTGTAGCAGTGTCATCGGCAAATGTGCCTAAGACTATTCCTTCAGACACAGGGAGATCAGCTGTGTAGAGAAGGTAGAGAGTAGGACCCATCACGCTGCCTTGAGGAACTCCTGCCCGAATTTCGTATAGTCCAGTTACTTCATTGCCTTGTTTTACAAAGAAGTATCTCCCTTCCAGATAAGATTTAATAAATATGTAATAGTTTATTGGAAATGATTTTCTAATTTTATATAAAAGGCCCTCATGCCATACTCGATCGAAAGCCTGTGATATATCCAGAAAGGCAGCTGAACAGTACTTTTTTTCTTCATATGTGTCATGAATTTTTTCGACCAGCCGATGTATTTGTTCTATGGTCCCATGACTTTGTCTAAATCCGAATTGGTGGTCAGGTAGCAATGATTTTTGGTCTATTAATGGTCTTAGTTTGTTGATGAACAGTGTCTCCAGTAGTTTTGAAGGAATGGGCAGCAAGCTAATGGGTCGGTAGGACTTAACGTCCTCAGGACACTTTCCCGGTTTAGCTATCATGATTATTTGGGCTACTTTCCATTGACAAGGAATGTACCCCTTCGAGATTATAGCGTTGTATACAGCTGTAAGGAAAGTAATTCCTGTTTCAGGTAGTTCTTTCAGAATTTTTGCTGTAATTAAGTCATATCCGGGTGCTTTATTTTCATTGAGTTTATTGATAGCAATCCTGACTTCACTTTTCGAGACTTTTGTAATAGGCAAATCGAGTTGGTATGTTTGCTCTAAGTATGATGTTATGTCACTGTGCAATTCCTGAGATCCTTGGACAGGGTTAGAAGTGAAAACTTTGCTTAGGTGCTCGCCAAAGGTTTGCGCCTTTTCAAAGTCACTTTTCGCCCATGTGTTATCGATTTTGCGTATTGGTGCATGGCTTGCTACCGGTCTTTTAAGCTTTTTTGTTGCTCGCCAGAGAGAATAATCTGAACTTGCGGTTGCATCTAGATTTCTGGTATATATCTCCATGTCCCGATTTTGGTCTTCACTTAGTGCTGATTTAAGACGTGCTGTGACGAAGTTTAAGTGTTTCTTGTCAGCGGGATATCGCGTCCTTTGCCAGCGTTTTCTTGTGTTTCGCTTCTCCTCTAGCAGTTCTCGAACTGTTTCGGACCACAGTATATCTGGAGGCTTAGTTTTCGGTGTAGGTGTGGCGCTCCATGCAGATTGCTGTATGCAATAATTAAAATGCTCAACTGCCTGAAATATATCATCTGCGGTCTGCAGAGGGAGCCTTATATTTATAGACGCCTCAATTAGCTGTCTAAATAGTAGCCATATAGTTTTTCGGCTGTGAAGTTTACAAGGCTTTGCTTTCTCCAGAATTTTTCTACTCAGTTTGATGAATACTGGCGAGTGATCCGACGACAAATCCTGACTTGAGGTGCAAGTAATACATGTATTAGAAATGCCTTTGGTTACACAGAAATCGATGATGTATAATATGTGGAGGGTAATGTCCAGAACCGCAGCTCCTATTGTTTTTTTTTGTTTTTTCTAGAGTACCTAAATTCTTTCACCGTTTGAAAGGTACATTGGACATTACACAGAAAGGTACATTACCATCATAAGCCATTATGTAAATACATAATATAAAAAGGAGTATTTAATAATTACTAATGAAATACAATCTTGAATTTATGCTTTTTATTAGATTACTGCTGCAGAACTTGTGGACAATGTGTTGTGAATAGAATACTGTCTTCACATGAAAATTGCACCCGTGTGAAGCTGGGGTGAGTCGCTAGTATCTGATATCGAATTAGGTCGAATATCTGTAAAAAAAGTTTGTAAGAAAAAAAACAATTTGCTATAGGAGAAATCTAATATTACCATACAACAGGTCGCGATCATCCCTCCTGACGCGGCCCTCATCTCTATCTCTTCGCCTCAGTTCCTGCTCAGCTGCCACACGGTCTTGTACTGACATGGGGTCATAGTCATCGTCATCCAAGTCTTCAGCATCATAGCGATCTAGCGCTGGCATGGGCCGGTAGTCACTGTGAAACAATATTAAGAATCCTTACTAATATTATAAAGAAAGTAACTCTGTCTGTCACCTTTTCACGATTTAACGGCTGAAAGTATATAAATAATTTCCAAGCTGCGGGCAAAAGCTGCAGAGCAGTCAAGTGGTGGCCTAGTGGTAATGGCCGCGACTTACGAGTTGTAGTAGGTCGTAGGTTCAAACCCTGACAGGCACTTTACTTTGGGTGAACTATTTCATCACCACTGCTCTCAAAAGGGTGTTTATTTTTGCATTTTTTTTTTAAATTATTAATTATTTCGATTAACCAGAATTTGTATTTATTGTAGGCATTTAAGTCATTCCTTCAAAAACTTACGCCTCCATATTATCATTGAACAATTCTTCTCCATCGCCCTCTTCCTCCTCAGGGTTGTCTCCGAGGATGGCGCCTTCATCCTCAAACATTTCATAGTCACGTGCTGGTGATGTCATCCGTGACCGTGCTCCATCTCGCTCTGAAGGTGTGTCGGGGGCTGGCGAGCTCTGAAAATAAAAACAATTAATTAAATAACTTAATAGTCTGTGATCTTTGGGTCCTTTTCATATATTATTGACCCTCCAATGTTGAAAATCATAACATACTCTTCCTTCCCATTCACCCATTCCTGTATTTTGTTAATCTGATCTTGAATTTTAAAACTGAATATTATGTTTAAATACACACATCAACACCGTCTAGCCATATTTTGTATAAAGTTCACAAACTCAAATAATACCGGCCGGTTTTAAAATCTTTTGATGAAAGTTCATTTTGTAGGCCTTTTTGAATGATTCCAAATTCAAATTTGAAAAAATAAATTACAAACAATAGATTTGCGCGGCATAACTTTAGCGAAGTTCGAAGGTTTCAATTTACCTACCATAGTTATAGCTAATTTTTGGTGTCAAATTAGAGTTTTAAAACAAGTTAGCAGTTAATTTAGAATTTATGACACTGTATGCATCATGCAGCGGCGCCATTTAACTAGAGAGGAAATGTTAAGGGCAGTAGGCATGCTCCAAGCTGGGGCTACTCAACGGAGTATTGTTGAGGAGATTGGCACAAAACAAAACGTGATTTCAAGGTTATGGTAACGTAATCGTGCTACTGGTGAAGTGGCTGAAAGACACCCAGGTTGGAAGCGCATAATTAACCAACGACAAGACCGATTTTTGCAAGTTGCCGCGAGAAGACAACTAATTGTTACGGCCATGCAGTTGGTTATAAGGCTCCAGTCAGAGCACCAGTTGCTTGTGAGTGACCAAACTGTGAGGAGAAGACTTCATGAACCTAACCTTCATGCTCGTAGACCGCTTCGTACTCCAGCACTACGCCGAGGAAATCGCGGACGGAGATTATAGTGGGCTCGTGAAAATTCGGTCTGGTAAGATAACCAGTAGTCAGTAGTGCTGTTTACGGATGAGTCCCAATTCGGTTTCCATCCCGATTCGAGAAGAATACGCGTATGGCGAGTTCCTAACGTGAGGTCTGCAACACCCTCAGGAAGTCCATCCATACCACGGCGGGACGATTATGGTTTGGGCCGGAATTCGTGTTGGTGGAAGAACAGACCTCGTTTGGATCAGAAACACCATGACCGCTGAAAAATACTGTAACCAGATGCTAGTACCAATAGTGTACCCCAATCGACTACAAATGGCCCAAGAATTCACGCTCATGCACGACAACGCCCGTCCGCACACAGCGCGAGTGGTGAACAGATGGCTGCAGGAGCACGACGTGTTAGTCTTAGACTGGCCCGCGCAATCACCATACCTAAACCCCATAGAGCACGCATGGGGCATGCTCCAAAGGCTTTGATGAATTTACCTTCAAACATTGCGACTGAAGAGCAACTTTTTTGGCATCTTAGCAGGACCTGGGACAATATCCCGTAGCAAGACTTTTTTAACTTGATTCAAAGCATAAAAACCGTTGCAGGACCGCTGTTAAAGTCATGGGTGGTTTTACTGACTACTGATTTTTCGCATAATTGCAAAAAACTAAATAATTTCGCTTTTGTTTTCATTTTTTCTTGAAAACACATTCATCGTTAGTTTTACCATTATTTCACTTTTCGTCTTTATTTGAATATAATTTTATTTACGCAAAAAAAATATTTTTGTTTTATCCTGAAGTCTACTCTGATATTTTGTATGTTATCTATAACAAATTTTGATTGAGTTGAGAAAATCTGAAATATCCCTAGACGGTGTTGATGTGTGTATTATAAACACAATGACATGCACATGTACCTTCTGAAGTATTACAATGTTAATTACTGTCAATGTGAGATTGAGGAAGTGTGTTTTGAACTGATTTACGGAAATAATTTATAAGTATCATTTACAAAATTCTGTTAGCAATTGAAAAAACCGTGTATTCCCGTTCGTCCCCTCGACTTCGTCCCCCGAGGGGGACGAACGGGAATTTACAAAAATAATATTTAATTTGTTCCCGATCGTCCCAATCCTAATTCAAGAGAGGACGAATGGGAATATGTTCTTCGATTAGTGCCATTCGTCCCACTAAAAAGATTTGTGCAGAAAATATGTTCATTCGATGTTTCGTAGTTTACTTTTAAATTAGTTTCTTCGTTAGATTTAATCATTATTTTACAAAATTCTTCTCTATTTTTTTATGATTTATAAAACGTACCTATCCTAAGTTTATCATTGTTTCATTATGTTTACCTACACTAAATATAGCAAATCTGACGGGAAGCGCCGGCGATTCTGGTAGTTAACAAAAGAGTGCCGATAACATTGTGTTATTTGCGTAAATCCTATTGGTTTACCTGACATTCTCTCCCTTTCCTATCCTTAAATTAGACCGGTCGGGTTAGTTTTGACAAAACAATGAAAGTGCACGGGTGTTAATGTAATAATATATATTCGACACGAGTTCTGCGGAAAACTACTGATGTAAGTACCTACATTTTTGTAAGTTACAAATATTATTAGATTGTTTATAGTCAATACTATATTGTCTCATGTCTTATTAATTTATGCTAATAATGTACGGTATCAATATTTGTATTCAATTTTAGTATTTTATTTTATATATTAAATATCATTCTAAATTATATTAATAAGTGTGTAATTATTGTCTCCTGTTTGTTAGAGCTTAACAATGTCACAAGAAGCGCATCCTGGTCCCTCTGGTAGTACAGGAAGCTGTTTGCAGTATATACAAAGAAAAGGTGGAATCGTGCTTCTGCGTGCTGCGTTTTTTTTTGTTATTTTTACCTTGATTTCGTGATATTTTAGGTATTTTATTTAATTTTGCTTTTGAAAGTGTAATAATTTACTGACCCTATTTATGTGTTAAAATAATGAGTAGGTAAACTTTTCTAATCACTTACATAACGTAGAACGTAAAATCTTGCCACCATACATATAAGCAACTCTACGAAAAATAGTGACTTATATTTCAAAAGGAAACAACCTGAATGGTAAAAAGTCTGTTTGTAGTGTTTAATTGTACTATAATACAGACTTTTTTTATTATAAGCTCTTTACACTGATTTTTTAATCATAATTTTAAAATCATATTTATAAGGAGAATTTTATTCTTAATTAAAACAATATTATATATAAAAATATTGCGAGTTATCGCAAAGTTGATTCTGTGATTTTTATTCCTTAATAAATGACTGATTTTTATTTCAATTTTGTTTTTTTACCAATTAAAACCACCAGTCTTATATTATTTAGTGGGAGCAATAGACCCAAAAAAGAATTAATAAATTATTCCCATTCGTCCCCCCAAAAAATTTGGAGGGACCATCGGGAAAATAAATAACGAATTCCCGTTCGTCCCCCTCGGGGGACGAAGTCTAGGGGACGAACGGGAATACACGGAAAAAACCCTCTGTATAAGTATTTCAATAAACGCATAATTGGACATAGTTAAACGAAAAGGATCCAATCCCCATATAACTCTGTGTGGACTGGATGCTTTGCGTTTAACTACATCCAATTGTTCGGTGGAAGTGCCTGAAAGGATAGCTTTGCCATTTTTAGGTGGGTTTCCGTTTCGCGGATTTCTTTAAAATAAAGATTATCAAATATTGATTCTTTTCTTTGTGTTGCCAATCCCTTTGTTAAGGCAAAAAAAATAGATTAATTTATTAGTGTCAGGTTAGGTTACTCTAACTATATTCAGTGTATCATCATCTGACTAGCCTTTTCCCAACTATGTTGGGGTCGGCTTCCAGGCAGGTATTTTACATGGAGCCTAATAACTAAACGTACCAGTGCATGATTATACTAAAAAGGTATTTGCAAGACATCACAAACAGACAATTAAAAAATCTGGAGTCACACGTTGTGTTAGGGCGTCGAACAGATTACGTGTGGTATTATTACGATTTCGTTCGATTTGACTGATTTATAAAGACATACAAAGGCACTTTAAGGTTAAAACAACTTTTATGTGAGTGTCACTATTAGACTAGCAAATAGTAATAATTGGTTTCTTATTTTCTGATATTTCTTTAATTCCCATGTTTTATAACATCTCTAAAAGTATTAGGAACAGTTAATTAAACTTTTATGCGTAGGCAAAGCACCTAACAGCTATGCCGAGCGGTTCCAAAGTTAACCAGTAAATACTGCAAGAAGTAGCCAAACCTTTACTCACCATTGTTTTTTAAACTTATTAATCTAATAATACACAAAACTACACAGAATTACACACTAAATAATGTTTTATTCGGCAATTAAATGATGTCTCTAGTCGTTACAAAAAAACAAACAGGTTAACTTTGTGAATGTCAAAAAAACGCGCGAATCAAGAAACGTTCTGTGTCAAACTGTCAAACAAATAGTTATGCAAAGTTACTACAATGCCATCTAGTTATTTTCCTTGGAACTGTAAGATGCTTGGTTGTGTGGTGTATCAAAGTTGATGCGTTCAAAATTCTAAATTTCCTAATCACATTACCACTGTCATGAACGCAATATAACCTCAACATTTTGAGTTTTTAACATTGACATGACTATTTAGACCTGACATTTATTTTGCTAGTAATGTCAGTAGTTATTTCATCAATAGTAGCGAAAATATGGCTAAATACATAGCTCAAATTATAGTCCTTGGTGCCCAAGTAGTGGGACGAGCTTTTGCGAGAGCCCTCAAGCAGGAAATAGCTGCATCTCAAGAGGCAGCGAAGCGAGCTGGTGGTGGACCTGAGGGCACCCGAAGAGCGGCAGCAAATGCTTCCACAGGTCTCACGTTAGAAGAAGCAATGCAAATATTAAATTTAGAGAAATTAGAAAAGGAAAAAGTGGTCAGAAACTACGAACATCTTTTTCAAGCTAATGATAAGGCGAAAGGTGGATCCTTCTATTTACAATCAAAAATCGTGAGAGCAAAAGAAAGAATAGATGAAGAATTTAAACATGTGAAGCAAGAAGGGAGTAAAGAAAAGGGTGCACAAAGTCAACAAAAAGATACATCATGAAACTAAGTTTATTGATTTGGACTAGAGCTGTTATTTTTATTGTTGTAGATATTGTTTTAGTTAAAACAGTGTTCAGTTTTGTAAAATATTTATTGCGTAGAAAATGGATACCACAATAGTGACTAGAATACATCAGTCTTCATAACATACATTGTTGATTACACATTACAAAATTACAAAAAAATAAAAATAGAAAACAGTAAAACTATACATTAAATCCATTAACTAATGCTGAATTAATTAGAAATCAATAAATATTTGTTATGCATTACACAGATTTTTACTGCTAATCCTAATACAGCAATAAGTTTATTATGTTAGAAACCTGATTATATGGAACGCTATTATAAGTATCTATTGTGCTTGAAAGCTTTTAAACATTGAATTTGTGCTCAGCAACATTACATGTAACACTATTTCAGTCATAATAATTAAATTTAACTTATGTTAAAGTTAAAATCAAGAAGTAACAACACTTAAATTATGTAATTTTGCATTCAGACCACAGTCTTGCATGGTATTACATTGTATGAGATCTTTGGTTGTCCATTACTTCTGCAACAAACTACATCTGTAACTCTTAGTAGATATGTAAAACTTTAACCTAAATACATCTACGATTACAATTCCTAACAACAAGTATGCAACCAAACAGGTTAAAAATGACTAGAAATAATTGCATAGTATGGAATGACACAATGGAAGATATTGAGCAAAACGATCCTATCTTGATATACATCAATATTTAAAAAAAAATAGATAAAAAGGTATACCATCACTTGTTCCCACTCCATGTATAAATATCACTTTTCGAAAATCGATCTTTTTACTTATTACTCTTCCAAATATGGATTATGAAAAATCTTACAACTAACATTTAAACTTACATTTTTCTAAGTTAACAATTTTATGAAAGGGTATTTTGGACTTATTCATACTAAGAAATTAGGCTCATACAGAATTTGAAGAGTTTTTTCTCCAGCATTGGATGTAAGTATATTGTAATAATTACCAATATCATTCTAGTCTGGAGAAAAATATAAAGATAAAATAGACATCTATTAAATTAAATGGTAGTGTTGTTGACAAGATCTAGGGTTCTCTAGGCTTCATCTAGGGTTTAACATCCATTAGAACAACAACTTCATAAGGGCTACACTCTGACATACCCAATGTATTACAGAGCCAACCGTAAAACCCCTTCTCGAAATCGCAAACATCCTTCCACCAATTGGCAGCACTGAAAGTAAGCTGGACTATACCAGCATACAGACCCAGCCCAATAGTAAAAACTACTATCAAGAATGGGTATGACAAAACGACAACTGGGGCCAGTAAAATCTTTTTAATGCAGCTGAAATGCTCTGTAACATGAGAGAATACATTGTACCAAGCCATTGTGCCCATGTAGAATGAATACAAGGCTGAAATCAATGCAACAAATGGTATGCATATTAGGCTAAAGAGAAAAATGTGTGGACCGTTGTACAGAGAACATTTGGATATGTCCATCTTGTTGTACTCTTCAGCTACAATAGCTGCCTCAATAATCTCAAGCTCCTCCCTGGATATGTTAAGTTTAACATCAACATTCTGGCCCTTCTTCTTCCCTCTTTTGATAGTTCCTGTCATAGTCAAATATCCATCCTTTGAAGTATCTGTCAGAGAGCAGTCAGGGGACATTGATCCTTCAGATTCAATGCGCAAAGCAGTTATTTCAGTATCAGTGTTATCACTCTCCATGATACCAGGGACAATGTTAACTCGTTTTTTCCTTTTAGCACTGTTTTTAAGGCTATCAGTGAGATTGCCCATTTCAAAGCTGTTTTCTGATTGTGTTTGTGACAAGCTGTTTGGAGTGGCTGATGAGCTTTCATTTAGATCAGTGTTTAGGATCTTGCAGCTTTTCTGTATGTCACTGTCATTAACATCTCTCAGATCACCGTGACTGGAGCAAGCATCAGATGAGTTTTCATATATTGGTGACAGATCTATTATCTCCCGGCTACTGTTGAGAGTAGACAAAGCTTGATATCCATTCTTCTGGATATTTTGCTTCTGAGATTCTGAGTCTCCAGTAAAATCATTAACTTCTTCATCATTGACATCATTGATTATTGGAAGATTGATTTTCATGTTGGACTTTAGGCCTTCCATGGTTGAGTGGATTATGCCATTTACCACATGCTCTGAAACTGGAGACAATCCATTCTTGTATTTTGTTTGGGGATCATCTGCGACTCCCTGTAAAAAAAACATTGAATAAATTAAAACTGTGATTCTCTACAAATATAAGATAACTACATATTTGACCTACTTTTGTCTTGATAACATTAACTATTGGTATTGGAAGGGTAAATGGGTTATCAAGATGTAAGATTCAATAAGACGACTCCAAAACTACTAATTAATAACTTCTAATAATTAAAAATATGGGAGGGAGAAAACCGATGATTTACAAAATGAATAACAATTCCATTAAATCTCTACATTCTACAATCTGTTTCGAATATCAAATACTCCTACAGTAGATTGTGCATTTTGCGGAAAAACCGGCTATAATATTTAGAAAAAGCACTCGCAATAGAACTCTGTACACCAACACCGCTTTCGACGAAATACAACAATAATTTCACTGCCATGATAAAAAAAACCGTACACTAGACACTTCTGCAATGTTATCCGAAGGCTTTCAGACATAAATCACAGATGTTAATGCTGCATTTAGAACGTAAAATATTATATTTACCTGTACAGTAATTATGTGGTCTACATGACTGGCTATTGTGTTCTGTTTCTTCCCATTACGCTTCTTCGGCAGTATAAATATAGGCTGCTCCACTTTAGCCATAGCTGCTTACAATTTGGAGAGCACAAATATGCAGTTAAAACACTAATTAAGCACAATTATGTTAAAAACTTGCCGAAGAATAAAAACAATAAACAGCGCCGGCCATTATTAAAATACGACTAATTCTAAAAGATTTTAAATTTTGGAGGACAGTGTTGTGAAATGGAAGAGATGATTGACATCTCAATTTTGTCGCATTGTAAGTACCGAAATAAGGTTCAATTTTTTTTTTTTTTTATATGTATGTCTGCATATATTTTCTTCTAATCATATTTTTACTACCTTATCTTAGGCAGCAGGCACATCTTAGCTGCATAACCGACTAACTGTGCGTTTGCACTGGCGAAACATTTTTATAACAAAACATGTTGAAATCTAGTTCCTGTCAAAAATAGTAGGGAAAATTGATTCGATATTTGTTTTTTACAAGAATAATTACCGTGCGTTTGCGCTGGCGAAACATTTGCGACAAAACATGTTGAACTCTCTATCTTCTGTCAATGTTCCATATCATTTTTGACAGGAACCATGTTTTGTTTTAATGTTTCGCCAGTGTAAACGCACGGTTATATTATACAAAATTTTCACGTTATATGTTCCAGTTTAGCATGCAGTAAATTATTAGTGCATGCAACATTTAGAGAAAGAAAAGAGAGTATAGATTAAATTAGAATCCGACCCGGAGCCTATCAACATTCTGTGCCCGGACTATTTAATCTGTGGCTCGGAGCGCGCGTATTGTATTTACATTTTGACAATGACATATTTATTTTATTGACATTATCTCCAGTTTTGTTGAAAAAATCACTAGGATATTTGTTTTGTGTTTAAGTAACAGATACGAAACTAAAGAACAAGAATGTTAAAGGTAAGCTTGCAAATGGTAAATCCAATGGCTGTTCCATTAAATTTTCATTCATAAATTTGTTATTGTAAACATAACCTCAAATATAACCTCTTGCAGGGAATGGTAAGCTTGGTAACTGGTGGAGCTTCGGGCCTAGGAAAAGCAACAGTAGAAAGATTTGTGAAAAATGGCGGGAAAGTGGTTATTCTCGATTTGCAAGGCACAAGAGCTACACAGGTGGCCCAAGAACTTGGCGAGAACGTAGCTGTAGCCACCGGTTGTGTAAGTTTTTATTACTATTTAATTGATTTTTCAAAAAGATTAATCTTTGGGAGTTTGTGAAAACCCTAACTACGTATTATCATGGTCGTTGTTTCGATAGTCAGGGTTTCAGTTGGTTTAAAATGAGTTTATGATAAAAACCGGCAAAATGCAACTCGCGCTCGCGATCTACGAATACATAGACCTATTGAATAAGTACCTATAACCAAAATGTTGAAAAAAAATGTGAATAAAAGGTTTCATGTATGTGTGGACCATATCTATTTGCAGTTTGTTAATTTAAAAGAGTCACTTTCCCTTTGCATTGGTTTTTTCCTTTACAAATTAACACCCAAAACGGAGTCATGCATTTTCCTTTGAAGAGAAGGCAGTTCCTTTAGATTTAGGAGTTTATTCATAAACGATGATTAAAGTTAAGTGACGTTCAAACATCAAAAATTTATGGTTAAACAGTCGCTAATCATTACTTAACTTTAATCATTGTTTATGAATAAACCCCTAAGTAAGTAAGTACCTTTTAATAACATAACATAAACTCACGCCTTCTTCCCATGGGGTAGGCAGAAACTACAGAATATATAAACCTTTTAATAAACAGTAATTGCTGTAGAAATAACTGCACAGTTAAAAGCTTGCTGCAGTGTCTGTAATCATAGGCTCTAGGTCTAGTTTATGATTTCTTTAACATAATATTTCCTATGGGTGACTTTTATAGCCTGCCTTTACTGTATTAGTAGTATACATTGATAATTGGCTTCTTTCCTTTTAATATAAGTTATTGATTCTTTTATAAGCAAGTAGGTAATAAGTTGAAAAAATCCAAAGTTTATGAAAAAGAAAAATGCAACCAGAACCAGAACCTGTCTTATCTATGCATCATGATATACATAATAATTATTATATATTTTTTTCTCTTTATTCATCACAATCAGAGCACCTGCCATCTAATCTCTTCGCCACCCTTGGTTGACTGGTAGAGAATGCCTAAGGCATTAAGTCCGCCTTTGTACCTCTTTTTTGAGGGCAAAATGATTAAATAAATAAAAAAAATTGAGGTCATACTGCTGTCATTTGTACTACAAAAAAAAATAGTTTTTCATTTTGGCATAATATTTGTGCACCTCTGCCTAACCGTTCGGGGAACACAGGCATGATGTTATGTTTATAAGTAAAACCTTGTTGGACTTATTGTGTAGTTTTATGTAGATAGGCTTGATATTCAATTTCAGAAAAGAATATTTTAGGGTTTTATTCTTCACAGCACATCAGTGGTAACACTTGCTTTATGAAACTCACCCTTACTGCTACAACATAAAGGGCACTGTCAACGTCAAATAGTTTCCATTGATATGCAGATGACTTTATCAGAACTTGCTATAGTAAATTATCATTTTTGGAATCAATCTGATTTGAAAATTTGGGGTCAAATAGAATCTTGTGGACCATACTGTTTTTTTTTTAAATATGTTATGGTTGAGGTTCATATATTCCAAGTATTATAATTGCAGGTAACATCAGAAGCGGATGTAAAGAAAGCATTAGACATAGTAAGGGATAAGTTTGGGCGGCTCGACACCTTAGTCAACTGTGCGGGGCAGTCCGTCACTCATCAAGTATATAATTTCCACAAAGACAAGTCCTGTGATATGGACTGGTTTGTCCGGTGTATAAATGTAAGTACCTTTGTACCTCATACATATTTTATTTTTTAGTAAGAGGTATTTTAAGATGAACATACTGTTTAATCAACAGCCTGACGTTGGTTTACGCCGCATAGGCACTTTGCTAACGTCTCATAGACGTCAACACGTGACACGTCAGCGCGGCATTTGCGATATAAGATACAAGCAACTAATGTTGCCCCACAAAGTACAAACTCCGACGGCCTCCCACTCTGCGCTGCCGTCTCAACATGTCACTGGCAGAATAGTCTACATCGGCATAAAAGCCAAGAAAAAAAAAAAACTAATGTTACGTTGACATGTGTGTGTATCGCTACTAACGTCCTGCGTTAGTACGTAGCGTTAGCGCAGTTAGTAGTAGATACACGTTGGGCGAGCCCGCAACGCAAAATATACGGATATCAAACGGCAAATCACGCAAAAAGGCCCACTATACGTTGAACGAGCTGCGAGCTCGCCCAACGGGTACTGGGGCCTACACCAACGCCCAGGCCCAGTTTCTCGAACGAAAATTATTTCAATTTTCGCTATTGCACCTACCACTGTTTGTCTCTGCATTACCCAAAGGTTGACTGGTAGAAAATGCCTATGGCATTAAGTCCGCCTCTGTACATTTGTGTGCTTAAAGAATTAAATAAATAAATAAATGATAAATAAAATTATCGCAAAGTTAATGTGACCCTGAACCTCAATTTTCGTTGAATATATTTCAACTAGCTTCTGCCCGTGGGTCGCTCGCGGGGTATGTCGATAAAAAGTAGCCTATGTCCTTCCCCGGGATGCCATCTATCTCCTTGGCAAATTTTATCGAAATCTGTTCAGTGGTTTAGGCGTGAAAAGGTAACATACACACAGACAGACAGACAGACAGAGTTACTTTCGAATTTATAATATTAGTATGGACTAGTGTGGATTAGGTAGATACAATTTAATGTTCAAACAATAATTGTTGGATAAAGTAGCGAGATATAAAGTTGAAACACAGATGATTATCAATATTATCATACTCAGTGATACTAACCATTTAGTGAGAGATTGCGTAAGAATTTAAACTGAACAGGGTTTGTTTACACTTTCATCTGATACTATTGGAACAACAGGAACAGAGGGCCTAGACAAAGTGAATTCTATCAGCGATAACGATGATAGAAAAGGCAAAAATGTAAATGTAAGGACTTACAGCTATCGAAAAGCTTATATCAATCCTGTTGAAAGTCGTTGTAGAAATACGAAACGCTTTGGAAGCGATTGTCACTTGTCTAGGCCCTCAGACTACATAGTACATTACATACCCGGCGCGGCGCCCACTATCCGGCAGTCAGAGCATGTGAAGAAGCACTTATATTAATGTTTTACAAGGATAATGTAGTAATTTTAGCATTAAATTGAAAGTAAATCGTCATAATAACGACACTTGCAGGCAAGTTAACCACTGCAATATAAAGTTATTAGTGGGCAGGAAGATTAACGGCTCATCCTTGCGGTCTATCACAGTTATTAGCTAGGCGTAAATGGCAGTTTACTTGCCTACAACTTTCTCAGATGAAATGAAACTTCTTGATAATTTTCTTGTTTATTTCAAAAGAAATCGTGGAGAACGTTATGTTTTGGTGAGATTCGATTGTATAAAGGCTCGTGCAAACTGGCGCGATATCGCGGGCGCTACAGGCAGCGATACCCTTGTCGCGTCCGCGATATCACGCCTGTTTGTGGGAGCCTTTAGTCGATTTTGGATAGATACCAGGGGTCCTAAAACGGCCACATTGGCAATTCCTCTAAAAGCAATTCATTTCCTGAATAATTAGCAATTCTTCTAATTTGATACAAAATGGTGACACTTATTAGCTGAATCATATTGTATAGTCAATTCAATTCATATTCGAATCAAATTTGGTGTACAAATATTGCTGCATTAAAATGACTTAATTAATAAAATGACTGTAATTTTAAATTAATTAATTTTAATTTAACCTTAAACTTCATTATAATTTGTGGACCATTTTACGAATCTCCATACAAAACTGTCAATCAGATGAATTGCGTAATATGAATTGCACGCAGATCATATTATGAACATATTATCGTGATTGATACACATTGATCGTGTACCAAATGGAATTGAAGTGATTGACAATATTACTACAATTACAACTTGATTGCAATTTGATCAACTGGAATAGACCGTTTCGGGGAGAGCTTAGAGCATCGGTCTCGGTTGCTGTAAGTAAGAGGGTCAGCAGAGTTCACATGGATAAATTAAAACTAAATAAATGAGAAGACTGTTGTCTTTCATTTCCATTGATATTGATTCTTTGTCGCCTTTTACGTCAAAAACAGATCAAGGTAAACCCTCGTACAGCCGTATTTATGGTAAACGAAAAGTTGCACAACATGATGGCTGCTGGAAACATTTTGTACTCAATAGTGTTGCCAGCAATTATGTTTTTTCCAAGGTAAAAACATGCTGCAGCAAAAACTTTTGTTAATAGTAGAGGTGGCCCGTATTTATTTATCGTAATAGATAGAAATAACAGATATAAAAAAATAACAAATAACAATTGTTCCTAATAATAAAACATACCTGCACCTATACTACTACGTATTAATGCCACCGTTTTTCCAGTGCTAGTGAGAGACGGAGCTATACAAGGCCGCTAGCACCATCCTTTTTTCGCAGTAGAATAATGATGTCATTAATACTTCATAGTCAGCCCCCTGTTACTTAAAATAACAGATGCTCAAGACTGTTACCGCGGCCGTTACTGTTAAAACTTCGGATACGATTTACATATTTAACGAAAAGAAATAAAGAAGACATGCAATTGAGATTTAAATACGTATTTATCGTCCGAACCTCAGACCAACAAAAAAGGAAAGACAGATCACGCCGTACATCAAAAGTGAAGCCACAAAACCAAGCTCCTGCAAGTAAACACACAGACTCACGCACACACCTACACTAAAACCAAGCTCATCGCTCCTAGTACGTCACGAGTCGTCGTCTAGCTAACATCACCAAAACAAATATAATTATGCCTTCCTGTGTAGTGAAAACGTGTAAAAACAATACTAAATCACAGAAAAAGTCTCACGGAATCACTTTTCACTTGTAAGTACTTAAAATAACATCGTTTTTTTATTTAGATAACTATGAATTTTAGGTTATTTGGAACAAAAAACCTGAACGAATGAACGAACGAAAACAGTGACATTTAAAGAGCGAGGGTTGCCATAATATGATTTCAAATTTCCCCATTCGATATTTTTTACTTCGAGTAATTATATGTCTGTTTTTTATGCATTTAATATTTTAGATTTCCATGTACTACTGAAAATAAAAATAAATGGATAGTAGGTAATTTACTAACCTATTTATACACACATATATATATATTTTTTTTTAACACTCAATTGAAAATTAATGGATAATTCTAAGTAAAAGAGCGGAGTCTCCCTAACACAAGCAATTCTTGCATAAAAGGTGATCTCATAAATGCACTTTGTACTTAATTTGTTTTTTTATTTAATTTGCAATGTAAAAAAAAATGTTTTTGTTTCGGAATTCTTCCTAAAAATTGAGGTACAATACCATACTCAACAATATCTTACTCGTACAATATTAGCCTACCCAAAATATTATTCCCCAAGTTATAGGGAAAAACTTTAACAACTGACAACCCTTTTTACACACACATAGATAAAAAGGTGGCTTCACTTTTGACGTACGGCGTGATCTGTCTTTCCTTTTTTGTTGGTCTGAGGTCCGAACAAAAATAACAGATAGGTATTTGGATCTGTTATGTTTTTACCCGACTGCCCCAGAAGGAGGGTAATGTTTTTGTAACAGTAACAGTGATAACAGATATCGTGTTTAACCTGTTACAACCCATCTCTAGTTTATAGTCCGCGCGCGACTGCTAGTCACCGCCTGAGGTACCTATGTGAGCGGTGAGACGGGGGAGGTAGACAAAGGCCAAGCTAACTCAGTCTGCCGCAGGCGGGGAATAGCAGTCGTGCGCGGACTTACAGTCTACAGATGACCTATTTTCCCCTCTTAAATTCCAGGTAAACACAATAGGCACATTCAATACAATACGGTTAGCAGCCGGTCTAATAGGCAAGAACAGCCCAGACGACAATGGACAAAGAGGGGTGATTGTGAATACAGCATCAACTATCGCGTATGAAGGGGATATAGGACAGGCGGCGTATGCGGCGTCTTCTGCTGCGATTATTGGCATGACGCTGCCGATAGCAAGGGATCTGGCTTCACAAGGAATTAGAGTTATGACTGTTGCTCCAGGTGAGAAAGCTGAAGGCCTAGACAAAGTGACATTCTATCAGCGATAACGATAATGGAAAAGGCAGATATGTATAGGACTGACATAAGCTATCGAAAAACTTATGTCAATTCTGTTGTTCTTTCGAAGCGATTTTCACTTGTCTAGGCCCTTGTCAATTTATCTAGGGCCTCTGGTCCTTTCTTTCTTGTTTCAATGATCTTTAGCCCACTTTAAGGCTCCTGCAGACTTGCGCGACGCGACACCCGGTAGAACGATTTCCGTTTTCATAGAAATTGTTTCATAAGAGTCGCGTTGCGCCTGTCTGCGGGACCCTCTAGCCCTTTTCATGGTAGGGCGTGCTGGTCTCTGATGAGGTCGCTTCTATTCGGTTGCATTTAGCTTATGATTCGACATCGGGACATCCAGTCAAGGTGAAACTGGTTTTGAGTGTTGTAGTATTTTTCTTTACATTTCGATCTGCATTCAGAAGACGTTATTATCTCCAGTGCATATTTACTGGAACTGAGAATGCCTTTGATGTAGTAAATTAATACCTTCTCTCCTATTTATTCATTGATACGGAATAACTCACATTTTTGTTTGTGTGATAATATGTGAGTAATACTAACTAAGACCACAGTTATAATTAATTTGCCTATTGTTTTGTGGCGCCATCTACATCGCCATATGCGAACTACGCGTTACGTCACACAAAATCCCGCATCGCGCAATTAGAGTTTACCGCGCGATCAAGATATAGGTATACAAGATTCCAACATCATTCGTTGGGCAGTTGCCCGCCAGTCACCACACCCGTCTGATCTGAGGATCCTCCCTTGTCTATAGAGGATGAGTTAACTTTACACCCTGTGCCTCATACCTCTAAAGTTTCAAATTCAGTTTTTTTTTAATTTGTAGAACATTAACTAAGGTGCGATAGCGTGCAGCTCGCAGCTTTCCAGGTTAAACAAAAGAGTATTGATGTCAGTATTAATAAAAAAATGAACGCTATGTCTTGCCGTCAACGGCGCACAAATATTCTACATAGTTTCTAATTAATGCCTATTGTTTTCTCAGGTATATTCGATACGCCCCTTACAACCTACCTACCAGAGAAGATGCTGGATTTCATAAAGCGCATGACACCATTCCCCTCTCGTCTCGGGAAGCCAGAAGAATTTGCGCACCTAGTCACCAGCATAGTAGAGAACCCCATGCTTAACGGCGAGGTTATACGGCTGGATGGGGCGCAACGATGGTTCCCACTGTAGAATAGAACTTTATAGATTTTAAGACTGTTAATAAATGTGTAGGTATGTAGATAAGTTTGTTTTTTTATGCTGGCTCGTACACACGGCAACATATCAAGCTATACATTTCTTTATAGTATAAATTGACCTCTCATTATACGGAAATCTTATACAATGCGAGCAGCTTTTACTGGATTTGTATAGTTGATATGTAGCCGTATGTACACACTCCCGTCTACTCCTTGGGTTTTTGGCATTTTATCAGAATCAGAACATGTCTTAATCTTAAGTCCAGGTTGGTTTTAGCTCAGATCTTAGGCTGGCATCAGATGGACTGCATTTCAACTGCACTCCAACTGCACATTTGCAGTTTGAATGCAGTTACAGTACATTACGAGTATTGCAACTGCACTCAAACAGCAAGGAGTGCAGTTGAAATGCAGTCCGTCTGTCTAGATCCTTAGTGACGTATTATGTCCTGCCAATTTTGTGTCATACGATTCCTCTGCGTAAATGTTTGCGTTTTAGAACAGTTTGATTAGATATGAAAATATTAGGGGTTTGTATTGAGGGTTCAATCTGTTTCGTTTGTCAGACAGTCCTGCGCCTCAGCTGAAATTGAAATTGTTTTGACTTCTTCCGATGAAGCTTGAACCTAATAAAAAAAAAAACAAAAGAAAAAATATTAAAAAATATTTAAAACTTTCAAAATCAATATCTGCATTCACGAAGCAAACTTGTTCATGCTTCCGTTACATTCAAAAGGGCTTTCGACTGCAAACCGGGCTATTCGTTATCGCCTCCAACGAAACCGGCTTAAACGGACAATACCAGCGAACGGTAATAACTTAA
The DNA here is from genome assembly GCA_947522985.1 of Lithophane socia. Lineage (NCBI taxonomy): Eukaryota > Metazoa > Arthropoda > Insecta > Lepidoptera > Noctuidae > Lithophane > Lithophane socia. Next base: position 3,675,528 of record OX383272.1, read on the forward strand.
TAAATGATTACATATTTATTTCAATCGCGCGGTTTGTTTTCTGAACGGACGGTTGTTTATCATTGCGTTTATTGCTTTATACGCTGTCAAAGTGACAGTTGGCGTGGCGCGACGCGCATGCGCGGTGGGGCGTCGACGCGCGGGAAATGCATGTGCGTAGGGATGTGGCCCTTGTCGATTGATCGGGACATTGGTAGTCGCTCGACTGAGTTATGGTTGGTCGTTTAAAATTAAAAGTATGGCAAGGAATGTGACCGGTACGGCCGTTGTATTTATATTGGTATGGTTGCACTAAGTATTCTGTTGTCTATAAATCTTCTGGTTCTTGCAAAAAAATAAAAACAAGATCTTGGTCAGTTTCAGCGCGGCTGCTATTAAAACTTGTGTTGTTGAAAAATTTTCATCATGACGTCGTCGTTTCGAAAGGCAAAGACCGAACCGCATGTTAAAGCCGTTTGAGTATGTCGATATGTTGGTCTTGAGAGTTGCCAGTAGGTACTGCAAAAGTCGGAAAGTAACTCGGCCCGTACCATATCACGTGGTCGTCGTTTTTGAAAATTCAGTATCTCTAGAGAATGGCTTTTGTCTAGTTCTTGTCATTCTCTCTGTGCTCTGTCGCACCGGTCTTCTATGGCTGCGTTCTAACTAAAAGCGATTGTGGCGCGAGTACTCTCGCCACTCGCGCGATCAATCAAGTTGCGTATGTTCGTCATTATTCAGGTAAACGGTCGCATAATCGCGTATTTACGCGACAGTCTATTTTGGTTAGGACACAGGGTATCTGTGGCCAGTCTTATGGCACTGAAGCTTATCAGTACCTAGTACCTACACTGGGTGTCAAAGATCTTTACTAAAACCAACTGGAATCAATATTTTCACGTATACAACGTGCAAATTGTTAGTCGCGGGACATACACAAGAGGCGAAGTGTGTGCTTGTGTATTTCCCGCGCCTTAAACACTGCCAGAATTATCTACTAGACATTTTAACGGAAAGATCCTAGCTTAAGCCATTCAAACCGGGAAGTGTTAGTAAAGCATTCACCAACACTTCCCAGTTTAAATGCCCTGAGATAGGTTAATAAATAAAACCTAAGTCCCACCTTATTACGGAAGAAAATTATGCAAATAGTTATGAAATGAAAACTGTATCCTTATTGCAAGTCGTAGATATGCTTAATGCAAACCACATGCAAGTATGTTTGAAATATATCAAGGGATAATTTTAAAATAAATGTGCTGTAAGTATGTAATAACTTGAAAAAATTATAGAAGGCATCATTTTGTTTATGGGTTTCGTGACGTTTTAAAAGAGGCTTCTAAAATGCTAATCAAGATAACATGTTGTCAAACTCACGTTAACATCCAATTTTTCTGTTAAGCTCCGTTTACACAATGCAAGTTTCTTGCCCTTGAAGCAACAAATTACTTGAATCGTCTTAACAACAAACTTGTATTGTTTCTTCAATCGCACCGTGTAAATCAGGCTTTAGACAATTTTGTGTTGATAATTCTTTAAAAAATTGGTTGTTTGTTACTAGTATTCTGGGATTCTTTTCTATACTTACGAACTGCAGCAACCTAGTGTAACTTCCCGTATGTCGAGAAATGGTTCAGCCCATTCGCTCTTGTCCGTCTGGGAACAGGTCCAACTGTAAAATTAAAAATGTTTTTAAGATTGGACAAACTTAAACAGTTCGTTTGGTCTCTGCAAGTATAATGGTAGGTCATTGTCATGTAGCTCTTCCATTTGCAATTATATGAAATCTCCGTTTTGTATGGGGAATTTTAAAGAAGTTGCATTTTTCATACTAACATTTTCTTAATTTATATAACAACCATGAACACTAATGTTTTAATCCTTTTATGGACTAATGTTTAAAAACTAAGATAACGTATACCACTTAGATTAAGTGACAAAAATAAGTTATGGCTAAGTTAAAAAAAAATTGTGGTCATTTCTACTAAGTGCTAACAAAATGAGGAGTCATTTTTAAGGTATTTTTTATGTTTAAAAAACTATAAGTAATATGGTTTTTTTACTATTGGTAGTTGTCTATGATGGTCATTATTCGATTTAATACCAAGGAATTGATGAATATTTTAAATCATAGAAGTGACGAGTTTCTATATGTGTGAGAAAAAAACGCCAATTTCATTGGTCCCCGACCCAATAAAGTAAGTAAAGGAAGGAAGGGAAGTAAAGGGTTTTTTCGATTGCTTCCCTGAAGCCACATTGGGAATCGGTCGGTTAAGGGACTCCGTCAATATAGCTCGCAAAATTGAAAATTTCTAAATTTTTTTGCAAAACTGAGGTTTACGACTTGCAGAATTATTACTACTGCTATGTTGCTTTTTTTTTCTCAATCTACTGTCCAGCGTTGTTATAGAAGTTTATTGAAGCATCCTGTGACAATACACAAAGCAGTAAATGTCCTCATCAAAGTTACTGCCTGATCTAAAAATCAAAACAAGTGCCTATCGCTCGTAAGTCACCGTCGGTCGCCCACTAGACCGGTACAGGGTAATAAAAAGAAATTCAAGACAATAATAACATTTTATAGTCCTTACTCAATTTATGTAATCATAACCGCTACTATTGTTCAGGGGAACATAAATATAACAAGGAATTCAAATACAGTCGTTACCAAATCGTATCTGTTTACAGAGTTAAGGTCTGTGTCCACTGAGATGTAATTTATCTTGTCTGTGATGTTACTATGATTCGTTAGTCAATCCTGAGAATGACTAGAAAAAGGGTAAACATTGATGTTTTCTACGAAGCGGTAATGAAATGTCCAACATCTTAGAAAAAATGTCGCAAAAATTCTAAACAAAAAACTTTTAGCACACACAAGCCGAAGCAATAAAAATAACTTTTATATACTTACTTAGGTACCTAAAGTGAGTATGACAACCACTGCAGTGGTCAAAAAACTTAACCAGCAAGCTTTCAGAAAGGGACGAAAGAAACTACCGCCCATAGAAATACCTTTACAAATATCAAAGCTTTGGAACAAACATCAATAAAATGTATGTAAAACACAAACGGCCCAAGATCGTAAAGACACAGAACAGGTGGGTTCAGAAGGACTTCTCACGACAAGACTAGGCCAAGAAAATTATTATGTTTATAAATTATTATACTAGCTGCGCCCCGCAGTTTCACCCGCGTAAGTCTCGATCCCGTGGGAATATCGGGATAAAAAGTATCCTATGTGTTAATCCAGGTTATAAACTATCTGGTTGCCAAATTTCATCCAAATCCATTCAGTAGTTTTTACGTGTAAGAGTAACAAACATCCATCCATCCATACTTACAAACTTTGAACTTTATAATATTAGTTAGATTATATTAGTAAACATTACTGAGTCTTTTTGAACGAAAAATATGATACATAACATACATAACACACAAATATGATACATAACAACATAGAACGAGAAATATGAGACATAACATGTTGAAATCTCTAGTTCCTGTCAAAAATTGTATGGAACATTGACAGAAAATAGAGAGTCCAACAGGTATTGTCTCGAATGTTTCGCCAGTGCAAACGCACGGTAAGGAAGATGAAAACATGTTCCTTATCAATCATCATATTTTTGACGCAGTCGTCATCATAGGTTTGGATATGCTGGATATGCTTGGATAACCATCCAAGTGTCCATAGTGGAATGAATATTTTAAACGTATCTGCATAGTGGCAAAGTGTTCTTAAGAATTAGATTTTATTTTCTCCTTTATTATTCTTGTGGCGTATTTTATTCACTGCCATTGCTAACATGACGCGTTTTGGCTTATGCCTCAAGTTCGGCCTGTATTTTAGTGAATGTGATTTTTAAATGGTCGCTCGTTAGCGGTTTAATATGAAAGATTTCTTGAGGTGTTCGACGTAGTGGGCCAAATAAAAATTTCAAACGTGCTGATACCGGTTCGATATGGATAAATGTATTTTTTTATGGGTAAACAAAGGCTCTGGTGAATGTAACTGAAATGAAATTGTTTATTCTGTAAATAGTATATTGGAATCACTACCCAATTACACGTCATATTAAAAAATAGTAAAAATAAGCTAGATGAGGTTGTCGTTTCCTATCTGACTACTCTGAGAAGAAAGGCCGAAAAAAACTCAGAGTTCGCAGTCTCTTTTAAAGTCCTGACATAATCTTGGTTAGGCCAAATATGAGGACCATGTAGATTAGCGTCTGAAATGGTATTTTGAGGAAAGAACCACACAGATATGAGTGGACCTGTCCAGTCAGTGCTAGCATTTGTCAGTAATAGTGGAGCTCAACTCAGAACTTACGACTCGACGAACAATAGGTACCAAAGAATGGACATTTGGGTAGGCCGCATAAAGTACTCAAATTGCCAGACCATCGTAAAACTAACTGAGAACGAAAAAAATATGTATCCACATAGTCCTCAAATTCACAATAATTAAAATAATAAAATACTTTACAAAGCAGAGTAAACTAATTCCATGGTCAAAACGAAGGGCACTTTATTTATACAGCATCTTCGCTTAGAATAAAACTTTACTGTATTACAGACTAGCTGCGCCCCGCGGTTTCACCTGCGTAAGTCTCAATCCCGTCGGAATATAGGGATAAAAAGTATCCTATGTGTTAATCCAGGTTATAAACTATCTGTTACCAAAATTTCATCCAAATCCGTTCAGCCGTTTTTGCGTGATTGAGTAACAAACATCCAAACACACAAACTTTCACATTGATAATACAATTAGTAGGATTTAAAGGTAATGTTAGTAGGATAGTAGGATTAGTAGGATTACAAGTCTAATCTAATCTAACCAGCCTGTATTGTCCTTCTGAAGGGCAAAGGCCTCCGTACTCCGTATATCTTTTCCACACACGACAGAATGTCTTGCTAGTGCCGGGAAAAAATTAAAAAGTATTGATGATCTATGATGAGTCTTTTAAGTATTATCTGAAGGCGATGAAAATGGACTGTATGTATTGGGTTGAAATTAATTATTTATTAAATTAGGTTGAAATACAACTAAGCTCAGTGTGATTAAAAGACTATAATGGGAAAATTATGAAAAAATATAACACAAAATGGAAACACAAACCAAACCTTTTGACAGATAGAAGAGCAAGCAAAAAAAGAAAAGACTAACATTCAAATAAAAATAGAAAAATCTTCTAAAAGTTGACCCAAACAAGGAGTATGCAACAGTTATCATAAAATGCGTTGACGCAATAGAATGTTTAAGTATTTGTAGGTTATTAAAGTATTTTTCCAACAAACTGCATAGTGTTCTTCCTTTGAAAATATATACATCATCATCATCTGCCTAGCCTTTCCCAACTATGTTAGGGTCGGCTTCCAGTCTGACCGGTTGTAGCTGAATACCAGTATTTTACATGGAGCGACTGCCTATCTGACCTCCACAATCCAGTAACTGGGTAATACGATACCCCTTGGTAAGACTGGTTGTCAGACTTTCGGGCTTCTGACGACCCGTAACGACTGTCAAAGATCCACAAATGACAGCCGGGACCAACGGCTTAGCGTGCTTTTCCGAGGCACGGAGGAGTCTCGGTATGTAAAGATGGTCACCCATCCACGGACCAACCCCGCCAAGTGTAGCTTAACCTGATGGATCGACCCGTGCGGCTGTTATTACGTAGCCACGAGCTGAATATATATACATGTATCGAGAAAATAAGAACTTTATTATAATATTAAATCGCAATATTATGGTGTATTGTTGTGGTTTCAGAAATTTTATTGTTTGATGGTGTAATACGGGTGGTTTTATAGCTTACTAGCTTTTGCTCATGGCCCATGGCTTCGCTCGCGTTAATATTGATTTCGTCAATCATTTTTCTATCGAACAGTACTTTTTTCTGGATGAAATACATGTCCCGTAGGTCCTTTTCTGAACCCCTGACAACGTATGCAAAATTCATGTTGGTCGTTTAGAAGATATGAGGGAACAGATGAACATACATACATACCGGTCAAAATCATAACCATCCTTTTTGCTTCGCCGTAGTCGGGTGTTGTCGTCGTTGTGAATCCTGAAAGAAAAACTACATAATGTAAAAGAAATATTGCACTCGACTGTCTCTATGTAAAGCATCGAAAGTGTAAATTGCCAATTTTTCAGACATTGCACTTTTGTTCCTTTCCGAAGGGATAATCCATCTATCTATCAAATTAAAATCTTTTACTTACCTCGACAGTACCTTACTCTCGAAATCTCAGTTTGGCAAGAGTACGTACAGCAAGTTTACAGCCCTTTGCAGCAGGTCTATTCTGGTCAATCAAAATCAGGGACTTGAAACGTTACTCAAAATAGAGGGTGAAGGCCCCGCTCGCCCCTTGGATCTTGCCCCTTAGATTAAAATGTACCACTCACCCCGTTTTTTATTATTTGTACGATAACGTAACATATATGTCCCTGGAGGCCTACCACCACCGCTTAAAGCAGTATTATTTTAATATTACTTCATTGTAGGAAAGAGATGAAGCTCTAAAAGACGTATAGCTCCATCTCTTTCTCCCACGAAGTAATATTAAAATAATACTGCTGTAAGGGGTGTGGTAGGCCCCTGATCATAATCCACTATCGAACTATACTTATACCTACATCATGATTATATTTTGACACAACCTCTTTTCAGTATGATGTACTCGTAATAATCGTAGGTAATGTTCTTCATGTCAGATTAGGGTCATAGAAAATAGAAAAAAAACCAACCAAGTGTGTGTCGGACCACTCACAGTGAAGGGTTCCGTAGTTGGAATTTATCCCAAAAGCAAACTTAATATTGTAGTTGTAAAACATGTTCTTCCATACATCGATAAACGTCACGGTCAATTCTCCAAATGTAAATGTTTGTGTCAAATGTTTTTTATGTGATAAAACTACAAATTAACGACTTTCGGAGTTTTCCTTTTACTTGCGCTGTGAGACCTTGCTTCTTGCCAAATTTCATGATTAGGCCAACGGGAAGTACCGTACCTGTAGGTTTTTTGTTATTTGAGAGTATCCAAATATGTCGCATAAATGGCCGTACTTTTAAAAAAGGTCTTGGCAGACTAATAGCCAGACAGACAGACGGATGGACGGACGCACAACGAAGTGATCTTATAAGGGTTCCGTTTTTTTCCTTTTTGAGGTACGGGACCCTAAAAAACATTAAATTCTTAGCAGCGGGCGAAAGCCAGTCGGTAACAAAGTGGATCGCTTTCGGTAACATAAAGACATCTTATCTAAATCTGTATCGAAGACGACATGTCAAAATTTTAAGAAATACATTCTTGACCAACCCCATACTGCGTTACCATAATATTCTTGCACATTCCGCCTCCCCTATGTCTTTTCACAAAAGGTCTATTTTTCCTTAGTGTCGTGGTAAATGGTTGTGGTAAGGTAGCATTTAGAGGGATCATCAATCATATGGGACATAGAATGTTATCCTTTAGGACGGGCGAGCAGACACATTTGATTTGGATCGAATGCATTGCCGCTTTGTATCTAGAGATATATTTTAGATTTTATCTCATTTTTACGAGTTTGTTATGCACGATTGGGTCTGTGACGCACCTTGGGTATGTCGGAGTATGTTGGTGTCTGTTATCTAGTCGGTATTGGTTTGTTTTGTGAATGACGGCGAAACATGCTAATGATAGGTGACTTAAAACTGGTTAAATGAAAAAAAAAAATAGAAATGTTGTATACTTAATTGCATAATCAGCCAATAACGTTCCCACTGCTAGGATACAGGCCTCTTTGTCAGAGGGAGTGGGCCGTAACCGTAATCCACCACGCGGGCCCAGTGCGGGTTGGTAGATGTCATGTCTTCGAATTTTTGCTAGGACATGCCGGTTTCCTCTTAATGTTTCACTTCAACATTTCGAGAGATTTGAAATTAAACCGCCTTTGTACCCACAAAGGCGGTCGAATCTTCGAATCCACAACCTGCAACTCGTAAATCGGGGCCGTTACTTTTTGTCCTGGGCCACCACTGCTCAACATAGACTAAGTTAAGAAATATTGTTGTTCTGCGTAGTCTTGATAAGCCTTGTAGTTTTATTAGTCCTGACAATAGGTCCATTTTAAAACTGCATCAACGAATTTCGCAGCTTCAAATGATAGAAAACCATAAAATATTAAAAAAAAGGCAAACGCTTTGTTTTTGTGCGGGATTTTTGGCCTCTGCCGGCTTAAACAGCACGATGTCGTCCTCAGCGCATAAGGCGCCATCAAGATCACCAATGAAACGTGGAACGCACACGTTTCCTGCATTTAGCACAAACCTAGCAATGGTATCCGAACATTAAGAATGCAGCCGCACAACATACTGTGGAGCATAACCTGCATAGCATAAAGCTAATAGTCGTACCAGCACACGGCGCCACTTCTAAGACACTCATTTGCCACTAATTGTTACTAATCGCTGTACGCTCAATTATAAGCATTTCTTACATGTCATTCTGTCTGCACACAAATATTTGTAAGATTGCATGATTATATGAATTTTATGGATGGTTGAGCTTTTTAGTCACATTGCAAGGAGTTTGTGTCCTTACATAGTTATCTAGAAATTGAAAATGAATGTTGAGATTTGTAAATAGGTACTTATACAGCCACATCGTCTATAGAAACATTTGGGCTTTAGCTAAAAAAATACTCTTATGAACGGGCATTAGAGCATTTTCATCACTTACCCAAAATGTAATGCCTAAATATTATTGCACGTTGGATTTTCAACTCTCGGTGCTGAGACAAGTGTTGAAAATCAAACAGATGCGCTTTTGTTTAGGCATTAGATTTAGGTGTAGCTTAGTGTCAGTAAAAACGAGTGCTCTTGTGAATGTCGTTGGTCTAGGGCTTTTTCAAGGCGTATGTTTTTATGCTGCGTGAGATAGAATAAATGCCTCAGGCATTAAATCCGCTTTTGAACCTACAGTATTTTTGAGAAGGGTTAGGGTGGACATGTTCTAGCAAAGACTGGTTTTAATGATAGTTTTATTTAAAATTCAAGTCTACCATTTTCGCAATAATAGAAGGAGAGAGCTTCTTATTCTTTCGTAGATTCTGGGCCCATAACCTGAGAAGGGTTAGGGTGGACAGAATATAGCAGACTGTTTTTTTATGATAAATAGTTTTATTTAAATTTCAAGGAATACACGTCTACCTTTTTTAAAATACCAGAAGGAAGAGAGCTTCTTATGCATCTACACTAGGTGTCAAAGCGATCTGTCAAATTTCACATTGCCAGAAACATTTATTACTTAACAATTTTGGTGTATTTTTTACTTGTCATAAATAAATAAAATACCACTTATGCTATTGTACTGGCTTCTACCAGTCAGTAAAGTTGTTTACGGGGCTGACTACCCAGGGAGTAGGCACCAGACGTATAGTATCATTCATGAAGTTTCTTAATGCACCTTGAAAATTACTGGAAAATGGCCAGAGAATTGCGGCCAAGCGCTTAAGCCATAGAACGGTACACAATTACACATAGACACAATAGCTAATAGAATATCAATTGTTGATTTGTTGTTTCTTCTACCGTTTCTACTTAAATAACTAAGAATAGATTTTCTTTGTTTGTCTTGCATAAAACTTTGCCTAAAACCACGTTTTCATAAGCCAAGTGTTTTGAGCGAGCAAATATTTTCTGAACATTTTTCATAGCAAAATAATTTTCTTTCTGACTGAGGGGCAATTCCCCGTATTTTTACGAACGGTCGTATTCTCTCATCTATCAAAAATTGTATAAGACTAAATTGTTAAAAATCAAGTCGTAATATCATCTCAGCGACAATATAATGTCACAAACTTATCAAAACTGAGAGAAACATATACATACATACAATTCCCTTAATTTTAAGAAGGTTCGCATTCTCATCTCATTCTGTCAAAAATACAATCAATTTACCAACATTTTTGACAAGTTTGACAGATTGTGACTTGAATGTGAACGTTTTTTAAGTAGGATACAAGAATTGACATTCTGGTATTTTTTTAAAACACGGAAATTGCCTCACTCTTCACTTGACATAAGTTTGGCAATGCTAGAGCTTTTTTTGCAGCATTAGCTTTGTAATGGTCTACAAGGGCCGAAAGTATAATAAAATGGCGGATTCATAATGTAAACGAATAAACAGTTTTAATTTAGCAAAATAACAGAGAAAATAGCACGATAGCTTTTTATCGACAATGAGAGGAATGTGGACGTTTTTTAAGTAGGATACAAGAATTGACATTCTGGTATTTTTTTAAAACACGGAAATTGCCTCACTCTTCACTTGACATAAGTTTGGCAATGCTAGAGCTTTTTTTGCAGCATTAGCTTTGTAATGGTCTACAAGGGCCGAAAGTATAATAAAATGGCGGATTCATAATGTAAACGAATAAACAGTTTTAATTTAGCAAAATAACAGAGAAAATAGCACGATAGCTTTTTATCGACAATGAGAGGAATGTGGACGTTTTTTAAGTAGGATACAAGAATTGACATTCTGGTATTTTTTTAAAACACGGAAATTGCCTCACTCTTCACTTGACATAAGTTTGGCAATGCTAGAGCTTTTTTTGCAGCATTAGCTTTGTAATGGTCTACAAGGGCCGAAAGTATAATAAAATAGCGGATTTATAATGTAAACGAATAAACAGTTTTAATTTAGCAAAATAACAGAGAAAATAGCACGATAGCTTTTTATCGACAATGAGAGGAATGTGGACGTTTTTTAAGTAGGATACAAGAATTGACATTCTGGTATTTTTTAAAAACACGGAAATTGCCTCACTCTTCACTTGACATAAGTTTGGCAATGCTAGAGCTTTTTTGCAGCACTAGCTTTGTAATGGTCTACAAGGGCCGAAAGTATAATAAAATAGCGGATTTATAATGTAAACGAATAAACAGTTTTAATTTAGCAAAATAACAGAGAAAATAGCACGATAGCTTTTTATCGAGGCAATATAAAAAAATACATCTATTTGACTGCAAAAAGGAAAACAAAATTATTCGAACTTTACAAAAAGTTTAAAGCAAAAAGTACTTATGCGATGCGAGTTGCGTTATGCCGCTTACAAGCTTTTTAGAAACCGGGCGAAGGGCCGTATAATGACGGATTAATGCCACCATTTTTCCAGTGTGAGTGAGAGACGGAGCTATACAAGGCCGATAGCACCATCCTTTTTTCGCAGTGGAATAATGATGGCATTAATACTTCATAATACGGCCCCTGGTAAGTAAAAGCATAGCTTTACTGCTTCACACGATCAAGGAATCAGAGAATCAAAGCCGCCATTTACCAACATTGAAATCTTCTTACAAAACAGCCTACCCTCAAACAAGATCTTAAAGCCATATCAGGCAAATTGAATAAGTATGTGCTTAATAATGTTGTAGTGTCCATTGTTGGCTGCGAACCGTTGCTAACTGTTGGTAAACATAACAATGTGAAATATCTGCCGCGCGATATAAATAACTCTCTCAGTGGGTCATTGCATGGCGCCGTACCCGGCTAGGCGGGGCATACGGGGTGATGGGAGTCTGAGCTTTTTGTTGATAGTGCAGGATGTCTGGGAAGACCTAAAATATTTGTAGTATTGCTAAATAGTTTGTCGGATCAGGGCAGCTTATTTGATGCCCCTATCTTCTAAATAAAAAAATATCTAAATGTAAATGAGCGACGACAAACCCAAAATTACAGAAGGCCAATTGTTCCCGTGAATATTCAATTTCATCTCAGCGACATCAATGTCGAAACCTTGTCAATAATTAACACTTTCACGCAGGGTCCGCGAAAGTGTTAATTATTGACAAGTTTGAAAGTTAAATGAGACACAATTGAAGTTTTATTGTTATTACGTCTATGGGCGTTTACAGTCCGCGAAAGTGGTAAGGTAAATTCGAGGTATTTTTGACAGATTGAGACGCTCTGCAGTCTAAATATTGTATGTGCTTTTATGTGTTTTCCGTTATTGTATTCTATAATTTAGCATTTTTCGCCTGTGGTTTCATTTGTAATTTCATTGAATGACCTTGTTCCCGAAAATTCGACCCTAAGGTCCTAAACACATAACCGCGTTGCGGCGCCGCAACGCAAAAATTTGCGGCGGCACCCTATGATTTTCTTAGGAAATGGCCCGAAGTCGCCGTTAAATTTTGCGTTGCGGCGCCGCAACGCTGTAATGTGTTTAGGCCCTAAGATTCCGCATTCATCGTTTGAAAATATAATTATGCACTTTATTGAATTTAACACACCTTGTTCCGAAAATCTGCGTCAAAGATGTATACTAACATCGACAAGAATACATTTAATTATCTACAACCATTGTTACTTAGTATTGTAATAATGTTAGCCACAAAAATATACACATTAGGTACATTAATGTAGCTACACATTGAAGCAGTATTTTATTGAAGATAGATAGAATTGATAGATAGATAGAATACTCTTTATTATGTACACCATAAAAAAAATACAGATACAAATGTAGAAATTTAACATAGGGTGACACAATGGGCGGTCTTATCGCTAAGAGCGATCTTTTACAGACAACCTTTGGATGGATTAAAGCCGAAGAAGACGACCTTATGGATTGAAGACGGCCTGGGAAATCTTACCGACTTATATTCAGTGTACGGAGTAACTTTCAGCGCAAGTTTTAAATCGCCAGTGCGTGTAGCTACATGAGATACCATGTGTTATTGAGATAAAAATTTCGCGCGATGTTTTATCGCAGTGCGGTCTAGGCCTGTGTAGACTGTCAAATGAATTATTTTTGGTGTATACCTACATTTGTTTCAGACTGACTCTACCTAATGGATAAGCAAATCCCTGGTCCACACGGCTACTCATCAAGCTACACATTTCCAGTATAAGCTGACCCCGCGTTGTACGGAAATTCTATACAATGCGAGATCAGCAAAAACAGGAAATGTATAGCTTGATGTATAGCCGTGTGTACCTAAATCTTTTTGTTGTATGAATTAATGCCCCGTGTGTATTGCTCAAGTTGTTGCATTGTTAAAGCCCAACTCGACCAGTTATGCAACTAAACAATTGCATAAAACAAAAGCGCACCGGGCGGTACTAGCATTTTTGTATGTCTATTGAGAAAGTAAAACCTAAACGCTGGGAATAGGGCGACCTACCTCGGTCGGTAGCTGTTGTATAATTCTACGGTTTTTTGGCTGTAAATTTGCCACTGCATATTGAGTTTTAAGGGCAAGACATAAGATTGTAAGTTCATTCTATGTAGATATCTTTCGCTTTTTAGAGTTCCAGGGAAATATAAATATTATTAAAACACGAACCGTGTACCCGATCGCATTCTCATTGGTAGAAAGACGAACTTATATGCGTCATTCCCTATTTAACCCTTATATAAAATTAATTTTCAAAAATCCTTCCATTTTACTTTTATAGGAACTCTTGTGAATCCCTGCTTCTAGATCCACCGGTATAGGCTGTGCGTTATCTGTCAGTGAATTCATTTAAGACTAGCTGCACCCCGCGGTTTCACCCGCGTAAGTCTCGACCCCGTGGGAATGTCGGGATAAAAAGTATCCTATGTGTTAATCCAGGTTATAAACTATCTGTTTGCCAAATTTCATCCAAATCCATTCTGTAGTTTTTACGTGAAAGAGTAACAAATATCCATCCATCCCCACCCATCCATTCTTACAAACTGTCGCGTTTATAATATTAGTTAGATTTATATTAAGTAGATTGTGTCTTTTCATGGTGGGCTTTCCATTACCAGTCCTTTGTGTTAAACACAAAAAGGTATTGTATGCATAGGACTCTCTAATTGTCACCCTTATTTAGAGGGTTAAAACACACATCACATGTGAAGTCAAATTATAGCAAAGCTTTGTGACAAGGTTTAGGGTTACGTATGGCTATGGGAAATATCTTCTCCACATATAGAAAATATTCAATGGGATATACAGTATGTTATCTAACGAAAGGCGTTGCCGTTAACCTGCTATAGTATATACCTGCTAAAGTGTCTATATAATATGCAAAAAAAAATATTACCATGAAAAAAATATTTTTATTTTTGTCATGCTAAAATATTCACTAAAAATATTAAATTGATACGGAAAAGAAACACTCTGTACACGCAAACTTGACACACTTGTCTTCCTACGTTGAGATATAAGTGTGCGTGTACAAAGTGTTTCTTTTACGTATCAATTTAATAGTTTTGTAAATATTTCACTATTTATATTTAAAAAAAAAAATAGATTGATCAAAAAAAAAAAAAAAAAAAATATTTTTTTGCATGTATGGGTCCATACTATTGCAGGTTAATGGGAACACCTTTCGTTAGATACCATACTGTATATCCCATTGAATATTTTCTATATGTGCACCTAGAATTTTCCCAAAGATTTAAATATGTCTAGATAGATAGTGAAAGCTGTGAACTTGTCGGAAAAAATTGCGTCGAACTGTTGGCCGCTAAAAGCACGCACACTAAAATAACTCAATGGCAGCACAATGACGTGGCGCGTGTGTAAGACGTAGCTGTCACGCACACTAGCATAACAAAGTTGGCTTATTTGTTTTACCGTTCGTTTGCACTAGCGAAACATTAAAGACAAAACATGTTGAAATCTCTATATTCTGTCAATGTTCCATACAATTTTTGACAGGTACTAGAGATTTAAACATGTTTTGTTGTAATGTTTCGCCAGTGCAAACGCACGGTTAGCTCTTTTGCAGCGGGACACTCTATTTAGACATTATAAATAATCAAAGAATTTTCCCTTCTGAAAAAACCCGAATAAACCTCAAAATCGCTAAGCATTGCCCCATACGTCCAAACTCTAAACCAATGACGTAACTCATACACGATAATTACAAATCTCCATCATTAATTATTTTTTGTGGATCATTAATTTAAATGCCAAAGCACTGTGTGACATTTGAAGACATAACTCTAAGATTGGATATTGCAAAAGTGCAGTAACGTCGGTAACAAATGATATGCCCCCACGCATCACATTAAACGTATTCTGAATCGACTCAATCGGCTTTTACGACTGGCGTGGGCAGAAACACACACATTCTTTTGTTTCGCTTAATTTAACATTTGCGTTCAAAGTTGATTGGGTGAATCTTGTTTTTTTAAAACTCTACCCTACTTCAAATTGCTTAGCATGATCTTTATGCCGAAAATACTGCAGCATTCATTCTGAAATAAATATATATTAAAGTTGAGGATTAATGCTAGGTCTTATGTTTGACGAAAACACGATTACATAAAATATTCACTATAGAAAAAAATTCAAAGTTACCTCTAAACCGAACTATAAACCGCTGGTATTAAAAAAATACTTCAAATTAGATCATGAAACTTTGCATAATAATTGAACTAACTATAAAGCAGGTCTTATGTTTTTTTTGTAATTACCATTATTTTAACCGTAAAAGGCAATTACCTAAACTATTCGAGGCTTGAGAGCCGCCAGCACCCCACTCCGTCTCGCTCTCCCGCAGGCCACGAGTAGTATGGTACACACGGCTACACATCAATACGATTCCAGTTTATACTGATCTCGCATTGTATAGGATTTCCGTATAATGTGAGGTCAGCTTATACTGGAAATGTATAGCTTGATGTGTAGCTGTGTCTGTCAGGTAGGGTACGGCGTTAATATTATAGTCAGAACTTATCAGGTCTCTTAACTAATATTTATCTTATTTAACAAATCTACCTGTTAGTGATTCATAGGAATCAAACAGTTATAGTTTTTTTTAGTTCTTTGTGCACAACATTCTTATAGAAGCTAGTCGTCTCGTCCAAAATATTTTTAATTTATATTTTAACATCATCAATTATGTTGATAGACCACATTTATTTGGACCTTCATTAGTCATTAAGTCAATAATTGTTAAAGGAACTTACACCAAATCGTAAGTCAACTTCTTGATATAAAATAAAAAAAATTACCGATTGCATTGTATGAAAACTAGTTTGACACGCTCCATATAAAAGACATAAACGCGCTCGCACCTTTGAAATTTGATAACATCAAAATGTTGGATAATAATACAGACAGCATATCACATTTCTTGTGCTACCATTTGTTTAAATATTTTATGTAAATAGATTATTTATTTTATTATTTTTAGGTTCCTTTAAAAGCTATTTAGTGTAAATGCAAATCTATATTTTTATATTCAATTAAAAATACCCAATATACTCCTATTTAGTTAATTAATTATCCTAATTATATAATCTAAACATGCTGAAATGAATTTATATTTTTATGACTTATGTAGTTAAACTTAATTTAGAAAAATAACGTAATCTACATTTTACGACTTATTGACAAGATTTAAATCCTTACATATTATAAAACAAAGTCCTCCGCCGCGTCTGTCTGTCGTCCTTCACCTATACTACGACGTATTACTGCCACCATTTTTCCAGTGTTAGTGATAGACGGAGCTATACAAGGCCGCTAGCACCATCCTTTTTTCGCAGTGGAATAATGATGGCATTAATACTTCATAGTCAGTCCCCTGTTCGCGATAAACTCAAAAACTACTGCACCGATTTTCATGTTGTTTTCGCCAATGGATAGAGTGGTTCTCGAGGAAGGTTTAAGTATATAATAACCAACATCCACGCGGGCGAAGCCGCGGGCGGAAGCTAGTGTTGAATAAATTGCGTTCTCCCCGATAACAAGCCTAAATAGATTTGAAATAATAATAATACCAGCCTATTACTATCCCACTGCTGGGCAATAACCTCTTCTCATATAGAGAAGGCATGAGCTTTGATCACCACTCCTGTTCCGTCCAAGTTTCCTCACGATGTTTTAATATTTAAAAACATTTCAAAATTAATTATAACATAATATTTAATTACACAGGATGCCTTTCTGTGGTTCATAATTATTTTAAACGAGAGCTTAAAAACAATTAGTCAATACCACAGTTTCATAACTCACAAAATAATCCGACGTTGAAAGAAAAAACCGGTTAAGTGCATGTCGTTCTTTCGCAATTAGTGTTCCGTATTATACCAGATGGATTCCTTAGTCCTGTCAAATTAATCAGCGCCAGTGTCACTACTCCATACAAGTTTAGACGTGATTAAAAACTTGCTTATTAAAATTACGTCAATTTACGTCAGGCGCTGACTAATTTGACAGGACTAAACTAAAATTTTTCTTCTGTCCTTTTCTTAATGAAATAGAAAGAAAAAGATACACTGAATTTAAGGAGATCATTCATTTTGGGCTAAATTATGAAAGTGCCGGCCAAATAAAAAAAATGATATAGGTATTCCGTTAGAACATGTTATTCTCTTCACTTTTCACTATTGGGCCAAACCTGTACGGCAATTTCCTGAGCTGTTATACGATTTAGAAAAATACTGTTTTCAGTATAGTTTGTAGTTAAAATAATAAAAAGTAATATAATTAAATTAATAGCTTAAAGTAATAAAAAATGAAGGGAAAAATTTACTCTTTCGGAATATAGTTTTTTTTTTGTTTGGCACTTTCACCTCTTTAGCCCAACAATGTATGGACGGTGTATGATCTCCTTTAGTTTAGTTTGTGAACAAGGGAATCGGTACCAATATCTCACCAATAACTCCAGTACACACACGTATCCCCTCACTACCAATATCTCACCAATAACTCCAGTACACACACGTATCCCCTCACTTATCTCCCCATACACTATGTAACGCAAGGTTATATAAAAAGCACAAAATGCATGTACTGGTATCGGTGCAGCCAGATAATCGAACCTGGAGAATGTTTTAATTAGGCTAACGATTGGGAGCGGGTGGACGAGCTTCGTGACGTCATCCGCTAATGAACGACGGCTCCATCCACAGATAATGTGTAGTACCGATACTTTATACAAGTAATAGAGGCGCACGCACACATGCGTAATGATTTGTTTATATGGAATTTTGAGGGGAGTAAAGGGGAAGATGTGTCGTGAAAATTGTCGTTTCTTAATCTATCGTTGATCTGAAATTGAATGGTCAAATGTTTGATAATAAACAAGATGTGTGGCGATTAACACATCGTCCACCTGAATGAGGTAACATCACTACGAGAGTGACACATCGCTAGTTATTACTTAGTCTGTGTCACTACGGTTTTTGACAGGCACTGAAAATTATGGTTATAAACTTTTCTCGAGACTTGTAATAGTTCTCTAAAGTGATTGTATCAACCTACATAACTATTTAGCTAATGGTTCTGGCTAATTAAACTGTATTACCTGTGGATCCTTGTGGGGCCCTTCCAACGCTACGTCATCCGGTACGCGGTCGCCACTCCAGAACCTTTCGGCCCCTTCGGCCATCTGTTCTGCGAGCAATGTGCTGCCCACTGCCACTTAAGTTTGGCAATACTTCGGGCTATTTCGGTTACCTTGGTTCTCCAACGGATCTATTCATTTCTGATCCGATTACGCAGGGAAACTCCAAGCATAGCCCTCTCCATTGCCCTTTGAGTGACTTTCAGCCTTCTAATGATGACCGATGACCTGGTGAAGGCCGCGGCAATGCGCTGGATGCGAGAAGCACAGAACCGGTCGAAGTGGCGGTGCTTGGGGGAGGCCTATGTCCAGCAGTGGACGTCTTTCGGCTGAAATGATGATGATGATGACCTGTGGATCACAGTGATTTGGTTTTATTTCGTGAACTTGGTAGCAAGTGAGCAAATAACTCCCACATGTTCTCTAAAGGAAGTCGTACGCCATCGTTTCCGCCATGAATCTGTGTTGGGTGCTATTGCTTTATGGCACTTCTGGGATCACTGCAAGTCGACATCTTCAAAATCTGTACCCCGTATAAATTGATTGTCACCTTCTAGGGACCGCGGAAGTACTCCAAGACGGGGGGGCAAGTTTCTTTGGTCCAATTTTTCTTACTTACAAAGCTTTGTGAAGGAGGAGCTCGTGGCTAAGTAATAACAGCCGCGCGGGTCGATCTATCAGGTTAAGCTACGCTTGCCGGAGTTGGTCCGTGGATGGGTGACCATCTTTACATATCGAGACTCCTCCGTACCTCGGAAAGCACGTTAAGCCTTTGGTCCCGGCTGTCATTTGTGGATTTAAGACAGTCGTTACGGGTCATCAGAAGCCCGAAAGTCTGACAAACAGTCTTACCAAGGGGTATCGTATAACACAGTTACTGGGTTGTGGAGGTAGGTTCAGATAGGCAGTCGCTCTATGTAAAATACTGGTATTCAGGTGCATCTGGTTAGACTGGAAGCCGACCCCAACATAGTTGGGAAAAGGCAAATGGCAGATGACAAAGCTTTGTGAAGAATTAATAGCCCAGTAAACCTTCTTTAGCAGATAGGTTTGATTTTAGGGGGGGCATTTGGCCCCCTCTGCCCCCCACTTCCGCAGTCCCTGTCAGTTCATTACTTGTGTAGTTAGTTAGTTGTTTGGGCATGGCGCTTACACTCTTTCCATGATTCCTGGTGTCTTCCACGTCCACGCAAAATTCTGTTTAAACAAACATTGCCTAAGTGTGCGAGCGCATAGAGTAAAATGTATGCAGTAAACTTTCTGTATACAAAGCATTCTGTGCCCCAGGCGGGTACCGTTCCCTATCGATACGCATTTCGATTCAATCGATGTTGAAGATTATCGATAAACGTTGATTTATTTTGACTGAGTTTTTTGTTATTTATCGATTGCGGATCGTTATTTCGCTGTGTAGCTGTGAGTATGTCCATAAATTAGATGCGTGGCGGATGAGTGGCGCAATGGCGGAATGTGATAATGGTTTGGGTTTGATTCCCTGAGAAAAATTAAGCGCTTTTAATTTAAAGTCGAATAGAGAGTGGTTCTCTTTTTGATTGTGATGTATGGTATGATAGGGTATTTTATTTATTAATGTATTCGAATGCAAATTGGAAAAAAACAGGAGAAAAAACTTTGTTATAACATCCGAATTTTTTTAGCTTACACCACAGAAATGCCGCTGAAAGTACTTGAGTTTAACATTTAAATTAAAAAATATTTCAACTCAAAATCTCTTCTGTCCCTTTCTTGCTCTGCGTGTCAGAGAAAGACAGCCATAACCTGTGCTTAGCTTAGTTGGTACATAACAGAATGGGTGCCTCTACGTTTGTCATACGACAATATTGTGCTGTTCCCTACCTACATTTTATTTACTGGCTACTTAAACAGATATCAACAAAACTTACAGCGATATAAAATAATTTTAGGAAGGCCATAAACGTCTTCGGAATATATGTTCATACGACCCAAATACTCGGCTGTATGGGCAACATTTTACTTGGAATATGTCATAAATTATAAACACAATATTTGTTTGGAAATTCTATTGTCCCTTCCTGGCTTACCTACATTGCTAGATATGATGTAAGAACTATAAAAAGTTATTTGATCGCTATAGGCTGCAGGCAGGGCTACTGGATGAGGGATTTCATATTAATAAATAAAAATAAATAAAAAAATATTATTATTATTTATTATACAATTTGATCTCTCAAACTCATCGTCTCTCAAACTCTCTAAACTACAGAAGGCACAATGTAAACGCGGAATTATTAAGCTAAGATTTCAGTTTTAAGGATGTAGAGATGCATTAAGTGCCTTAATGCATCATGTGCCTTGGTAGGCGACCGGCAGAGTTGTTTCAAATTTGATAGTAAACCAACATCTACACGGTTATAAACCACCAAGGTCACCTCGGTCGGGACGGGGTCGCGACCGTGTAGCAGGCACTTTAAGGGTTTTGCGAAACTGAACGCTGAACGGTTGAAAAGGTGTGATACTTGCATGAAGTAAGCAAACGAAATCACGGGCAACAGTAAGTATAATAGGTATCGCTGGCGTATTCAAAATCTCACATCGTCACACAGATTTTGACATCGCAGGCGACAAATCAGCTGGCAAAACCTGTGTGTGGACGTGAGATTTTGAAAACGCCAACGAGTCGTCGGCGACTTAAGTCGCTGTGTACGTACCTAGCACTAGTAGAAGTATGTGTCTACCTATCATTTCACCTTTCCAGTACTCACAAGTAATCACAAGAAAATAATCAATGTTTTATCGCCGGGAACATTTACTACCTAAGTAAACTGCAGTAAATGCCTAACATAACATGGTTACATTAAGCACTAAACAGTATAGAAACTCCATAGGAACTTGTTTCTTTCCGTTCTCGTGTATACGGCTCTGAGGCCCCAGTGTCAGTTTCTTTTAACTATCTCGACTTTACGCATCGACCGCGTTCGGCGCTCTGATTGGCCCTTCACTGGCCTTCACTGGTGAAGCGCCAATCGGAGCGCCGAACGCGGTCGATGCGTAAAGTCGAGATGGTTAAAAGAAACTGACACTAGGGCCTCTGTTTCACTGTCTTGGAGGACGTGGAGATTGTCCATCAGTGTTGGATCTGCAGAGAGAGAACTTTATTTACCCAGCTTATAATTGTCCTCCAGATCTTATTTCGGCCTCGGCGGCCAATCTCAACGGAGGATACTGATAAAATCATGCTGCTTACCCTTACCTTTAAGCAATGCATCTGATACTCCTGACGAATTGGTGCGAAAACTATGCATAACTACCATATTCCTATGTTCACATCGACTTCACTTCAGTAGAAACTACCATATTCCTACAGTAAGGTTGACTTCACTACAGTAGGAACTACCATATTCCTATAATCAGATCGACTTCTCTACAGTAGGAACTATCCTCTGGTGATCCTATTTGTTTGTTTTGTTTTGTGAATTGTGAGTTCTTACTAACATAGTTTTAAGTCTTACTAACCATTTTTGAGTAATGTGACTTGAGTAAAGAAAAATTCTATTCTATTCTATTACAATAGTCTCTTATGTGCGACACTATATGTAACTTGCTTTAGTAAGATCGACGTCACTTCAGTAGGAACTGCCATATTCCTATAATCAGATCGACTTCACTTCAGTAGGAAATACCATATTCCTATAATCAAATCGACTTCACTTCAGTAGGAACTACCATACTCCTATAATCAGATCGACTTCATTTCAGTAGGAACTACCATATTCCTATACTCACATCGACTTCACTTCAGTAGGAACTACCATATTCCTATAGTAAGGTCGACTTCACTTCAGTAGGAACTACCATACTCCTATAATCACATCGAATTCATTTCAGTAGGAACTATCATATTCCTATAGCCACATCGAATTCACTTCAGTAGGAACTACCATATTCCTATAGTAAGGTCGACGACATTTCAGTAGGTACTACCATATTCCTATAGTTAGATCGACTTCGTAGGAACTACCATATTCCTTCCTTTTAATACCTCAATAGGCAGTCAGGCAATGTAATTGGGTCCTCCTGTTAGAAAAAAAAGACACTCATAGGCTGGAATTGGCTGATAAATGGCGCTAGGCTGACACCCTATCACTTTGTGTGTTAATATCGTCATATGAAAGCCGTGGGCGTACAATAGTACATTTCTAGACTTTTTTTGTTTAGGGAATTGGCACGACAGTTATTTCTAAACAGTTTTTTTGTGCATGAACGTGTTGTTTTTGCGTTTAAAGTAATTTCCTTGACTTGTAATTTTCAAAACCGCCTCTGTATCTTAGGTTAAAAATAACTGTAGGGGTTTTCAAAACTGCTTCTGTATCCTAGGTTAAAAAGGAATTAGGTAGTATTTGACTATCATCAATCCCTCTTTATATAATAACGTCAAAACAAGGCAAAACAAGGTCTTTATTTGACAAAAAGAGTCAGATACCAGATTAATTACCTATATATATTTTTTTACTTGAGGAGCTCGTGGCTAAGTAATAACAGCCGCACGGGTCGATCCATCAGGTTAAGCTACGCTTGCCGGGGTTTGTCCGTGGATGGGTGACCATCTTTACATACCGAGACTCCTCCTCCGGTACGTTAAGCCGTTGGTCCCGGCTGTATTTTGTGGATCTTTGACAGTCGTTACTGGTAGTCAGAAGCTCGAAAGTCTTACCAAGGGGTATCGTATTACCCAGTTACTGGGTTGTGGAGGTCAGATAGGCAGTCGCTCCATATTAAATACTGGTATTCAGGGGCATCCGGTTAGACTGGAAGCCGACCCCAACATAGTTGGGAAAAGGCTAGGCAGATGACGACATATTTTTTTTACTTGGATATTAATTTATGTGGGGAGCTCGTGGCTAAGTAATAACAGCCGCATGGGTCGATCCATCAGGCTAAGCTATGCTTGCCGAGGTTGGTCCGTGGATGGGTGACCAGATTTACATATCGAGGCCGTTGGTCCCGGCTGTCATTCGTGGATCTATGACAGTCGTTACGAGTCGTCCGAAGTCTACAGTCTGACAACCAGTCTTACCAATGGGTATCGTACAACTAGGTTGTGGAGGTCAGATAGGCAGTCGCTCCATGTAAAATAATTGTATTCAGCTGCATCCGGTTAGACTGGAAGCCGACCCCAACATACTTGGGTAAAGGCTGGGCGGATTGCAGATTGACTTTATATAAATAATAACTATTGCAGTGTTTATTCTAATAAATGATAAGATTAACAACCCCACTTAAATATTTATGCTACCATTAGAGAATTCAATGAAAACGCAAGTAGATATTTCAGTGAAATATGCAGAAAATTACAATTTCAAAATGTGTGGTATGAAACAAATTGACTTAGTCATTTTATTCAAACGAAGTACCTTATGGATTATGTTTCATCAATATTTATAGGAGTTAAGATAGTCTTCACACTCGTTTTCTTATACTGGATCAGCAGGACTGACAGGTGGCATAGACTGGGAAGTGAATTTATAGAATAGTTATGTATATTTAATTCTTGTCAGTGTGAATTATCAGTCAATAGAGCTACACGTCTTTTCCGGATTTTGAGTTGTAGCCTTCTTATTTTACGCATTATGTTGTGTCCCCAGCTATGAAATTGGCGTTTTTTTCTCACAAATAGAGAACCTCGTCACATCTATAATTTAAAATATTCATGAATTGCTTGGTATTATATCGAATAATGACCATCATAGACAACAACCAATAGTATAAAAAACATTATTACTTATGGTTTTCTAAACACAAAAAAGTGCTTAAAAATGACTCCTCATTTTGTTAGCAGAAATGATCACTATTTTTTTTTTAACTTAGCCAAAACTTATTTTTGTCGCTTAATCTAAGTGGCATACGTTATCTTAGTTTTTAAACATTAGTGCATAAAAGTTTTAAAACAGTAGTGTTCATGGTTGTTATATAAATGTTAGTATGAAAAATGCAACTTCTTTAAAATTCCCCATACAAAACGCTGATTTCATAGGTGGGGACCTAATAATATGGTCTAAAACTTCTTGTTCCTAGGATGTTTAGTTTTCGGCATTTTTATCTTTAAAAAAAGTATGTAGTGGTCGCGCACAAAAATGCGAATGACGATGACGCAGAGCTGACAAGTGTGACAGATGTCTATAGAAGAATAAAAACATAACTTCACGTCTGTATTGCCCGAAGGGTTAGGCAGAGGTGTACCTATAGGTCACCCACATTTCGGTAGTTATGTTTAAGTCCCATGTAGCAGGGGCGGGCGTATTGCCATCAACCGGGCACAAGATAGATAGATAGAATACTCTTTATTATGTACACCATAAAAATTACAGACATCAATTAGAAATTTTACATATTTAATTTTAATTTTTTTAATTTTACAAGTCCAGACTCCGGGCTGCTAATGAGAAATCCCACATAGAAAATCTCAATAACACGTTGACTGACCCGGGAATCGAACCCGGGACCTCATATTCAGCAGTAGCGCTTAATAAGAATAAGAAATCCAAGAAATTTTCCTTTCAACTATGTGCAGAAGTGGGTTCCATTATATTTTACTACATGTGTGATATTTACTAATCACTTCGGACGAGGCTCTCTCGTATAATTACGATAGAACTTCACTCACAGGTGATTTCGTTTACACCCTTATTGATAAACGTTGCTTAAAGTTAAGTTATGATTAGCGTCTGCTTAACCGCACATTTTTTAACTTTAAACGTCTCTTAACTTTAAGCAATGTTTATAAATAACGGGATTAATTATTAATTATCAATCAATAGACCGACTTGTCAAAATGATCTTCCAGAGAAGACCGACCACTTCGGGGCCTAAAACGGACACATTAGCAATTCCTCTATAAGCAATTCATTTCCTTAATTTCCAGCTGTCATTAGCAATTCCTCTAATTTGTCACAAAAGTAATTCCTATCGTGTGGACCATTTTACGAATCTCCATAGAAAACTGTCAAACAGATGAATTATTTCGTAATATGAATCGCACGCAGATCATAATTATGAATTGTCATTTTGTGAAATTTTACGATGATTCATAATATTTTCCTATTATGATTCTGCCAAAGTGACTGTTTTAAACCCCCTGTTCTTCTGCTGCTGGACCAGTTTTTTTTTAAGGGTATGGGGTCACTAACTACTTCTCATCTAATCCATAAGACGCATTTCAATCAGGTTGTCCATCAAATTAAATTCTAGATTAATTTAATTGATGATTCGTTTTGCTACAAAACTGTTGTATTTTCTCAGTGTGATTCTAGTTATGCAAACTACATGTATAAAATCTACATACAGCCTACAATGATTGAGGAGGTAGTTAAATTGTGAGCACACCTTAACTAATCAACTGAACATGTAATGGTCAAATTATGACTTATGACCGCTCCGTATAAAATGCGCGCCATACTTTTTGCATTCCAAATGCATAACCTCTCTACCATCACAATCTATGGGAAAGTTATTCCTGGAATGAACGATAAGGGAGTGCTTCCTTCGGTATCGCCGTCTCTCTCTGATGTTGTGGTGGACGTGTGTGCGAAAGAGACGACATGTTTAAGGAATGTCACACAGCATTTTATTATTATTCATCGAAAGTATCATCAAGAGAGGACGGTTAAAAAATTATATTTTGTATCAATCTTTGGATTTTTTAAAAATAAACTGTTATAATAGTTTGGCTCGTTCTAGAAAACTTTTGTGTAGTTCCTATGAAGGAAATAGTCACTATTTTCCCTTGGGAGTCGTTAAGTGATTAAAAGATCGTGAAGATGAGATCTGGGACTGTTTGTCAAGGGTGGTGAGAAAGATTGATTTGCAACTTTCCACCCGAGAAGAGACAGGAATACGGCAAGCACGTACCACGAATGTTCAGCAGTAAACGTTTAGACTCTTGTTATTATGTTTTATGTATGTATATAAATAAATAAATAAATGTCTGTCTTTACATGTACAGTTTGTTTCAATTTCAGGTCTATCCCATTGAGTGAAATTAGCCTTATCCGGAATGTAATCCCGTTTCCGCTGTATTGCTCACCTGACTGCGCCTGGGCCTGTCTGGTCGTGTAATCTCATTGGTGCACCGTACGGCTACATGAATATTACGTCATCTGCTGCCGTCTGGAGGGCCTAATTATATTTAAAGATGGAATAACCGTGGATATTGGAAAATAACGTTGATTTTCAGTAAGACCCCTGAATTATCATGGACTGAGAACTTTTTGAAGATTGTCTAAGAAGCAATAAAGTTCCTGTGAACAAAAGGGTGGGTTATTCGCGATTTATGCTCAATGGATTAAAGATTAAGCAAAGATTCAAAATTTAATATACTTCTGGCAACGCCCATTTCAATAATAGCTTGATTTTATTGACCCATGTATTTTTTATCAATATTTTTAAGTACTAACCATCGCATGAGAAATTTTAAAATCTTAATTACAGTGAAACAGCACGTTCAATAATATTATTATCTACCAGACCCCTTAGGCGAGTGATTCTAGCTAATCCGATAACTGCACTTAGACAAAAACAAGCAAAAAAACATAACATTAAAGTACTCATTATGTATTTATTATCTAATAGCATATCTCGTTAAATGCGAAGTTTGTTGAAAAAATAAACAGTTATAAACATTAAGTTACGTAAGTTGTTTTTATTTAAATCGTCGGTTAACAAATTACTGAGTTGTTGTGGGTTGACCACGTATTGGGATGATGGCTATTATGTTAGTGGACGACTTGCAATGCGGCGCGGGCGCAGGCTGGAGGGACGATTTTGTTTTGTTATTACGAACACCCTCTGTGTTTGAGTCAGCTGATCGCATATTGGTAAGGGATGTTTGTTTATGATATGAAGGTGGGCTTTAAGTGTATTAGGACCTATATCCTGTTGTACTGTTCTTTTAAATGACTGAAGAAAGATAAGAAAGACTAAGCTTTGAAAATGAAATATGCATTTGGAGAAAAGTTTGCAAAGCGCATTTCAAATGACTATGTTATGTGGTGAATGATTTTATTATTTGAATTTTATGATTTTGTCATGTATTTCATAAGTATGTACACACAATCATTTAATATATTTTTAGATAAATATTATTTTTATACGAATTTTAATAAAATGACCACGACTAAAGTCTATACAACATACAATTGACTACCATATCTACATACCAATTCATAATTAGATTATCTAACAAAAAATAGTCTTGAACTGATCGAAACTGTTCAATAGACTTATATTCGAACCAATCAGCCCCGCTATCCATATAAACTAGCCAAGAATAATATCGCCAACGCGACCAAAAGAAGATGTAAGTCATCATCAAAGAAAATGGGTATTCAAATGCACTTTTAAAATAAGTCAGGATATATCTAAACGACCGTAACTCTTACCATCAATGTTATCGTAGTAAGACCGCTTCAAGTTTTGCAAAATTATAGCGCGTCTTAAGACGTATGGTTGTCTCTTTCTAATGTATGGTTAATGCAAAGTGCAAGAGAGAAGGGTGACGAAGCTCGAGTCTCACTAGCGGGACATCGACCAGCAGCTTTCAGAAAAACTTTGACGCAGTACCGCAGCATTGCAACTTGGAAACTTTTGGTTCGTTGTTGTAGAACTTTTTATGAATAGTTTTATAATAAAATTATATTCATATTTAATGAATTTAGAACAACACAAATGTCAATATTTATAAAGAACACGTTGATGAAAAGTATTGCCAGGTCTTTTTTTTTATTACAATTATTTACGTTTTACAGTCTTTGGAGAGTTTAGTTAACCATTCTAACTCAGAACTCTATATTCTAAAATTGTATATGTATAAGTATGTTTTCTCATATACACTAACTTAACACTGAATTTGAAGAGAAAAGTATCCTCACGTCAGAAAACTTGTCACAAATATTACCCATATTTAGAAAATCCATAAAAATACCTCCGTCAATTCTCGAGCTACATCACTATTCTACTAAGGTTACTTGCCCCGTGGACATCGACAAAAACCGTGCAGCCTGCGCTTGTATGTGTGCGTGTCGTCGTGTTCCTATCTACTCACACACAGACGCACCCGCATACCGAGCTGCGCGCGCGCTGGAGAAACCGTGCGCTTTGCATTCAACACTCAGTTGTAAAGCAACTTTAGAGGTCATCAAACGCTTTATAGGGACCCCTTATAACTTAACACGTCAAATTATTTTGACATATTTATTAAAAACTATCGAAAATACTACCTTCAAAGTATCACTTTGTCCTACAACAAGTTAAAGTGTCGTAACAGTTAAGTGCTACTTGAGAGTTGTCATAGTGCTATGAACATTGTCATCCCGGTTCCGACGTGTTAAGTTTCGGTTATGTTGGTTCAAGTTGAGGTTTAATTAAGATTGTGTTAAGTGAAACTATGAGTGGTTGTGAGTTTAGTGATTGATACCCGCTCTCATGTTGGATATGGAAGGATTTGACTCCAGTTGAAAATGTGGGAAAACATTTTCTACGTCAAATCTGTGAGGAAAAAGGGGACCAGAGTATAGGTAAGCCTCATTTGCATGACTTAGTCGTAACTTAAGTTATATTTAACTTAGGAGTACACTTTCTAAACAACTTTGATTCAGAGTCGACGTTATGTTACCAACTTCAAACCTGTGTGTGGGACATTTCAAGTTGACTCTAAGTTCTTTACCGGCAAACATTCATAACTTGATGTACCATCTTAGGAATCTTATTTTGATGTTGTCCATTCATAATAATGGTGTTAATTTGGCTTCCGAATGTCCATGCTCACCACTTACATAAATACGCAAGACTGAAATGATGGTACCAAATTAAAAATATACTTGAGTAACCAACATCAAATTAGAAGTTATTCATTGCAAGACTCGTTCCATTATTCTAAAAGGGCTTTCGCAATATGACATAGTTTCCTAATGAGGAATATTCGTTCGAGAATTCCTAAGGTGCTAGGAGTTCTCGAACGAATATACCAAATATAGAAATGAAAAAAAATATGAACAAGAAATATCTTTGAAATTAGAAGAAAAAGATTTACCCACATTTGGACTGCGGAAGGCTGTTTGTAGATGTATTTTAGAAAAAGGATGATGAATAATATACTCTAATCTGAATTCCATGACTGAAAAATGTAGTTTAAAAGATTGACTCCAGAGCAGAGCAGAGAAGACCTCCTATCTTATCTACCGCTAAGCACCATTGTTGTTTGAGGGTTGATCTGAGTCAATTCCTATATTTTTCAAAATGCTCGCATTCTCTCAGTCTCAATCTGGCAAAAATACAAACTCAAACTCATAAAGCATTTATTTGAAATAAACCAATTCCGGGCACTTTTGAATTGACAAGTTTTTGATATTGATTGTCGCTGAGATGAGATTGCGACTTGAATTACCTAAACGTTTTTTAACCGACTTCTTAAAAAAGGAGGATGAATAAGAAGACGAGAAAGAAGAGTCTTCTTCTTTTCGTGTGGTTAGTGACTAATCTGGTGTCAGAGTTTTAAAGCCGCCCATGAGCGTCTTGACTTGGCTTCACATGCCGTTGAGAAATATTTCTGTCATGCCGCTTTCCTCAAGAATACTCAAGATGTTTTCCTTCACACCGTTTTTTAAGCAAGTGATAATTATACAATACGCATATGAATCCGGAATTTTTGATGTATGTTCATCGATATATTCGGACCGATTTTGAAAATTGTTTTTTCATTTGGTAGAAAAAAATGTGATAAAAAAATTATTTTGCTTGGGTAATTTTTGAGTTAGGTTTTTTTAATCTAAGATTATATAGTAGAAGAGATGTTTTGAAGATAATATGGCCGATGAATGAAAAACAGTATTCCTAACCTAAGGATCAGTCGTACTTTACAATCAGCCCTTCAACCCTTGTTATGCTATTAGAACACTGGAACATTAATTTGGTTTTCTATAGGCAGTTGGGACTAGTTAACGAAAACAGTTCAGACGCCCTATTATGAACTCTTATTTCCAGGCAGTTTACGGCGTAAAGAGAACTGCCTTGCAATTTCGTATTATGAATCGTCAAAACCAGCCAGTACAATTTGCAAACACAAAATTATTAAATGAATTAATTGTATAAGTAGCACAATATACATTGCGTTCATATTTTCACCTACTTTTAGTAACTAGAATTATTTTTATTTATTATTTTTCATAAAATACGTGATTTAAATAAAATCGTAACTTACCGATAAATTATGTCATTGTGTTTCTGAATGAAACGGCAGAGAATTACAAGCCAGCCATAGACAAACTACCCAGCGTGAAGTCGGTCAGAATTATGAATGTCATAATACGAAATTTAACCATGCAGGGATATGAATTGCCTGGAACTTGCCAGGTTTTTTAAAAGTTCGTAATAGGCCCCCAGTGTGGAAATATTAGCCAGTCAGGTTAGTTGATTTCGAGGCTGACTGTTTAGGGTACGCTAGGCGGTTCATTTAATGCATCCCAAATCAGTTCTTTCATTTTTTAACTTAACCCGCATACCTACTAGACCGATATTCAAACAAGAATCGCGTTCTAAAACTAAAACATTGTATGAGAAAATCTGGCAGTTTCGAATTCATGTTTGAAGGGGCTCTAGAAATTGAATCCAGTAGCGCTTGCGTAGTTTCCTCAATACCAAAAGCATTTACAAATAAATTAGACACAATATCTTCTATACATAACCGAATGTCCTTTATCTCGCTTTACTGTTGCTGTTCAAATCTAGTCTAACACGCCACTTTATTTGGTACTTAACTTGCGCAAGAGTGCATTAAACGTTTAAAATATAGTTCTGTAACTAGGTCTCCTGTGCTGTACAGCAAATTGAATATATAAATATGAACTGTATATAAACTTCACTATATATGGCTGGCAAAAGCCGACTTACAATTACTATCACAATCTCGCATTTATAATTTGGACTTTATTTTTCGAACGACAAAGCTCAAGATTGCTTGAAGTTTTGAAGGATAGAGTTGTCCCCCGTTAAGAGCTTAGGTTCTGGTTATTAAAATCCAATTAACAACTTGAATAGGTTCGCATAATAATCTGGGAATAAAATGAACACATTAAGATCAAGAATCAGCCATTTATCATCCCTTTCTTGCCTGTCTCGACTTAGGCATAATAATGCTAAAAATAGCCCGTAATTGTTCCACAGCTTGACGGACCACCACGGCTGAAGCATACCTAGACATAAACGTAGCCTTCTATAAAATTGACATTAATAGTTGTCATTTGCAAAAGACCCTTCATCATCATTAACTTCTTGCTCTCATTGCAATTTATTTGGGGTATCGGCGCTAGCCGAGCATTGCCAAACTTAAGTGGCAGTGGGCAGGGCACATTGCTTGCAGAACAGATGGCCGATGGGGCTGAAAGGTTCTGGAGTGGCGACCGCGTACCGGAAGACGTAGCGTTGGAAGGCCTCCACAAAGTGGACCGATGACCTGGTGAAGACCGCGGGAATGCACTGGATGCGAAAAGCACAGAACCGGTCGAAGTGGCGGTGCTTGGGGGAGGCCTATGTCCAGCACTGGACGTCTTTCGGCTGAAATGATGATGATGATCGGCGCCAGCATGTCTTTTTCTTCCTTAAACAAACATCTCAGTAGTCACCCCCTTTTTGGCCATATCATCCATTCATATGCAACCTAGCATTATCTTATACATATTCGGACCAGCTATAATCCTTTCTTACCAGATGCTACTGTATGCGCTATTGCGATCCCCCGGCGTGTATACACATCGACTACTCTGTGACTTTGACGACGTCGCGCGACGGTCGATTGGCACATACGCTGCCTTATTGGCTTCTGCCATAGAAATATTTTATATCTATGGCTTCTGGACTACTGGTTTTGGGATTTCTGTAGTCTACAGTTAGTTTATTTCTGGGTAAGATTTGCCTGTTAAAGGCACCAATGATGCCGGAGAAATCAAATTCGGGATACGGATTCTTATAAAAAAAACGAAAATCTTTGAAGAGCCGGCTTTCCCTTTTTGGGACCACCGTCTGTAACATTGTCACATTCAAATTTAAACTTTATGACGTGACTGTAAATAGGCACTGATCCTAGGGTTAGCAAAGGTGTGCTATTGTACACCCACAGATAGCAAATAACGGTATTGTAGGTCCCGAAGCAAGCTTGTCGCTATTTATCGCTCAGAATTATAAACTCCAGGCAGTAAATTTTCTGACAGGAAACTCGAATTACAAGTTCACTGAGCTGGGAATCGAATTTAGCACATGAATTTTCTCGCGTGTTCTAGTCAAATAGGACAGCTAAGTATATAATCATCTCGTGCGATTTTTTAAAAACGTTTTGTAAAAAAGTTGTTTTTTCCAACATAGAGCTCAAAATCAAAATATTTTATTTTACATAAACCTACATGGACACTTATGAAACGTCAGAAGCTAGGTGCACGGTTCCAATTGGTCGTTTCCTATGGAGAAGAGCCGGCAAGAAACTCCACTGTTACTGTTTTAAAAATAATTGTGTTTTATAATATTAACAAATAACAGTGTTAATAGGTTATGTATGAAGTCCCATCTAATAAATTCATTATAATAATACTAGTCTGTAATTACAAAGTCAATATGCCATGCCCCAAGGTACGGCGAATCCTTTTTACATAAAGAGAAAGGACGAGCATTTTGAACATCTTGCTTGCTTATTACGGGTTGGTGGATTCACACAGTCGGAGGCATAAATAAGTAACTATTTATTTACCCAGAAATTGTTGGTTACACAACTATTACAACAAGTAAACGCATACATTAAAAATTAAACGAAACCAAGAGCTTATGAGGCTTATGATATTCAGAGCATTATACATAATATTCAATCTATATTCTATTCTGCTATCAAATTAATATACTCCTCAATTTGTCTAAGCCCTCTCTTTATACTAATCTCCCAAAATAGTATTCAAATATTTAAATACATCGTAAATAGTCTGGTTTGCGATATAAATCAGTCAGAGGAAACAATTCAAGGCCATGTGAATTTACTAAACAAATTAAAACACAACACGATTCTTGAGACAC
The DNA here is from genome assembly GCA_947522985.1 of Lithophane socia. Classification (NCBI taxonomy): domain Eukaryota; kingdom Metazoa; phylum Arthropoda; class Insecta; order Lepidoptera; family Noctuidae; genus Lithophane; species Lithophane socia. Next base: position 3,708,921 of record OX383272.1, read on the forward strand.
TTAGGACATGCTTGCTTGGCAATGATTCTCTTTGCCATTTCGCAAGTAATTCGACCGCGTTTAGAATCGTCTTTGTGTTGCAATGGATTGTAGTTCATCTAATTTTAAAATTACATAAATGTGACATAATGTCATCATCACCTGACAGCAGTTTTTGGGTGGCATATTTTAAAGTACTGTAAAGGATGGAAGTTTTCATATACATAGGTGCAAAAATGTATACAAATAGACACTATACTCCCGACAATCTAAGAAATCCGTTTTGACGTTTCGTTTTCGTACCTACTTAAACGTTATGCCTTGAGAATCTGTTTTAAGCAATGTAGATAAGTCATCGATTACAAACTCTCTAAGTATGTTTAATCGATATGTCTCAAGAATCAGTTTATAAGAAACCATTTTTTTTCATCGCTATACAAAGTATTTTTATAGCTGTCAAAACGGACTTCTTAGATTGTCGCGAGTCTAAGTATTATATTTTACAAAGAAAAACTGAAGGGAATGCAGTTGACCCTTATTCAAGCCAAGTTCTAATGGCCGGTTGAATGATCGCTTAACTTAAATCTTACTATCGCTAAAAATAGGCAAACGTAAGGTCGGGTGTGTTAGGCTAGGTGAAGCGAAGATCTTCGCAGGATGGCTGGTACAGTTCGATTCAAACTTAATGGCGGCTCGGAAGTTAGCTTTTCGCTGCGCAGTACCCCACTCCTCACACCCGCTGACACACGAAATTGTTACTGCGCAGCGACTCGCCTCATGTTCCGAGCCGCCATTAAGTTTGAATCGAACTGTAGCAGAGTTGCCGAAAATCGAATGACGTGCAATAGGAGAGGCCTATGTTCAGCAGTGGACTACTGCAGTCTAATAATCACGATGCTGATAAATTATCAGCTCTCCTTCCGAAAACAATTTACAACATTTTGACATCAATGTCTTTGTAGAAATTACAGTCGTTAGCGACTATTTGATTTCACCAATCATTTAACTGTAGTTAGCGAAGAGTTATGGCGGCGGAAATCAAAGTGCTAACTAATCTATGATTAGTGATTACTTAGTCCTCAGCAACACGTAACGGGTTTAATTGCCTGTGATCACCTGTCATTTTATGACCATGTCTAGTTAACCCCTTTCGCTTGGCAAGTTATGGCTGATCTCTGAGATTAAAACTATGTGAATGAAACGTGGTGAGGAGAAAACTTTCTGATGAGCATGAATTAAATCTTAGTTAGTAATCTATTTAGCTGTTGGGGTTCGCAAACAACCAGTAATAGTAACCAGTAGTAAGTTAGAACTGCTTTGAAAACCTATCCCTCTGCAACCTTTCGATTATGCACTATCTACTATCACTATGCAGAAGGATATCTTCATTTATATATTTGTAATCGGTGAAGTTTATAAGCATATCCATAATACTAGCTTTTGCCCGCGGCTTCGCCCGCGTGGACGTCGGAAACCCACGGAACCGTACTACAGAGATACTTAAGAAATTTTTCAAAAATAATCCTATCGACCCATATAAGATTATTTTTGAAACAAACAGTAGCTTATGTCCTTCCCCAGGATGCCATCTATCTCTTTGCCAAATTTTGTCGAAATCCGTTCAGTGGTTTAGGCGTGAAAAGGTAACATGACAACAGACAGACAGAGTTACTTTCGAATTTATAATATTAGTATGGATATTATGGATATTTACTTATAGATGTGTATCTTTATAAATATTTCTTCCAAAATTTTTCTAATTGCACCTACCACTGTTTGTCTCTGCATCAACCGAAGGTTGACTGGTAGAAAATGCCTATGGCTGCCTCTGTACATTTATGTGCTTAAAGTATTGAATAAATAAATAAGTTGTGCGGTGCCTAGATAATAAAAGTAGGTGGAAGATGTGTTCTAATTACTTCTAATTGATAAATTCTATACTCAATCTGCCTAGCCTTTTCCCAACTATGTTGGGGTCGGCTTCCAGTCTAACCGGATGCAGCTGAATACCAGTATTTTATATGGAGCGACTGTCTATCTGACCTCCACAACCCAGTAACTGGGTAATACGATACCCCTTGGTAAGACTGGTTGTCGGACTTTCGGGCTTCTGACGACCCGTAACGACTGTCAAAGTGTCAAAGATCCACGAATGACAGCCGGGACCAACGACTTAACGTGCTTTCCGAGGCACGGAGGAGTCTCGGTATGTAAAGATGGTCACCCATCCACCGACCAACCCCGAAAAGCGTAGCTTAACCTGATGGATCGACCCGGTGCGGCTGTTATTATTTAGCCACGAGCTCCTCACGAGCTGATAAATTCTATACTCAAGCTGATAATACCTCCTTTGATTTCAAGGTCGACCATGTAGTCCTGTATTGAGCCATAAATTTGCATTCTTGATTAATACAACTGCCATCCAAGCTTTCCCAACATCCTGGCAGCGGCTTCTGCGCTGCAGTCTCATTCATCGACAGAACAAGACACACTTTCTCAAGGAAAGTGCAGACAATCAGTTAATGATCTACGCATGCGCGGCCTCTGTTAATTGAAGGAAGCTGTCTATGTCATCTGTAATTGATAAGTTTACAAGACTGGTCTATTATAAATTCTTCTACGAATATTACAAGGAAAGCGGTTTGATTTCTTGGCCAGTATGAAAAATATTTGCCATAATACGTCATTTAGTTTAAGCTGTTTTATTGGTCTAGTATTTGTAAGCCAATCTTTATGAAAAAATTCAAGTTCGTCCCGCCATCTCCTCTTGGGCCCGTCGCGTTGCCGTTTGCTCCTGTTTCGGACCCACTGTGGAGGAATAAGGATAAGAATTGGCAACAAACAGCAGTAGATAGGGATGAGTGGAAGGAGGGAAGGGTGGGCGGGAGTTGCAGAGCAGGGCTTTTGCCCTGCAGTGGGACCCAAACGGCTGATAATAATAAGTATTCCACTTAAAATTGTCTAACTGGCCTCTGCGAGTTGACTTCGGCCCGTCGTACGCCTTCCAAAGGACCGGGACCTGAGATATGTAAACATACAAAATGAATAATAATAATAATTTGTTGGCTTAGCTTCCCATTTTGCTCGCGAGGTTGTCGACGTGTGAGATGCGGACTCGCCGATCATTGTGCCGATAGTCGTGACAGCCAATGGCTTATTAGCCAAGAGCCGCGGCCAAAACCGGAGCTCTCGTTGGGACCTGATCCAGCCTCTGGGCTTGATTCAGAAAGCGGTACGTCGGGACGCGCCTCGCATTGTTAGGAGGTTCCTCTCTCTGGAGCTATGACCACCGGTAGCTTGGACCCTGCATCGCTACACATAGTATTTTTATAACTGTCAAATCGAACTTCTTAGATTGTCGCAAGTTTAACTGATTTACACACATTAGCGGTAACAGATACAAAGAGACAATTCTATGAACAGTGAAGGTACAATGATTTGCCTTTTATTCTACAAGTCAACAACCGCCTTTATTTACAAGCAAACAAAGCCACGACAAATCCCGATCTATCCATCTAATCTGCAATATTCGTGACGTGTATCAGATGCCAACAATAAGCAGATAAATCAGGAGTCTAATCAATACTCAGGGATCGGACGCTCGCGGCGTTCCCACGAAATCGATACGATGGTTCGGAGTGATTTGCGGAATGATAGCGGCCGAATGTAGGGTGAAGCGTTCTGCTGGTAGAATTTAGAGAATAGATTCTGGTGAAGGTATTGTTGGATATGAAATACAGTTATGCTGACCAGAACCTCCTTTTTGGAAGTCGAAAAAAGATGGTAAACGCGATTTGATTTTGTTGAGACGTTTGCTATGATGGTCGAATCCGAAGATCGGCAATATTGCAGACGGACACGCACGGCACACGACCACAGACCGCCACGCACCGCGCACCGAGGAACTTCCGATGTCTGCGATACCCCGCACGAACACTTTCCCACGGACCGTCGTCCGGGCTCGTCGGTGTTCGTCCGCAAAATCGCAGATCGTGGGATTTTGGTATTAGCTTTTAAGAGACACCTAGATCATATAAGCGATACGCAGTCAAAAAGCGAACAACAAGTTTCACACATGTTGCTCGCTGTTTTTCACCTGATATGATATATGATTTTTTTAACCATTCTCTCGTGTCAGTCACCACCACCATCGTTCTGTCCCTTTTAATTTATATACCAACACAGCTTCTCAACTTTCTGTAAAGGTTTACATGAAAAAATTCGAACCGTAATTCCAAGACCTACTAATATTCTTTAATTATCAAGCTATACGCCATAATGTTTTGCAATAATTTCATAATCAACTTGAAAAGAAACATATAATTTTAATAAAATCAGACTTCAAATTGCTCAGGTAAACGGTTCTCTCACGCTGCCACATTTTAGCACGCGATCCGTATTAATAAACATTTTAATAATTTAATATGCAGCTCCTCTACATATTCATCCAATCGAAACGCTGGATCATAATTTAAGGTGTGTTTATACTGGATTGATGCAAGACAAGGAAGAAAGAATTCGCCGACTTGGTCTTTAATCTGAAGCAACGTTCCCTTAAAGAACGAGGAAGCTAGCATTGTTGGAAACCTATTCGGTTGCCTGTGACTGGTTAATTTTGTAACTAGTAATGGCCAAATGCAGATAATATAGGTACTAGAACTATACTCAATCATGAACATCTATTAAACTAACAGATTTCGTTGAATCGATAGACTCGAGTATCGTTTAAGAATACCTAAGTGCCTTTCATGCCATTATCATTCAATGATGGTACTTCAAGAGGGTTGAAATGTCCTCATATTTTCTCTTACTTGTCTTGTTTCGCTTCGCCACTTGTAAAGGACAAGTGGCAACGGACCTTTATAATGAATCAATCCACATGGGGTTTCATACAGAGGAAGTCGTAAAAATATTATAATTTAATTTTTATGTTATTGAAATAGCCAGAATATATTTTGTTACACAACATAAGCTAAGCATAAAACTCGTAGATTTTAGTGCTTCTTTTTATTTGACTGAATGGATTATTGGAGAATTTGACGTTTCAATATTTTTATGTGGAATTTAAATGTGAAATTTTTAAGCTTCTTGGGCTTCTATTGCTACTTAAATTATGCATAAGCTGCAACTAAGGTTGCGCACTCAGTGGTCGACTGATTTATTTTATAATTTGAAGTTTAACTGTTGTCCCAGATTGTGAGCGGCTATAGTTCTAAGATTATGTCTGAACTTTAAAAGTGACTGTGGCGTCTGAGTTCTTGTTTCGGCCTTTCTTCTCAGAGTAGTCGGATAAGAAACGCTAACGTCATCCAGTTTTTAAAATATGATTGACGTGTTTACACCTACTTTCAGAAATAAAATCATTTAACAATGAAGGATGTTCATACTTCACCTGTTCTATAATTGAGGTGAAACTTTTCCAGGTCTTGTGGAAGTAATAAGTGATTTTACGAGCAAAAAAGAAACCAGCCGATCCAATGACTGGAAAAAAGCAATCTTTATTTTACTCAATGTTACTTTAGCGGCTAAAGCTATTCCTATCTTTTTCAATATCAAGGAAATTGATGCCATTCTTAGCTAGGAATTACGATACCTGTTTTTAATGTAAATTGTAAGGATTGATAGGGGGTAATAAGTATCTATGGGTCTTGGGACACTCAATAGATTGCTTCAGTAAATCCACTTCGTTTAATAAGCGTAAGCTATAAAGTGGCGTCATACTACTTGTACTGGCGGTGGTGGTGGTGTCGTGGTGGGTGTTAGTGTAGGTGAGTTTCTATGTTTGTAAATGCACCCACGATACAGGAAGAAATTCTTAGTGTGGGGCAACGTTTTTTTATAAAAAAAAAAAAAAGTACTTTAGCCATACCATACAATACACACTAACCAAGCTTAGCTAATATATTGCTGTTTTCTAGTTGTAGTTTTTTTTTTTGAAGAACAATTTTGCGATCTTAAACAACATCCCAGCCGTTTATAATAATGTTGAAAAGCTGCATGTAAATTAATATTTAACCGTTCTTAAAAGATATTCTACGTCCTTCGCTTTCGAGGTGTTAGTAAGCGATTGCAATAATTTTAGGATAACTAACAGACTCAATTTCTGTAGGTCTTCTTGAAAACCGATACTGTATCTAATGTTGTGTCACCTAAGAAGCGTTAAACCTCTCTAAAGTTGGTGATTTGCTGTTGGATGTTGCGTTCTTACAATATAAATAGACAAAAGTCTCCACGCAATGGATGCCTGAAGATGGAAGGCGCCACCGTGACCGACCCAAAAAGAGGTGGCGAAATGACCTAGACTCGTACTGCAGTGGTTCGAGGTGGCGCGGGAAATGAATTCCTGGAAAGACACCTTTGCCAAGTAGAGGGACCGACTAAGGGAAAAAAAATTGTTTATGGGCGGTCCTTCTGCACTTTTTTAGTTTGGTGTAGGCGATAGTCTAGCAACCTGTCAGTGCATGCAATTAGTGCTTTATTGCACTCTTCAATCTGACTCGTTACAGTAACGAGAGTGTTTATACACCGTGACGACATTTTGATATTATCTCAAATGAATAAATGACTTTATTTAGAAAAAATAAAACAATTTTTAATCATCGCTACGCAAAGTGGTTTACAAGAGATTAATCTTAGGATACTGAATTCAATCATGTGGAGCTCGCATAACGTTGTTAGTGTTATTAATAACTAGCTGTGCCCCACGGTTTCACCTGCGCAAGTCTTGATCCCGTGGGAATATCGGGATAAAAAGTATCCTATGTCCTATTCCCTGTCATGGTCTATCCCTATGCAAAATTTCATCCAAATCTGTTCAGCAGTTTTAGCGTGAAACCGTAACAAACAAATAAATAAACAAACACTTTCGCATTTATAATTCTGTAATCGAATAGTATGGCCAACTTACACCCGTATTGCGTAATACGTACATATTCAAACACTTATACATCATTATAGTTATTAGTTCACGTTGATGAAATTGTTGAAAAGACGGATTTTGAAACGGATTCTAAAGACAACATAGGAAAAAAAAAACGTTAAAAATTGTAGCGTTTAGACCCTAACAGGTTACGCTAAACGCTTCAATTTTGTGACAGAATAAGCCTAATCTAATATGGATATCATATCGGTTTCACATTACTATTACACCATAAAGCCAAAAAAAGCGAATAAAAAAATGTTAAAACGTGACAAGTAGGCAATAATAACATAAAAATAACACGAACCAGCATTATCTTATTATACAGGCTGATCGTAAAAGCTTTACTTCGTAACGACGTAATTCAATATTTTACGACGGCTTAAGTAAATACTGTCGAATATCGACATCAAGTCGATAGATAAATGGATGGCGTAAGATTCGAGAATAGAAATGCGCTTTTTAATATAATTATTTATTAGATGCTGTGGGAAATTATATTGAGGCTAAGTTCCGTGCGATCTTGAAGAAGAAAAAAGGTTTCGTGGAATTTATTTTTATTGTCGTTTTATGCAAATACTAAACCAACTGTGGAAAACGGTCATAGGTGCTCATTTCGTGTAAATTGGTGATAGACTTCCTCATACTTTAATCACACTACATTCACCTCAAGAAATAGGGAAAAGCGGTCTTTCGAGATAAAAAAGTTTGCCCGACTAAAGAAGTCATCATCATCATTTTAGCCGAAAGACGCCCACTGTTGGACATAGGCCTCCCCCAAGCACCGCCACTTCGACCGGTTCTGTGCTTCTCGCATCCAGCGGATTCCCGCGGCCTTCGCCAGGTTATCGGTCCATCTTGTGGAGGGCCTTCCAACGCTACGTCTTCCGGTACGCGGTCGCCACCCCAGAACCTCTCGGCCCCATCGAAAAAAGAATAAATCGACTAAAGAAGTATTATGTACATAATATGTTGGTATGTCTATGTGGGTATGTAAGTGTGTATGTCTTGTTCTTTGGCACGCCCTGAAGACTAAATGGATTTAAAAAAATGAGGTATCATTCGCCCTGAGCGATACAATAGCGACATGATGATGATTTTGAAAAAAAAAACAATTACGCACCGGATTATAGAGTATGCCTGCGCAAATTAGTACAGTTCAATTCAAATTTAATGGCGGCTCGGAAGTAAGCAACTCGCTACGCAGTACCCCGCCTCTCACCCCTGCTGATATATGAAATTGTTACTGCGCAGCGACTCGCCTCATGCTCCGAGCCGCCATTAAGTTTGAATTGAACTGTACAAAACTCTTTGTTAGAGTACGGTTGGCAACCCTAAATGTAAGTATTTAATGAAATAGCTAGACTAAGATATCGATAAGTAACAAATGGGTCAGTCTTCACTTCTAGCCGAATGAAACAACGTTCCTATTAAAGATTTAGCAAGACTTCGTAGGAAGTTAGCGTAGGTTTACTTAATGAGATAATCTAAAGTTGATAAATTTCATACTCCTTACGGCTGAGTCATCTGCTGACCTTTCATTTGTAATTTACTTGATATTGTCATTTTGAATAGACAACGTTGTTTTGTAGTCATTCAATTTACGCGTTTGTAGACGATCGTGGCAAGCAATCAATCATTTAAGCCTATTGCAGTGTTTTGATGAACATTGTGGGATGTTAACGTTGCCCAACGATCTCCAAGATTATTTTGCCTGTTAACTTCAAAGAAAGCTGTAGAAAACATAAATTAATTAAAACTTTTTACAAAAAAAAACAGTATAAAGTGAAAAATAACTTTAATTTTGGAAGTCGAGGTCTTTGGTTTTAAATTTTCGTTTTTGCCACCGACTTTTTTTTGGCTCCTGTCTTTGTCTAACCTTACATGCTTTGTTACTTTGTTTGCTTTATTTTTGCTCGTAGTGATACAAGTTAACACCATCACCTAACCTTTACTAGAGAAATGAGTCGGTTACTCAATTAGTTATCAAAAATTTGCTAAAACTAGAACTGTTTCTAAAGCGTCTATTTTGATTATTATCAACGTTCTAGTTAAATTAGTTACTTAGCTATGTATTTACTTGATTGTTTTAACATTCCAACAATACATTGTAATTGTAGCCTTAATCCTCACCGTCGAAGTGTCTGGAACTTAGACGTAGAAGCGTTAAAGGAAGGGTTTAATACATTTTGAAGTTTGAATAGGACCCACCCAATTACAAGACAGTCGGGTTACTACTCAGCTCTAACAAAAGATGCCAGTTTTCAAGGAACTGTTTTATTTTCCTGCTATGATTTCCTGAGATTTAGCTTCGTCTATCTACTTAAGTCGAAATTCACAGTATCAAAGCTTTGGTCTCGTTCCGAGGTGGGGATTCAACTTTTTAGACTAAAAAATTGAATTCCCAGTGTAACTCTAAATTTTAGAGCTATGCACAGCAAAATGACGACATTACCGTGCGTTTGCACTGGCGAAACATTCACATAAAAACATGTTGAAATCTCTGTTTTCTGTCAGTGTATCGCCTAGCGTTCGCATTGTCACGAAACTTGTTGCCGCGAAACATGTTTGACGTTTCATATCACTCGACATGTTTCGCCACATGTCTTTACAAACCAATTTCGTATCAAAATGTATCTGTATGAATCTAGTAACATGTTGTTAGATTTGTTTTGACACTTTGGTCGGTTATTATAGTCCACACATTTTGTATTCCTCAAACATGGAAAACCTTGCCAAAGCTCTATAAACTTCATCGTGTCTACTTTGGACCACTCTATGTTTCGATATAAACACGGGATGTTTACCACCATACTCGGATAACACTAAACATCAAGCAATAGACAAGTTGCGAGACATAATTTGACATAAACAAACAACAGTGCGAACGCAAACGTGACAAATCTTTATACAAAACATGTCTATTGTGTATGTTTTTAGACAGTGCGAACGCAGTTTACAACAAATCTTGAGATCTGTCTTATGACTTACTCATGTTTCGTCCAGTGCGAACGCAAGTTCAACAAAACAAGTAATGAGATTTGTTTCATGTGACAAGTTTCGAAACATCTACATGTTAAATGTTTTCTGGTGCAAACGCATAGTTACCTTGATAGAAATTCGGACTCACGTATAGTCTGTTCCAAAATTTGTAATGAAAGTGTAAACAAAGCCTTTTCCGGTTAGATTCTTACGCAATCACTCACTAAAGCGAATTATTAACACATTCATTTGTATATCGAAGGTTTAAAATTTAAATCTCACCACTCGCACTCTATGTTTGAATCATCATCATCATCATCTGCCTAGCCTTTTCCCAACTATGTTGGGGTCGGCTTCTATGTTTGAATAACATTGTTAAATTGTAATTGAAAAATCATCGACAAAAATTTTATTGAGCTTGAGGTACTGCACTTGGGTTTTGGGCTAGCCGTTTGTGTACATAATATTATGTACAAAAACGGCTACACATCCAGCTATACATTTCCAATATAAGCTGACCTCGCATTCTACGGAATCCTATACAATGCGAGATCAGCATAAACTGGAAATGTATAGCTTGATGTGTACTACATGATGACCACGGCAATTTCATCAACAATTTTCTGGAACCAGTAGGTGAATAGCTTTTCTGAGACCAGTAGGTGAATAGGTTTTGAATTGCAAATGGTTTAGGTAAATGGCTTTCCAATTCTAAGTTCAGATAGTTGAAGACTTGCCTGCAACCAACAAACGAAGCGTTTAACCTCAAACACATTTGCAAGCAGTAAAATATTTAGTCACAATATAATAAAGTACATAAATAATAGGACATAAAGTTCTACAGTCCAGAAAATACTTACGCAATTGCTTACTTAGCAAAGCCAAGTTAAAGTACGGTCTGTGCATTTTGCTACAAAAGTGTCGTCTGAAAGTATTAGTTCAGTCTAACTTGACTTAATTGTTTTTCTGTATATTTTGAAATTGTTTTTTAGCGAGGGAAAGAACAGATTTGGGACTTTTGCATAAATAAATTGTGAATCGTCAAACTCAATATAAGGTTGAGTCTACACTATAGCTAAAGTTACGAGGGCGTGGCGTTTTATAGAAAATACTAGCTTAGCTCCGCGGTTTCACCAGCGTCAGTCTTGATCCTGTGAGAATATCGGGATAAAAAGTATCCTATGTCCTATTCCAGGTCATGGTCTACCCCTGTGCCAAATTTTATACAAATCCGTTCAGCCGTTTTACCGTGAAAGCGTAACAAAACAAATAAACAAACAAACAAACTCACTGTTAGGATTAGGATATGTGATGTCTTTAGGCTGCCTCGTTGGTCTAGTGGTCGCAAGCGTTAGGTACTGCTGAACTTACAATCAGTGTTGCCAGCTTAAACCTAAATATACTACAATCGTAGTCCCATTTTCCGAATAATAATAGATTTATTTTGCATCTTGAACTGAAATCAAACCATCTGAATTCAATCTCACGTTCAAATAGGAAACTTCAAACTTCATTCGACACTGACTTGAAGAAGGTTTCTTCGCCTCCAGTTAAAGATTTTTCCGAGTCGAATTTCTCTTTTCTGTAGCAAAAGTATCGATCTCTTTAGATAAGTGTTACTAATTTCAGTGAAGTTCTAAGAGGAAAATGCTTAGAAGATGGAAGTTAGTGCTAGTTATTCCAAGCTCCCTTTACTCAAAAACAGCGTTCCTATAATTTATGCGAGTCTTTGTAAACTATTCGTAGTCTGTGGTTTACGATCAGCAGTGTCACATCACCATACGCTATGGGGCCGCGGCATGTAGTTAGTTGTCATTCACAGGGTAAGCGTATAGCGTCTTATTTTTGTTCGCACAGATAACCGCATGTCAAATATGTCAATGGTGACAATGTGACACTGATACCACCTTTGTACCAGTAGCAATAAGGAAGGGATTCGTAGTTCAAGTGTCACTTGCGTGAGCTTGGCCGTGCAAGGCTCGGGTCAGTTGTGTTTTATGCAGTACTACATGATGCCCGTGGCGTCGCCTGCGTGCCAGGTGCTTCCCCAGGGTGCCATCTATCTCCTTGCCAAATTTTGTCGAATTCCGTTCAGTGGTTTAGGTGTGAAAAGGTAACATAAAGACAGACAGACAGACTTACTTTCGAATTTATAATATAAGTATGGATTTGAGGTGGACCAACGCCTTTCTGAGTCCCGGGGTCGTCACACCACCAACATCCAAACTCCCGGGCTACTGAGGAATTCCTAACGGAAAAATCCAATAACACTTTGCCCGACCTGGGGATCAAACCTAGCACTTTACTCAGCAGCCGCGCTTGCAAGCACGAGAACAACGGAGCGGTTATGATGCTAAAGAACTATTGATATAACCACCAAGTGAACTAAATATAGCTTAGCTATACATAGAGAAAGTGTTTCAACTATATTACCCGGTTCTCATCTTGATAGTAGCTTACTTTGTTACTTTCTATGGCAGGAAATTATTATTGCACTAATTGACATACGTAGGAAGTCTTATAAAATTTCCTTCGTATAGGTTTTGTAGTATGTAGATTATGTTTTTGTACAGACGCCAGCACATCAAGCTACTACAATCTGTCAAATTTCTTTAATAGATTTTCAACTTTATCGCTGAAGCATTAAGGTTCAAGGTTGATTGGGAAAATCTGACAGTTTCGGGTAGCTTGACCTGCTGGCGTCTGTACGATGCTGTTTTTTTTTATTCGTTAAAGCATCAAGTTCCAATATGTAGGTACTAATCACAAAATAAAATAGGTACACACAATAAATATACACAATTCGTTCAATAGTAAATAAAATAATAATAATAGTAGGGTTGTCCTTGGGTGCACTTACATAGTGCATACAGGGATAATCGTCGGTTGGTGTCTCAACACTTAAAAATGTCTAAAGTGCCTCTGCGAGTTGGCTTCGGCCCCTCGTACGCCTTCCAAAGGTCTGGGACCCCAAGGTCCCGAGATATGTCAAAGACATTTCAATAATAATAATAGTGTTATATGAAATAAAGAATAATAGTAGTATAAATTCGAAAGTAACTCTGTCTGTCTGTATGTTACCTTTTCACGCCTAAACCGCTGAACGGATTTTGGCAAGGAGATAGATCGCGTCCCGGGGAAGGACATAGGCTACTTTTTATCGACATACCACGCGGGCGAAGCCGTGGGCGGAAGCTAGTATAGTAATATTCGTTTAATGAGTTTTGGCTTCCTGTTTTTACAAGTGTTGCAGTGCATTGTGTATCACTTAAATAAAAGAAAACAGAAAATCGGGCCAGTTTCCCTGGAGTAGTAGGTAGAGATTTGTAACGTTGGTACCCATATTTCGCCAGTTATGTCACGACACGAAGTCATAAATCCTATGTAATAAGGGCTACCTGGCCTTATTGCTCATTATGGCAATAACAGTGGGCACAAATCCAGACTGATTAACACAAAAGAAAATTGGAGGAAAAGGTAATTGCCTTAGTTTACGCACCGTCGTAAAAGTGTTATATGCGTGTGTTTAGTTAATTGATTCAGGCGTGACTTTGCGGAAATCCATTATAAAATACAATAGACGTAGATATATTTAGTTATCTATTCCGCTTAACTATTCCTCGAGAGTTATAAAAAACCCTGTAAGAAATTGACACGTAAACACTTCTCAACGAGGCATCCTCAGGATGACGATTGACCAGTCGCGAACCTCAACGAACGAAGAGTGTGTCTTTAAATAAAATTATATGTAGATACATTAGACACCAATATTCAACTATTAATTTCAGTCACACAGCAATTTATTTTACATACTAATGCGGCGATAGGTCAGTACATAAAATTATATATACAAGTACTTATAAAATCTTTCTATAGATCCCATGTAGATTGCCATGCTAATCCAAGCTGGGCAAGGCATGCATTCGCCGTAAATTTATCATACAAGCCTCATACAAGATTCCGTTTGAGATTTATAATATTATGTAATGGTGTCCGAGTATAGCCCTATCATAATTTAATGGGGGCCTGAAAATTATTGCCGGACTATATAATTACTTCATTGCGGTAAATGGGTAAAATATAAATAGATATAGAGTTTATAAGCGGCTACTTGCAATGCCAGTGGCAGTATTTCCATGAGGTTCTGTAGTTTTAAATTAAAATGAAGATAGAATTTTATGAATATTTTATATACTTATTAATCTTTGTCTACAATAAAGGCGCAAAGGCGGACTTAATACCTTTTTTTCGGGTACAAATGTTAAGTCAATGCCGTCAATTTGGAGCTGCGCGGTTTTCGCTTTGGGCGTGAAGCCTGTCTTAGATTTTTGCCGAGCCAAAAGTTAGTTTCACCCGTTTGGCACATTCGCTGATGTAGCGAGAATGCTGTTGGTTAGTTGCTCGACTGTTTCAGGTGAATCCGCCGTAACTACCAGCAGACCGTCTTCCGCGAAGGCAGCTGCCATTGGGATGATGTACTGCACAAATTATACCGAAAACATAACGTTAGGTCCATAAATGAAAGCAGTGCGGTATCTCTTCGGTATACAGAGCATACTATACCGGACTACTGCATACCGATCAATGAGGACAAATTAAAGCAGTGCGGTATCGTTTCTGTATACTATACGATTCTGCGTACTATACCGAAACGATACCGCACCGACCAATGAGGAAGCGGCCTAACTGTGGTGTTACTGTATTTCTACTGACTACGAAAACGTGTGTAAATAAAGCGAAATTAAACAGTAAGCCAAGTAAAACAGCAAACAGTTTCCTGGTACTTGTACCGTGGGACTGGTGACCGTGTCAACCAGAAAACGCGAATTTTAACGACCGCCAAGAGTCAGGCGGGACAATCAACTGGGTTCCGTTAATGTTTAATAATGTTCTAATGTGTTTGAGGTGTGGTCTTGGTTCGCGTGTGGACAATATGACATGTAGTCCTTTTAATTGCGGACATACCTACTGGTAATATTAGATATGATATATGTTATAAGTCTGTCTACGGATCGCCGTTTATTGCAATCATTATTTGGTACGGTACTAATAACCCAGCGTAGCTCAGATAAAAAAGATCAGGTGAAATTAAAAGCGAAATGAAAATATATGTATTATGTAACTAAATAAGTTAATTACGCTTTCGTTATTAGCATTAAACCAGTAATAGTAATGGAACAGTGAACCAGGTTCCGGCTCCACTAATACAGTTTGTCTTAAAATTGTCGACGTCAATTTGCAATGTACTTATCGGAAATGTCAGTTGTCAACGTCAATATTCTAGGTCAATTAATCGATGAACATAATATTCTAACCGCCATAATCATAAACGCTGCTTAAAGTTAAGTTATGCATTAGCAACTGTTTAACCATACATTTTCGACGTTTATACGACTCTTTAACTTTAAGAAACTTTTATGAATAAGAGGGTAAGTGTTTTGTCTAACATATAGACACTTCCGATCCGTTTCCGGTACTATATTTTATTACTCTAAATTATTTGTGTCAATATTATCGCCAGCTCTAGGATAAATCAGTTTTTTTTTAAATTATCTGTACCTACTGTCCCACTGCTGGGAAAAGGTCCCCCAGTCATCCATCCCGGCAATCTTTCCAGTTTTCTTTGTTTTGCCATTTCTGACCAATCTGGGAAAGAACGAGTCCAGATCGTCACGCCAGCGTTTCCTAGGCCTATCTCGACGACGATTCTAAATATCAAATCAGATTTAATTTCAAATATGTGCCTATTCTTCACATAGCCGTGAATAATTATGACTCATCCCATTTATAGATTTATAAAACCTAACATGAAGACAAACTTCAAGGAATACAATGACTACGATTCGATATTACGTTACGTCACGTTAACTTGCGAGAAATAATCGAAAATGTTCGCAATTTCGCTAAGCCACGGAACCCTAAAAACGAGTTATAAATCACAAAGCGGACGTATAAAAATGTCCACTCTATTGCTTTTACGGAACTGGATAGGTGAAGGAACTCGTTGATACACTGGCGGACACAATTTGTGGCAGTAATTATTTTAACTTTGATTAAGTGGCTAACACCTGTGCTGACCTGTAAAGGGTTAAGACCCTGACCTTCGTCAGCTCACCGCAGGTGTTTCTCATGTATTTCCAGCGCATTCCAGGAGTCGTTAAAATCGAAAAAATATTAATAAAATATCTAAGCAATCTGCCTAGCCTTTTCCCAACCTTTGTTGGGGTCGGCTTCCAGTCTAACCGGATAAAGCTATGCAAAATACCAGTATTTTGCATAGTCCGATAGTCCTTGGTAAGACTGGTTGTCAGACTTTCGGGCTTCTGACGACCCGTAACCACTGTCAAAGATCCACAAATGACAGCCGGGACCAACGGCTTAACGTGCTTTCCGAGGCACGGACGAGTCTCGGTATGTAAAGATCACCTATCCATGGACCAACCCCGGCAAGCGTAGCTTAACCTGATGGATCGACCCGTGTGGCTGTTATTAATTAGACAAGAGCTCCTTTCCTCCTCCTCTTTAAAAATATATTCCAATAAAGCTTATTTAAGCAATTGCTATTTTAGAATGAAATTGCTTTACGCGGCTAATTGTAAAGTACTCCTAAAGTAGTCCTAAAGAAAATATTTCTACTATTCAAGTTTCACGACTTCGTGGTTTTGTAAACCTGTATTTTACTGTACTGTGTTCTATGACACGAGTTAGCACACAAAGTGGACATTTCAATTTTATGGTAGAGTTTTATCACCGGCTATAGTTTTGTCTTAGTTACTAGCCTATAAGAAGGTATTATGACTGTAACTTTTAAGATAAGTACAGATTATACTTTTATATGCTATTTCACGCTCCGTGCACAATAAAACAAATACGATGGTTGGAATAGAAACGAATATGGCAGCTCACATCTCTGGAATCCAGAACGCTGCTCAGATAATTTCAGTTGCGGTCGAATGGAGCACTGGGACTCTACTGAAATAATATGGATCGAGCATACAAAACGTATTGACGAAATGCGATAGGAAATTCAATTCTGGTCTTACGATTCATCGGTATCGTAGGTACCAAGTGCTATTTTCGTATGCAGCCACCAAAACCCTGGAGACGAAATTACACTATCGTTCGCCCGTTCATCGAATCTTGTTTGGTCGGCTCTTTGATATTTACTTTACCATCCAAATAGGATATCTGGAAGCTAGAAGGACTTCTATTGACCTACTGCCTTATTTGAGACTCTGGCTAATAAATGTTGTTTAATATTCGTTCTTTATACGCAGACGCAAATGGCTTTAAATTAAGTACATGGTCGATCGAGTTTTGCTCGGGTGAAAATAGATAAACATATCGTCCACATTGTATCACATTCCCGAGGCTGTGAAAACATAGAAAACGAATTTTCCCAGATATGAGATCTAGCTACATCGATTTTTCGCCCCCGTAAACCCCTATATTGCAACTTTCATCGATTCCATAATATACAAATATTGCTCATTGAATAGTATAGGATTAACTCCATGTGATTTATCAAAATATCATTTTACTAACCAAACAAAATCTGCATAGCCTTTTCCAAATGTTAGGGTCGGCTTCCATTCTAACCGGATGCAGCTGAGTACCAGTATTTTACATGGAGCGACTGCCTATCTGACCTCCACAACCCAGTACCTGGCGTAATACCCCTTGGTAAGACTGGTTGTCAGACTTTCGGACTTCTGACGACCCGTGACGAGCGACGGTAAAAGATCCACGAATGACAGCCGAGACCAACGGTTTAACGTGCTTTCCGAGCCAGGAGGAGTCTCGATATGTAAAGATGGTCACCCATACACGGACCAACCCCGGCAAGCGTAGCTTAACCTCATGGATCGACCCGTGCGGCTCTTATTACTTAGCCACGAGCTCCTCTTCATTTTACTAACCAACCATTATTATATTGTCTACGGAATACAATAATGCCCGTGCGGAAAACAGATATTATAGAAAAGATCCTTGTCCCGATGTAATGTTATTTGCTATAAGCCATACCTTAAAACATAGACGTATATCTGGTGTCCTATTTAGGACCTAGATAACAACCTACCACAATTTTATCAACATGCTTGTTAAATAGGCGAATGACTGTCAACTTGTCACCAATGCTACATGCGCTAGTTCTGGTAATTTACAAACTAAGGTTCCATGTACCTGCCAAAGGTTTTGTCTAATTCTAACAATCAGTATTGTAAGCAGCTTTGTTTAACTTGTTAACAATTTAAATCGTGTGGTCTCAGCCATACCTTGGACCAGCCCTTGGTCTAATTTACTATGACGGGAAAGGCGACTACGTATTGCACTGTCCTTTTATCAGGCAATACTCTTTTAGAGGCATGAGGAACAGCAGGCGTAGCATGGCGCTTTCTATCTCTACGAAGAATAGACATAGCTTTTTCTATACAAAGTGACAGTTCGTTTCTTCATTTTTGACATCCACCGTAGAAATCTTTCTACAATCTGTCATTTTGTCTTTCATTTCTAACGCTCTTTGTCTAGGTCTTTTTGTAGGTAGACTATTTCGGAAGAAAGTTTTCTAACCTTACTGTCAAAATCACACTGACAACCGATAAATCCTATGACAAAACAAAGAATTCTGAGTCGAATTATGTAAAAGAGTGAATTTCGTAAAAAGTGTAGTTGACTCTTTCTACTTTGCTGCCGTCGCACTGTCTACAGGAAACGTCATTTTTGTCTACTCTTCCGTCGACAAAAAGGTGCTGATGCTACGCCTGCAGGGTGTAAAGTTCACTCATCCTCTATAGGGAGGTTTCTCCGACCAGACGGAACTACCTACATATTATAGTACTAGCGACTATTATAATACCCGCGACTTCGTCTGCGATCCAGGTTGAAAAGAAGCATCTGTCCTTCTCCAGGTCCCAGGCCAACCAATGGCCTACCAATTTATCAAATTTCATCCAAATCCGTTCAGCCATTTTAGCGTGAAAGCGTAACAAACAAACAACTCATTTTCGCATTTTAAAAATTAGTTAGGATTAGAATTTTATATTAAGTGTTTAAACATGTCCTCAAGAATTCAGCACATGACCTGAATTCACCTCACTTACCACTTAAACTGGCGTCATGACAACTAGTCCATAAAAGCCTACTCCTTAACCTATCCTACACAGATACACGTTCGCAATGATGCGGACTACGCGGACATTAGTCAAGCGGCCCGTTTGTAGGAATGCGACCCGTGGGTCAACTGGTACCATTCTGGTTAATTTACTAGCATGTGGCACGGTAGCCGTTGTCTCACTGCCTTTTTGGTGCTGTGGCTCAACATTGTATTTCTATGATTACTTCCTAGTTAATAATAAAGAAAGAAAATACATTTATGTAGCCCAGGCAGGGCACACAACACCACGAAACTACCTACGCGTAAAAAAGATAAAAGAAAAGAAAGAAAGATAAAAGAAAAGAAAGATGAAAAAAAGAAGATGAAGATGACACAACACAGCGTAACTACACGTAAAGAAGAAACCATAAGAAAGAAAGATAAAAGAAAAAAAAGAAAAGAAAGAAAGATATAATAAAAGAAAGAAAGAAAGATAAAAGAAAAGAAAGATGAAAAAAAAGAAGATGAAGATGATGAGAAGTTAAGATGAAGGGGTTATTTATATGAAGCTTAACAATGGGATAGATGGGAAGATTAAACAAATTAAAGGAAATCGACGGAATTTTTATTTAGGAAGAAAGTTTCCTAACGTTCTTGTAATAAAAAAAAAAGAAAGAAAAAAACGAAAGAATTATAAAAAAAGTATTGAATTAAGTAATATGTATTATACAAGATGGAGACGACAAAACAACAAAAAATGAAACTCCGTATATCTAATGACGTTCTCGGTCTACATACAAAAAATTAATCAAATATTTCCAGTAGTTTAGTTACGATAGCTAGTCAAAGATCGGCTAATCCCATAGTCGGCCCATCACTACTATTTAGTTTGTTTGAAAAAATGACTTTTTTAATTTCGATGTTAGGATTTATTTGTCAGTTCCAAAATACTCTTATGCATTAGTATTGCCAGTGTTTTCATTTATTGTTGTATCGTCATCTCCACCTTGTATATATTTGTCTGTAATTTTTATGGTGTACATAATAAAGACTATTCTATCTACGCACAGTGATGCCTGCGGTTTAATTTTCACGTTACCTATTTAATAATATTTATTCATCTATTTCGCTTTGTTAAAGTCATATTCTAAGTACTGTTTATTTTATTGCCTGTTTATTAAATGTACAAATGGTGGAACCTGACTCGATTTCCGTACGTCTTTTTTCGGGTGACCACTGAAAATCAGCGCTGTGCTGTGGGTCCCCATAGCGCAGCATCATGCTAAATGGAAGCCTTCTTGTCACAGTCATGACGTGCAGCTGCCGATTATTTATCTGTATACTCCTGATCTCATATGTTTTTTTTTATTTTTTTTTTTTTAAATTGTATTGTATCTATTTTGGTTAAAATTGCTGATCTTTTAGTATGCACGTGTTTCTGTGACAAATAAACCTATTTTTCTTTCTTTCTTTTCTTTCTATCTATCTATCTATGTATGCTCCAGCAACACAAAATTATATTGCTGCGACAATGATGTGTAAGTTTTGTTAACCATGAATACGGGGTTTCAGGAAATCTTTTTCTTCTCTTGTGTGGGCTGCAACTGTTGCAACTAGATGAGAGTTGCCGATAATCGAGCTGAATGGCGTGCAATTGGAGAGGCGTATGTCCAGCAGTGGACTGCTATAATAGGCTGATGATGATTATGATGAACAGCCATCGAGTGTAATATAGTAAACATTATGGCGATTTAATCCATAGTGCAATATAACCCACTGGTTATATTGCACTATGGATTAAATCGCCATAATGTTTACTATATTAGGTTCATATCTATGATATGTACTAATCCGTATTATGAAGTTATATAGCCGTTCAGTTATAATCCTTAACGGGACGATTAGTGCTGATTTAATTAGTGCAGAGGCACGACTTGGCACATCGCTGAGCATAACTTTAATATGGCCAGTTAACTGTTACTAAAATTTCACTATACTAGTGTCGTCTATAATATATTAATACCTATAAATATACATACATAGACTGCTAAAATCATAATCCTTCCTTTTGGCTTTGCAGTAGATGGGTAAAAAATAGTTTTTATAATAGTCACTCTACTACGTGACTTGCAATGAAAGATAATTGTTCTTATTACTCACTCTATTTAATAATTATAATATTTTTTAACTTTTTCTGGGCACAGTAAAACAGCTAACATCATCGGGCTGTGACATATTCAATAAAGGCAATCGTTTTTTTCATACTTGAGCCTCGGCTGTATCACTTCTGCCGATAGACAATAAACCCAGACTCTCACGCTTCGAAATCGCATTTGTGACTTTAAAACCATCTTGGAATTGTTTTTTCCGAAGATACCAGATAGGGTGGTCTCCTCTTTAAGACGGGCGAAACTTAATGATAGTAGCAATAAAACATTAAACAAAAACCAAGCATTTAATAAAGACTGTGCGACAAGGACAACCGTACAATCATTACTCGCGAGAAAAAGACAGAAGATCGAGTAGCTAGTAATAAGCGAACATTAAGGTGCGGTACACTAAGCCCTGCCTATTGCTTCTGGCGACGATAAAACTTGCCAATATAAAAATAATATTTTTGCGCGATATTTTGCTCCGGTTGCGCCTCAGGAAAATTGTCGATCGAAGTACATATGAGCCGCTAAAATGATGCATTAATATCGATATTAAATTATGGTGTTCGTTCGTATTAAATGTCGAAACGAAGGCAAAATATTGGGTTTTTGGAGAAAATCTGTAATATTCCCGGAAATATGAATACGAATGGGGTCTTCTGAAAAAATACCTGCATGAAATTAGCCACCTATAAATTATAACAAAAATCGGTATGGTTTCTTAGTTCAAAGTATACTACTAGTTATACCATAGATCTGTCCTTCCTTTTGTTTAGTAAATTGCATTTGCGGCTAGTTAGACTTGTGTCCGGTGAATGAAGATAAGCTTAATCAGCTCATTTTTTTCAATCAGCCTATTTCATGGCTTAATGGCTTAAAGTTGTCATCACCACCCAAATTGCGTAACATGCGAATAATCACAATGTTTCATTTTGACAGTTCAACAAAATTCATTGCGTTATTTACTTTGTTGAGCAGACAAATTTTTCGAATATACATATAAAAAATTAAAAAAACTTTTTTTTCTTATTCTTTTCTTTTTTTTCATATTAAGCAATGGATTAGCAATATCCTTCAAAATGATTCAGATTGTAAGCAGCAGCCTGTAACACACGATGAATTCTGATTCATACGTTACGTTACGTAATTAGGTGCTGCTTACAGTTGGTAGGTGTAAGCCCGAAGTGCCTCTACCTCTAATACCTAGAGCTAGAGAAGTGTAGGCGTAATTTTTATAGGATGTTAATATTTTATTTCATAAATACCTTTGCTGCTTACAGTCGGTTAACGGCCCACCAACGCACTTCATAAGCGCGATATTACATAAATAATAAAATATCCATATAGAATTCTGAATACTAGATCCTCTAAGCAGTCTAAGCCTTTTCAGAAACTAAGATACAATAAAAAGAGGAATTTTGTTAATTCCTTCAACATTGTAACACGTCTTACTATAAATGCTGTTTATTTTTTATTAAACTCTCTACGCCTATCAATTTGTTGTACAAATTCAAAATGAGCGAACAACCTTTTTTCTTGATTTTATTTACATTTTCATCTGGGAAAGTATGAAAAACGTGCTAACATTGTAACAACATTATAAACTTACATAAATTGTAGGCTTTAGTATTCCGCTTCACTGCATGTATAAAAGTTATATGCGTAGAAATAAGTTGAAACTACGGAATATTACAATCTTACGTAGTTCTTTCGATCATTCCATTAACATACGACATTTTTAACCCCCGACGGAAAAAGAGGGGTGTTATAAGTTTAACGTGTGTATCTATGTATCTGTGTATCTGTGTGTCTGTCTGCGCCATCGTAGCTGCTAAACGGCTGAACCGATTTGATTTTGTTTTGAATGGTGACTTGATCGAGAGTGTTCTTAGCTATGATTCAAGAAAATCGGTTCAGCCGTTTGAAGATTATCAGCTCTTTTCTAGTTGATGAATGGATGTAAGCATCTTCCACAGGTCTAATCGATTGGAAATTTAGAATTCTCTTATTTCAATGATATGAAAAGAATATAGTATCCTTGAGCTGATGCTGCAGCATCACCTGGAATTTGCAGGATACCCAACTCCCTCACCAACTTACATCGAGGTATCGTGTTTGGACTCATTGGAAATGTATCAACAAATGGGTTACAGATAGATGGTGATCAGGGTCTGATGATGGAGTAGGAAAGATAAATGAGAGTAAATTAGTAGGTAACACGTGTGTGGTGTTCACTGTGGCAAAAATACGTACAGCTACGCAGATTTCGGCGAGCTAAGTGTTGATCGTAGCGTTTTTACTAGTAATATAATATAAAATTTAAAAAGCTGGAAATAAAAATGAAATTTAAAATTTAAAAAACCCCCGACAAAAACGAAACGTTTAAAAAGTAAAAAAATATATTGGCCCTTTAATTTTAACATAAAAGTTGTAGGTAATATTTTGATCCAAGCATGCGTGTCGGGGGACGGCTAATTAAAATAGGAAGTTAACAACAGCAGCTATCCTTTCTACAACAGCATACATTCATTATTCCTAGTGTGTGTTGGCGTACCCCGACACGACGACGCTTGGATCAAAATATTACCTACAACTTTTATGTTAAACTTAAAGGGCCATTTTTTACTTTTGAAACGTTTCGTTTTTGTAGGGGTTTTTTTTTAATTTTAAATTTAATTTTTATATACATACCTGCATTTTGTAAGTATGAAATCAAAATCAAAAGTCGTTACTCAAACTAGCCTGAGAATCAGCTCTTTTCGAACGTCAACATTACATAAGACAGTCCCCTAAAACGCCAGCCTGTCACCACTTCCTAGTATGATAGCTAGGAAAACGTGGCGCAAGAAACTCCCCAGCAGCACAGCTGTCTGTTATGTTAGAAAAACTTGATTCTGTTCACATAGTATGGCGAAAAAATTCCATGTACAATATCGAATTAATGTTTTTACAAGATGTCTCCTCTCACCATTTTTATTGAATCCTGCCTTTAATCACCTTTATCTAGTACATCTCAATCCGCTCTATAGTTCGTTGTTCGTTTTTCTCATCATCAGATAATCTTCATTACTAAACGTTTCAACTCGAAATACTTATCTATTCAACAATCGTACCAACTATTTAACCCTATTCCGCTACAATAAAAACTACTAGCTACTCCGCATACTTCAGAACAATCGGATTCTCAACATAATTAAGTCGTTGAGCGCCATTTTAGTCGCCGCCGTCGCAGGCGATTAAGGAGGATCACGATTTTACCTTTTTTGCGTATGCACCGTGTTTATTTGCGTCCTTTGAATGTTGTTATTAACAATAAGGACCGTGTAATGGAGGCACATTTAGGTACAGTACCTGATGTGGAGAAGGACCGGATTAAATTGTAGGTTAGAAAAAGTAGTGTGTAAAATGTGTTACATTTTCTTTTTAAGTCTCTGAGTGTAAAATACACAATTCTAGGTCTGTTAGGGGCTTTGTAGGCTCAATATTTACGTTTCATCATCTTTGTAACAGTCTGTGAACGTTGGGGTCAGCTACATAGCTGCTTTGCAATCCCAAGAACTGTAGTCAGTGTTCTATAATGGTTCGATAATGAAGCCATTTTACGCCTTTTGCTCAAACCACATTTTCGTAGAACTGACGGCTGAGGTTTTGAGGAAATTGCTTTATTTCCCTCAGGACGTGCCAAAGGTTTAGCAAAGGGCGCCTGGGCCGTTCAACAAGGGGTCTAAGAGCCAATTTTATGTGCAGGGATTATTCGGTGGTTGGGTTTTTACGAAATATCTGTCCCAGCCACATGTGCAGATTTTGAATGTGAATCAACTGAGGGAGAGTCGTAGGATTTTACATAATTGGGATTTGGGATTGTCCCGGGGTGGTGGATTGTAATCTGCGAGTATCTAGATGTTCCATATAGGATGCCATACCTACTCGAGGTGACATTATACCAGGGGGCCAAGTCTACTAATTTACAAACGTGTCAGTGGTCTCACAATGATCAGTTTTTGACAGATATGCCATACAAAATCTGTCAAAAACTCATCATTCTGAGACCACTGACACGTTTGTATTTACAGTAGTATTTTTAGTAGACCTGGCCCCCTGGTGATAACAGTATTGATTGGTTGTGTGTGGCTGACTGGTATTGACTTTGCGAATAAACATGCGCAAAGTTTCATCCCTAGCAAATAAACGTTTGCTAGGGATGAAATTTGCATCTGTATTGACTTGGCGATAAACATGCACAAAGTTAGCAAATAAACATTTGCTATGGATGACATTTTTTGCATGTTCCTGAGCAAGTATTTCTCGCGCATTGTTTGATATCGGTATCTTATACACCTGAGTTATAAACTCCTTGAAATAGTTAACAACCCTACCTTTATCCTTCCCGAAATCCAAGTAAGAGAATTTCCTTAATCTGAAACCATTTATCCGCCATAAACCTACAGGCTTTACACAGGAACTCATTATTCGGTTCAGCCACGGCAATTTGCTTTAGGTTAAGTATAATCTTGGTGTTGATAGGATTTTAAGAGTATGAGGAACTGGGTGTAAAATTCACTCCTCCACCATAGAAAAGGGAGGATCCTCCGACCAGGCGGGTGTTGTGTCTGGCGGGCAACTGCCCAACGATTGATGTTGGTTTCTATATGTACATCGGACGGTAAACTCTAATTGCGCGATGCAGAATTTTTGTGACGTCAGGATTTTTGTGTGACATGAGGTCTTTGATGCGTAGTTCGCATGTGGCGATGTAGATACCGCCACAGGATCATGAACTTGTTGATAAAGTTTTTGAGTTCACTTAGTAATTCATGAATGTTTGGACCTTCCGGGGCAGAGCCACAGAGAACTTTCGTCAGGTGTTTGCATTGTTAATGTCTTGGCGGTTCGTAACACAAGCTTCTTAGTGAACTCAAATTCAGTGGAAGATATATTTAACCGGGCAATTCCGCGAACAAAAAAACAGCTGTTCCGTAGGTACATTTTGAGGAGTTATGCGAACATAAATGTACGGAACAGCTGTTTTTTTTTTTTCGCGATTTCATATTTTTTCCCATAGTAAAAGTTGTTCATAATGATGAGTACAATGACTTCTTAAGAGGTTGTTGGTGTTTTACCAATAACCCTGTATATACTCGTGGAAGCTATTGTAATGAAGCCTTAAATAAAAAAGTCTTTATTATTCCTTCATTAACCTTTCACACAAAAAGTGCAAAAACCACCTGCAAAAGTTCTACATTTTCTCGTTCTTAAAGACGTAACACGTAAGTACAGTCAATTACGGTAATTTGTTTTAACGGCGTCGTTGGCGCGACAAATGCCATGCAAATGACCTATGCGGCCCAGCCTCGACATTCGAAGGTATGCTATTCGAAGCATTCTGAAGCGAATGCGTGTCAATTAGTACTTTTAGCCCATTTCAACAGGACTATGGTATAGGTGATTGTGTCAGGTAATATATTGACCGTGTTGAATGTGTATGTACATATATGTGTGAGAAATTTTGCGGTTGTACGTACCAGTAGTACTTTTTGTTGCCATATTTAATTTACCTATATGTATTCATTTTAAACTTGGATAACATCTGTTTTACTTAAGTAACGGGTTTTCGGTTTTTATGTGCTATCTGATTCAGTCTCACTAATGTCTATCTTAATTTTAATCCTGGATATTATACCATAACATCACGCTTTGTTTCCCCGAAGAGTTAGGCAGAGGTGTACCCATTTCGCCAGTTATCTTTAAGTCCCATGTAATAGGGGGCGAGCCTATTGCCATCAACCGGGTACATCCGGGGTGAGAAATTCCTAATGGAAAAGCCCAATAACACTTTGCCCGACCTGGGAATCGAACCAGGGACCTCATGCTCAGCAGCAGCGCTTGCAACCACTAGACCAACGAGGCAATTATAATCCTGGATATCATCTGTTTTACAAAAGAAGCTGATTATTGAATAACCGGTGTTAACTGATCCGTATTGAACCAATTTTTCCGTGTCACCTATTTGAAATGGATTTAACATAATCGGTGTTGTCTAATCCGTATTGAACCAATTTTTACCGACTTCAAAAAAGGAGGATGATAGTTTTTTTTTAATGTATGTTCACCGATTACTCCGCTGTTTGTTAACCGATTTAAGCTAGCTTCAATATTACGTATTTTTCCAACAGTCTATGTAGACGATATAATTATTAGACTCCTTCACTGTTATTTACATAGCAGGTAGTAACTTGTGTGGGGTAGGTACCACCACTAAAAAGTGAAAAATAAAAACTTTTTACAAAAAAAAACAACCGACTTCAAAAAAAGCACTAAAAAAGTGAAAAATAACTTTAATTTCGGAAGTCGGTGGCAAAAAACGAAAATTAAAAAACAAAGACACCGACTTCCGAGATTAAAGTTATTTTTCACTTTTTTTGTGTGTTTTTTTTAAGTCGGTTGTTAAGTGAGAACTTCTTGTAATTTAATGATGGCATCTGTAGCCCCATGAACCATGAGGCTCCAGGGGCTAGTGCAAATTCCTGGGGTTCATGCGATTTATCGAGTTTGGTTAAGCCGCCCTGGGGTCGGTGCATTTCATTAATTCATTCGAGAACTTCTTATAATTTAATGTATTTGCTAGATACGGCTAGGTATATACATACATATCAACTAGCGATAGCTCGTGACTTTCTGTGCAAGAATTTCCGTTCAACTAAGATCTAGTTTGTATCCCTGATCATCATTATATCTTTGATTCAGAAAGTAATTACAGAATCTTGTTAAGCTATGTAGTAGATACTCCCTGCGGTTTCAACAGCCAAGTAGTGAGTTAGTACTAGAGAGTTGTATTTTATTACTCTTCTTTGGCTATAAAATCACTACTGACTACTTTCATAGTGACTATTTGTGGAAAGGCGCTTTCAGTGACCCATTTTTAGGATCTCTTTGGGTAGGTATTTTTATTTATTTCCTGCGTATATCTCCGTCCATGGGCAAATATCACCAATGAAACTGAATGCGTTCAGTGTATCTAAGGGCTTGTACACTAAACTGCGTTGCGACGGCGCATTGCAAAAACCAGCGACAGTCCCTTAAGATTTTCTTAAGAAACCGTCTGCGTTGCGAACTCACTTCGCGCTGATTCCCAGTTTTGAGTACAAGCCCTTTACCGCGTTCAAGGGCTGTCAGTATCAAAATTGTTCTGAATATTGACACTGACAGCTCTTGAACGCGGTTTAGTAGTGCTGATCGCGTTCAGTTTCGTTGGTGAAATTCGCACTAAGTTGTTTCATACATATCACTATTTTTGATCTTGGAATTTAGTATTTATGTTCAGTTAATTTCTAGTTACGATATGTTGTTTATTGAGTAGATTGGTTGGCAGAATTTCGATCTTGTGACTGCCTGAAGTGACATAACATAAGTATTCGATTCATATAAAAACCGGGACCGCTTTGATATGCATTTCGAAGTAAAATCTCCGAGGTTTATTAACGTGACTCATCAATGGTACTTTGACGTTGGAAACATTCCTTAACTTTGCAGATGCGGTAGACAGGTAGCCATATATCGACGAGCACTTTTGGTTTCATAAGCATTTGATTAACTCTATTTTACGTCTTGACCAAGCGGCATCGTCTTTTTATTTTCCTTTTAAAAGGCTTTTAGCATGCATTTACTATCTCTTGGTTTGGGAATTATTTTATCATCTTGCACACATTATTTGGCAATTTATGACAAAAACAAAAACGGCTCAAGGCTCTTAAATACTTGATCTTTTGATACACTTTTTTGTCTCTGCGTGGTTTCAAATGGAATAAGCTCTCCATTAATGTCTAATTCTGTTTTTTTAAGGGTTGTAATTTTAGTTTCCAACATTTCATTCGCACTTTCTAAACATATTTTTTTGGTTTTTGATAAATATGTAGTTTTCCAACCTGCCTACATTCAAATTAAAAAAAAAAACTGGTCGACTTGAGAACCTCCCCCTTTTTTTTCGTCGGTAAAAAATGATCTATCTTATATTTATAAAAATTAATCCCTATTTCCCTTGGTCACGCCATCACGCGTGAACGGCTGAACGGATTTGGATGAAATTTGGCACATAGGTAGACCATGAACTGGAGAAGGACGTAGGATAGTTTTTATCCCGATATTCCCACGGGATCGAGACTTATACGAGTGAAACCGCGGGGCGCAGCTAGTAAAATGCAAGAACCAAGAGAGACATAAAACTACTTGAAGTGTCATTTCTGGAGACCAAGACGGTCTGATAGGCTATAAGTCTATAGGATATAAGTCTGTAATCTCTACAGGCATGTTGCATATGATGCGGTCAGCACATAACTTCATAACAGGCTCCATATAAAACACTGTTGCATGCAAATCCGCCTCAGTATTACTTCGTTCGTGGTCTATTAAAATAAAAACATTATTCCGGTCATACACTTTTATTGCGTCAATTTCTATACATGAGACTCTTATTGCTGTATATTTTATTATCGACTTAATTCTAGAGATTGGTACGGATTTAAAGATGGGTGGGTGAGGCTTTAAGAATGATTATTATTTGATAGTTTATTGCATGAGGTGTAGTATATATGAATGTTTTATCGAAGTACTAATTTACATACAGTATTAGATTCACAAGTTAAGTCTTCAGGACATAAGTCGATCGGAAATCTTTTTTTAGTTTAACAGGAAAATGCTGTTTTAGTAGCAAATTGAAGATTTTATCGGTACGGTGTTACCCAGTCACTGGTCTGTGGAGGTCAGATATGTAGTCACTCCATGTAAAATACTGATGTCTAGCTGCATAGACTTGACTGACACATGCTCTTTAAAGCATTTGCCCAGTTTTTTCGTAATTATTTATAACTAGCTGCGCCCCGCGGTTTCACCCGCGTAAGTCTCAATCGCGAGGAAATATCCGGATAAAAAGTATTCTATTTCCCATTGCAGGTCGTGGTCTACCAATGTGCCAAATGTCATCCAAATCTGTTAACCCGTTTTAGCGTGAAAGCCTATTCCAGGTTGTGGTCTACCCATGTGACAAATTTCATCTAAATACGTTCAGCCGTTTTAGCGTGAAAGCGTAGCAAACAAACAAACAAACTCACTTTCGCATTAATAATATTAGTTAGGATTATTTTATTACTAGCTTCCACCCGCGCGGTATTTCGATAAAAAGTAGCCTGTCCTTCCCCAGGGTGCCATCTATCTCCTCGCCGAATTTTGTGGTATAGGCGTGAAAAGGTGACACACAAACAAACAGAGTTACTTTCGAATTTATAATATTAGTATGGATAGTAAGGATTGGGATAGACGTTCATATTTTCATCCCATCCTATATTCAATTATACAGAACAAACAAGTATACAGTAAAATATGCAACAGAGAAACTAGTTGGCCCAGTGTCCCCGGCGCGAGACATTTGCATTCAAATTGATTATAATTGCTACGCAGTGAATATCTAGTAAAAATGCATCAGTTGACACTTGCTAATATTTTATGATCGAAGAATCACTTTTTATGGGCGGGGAATTTCGCTTGAGGTGGTCGACAGGCCTATGTATATTTTTATTTTAACATTGTCTTTATTCCTAATTTAGAGTAGGGATGCAAGAAATGACAAAAGGTACAGATATATATCGTATTGTTATTTAAAAAAAAAATGATATTGATTTCGATAAGTATAGGTAACGAAAAAACGATATATCGGTGAAATCTTCTACAAAATATTACGGTCTGACAACCAGTCTTCCACCCATTGGTAAGACTGGTTGTCAGACTTTCGGGCTTCTGACGACCCGTAACTACCTACGGTCATAGATCCAAGAATGACAGCCGGGCCAAACCAAGGCACGGAGGAGTCTCGGTATGCAAAGATGGACACCCATCCACGCACCAACCCTGGCAAGCCTAGCTTAACCTGATGGATCGACCCGTGCGGCTGTTATTACTTAGCCACGAGCTCCTCTCCTCAAGGGATTCTCTTACCATCTCGCAAAAATTGTCTCTATGCAGCCACTATGTTGTACTTAAATGGGATACTTTCGAATTATTTCAATTAGTTTCTAGCTTAGCCCTCCATTTTTATCATGTTACGTACAAAATAAAATATATCCTATTTCTATTTGACTTGAATTTACTAAGGGTGTGTTATTAGTAATATTATATCCTCGTAAATAAGCGGCATTTTGTTCGCTTCAAATTATGTTCACAATCATCTTTTGTTCATTATTCTGTGAAATAGGTCTTTCGGTAGTCGGGACGAAAAAAATTATATGCATATTGATATTTATAAATTATATAAATGTAATATATATACTGCTTTACAAATTATGAATGTGACAAATGTCAAAACATTTCGACATTTGTCACTAGCATTGTGTATTATTTTTTCTCTTATCAAGTTTTTTTGCAAATGGTAGCCGGTTTCCCCAATGATTGAAGATGGGCTTAGCTAAGAAAAGCGTGCTCCAACTTGAGACCTTGCTAAAATGTTATGAAGGAAAAAGAAAGTAGAGGGTTGCATTCCATAATGTTGATATTTATACAAAGTAAAGCGCCTGTCAGGGTTCGAACCTACGACCTACAACTCGTAAGTCACGGCCGTTACCACTGGGCCACCTCTGCTCTCATTTTTTCATTTGGTCATCAGTATTTAAGCAATAAATAATTCACAGCTAAACCCGTTTAAAGATAACGAGATACCCTTAATAAAGATGTACTTATTCAGTTCACAAAAAACAAAAGGTAATAAGCTGTACAACGGCCTTGATCATCAACGTATTTCTTTATAAATTCAAGTCCTGTCAAAATGAAAAAATAGCACAATACCCGATTGATGGGTTGACATTCCTGATTGGCGCACCTTTTCATATAAAATATCTTATAGATGCATTGCCCGTAGCAAGATGCACGCAAAGGAATACATGGAGATTTTGTGCATGTTTTTTTATTCATTTTTTGCGAGATGGCCTTGAGATATTAAGAGTTCTTGACTTGAAAAATAAGAGACTTTGAGAGCCTTTTTCATTTCTGTATTACCCAGTTACTGGGCTGTGGAGGTCAGATAGGCAGTCGCTCCATGTAAAATACTGGTATTCAGCTTCATCCGGTTAGACTGGAAGCCGACCCCAACATAGTTGTGAAAAGGCTAGGCAGATTGATTGATAGTTTATTGCTGTTTTAATATAAATTATTAAAATTGGTTAAACTACTTTATAAGGTACCACACTAAATGTATATTATTAAATGCATATGATGCCTCCTGATGAACTTGCCATTGCTGGTTAACTTTTCGTTGTTACAAGAGTTGATGCAACAAAGGATCTGTTCATACTTGCTCACTTTCATTAAATAAATCCATGTTTGCCTATCAATTATAAATTCCGGTAAACCAGCTGCAATAAGATCAATCAAGGTACCTGTGTCAATTGATTCTCTTACATCTCTTTTCGAGCTTATTTTTTAAATAATAATGTCGTTTTATAATATTGTGCTACAGATAGTTTACAAAATGAAGATGGTAAAAAAAGTGTCTCTGTAATATACTTAGGGTGTGCAATAATAGAAATGAACAAAAAGAATATTCTAAAATAAGGTGGAAGATAAAAATACTCATAGATTTACATGAAAAAGTAAAATAATTTATTTCAGGGTGTCTTCTAAATACTCATTAACGAAATGGTAACATTTGTGTAACAATATCTTACGAAGTTGTTTTTTTTAATATAATAATATAACTCCACACTTCTAAAAGCACACCAGAGGCGGCCGCACGCGTTCATTGACTACATTTGATTACGTGAGTAATCTAGACTTAATTCACACACGGAATCATTAATAAAAGCCCGATTCCGGTGTTGACCAGGAGAATCGAAGGAATTTTCATTCTCATTACTTATACAACAGTACACCGAATTCATCCCAATTACTTGTTACCTACGTATTCCACAATTTCAGCCCTAATTTGATTCGTCTATGGTGTCAACTTTATTCACACGATTTAAATAGTCCTCTTTATTTCACACGATTTAAATATTAATCAGGACATGCGTGATGTACTTACATTAGCTCATAATCTCTCTCTTGAAAATCATAAGAAACAAAAGAAATTAGGTACCTTGATTTTTAGGGTTCCATACCCAAAGGGTAAAACGGAACCCTATTACTAAGGCTCCGCTGTCCGCCCGTCCGTCCGTCTGTCTGTCACCAGGCTGTATGCCATGAAACGTGATAGTTAGACATTTGAAATTTTCACAGATGATTTCTTTCTGTATAACAACAAATACTAAAAAACAGTATAAAATAAATATTTAAGGGGGCTCGCATACAACAAACGTGTTGTTTTTCCGTTTTTAATTTTTATAGATAATGGTACGGAACCCTTCGTGCGCGAGTCCGACTCGCACTTGGCCGTTTTTTTTCTATAATTGTACAATAAATCATCTTTAGGTGCTCTGAAATATATAATAGTATAAGACTGCCCGTTGTTTATTCAAAGGGCGGTCTTAGAATTAAAGAGCTTCTTCGGTCTTCAGAATAAAATACATAATTTTCACCTTCAAGTAGGTATTAAATACTAAAAGGTTTTCACACACAAAAGAAACTCCAATTAGAGTTTATATTATATGGAAACATTGCTATATTTTCTCGGAGCGTGCGTTCCCTCGCCGTGAGAAAAGATGCGATAGAGTAGAACCTAATTAACATAGGCAATTTTAGTCTGAACCATACAGTAATTTATATTGCACTCAATGTCCCTTTGTGAAAGCCTCCATTAAAGTTTTATAGTTTGTGCAGT
Source organism: Lithophane socia (assembly GCA_947522985.1). Lineage (NCBI taxonomy): Eukaryota > Metazoa > Arthropoda > Insecta > Lepidoptera > Noctuidae > Lithophane > Lithophane socia. The sequence continues at coordinate 3,742,844 of OX383272.1, forward strand.
AACTCATTTTAATAGGTGAACGAGAATTAACTGTTTCCTTGTCTTTTCGCATTTTCTGTAAATTGGCGAGTTTTAGTTTTGAAGGCTTTGATAGATAGCGCTGTTTAGAGCAGTTTTTAAAGGAGACGAGAGAGAGAAGTTAAAGTGTTCTTAAGTCTCAAGTTGGTGTTTACTAGACAATTTTCTTATAAGGTTTTTCATACCTTGTGTGTAGTTTGTGACCTCTTGAGTTTGTTTCGGTCTTTCATATCAGATAGGAAACGCCCACTTCATCTAGTTTTTTTTATATATGATTGACATGTAAAAGTGTTTGTACAAACCTACTCATTTAGATCAAACTACAGACGCTTTGTTGTACCGACCTATGACCCCAGATGCTCATTAAAATGGCTCATAAAATTGGCCATGAGAATGATAAAGTCTAACGATAGAGACAAACAAAATAAATATTAATAATCCGTTCAATTCGATTTCCTGTAACACCAACAATTTGCCAACAACTTAGACGTCAAAATGATATAAATGCTAAACGGTATCAGATTTATATTCATTAGCGACATACCTTGAATTCCTTAGCCATAAATAAACCAGCAAATGTCCTGCAACTCTCAGGTTTAAGTACATATCAAATTGACCGCAGACCGACCGCGAGTGAGCAAGAACGTAATTGGGGCAAGAATGTCATGTCGCCTAGGTACAAGCTTACAATGTTTTACATTAGAATTAGATATGATAGGTGGCTATTCTACATCAAGGCTTTCCGTTTTGGGAGCTTAATCTGGTAGTCATATGGGGGTTATATAATACATAGTTTTTGCCGAAAAGAATAGTCATATTTATTGAAAAAAAAACCAATGAAAAACAGAAAAAAATATTGCCAACGATTCTAAAATTAATGACAAAGAGTTGATGCTCCTCGTTCCCAGAGCTAAAATATCTCGATGAATAATCGAGTAGGCCTTACAATGGCCGATTGATTGCTGGAAGATTGGTACATATATATATCGTTAGATGAACCGCAATTTGCTGCTGCACTAAAGGATGATCGGCTTACTTACAGTCGGGTTATGTAGCGAACGTCCAAGCCAAATTAATTTCGTAGCATATTGATAGGCCCGTGTAGACAATAGGTCCAATCAATCCAGAGGCCCTAGACAAAGTGACATTCTATCAGCGATAACGATGATGGAAGAGGCAAAAATGTATAGAACTGACATAAGCTATCGAAAAGCTTATGTCGATCCTGTTGAAAGTCGTTGTAGAAATACGAAACGCTTTCGAAGCGATTGTCACTTGTTTAGGCCCTCAGTTCCTCAGGAATACTAGACGATCGTTTGAACATCGACAACATAAAGCAACAAAATTAAAAAAAAAACAAGGCTGGTTGTCGCTAAACATAGTGCGATAATTCGTGTTGATAATAGAAATTTAATTTAATTTAAATAAAATAAAATTTCGCGCGTGTTTTCAGGATCAACTTTCGTTGGCCAGACCAGACTCTAACTGAACTAACAAATGTTTCGCCATTAGTAGCAAAATTGTAACCGTAGGCACTAATCCGACAGATTGTTCTGACGATAGAATTTCTGTCAGTGATTCACTTTTAAGTTATGTAGTGAGGTGCAGTTGCTATTGCAAAGTGCGATGTCATCAGTATTGCATATGATAAATGGAAAATATATGTTACTTAATAATGTCAGTAATAAATTATGTTGTAACAGTGTTTTGCAATAATTCGTTTGTTCGTGATCATATTATTGAGACCATTTTGCTAATATCTGAAGATATTACTTAGAAACTTACTTATTTTATTATTAAAAAAAAAACAAGTGTATGGAGTTTCACGTCAGAAGATTTGTGCCTTTAATGATTAACTTATTTCTAACAATGACAAAATCATCATTGCTCGGAAATAAAAACCGGTAATATCAATTAAACTGTTTAAAATGATACAGTTATGAATACTGTGAATCATTTGAATTTAAAAATAAAGATTGCCGTCTACCTGCCAACCCTTACAAATAGCACAGTATAAATAAGTAACAGTACTATAGCTTGGCAGTGACCTTGAAAAAATTACCTACGTCGCTCGGTAGATAAACCTTCCGCACCCGAGCGTAACTGCCGCACACTCGATACTTTTGCGTACTGATAGTGCCGTTTCCTATGAAGATATATAATACTGTTACTCATTTATACTGTGCCAATAGTATAAAATATGGTGATTTTGTAAGAATGCAGCCAATGCTTGCACTGATGTATACATAGAACTGAGCGACTGGCAAATGGGGCCATAAAGTTGTCTAGAATTTGTGGAAAGACAGATGGTCGATGTAAAGTTCTATTTATAGGTTGAAGTGGGAGAGAATGTTGGCAGTTAACTATACTGTGGTGTAAGGTACTGGCTCAGTTCGGACAATAATTAATTATTGCAATATGATATATTATTATTATTATTTTTTTCTCTTTGTTCCTCTCAATTAGAGCACCTGCCATCTAATCTCTTCACAACCCTTGGTTGACTGGTAGAGAATGCCTCAGGCATTAAGTCCGCCTTTGTACCTTTTTTAGTGCGAAAAGTTTAAATAAATAAATAAATAATTTGGGAATGTTGTTATTGGAAGTAATTACGCAACAGCAAATTGTATAAATTAGTTAAATAAAACAATTGAGTGTTTTTACTACTGGGCTTCGAGCGATTGAGAGGTCGCAAGTTCGACTCCCACACGTTGATATTTTATGCTATGCGCCAGCGCAATACTAGTCCGTACTCGTATTGTTTATGTTAGTTGAAGGAACTAAGAAGAATTTGAAAACTTCAGAACCATTGACTTTTGAGATACATGTATCTTTTAAGTTGTATGTGTGAAAGGTAATAAGGACCTTATAATTTTTTTCACCTCCGGCAAAATCAATCAAGCAACCGACTTGAAACCGTTCCATAAATTAATATTCTATGAGCGGTGTCCCTCAGGGCAGAGTATTAGGAAATCCAACAACTGACACTTAAAATAAATTGATAAATTCTAAGCCATTTAGTCGGATTGTGCCGTAAATACTGTGTATTTTATGTATTTAACGATATCCTACGCTGGCACTGACTAATTACTTGCCATTACGCCTATCTTTACGAGTACTATTAACTTTACTATTTCCATTAATTGATTCTTTGTGACAGACAAGGGGTATACGTAAAGTTTATTTATATTAGACAAAAATGGCAACGAAAATAGCCTTTTATTTGTTTTATTAACCGACTTCCAAAAAAGAGGAGGTTCTATGTTCAACTTTATGTATGTTTTTTTTATGTATGTTTTCGATATTTTAGTCAATTGCCGACCGATTTGAAAATATTTTTTTCCTTCTGTATAGGCAGCTTGCGCGGTGGTCCCATATAGATTTTATTAACTTTGCTCAGGTAGTTTCAAGGTAGTGGTATCCGAATTTGTGTGGAATAGGTACTACAAATACTGTAATCTTATATAAACCAATAGAAAATGTATCCCTTTCGGACTAACCCGCAACCCTGGCAGGCATCGGTCCTAGCGGACCCCGCCAATCGTGCTGACATCTTTTTGAGGCGCGCGTGGAACACGATGCGCCATCGACCCGGGCCTGCTCGCCGTCCGCAACCCCGCGCCTATGGTGGCCGGGAATCTGCCTGGGATTCCCGACGCCTAGCGCGTCTCCAACGGCGGCGGTTAGGGGCGTGAGGGCGCAAACTTTGCCTCTCCCTCACGCGTTCCGCCTCCTCCTTCGCGAGCATTATTGCTTCGCAGAGGGGGTGACTGCTTCCCATGCCCTCTCGCTCCGTACCATGGCCTGGACCAGGGCTGGATGCGAGAGGTCACCGCCGCCAATCGCCTCCAAGAGAACACGGCGGGGCTCCGCCCAAGCAGGGCATACCCCCACCGTATGCTCCACCGTGTCCTCCGGGCGATTCTCACAGTGGTGACACCCGGGCGTTTCCTCCCGCCTCATCCGAAACAGGAACCTCCCGAAGCAACCGTGTCCGGTGAGGACATGTGTCAGGCGGAAGGTGAGGACGCTGCGGCGCCTCTCTAGCCACTCCTCAAAGAGGGGACTTATCGCCGCAATTGTGGCGTGCCTTCTACAAATTATACCTCATATAATATACTAGCTGATGCCCGCGGCTTCGCCCGCGTGGATGTCGGTTATTATACACTTAAACCTTCTTCGAGAACCACTCTATCCATTGGTGAAAACAGCATGAAAATCGGTACAGTAGTTTTTGAGTTTATCGCTAACAGGCAGACAGACAGACGTGGCGGAGGACTTTGTTTTATAATATGTAATGTGATTACTGGATCGGTTTTTTTTTGGTTTAAATATTGCAGGTCTAGACTTTAGATGCCAATTATGGCGAAACTAAAACTAGGGATCTTTCACGATATAGTTTAATTTTAAATAGAAGATACTATGGCTCTTCTTCCCACAGCCAAAATGTTCAATTAAAATTACACCCGGTTTTTTCATGCCTTTCAGCGTGATGTCAGTATTTCAATACAAAATCTTTCCCTCAATCTAACCTGACAGAACCTTCAATTTTTTTTTTTTTTTTCATTTTATCACTCAAAGTAAGCCATATTTCTTTTCGTCGTCTATCGCTAGTTCAATGGCCCTACCTTATCCCCGAAGCTAGGCGCCTGCCCGTCGCTCCAGCCTGAACCATCTTTCGAAGCTAGAATAATTTTCGAACTTTATTACACTAAATAATCGTTTGGTGCTTAGCATAATGCTCTGTCGTAATAATACATGCATGACATTTGCAGTTTATGTTTTGTTTTATGTTAATTAGAAATTATGTAATTATTGTTTTGGTGTTTTTATTTCTGCTTTCGAATGGTTTACTCGGGGAAAGGGATTGTTTGCTTATGTTTGATCTTATTGATTCACTTTTTATGTTTAGTCGTTGATAAGATAGATAATTAGAATAATATGCTTTATTATACAGCAAAATGAAACAATAATTATATTAATTTTAAAGGGTACGGCGGCAATCTTATTGCTAAGCTTCTATAACTAGCTATAGTTATAAAAGCTTAGTCATAAGATTCATTCAATCTTTCATTTCCAGATTATTTTAAGCTTACTTATTAAGTTAGCCGCACGGGTCGATCCAACAGGTTAAGCTACGGTTGCCGGGGTTGGTCCATGGATGGGTGACCATTTTTACATACCGAGACTCCTCTGTTGATCCCGACTGTCATTCGTGGCTCTTTGACAGTCGTTATGGGTCGTCAGAAGTCCGAAAGTCTGACAACCAGTCTTACCAAGGGGTGTCGTATTACCCAGTTACTGGATTGTGGAGGTCAGGAAGCAGTCGCTTCATGTAAAATACTGGTATTCAGCTGCATTTGGTTAGACTGGAAGCCGACCCCAACATAGTTGGGAAAAGGCTAGGCAGATTGATACGAGCGTAGACCTTGCCAATAGAAATCACATCTTGATTACAAAATAGATCGTAGGAATCAGAATTAATATAAGATTAAAACAAATAAATGACTTCCCGAACTAATTAAATTAAACTCGTTTTAGCTACGGTAATTATAACTAATTAGTGATTATGAATAATCCTCATCATGATTCAACTTCTTGTTTCAAACTTAAATACTTCTAAGCTTGAGGTTAAGGACATAATTTATATCCATTCATTAACTTATAAGACTGACTTTGAACTTTGACTTTTTTTGGGGACTTTTATAAGTTCTTACTATTAAAAAGAAAATAAATAAAGAAAGAAAATTGGCTAATTTGTACTTTTTAGAATGGTATTCTTTATTTTGTAATGTGCGTTTAGTTTGTGCAGAATAAACCATTTTTATTTCTTTTTTTTTATCTTAGTAAAGATTCCGTACCTCCGCTGTCCGTCAGTCCGTCCGTTTGTCAGCGGGCTATATCTCATGAAACGTAATACATAGTTACGACTGCAGTTGAAATTTTCACACATTGTGTATTTCTATTAACGTTATGACATCAGTAATAAAAATAAAATAAAATTAAAAATAAAGGGGATACAAATCATCATCACTTGGCCGGTTCATCTTGCACCTGGCCGGTTTAACGGCATTTTTATAAACTTTAGTCTTCCTTTGAGTTCAGGTGATAAAGGCTTGGGCATTTTTAATCATAGGTATTATCAAGGAATTCTGACATCAGGATGGGCATTACTAAACTTCTGTTTTTATTAAATAAAAGGAAACAATTCCCCAATACGTCAACGCGGTAATTATTGCCGCGTTCTTATTTATTATGTATCCAAAAAGTATATTTTCACCATGGGAAGACGGCGTGAGTTTATGTTAAAACTCTAGTAAACTTGTCTGGCAGATATTGCTGCCGATTCTCTTGTCACAAAATTCTCTAAACTAAACTAAAAATCACTAAAATTTAGTTTAGTCCTGTCAAACGACTAAACTCATTCTGAAATAGACTATATTGACACAACTTAACTATAATTTAGTTTGACAGCACTAAGATGGCACTGAGATATTAGTTTAGTGAAAATGCTATTCTGAATTTGACAATTTAACCTAAAATTTTGTCCTGTATCTTTTTTAATTTTCTTTAGCTTATATCTCGAAAATGGTGTGTCCTATCGCAAAAATAATGAAAATTTCGACCCTTAAACCCCTGAGGCTCAACATGTTGGTAATTTTTTTGCATATTTTCCGTACATGTGAAAAATTCCATAAAAGAACACGTCGAAGCTGCTGCACCGGCGCGCCTCCGGTTTAAAAAAAATCACGGGGTAGGGAAAACAAGTACCAGGTGGAGGCGCGATTGTCAAATTCGATTTTAGTTGAGTCAAAATAATTTTTAAATTATTTAGGTAAGTTATTAGTTAAGATTCTCATAGCCAAAAGTGAGGAATTTTAGTAATAGTTTAGTTCGGTGTACAAGAGAATCGGCACCAATGTCTTACGAATTTAGTTTCACTTTTTAATTTATCTGGTTGAAAGTGCCTAGCAGCATTGCTTTTCTGTTATTATCTCACCGTGAAAACTTAAGTGAAGTGAGAGTGGAGTGAGTTGTCATTGTCATCGATACCTATTGATGCTAAGGCAGTGACAGTTCACCCGAAGCTCACTTCACCTTAGTTTTCACGGTGAGATTTTTACAGAATAGCACAACAGGACATTGTGAAATACGTCCTTAGTAAATTAAAACTGATTAATATAGCCAAATTCGTCCCAAAGGGCCGTGTGGCCTAGAAGTTAAGATAAAAAGGAGACAAGATTTTTGTGCCAAATGTTTTAATCATTACAAAAATCCTCATCTCGGTTTTAGTTTAGTCTCTGGAGTATAACTCAGACATTAAAAGAAAAAAGTCTTCTTTTGATAATACACTTTTCAGAAAAATGTCTTAGAATTGTTTATGAAATGTAATAAAAACGAAGTAGTTTTTGTCGTCTGAAGCTACGGTTTCTGAGAAAAGCGGTGGCCGTCTCATAACAGTGGCAGTGGCGGCTGTCGTGAAAAATGTGGCAGCGGCAAAGATTTAAATCGTTAGATTCGCCCTACCGCGTCAAAAGATAGTCGCGTTTCTGTTTCGTTTTGACACCTCTGACACACAGAGACGCAGTGGTGACTTAAATGTGTGAGCTTATTCTTCTCAGTATGGACACTTGTTCGCGTGATTATAAGTACGGTTGGGCCAATCTAGCGATTTAAATCTTTGGCCAGCGGGGTTTGACTTTATGGTGTCAAACACGCTCTGTAGGAAAACACACCAACTTAATTTCATAAAAAACGTTTCAGTGACGTTATTTTCCGGTAAATTGCAGATGCTATGTGGCGGCCACCGGTCTTCTAGGAAATTCAATTATATCAGTTCAATTCGATTGTTCAATCTTAAAATGACATTTAAATTATGTGTATTTGAAGTTGTTTTTGTAAAGCGCCAATTTTATTTGAAAGAAGACTAATATCTGTGTACTTATGGTGCTGATTTCGTTTAATTCTAAACTACCTAGTGTTTTGCATAGGTACCTATTTATTCAATAATTGGTTTTTCTTTGCTTTCAGGTAATAACAAAAAGAAACAAGAAGATTTACTTCGGTTGTCATGAAAGCATGGCCCTATATTTTAAAACATATTTAGGTAAATCTAAACTAAATGAAATATACAGGGTGTTAGGGTAAACACCGTTATCCTTGCAACCAGTGGTTTGGTTTCATTTATAGAACGTAAAATCAATGGAAAATTACAAATTAAAAAAAAAATGATAATCTACATTTTACCAAAAGAGACGCAAGTTCGTTGCCCTATGCGCTAGGGCAACGAACTTACTCGATATTATCTCGATACTATCACGATATTAGTAACGTAAAAAATATTATATTAGTAACGAGGTAAGGTTATGGATAACTATTTCATAAATTCATGACATTTCTAAATATTGATGATTTTAATGATTATAATTTCTATAATGAATATCGGGGTACCCTGGCGCTTTCGCCTTAACTGCTCAGGGGGCCAAGTCTACTAATTTACAAACGTGTGGTCTCACGATGATGAGTTTTTGACAGATTTTGTATGGCATATCTGTCAAAAACTGATCATTGTGAGACCACTGAATCGTTTGTAAATTAGTAGACTTGGCCCCCTGATAATAAATTATGTAGGTTATATATTGTACAATAGAACTATTATCATCTTTTGTCATGCCTAACAAGAAATCAAACAATTCAAAGGCCACAAGATCGTAAATCTATACCTACATGCTTTATTTTATCGCTTATTCCCGCATAGCTTTAGGTGGAGTGCTGACCCACTCGCATAACAAAACGTGGGTTGGTGATCTATGGAGCTATTGAGCTTTTAGTGCCGTTCTGGTATTTATGATGATTTAAATTACACCAGTATTATATTACTACAATTATACGGATAAATTAGCTCACTTATTTAACTAACGAAGGCCGTTCCCGTAAACCCGCAAAATAATAGCGTCCATATATGCAAAAAAAAAAAATTGATTATTTTTTTATCCTAAAATTTTCACAAGTAATATTAAAATGATACGTAAAAGAAAAAAAAAGAAAATATAAAGTGGACTGGTGAAGGGAAACCGGCTATTAAATAACGAAGTAGATTTTGTATTAGAGTTCTGCTTTGTCATGTACTCATGTTGCAAATTTTAATTATTATCTATATATTGAGAATAATTATCTATATTATTAAATAAAATTGGTATATAATATGAGATTGATGAACTCCCATCACCGCCAGACCGGTTACCATGAATCTTGGCACATACAGTATGTTAACTAACAAAGGGCGTTCCCGTTAACCTGCAATAGTATAGCGTGTATAGATGCTAAAAAAAATATTACCACTAAAAAAAAAATTTTTTTTTTATTTGAGTCGTGAAATGTTCACAAAACGATTAAATTTAAACGTAAAAGAAACACTCTGTACACGCACACTTGTATTTCCACGTAGAAAAACAAGTGTGACAAGTGTGCATGTACAGAGAGTTTATTTTCCGTAACAATTTAATATTTTTTGTGAATATTTTACTATACAAAAACAAAAAAAAAACCTGTTTTTTTTAATGGTTATATTTGTTTTAGCCTGTATAGCTCGTATTGCAGGTTAACGGGAACGCCCTTTGCTAGTTAACATACTGTATATGTATTTTTTCATGGAAAAGGTTTTATAGGGTTTTTTTTCCGGCCAACATGCAAGTTTATTATAATAGGGAATATGCATGTGATTCAAATATGGGTCAAATATTTTTTTTGATAAACTATGTTACTTCAGAATTATGCCTCCATCAATATTTTTGAATAAAAAATATTTTTAAGAGAGAAATTAATTTTTAAAAAGTCCCAATAAACTGTGGGTAATTCAAATACTTGAAAAGGCTAAGAGCGGATGTGAGGTAACAATCCGGGATAAGAATCAAAATGTCAATGTCAAGTCAATCAACAAGTGTCAAGTCAATGTCAAACGCTCATACAAAAAGGAGTTTTTGACGTTGACTTGACAGTTGCTTGTCTGTTTTCACGGACTGTAACGTCACCATACCAAGCGCGCCAAATGGAGGGCGTTTAAATAGCCCGGCTCGGTTGAATATTTTTAAACATTTTTTTAACTACTTTAAATTGCTTTTTTGCCGTCGAATTTTTTTTAACTATTATTTGACGATGTAAACTATCGAATAAAAATATTAAAAAAATACATGCATATTCCCTATTAAGGTAGTATTGAACTGTCAGAAGCGTCGAACAGTTACTCAGAAGGTTAGTGCCCGTCCAATAGTGTACACACGGCTACTCATCATACTATACATTTCCAGTATAAGATGACCTCGAATAGTGCGGAAATCCTATACAATTCGAGATCAGCATAAACTGCACTACATTTCTATGGAGAAGAACTGCCAAGGAACTCCGTAGTTAGTTCCCAATAATTATCGTTAAGTTATTTCAATGTATTGTTAAATGGTTGAAGGTTCTGCATATTATTTATATAACTGACATTTAACACCTTAAACGAAGATATATTGACATATTTTTTAAGATAGTCATTAAAATAAAGTAATACGCGGTCGGCAACGAACATGGCGCTCGCATGTTAGAGGATATAATAAAAATCATTGATATCTTTACTAAGTTATTATTCCAAGATATTTTATAATTTTTTAGGGTTGAAACTCAAACTCAAAGCATTTATTTCAATTAAACCATTTACAGGTACTTTTGAATTGTTAAAGAGTTGTAGTTAGTCAGAAAGTTGAAGCTAGTTGCCTACTCCAAAACGTAGATCTCTATGGAGAAGAACGGGCAAGAAACTTCAAGACACTCTTTTAAATATAGATGTAGATATTACAAAATCCTGGATGCAATATTCTTGTTGCTTCTATACCTACGTGAGAACAATGTAAAAAAGAAAATTAAAAACAATTCAAAATAATTATAAGATTAAAAGGGACATGTATATGTTATTTCACACGATTTTTTAAATCGCACAATTGGCGGTCTATGTTCCGAAGATATTTATGCAAGTACTAAGAATATTATAACACCTGTTGGAGAATCTGATTCAGATAAGACCAGTTTTTGTGTTCATAAATCGAGATGTAGGTATAGTCGAAAACGGTTTCTTTCCAAGATCACGATGAAACAGATGGTCAAATTAACTTTGTTAAACTGGAAAAGCTGAAGTCAAAAACATTTGTTTAAAATGCTACACCATCAATCTGCCTAGCTTTTTCCCAACTATATTGGGATCGGCTTCCAGACTAACCGAATGCAGCTGAATAGCAGTATTTTACATGGAGCGTCTGCCTATCTGACCTCCACAACCCAGTAACTGGGTAATACGATACCCCTTGGTAAGACTGGTTGTCAGACTTTTGGGCTTCTGACGACGCGTAACGACTGTCAAAGATCCACGAATGACAGCCGGGACCAACGGCTTCGTACTTTCCGAGGCACGGAGGAATGCTACACCATCACAGTCGAAAATGATTTTAATTGATATTTCATCATCTATGGAATAAAAAAAACCTGGTTGTACCTCAGGACCACAATCTAATCATTACTTATTTAGTTATTTACAGACATAAACAACTCCAGTCATTACTTCCCGACATTTCTCATAAATAAATTATTGTTCAACACGCGATTACACACAATCTTCGATAGGGATGTGATCGTCAGATAGCAGTCAGCACGTCACTAGCTTGCGTGCGCTTTCTTGATTTATTCTCTAGATGGCGCTCGCTCGCTTATCTTTGGAGTACCTATTACGACACATGTTTGGCTAGTAGGACCATGTTAACGACACGCTACGCCATGATACTTGCACAGGGCAATTAAAGTATGGTGGTGTAGACTACTGCGTGGAGTCTGCGGTTGGCTACTAGCAAAATCGAGAAAAAATAATAGTCCCTTTGTCTGGGTAGAACTACATAAAGCCCGTCGAGTGTCTTCTCCACTGCTTCCATAAATCTCTATTAGACATCATCTCATGAGTCACCTTTTTTCTAGCCATGTCTGTCACACAATACATCCATCAATATACCCAAAATATTCTTCACGACATCATCAGACTTATCTCACATAGTCATGTCTAATTCTGTCCATTCGCATAGATCACACATCCCACTTAGAATTCTCATCTTAGCTGCATTAACTGCGTGCCTGCAAATGCCTTTAATTCATCTCCTGTGGCCCAACATCAATCTGCCTAGCCTTTCCCCAACTATGTTGGGGTCGGCATCCAGTCTAACTGAATACCACTATTTTACATGCTTATCTGACCTCCACAACTCAGTAACTGGGTAATACGATACCCTTTGGTAAGACTGGTTGTCAGACTTTCGGGCTTCTGGCGACCCGTAACGACTGTCAAAGACCCACGAATGACAGCCGGGACCAACGGCTTTATGTGTTTTCCAAGGCACGGAGGAGTCTCGATATGTAAAGATGGTCAACTATCCACGGACCAACCCCGGCAAGCGTAGCTTAACCTGATGGATCGACCTATGAGGCTATTATTACTTAGCGATGAGCTCCTCCAACATTCATACTAAGAGGCGTAATTAATGATCTTCCTATCCTTCTCATCTAGTATGTATGACTGTATGTATGACAGTTCCTGATACTAGATACTTCCTGTACCTATTTAGTATCTGCAGTAGTGTAAACATAGTCATATTTTATAAAATTACCAATACAGTCGTTGTGGTAGTTATATAAAACTAGCTGTTGTTCGCGACTTCATCTGCGATCCAGGTTGAAAAGTAGCCTATGTCCTTTTCCAAGTAAAGGTCTACCCCTGTGCGATATTTCAGCCCTGTAACGTGAAAGCGTAAAAAACAAACTCACTTTCGCATTTATAATATTACTTAGGATGTGACTAATGCTCGGTTCCTAAAAACGAAAAACGAATCGTTTCCTTACCATATTAGCTTTTTACCCGACTACTATGATTTTGACCGGTATGTATGTATGTATGTATGTATATAAGTATGTATGTTCATCTGTTCCCTCCTATCTTCCAAACCACTTATCACAATTTGACAACTGAGGTATCGTTAGAAGCGTCGTGATTGTCCGCTGGTTATTGGCTATGTGAAGTCACATTAAATTAACAATGGCGCCCTCTAGAGGACATAAAGTGAGGAACTTAAAAAAAAATGGTTTAATCGTACCATGTTGGGTATCAAATGAAAGGGCTTAATGAGCACATTTCAAAAATAGATATATTATAACCCCAAAAGAATAAAAAAAAAAAAACAAGTAATAAAAACTAAAACCATACTACGACTTAAAAGGTATAAACAAGACACCACAGACAGACAAATTAAAAATCCGGAGTCACACGTGTTAGGGCATAAATCGAACAGATTACGTGTGACTCCGGATTTTTAATTTGTCTGTCTGTGGTGTCTTGTTTATACCTTTTAAGTCGTAGTTGGGTTTTAGTTTTTATTACTTGATTTCTTTTTATTGTTAAACTGGGCATATAATATAAATAGATTCGTAAGCAGCAAATTTTACCTGTGATAGCTACTTCTATATATATGGGAGGGTCTACTATACAAAGCTATGAGGTCTTTGCTCCATTATTGGTAAAGAAACAAGAGTCTTAATTTTAACCAATAACGGTCCGTAAATTATTGGAATCGGCCATAACGTGACATAATGTCGTCGCGTATAGAAAGTATGTTTGGACAAAAATAAAATGAGTTATAGATGAGATTATTAGAAAAAGAAAGTGTTTGTCAAGTTAGGTAACAAAGTTTCATTTGTGGTAGCGTGTTTTAGGGTTTCGTACCGAAAGGGGAATGGAATGCCATTGTTGCTGCAATGTTGCCTGTCTGGTAGAAGCGCCTAGGTTCTTAACGAAATAATTCATAGGCTTGGAATTTACATGTTCTGTGCAGGCAGTTGTTTTAGCATACCTACTTTTATGCCCGTAAAAATATGAAATACCAAGAACCTGCCTAGGAGAAATCCTTACTCCTTACCAATATTATGAATGCGAAAGTAACTCTGTCTGTCTGTCTGTCTATCGTGTCTATACTGAACCGATTTAAATAAAATTTGGTACACAGATAGTCTAGAGCCTGAGAAAGGACATAGGCTACTTTTTATCGACATACCATGCGGGCGAAGCAGCGGGCGGAACCTAGTACCCAATAAATACAATTACTTAGTAATAGAAGCATTTTATTCAAATACTAGCTGATCCCGAGGCGAGGCGATATAGTTACAAAGCTGCTAATGAACGCTGGAGTAGGGTTTCATGGAAATAATGCTGGACGGCTTGAGTTGAGATGATGCCAATCGGGTTCTGAGCTGATATTATTGTGTACGGCGACCTTATATGTACCCGATTTTTTCTCATCACGTACCAAAATGTGTTCAATTAGAACCCTATCACATATATTAAACAATTGAAAAGTTTGAAACAAGCTCGTATCAGTTTTCAAGCAGTTTGCATGACAGATATTTTATCTTTTTTTTCTGTATTAATAGGAACTAATGTTCTTAGTAATGGATTACAATCTAGCCTTATTAAATGTTATAAATTTAATGAGTGTGTTATATTTTTAGAATCTCCTCCTCAAGCCCTTTAATTTGATACCCCGCAGGGTCATGGTACACACGGCTACACATCAAGCTATACATTTCCAGTTTATACTGATCTCGCATTGTATAGGACTTCCGTACAATGCGAGATCAGCTTATACTGGAAATGCATAGCTTGATGTGTAGCCGTGTGTACATGTTGATGGCTTCTTCTAAATCCGCCATTTTGATTTTACGAAAACAAACCTAGCCTTTAACTATCGGGCGACCTAGACGAGTCGATAGACACCTCTTGTATTAACATCCATCCAGCCGTTAGGATTATAATGATATAAAGAATTCCATATACAAAGGTAAATAAAAATGCATGAAAAACATAACTCTGTCTTTGCTGTGGGCTGTGGCGCAGTCGGTTAAATACTGTTAAATGGATTCAACATTCTCATAGGAATTATGGGGTCCTATATTCCTTATCTTCACGTCATCAAGGTCACCTTCTTAACCAGCGATATTGAAAGTGATCACAAGTGGCCATGGTCTAGGATCACGATAAGGCGGGTGCGTCAAGGGCGAGCGTGGGCCAGTGAATGCTGGCGCCGCATTGCTTTAGATAAAGCTCAGAACTCAATTAATGGAAACTATTTGAATGCAGGAATTAGTCGTGCTGGCCCAGAAGTTTATAGATCCGGCGGTTCTAAGCACTTTCTAAGTTAATCTAAGATACGATCACACCAATGAATCACGGTAAAGGTAAACATTGTAAAGAAAATTGGAGTTAATTGTTTGATAATATCGTCAACGCTAAGTCAATCTGCCTAGCCTCTTCCCAACTATGTCGGGGTCGGCTTCCAGTCTGCAGGATGCCGTTGAATACCAGTATTTTACATGGAGCGACTGCCTATCTGACCTTCACAACCCAGTAACTGGGTAATACGATACCCCTTGGTAAGACTGATTATCAAGCTTTCGGGCTTCTGTCGACCCGTAACTAGTGTCAAAGATCCAAGAATGACAGCCGGGACCAACGGCTTAACGTGCTTTCCGAGGCACGGAGGAGTCTCGGTACCGTAAACATAGTCACCCATCCACGGACAAACTCGGCAAGCGTAGCTTAACCTGATGGATCGACCCGTGCCGCTGTTATAACTTAGAGAAGAGCTCCTCTCTGTCAACACAATCTTCAACACTAAGTAAGTTAAGTAGACAGTCAGAGAAAGGGTGGTGTTGTGATGATCTGCTCGTTCTTTCTAGGCAATAGGCTCTGGTATAGGTACGCATATTCTGCTGGAAATTCTGGAGCTCTTTTTTGCTCCGAACGGCCACAGATTGGTCTAGAGAAGAAAAACGGCAGGGTTTGTGGAAATGTTAGTAAAATAAAAACGATGTCAAGAGATTGATATGGATTTGATTTGATTTTGTGTTAGGACTTGTAGCTTTTATTGTCAACTTGTTGCCGCAATTTATTTGTAGAAAGGAATTTGCTACATAATTTACTCGTAAATACTAAGAGTAAAAAAAGTGCATTTTAGAAACTTAAAAGTTACCATGCCAGAGCTCACTGTTCAAGACTTTCCAACAATCAAACAAAAATCCTTTGCTCCTTGAAAAAACGTGGCGGTTTTAGAATAAGAGATCTCCTTGAAGATTGTAAACGTAGAACGACATTCTAGTCCTTGTTATGTGCTTCAAACTTGTACAAATGCTTTGTACATTGTTTTCAACATCTTTACACACGCTACCAGTATACTCCGTAACATTGTATGAATCAAGCTTTAGGTACTTCACGATATATGCGTAGGAGGGCGGCGTTCGCGCTAGGCGCCAGCCCAATTTATAATGCAGAAGATACATTCGTTATAAGCTCCAATTAGCGTAATCGTCATGAGGGAGTAGTGAGAGCCGTCTTCTCTCTGTTTCTCTATCACAGCCTCATCACCAGAATGGGAAATGAGAGTGATCGTTCGATCATAAATTTGCAATCCAATGCCCTATAAAGGTGTGCTTTTGGAAGGTTTTACCCAGCGCTGATTTAACTCAGTTTTGTTGAAGGAATGACGGTTAGATTATACGAGTACCTACCGTAGCCGTTAAAACTAGTGGCTTTATGGATTTTTATCGTGTACATACAGGGTGATATTGAATTCATGGGGATCGTCTTAAGAGGTAAGGGTTGTGTAATGCCGAGATCCGACGATCCGCGATTTTGCGGACGGACACGCACGGCAGATGACCACGGACCACCACGCACCGAGCACCGAGGAACTTCCGATGTCTGCGATACACCTTCCCACGGTGCGTCGTGCGGGCTCGTCTGTGTCCGACCGCAATATGGCGCACCGTCGGATCGCTGCATACCTAACAGTAACTATTGTGCTGGGGCTACACTTCGCGTTATCGCGAACTTTTCTTCGTGCGCTCTCTCTCGCACACCCCTCGATGTCTCGCTGAGCAACAGAGAGCGCACGAAGAAAAGTTCGCGATAACGCGAAGTGTAGCCCCAGCATTATGATCCCATTCCGAAGAATATTAAAGGAGTCAACCTTCTGAACGTAAACGGTTCAATGGCACAAGTTTATTTCGTAAAGCTCGTATGCGAAGGTCTTCGCTTCGTTAGGGAATGGTTGTTTATGAGTTAGACAAGCTTATTATGTACAAACATTGAAATATTTGTTTGTTCAACATTCTGACATCATACATGTTCGTGTAATTTAAATATCGTATTATTTGTTTCTAATTTCCGTTTCTTTATTCGGGGAAAAAGACGCACAGAAAAATACAGAGAAGAAAGTAATTTACCAACTGAAAGGAAAAGCTAACGTAGAAGCTAACGTAGAAACTTCTAAAGAATTAGCATTAAATAGAGTAGAATGAAAATTGCTACGCAGACACTTAAGATGGATGGAACTTTTTATAAGCATGCGCAATTTGACTAATAGAATCATACTTTTGCCGTTCGCGACTCTTAGCAACGAGTTTAACTATCACAGTTCAAAACCTACATGATCGCTTGAAAACTCTTATTTGTTGATGCCACTTTCATATCTAAGCCTTACCTTACCTTTTATTGTAGTAAATACATTACTACGTATATCTACCTAGCTTTTTCCCAACTATGTTGGGGTCAGCTTCCAGTCTAACTGGATGCAGCTGAATACCAATACCAGTATTTTACATGGAGGGACTGCCAATCGGACCTCCTCAACCCAGTACCTAACTGAAAAATAAAGAAAAATAAAGATTGTTTATTCTACACAAACAAAACGCACACACAACAAAAAAAAAGACAAAATACACATGTACAAAGAAAAGTACCAAAAGCCTCGCCTACTGGGTAATACGATACCCTTGGTAAGACTAGTGGTTAGACTTTCGGGTTTCTGACGACCCGTAACGACTGTCAAAGATCCACGAATGACAGCCGGGACCAACGGCTTAACGTGCTTTCCGAGGCACGGAGGAGTCTCGGTATGTAAAGATGGTCATCCATCCACGAACCAACCCCGGCAAGCGAAGCTTAACCTCATGGATCGATCCGTGCGGCTATTATTACTTAGCCAAGAGCTCCATACAAACAAATACATACATTATTATGTCTCGGGCCATAAGTACTATAGTAGATACAAGCATGCGAATATTTCGAGTAGGCGTACTTATTTGAGTGTAATTTATTGACTACCAGGTGTTGCCCGCGACGTCGTCTGCGATCCAGGATGAGGAAAAATAACTTATTTCCCTTTTCCAGGTCATGGTCTACCCATGTGCCAAAGTTCAACCAAATAATTTCAGCCGTTTTAGCTTGAAAGCGTAACAAACAAACACACGAACTCACTTTCGCATTTATATTATAATTAATAAGTTAGGATTAGGATAAGGCCGACAATTTGAAATCTATAAACGTTTTGATTATGGCATGTTCTTATCTTGCACTTTTAGTTTGACAGTTGTGCTGTCAATCTGTCTGTTAGGCTGTCAATGAGCAGGGTAATTAATCAAATAGTTTATTCGCCTAGATACTTCACAGCATTAAAAAAAAAACCTGCGCCATTTTAATTAGTACTCAAAAACATAGAATCATAAATCTAGCTGATAGAATAATTGCCTGAGTGATAAAAGTGTTTATAGTATGTGTTGTTTATAGCCCCACAGTCTGACAGTGGATTAAATGCTATAATAATGCTGTCCGTTTGTTTTTATTGTCTGTTATTGGTAATTAAATTCTGTCTCGAGTCTTGCCGATAGCGTTGTAGCGCTAAAACAATCCATACTATTCTAACTAATACTATAATCGCGAAAATGAGTTTGTTTGTTTGTTTGTTACGCTTTACGAATGAGCGAGCCCAGAAGATGTCTGTTCGCTCTTGTATTGAAGGCTGACGGGTTATATGTGGAGGGGAACGCAGACGCTGGCACAGAGTTCCACTCTTTGGCCGTGCGCATAATAAATGTGAAGGAGAAGCGTTGAGTACGACTGCCGGCGTAGCATGAGCACCGTTTTGTCGACGGAAGAGTAGACAAAAATGACGTTTCCTGTAGACAGTAAACAGTACGAGACGGCAGCAAAGTAGAAAGAGTCAACTGCACGTTTTACGAAATTCACTCTTTTACATAATTCGACTTGGAATTCTTTGTTTTATCATAGGATTTATCGGTTGCCAGTGTGATTTTGACAGTAAGGATAGAAAACTTTCTTCCGAAATAGTCTACATATAAAAAGACCTAGACAAGGAACGTTAGAAATAAAATACAAAATGACAGATTGTAGAAAGATTTCTACGGTGGATGTCAAAAATGAAGAAACGAACTGTCACTTTGTATAGAAAAAGCTATGTATATTCTTCGTAGAGATAGAAAGCGCCATGCTACGCCTGCTGGTCGGGATTTCAACCAAGTGCGGATGGTACCCTGCAGTACGTCTATCTGCACTACGTAATCTCCGTCTTATGTGCCATTACTTAGATCGTACAATATCTTAGAAACTGTCCTCTAAGAATTAGGTAATATTTCAGAAATGTTACTAAATTCTTTGGCCTAAAAGTTTTGTCATTACAGAGGTATCGATGGGTAATCAATAACGAGTTTCCTAACATTAATGAAAGTGGTAGCGAGTGTTAGTAGACTTGTCTCAATGATGTGACTTTGTCACAGAACAACCGCAGACAGCCACAGACCACAGTCTGTCAAAATTTGTCAACTCACGACGTAGGTACTATCTAAACGGTTTAGTTTAGTTGAGTTTATTTTCGGCGACGGAAAATCGCATTTAAACGGCTTAGGCTAATTTTATTTACGGCTTCGTTCATACTCATCCCTAGTTCGCCCGGTCCGTTGTATCCTTGCAGCTTATAGGCATTATAAAAAGCGGGTTAGAGAGTTCGAACTAAAGTTTGTTGTTTAATCCCGTAGAGAAAAACAAACAACAATCATTTGAAATGTCAAATTATGACATTTCAAAGGATTGTTGTTTGATTTTCCAATTTAGAGTTTGACATTTGTACCTGTCAATTTTGTCCTGGGATTAAAAAACAAACTTTAGGGATGAGTACGAACGAATTACGACGTCTCAAACTTTCTGAATCCGACTTTCAACTAAAGATGCGCAGTTTGCAGTTAAAAATTAATAATTTAGAGAAATAAAATAATATGAAATGCTATTCGTTGGTTAGCGCATCACTTGAGAACGGTTGGACCGAATTGGCTATTTTTTCTTTAAAATATTTGTAAGTGTCCGAATTTCAGGGAAAGAAAAATTTGAAGTTTGAGAAGTTTACTGAAAAATTTCATATTCTGGAAAACCATCCTTTTTTCTAAAGAATTTTTGTATGAACTTTTGGGGAAATGAAATGAAATTGTTTATTCTGTAAATAGGGTATTGGAATCAATTTTACACGTCATATAAAAAGTTGTAAAAATAAGCTAGATGAGGTCGGCGTTTCCTATCTGACTACTCTGAGAAGAAAGGCCGAAACAAACTCAGAGATCACCGTCTCCTTTAAAGTCCAGACATAATCTTGGTCAGGCCATATGAGGACCATGTAGATTAGAGTCTGAAATGGTCTTTTGAGGAAAGAACCACACAGATTTGAGTGGACCTGTCCAGTCAGTGCAAGCATTTGTCAGTAATAGTGGAGCTCAACTCAGAATTTAAGGAGCTCAACGACTCGACGAACAATACCAAAGAAAGGACATTTGGGTAGGTCGCATAAAGTTCTCAAATTGCCAGACCTTCGCTAAAACTAACAGAACGAAAAATAAATATCCACATAGTCCTCACATTCACAATAAAACAATACTTTACAAGTAATCATCATGTCATTTTGTATAATATTCAATCATGTCAATTTGTATATAAAACTGGTAGGTAAATTTTTATGGCTTTCCATAATATTCAAAATGTCACAATGCTTAGCAGAGCGAGCAGCTCAATCCCATGCATTTTTGTCTTCTAAATAATCTGTGATTTTATAGTACCCTTTTTTACAAAGTTTGGGGTCAGCTAGTACTCTAATAATATCGTTACTATATTTGGCTTTAAATGAGAACGTTTTTCATTAAATCAAGCTAGTTCTGATTATATTTACGGTCTGTTTAACCGATGTGTGTAACCGATCCAAAACATTAATTAATTAATTTTAATGAATTCATAACGACACAATCGTATAAAAAGCTTAAGAATTGTTATGAACTCCGATATTATATAAACAGATATTATTTTTTGTCCAATTAGTATTGAATCTTAAATAATAAGTTGGTTGAAAAAAAAAATATTAAAGATTATCTCTATAATTTATATTAGTCATAAGATACGAATGGTTTTGTTTGAATGAGATGAAAAGACTGAAACGCTATTACTGTTAAAAGAAGGCGTTTAGGAATTGAGGAAATCTTTATAAATTAAAGTCTCTTTTCGTGTTTATCTGCATGTCCGCGTTGTTCTTCTAAATCACGCAACAGATTTTGATGAGGTTTTCACCATCGTTTAGAGAATTTATTCCGGAAGGTTTATTTATGTGTATAATACGTTAATATTAAAGTTAATAAAAACTAAGAAATCTCTATGTTTTGTCTAGTCTTACAACCTTGCGAACCAGGAGAGGGTCGAGTAAAAATATATAATAAAGAAAAAAAAAACATTATTTAATTTTCTTTTCAAGTCGACAGAATTATGATAGAATTTACATTTAACCTAAAACTCTACAAAGCGAAATCGCTCTCATATTTAGAGTGGAGAGAAGTTTACAAATGTTATTTTCATATAAATTCAATTCTAATCTGTCTAGAGCATATTTTTTAGGTAATTGCTAAACAGACTTGGTCTATACTGGGTAACAGCCCGTGCCGCCGCCCGCGGTTATTCGAGAAACATAATAATTACTTCAAGCCATCTGGTTTTGAAAGGTACACTTTTGAAAACTTTAAATACGTAGATTTTATTTAAATGCGTAGTTTCGTTTCAGTAAATTATTGAATAGGCTTTAGTATTTTCTACTCTCATTGTCATTATTTAATCAATCTGCCTACCATTTTCCCAAGTATGTTGGCGACGGCTTCCAGTCTGGATGCAGCTGAGTACCAGTATTTTACATGGAGGGACTAGGGACCGTATTCCCCAGTTACCGGGTTGTGGAGATCAGTTCCACAACCCGGTAACTGGGGAATACGGTACCCCTTGGTAAGACTGGTTGTCAGACTTTCGGGCTTCTGTCGACCCATAACGACTATCAAAGATGACAGCCGGGACCAACGGCTTAACGTGCTTTCCGAGGCACGGAGGAGTCTCGGTATGTAAAGATGGTCACCCCATCCGCAGAGCAACCCCGGCAAGCGTAGCTTAACCTTGTGGATATATATATAACCTCGTGCTGCTATTATTACTTAGCCACGAGCTCCTCATTATTTAATATTGTCATTATTGAATATAGGTATACTTAGGTATGTACATAATATGTCGAAAGTTACTGCCTCGTTAGTCTAGTGGTCGCAAAAGCTACTGCTAAGCATGAGGTACTGGTGTTACTATGCTGTAGATTTTTTTTTTGATATCTATGAAATATTTAGCACAAAGTAAGAAGTTAATTTTGATGCTTATTTAGTCATTTTATTAGGAGTTCGTGGCTAAGTAATAACAGCCTATCAATCAGCAATCATAGCAATCCTTACAAACTGAAGAGTTTTGTGGTTTAGTGTAGCTGAGATTATTTAATACAATAAAACAACTGAGTGGTAAAAACACTGTCTATTGTAAAGCGCGGCAAAATCAGAGAGAGAGGAAATACACAACTGTCATTAACCATTTGACGTATGTCTTAGAATGTTGCTATTATACATATTTACAATGAATAATGTTGCATTCATTATTTAACACCCCCTTTGGAATGCAATCCCATTTTCTTTGTACAATAATAATGTTTGTTAAAAGTAGTACCCTTAGTTAATATGTCCGCTACCATATCATTACCTTTGCAGTTTACAAAATTTACATTTTTATTATGATAATTATCTCTTAAGAAATGAAATCTAATATCGATATGCTTCGTTTTTGGTTTATAACAATCAGTTGAAGCTAAATGTATTGCACTCTGATTATCACAATATATGGGTAAGGGACCTTCTTCTTGCAAACCAAGTTCCAATTGCAGCTGACGGAGCCACAACGCTTCCTGTGTCGCAGACGCCATAGCCATATATTCTGCCTCGGCTGTAGACAGAGCAACCGTTGGTTGTTTGCAGGAGTTCCATGCTATACCACCATTCTGAAATATAAAAATGTAACCAGTACAGGACCTTCTGTCCTCAGGGCAGCTGGCCCAGTCTGCATCGCAGTAGCCTCTTATTCCTTCCGAATCATCTTTACTGAAGCATAGCTTTAAATCTTTTGTTCCTTGGAGATATCTCAGTATTCTTTTGACACCGAGCCAATGTTGATGTCCAGGATTGCTGACATATCTGCTGAGTTTATTAACTGCAAACCCAATATCTGGTCTAGTTGCCTGGGCTAGATACAGTAAACATCCCACTGCCTGTCGATAAGGAATATTCTCATTACCTTCAGTAGCAACAGTATCAAATTTAGCATTCACTTCTATAGGTATTTTCACAGGTTTTGATTCTGACATTCCAAAACGCTCTAATGTTTCTTTAATGTAATTTTCTTGATGAAGCATGACAATTCCTTCCTTACGATTTCTAGTGATGTTCAATCCAATAAACTGTTTTGATTCTCCAAGATCTTTCATATGAAATTCTCCTTTTAATTTTTCTTTAATTTCTGACTTTAAATTAATATTATTTGAAAATATAATGAGATCATCAACCCATACAGCAACAAAAATCATTGTTTGTTGTTTCACACAGTAATAGATGCATGGATCTATTTTTGATCTAGAAAGGCCAATTTTCTGTAGCACACTATCTAGTTTGACATTCCATTGCCGGCTGGCTTGCTTTAGACCGTAAATTGATTTCTGTAACAAGCATACTTTTGTTCCTTCTTCATATAACTCAGGTTGGGTCATGTAAATTTCATTTTCTAAATCCCCTTGCAAAAATGCTGTTATGGCATCCATCTGATCAATATCAAGGTCATATTTTGCAGACAGTGCAATCAGGTATCTTACAGAAGTGTATCTTACAACTGGTGAGTATATTTCATCATAATCAATGCCTCTTTTCTGTGCATAGCCTTTAACTACAAGTCTAGCTTTATATCTGTTCACAGACCCTGTTTCATCAGTTTTCGTCTTAAAAATCCATTTACAAGGAAGAACTTTCTTTCCCGGAGGTAGGTCAGTAAGAGTCCAGGTCATATTTCTTTTCAGAGATTGAAATTCTTCATCCATGGCATTTCTCCATTGATTTGCTTTTTCTGAGGATAAAGCTTCTTTTACAGTTTCCGGATCTCTTGGATTTTTAATTGAACAATAATAACTAGGTTTTGAACTCCTTTCAGATTCTTCAGGTTTGTGTCTTGGACGTAGGATGATTGTACTTTCTGGTAAGTTCTTATATATTCTATCTGATTTTCTACTGGGAACATAAACATCATCTTCATCTGAGTTTGTTGCATATTCATCGGAGCTTCCACTCACATATGTGTCTGAAGATTCTAATTGTTGTTTTTCTGTTTCAGGATCAGGTACTGACGTCGCAGATGGTGACTGTACAACGGTGGAGCTGTCAACATCACAAGGTAAGTATATATTATTGTTTTTCTTTATATTCTCCAAAAATTCAACATCTCTACTCTTGATAATTCTGTTTGTTTCAGGATCAGCGAGGCGGTATCCTTTGGTATTATCACAATAGCCTATAAAAATCATTTTCCGTGACTTCGGGTCCCATTTCTTACGTTTCTCCTTGGGAACTTGTGTCATGACTTCAGAACCAAAGATACGCATGTTCGACAAATTAGGCACCTTACCATACCATAATTGATATGGGGTCTTTTTGTTTAAAGCTGTAGTAGGCGAACGGTTAATTACATATGATGCAGTAGCTGTTGCCTCGGCCCAATAAGGTTTTGGTAAGTTAGCATCCAATAGCATACACTTAGCTCTCTCTACAAGAGTGCGGTTCATTCTCTCTGCGAGACCATTTTGTTGCGGTGAATACGGTGTAGTAGTATGATGCTGTATGCCATACTGACTCAAATAATTATCAAAATCTTTGTTACAGTACTCTAAACCGTTATCAGTACGTATAACCTTAATTTTCTTATTAAATTCATTTTCTACCTTCTTGTGGAAATCTTTGAATGCATTTAAAATACTGAGCTTGTCTTTGAGGAAGTATACATGCACTAATCTTGAGAAGTCGTCTATGAAAGTTATAAAATATCTCATACCTCCTAGGGATGGAGTCTCCATTGGTCCACATAAATCAGAATGTATCACCTCAAGTTGTTCTGAAGCTCTGGAACCGACATGGTTGAAAGGTAGTCTCGACTGCTTTCCCTTTAGACAGGTAGTGCATGTCACAGGTAGCTTGACCTTTTCTGAAGACAGGCTCACTCCCTCTGTGCATTCTGGTAGTCTGTTTACATCTGGAAAGTTTAAATGTCCCATGCGTCGATGCCACAGGACGACATCATTTGAGATATCAGAAATACTGAGGTTGGCATTTATTTCTCTGTTAACATTAAGTAAATATAGGTTGTTTTCTAATTTAGCTGAACAGATAAAATCTCCTTTACTGTTAAAAATTTCACAATTATTTCCATTAAAATTAACTTTGCAACCATTCTTTACCATTGCACTGACAGACAATAAGTTTCCAGCAAGTCCAGGTATGTATAAAACATCTCTTACCTGTATTCTGTTTTCATCATTACCGTGCAACACCAGATTTACTTTTCCTATTGCTTTCACCGGTAACGGAGTCTTGTTGGCAACTGTGATGGTAGAAATCGGGGGACATTTGACATCATACATCCAATCACTGCGATTTGTCATATGCATTGACGCGCCTGAGTCCACATACCATTTATCATGCTCTGTTGGTACGGAAGAAGCTGAAAATGCTGCCACAAAACTTTTATCTTCACTTTTATTTGGTGTTTTCTTCTGTACACGACAATGTTTACCCAAGTGACCATATTTATTACAGTTGAAACACCTTGGACCTCTGGGTTTTCCACTATTTTGTTTTTCAGAACTTTTCTTCTTGGCAGAGTAAAATGCAGTAGTTTCTGAACTCTGAACTTCTTGTAAAAGTTTAGTTTTAATAATATCAGCACTGATTTTAATCCCGGAGCTCTCTATTGCCATAATCATGGGTTTGTATAAGTCCGGCAAACCCGCAAGCATTAACGTGCCAAGCCATTCGTCGTCGACGGAAAAACCAATATTTCTCAGCTTGTGTGCAGACGTCATGATTTTGTTTACATAATCTTCTACACTTTTGGAGGATTCCAACGTTGTTGTAATCAGATCCTTCAACAATGCTACTTTTCGTGTTAACCCGTTATCATCAAACGCTCGTTCTAAGTTCGACCAGACTTCCTTTGAGGTTTTCGCATCTTGAATATGAACATAATTGATAGCATCCACTAATAATATCAGTTTTGACTTCGCTTTTAAGTCCTTGGCTGCATCAATTTTGGCGGGATCTTTAGTTTCTATGCACTGCCAGAGATCTTCAAGTTCGAGATACGCTTTCACTGCGAACTTCCAATTGGCATAGTTATCACGGCCAACGAGTTTTTCGATGTTAAATAACGAACTTGCAGACATTTTAGCAAACCACGCTCTGCTACCATGAAGAGTTTTGTGGTTTAGTGTAGCTGAGATTATTTAATACAATAAAACAACTGAGTGGTAAAAACACTGTCTATTGTAAAGCGCGGCAAAATCAGAGAGAGAGGAAATACACAACTGTCATTAACCATTTGACGTATGTCTTAGAATGTTGCTATTATACATATTTACAATGAATAATGTTGCATTCATTATTTAACACATACGGAGACTCCTCCGTGCCTCGGAAAGCACGTTAAGCCGTTGGTCCCGGCTGTCATTCGAGGATCTTTGACAGTTTTTACGGGTCGTCAGAAGCCCGAAAGTCTGACAACCAGTCTTACCAAGGGTTATCGTATTACCAAGTTACTGGGTTGTGGAGGTCAGATAGGTATAAAATACTGGTATTCAGCTGAATCCGGTTAGACTGGAAAGCCGACCCCAACATAGTTGGGAAAAGGCTAGGCAGATTAATTTAGTCATTTTCTCTCGAATTAATAGTTCAAAAATCGGCTTCACTAATGTTTAACATCTGTCATGGCTTCGGCACGTTGTTTCTTGTTCACCATAACGTAAAATTCCTTACAAAAACATGTTCTAACACAAAACTTTTCTTTTAAATAAGAAAATGTCCAGTAGCGTAATAGTCGCTTAGTGCTCACCTCGCCACGCAAAGTAAACATAATTATTGGAAGCACTTCTCAAGTGCAGTCAATGGGTATTGAAATAACACCACGGCTAAGCAAATAGTATTTGTGTATGTTAATGGACTGGGAGCGGGGGAAGAGTTGTAGGGTTGTCTCAAGAGAGATAGAAGATTTAATATAGCAGCTAAGTAAAAATAATAAGCAGCGATAGGCTAGTGGTGTGATGTGACCGTCGGGCTGGCAAGTCACAGGTCTCGAGTTCGAACCCAAGACACGCATCTCTGACTTTTCGGATTCATGTGCGTATTGTATAATTATCACTTGCTTTAAAAACGACCTGACTTGCCCCATGCCTGAGAAATATTTCTCGACGACATGTGAAGTCAAGTCCAGAGGCAAGTCAAGAGGCCCTTGGGCGGCTTTAAAACTCTGACACCAGGTTAGTCACTAACCACACGAAATGAAGAAGTAAAAATAATACAAAATATTCTGTCTAAACTGACACTGATTGAACTGCCTGTCTCGTTGGTCTCCTGGGTTCAATTCCCAGGTCGGGCAAAGTGTCATTTGGTTTTTCTGGAAATTGAACCCAGGAGACCAACGAGACAGGCAGTTCAATCAGTGTCAGTTTAGACAGAATATTTTGTATTATTTTTACTTCTTCTTTTCGTGTGGTATATATATATATATATATATATGTATATATATAACATCACGCCTTGTTTCTTCGAAGGGTATATATATATTTCTGTCTAAAATGTGCCCGAGTGTTTAAACGTGTATGTAAAAAAAAAGAATAATAATTTGGCAACAGTTCGTGAAACAATCAATCTGCGTTATCCCAACTACATGTTGGGGTCCGATTCCAATCTCACCGGATGATAAATGGGACAATATAACTGGTCAAATGTGGGTATAGGTAACTCTGCTTAACCCTTCAGGGATTACAGGCGTGATGTTATATGATATTATGTTGTGTGAGTAGATTCATGGTGGTCAACATTTATAAACTACACCTAAATGTGATTTCTTGAAAGCCCTATATCTTCTCGACGCGACACTGCAAGCCATATGAGCCTCTGATGAGCGGTTAGCCATATTTCTACAGTTACACTAGTAACGCTCTGACGTTGTGACACTTTGTAATTTATGTATCTTAGAAAATGAACTGTGGTTATGATTATGGGGTATGGTTATGGGAGCGTTAAATAAGTAATTTGTAACGAAAAATGAGTTTAGAACAGAAAATTAATCCGCTTTACAATAATAGGTACTTATATCACCGAAGTAAAACAAATAAAACAAAAAAATATTGAGTAGATAATAGACTTCCCAAGTCTAATGCCGGGGCAACATTGTCGCGTTATCGCGAACTTTACTTTGCGCGCTCTCTCTCGCACACCGCTCGACGTCTCGCTGAGCAACAGAGAGCGCACGAAGTAAAGTTCGCGATAACGCGACAATGTAGCCCCGGCATTTAAAAGGCACATTTTGTATCTAGAAGTTATAGTATCGTTCTCAACGCCGCCGCCGCGGCCGAACAGTAGGGTTAGAAGTGCTTCTCATTGCCAATCCTGCCTAAAGTAGGTACCTATTAGTCATTTGCAAATACTATCCCACACTTACCACACATATTGTATGTAGGTAAAATTTGTCATTGTGTTCATCTGGTCTATTCTTCCGTCGACAAAACTCGTTTCTATTGCGGTTATGCTAAGCGTGCAGGACACGTTTTTTTTTTTAATCTAGCGGCCATTCTTCGCTCCGTTTTTTACGACTTGATAAAACATCTTGATTTCTTTATTATAATATAATATCTAAGTTATGTATTATACACAAATATATTACACGGAATAAATTCTGTAAATGATAGTGAAAGTCGCATCAAAATTCTGAACTACGCATACGTCACACAGCAGATATAAAAAGCGACTTTAATTTAAAATATTTATAGAAGGCCTTCACAAATCAATTGGCAGCCCTACTCCCTTTCCAAAGTGCGAAGCCACTGATCAGCGGTCAGCCATCTCTACAGGGCCTGTACAGTTAGAATTTTAAATATGTTGTTCTACGCGTGACACTTTTGCCAAGATGGCGTTTTATTTGTTAGAAATGAGGCTAAATACTTCGAACGTTTCCGTTATCTTCATTATGGATAACAGAATAATGCTATATAGAAATGGAAATTCTAATAGAATCTGGAAATCATAAATCATTTTTAATTTACGTGTCATAGTGTACAGTCAAAATAAAACAATTACATGTAAGATCAAGTGTTTTACTTTTATCTTATTTCATTCCACAATAAATCCCTACGCAGTGGTAGCCCGCGAAATTCTAATTTTCTTACGTTTTTTGCAATTTTCAGGTCAGTGTCAGGTTGCATCTTGATCAAAATATGATTCGTGACTATAACAAATATGTATTTAAGTACAGAATTATAAATCACTAGCTGATGCCCGCGGCTTCGCCCGCAAAATTATATCCTACAACCTTCCTCGCGAACCACTTTATCCATTGGTGAAAACAGCGTGAAAATCGGTGCAGTAGTTTTTGAGTTTATCGCGAACAAGACGACAGATAGACGCAGCGGAGGACTTTGTTTTAAATTATGTAAGGATCAGAATCATTAATACATATCTCTAAGTTAGATTTGTTCTCAAATATCATGAAAAAGTCATTCACTGGAATAAATCTAAATAAATAAAATGAAAACTTTGTTCAGTTCAGAAAAAACACTGTACAATATTAAAAATAACAGATTAAATAGGAGCCTTAGGTGCTAGATTTTATGACCTAATCCAGGTCATGGTCTATCCATGTGCCAAAGGACATGGCCAAAAATTGCTAGGACCTGTACCCCAGAATGTACAGATATGAAATCTATGTCTTTCAATGGGGCAGATCTTCAATCATTAAGAATTATAAGTTACATAAAGCTATGCAGTCGTGGAATAAAGTTATGAAGTTTTGAAAAAGTTGATTTTTTTTACTCAGTTTTCATCATGATTTTACAATTTATTCATAATTTCCTGAACGTTAAATAGGTTGAGGTGTATATATTTATCTTAGGTGATTAGTATATCATATTATAACTTGGAAAAACTGGTACAGCAGTTACTTAACTTTTTTCTAGCATAGGTATATTGGTCAGAATAAAAACAAATAGATTATTTTATACATTTAATCATTCAATGTTACAAGTACGTTATCCAGAAATGAAGCTGGTGGAACAAATTCCGATAGAAGAACAGTCATATCAGGGGGTAATGATGATGTTTCATGCCGCCTGATGCGTTCTCTAATAGCGATACCACAGTTAACACACGATTGTACAAGGTCCATTTTCCTTACTTAATTACACTGTTTATTATAATTAGTGGAGCACTCGCGTGGAGCAACGACACAATAAAATAAACGTGAAATAAAATAATAACACAAATACGAAGCAAACGAATACCGTAAAGCAGCAACAGCGACGAGATTTGAAATGCCAATGACAGTTATTTGACATTTAACAGATTAATTGAGTGTTGCTAGTAATTAAGTCAAGTAATGTTACAATACACGACGTTACTTATATTTTATCTAAATAAAATATCCTATCCGTATGTATATTTTGACTTTTGATTTATAAAATCATTAAGAGAAGGTTGGTTTGATGGATTACTTTCCGTCAAAAATATAATACATAAGTAATTTGTTACGAATATTTTAATTATTGCTTCGTGCGTTTAGTTAACTTTTCCTCCAAGCATTGATATTATTAAGTGGCAACATTGAAGATACTTCAAAGTGAAATTGAACGTATAAAATCGCATAAAATTCTTTTAATTTAGTATTTTTTTCAGAGACTGCTATGAAGTGATATTAGCTGCTATAAATTCTTCATTTATTTTAATTAAATTAATTGTATTACTTTTAATTATGTACAGCTTGGGGAAAATTTTGTCCATCTCCTTTAAACACGAACAAACAAACTGACTTTCGAATTTATAATATTAATATATTACTAGTTGGGATTTGTTAGGATAAAAACTACTTAACGTCAAACTGTGACGGAACGCCACACTATTAAAACAGGCAATGATCTTTCTGACAATCTAAAATTAAGTCGGATAACCAATAGCAAGTCCAATCAATAGCATTGCTCATAAATGTGCATGAGTGGCACAGATGACAAACTCGTTTGATTTATACCTCCATTGTAAAGATACGCGTTTAATTGTGAAATAAGGTCGGCGAGTACCTACGAGTACTATATGATCAGAGAGCACAGAAGTACCATTCCTAGAAAATAGTCTTCTGAGTTTGTTTCGGAATTTCTTTTCCGGGATCTGTCGGCTTGGAAATGCTGGAGACTTATAGGGTGTAAGCGTAAACACCGTTGTCACTCAAACCATGGGTAGTTGACTTAAATATAAAAAATAAATGATTTATTTCCGTTGGATCCCAGTTTTCGATCCCATTTTAATATTTTTGGCGTTGGATCCCACAAAACATTATTATGTATTTCCGTTGGATCCCACATTTGAAAAATGACAGAGTATTACGTTTTATTGTCGTTGAATCCCAAAAACTATTCCCGTTGAATCCCAAATGCTTAAAAACAGTTGAATGCGGGTACTTTCAATAGCAAAATTGTTTATGACCGAGTCACAACAAAAAAAAAACATTATTTTCATTAAAAGATTTTAAAAAGTTTCTATCCGACACCGTCCGCAAATTAGACATTACCACACAACACATGAATAAATACACAATAGGGGTCGCGCTCGCGGCCGGTCAGGTCATGTCCCGCGCCCCCCGCCCGACTGAGACGTAAGTTTGTTGCCCTAGCGCGCATGGTGAAATACTCTAGGGGTAAAATGTAGATTTTCTTTAAAAAAAAAGTTGTAATTTTCCATTGATTTTACGTTCTATAAATGAAACCAAACCACTGGTTTTAAGGATAACGGTGTTTACCCTTACACCCTGTATAGTATTAAAATATTGACCAAAAAATACAAGTTACAATGTCATTTCAAGTTGTTACCCTTCTGCCATCCATTCTATGCCATAGGGAACCAGTATGTGATGTGTGGCGTACATCAAAGTCGGCCTGTAAAGCAATGAAGATACATACGAGCGAATATTGTAGGTTATTGACTGTTATAGTTGGCTACAATGCTCTTTGATATATGCTCACGGATGTTTGCTAGCAAAAGCCTTCGCGAAAATGGTCCTATAAAGTTGTTTCCATTTTCTGCTAATTAACGAGAATGTTAACTGTTCTGCTTCGGATTTTGTTCGCTCGTTTGACTACATTCATAACTTCCTGAAATGGGGATTAATTGGTTAAATATTTTAGTAGGTTTTAGTTTTGACATAATAATTAATTTCTTACTATATTATACAGAGTGTTTGGTGCATTGTTTACCAAATGAAAATGGTGGATATAGGAGGGGTCATGATCTTTTTTGGGGCCTGATGAGATGGTCATGACCCTCCTATCCGCCATTTTCTTTTGGCAAATGATGCACCAAACACCCTGTAGAACTAAATGGTAGTTTCATCAGACATTATCAGACATCTACGTGTTTTAACCCTATAAAACAATATTGTTTTATTGAATCTTTTACAGGTTATAAATGTATCATAGAACTGTTTTCAAATGCATTTAGCACATACTGGAGCTATGTGTTAACGCATACAATTAGCAATCAAACCTCCACAAATGCGAATAAAATGATAATTTGTGTATTAATTATACAATTGACAGCTTCACAAACAATAATTAGCACCTATACTAATGTCTTTTTGTATGCTAATGTGTCGGCACGTAATAAATTGTTTGGATCGGACGGTACACGGAATTTTGATTTTATGTTTATTATAGCGCTTTGTGATTAAGTATAGATTCATTATTGTAGTAGAGTTTTCTGTGATAAAGAAGAAAGAAAATACATTTATTCAGCACATACTAAAAGGCACACAATACACAAAATATACAGCAGATAACAAAATAAAACAAAAAGAAACAAATAAAAAGTTTAAAAGTGTAGGACATTATCAGAGGAGTGTGCCTCACGGGTGCGCCAAAAAGGCCCAGAGGCTATAGATAAAATCCCTTTTCTGTAAGCGTTAACGCCAACGGAAAGATCAAATTGTATGAAGTTGACATTAGCTTTAGAGATGCAACTCCATACAATTTGATCTTTCCGTTGGCGTTAACGCTTACAGAAAAGGGATTTTGTCTAGGCTCCCAGTTCAGCAAAAATGCCAGACAACTAGTGCCTGACGAGCTCGTGCTGATAGAGCTCGTCCGGTGACGTCGCGGCACTGGCGATGAACCACTTTTCGACCTAAGGGTTAAAAGTGGTCGACCGCCATTGGCCGCTATTTTTTTTAATTGTCGTTTGTTTGAAACAAAACAAATACAAACAATTAAATGATGATAGCTGCAAGAGTTAAAACTGTGACACAGCTACCAGACTGAAGAACTGCAATAGTGACACTCATGTTATGTGTGTTGTTAGAATAGTATTCCCGGTTGAGCACCAATTTTTTGAGCACCTATGCATTGAGTATTCCTATTTCAAATACCTTTGGTAGTCAATGCAGCGCTCAAACGGGAATACTTCCAATTACTCTTTGATAACGTTCGTCTGTGTATATCTATTCGGAATATGTATTCCTTGCTACCGTGCACAGTGTGCATGAATTCCATTCCAGAATTTCCATCCCAGGCAATTCTCGGTGTTGAGCCGAGCATTAAGAATCCAACAGAATGTATCCCGCCACGTCACAAAAATACGTTGGATTTCCAACTCTCGGCGTTGAGCAGTGCGATGAAAATCCAGTGCGCGATAAAAAATCGCTCGTGAGTACAAGGGCTAAGACTTTTTAACTTTATATCTGACACTTTAAGCTGGCAATGCATTAGCAATTTCTGGGTCAAATAAATTCAAACTCAAAGCATTTATTTCAAATGAACTTATTACAGGCAGTTTTGAATTGAACAGAAAGATGAAGCTAGTTGCACATTCCAAAGCATAGTAGGTGGTGATGTAGTTGTCCACTGTGAAAATTTACAATATTACGAACGAAACCGACGTCTCAAATTAGGTTAATCCTTTAATTCGCTACGCAATAAAATGTCACAAGATTGAGATAATTTGTTCAGACATGTAACAGCAAAGGCAGGTCTGTACCGTAATCTTAATAATTGCCATTTAAAGATACTTGTCATCGCAAACGATTTATTGAAACAATTTGTTACGATTATCATTCTAAGTAGAAACAGCTTCATTAATGTTTGCAATCAAATTAATTCATATTTTATATCTTGACGTAATGATTTCTGCAACTATCTAAACTTCTAACTGCCAGTGGTCGTTCCGTCGACAAATCGCCCGGATTTTTTGCATCGATTAAAGTAGGTAACTGAAGATCGCAAAAAACCATATCTATACATACATATTGAAGTCGTTTTTCATGTCTGTATGTGTGACCGCGTTGTTCTTTTAAACTACGCAACGGATTTTGATGCGGTTTTCACTATCATTTGGAGAATTTCTTCCGGAAGATTTATGTATAACTACAATAATAATAAACACAAATAAAAAAATAATCTCGTTGTTTTGTCTAGTAAAAACCGTGCGAAGCTAAGAAGTAATGAATAAACTTCTCGTTTCTCTTGGGACCTTCTTCCGAAAAACTCCTTCCCTAACTCCTTCCTCTTTAACTACCAGATATTAATTTCCAAATACCTTCTTTCCAGGGTCTCGCCATGTCAAGCGGGAGTTGTTCAGGGCCGGTGTGCGGGGGCGCACGGCGGCGCCCGCCCCCTCCCCCCGAGCCCGCGCTATCCCTCGCCGCAGACCTCAGCGAGCTCAGTCTAGACCAGGGGTACCATACCCTTGCTGACTGCGGCCCGCCCAGGAGAAGAAGGGATAATACCTTGAACGATGCGCTGTGGTTGAAGATTTTGTCTTACCTTGAGGTTGGTGAAACAGTATATATACATGGGACATCGACGCGCAAACTTGGGGCCTATTTAGCAATTCCTTTAAAAACAAATCTTTTCCTGTATTCTGAGCTGTAATTAGCAATTCCTCTAATTTGACACAAAAGCAATTCATCATTTGTGGACCATTTTACGAATCTCCATAGAAAACTGTCAAACAGATGAACTATTTTGTAATATGAATCAGATAAAACTCGCAGATCTTATTATAAATTGCATTGCGCAGATCTTATTAAAAAACAGAGAAAAACACGCAGATCTTATTATAAATTGTCAGTTTGTGACATTTTACGATAATTCATAATATTTTCCTATTATGATTGTGCCAACGTGGCCGTTTTAAGCCCCCTGTTATCAATTCTGCATAAGATTGTAGACCACCCGCCAAAACCTACGAAAAATTTCAACGCTTCTCCTTAGAGTTTCGATGGTAATCTAGATAGACCCGGCCCAGAATTCGACCACGTGTTTGGCGCTGTCACTAACGTCCACGTCAACCCTTGCGGGTAATCAATTCATGGTAACAGTCGATGTTCCATATGGCCTGTATTGTTACTTGTTCTTTCATCACGAGTCAGTCATTCTTGCTCCTAAGCTTCGATCCTTATTGTACCAACAAGCTCTCAGACTGCAGCTTGCCGCGAAGTCTTGAGGATGGTACAAAAACTTTGAAGAACCTGTTCAAAGTATAAAATGATTTTGTGTCCTTGTTAAAAACATCCTTTGCCCCTTAATCTCTTAACTGGACAGCAAAATAAGTCGGAAATTTCCTAGAGAGATAAAGTTCTACAATAACTGATAACATTTATGTTTCCAGGTTTCAGACCTCTGTCGCATGTCCCGAGTGTGTCGACGATGGGCGAGGTTAACCACGCGACTGATCACGAGGCCCGAAGCCTGGAAGAAGATCAGAGCAGCGGGACCTTTGGAGATCGCTGCAAGATGTGCAGGAGCAAGGGCAGGACCTTGCGTTAGCTCCGTCAGGGAATGGCGGTCGAAGAGCTGTGCTGTAAGTTTTTTTTGACATGCTAAGGGTCTTGTCGTTTCCGGGTAGGCACTATAATGAAAAAAATAAACAGAACTTGTATTAAATTAAATTAAAGTAAACATTTTTGCCAAACATTTTACTGTCATGGATTCCCGCGAAGTAACGCCATGTTCCATAACTCTTTTTACCTCTCTTTGAAGTAATCAATCAGGGAAGGTTACTGGGACTTGTCCGGAGATAGTCAAAAAGACCATTACTACCACAGGTTACACAAGTTGTATGGTAACCGAGCTATGGTTGGACTATTCCTTTGTGCATTAGACCAGATTGTCAAAGGAAAAGATCACACACGAACGGTCCCAATTGGAACGGTGTTTGGGAATTCGATTTACTGCTTGTTGTACAACTCGTGTTTCTGAATTAGCACAAACGTCGCGCCACAGAGTAATTTTATTATGGAAAAAAATGGTAAATCAAAATAGTCAAGTACTTCTAAGGTTGTAACAGCTTTATATTAGATCTCATCATCGCGCGTTCGAGTTACGAAGATAGACGACAATTCCCGAAGCGCATATTTTCCTAAATAAAAAATTAAAGTAAGTAATAAATTTTTCGAAAAAATTTAAACATTATTTTTGGAAACATTAATTATTTTTTTGGAAAAAACAATACGGTAATAGGGCAGCATGTTTTACAGTGCCCAGGGGCCGTATTATGGTGGATTAATGTCACTATTTTTCCAATGTGAGTGAGAGATACGGCGCTATACAAGACCGATAGCACCATCCTTTTTTCGCAGTGGAATAATGATGGCACTAATACTTCATAATACGGCCACTGGGGCGGCGCTAAGGTTGAATCCGGCACTGGTCGCCGTAGCCGATATCGCCATGGGATGTATTGTCTGTATTATTCACTTGATTATTAAACTTTGTCTCATTCAACAGGTAACAGTAGCAAGTGCCCAGCTGCTGGTGGCCACGTTCAGGAACCTGACGCACCTGGCTGTGACGGGCTCCAGCAGTATGGATGCCAGAGCCATGGCGCCTCTCATCACCGACCTAACGGATTTGAGGCATATAGACCTGACAGGTTACTATTATACATTTTTTTTTAGACCAGCCTTTATATTCTGTAAAATCTCACCGTGCTTTTGAGATTTTGACTGTTGACTTCAAGCGGACATCACCTATAGGTACTCCATTTGAAATAAGATTAGACATTTAAATAAACCTTTTTTACAGTCCGTTCTACCGATTTTGACTTTAATTGCGTTGGTGGTATGACAAATGGCAGCTGCAGTAGACAGTTAGTATTGTGTAACCTTTTTTGGTTTTAATGCCATCCTTATGCCTACGGTGAGATTTTTACAGAATAGATAGGCAGCAGTTTACCCTCTATGCCATGCTTGCAAGTTAAAGAAATGTGGGCTTACACATCTGCCTAGTCCTTCGAGAAATACAGGAGTGTTCCTATGTCCATGTTATTGCTCATATAAATGCTGCTTCACTGCCAATGACATGATGGCTACTTTACTTATTATTCTCAACCGCCTGACTCAATCCTTTGGGAAATTAAGTTTCCGCTGTTAAGGTGTGCAGCTGAATCAATATTTATTACGCTACGCCGATTCCTCGTACCTGGCAACTTCGACTGAAGTCTACTTGTAAACTAGCTAATTTACAATCTTGCAGCAAGTTTTGAAATATTGTTCGCAAACTATGAAGTTAGGAGGCTCGTTCCTTTGAGAGTAAATAATGATTTACATTTACGTTAATTTTAATTTAGGAGCATATTCAATTACATTTGTATCAAAAGTGTGTTAAGTATATGATACGCGCAAATGTGCTAAAGAATTTAGAATAGAATAGAATGCTCTTAACTTTTTTCTCTTCTTTTCATTCTCTTCTCTTCTTTTTAGGGTTCCGTACCCAAAGAAGACTCCGCTGTCCGTCCGTCCGTCTATCACCAGGCACTATCTCATGAACCTTGATAGTTAGACAGTTGAAATGTTACAGATGGTGTATTTCTGTTGCCGCTATAAGAACAAATACTAAAAAACAGAATAAAAGAAATATTTAAGGGGGCTCCCATACAACAAACGTGATTTTTTTGCCGTTTTCATAGATAATGGTATGGAACCCTTCGTGCCCGAGTCCGACTCGCACTTGGCCGGTTTTTCTTCTACTTTTTCTTCTTGTTCGTTCTCTTTTCTTCATTCCCTCTCTTTTTTATCTACTGTCTTCTTTTTTTTACTCTTCTCTTATTTACTCCTTTGATATTACCTACTTTATACGGGTGTGACGATCGTGTACTCGCGTGACTATCGCTTTAGCTTACGACGCGGCCGTAGAGTTATGTGAACAACATCCAGTAATGATTATAGAAATTAATATATTTTGTCCCCAGGTTGTCCAAACGTGGATTGGCCAGACTGGGCCTGGTTGGAGACGCGGCTGGCGACCCGCCGACCCCCCGTGGAGTACATAGACCTGACGGACTGCGGGTCTGTGACGGACGCCGGACTCTGCGCGTTACTCCACACCTGCCCCTCTCTGCAATATTTGTACCTTAGGAGATGTACTCTAGTCACAGGTGAGCAATCTATTGGGATGAACTAAAGAGTAGCAAGTTTACCTATTTTAAGTCTCTCTTGTTTTATATCTGTGTCAACCGCATCATATTCATCTTCCTGCCACTGTCCCATGTTAGTTGGAGTTGGCCCAACACGTCCATATCATTCAATCCATATATTATACTAGCTGCCCCGCTCCGGCTTCGCACGGGTAGCACTAAGTACCTACCCTACCCCTACCCTACCTACCCTACCTGGCCTACCTACCCTACCTACCCTACCTACCCTACCTACCCTACCTACCCTACCTACCCTACCTACCCTACCTACCCTACCTACCCTACCTACCCTACCTACCCTACCTACCCTACCTACCCTACCTACCCTACCTACCCTACCTACCCTACCTACCCTACCTACCCTACCTACCCTACCTACCCTACCTACCCTACCTACCCTACCTACCCTACCTACCCTACCTACCCTACCTACCCTACCTACCCTACCTACCCTACCTACCCTACCTACCCTACCTACCCTACCTACCCTACCTACCCTACCTACCCTACCTACCCTACCTACCCTACCTACCCTACCTACCCTACCTACCCTACCTACGCTACCTACCCTACCTACCCTACCTACCCTATCTACCCTACCTACCCTACCTACCCTACCTACCCTACCTACCCTACCTACCCTACCTACCCTACCTACCCTACCTACCCTACCTACCCTACCTACCCTACCTACCCTACCTACCCTACCTACCCTACCTACCCTACCTACCCTACCTACCCTATCTACCCTACCTACCCTACCTAAACTATCCTATCTCTCAAGTTGGATCGAACTGCACATGGTGTGCGAATTTTATTATAATCGGTTAAGTGGTTTAGGAGTCCATTTAGGACAAACATTGTGACACGAGATTTATATATATTAAGATATGGATTGAATGATGAGAATGAAATATAATATTTCATTCTCTTTTTCATATTATCATTCCTCACACAATCCATCCATCTTTTCTTTGGCCTTTCTATCCCCTTCATACATCAACATAATTATATTCATCACTCACTTCAGACTGGCAGAAAATGCTAAGTTTGCCTCTGCGTAATATTTACGTGCATTTTAAAGTCAATAAATAGCTTAACATAACATAAACATAATCAGCCTATAATGATCCCACTGCTGGGACACAGGCCTCCTCTCTATGAGAGGGAGTGGGCCGTAATCCACCACGCGGACCCAGTGCGGGTTGGTAGATGTCACATGTCTTCGAATTTTTGGTTCTAAGACATGCCGGTTTCCTCACGATGTTTTCCTTCACCGTTTTGAGATTAAATAGCTTATACACTGACAAACTTACTAGTGCGTTTCATGGTGGCATTGTGTGTAAATGTTAAAAATCTGTCTTATCCAGAACATTCCATTTTATCACACGCAATGCTTAAATGGGTCATTATTATCAGTTCATAAATGCTTATTGAGTCATTGCTGAACATTGGTTTTTCCAATGACCGCTACAATAAACAAACAAAAAGGAAATTGATAAAATCTTCGCGTTCGATACGTTTGATATTATAAAGGTCTCATCAAAAAAGACGTTCGAATTATTAGACAGCGTTCTGTATTTACACTACTTACGTCGTACTAGCACCCTCATTGCGTAACACACGATCAATAACAATCGGAATCATTTTGAAGAACATTGCTTCATATGCTAGAAAAATTCGTCTTTTCAACAACGTAAATAACGCAATGAATGTTGTTGAACTGTCAAAATGAAAAGGTGATCGTGTGTTGCGCACTTTAGGTATCTACAAGTACGCAACGCGGCGGGCTCGTCTTGCCGGGCCAATTCAGTGAGCGTAACGTAGTCAGAAGATATACGAGCTACGCGATAGAAAGAGAGGCAATTTCTAGTTGAATATAACTGTAGGTAATTAGCGCTGTACGAGCTAAATTGCACTTTATTGTTTAGTATCAAGAGTCGCTATTTATTTAATGATTTTGCGGAGTGAATCTTCTGTACTGGTACTATTATGTATTCTGTGGTCTAACCAAAGATATCTAAAGAAAAACAAGAAAGTTAATGATAAAATGTAAAGTCACTCGAACCAAGTGTTGTTTTCGTTAGATATCTTTTGTTAACCTAAAATATGAGGCCCTATTTCGATCAGACTTTGTATTACTTAACACTAAAGTGCTTTTTGGTGAGAAAAATATCAACAACTTACATAAGAGAGCTAACACAAACATCTTTATATTCGTGTTAGTCAGCCGGGACAGCAAATAAATCAAGTTTTTTTTAAATATCCTATTCAAATAGAAGTCTAAGTGACAAAGCCCTAGATAATAAATTATATTCAGTGGCTTCTATAAATAATATCTGTAGGTCATATTTCACAAACAATATATTTGGTATAGACTTGCTGGCTCGCAAAATTTGTCAAACTTTTATTAGCTTTTATTAATGAACACGAGGCTTTTGGCTAACTTGTACTTGGAATAGAATGTCACTCTTTAGAATAGAATAGAATTCTCTTTATTATGTACACCATAAAAAATATAGATTCAAACGTAGAAATTTAACATAGGGTGATACAATGGGCGGTCTTATCGCTAAAAGTGATCTCTTTATTTTTAACCGACTTCTTCAAAAAGGAGGAGGTTCTCAATTCGTCTGGTGTATGTTACCCAATTATGAATCGATTT
The DNA here is from genome assembly GCA_947522985.1 of Lithophane socia. Taxonomy (NCBI): domain Eukaryota; kingdom Metazoa; phylum Arthropoda; class Insecta; order Lepidoptera; family Noctuidae; genus Lithophane; species Lithophane socia. Next base: position 3,784,587 of record OX383272.1, read on the forward strand.
TGATGATTCTTTCTTTGTTTGGTAGGCCATGCTTCAGAGGTGGTCCCATATAAATTTGATTAATATTGCTTGCGTAGTTTTTGAGTTAGCTTCAATAATTACGTATTTTTCCCACTTTGCGTATGTTGATGACATGTTAATTGACTCCGTCACATAGCAGAAAACGGTATACGAATTTGTGTGGGGTAGTTACCACAACTAAAAAGTAAAAAATAAAAATATAATACAAAAAAAACAACCGACTTCGGTCGTCGAGTCGGTGTCTTTGCTTTTCAATTTTCGTTTTTTGCCACCGACTTCCGAAATTAAAGTTATTTTTCACTTTTTTAGTGTTTTTTTTTGGAAGTCGGTTGTTTTTTTTGTATTATATTTTTATTTTATTAACACAAAACATTATTATGTATTTCCGTTGGA